>CM059807.1:17040865-18376698 GCA_030435695.1 Brachymystax lenok tsinlingensis | reverse complement strand
CACATGTCATTTGGGATTGACAATGTGTCTATTCTGTAGCCAATACCAGGCCCCTAGCTATCTCCCTCCCAATGTGCATTAGGAATTAATTAGGAAGTCAACGAACGAGGAAATTAGGCTCTATCATAAAAGAGAAACGCCCGGCGGTTGGACTGTCGACTGTCTCTGTGGCTTTGCCTGTTTCCCCCTTTGTGCTGCAATCTCTACTGTTTGATGATTTGCCTTCAAGCTGCCCCTGCCTGCTTGTTGATATCTACCTTCTACAGAGCCGTAAAGCGGTTTCTAAACTTCCCTCCACTGAGCATCTAATCGGTGCATCTCACCAAGGCCGGGCGGTGCCAGAGCAGAAGGGCCTCAGCGGAGCCTCCACTGAGCATTATTATAAATCATGAAGCCATCACACAGGGGATGATCACTGGAGAAAGATGGGCTCGGAAATAAAACATCCCTCCTCCTCCTCTTCCCACTGGTGCTCAAGCTTTTTCTTCTCCAGCACACAATGGATTGTATTTGGTCAATATTTTAGCATTCCAACACCTTCATAAAAACAAACCCAAAGTCACTACTTTACTTTACAGTGCTGGAAGCAGCCATCAGCATCAGCCTCAGACACTTTCAGAAGTGTCTGAGGCTGATGCACATCTATCACTCTGCCGCTAAGCTGCAGCACGATATAGTGGCCAGATTTATGTTGGTAAAGTGTTCTCTCCAGGATTCTCCATATGGTTGTTTATGCTACCATTGAGACAGGGTCTGTTGTCTGCTCCAGTCCAAACAAATATCCTACTGCTCACATTTTACCACCCTATTTTACCAGTGCTGAAACTACACTACAGTTGCACTGCCAGTCTGAAAATATTCCTGCAATGATGCCTGATGCCTGAAACCAGCAGATCCATTCCCCCAGCCAATAAACCTTTGAACAGAATGAAATATGTTGCTGTTGCATTGTAATCAGATGTAACGTTGAACTAGATGAATTTGCCTTTTTGCTTTGAAGACACATAGCTGCTGTTATCCCTCTTGTGAATATGGTTGTGAATATATTTTTGAATATGATTGTGTGTGCATGAAGGATTTGAGGAGCAGGTCTGTCAGTCTCTAAGTGTTGGGGGATTTGTGGCACACAGCATTGTGTCTCATGGGGAGTTCTTTCCCGGACAATCCTCTACTGACTGACATGCTAGAGAGAGAGAGAGGAGGGGGGAGAGGAGGGGAGAGAGAGAGGAGGGGGGAGAGAGAGGGGTGGGCATAGAGAGAGGGAGAAGGGGGTGACAGTGAGAAAGAGAGGCGAAGAGAGAGATTGAGGGTGGCATAGAGAGGGAGAGAGGGGCAGCAGAGAGAGGGTGGGCATAGAGAGAGGGAGAAGGGGGTGACAGTGAGAAAGAGAGGCGAAGAGAGAGATAGAGGTGGGCATAGAGAGGGAGAGGGGGAGAGGGGTGGGCATAGAGAGAGGGAGAAGGGGGTGACAGTGAGAAAGAGAGGCAAGAGAGAGATAGAGGGGGCATAGAGAGGGAGAGGGGCAGAGAGAGGGGTGGGCATAGAGAGAGGGAGAAGGGGTGACAGTGAGAAAGAGAGGCGAAGAGAGAGATAGAGGGGGCATAGAGAGAGGGAGAGGGGCATAGAGAGAGGGAGAAGGGGGTGACAGTGAGAAAGAGAGGCGAAGAGAGAGAGAGAGAGGGGGCATAGAGAGGGAGAGGGGCGGCAGAGAGAGGGGTGGGCATAGAGAGAGGGAGAAGGGGGTGACAGTGAGAAAGAGAGGCGAGAGAGAGATAGAGGGGGCATAGAGAGGAGAGAGGGGGGCATAGAGAGAGGGAGAAGGGGTGACAGTGAGAAAGAGAGGCGAAGAGAGAGATTAGAGGGGGCATAGAGAGGAGAGGGGGCGGCAGAGAGAGCTACAGTGCCTTGCAAAAGTTTTCACCCCCTTGGAATTTTTCCTATTTTGTTGCATTACAACCTGTAATTTAAATATATTTTTATTTGGATTTCATGTAATGGACATACACAAAATAGTCAAAATTGGTGAAGTGCAATGAAAAAAAAATATGAAAAAAAAAAAACGGAAAAGTGGTGCCTGCATATGTTTTAACCCCTTTGCTATGAAGCCCCTAAATAAGATCTGGTGCAACCAATTACCTTCAGAAGTCACATAATTAGTTAAATAAAGTCCACCTGTGTGCAATCTAAGTGTCACATGATCTGTCACATGATCTCAGTGTATATACAGTGAGGGAAAAAAGTATTTGATCCCCTGCTGATTTCGTACGTTTGCCCACTGACAAAGAAATGATCAGTCTATCATTTTAATGGTAGGTTTATGTGAACAGTGAGAGACAGAATAACAACAAAAAAATCCAGACAAACGCATGTGAAAAATGTTATAAATTGATTTGCATTTTAATGAGGGAAATAAGTATTTGACCCCTCTGCAAAACATGACTTAGTACTTGGTGGCAAAACCCTTGTTGGCAATCACAGAGGTCAGACGTTTCTTGTAGTTGGCCACCAGGTTTGCACACATCTCAGGAGGGATTTTGTCCCACTCCTCTTTGCAGATCTTTTCCAAGTCATTAAGGTTTCGAGGCTGATGTTTGGCAACTCGAACCTTCAACAGATTTTCTATGGGATTAAGGTCTGGAGACTGGCTAGGCCACTCCAGGACCTTAATGTGCTTCTTCTTGAGCCACTCCTTTGTTGCCTTGGCCGTGTGTTTTGGGTCATTGTCATGCTGGAATACCCATCCACGACCCATTTTCAATGCCCTGCCTGAGGGAATAAGGTTCTCACCCAAGATTTGACGGTACATGGCCCCGTCCACCGTCCCTTTGATGCAGTGAAGTTGTCCTGTCCCCTTAGCAGAAAAACACCCCCAAAGCATAATGTTTCCACCTCCATGTTTGACGGTGGGGATGGTGTTCTTAGGGTCATAGGCAGCCTTGAGATAATTGACAAGATCCTCCCGTGTAGTTCTGGGCTGATTCCTCACTGTTCTCATGATCATTGCAACTCCACGAAGTGAGATCTTGCATGGAGCCCCAGGCCGAGGGAGATTGACAGTTCTTTTGTGTTTCTTCCATTTGCGAATAATCGCACCAACTGTTTTCACCTTCTCACCAAGCTGCTTGGCGATGGTCTTGTAGCCCATTCCAGCCTTGTGTAGGTCTACAATCTTGTCCCTGACATCCTTGGAGAGCTCTTTGGTCTTGGCCATGGTGGAGAGTTTGGAATCTAATTGATTGATTGCTTCTGTGGACAGATGTCTTTTATACAGGTAACAAACTGAGATTAGGAGCACTCCCTTTAAGAGTGTGCTCCTAATCTCAGCTCATTACCTGTATAAAAGACACCCGGGAGCCAGAAATCTTTCTGATTGAGAGGGGGTCAAATACTTATTTCCCTCATTAAAATGCAAATCAATTTATAACATTTTTCACATGCGTTTTTCCGGATTTCTTTTTTGTTATTCTGTCTCTCACTGTTCAAATAAACCTACCGTTAAAATTATAGACTGATCATTTCTTTGTCAGTGGGCACACGTACAAAATCAGCAGGGGATCAAATACTTTTTTCCCTCACTGTATACACCTGTTCTGAAAGGCCCCAGAGTCTGCAACACCACTAAGCAAGGGGCACCACCAAGCAAGAGGCACCATGAAGACCAAAGAGCTCTCCAAACAGGTTAAGGACAAAGTTGTGGAGAACAGATCAGGGTTGGGTTGTAAAGAAATATCCCAAACTTTGAACATCCCACGGAGCACCATTAAATCCATTATTGAAAAATGGAAAGAATATAGCACAACAACAAACCTGCCAAGAGAGGGCCGCCCACCAAAACTCACGGACCAGGCAAGGAGGGCATTAATCAGAGAGGCAACAAAGAGACCAAAGATAACCCTGAAGGAGCTGCAAAGCTCCACAGCGGAGATTTGTCGTATCTGTCCATAGGACCAGCTTAAGCCGTACACTCCACAGAGCTGGGCTTTACGGAAGAGTGGCCGGAAAAAAGCCATTGCTTAAAGAAAAAAATAAGCAAACACGTTTGGTGTTCACCAAAAGGCATGTGGGAGACTCCCCAAACATATGGAAGAAGGTACTCTGGTCAGATGAGACTAAAATGAAGCTTTTTGGCCATCAAGGAAAACGCTATTTCTGGCGCAAACCCAACACCTCTCATCACCCTTAGAACACCATCTCCACAGTGAAGCATGGTGGTGGCAGCATCATGCTGTGGGGATGTTTTTCATTGGCAGGGACTGGGAAACTGGTCAGAATTGAAGGAATGATGGATGGTGCTAAATACGGGGAAATTCTTGAGGGAAACCTGTTTCAGTCTTCCAGGGATGTGAGACTGGGACGGGGGTTCACCTTCCAGCAGGACAATGACCCTAAGCATGCTGCTAAAGCAACACTTGAGTGGTTTAAGGTGAAACATTTAAATGTCTTGGAATAGCCTAGTCAAAGCCCAGATCTCAATCCAATTGAGAATCTGTGGTATGACTTACAGATTGCTGTACACCAGCGGAACCCATCTAACTTGAAAGGAGCTGGAGTAGTTTTGTCTTGAAGAATGAGCAAAAATCCCAGTAGCTAGATGTGCCAAGCTTATTGAGACATACCTCAAGACATTTGCAGCTGTAATTGCTGCAAAAGGTGGCTCTACAAAGTATTGACTTTGGGGGGGAATAGTTATGCAGTTATTTTTTTCTTATTTCTTGTTTGTTTCATAAGAACAAATATTTTGCATCTTCAAAGTGGTAGGCATGTTGTGTAAATCAAATGATACAAACCCCCCCAAAATCTATTTTAATTCCAGGTTGTAAGGCAACAAAATAGGAAAAATGCCAAGGGGGGTGAATACTTTCGCAAGCCACTGTGGAAAGAGAGAGGGGGCGGCAGAGAGAGGCGGAGAGAGATAGAGGGGCTCATAGAGAGTGAGAGAGGGTGAAGGGGGGTGGCAAAGAGAGAGAGAAAGAGAGAGGGGGGCATAGAGAGTGTGGGAGGCGACAGAGAGAGAGGCAGAGAGGGGGCATAGACAGTGAGCGAGAAGGGGGGCGGCAAAGAGAGAGAGCGGCAGCATAGAGAGAGAGCAGAGGGGGGCATAGGGAGAAGGGGGGCAGCAGAGAGCGAGACAGAATAAGGGTGTCTCTGGATTTAAAAAAAATATATATATATATTTTACTAGGCAAGTCAGTTAAGAACAATTTTCAATGACGGCCTAGGAACAGTGGGTTAACTGCCTGTTCAGGGGCAGAACGACAGATTTTTACTTTTTACCTTTTACCTTGTCAGCTCGGGCATTTGAACTTTCAATTACTAGCCTTTCAATTACTAGTCCAACGCTCTAACCACTAGGCTACCTGCCACCCCTGTGTGTGTGTGTGTATTGTATATAGTTTTTTTGTGGTGTGGTTTTCATCCAAGCCCATGGGCTTCCAACCATACCTCCACACCATTTTTTTATTTATTTGTATCTGTACTGTTGTTTATTACTTGTTTTCTTTGTTGCAAATAAATACAAATACAAAATAATAATGGTAGGAGTTGGAACGGTCAATGCACCCGGGGGAAGTTTCCTAGATAAATAATGGGACTGACCTTTCATATACAAAGATGGATATGGCACATTAAGCATCTCCAATCCAAAATTAAATATAGGATCGGCCTATTTCGCAACAAAGCTTCCTTCACTCATGCTGCCAAACATACCCTCGTAAAACGGACTATCCTACCGATCCTTGACTTCGGCGATGTCATTTACAAAATAGCACCCAACACTCTACTCACCAAACTGGATGTAATCTATCACAGTTTTATCACCAAAGCCCCATATACTACCCACCACTGCGACCTCACTACATATCTGTTGCCAAACCCACTGGCTCCAGATCATCTATAAGTCTTAGCTAGGTAAAGCCCCACCTTATCTCAGCTCACTGGTCACCATAGTAACACCTACCCGTAGCATGCGCTCCAGCAGGTAAATTGCACTGGTCATCCCCAAAGCCAACACTTCCTTTGGCCGCCTTTCCTTCCGGGTCTCTGCTGCCAATGACTGGAACTAATTGCAAAATTTTCTGAATCTGGAGTCTTATATCTCCCTCTCTAACTTTAAGCATAAACTGTCTGAGCAGCTTACCGATCACTGTACCTGTACACAGCAAATCTGTAAATAGCACACCCGACTACCTCATCCCCATATTATTACTTACCCTCTTGCTATTTTGTTCCCCAGTATCTCTACTTGCACATCATCATCTGCACATCTATCACTCCAGTATTAATGCTAAATTGAAATTATTTTCGCCTCTAGGGCCTATTTATTGCTTACCTCCCTACTCTTCTACATTTGCACACACTATACATAGATTTTTATTTTGTGTTATTGACTGTACGTTTGTTTATGTGTAACTCTGTGTTGTTGTTTTTGTCACACTGCTTTGCTTTATCTTGGCCAGGTCGCAGTTGTAAATGAGAACTTGTTCTCAACTGGCCTACCTGGTTAAATAAAGGTTAAATATTTTTTTTTAAATAAAAATAATCTCCATATCATCTTACATTTCTTATTTATTTAAATTTTATTTCACCTTTATTTAACCTTGTAGTATTGTATGTTTTTATTATGTTGTTGGGGCTCCCTTGAAAAAGAGGCCTTGGTCTCAATGGGACTGCTTGCTAAAATAAAGGTTAAATAAAAATACAAAATCTCGAAAGATGGGATGGGCTATGGTCACAAAAGTCAAATGAGGCCCTATGGGCCCTGGTCAACAGTAGTGCACTAGGGAATCGGGTGCCATTTGGGATACAGCCTATAAAGTTATATTTATAGATTATCATTAGGATGAAAAATTGTATTACCTCACATAAATGTCTGACTAGTGCTACATGATGCAATGAATAGTGTGTCAAACCTGAGAGGTGAGCCAACCGTCACATCATGCATTAATCAGCTTTCTTTCTTTCTTTTTTTTGGACGGTCGATTCCACACAACAAGGGAAACAAGAGCAGCAATAACAAATCACTGCGACAACATCCAACCTGACAGACTCATCTTCTCATTCGCTCCAATCTCAGACATGGCAACTGGGAGTGAGAGAACGCAGCGGCTAATGTCTTTCTGCACACCATTAGCATGTGTGAGTGTGGGGGAGGGGGAGGGAG
Organism: Brachymystax lenok tsinlingensis; assembly: GCA_030435695.1. Lineage (NCBI taxonomy): Eukaryota > Metazoa > Chordata > Actinopteri > Salmoniformes > Salmonidae > Brachymystax > Brachymystax lenok. Next base: position 18,369,539 of record CM059807.1, on the reverse strand, counting down.
AGACGGGGGAGGCTGGGAGGGAGGGTAGAGAAGAGTGCAGGCGAGCAGCAGGGAATGGAGATAGTTGGGCGAGGGATCGGTGACGGCATGGTAATGAGGCTGTCTGCTTGACTTGACCTATCAATGGTGGAAGAGCGGAGGGACTGAGGGACTGGTCTCGATCACACAACGTGCCCCCGCCTCGCCTCATAACCCTCCCCCCGGCCTCGTTACCTTCCCCTCTTCACGTTTGATCATGAAAATGCATGTTGTGACCCAGGCTCTTATTTCCGAGCCTGGCTGCTCCTGTGTCTCGATCTCTTGCAGTGGATGATGACATTACACATAGGAAAGACCATCTCAGACTCTGCTAACCCACATCTAGAGGTGGCAGGTAGCCTAGCGTTAAGGAGATTGGCCCCTTCTTTTTCAATTTTCGCCTAAAATGACATTCCCAAATCTAACTGCCTGTAGCTGTCACGTTCAGGCCTGATAGTTATAGGCTGACGTGTTTAGTTTCGTTTTGGTGTAGGTTTTTTTTGTTCTAGGTGTTGTATGTCTATGTTGGGGTAATGGTTCCCAATTAGAGGCAGCTGTGTGTCGTTGTCTCTAATTGGGAACCATATATATGTTTGGGGTTTTCATTTAGGTTTTGTGGGTTATTGTTTATGCATAACTTTGTTCGTTTATGTAAGTCTATGTTTATGTTACGATCTTTGTTCATTTTGTTAGTTTGCCCAGTTACGTGTGTTTCGTTTTCGTGTAATAAACATGTATACTGGATGCCTCGCTGCGCCTTGGTCTGTCACTCCCGAAGATCGTGACAGTAGCTCAGGCCCTGAAGCAATGATATGCATTTTCTTGGTACCATTTGAAAGGAAACACTTTGAAGTTTGTGGAAATGTGAAAGGAATGTAGGAGAATAACACATACCATAATTTTGAAATGCAAGAGGAAGGCCATAATGTATTTTTCCAGCCCAGGTACAATTTAGATATTGGCTACGAGATGGCAGCAATGTATGTGCAAAGTTTAAGTCTGATCCAATGAACCATTGCATTTCTGTTCAAAACCTTGTATCAAGACTGCCCAAATGTGCCTAATTTGTTAATTAATAACTTTTCAAGTTCAAAACTGAGCACTCTCCTCAAACAATAGCATGGTATTATTTCTTTGTAATAGCTAGTGTAAATTGGACAGTGCAGTTAGATTAACAAGAATTTAAGATTTCTGCCAATATCAGATATGTCTATGTCCTGGGAAATGTTCTTGTTACTTACAACCTCATGCTAATCACATTAGCCTATGTTAGCTCAACTGTAACGCAGGGGACCCACCAATCCTGAAGTGAAGTTGAGTGTGGGCCAGTAACCGAAAGGTCACTGGTTCGAATCTCAGAGCCGACTAGGTGAAAAATCTGCCGATATTCCCTTGAGCAAAGCACTTAACCCTAATAGCTCCTGAAAGTCGCTCTGGATAAGAGCATCTCCTTAATGACTCAAATGTGAAATGTAAATTTATAGGCTAAGCTTGTTCACATGGTCCAACACTAGGTTATTGCCAGAGATGTTGGTATCTTACTTAGCAGAACATTTAACAATAAACTAAAGTAATGTGTAAGTGTGAGATAGGCTACTGCACTGTCACATGGTTCTTGACCTCCAGTGATAGAAGAGAAAGAGATGCAGTTCCTCCTCCTCTCCTGTCCTGAACTAGAGGTCAAACGGGTTCCCTCTCCAGTTTCTCCTTTGCTCACACTGACCAGCCAACCGACAGCCACGTCTAGGATCCCTGTCTGTGCACTCAGTCAGTCTGCTGCAGTCAGCATAAAACCCTATCCCTCAGTCAGACCTTGCGACTGGGGAGGAGATGGGAACTCAGTCAGCTCACACAGCCAGCAGGCTATTTCTGTCACAGCAGCCTGGACCAGACAAGCCCCTCCTAAAAGACTCCTTATGCCGTAACAAGGAAGGACAAATGATGGATCCTCGTCAAAAAGGAGTGCACTATATAGGGAATAAGGTGCCATTTGAGACACAAACAGGTACATTCCTACTGTGTGCTCAAATGAAGTGCAGGACAACGACTGACTGGTACAGTGCTACGGTGTGCTTAAATGAAGCGACTGACTGCGAAGAATACAAGGAAAGCGAAAAGACAAACATGTCAGACAGACAAATTGAGTTAGTAAATGAAAGGACGACCTTGATTTGTGGCATACTTTCTGCTTTGGATGCCAGCAGCACAGGCATGGGTTTAAGTATTTAAGCATCCAGGCTTTGTACGGTTGTAGCAGGCTTGTTAGTGTAGTATTGATTACACATCTCATCAGTAAGCATATTGTGAATGGGTAATTTGTCCCCCACCCTCAGTCAAAATAGAATTTCCTCTCTGAAGTTCTTGGACTCGGTTCAAGTTAGCTACTCTGAGTTCGTGAATCTTGGCTTGCTGGTATCAATTTGTGATGAGAGTGGGGAGGTAAATATGACCCTTACCTAACCTGACCTCATGCAATTTCTAGTGCATAATTATTTTCAGTGGAAATAGTATTCAGACAAATGACTGACAAACTGTTGATGAGTGTTTACTGTATCCTAACCCTAACGCTTCTCTGTGAAGTCATTCCATCAAATTAAAAAGTAACTATATAATCAAAATCATCAAATGCACCACCGCTTTCATATAAACTGCCATCTTCTGTTTGTCCGGCTGTATATAGGACAAGAGACAACAATGACATATCTGCCCTCTCTGGAGAGAGAGAGAATTTTTATTGTCACATGCACCAGATAGCTATTCTATCTGGGTATAGCAATGACCTAAATATACCCAAAGAGAGAGAGAACGAGAGGAAAGAGAAGTTGCTTTGGCCTACTGGGGTGGGTGGATCTGCCTGCGTGGAAAGCCACTAGCACCAATGAGGCAGTGCAGTGGAGCATGACTAAGGTGCAGGGCTAAAGTGTCATGTCTCTTGATGCCTGCATCCCTGTGGACGCGTACGGGCAGAGAGGGTCCTACAAGGGGACTTCATTCCAGGACACGCACCGTGGAAAAGCCCATCAATTCACACCAACTGGCCAGGCTGTGCTGAGCTGGGCCCAATATCAGGTCATCCTCTGACTGCCCTCCCAACATATGCATTTGGTCTCTGCATACCGGCCCTACATACTGTCTCTACATACTGTTTCAGGACAAAAGCTGCGTGTTTGACTCTGAACACTAGATGTTGATTGTGTTTCAGCATGGCCCGCTTGAGTTAGAAGACTTAGTGTTATTTTTGTGTGTTAGTTGTGGATTAGCACTAGTTGTTTGAGTTAGATGGTTGTGTGTGCATTATGGTTGTGTATTAGCGGTAGTTGTTTGTTCACTCTGATGAGCATGGCCTGTTGGCGCTATCCTGGGCTCTGGGTGTTGTGTCTACAGTAGAACAAGCGCTTGTTGATCTGGGTAACGCTCCTGCAAGCACCACGGCATGGCCACCAATTAGCAGCAGCAATGTGAAAGAAGTGGAAAAATTGCTCAATTAGACACATTTCTCCTCCTTAAAAATGAACTGCTTTCAATGAGATTGAACATAAGTGGAAAAATATCCAGATGCCCAAAGCCAGCAGAGAGTCTCCCACTCCTCCCCTCTGATATTTTGCTCACTCAGTCTCAGCTTTTTTTTTTTAATGGCTGATGCAAAATGTAAAAACCCTCCTTGAAAGTGCCTTTATGAATTTCAATGGCATAGCATACATATTCGTGAACCAAACACAATACAATTTACATGCTGGCCACTCACCATCAGACAAGGAGAAAACAAAGTGTGACATTGTCTGTTTAGCTGCAGTACACAGAGGAGAAGACTCACTTGTTTTGGTGCTTTGAGCCCTGCAGATGTGCATGGTACTGTGCCACAGAGTTGAGTGTGACATTGCAGACTTCACACGTATAGCTACGTTTCAGACCTGGAATAAGAACACACACACACAAGATTAGACAGGTGTGTATGTATTAACTAACTATTTGTTTCAAATCGAAATGATTGTACTTTGGAACTATGGAACCACAAATGCAATTAATGTGTATACATTCACTATTCTATCCCACTGGAGAGTCCTATATGGAATCGTTAGTTCTCTATTGAAAATACCTGGTCAGCATGCTGTCACTATGCTGTCACTAAATAGAGTAGAAGACTAGAGTCTTACTGACAGAAGCTTCTATCTCTTCCATATAGCTGCCTGTTAAAGACACTAGCGATATGTCCCAAATGGGACTATGGACCCTGGTCAAAAGTAGTACACTATATAGGGAATAGGGTGCCATTTGAGATGCAGACTAAGGTCAATGCTCATTGCTCTAGTCTTGCATGTGTCCTAGTCTATCCACTTTACTGATTACTACCCCTGGTGGGGGAAGTGGAAATAATCAATTAAAGATGTGCCCACACTAAAATGTCACACATTCAGTATTGATCACGATGAAATTACATTGAAATGATAAGATCCATGACTGAGGCTCGAGGAATTTGAGGGGAGACACACCTTGGCTCGTATTAGCCAGAGCTCTGCTTTGACAGAAATTTGAGCGGTTGACTGTATTTTGTCTATCTACTCTATTTCTCACTCCTTCTGATGTCTTCGGCTACTGTGGATCACCAAATCAGCAACTAACAGAGCGACAAACCCTGTATCTGTGAATGCGTCCAAAATGGCACCCTATTTCGTTGACAGTGCACTACTTTTGACCAGGGTCCATCAAAAGTAGTGCACTATAAAGGGAATAGGGTGCCATTTGGTACGCATAAACAGAGTAAGTGGTCAGTGTAATGGCTGTCATGTTGAGGCTCATGACACAGTGGCATGACAAATTTCCCAATCGCTTGCTTCCTCTCTCTGAATTGAGTTAAACCTATAAACATTGTTTGGAGGGTAAGAAAGGCCAAGGTAAAGATACATGTCCCGACTTCTCCCCCATCATTGAATCTAATTGTCCAATCTCCCCTCCGACCTAAGGTCATGTCTCCCCATGTTGATGAGCCTTTCTCTCTATATCACAGCATTAAAACATAATGTGTCTTATCAAGAGGCAGCGAGAGAGAGAGAGAGGTAAAGAGAGAGACAGAGAGAGACAGAGCGAGACAGAGTGAGGCAGAGAGAGAGAGAGGCAGACAGAGACAGAGAGACACAGAGAGACAGAGAGAGAGAGAAAGCGACAGAGAGAGAGAGAGAGATCATGAGCTCGAGTTCTTCTGTAAAAACAATAGAATTATAGTGGGATAAATGTAGATAAACTTATATAGGATACTACCCTCTACATCAAAATTCAAACCAAATCAAAATTCCATACCTAAAACCTTGATTTTGGACAATATTACCTGAATGGATTCTTAGTACCAAGGACTATCAAGAAAAAACTTAGAACAAACTGAAACCTGGAAATAGCATCCAACACAAAGTGATGTTCAGTCTGAACCTACTTCTGATACCCAAAAGTAAAAGACAATAATCTCTAAGTAATTTTGTTATATAAAGCTTAGTAAATAAGGCTACCAAGCTGCTAGGACAGAACAGACCTGGCTGCAACTTCAATTAGCACTGAAGTGTGAAGTGAGTGTGAGTGTGAATGTGTGAAAACTATTGAGCCTAACAATGGCAGCAGTTTCACAGCCTCCCCCACCCAAATGCAGAGCCCTTTGAAGCCCCCTGCGCCATGGCGTATCCCAGTACAGATTTCATCATAGTATAGTAACCTTTGGATATAAAAAATAACATGGCATGGAATTAGTACAAAAACAAGCTCCTCAAGGACAATCCAGAGAAACTATTTGCTGACTGCTACAAAGAGGGGAACGTAAGCAACTTAATTTTCCACACAGAACATCCCCTGGCATGGCACAGTGCTATAAGAGCACCCTGCCCCTATGTCAAGAGAGAGGGTATTGGCCCAGGGTGGAAACTCAGAATACTAGACATTGAGGAAATTGAAACAACCTCTGTCAACGTGTACAAGTCTGGGACAGTGATGGTACACGACATCCTCATGCAGGTCCAGCAGGACTTTTACGGGATCAAAGAGAGAGCACAGCAGGAAAAGCTCTCTCTATCAGTGACTACTTCCCCACCCTGAGTGAGTCTGATCACACCCCCCAGCACTGAACACACCCAGGTCCCACAACTGCACTGCTCCTCTATCATTGAGAGGGATCAATTCACTGAGCTAGTCCACACAATCCAGACCCACAAAACAGACCAGCACAACAACACTCCCCCCAACAAGACCCGGAGGGCGGGAGGTGGAGATGGACGGCTGTCTGAGAGAACTGGCTGCACTCCGGACTGAGGTGAGAGAACTTAAAGAGAAGAGAGAGGACCACATGGCACAGCTAAATGCAGTGAAGGAAGAGGGAGAGAAACACATGGCACAGCTAACAGCGGTGAAGGAAGAGGGAGAGAAACACATGGCACAGCTAACAGCGGTGAAGGAAGAGGGAGAGAAACACATGGCACAGCTACCAGCGCTGAAAGAGGAGGTGAGAAAGCTGTGGTGTGACAGAGAGCAGGACACTCCCCCAGAGAAGCCAGCAAAACAGCCCACCTCAGACCCAGACCATAACCTCAACACCACAATGAGACAGACAACACAGGACCCACCAACCCAACAGACCCCACCCCCTCCTAACAGCCCCCTGTCAGCTCCCCCGATAGCTCTCCTGACAACTCCCACACATTCACTTGAGGAGACTCCTATGCTAGGTACACCTACAGCTTATCCCTTGACTCAAATGGCTGCTGCTCAATGTCTCAAATGGCTGTTGTCAGAAGACACACTAGGGTCCCCCAGCCACATTATAATTATCTTCTTAGGGAGCGGCAGCAGAGGTGATGGTTTTGGAGAGCCTGGCGTGCCCAAAGTAAAATGCCTCCCATTCAGGCCCAGAAAATAGGATATGCACATATTTAGTACCATTGGATAGGAAACACTCTGAACTCTGAAAAAGTGTTAACCATTTGTCTGTGGGTAAAACAGAACGCATATGGCAGGCGAAACCCCGAGGAATTTCTGTCCTGGAAAAAGTGATTTTGACACATTGCTCATTTGGAACCCCTCCCTCATGAAAATGACCATATAAGGGCATATGAATGCAGTACCCATTGCTTCCTTTAGATGTCAACAGTCTCGAGGCAGTGTACATTTTCATTTTGGATGCTTTAGACCAGAGAATAAGAGCAAACCAGGAAGTGTACTTTTTATGTCAACAGTACCCAGCGTGCGCCTCCGACAAGGCGCGCAGTGTCTTTTTACCGCCTTTATCGATCAGTTTATATTCCGGTTGATTTATAATAGTAAATATACGTAAAAGTGTTCCTAAGGATACATTTAAAACTATGTTTGATTGTTCTTGGACAAGTTTATAGGTATAAGATGAACGAGTTCTCGCCACGTTTCAATGGAGGAGTGGAGGCTGTCGCTTCTGATTATAACGCCGCTAACCAAATGGAGATTTATGGATAAAATACATTACTTTTTCTAACAAAAGAACCATGGATTGTCTTCGTTGGACACTTAGGATGACCTCAGCAGAAGTTGTTCAACAGGTAATTGATTTGTTTTCGCTGTGTGCCATGATGGCTAATGGATTCATGGCTATGGGAAAAATATGTGAGGTGCTACCCTCAAACAATCAAATGTGCTGCTTTCGCCGTAAAGCCTTTTTGAAATCTGACAACGCTGTGATATTGCCAAGAAACAGAGCTTTTGATGAGTATGGACACTTGTATATTGGTGGATGTTTAATAATTCAATTTTTGGATTTTGAATTTGGCGCCTTGCATTTCACCTGGTAGTGTCGGGATTGGGGCGCTAGCGCCCCAGCAATCCCTGTGGGGTTAACACAGGCACAAACGACCTGAGGGCCCAACAGGAAAGGGTGGCCACAGCACTCAAGGGAGTGATAGTAAAAGCTATGTGTTTGAATAAGCTTTTTCAATCTCATCCTGGAATATACAAGGTCTGAAGTCATCAGCCTTTGGCCTAAAGAGCAGGAACCCAGACTTCATCAAAAAAAATCTAACATTTTCATCCTACAAGAAACATGGTATAGAGGCGATGGACCCACTGGTTGCCCAGAGAGCTGGTAGTCCAATCCACCAAACTCCCAGTTGTGAAACAGGGAAGAGACTCAGGGGGTATGCTAATTTGGTATAGAGCAGACCTAACCCACTATATTAAATTAGTCAAAACAGGAACATTTTACATAAGGAAATTATCTCAACAGAGAAACATTTCCTCATGTGTGCTACATATATACCCCCCAATACAATCCCCATACTTTAACGATGACAGCTTCTCCATCCCAAATCAAATCACATACACATGGTTAGCAGATGTTAATGTGAGTGTAGCGAAATGCTTGTGCTTCTAGTTCTGACCATGCAGTAGTATCTAACAAGTAATCTAACAAATTAACAACAACTACCTTATATACACAAGAGTAAAGGAATGAGTACGAGTATGTACAGTGAGGGAAAAAAAGTATTTGATCCCCTGCTGATTTTGTACGTTTGCCCACTGACAAATAAATGATCAGTCTATAATTTTAATGGTAGGTTTATTTGAACAGTGAGAGGCAGTATAACAACAAAAAAATCCAGATAAATGCATGTGAAAAATGTTATAAATTGATTTGCATTTTAATGAGGGAAATAAGTATTTGACCCCTCTGCAAAACATGACTTAGTACTTGGTGGCAAAACCCTTGTTGGCAATCACAGAGGTCAGACATTTCTTGTAATTGGCCACCAGGTTAGCACACATCTCAGGAGGGATTTTGTCCCACTCCTCTTTGCAGATCTTCTCCAAGTCATTAAGGTTTCGAGGCTGACGTTTGGCAACTCAAACCTTCAGCTCCTTCCACAGATTTGGCTAGGCCACTCCAGGACCTTAATGTGCTTCTTCTTGAGCCACTCCTTTGTTGCCTTGGCCGTGTGTTTTGGGTAATTGTCATGCTGGAATACCCATCCTCAACGACCCATTTTCAATGCCCTGGCTGAGGGAAGGAGGTTCTCACCCAAGTTTTGACGGTACATGGCCCCGTCCATCGTCCCTTTGATGCGGCGAAGTTGTTCTGTCCCTTTAGCAGAAAAACACCCCCAAAGCATAATGTTTCCACCTCTATGTTTGACGGTGGGGATGGTGTTCTTGGGGTCATAGGCAGCATTCCTCCTCCTCCAAACACGGCGAGTTGAGTTTATGCCAAAGAGCTCCATTTTGGTCTCATCTGACCACAACACTTTCACCCAGTTGTCCTCTGAATCATTCAGATGTTCACTGGCAAACTTCAGACAGGCATGTATATGTGCTTTCTTGAGCAGGGGGACCTTCTGCGGCGCTGCAGGATTTCAGTCCTTCACGGGCGTAGTGTGTTACCAATTGTTTTCTTGGTGACTATTGTCCCAGCTGCCTTGAGATCATTGACAAGATCCTCCCGTGTAGTTCTGGGCTGATTCCTCACTGTTCTCATGATCATTGTAACTCCACAAGGTGAGATATTGCATGGAGCCCCAGGTCGAGGGAGATTGACAGTTCTTTTGTGTTTCTCCCATTTGCGAATAATCGCACTAACTGTTGTCACCTTCTCACCAAGCTGCTTGGCGATGATCTTGTAGCCCATTCCAGCCTTGTGTAAAGTCTACAATCTTGTCCCTGACATCCTTGGAGAGCTCTTTGGTCTTGGCCATGGTGGAGAGTTTGGAATCTGATTGATTGCTTCTGTGGACAGGTGTCTTTTATACAGGTAACAAGCTGAGATTGAGCACTCCCTTTAAGAGTGTGCTCCTAATCTCAGCTCGTTACCTGTATAAAAGACACCTGGGAGCCAGAAATCTTTCTGATTGAGAGGGGTCAAATACTTATTTCCCTCATTAAAATGCAAATCAATTTATAACATTTTTACATGCGTTTTTTCTGGATTTCTTTGTTGTTATTCTGTCTCTCACTGTTCAAATAAACCTACCATTAAAATTATAGACTGATCATTTCTTTGTCAGTGGGCAAACATACATATTCAGCAGGGGATCAAATACTTTTTCCCCTCACTGTATATATAAATATATGGATGAGTGATGGCTGACCGGCGTAGGCAAGATGCAGTAGATGGTATGGAGTACAGTATATACATATGAGATGAGTAATGTAGGATATGTAAACATGATATAAATGGCATTGTTTAAAGTGGCTAGTGATACATTTATTTCATCCAAATATAATTATTAAAGTGGCTAGAGATTTGAGTCGATGGCCGAACGGCATAGGCAAGATTCAGTAGATGGTTTAGAGTACAGTGTATACATTTGATATGAGTAATGTTGGATATGTAAACATTATATACAAAATTGTTTAAAGTGGCTAGTGATACATTTGTTACATCCAATTCCTAGAGGGGGAGATCAACCATTTCCAAGCCCAGGGACATGTACTAGTTGGTGGCGACCTATATGTCAGAAATGGACAAGAACCTGACACTAAGCACAAAGGGGGACAAACACCTACCTGGAGGTGACAGTATTCCCTCCCAAATATGCACCCCTAGACAAAACTATGACAAGACAAACAACAAAAACTCCTGCAGCTCTGTCGCACGCTGGGTCTGTACATAGTCAATGGTAGGCTTCGAGGAGACTCCTATGCTAGGTACACCTACAGCTCATCCCTTGGCAGTAGTACTGTAGATTACTTTATCACTGACTTCAATCCAGAGTCTCTCGGAGCATTCAGTCAGCCCACCAACACCCATGTCAGATCACAGCAAAATCACAGTCTACCTGAACAGAGCAATACTCAACCACAAGGCATCAAAACCAGAGGAACTGCACAATATTAAGAAATGCTATAGATGGAAGGATAGTAGTGTAGAAACCTACCAAAAAACAATTAGGCAACAACAAATTCAATCCCTTTTAGAAAACTTCCTGGACAAAACATTTCACTGCAATTGTGAAGGTGTAAACTTGGGAGTAGAAAGACTAAACAGTATATTTGATCTTTCAAATCTAAACATTTCAAGCAAACAACCTAGGAAAATTAACAACAATGACAAATGGTTTGATGAAGAATGCAAAAACCTAAGAAAGAAACTGAGAAACCTATCCAACCAAAAACAGAGCTGGTTGTGGAACCAATAATTCACAAAATGGGGGGGAAAAAACGTTGAAATACCAAATTGTAGCTAATACCCGCTAATTATCAAAATCCAGAAAAGAGCCATTAAATTCCACAACCATCTAAATGGAAGCGATTCCCAAACCATAACAAAGCCATCACCTACAGAGAGACGAACCTTGGGAAGAGTTCCATAAGCAAGTTGGTCATTGAGCTCTGTTCACAAACACAAACAGACCCCACAGAGCCCTAGGAATGCAACACAATTAGACCCAAACAAATCATGGGAAAACATAAAGATAATTACTTGACACATTGGAACGAATTAACAAAAAAAAACTGAGCAAACTAGAATGCTATTTGGCCCTAAACAGTACACAGTAGCAGAATACCTGACCACTGTGACTGACCCAAAATTAAAGGAAAGCTTTGACTATGTACAGACTCAATTAGCATGGCTTTGCTGTTGAGAAAGGCTGCCGTAGGCACACCTGGCTCTCAAGAGAAGACAGGCTATGTGCACACTGCCCACAAAACGAGGTGGAAACTGAGCTGCACTTCCTAACCTCCTACCAAATGTATGACCATATTAGAGACACATATTTCCCTCAGATTACACAGACCCACAAAGAATTCGAAAAAACAAATCCAATTTTGATAAACTCCCATATCAACTGGGTGAAATACCACAGTGTGCCATCATAGCAGCAAGATGTGTGACCTGTTACCACAAGAAAAGAGCAACCAGTGAAGAACAAACACCATTGTAAATACAACCCATATTTATTCAATTTCCTTTCTGTAGTTTAACTATTTGCACATTGTTACAACACTGTATATAGACATAATATGACATTTTAAATGTCTTTATTCTTTTGGAACTTTGGTGTAATGTTTACTGTACATTTTTTATTGTTTATTTAACTTTTTTTAAATGATCTATTTCATTTGCCTTGGCAATGTAAACATGTTTCCCATGCCAATAAAGCCCCTTGAATTGAATTGAGAGAGAGAGAGAGCGCGCGCGCAAGAGAGCATGGCTCCCAGATTGTCTCAAATGAGGTCATAAGTCCGACTGAAGAAAGGGCAGAAACAAAGTACACAGATAATGTCCAACATCATCCAGTACTGTACCTATATGACACTGATGTTAAGTGCTTGTTGACTGTTAGCCCTGTCAAAGCTAACTGTTAGCCCTGTCAAAGCTAAATAGAAAAGTAGCTGTTCTGATCCCATTTTAATGAAGTTCAGACAGACAGATGTTTCTAAGATGGGAGACGAGACTCTCCCTCGCTCTCTCCCTAGCACTCTCTCTCTGCAATATCTCCATCTGTTGATCAGCCTCTCCGTAACCATGTGCCAGAGCCACGATTGCCTTACCTACAGCTCTGATTTCAATTTTGCAAGAGAGCGAAAGGGAGAGAGAAAGAGAGAGGTTCCCCTGACACTTTCATGACTCTGACATTAAAGTGGCGGAGGTGGAGCTGAGACTCAACACCGCGTGGCATTTTGACAGGCCGCATCTCAAACGCTTTTTGAAAAGTTGAAAGAATGTGCTGCAGCCCCGGCATCCATCAACACCATCCAACCTGAAGCACCTCCCATGGCGCCTGCCCTGCACAAGCAATGAAGCACCAGCTTACCACCGCTGGAGCGCTAGGCCTGTCTGCTGCTTCTGCATTCACTCTGATCATGCTCATCCTTGCATTCAGGGGCCTCTGCTCTGAGGTGAGTCATAAGAAAGCCATTTATTTCTGTTTTAACTGGACATCGAGATTCCCAAAATGAGAAGAGAGTAACAGGTAGAAGAGCCAATTGAAAATGTCCCGCTGTCTTCATCTGAATCTCACCCATAGATCTTGGTCTCACATCTAGGACACCTATGGCAGAGGATTCTTCCAAATCCCAACTAGGGATACAGTGTCAGACACCCAGCTTTACATAACTGTTGTGTCACCCTATCCATACAATATAGGATAAGTTAACAGTAAATCGAATCCAGTGTTGTGATCATATCCGCCATGTTATCCTATTCATCCCTCCCTTCCCCTAGTGTATCTCTAATGGGAATATCCTATTTCAATGCTCAATTGAGTCACTCTACTGTATATTATGGAATATTATTCCAGCCACAGCTTTCATTATCTCAAAAGTTAACTAAGAGATATTGTCCCGGCCTTCAGAGGCCAGCAACGGAGAACCTGTGGCAGCCAGACAATGTGATCGATCAACAGTGTAATCATGGATTGTTTATGAGCAGAGAAAGGTGGTGCTGGTCCATGGTTCATGCTAAATTAACCACGAGCCATCTGGCCCACTCCGATGGTGCATCTCCTAAAACAGCATATGCTTCCTCTGAAGGCAAGGGAACACTGCTCAGATCAGGACAAATGGCCCAATAGTCCACAACTACAGTCAGCTTCTTGTCTGTATTACACGTAATGAAAAACATTCCTCACTTGTGTGATCTCAAACTAGTTGGCAAGGATTATATTCAAGGTTAGGGAAATGATGAGAACTAAATAAAATAAATTGTAAAGCTAGAAGCCTGCAACAAAATAAGCCTTTATTGGATTTGCTTAGCACTGACACGTTTCAAAAAACATGTCTTCATCAGGGAAATGATGAATTCCAAATAATGTGGATGAAGCCTGCAGTGTAAACACAGATCCCCTGTTGCTCTAAAAAGGCAGCTCATCTTTTCATCTAACCCATCTTTAAACTATACAAAGTGTTGAAATGAAATCCTTGTTAAAAGCAATCTTGTTCAGTGAATCATGCTGCAGATAAAATTCCATTCTGAAAACACAGTACACCAATACGATGGGAAATAATTTCAGTTTAGGGTTGGTGTAATCTCCCGCTCTCCCGGTTGTCTCCAGATTGAATTGCCTCTCCTCCTTTGATGAAATATACGACAATTTGAACAGAGCCTTCCTTCCCCCTCTGCCCTCTTGGAGAGGAGCTTGATCAGCTGAGCCTGCCACTAAGGTAGTATTAGATCTATTTTAGGGTCAGGAGGGATGGCAATGGCAGCATACGGACAGACAAAAGGAGTGGCTTGTGAATTGTGAATGCAGGGCTCCGGGAGAAAGCTGCTGAAACTGGTAGAGAGGACGTGCCAAATCACATCTCCCAGAGACGTCTCTCCAATTAACCATGCTGGGATGGAGTCCGGAAAACACAATTTGTCGTCATATCTTTGCTTGATTGACAGGGCTGGCTATGGTGTAAACTAAACACTCTGGAGGGATCGTCGTAATCACTGATGCAATCATATCAGATTGCATTAGATGTGTATGCAGCTGCTTGGACGTGAGATCTGAAGGGACTGATTAATAAACCTGATGATGAGAGGGAGAGATGAAGGCAGAGAGATGGAATGGCAGCAGTAGTTCTATCAGGATGACAGGAGAGAATGTGCTTTAGTCTTTATTCTTCATTCGGATCCCCATTAGCTTATGCCATGACAACAGCTAGTCTTCCAACTCTTTCTTAACCAAATGTGCTTAATGAAAGTTTGATAGAAGCCATTTGCGGTGTGTGCTCTGTTAGGATATGTTGCTTGTTAAAGAACATTAAGCAGTGAACAGTGCAACTGAATTAAGTGAGTGCTGGCTCCTATTTTTCATTTAAATGAGCATTGGTTCTATGACAGACAAAGCTGGGCCCCTCATTCCAAAGTGGAGAAGACTAGTAGTGAAAATAGTGCCCAGCCCCAGAATGTTTTAAACAAAACTTAAAGTGCAACTGAATCAAGTAAGTGCCCCTATTTTCATTTGATGAGCATTAGTTCTATGACAGACATAGCTTAGGGGCCAGCCTCACCATAATACACCAGTCTAGTCCTCCTTTCTGATCAATAAGCATGTTTTCTTATAGACTAAGCACATGAGACATACAGTAGAGAAGATTAAATCTCCTTAGTGTTAGTTAAAACAAAATGGTCTGGGTTGCAGTGCAGTCTACAGTCTCAGGACGGGTCCCAAATGGCACCCCTATTCCCTATATACTGTACTACTTTATGGGCCCGGTCAAACGCATTAAATAGGGAATAGGGTGCCATTTGGTACGCATACAGACTCAGTGATAAGATGAGTTTGACTGGAGGGAGGAAAAGACGATAAAAGATCAAAGCGAGAGCAATTGTATGAATGTGTGTCATCCGTCTGTGGAGCCAGGGGCTTATATCGAGGTAGCCCCTGGGAGAACTGCCATTATTTGCCTGTGAAATGGAAACAAGAAAATGGCACCATCTCCTATTCTGTTTAAATTACTGCAGTGCTCCAGTCTAGATAGAACCACATCAGTCAGTGGTCCAACGCTTTGCCACAGCAACAGACACCATTATATTCAGATTGAATATACACTATATATACACAAAAGCATGTGGACACCCTTTCAAATGAATGGATTCGGCTATTTCAGCCACACCCGTTGCTGACAGGTGTATAATATTGAGCACACAGCCATGCAATCTCCATAGACAAACATTGCCATTTAGAATGGCCTTACTGAAGAGCACAGTGACTTTCAACACGGCACCGTCATAGGATGCCAACTTTCCAACAAGTCAGTTAGTCAAATTTCTGCCCTGCCAGAGCTGCCCAGGTCAAATGTAAGTGCTGTTATTGTGAAGTGGAAAGTCTAGGAGCAACAATGGCTAAGCCCCGAAGTGGTATGCCACACAAGGTCACAAAACGGGACTGCAGAGTGCTGAAGCTCGTAGCGCGTAAAAATAATCTGTCCTCAGTTGCAACACTCACTACTGAGTTCCAAACTACCTCTGGATGCAACATCAGCACAATAAGTGTTTCTTTGGGAGCTTCATGAAATGGGTTTCCATGGCTGAGCAGCCGCACACAAGCCTTTGATCACCATACACAATGCCAAGCGTCAGCTGGAGTGGTGTAAGCTTGCCGCCATTGGACTCTGGAGCAGTGGAAACGCACTCTCTGGAGTGATGAATCACGCTTCACCTTCTGGCAGTCCGACAGGGTTTGGCGGATGCCAGGGGACCGCTACCTGTCTTAATGCATAGTGCCAACTGTAAAGTTTGGTGGAGGAGGAATAAGGGTCTGGGGCTGTTTTTCATAGTTCGGGCTAGGCCCCTTAGTCCCAGTGAAGAAAAATCTTAACAATACAGCATACAATGACATTTTAGACAATTCTTTGCTTCCAAATTTATGGCAACAGTTTGGGGAAGGCCCTTTCCTGTTTCAGCATGACAATGCACCTGTGCACAAAACGAGGTCCATGCAGAAATGGTTTGGCGAGATCGGTGTGAAAGAAATTGACTGGCCTGCGCAGGGCCCTGACCTTAACCCCATCAAACACCTTTGGGATGAATTGGAACACCGACTGCGAGCCAGGCCTAATCGCCCAACATCAGTGCCCAACCTCACAAATGCTCTTGAGGATGAATGGAAGCAAGTCCCCACAGAAATGTTCCAACATCTAGTGGAAAGCCTTCCCAGAAGAGTGGAGGCTGTTATAGCAGCAAAGGGGAAACCAACTCCATATTAACGCCCATGATTTTGTAATGTAGTGTAGCTAATGCACCTCCTCCATAACCCAAAGTTATATTTATATATTAGATGATAATAGTAATAATAATAAGAAGTAAGTTGCTCTTTATTAGAAGGGAAAGAACAACTTAGAAGTAGAAGCTACAGTAGAAGTCGGAAGTTTACATACACTTAGGTTGGAGTCATTAAAACTCGTTTTTCAATCACTCCTCAAATTTCTTGTTAACAAACTATAGTTTTGGCAAGTCGGTTAGGACATCTACTTTGTGCATGACAAAAGTAATTTTTCCGGAAACTGTTTACAGACAGATTATTTCACTTATAACTCACTGTATCACAATTCCCGTGGGCCAGAAGTTTACATACACTAAGTTGACTGACTTTAAACAGCTTGGAAAATTTCAGAAAATTATGTCATGGCTTTAGAAGCTTCTGATAGGCTAATTGATATAATTTGAGTCAATTGGAGGGGCACCTGTGGATGTATTTCAAGGCCTACCTTCAAACTCAGTGCCTCTTTGCTTGACATCATAGGGGAAATCAAAAGAAATCAGCCAAGACGTCAGACATTTTTTTGTAGACCTCCACATGTCTGGTTCATCCTTGGGAGCAATTTCCAAACGCCTGAAGGTACCACGTTCATCTGTACAAACAATAGTACGCAAAAATGAAAACCATGGGACCAAGCAGCCGTCATACCACTCAGGAAGGAGACGTGTTCTGTCTCCTAGACATGAATGTACTTTGGATGAAAAATGCTAATCAATCCCAGAACAACCGCAAAGGACCTTGTGAAGATGCTAGAGGAAACAGGTACAAAAATATCTATATCCACAGTAAAACGAGTCCTATATCGACTTAACCTGAAAGGCCGCTCAGCAAGGAAGAAGCCAATGCTCCAAAACCGCCATAAAAAAAGCCAGACTACGCTTTGCAACTGCACATGGGGACAAAGATCGTACTTTTTGGAGAAATGTCCTCTGGTCTGATGAAACAAAAATAGAACTGTTTGGCCATAATGACCATCGTTATGTTTGGAGGAAAAAGAGGGAGGCTTGCAAGCCGAAGAACACCATCTCAACCGAGAATTATTTATTTCAGCTTTTCTTTCTTTCATCACATTCCCAGTGGGTCAGAAGTTTACATACACTCAATTAGTATTTGGTAGCATTGCCTTTAAATTGTTTAACTTGGGTCAAACGTTTCCGGGAAGCCTTGACCTCAATCCTATAGAACATTTGTGGGCAGAACTGAAAAAGCGTGTGCGAGCAAGGAGGTCTATAAACCTGACACAGTTACACCAGCTCTGTCTGGAGGAATGGGCCAAAATTCACCCAACTTATTGTAGGAAGTTTGTGGAAGGCTACCCAAAACGTTTGACCCAAGTTAAACAATTTAAAGGCAATGCTACCAAATACTAATTGAGTGTATGTAAACTTCTGACCCACTGGGAATGTGATGAAAGAAAGAAAAGCTGAAATAAATAATTCTCTCTACTCTTATTCTGACATTTCATATTGTTAAAATAAAGTGGTGATCCTAACTGACCTAAGACAGGGATTTGTATTAGGATTAAATGTCAGGAATTGTGAAAAACTGAGTTTAAATGTATTTGGCTAAGGTATATGTAAACTTCCGACTTCAACTGTATATTTCAATTTTATATGAAAACAATAATAAGAAAAGTTGTTGCTCTTCTAGTAGGGAAACATGTTTTAGAATGTGACTCACACCATTCATCATCTTCTGTTACTTCCAAAAAAGGACTTTATAAAGAAACAAAGCACCATGAGCAGTCCCTAAAATAGACTGCAGCAATTCAATACTATACATCATGAACTAACTGGGATAGATTGGACTGTCTTGGATCTTGCTTACATTTTCCCTACATTACATTAATTGATGTATGGAGGTGATGTGGATTGTGTCCCAAATGGCACCCTATTCCCTACATAGTGCACTACTTATGACCAGAGCCATATGGGCCTTGGTCAAATGTAGTGCACTACATAAGAAATAGGGTACAGTCAAGTAAACAGTACATATTGTACAGTACATACAGATGACATAAGCCCCTATGGTATAGATAACTTAGCTACTCTATGCAGGTACAGTATAGTTATTCCTTCCAGGGTTTAGGATGGTAGAGGATAATAGTGATGTTAGCAGGGTTTAGGATGGTAGAGGATAATAGTGATGTTAGCAGGGTGTAGGATGGTAGAGGATAATAGTTATGTTAGCAGGGTTTAGGATGGTAGAGGATAATAGTGATGTTAGCAGGGTTTAGGATGGTAGAGGATAATAGTTATGTTAGCAGGGTTTAGGATGGTAGGGTTTAGGATGTTAGCAGGGTTTAGGATGGTAGAGGATAATAGTTATGTTAGCAGGGTTTAGGATGGTAGAGGATAATAGTGATGTTAGCAGGGTTTAGGATGGTAGAGGATAATAGTTATGTTAGCAGGGTTTAGGATGGTAGAGGATAATAGTGATGTTAGCAGGGTTTAGGATGGTAGAGGATAATTGTAGGGTTAGTAGGGTTTAGGATGGTAGAGGATAATAGTGATGTTAGCAGGGTTTAGGATGGTAGGGTTTAGGATGTTAGCAGGGTTTAGGATGGTAGAGGATAATAGTTATGTTAGCAGGGTTTAGGATGGTAGAGGATAATAGTTATGTTAGCAGGGTTTAGGATGGTAGAGGATAATAGTGATGTTAGCAGGGTTTAGGATGGTAGAGGATATTAGTGATGTTAGCAGGGTTTAGGATGGTAGAGGATAATTGTAGGGTTAGTAGGGTTTAGGATGGTAGAGGATAATAGTGATGTTAGCAGGGTTTAGGATGGTAGAGGATAATAGTGATGTTAGCAGGGTTTAGGATGGTAGAGGATAATAGTTATGTTAGCAGGGTTTAGGATGGTAGAGGATAATAGTTATGTTAGCAGGGTTTAGGACGGTAGAGGATAATAGTTATGTTAGTAGGGTTTAGGATGGTAGAGGATAATAGTTATGTTAGCAGGGTTTAGGATGGTAGAGGATAATAGTGATGTTAGCAGGGTTTAGGATGGTAGAGGATAATAGTGATGTTAGCAGGGTTTAGGATGGTAGAGGATAATAGTGATGTTAGCAGGGTTTAGGATGGTAGAGGATAATAGTTATGTTAGCAGGGTTTAGGATGGTAGAGGTTAATAGTGATGTTAGCAGGGTTTAGGATGGTAGAGGATAATAGTTATGTTAGCAGGGTTTAGGATGGTAGAGGATAATAGTGATGTTAGCAGGGTTTAGGATGGTAGAGGATAATAGTTATGTTAGCAGGGTTTAGGATGGTAGAGGATAATAGTGATGTTAGCAGGGTTTAGGATGGTAGAGGATAATTGTAGGGTTAGTAGGGTTTAGGATGGTAGAGGATAATAGTGATGTTAGCAGGGTTTAGGATGGTAGGGTTTAGGATGTTAGCAGGGTTTAGGATGGTAGAGGATAATAGTTATGTTAGCAGGGTTTAGGATGGTAGAGGATAATAGTTATGTTAGCAGGGTTTAGGATGGTAGAGGATAATAGTGATGTTAGCAGGGTTTAGGATGGTAGAGGATATTAGTGATGTTAGCAGGGTTTAGGATGGTAGAGGATAATTGTAGGGTTAGTAGGGTTTAGGATGGTAGAGGATAATAGTGATGTTAGCAGGGTTTAGGATGGTAGAGGATAATAGTGATGTTAGCAGGGTTTAGGATGGTAGAGGATAATAGTGATGTTAGCAGGGTTTAGGATGGTAGAGGATAATAGTGATGTTAGCAGGGTTTAGGACGGTAGAGGATAATAGTTATGTTAGTAGGGTTTAGGATGGTAGAGGATAATAGTTATGTTAGTAGGGTGTAGGATGGTAGAGGATAATAGTGATGTTAGCAGGGTTTAGGATGGTAGAGGATAATAGTGATGTTAGTAGGGTTTAGGATGGTAGAGGATATTAGTGATGTTAGCAGGGTTTAGGATGGTAGAGG
The DNA here is from genome assembly GCA_030435695.1 of Brachymystax lenok tsinlingensis. Classification (NCBI taxonomy): domain Eukaryota; kingdom Metazoa; phylum Chordata; class Actinopteri; order Salmoniformes; family Salmonidae; genus Brachymystax; species Brachymystax lenok. Next base: position 18,348,899 of record CM059807.1, on the reverse strand, counting down.
ATAATAGTTATGTTAGCAGGGTTTAGGATGGTAGAGGATAATAGTGATGTTAGCAGGGTTTAGGATGGTAGAGGATAATAGTTATGTTAGCAAGGTTTAGGATGGTAGAGGATAATAGTTATGTTAGCAGGGTTTAGGATGGTAGAGGATAATAGTGATGTTAGCAGGGTTTAGGATGGTAGAGGATAATAGTGATGTTAGCAGGGTTTAGGATGGTGAGGATAATAGTGATGTTAGCAGGGTTTAGGATGGTAGAGGATAATTGTGGGGTTAGTAGGGTTTAGGATGGTAGAGGATAATAGTGATGTTAGTAGGGTTTAGGATGGTGAGGGATAATAGTGATGTTAGCAGGGTTTAGGACGGTAGAGGATAATAGTGATGTTAGCAGGGTTTAGGATGGTAGAGGATAATAGTGATGTTAGCAGGGTTTAGGATGGTAGAGGATAATTGTGGGGTTAGTAGGGTTTAGGATGGTAGAGGATAATAGTGATGTTAGCAGGGTTTAGGATGGTAGAGGATAATAGTGATGTTAGTAGGGTTTAGGATGGTAGAGGATAATAGTTATGTTAGCAGGGTTTAGGATGGTAGAGGATAATAGTGATGTTAGCAGGGTTTAGGATGGTAGAGGATAATAGTGATGTTAGCAGGGTTTAGGATGGTAGAGGATAATAGTGATGTTAGCAGGGTTTAGGATGGTAGAGGATAATTGTGGGGTTAGTAGGGTTTAGGATGGTAGAGGATAATAGTGATGTTAGCAGGGTTTAGGATGGTAGAGGATAATAGTGATGTTAGTAGGGTTTAGGACGGTAGAGGATAATAGTTATGTTAGCAGGGTTTAGGATGGTAGAGGATAATAGTGATGTTAGCAGGGTTTAGGATGGTAGAGGATAATAGTGATGTTGGTAGGGTTTAGGATGGTAGAGGATAGTAGTGGGGTTAGTAGGGTTTAGGACGGTAGAGGATAATAGTGGGGTTGGTAGGGTTTAGGGTGGTAGAGGATAATAGTGGTCTTGGTAGGGTGTAGGATGGTAGAGGATAATAGTGGGGTTGGTAGGGTTTAGGATGGTAGAGGATTAGTGTTGGGGTTATTAGTGTTTAGGATGGTAGAGCATAATAGTTCGTTTAGTAAGGTTTAGGATTGGTAACAAACAGAGGGTGAAATGGGAGCATAGATGGAGGAGTGGGATGGTGAGATAAAAGAAAACCAAAAACAAAAGGCTGTTGGTAAATCAGAGCAGAGAGAGAAGTGGGCAGGTCCTCCCCTGGAGGCTCATCTTCTACAGAACACAGAACAGAGTACTAATAGGTTGGAAGCCCACATTGTGGTTGCATCCTAAATGTCACCAAAAGTAGTGCACTATATAGGCAATAGGGTTCCATTTGTGAGGCAGCCTTTGTGTAAACACAGCAGAGTGCTGTATAACCACCAACCAATGTACAGGAAATATCTAAAATGCTCCTCTCAATAGGTACTCAATGAATGTTTAATGAACTGCATGGAAAAGTCACAACTGCCAGATTTCCATCTACAATTGTTGGTTTAATAGCCATCCCACATCAGACAACTGTAAAACAATGTGCAAGGACAGGACAATTATGTGAGGCAGGACAAAAAAGAACAAAGAGGGAAAAGAGAAGTGCAATTTCATTTAGATGCATTTGTGTGAAAGATGAGCCTGCCAACACTGGCTCTGCAGCCCTATGAATTAAGCAGCCCAGCCCAACACTCCCGAGTGGCGCAGAGGTCTAAGGCACTGCATCTCAGTGCTAGAGGAGTCACTACAGACCCTGGTTCGATCCTGGGCTGTATCATAACCAACCAGCGCACAGTTGGCCCAGTGTCGTCCGGGTTAGGGAAGGGTTTGACCGGGGTAGGCAGTCATTGTAAAATAAGAATTTGTTCTTAACTGACTTGCCTTGGTAAATAAAGGTTAAATAAAATAAATAAAAATCCCTGCCCGCTGTGCTGTGATGTGCCCTGGCTGCTCCTGCTTCCTCTCCATTCACACAATGCTAGTTCAGCCTGTTAGGATGATTTGCCACTTCATTACTAATTGATAATCACCTGAGAGAAACGCTCACTAGGCTGTGAGTGTTGAATTCTGCCTCCCATAATGACTATAGTGACGTTGGGGAAACACTCTGTTAGACACAAAGTGCAGAAAAAGAAGCAAATGAAAATGAAGCTGGCTTTGAGTTATGGCTCATCTACTTCAAGCGGCTCCTGTCTGGGAGAGAGCCTTCAGGAGATATTCAGGGACAGAACCATCTGTGAAACGAGAACAGCTTTGGGAGAAGTACGAGGCATTATACTTAACTTGAAACGATCACGCATGTTACGTTCCCCTGTTGTTGTAGGTTTGTATGTGTGTGTATTTCAGGAAATGGCTTCCTGGATTCCAGAAGCAGCTCATTGGTCGGCCCCATCGCTGATTGGAGCTCTGACCCCTCCCTTTCGTCAGGGGATACAGCTGTCTCTTCATTACCAACTCCTTCTCCAGCTTGATAAAAGCCAGTGTTCCTTCGTTAGGGAAAATAGATTCTTCTTATATCCTGTGTTGATTGTTGTGGAGGTCAGTAAAAGTTTTGTGGATACATTTTTTTAGCCGCTCCTTCAGAGGTATGTGTATGCCAATAGGACTTGGTGTTTTTGGTTAATTACATTTTTCAGTAAGTATTGGTAATTATTCCGTTTCATTTGTTCCTAGGGGGGAAAGGGGAACGCACCTCGGGAGTGTTTAGGCAAGAGGCCTGTGGGCATACATAACCCGTAGTATTTAATCTGTCTATGCACACTAGGCAAGACGTGGGCGGACCACCCCCTGAATTTTGGTTAGCGCGCCAGGTGGTGCTTAAGGTTAGGTAAGAAGTGGGAAGGCAGGTAAGGTAGGAGAGGGGACTCTTCAACTTCAACTTTCTTTGCTTTGGTTCCGTCCAGCCCCTTTTCACCACATTACCGTGTTTAGGAATAATACATTCCCCGTCCTTCCCCACACCTACGATCACATACTTTTTCACTACACGGGAAGTTGAGATGTAGCAGGGTGTTTCGTTCCCTCTTCCAAGAGGCGTGCGTAACAATGCAGTTCAAAGTGTTGAGTCAGCGAAGACTCACGTTAATCTCAAGCGTGAATAATCATCCTTGGAGTCAGTACTAGGACAAGGCTAAATCTCCTATCAGATGTGACTGGGCAGCACGGAGCCTTCCAACTCATTTCTGACAAGACATAACCCACCTACCAGCAATAACACCATGAGTTAAGTAGCTAAGCAACAGTACATCTTCAATCAGATGTGACTGGGTAGCACGGAGCATCCCAATTCGCCCTTGACAATGCAGAGCCCACCTATCAGTCATAAGTATCATTACGACTAGTAGTTAGGGGGCTAAGTTACATCTCTAATCAGACATGACTGAAGAGACATCCCACATTATGTCTGCTCATGCACCACTTAACTTTACAACATTCTGGGCACCTCATGCTGCCCTGGTACCTTTCCCAACCCACCACAGCAGCCTGCTGATGGAATAATATTCTGTAATTGTTATTGACATATTGTGGGTAGGAGATAGTAAGAGAGAGAGAGAGCACCAAAATCCCCAAAATTAACAGCCCGAAGCAGGCTTATCGAGTCAGGGTATGTAGCAACACCGAGCCTCTGCACCGTGGCTCTCTCTGGCTGGCATAGAAGCAGACACTAGTTATGTCAGGAGGGCTGTATGCAACACAGCCGGAAAAATAGAAGCCTTACATTTAACATCAATCAAAAGATACTGGTTCTCCCTAGCTCCCCGTTTAATAGATGATAGTGTCATACTAAATAGTGTAATAAATGCCAGGAAGTGTACAAATGAATGACAGCACATACTGACCCTATATCTGGACATTTGTCAAATGCCTGTAATAGTCACGAGAATTCAGCTGATACGCATATTCTATTAGACCAGCAATGCAAAACTGACAAGTGTCTTGTATTTTCCCCTATGCCTTTAGCCCCCAGTACTGTACATGCAGATTTCTTCATACTGGATGAAAAATAGATTTGATGCACTCTAGTAGACAGGGTTCTAGTTTCTTACATACTGTAACATCTTGTCATGGCTTTTTCATGTGTCATTCCATATAACTATGTTACTACACACACACACTTTCATATATAAATGTTACTACACACACACACACACACACACACACACACACACACACACACACACACACACACACACACACACACACACACACACACACACACACTTTAATATATATATTTTACTACACACACAAACACACAATTTCATGTATAAATGTTACTACACACACACCCACACATTTTCATAAATGTTACACACACACACTTTCATATATGTTACTACAAACACACTTTCATATATAAATGTTACTACACACACACTTTCATATAAATGTTACTACACACACATTTTCATATATTAATGTTACTACACACACACTTTCATATAAATGTTACTACACACACACTTTCATATATGTTACTACAAACACACTTTCATATATAAATGTTACTACACACACATTTTCATATATTAATGTTACTACACACACACTTTCATATATTAATGTTACTACACACAGAAGCAACGGTAAGTAACAATGCTGTCTGTTAATAAGTGGGAGTGAGGGGGGGAGGCAGTGGGCTGCATGGTTGTCTGTGCGACATGATAGAGCGAGAGAGAATGCGAGAAAGCAAGAGAAAGCGAGAGAGAGAAAGCGAGAGAGGGAAAGCTAGAGAAACTGCCAGGTATCTAGTCTGGCTCAGGCCTCCTCTGTTCTGTACCTTTCATCTCTCCCATGTCCAGGGTCTTGCCCAGCTGTTCCAGGAGGTCAGCACGAGCTGCGTTTTTATTGTGCTTCTTGCCGTCGTAGTGCTGCTGCGCCATGCCCGGGTTGTTGAACCAGGCGTTGCATAGCTGGCAGTAGCGGTCTGAGTCCCTGCGCTGCCGAGGAGAGGTCACCGGGGTCGTTTCCAGGGAACTTTTCACCGGACTGGGCGGCACCTCTGATTGGACAGAAAACAAAGACAGAGAAGTTCACATCAATATTGTTCAGCTGTTTGACAACACACCCTAGACCAAAACATAAACAGGTGTTTTTTTATTTTTAACCATCAGCTATGAAACGGCAAATGAACAAAACTTAAGAAGGAAAATAGGAAGCATGGTAAAGGAAAAAGCTTTGTTGCCAAGTGAAAAAAAAGCGCAATCGGAAAAAAGACCCTGCTCTACTTACTGCTGCCTACTTGTGTGCAATGTGCCTTCAAACATGGATGCCACCATTAACGGCAAGATTCAGATTGTGCCGCGCTGCGTTTTCCTAAATGCGATTTGCTATCAAGATAATCTGTTTTAACACTCGAGCGCTCGGCCCACCCTTCGTAAGTCAACATTTACAGAGGTCCCGTTAGCAGGCATCAGATCCCATTACAGACCACTGAGGCACTGTGAGGCAGTCATCATCTCCAAGTGGCAACTCCTGTGAGTGTCATGGCACGACAGAGTTGCAGTGTAGAAACACAAACGTCAGCACCATGTTCTTCAGCCATGTTGATTATTAGAATAAGCTACATAATGGTGATTTATGATCATCTTTATGTCAGAACTTGTACTGTGAAGGGATTTTTGGGCACTGGCCATCCGGGCTAGTAGACCACAATTTATACTAGCCCAGGTGACATTTTACTAGCCAAGGGTATTTTCTCCTGAAGTGTGTATGATGCACTGCATTATGGAAAGGGTATCAAAAGGGGTAGCATTCAAACATTATGGAATATTTGTTTAAAAAATAAGTACTCAAAGACCACTTTGATAAAGAACCTACTGTCTAAATATAGTAGCAGGAAGTAACAAACTGAGGCACTGGAAACAATGGGAAAAGTAGTGTAGGAAATAGCTTTTGATCTGGAGTGGCTACAAGCACACTGTTATATTTCTTGCCGTTTTGTCACAAAGGCATGTCAAAGTTGATAACAAAGCCCTTGGTTTAGACAGCATCTAATTCAGGCAATTAACTGCTGTAGCAGTAAAGAGGATGTCAGAATGTGAAACTGGGAATTAAGTGGCTGTAGGAGTGTGAAATGCACAGTATATCATTTGTGGGGGATGGTGATGTCAATGGGGCCAGGGAACAAAGAGGAAGCAGAAATGTATTAATTTCAAGAAGATAGATCTTTTTCATTAACAAGGCAAAGCATCTTCCCTCTTTCTTTTTGTCTTGCTCAAACAGACATGCTGATAGCAAATTTCTTGTCTCTAATTGTGTCTTTCAGCTTCTTTCCACATAATCTAAGAGAAGTGCGTCCCTCGAAGCAACAGAATTAATGAGTTTCACTTCCACAAGCTACCAGCTTCACTTCCACAAGCTACCAGCTTAATGCAATGTGTAATTGTCATTGGCAAACACGAGGCAATTCATCTCATTTGCATTATGCGTGCGTGTGGCGCAATATTATATATTTAAACAACCTGGACTTAGGGCTAGACGTAACATAGCAAACGTAAATCCGGCTAAGTGGCTAACGTTAGCTAGGCTAGGGGTTAAGGTTAGGGTTAAGGTTGAGGTTAGGAGTTACGTTAAAGGGTTAAGGTTAGGGTTAGGGGAAGGGTTAGCTAACATGCTAAGTAGTTGCAAAGTATCTTTAAAAGTAGTAAGTAATTAGCTAACATTCTGAAGTTGTCCGTGATGAGATTCAAACACGCAACCTTTGGGTTGCTAGACATTCCCTACCCATTCAGCCCGACGAAGCACACAACTTTAGTTTTTGCCTTAAGTAACCTTCTGTCTTATGTAACCATATCAAACGTAACATATCATACTTTTTTTGAGTATCCCGGATTTATCTTTACTATGTTATGTTATGTCTCGTCTATGAGACCAGGCTGATTATAAAGAACATACATTCTGACAGTTAGGAACAAACATTATTTATGTTGACACTTGAAACATGTTTTATGAAGTGTCACCTTAAATACAGTGCATTCGGAAATGCCTGTTTCACTTTGTCATTATGGGGTATTCTGTGTAGATCGATCAGGAAACATTGTAATAATTGAATCCATTTTAGAATAACGTAACGTAATTGTAACGTAACAAAATGTGGAAAAAGTCAAGCGGTCTGAATACTTTCTGAATGCACTGTAAAAAGACCAGTGCTATATGATATTTTGTACAATTGTGATAGTCTTTCAGTAGAGATGTCATCAACATCTAGCTAAGAATTTACAATCAAACCATGGAATAATCATCATGCTTGTATTTATTGCTTGTTGGTTATCAGCATTTGTCCTTTCGACCATTTCCTGAATAATTTAGAAAGGGCAGCCCTTCATGTCGTTCATAACTGTAGCTGTGACATTTACAGTACCACTAGGCTACCAACCAAAAGCTCTCAGATCCCCAAGGCACATTTCATAAAAGCTAAGTATTGTCATTAGACTCTTCACGTCAGTTTTAAGTTCAAGTAGCAGGTGTAAACAACCGATTAATCGCACGGCTCCCATGACACTGTAGGTCAACATGGCCAGCCTGTCCTCTTAACAACATAGCTCACTTCTGAGATTGGCATTTTGGTCAAATGCCATTTTAGAAAGAAAGAATAACTGCCAAAATGTGGCAGTTATTTTGGTGACAGGAGCCTGTAACTCTTGGGATATATGTTGCCTACCACCAAACATGGATGTGCTAATCAGGCAGAGACGCAGAGTGGTTTTGAATGTGTCTGCTTGTTGTTACACCACAGATATTAACCTTCCCTAGCAGCAGTGACATATTACAGTATCGATTGGGCTACTCTGAGGTTTAGGGAAAACATCCATCAAAATCAGGCTCAAGGAAAAGGTTGTAATTTTTTTTGAAAACTTTCAAAAGGCTGCTTGTTGATTCCAGTCATGACTAGACTAAGAAGAAGCGAGAAGTAAAACAATGAAAGCTAATAAACCTTTAATAGGAATATATTTATCCATCATAAATACTGTAACTCTAGCACAACTTCATAAGCAATTCATGCTTACTGTACAAATAAGCAATGGGGGAAATGTAGCTATCCACTGCGGCATGAGGACCCCACAAAATGATGCACTCTAAATGGAACCCTATTCCCTGTGTAGTGCAGGGCCCAGCTCTGGTCAAAAGTAGTGCGCTACAGTATATAGGGAATATGGTACCATTTGGGACACAAACAAAGTCTCCAACATTACTCATCATCACAGTAATTTCACGTAAAACTGCTCCCTGTGGCCCACTGTAATCTCAGACAGGAGAATGCAGTCCTAATGACCCAGGCGGCTGTGTTCTTCAAAATGAACTTCTGAGCCTTATAGCTTACTCTTAATAATCACCAGCCCTGCGCCATCCATCCAACCCATTCATTACAAAAGCAGCTGACCTATAGACAGGTTAGCTGACAATGTCACGAAAACAATCCGCACGCTTCCTTTTGGGCAGAAGGCAGTGTGTCATCGTGATTCTGTCACTTGTTAAATCCACTTCAATCAGTGTAGATGAAAGGGAGGAGACAGGTTAAAGAAGGATTTTTAAACCTTGAGACAGTTGAGATATATATTGTGTATGTGTGCCCCGACGAATTGAGGCTGTACCGAGGGCAAAAGAGGTGCAACTCAATATTAGGAAGGTGTTGCTAATGTGTTGTACACTGTGTAGTTTAAATGTTGTAACAATCTAAGCCAACCCTGTCTGTTTCGCCCCCTATTTGTGTACGTGTCAGTTTTGTTGCTAAACAACCAACCCATCTATTTATACCCAAAGTCTTTACCCTCAATGTGGGTGGCCCCAATCATCACTTGATATTTTTGGGGGATGGATAACTGTTCTGCACTGTTCTGTGTGACAGATCCCATTTTCCATAGATATCTGTTTCGCACTGTTCTGTGTAAGAGATCCCAGTCTCTATAGATAACTGTTATGCACTGTTTTGTGTGAGAGATCCCAGTATCTATAGATAACTGCACATTGGGATGTGAGCCCTTTCCACCATTTAGTGCATCATTAAAGTCATACTGTTTCCACCCCTTGTGCCTTTTTTATTTGGGATATTTTGTCAGTGGAGAGGCGAACTCATCCCCCCAACCTCTCCCCCAATTCTCTATATAGTGCACTACTTTTGACCAGAGCCCTGGTTGACCAGAACCAGAGCCCTGGTTAAAAGAGTGCACAATGAGTCCTATGGGCCCTGGTCAAAAGTAGTGCACTGCTTACTGGAACAGTGTACCATACATGACGTAGACCAAGAGGCAGATTCTGTCCAGTAACCCAGTTGGCCAGTGTCAATATATTGACGCAACCAGTGTGTAAAGGGCACTTTAAAATCACTTAGAAGGCCATCAATTCTCCAGAGCAGAGCGATATTTATAGGTCCTTGGGATTAAAAAAAACAACAAAGGAAGACTAGGGTACCACCGTTAAGAAGATGGACGTGTGACCTTTGCAGCAAAGGACAGCTACGTTGTTGATTGGCAAAGGTAATAAAACATTTAAATAAGAAAACATCTTGCTTATTTCTGCCAAATGGCACGTGAGACCGTGTGCATCCCAAATCACGCCCTATATAGTGCACTACTTTTGACCAGAGCCCTAAGAGACCTGGTCAAAAGCAGTGTACTAAATAGGGAATAGATTGTCATTTGGGAGGCAGCTTGAGCTTGTTGCTGCAGAGTAACAAGGAGAGCAGATGATGAGTGGGGGCTCTGGTAAAAGAGGGCCTCAATATAAAAACAAGCAGTGTATATGTGTAGTGCATCTAGGGTGACAAGTAAAATAACTAGTATAAATTGTACAAATTCTCTTGAAATTCTGTCATCCGTTCCCTTTTCCCTTCATTCACTATCAATTTTGATTGTTTTCATCCTTCAGTCATTCAAATGAGTCTTTTCTGCATTGTTTACTTGTTTGAACAAAGGAAGTGTCAGTCATGTTTTTCCTCACATTCCCTCTGCAGTAAACAAAGCTCAGTTAGACTGACACTCGCTGTCATAAGATTTGAAAAAGCGTTTAGTGGGTGGCAGAGGAAAACTTGGGCATTTTAGGAAATCAGTACAATCCATTTTTATTTCATCAGACAGCAGTAGAGCAGCACTGATCGACTTAATTCATGTCATCAAGTCAAGGAAGCTCCTTTCCAAATGGCAGCACAGAAGTTATTTAATAGACCTCGTACATAAATGTTCGTTATACTGAAAAGCTTTTTGTTCTTTTGTGAGATGTGAAGGTGAATTAATTAAGCTTATCATGCATGTTAGAGTGGCACACCTTGGGTTAAGTCTGTAATAATTAAGAAGGTTAGTTAAACTGGCACACTGTATCCTAACTACATTTAGATATCTGGAATTTCACCTGGATACCATAGTGTTTCTAGAAATTAAAAACATATTTTTTTGTAAAGATAACATTCATTCTCCCTGGGGGATGCATACAAATGTGTGTGTTGAGTCGCATTGCAAACTGATTTGCATGGAATAAAATTGTCAATCAGGAGAAAGAAGGAGAGGTTGAAATGGGCCATTTCTTTTTCATCCCTGAAATAGATACAGTATGCAAACAACCCAAACAGCTACAGATGCTAAACTCATGCTGCAGCTCATCTAAAGTGAATGCCAACTAACACCTTCATCCTCTTCATGCTACAGCTTTAGTGTCCAATAGGAAAATAACCACCATTTGCTCCATTGAAAAGCAGGACTTTTGTGTGCGCTGAACTTTATTCAGAGCACGATTCAGCATCTGTTGGATCAAAAAGAGAAGGATCAAAGTGTTCTGATGTCTGTGCAGTTATCTTTTCCTACAAAGCCTTCCCCTTTCCGGGCTTTCTATTCCCCTCTGCCTTATCCCCCTCTGTACGAAAAACTAAATATTTTCTCAATGCACATTTCCACCCGCCTCTGAGAGGGGCGAGACCACTGCAAGCGGTGCAGTCCATGAAACACAAACTAAAAACAAACACAACAGCACTCCCCCATTTCTAAACCTGGTGATGTAAATGTTAGGCAGTAAGATTAGACAGAGCCGGTACAGGAGGACTAGGTGTTGTATACTGTAGGTCATGATGAAAAGGCCTGGACAACTCTATGGCCCCTGTAGTGAGGGATTCTTTCTAGACTTTGTAGAATTCTAATGTTTAATATAAACATTTTTTTTTACCAGGATAGTCAACTCAGTAAGAATTGCCACTGTTTTTCTGGGAATGTTGGGATAGCGTGTTAGTTTGGAAGTGTTATCATTATTATTATTCGTGAACCATAGGGTATTTAATCTATTATGTGTAAACCATACAGTGCTGCATACATGGTCAGATGGTACATTTCCTGGGATTATATACTATAATGAATGCAGCAGTTAGTATCTTCATTAGATGTAGACACGAAAACCCAAGGTTCCAAACTTCAGAATGTCCTTTCTGAAAACAATTTCAGTTCTAAATATCAGAGTAAGAACTTGACGGACACTATTTAAGTTTAAACCAAGTTTATTCATCCCAAAGGATCAAACAGCTGAACCGACAAAGACATGGTTCCACCGGTGGTGGTATAAATCAAATAAAATGTTATTAGTCACATGCGCCAAATACAACAGGTGTAGACCTTACAGTGAAATGCTTACTTACAAGCCCCTAACCAACAATGCCGTTTAAAAAATATGAATAATAAGAAATAAAAGGAACAAACAATTAAAGAGCAGCAGTAAAATAACGATAGCGAGACTATATACAGGGGGTACCGGTACAGGGTCAATGTGTGGGGGCACCAGTTAGTCGAGGTAATTGAGGTAAAATGTACATGTAGGTAGAGTTATTAAAGTGATGATGCATAGATAATAACAGAGAGTCGAAGCGGTGTAAAAGAAGGGGTGGGGTGTGGGCAATGCAAATAGTCAGGGTAGCCATTTGATTAGATGTTCAGGAGTCGTTTGGGTTGGGAGTAGAAGCTGTTTAGAAGCCTCTTGGACCTAGACTTGGCGCTCCGATACCGCTTGCCGTGCTGTAGCAGAGAGAGCAGTCTATGACTAGGGTGGCTGGAGTCTTTGGCAATTTTTAGGGCCTTCCTCTGACACCACCAGGTATAGAGGTCCTGGATGTCAGGAAGCTTGGCCCCATTGATGTAATGGGCCGTACGCACTACCCCCCTCGGTCGGAGGCCGAGCAGTTGCCATACCAGGCAGTGATGCAACCAGTCATGTTGCGATCGATGGTGCAGCTGTAGAACTTTTTGAGGATATGAGGACCCATGGCAATTATTTTCAGTCTCCTCAGGGGGAATAGGTTTTGTCGTGCCCTCTTCACGACTGTCTTGGTGTGCTTGGACCATGTTAGCTTGTTGGTGATGTGGACACCAAGGAACTTGAAGCTCTCAACCTGATCCATTACAGCCCTGTCGGTGAGAATGGGAGCCTGCTTGGTCCTCCTTTTCCTGTAGTCCACAATCATCTCCTTTATCTTGATTACGATGAGGGAGAGGTTGTTGTCCTGGCACCAGTCATGAGTGAACAGGGAGTACAGGAGGGGACTGAGCACACACCCCTGAGGGGCCCCCGTGTTGAGGATCAGTGTGGCGGATGTGTTGTTACCTACCCTTACCACCTGGGGGTGGCCCGCCAGGAAGTCCAGGATCCAGTTGCAGAGGGTGTTTAGTCCCAGGGTCCTTAGCTTATTGATGAGCTTTGAGGGCACTATGGTGTTGAATGCTAAGCTTTAGTCAATGAATAGCATTCACACATAGGTGTTCCTTTTGTCCAGGTGGGAAAGGGCAGTGTGGAGTGCAATAGAGATTGCATCATCTGTAGATCTCTTAGGGCAGTATGCAAATTGGAGGGTCTAGGGTTTCTGGGATAATGATGTTGATTTGAGCCACGACCAGCCTTTCAAAGCACTTCATGGCTACAGACGTGAATGCTACGGGTCGATAGTCATTTAGGCAGGTTACCTTAGTGTTCTTGGGCACAGAGACTATGGTGGTCTGCTTAAAACATGTTGGTATTACAGACTCGGACAGGGAGCGGTTGACAATGTCAGTGAAGACACTTGCCAGTTGGTCAGCGCATGCTCGCATTACACGTCCTGGTAATCCATCTGCCCCTGCGGCCTTGTGAATGTTGACCTGTTTGAAAGTCTTACTCACATCGCCTGCAGAGAGCGTGATCACACAGTTGTCCGGAACAGCTGGTGCTGTCATGTCTGATTCAGTGTTGTTTGCCTTGAAGCGAGTATAGAAGTAGTTTAGCTCGTCTGTTAGGCTTGTGTCACTAGGCAGCTCTCGACTGTGCTTCCCTTTGTAGTCTGTAATGGTTTGCAAGCCCTGCCACATCCAACGATTGTCGGAGCCGGTATAGTACGATTCGATCTTAGTCCTGTATTGATGCTTTGCCTGTTTGATGGTTCGTCGGAGGGCATAGCGTGATTTCTTATAAGCTTCCGGGTTAGAGTCCCGCTCCTTGAAAGCGGCAGCTCTAGCCTTTAGCTCAGTGTGGATGTTGCCTGTAATCCATGGCTTCTGTTTGGGGTATGTACTTATGTTCACTGTGGGGATGACGCACTTATCATCGATGCACTTATTAATGAAGCCAGTGACTGATGTGGTGTACTCCTCAATGCCATTGGAAGAATCCCGGAACATATTCCAGTCTGTGCTAGCAAGACAGTCCTGTAGCTTAGCATCTGCGTCAGTGGAAAGCCTTCGCAGAAGAGTGGAGGCTGTTAAAGCAGCAGAGGGGCCAACTCCATATTAATGCCCATGATTTTGGAATGAGATGTTTGACAAGCAGGTGTCCACTTACTTTTGGGCATGTAGTGTATCTTGAATATAAGCAGCTCTAGCAGTGGTTGGATGTGTGTGACCAGAGGCGTCATGCACCATTTTCTTTTCTGAGGGGGCACACCGATGTCGAAATTAAATATCTTTATAGTAAAAGATAGTGTCCTCTATATTTTTTTGTCTACAAAATGGATGAATCTGAGGTTTCATCCGACTTTGGATGGGGTATGTGTGCTTCTGTTTGTGTTTCTGTGGGTACAGCATGGACAGAGGATGTGTTCGAAATGGCACCCTATCTCAACATGATGTATTACTTTTGACAAGCATAGTACATTATACAGGGAATAGGGTGCCATTTGGGATGCACACAGAGTGAGGTGCAGATCCTGGGGATTTGTGTTTTGTGTTATTGGCTGAAGGCTGAAAGGCTGAAACAACAGAGTTTCCCTGGAGACAAGAATCAACAGATGCAGTAATGTTCATTATGTAGGAATCAATAAGCTCAGGCCTCCTGATGCCCTGGTGGATTTACCGTTCTGACATGCTCTCTCTCTTCCTTCCAAATGGTACCCTATTCCTTATATAGTGCACTACTTTTGAACAGAGCCCTATGGGCCCTGGGTCAAAAGTAGTGCACAATAGTAGTGCATAAAAGTAGTGCACAGTAGATCTAATAAATCCTTCAACTTGATTGCTGACGTGCAAAACATTTTGGGATCAACAATGGACTAATAAAACAAAAACCAGAAAATCGTTTTTGGGTGGAGTTGTCCTTTATGTGTGCCGCAGCAAGCATCTCCAAACTCTGCCTGCAGAAGACACAATGTAGATTGTCCTGTTGTTCTGCAGGAGAATGGAGGTGATCTAAATTAAATCATCCATTTGTAGAGATAAAATCTGTTTTATTAACCCGTAGACTGCAAGTTGCTTTTCTTTTTCCATGTGAAGTACGGGTAGGGCTGGGCAATATGGCCAAAACATCATATCACAGTATATTTGACAGTATTTCATGTAATTTAATAATAAAAGTTCTACATTTGCTTCATGAGTAGTGCGTGACCCTAGGGTGGCAACACAGACATGTCAATGGATTGTTTTATACTGTTCAATTCAACTTCAACCCCCCGAAAATGTCAGAATTTTCATCCATTTCTGCATTTCCTGCACTAATTTGAGATCATTTCCACACTGCCACATAGGGCTGCACGATATGGGCAAACATTCTAGGCATTATTTTTCATCAAATGTTGCAATTGTGATTTGACTTGCAATTTAGAGCAAAACACTTGGGTGAACTGTTGGAATCAGGGAAATAGAATGATTATTCTAATTATATAATTAGAATATAATAGTGGGCACTTTGAATACAGTGTTGTTTGACATGACAATTAATTAAAATGCCATGCTGGAGTTATTGTGATAGGGTAGGAACCAAAGTGTTGATAAGTGTTTCCTAGGGGACCCTATAATATTTGGCTACATTGAATTTTCTCTTAGCTACCTCATGTAGCTAACATGGTGATTTACTAGTTGATGATGCTTCGTTAGGTCCGACGGTCTCTGCGCTAGGAGAAAGGATGGCGGAAGCAAACGCTGATGTGGAGCGTGAATATAATGGTGGGGTAATCAAGGAGAATTGGAATATTGACCAAAAGAATAGAAACCAGAGCAAAGTAGCATACAGTGATGAGAATGTCCTTTCTTATCTTGCAGGAGTACGCTTTAAACTTAGGGAGCAGTGGGGCGCTACCCCGGTGAAATGTGAGGCGCCAAATTCAAAATCCAAAAGATGAATTATTAAACATTCATCAATATACAAGTGTTGCATAGTCATCAAAAGCTCTGATTCTTGGCAATATCACAGTGTTGTCAGATTTCAAAAAGGCTTTACGGCGAAAGCACAACATTTGATTGTTTGAGGATAGCCCCTCTCATATTTTTCAGCATTAGCATAAATCCATAACCAACGCGGGTCTCAAAAAATGCATAAAATCGCTAATATAAAATCCCTTACCTTTCGAAGAACTTCTGCTGAGTGCTTCCCAAGTGTCCAACGAAGACATCCAATAGTTATTTTGTTAGAAAAAGTTATATCTAAAGTTATATCTATTATATTTATTATATCCATAAATCTCAGTTTGGTTGGCGTGTTATAATCATAAAATCCATTGTTGAGTCGCCCATTGAACCGTGAAGAGAACACGTTCAAATTATACCTATACACTTTCTACAAACAAATCAAACATCATTTTTAATGTATCCTTAGGTATCCTTTTGTGTATTTTTGCTGTAATATTTCAACCGGACGATAACGTGAACGATAGGAAAGAAAAATAAAGAGGTGCGCGTTCACAATCTCACACGCGTCAAACCTTGTTTACAAAAGTGGTCCTCTGACTTCCTCCTGTTCCTATCCGTTCTGGTCACTCCTAGAATTCCCAGTCTTTGACTGTTGACTGTTGACATCTAATGGAAGCCATAGGTACTGCAGTCTCAGTCCTACATAACATTGTATGCAATAGGCAGAATGGAGAAGATGCTCATTTACAAAAAAAACTGCAAATCCGGATGGATTTTCCTCGGGTTTTCGCCTGCTATATCAGTACCTTTCGAAGAACTTCTGCTGAGGGCTTCCCAAGTGTCCAACGAAGACATCCAATGGTTCTTTTGTTAGCAAAAGTCATTTATTATATCCATAAATCTCAGTTTGGTTGGCGCGTTATGATCAGAAAATCCACCGTTGAGTCGCCCATTGAACCGTGAAGAGAACACGTTCAAATTATACCTATAAACTTTCTACCATCAAATCAAACATCATTTTTAATGTATCCTTAGGTATCCTTATGTATATTTACTGTAATATTTCAACCGGACGATAACGTGAACAATAGGAAAGGAAAATAAAGTGGTGCGCGCTCACAATCTCGCGCCCGTCAAACGTTGTAAACAAAAGTGGTCCCCTGACTACTTCCTCTTCCTATCCGTTCTGCTTAGAGCTAGACCTTCCAGACTCTGTATAAAGACTTGACATCTAGTGGAAGCCATAGGTACTGCAGTCTCAGTCCTACATAACATTGTATGCAATAGGCAGCTTGGAGAAAACGGTCATCTACAAAAATAACTGCAAATCCGGATGGATTTTCCTCGGGTATTCGCCTGCTATATCAGTTCTGTTATACTCACAGACATTATCTTAATGGTTTTAGAAACTTCAGAGTGTTTCCTATCCAATAGTACTAATTATGTGCGTATCCTATTTTCTGGGCCTGAGTGGCAGGCATTTTACTTTGGGCACGCCAGACTCTCCAAAACCGTCACCTATGCAGCCGCTCCCTAAGAAGTTAATGAGGAGCAGCTGATTGGATTATCAATTTAGAAAAATCCATTTGAGATATCCAAACAGGTGCAGAGAGTGCTGGGTAAAGTGAAGGCTTTGAGGATCACAAGAGGTGGGCATGTTTAGACTTTTTGCTCTTCTGAGGATCAGAAGTAGCGTGTATTTAATCTCACCCGATTTGAGAAGTTTGATGTATCAAAGTTAGTTACTTTAAGGAGAAGTTCTCTCTCTCTGGGTCTAACCCCAAGAAGTTCTGGAAAACAGTTAAAGACCTGGATAATTAAACCTCCTCCTCACAGCTGCCCATGTCCCTTAATGTTGATGATGTGGTTGTTACTGACAAGAAGCACATGGCTGAGCTCTTTAATCACCACTTCATTAAGTCAGGATTGCTATTTGACTCAGCCATGCCTCCTTGCACGTCCAACATTTCCTCATCTCCCACCCCTTCTAATGCGACTAGACCCGATGCTCCTCCCTCTTTTTCCCCTGCCCCACTACAAAATGTATCCCTGCAGGAAGTCACTGAGTCCGAGGGCCAAAAAAACATCTGGGTCAGATGATCTCCAACCTTTTTAACCTGTCTCTCCTTTCTGGGGAGGTTCCCATTGCTTGGAAGGCAGCCACGGTTCATCCTTTATTTAAAGGGGGAGATCAAGCTGATCCGAACAGTTATAGGCCTATTTCTATTTTGCCCTGTTTATCAAAAGTGTTGGAAAAACTTGTCAATAATCTACTGACTGGCTTTATTGATGTCTATAGTATTCTCTTGGGTACGCAATCTGGTTTCCGCTCAGGTTATGGGTGTGTCACTGCAACCTTAAAGGTCCTCAATGATGTCACCATTGCCCTTGATTCTAAGCAATATTGTGCTGCTATTTTTATTGACTTGGCCAAAGCCTTTGATACGGTTGACCATTCCATTCTTGTGGGCCGGCTAAGGAGTATTGGTTTCTCTGAGGGATCTTTGAGAGACCCAAAGAGTGCAGTGTATAAAGTCAGAAAATCTGCTGTCTCAGCCACTGCCTGTCACCTAGGGAATACCCCAAGGCTCAATCCTAGGCCCCATGCTCTTCTCAAATTACATCATCAACACAGCTCAGGCAGTAGGAAGCTCTCTAATCCATTTATATGCAGATGATGCAGTCTTATACTCAGCTGCCCCCTCCCCGGGCTTTGTGTTAACGACTCAAATACCAGTGGGTCGCTAGCGGGATCATCCCGACACTACCAGCTAAAACCTGTAGCGCCAGATTTAAAATCCGAAAATTGAATTATTAAACATCCAGCTATATACAAGTGTTCCATACTCATCAAAAGCTCTGTTTCTAGGCAATATCACAGCGTTGTCAGATTTCAAAAAGGCTTTACGGCGAAAGCAGCACATTCATTTGTTTGAGGGTAGCACCTCACATATTTTCCAATAGCCATGTATCGATTAGCAATCATGGCACACACATAACACATTTCACAGCGAAAACAAAGTAATTACCTGTTGAAGAACTTCTGCTGAGGTCTTCCTAAGTGTCCAACGAAGACAATCCATGGTTCTTTTGTTAGAAAAAGTACGTCTTTTATCCATAAATCCTCCATTTGGTTCATGCAAAGCGACAGCCTCCATTACTCTTTTTGAAAGCCTTGGCGCCAACTCGTTCAAATGTTACCTATAAACTTGTCCAAAAACAATCAAACATAGTTTTAAATGTATCCTTAGGAACCCTTTTACGTATATGTACTATTATAAATCAGCGGAATATAAACTGAGCGCTAAAAGCGATAAATAAGGCACAGCGCCTTCTCATGCAGCGCACTCTGAAGAGTTTTCATAGCGTGGTCTCTCGTTCCATGCTGTTTATCAATGGCCGAAATTCCCCAAGATGGAGTAAAACACCGTCTCGTGGTTGATGACATCATAAGGAAGCGACGTGCACTGAGTTCACATGCCTATATATGGTCATTTTGGATAGGGAGGGCTCAAAAATGAGCAATGTGTCAAAATGACTTTTTTCAGGACAGAGATTCCTCAGGGTTTTGCCTGCCAAATGCGTTGTGATTGACCCACAGACAAATGGTTAACAGTTTTGGAAAATTCAGAGTGTTTCCTATCCAATGGTACTAAATATATGCATATCCCATTTTCTGGGCCTAAATGGGAGGCATTTTACTTTGGGCACGCCAGGCTCTCCAAAACAGTCAGTTTTTCTGCTGGAGCCGGTGAAGTTAACCTCTACAGGCACCGGGGAAGTATTCAGAAGTTTGGAGAGTCTGGCGTGCCCAAAGTAAAATACCTGCCACTCAGGCCCAGAAAATAGGATATGCACATAATTAGTACTATTGGATAGGAAACACTGAAGTTTCTAAAACTGTTAAAGTAATGTCTGTGAGTATAACAGAACTGATATGGCAGGCAAAAACCCGAGAAATGTATTTTTTGTGACATGCCCTCACTTCCAATGTCTATGGGATTCTCAGTAAAATAGGACCCAGATTGCAGTACCTATGGCTTCCACTAGATGTCAGTCTTTAGACAAGGTTTCATGCCTTTACCATGGAAGACAACCGAACAGAAGAAGAATATGTAAGTGGACAGAGGAAGTCACTTTAGTTTTTTTTGTGCATTGAGACCGTGTGTGCGTTACTCTGTATTTTACTTTTCTATCGTTTAGGATATTATCCATGTGAAATATACATCGGTAATATACATAAAATAGTACCTAAGGATACATTATAAATTATGTTTGATTTGTTTGGGCAAAGTTGATAGGTATAATTTGAACACTTTCTCTTCCCTGTACAACGGGCAAGTGGATGGTGGATTTTCTGAACATAACGCGCAAACCAAACTGAGATTTATGGATATAAACAATGACTTTTTCTAACAAAAGAAACATAGATTGTCTTGCTTGGACACTTTGGATTGCCCTCAGCAGAAGATCATCAAAGGTAAGCGATTTATTCTAGCTCTTTTATGTGTTTTGTGAGACCCGCGCTGGTTACGAATTTATTCTAATGCAGAAAATATGTGAGGTGCTATCCTCAAACAATCAAATGTTGTGCTTTCGCCGTAAAGCCTTTTTGAAATCTGACAATGCTGTGATATTGCCAAGAGTCTAAGCTTTTGAAGACTATGCAACACTTTGATGATATATTGATTAATGTTTTATAATTCAACTTTTGGATTTTGAATTTGGCGCCTTACATTTCCCCAGGTAGTGTCGGGAATGGGGTGCTAGCGCCCCAATGATCCGTAAGAGGTTAAATGCTCTACAACAAAGCTTTCCTAGTGTCCAACAAGCTTTCTCTACCCTTAACCTTCTTCTGAACACCTCCAAAACAAAGGTCATGTGGTTTGGTAAGAAGAATGCCCCTCTTCCCACAGGTGATATTACTACCTCTGAGGGTTTAGAGTTTGAGGTAGTACCTCATACAAGTACTTGGGAGTACGGCTAGACGGTGCACTGTCCTTCTCTCAGCACATATCAACGCTGCAGGCTAAAGTTAAATCTAGACTTGGTTTCCTTTATCATAATCACTCCTCTTTCACCCCAGCTACCAAACTAACCCTGATTCAGATGACAATCCTACCCATGCTAGATTACGGAGACATAATTTATAGATTGGCCATCAGATTTGCCACCAATGCTCCTTATAGGACACATCACTGCACTCTATTCACCTCTGTAAACTGGTCATCTCTGTATATCCGTCGCAAGTCCCACTGGTTGATGCTTATTTATAAAACCCTCTTAGGCCTCACTCCCCCTTATCTGAGATATCTACTGTTGCCGTCATCCTCCACATACAACACCCGTTCTGCCAGTCACATTCTGTTAAAGGTCCCCAAATCACACACATCCCTGGGTTGCTCCTCTTTTCAGTTCGCTACAGCTAGCGACTGGAACGAGCTGCAACAATCACTCAAACTGGACAGTTTTATTTCAATCTCTTCATTCAAAGACTCAATCATGGACACTCTTACTGAAAGTTGTGGCTGCTTTGTGTGTTGTATTGTTGTCTCTACCTTCTTGCCCTTTGTGCTGATGTCTGTGCCCAATAATGTTTGTACCATGTTTTGTGCTGCTACCATGTTCTATTGCTACCATGTTGTTGTTATGTTGTGTTGCTACCATGCTGTGTTGTTGTCTAAGGTCTCTCTTTATGTAGTTTTGGGTTGACACTCTTGTTGTGATGTGTGTTTTGTCATATTTATACTGAATCTTTTATCATTTTTTTAATCCCAGGCCCCTGTCCCCACAGGAGGCCTTTTGCCTTTTGGTAGGCAGTCATTGCAAATAAGAATTTGTTCTTTACTGGTGTGCCTAGTTAAATAAAGGTTAAATAAATAAAAAAATAACAGTCTGATGGCCTTGAGAGAGAAGCTATTTTTCAGTCTCTCGGTCCGAGCTTTGATGTACCTGTACTGACCTCGCCTTCTGGAATGTAGCGGGGTGAACAGGCAGTGGCTCGGGTGGTTGTTGTCCTTGAATATTTTGATGCGTTGTGCAGACCGCACTACCTTCTGGAGAGCCCTAAGTTTGTGGGCAGTGCAGTAGCCGTACCAGGTGGTGATTACCGCCCGACAGGATGCTCTCAATTGTGCATCTGTAGAAGTTTGTGAGGGTTTTAGGTGACAAGCCAAATTTCTTCAGCCTCCTGAAGTTGAAGAGGCACTGTTGCACCTTCTTCACCACACTGTCTTCGTGGGTGGACTATTTCAGTTGTCCGTGATGTATGCCGAGGAACTTGTAAAACGTTCCAACTTCTCCACTGCTGTCCCATCGTTGTGGATAGGAGGTTGCATTGCTGTTTCCTGAAGTCCACAATCATCTTCTTAGTTTTGTTGACTTTGAGTGAGAGGTTGTTTTCTTGACACCACACTCCAAGTGCCCTCACCTCCTCTCTGTAGGCTGTTTGGTCATTGTTGGTGATCAAGCCTACTACTACTGTTGTGTCATCTGCAAACTTCATGATCGAGTTGGGTGAACAGGGAGTACAGGAGGGGGCTGAGCATGCAACCTTGTGGGGCCCCAGTGTTGAGGATCAGCAAAGTGGAGATACTGTTTCCTACCTTCACCACCTGGGGGGGTGGCCCGTCAGGAAGTCCAGGACCCAATCGCACAGGGCGGGGTTGAGACCCAGGGCCTCAAGCTTAATGATGAGCTTGGAGGGTACTATGGTGTTAAATGCTGAGCTGTAGTCAATGAACAGCATTCTTACATAGGTATTCCTCTTGTCCAGATGGTATAGGGCAGTGTGCAGTGTGATGGCGATTGCATCGTCTGTGGACCTATTGGGGCGGTATGCAAATTGCAGTGGGTCTAAGGTGACAGGTAAGGTGGAGGTGATATGTTCCTTGACTAGTCTCTCAAAGCACTTCATGATGACAGAAGTGAGTGCTACGGGGCGATAGTCATTCAGTTCAGTTACCTTTGCCTTCTTGGGTACAGGAACAATGGTGGCCATATTGAAGCATGTGGGGACAGCAGACTGGGATAGGGAGAGATTGAATATGTCCGTAAACACACCAGCCAGCTGGTCTGAGGACGAAGTTAGGGATTCCGTCTCGGCCGGCAGCTTTGCGAGGGTTAACACGTTTAAATGTCTTACTCACATCAGCCACGGAGAAGGAGAGGGGGCAGCAGTCCTTGGTAGCGGCACTGTATTATCCTCAAAGCGGGCAAAGAAGGTGTTTAGTTTGTCTGAAAGCAAGACATTGGTGTCCGTAACGTGGCTGGTTTTCTTTTTGTAGTCCGTGATTGCCTGTAGACCCTGCCACATACGTTGTGTCTGAGCCGTTGAATAGCGACTACACTTTGTCCCTATACTGATGTTCCGCTTGTTTGATTGCCTTGCGGAGGGAATAAGTACACTGTTTGTATTAGGCTATATTCCCGGTCATCTTAAATGTTGTGGTTCGTGCTTTCAGTTTTGCGCGAATAGCATAATCTATCCACAGTTTCTGGTTAGGGTACGTTTTAATAGTCACAGTGGGAACAACATCTCCAATGCACTTTATAAACTCACTCACTGAATCAGCGTATAAATCGATATTATTCTATGAGGCTACCCGGGAACATGTCCCAGTCTGCATGATCAAAACAATCTTGAAGCATGGATTCCGATTGGTCAGACCAGCTTCGAATGGTCCTAGTCACGGCGGGTACATCCTGTTTGAGTTTCTGCCTATAGGAGGGGAGCAAAATGGAGTCGTGGTCGGATTTGCCGATTGGAGGGTGGGTGAGGGCCTTGTATGCATCGCGGAAGTTAGAGAAGCAGTGATCCAGAGTTTTGCCAGCCCGGGTAATACAATCGATATGCTAATAGAATTTAGGTAGCCTTGTCCTCAAATTAACTTTGTTAAAATCCCCAGCTACAATAAATGCAGCCTCCGGATATATGGTTTCCAGTTTGCATAGAGTCCAGGGGGAGTTCTTCCAGGGCCGTCGTGGTGTTGGCTTGGGGGGATATACACCACAGTGACAATAAAAGACAAGAATTCGCTTGGGAGATAATACGGATGGCATTTGATTGTGAGGAATTCTAGGTCCGGTGAACAGGACATGAGTTACTGTATGTTGTTACAATTACACCATGAGTTGTTAATCCCTGAGAGATGTTTATTCCCCGTCGGCGCAATTCACAAAGTATCCCGGTGGCTGTACCGACTCCGACAGCATAACCCCAGAGAGCCATGTTTCTGTGAAACAGAGTATGTTACAATCCCGGATGTCTCTCTGGAAAGCAACCCTAGCCTTAATTTCATC
This sequence comes from Brachymystax lenok tsinlingensis, assembly GCA_030435695.1. NCBI lineage: Eukaryota > Metazoa > Chordata > Actinopteri > Salmoniformes > Salmonidae > Brachymystax > Brachymystax lenok. The sequence goes on along the minus strand of CM059807.1, from coordinate 18,325,006 downwards.
GACCTTGTTATCTAGAGACTGGACATTAGCGAGTAAAATACTCGGAAGCGGTGGATGGTGTGCGCGTCTCCGAAGTCTGACCAGAAGGCCGCTCCATCTACCTCTCCTGCGATGACGTTGTTTTGGTTCAGCCTCTGGAAACAGTTTGAAAGCCTGGTCGTAGTGTGCTAGTAAGTTGACGTCGCTGTAATATCCAATAGTTCTTCCTGGCTGTATGTAATAACACTTAAGATTTCCTGGGCAAACAATGTAAGAAATAATACATAAAAAAACAAAATACTGCAAAGTTTCCTAAGGACTAGACGCGAGGAAACTATCTCTGTTGGCGCCATCTTGGGGGCAATATCTGGCGTTTAGTGGGAAGTCTATTTTGCAGAGATTAAAAATATTCCTGGAGTGATTGATGCTTGTTGGATGAATCGTGTGGTGAAATAAGAAAAAGTGAAGAGTACAGTATATCAGTTCTTTAGTTTTTTTATGTGTCAAGTACAAGTTTACATACGCCTTAACCAAATACATTTAAACTCAGATTTTTACAATTCCTGACATTTAATCCTAGTAGAAATTCCCTGTAAATTAGGATCACCACTTTTATTTAAGAATGTGAAATGTCAGAATAATAGTAGAGAGAATTATTAATTTCAGCTTTAATTTCTTTCATCACATTCCCAGTGGGTCAGAAGTTTACATACACTCAATTAGTATTTGGTAGCATTGCCTTTAAATTGTTTAACTTGGGTCAAATGTTTCGGGTAGCCTTCGACAAGCTTCCCACAATAAGTTGGGTGAATTTTGGCCCATTCCTCCTGACAGAGCTGGTGTAACTGAGTCAGGTTTGTAGGCCTCCTTGCTCACACACGTTCAGTTCTGCCCACACATTTTCTATAGGATTGAGGTCAGGGCTTTGTGATGGCCACTCCAATACCTTGACTTTGTTGTCCTTAAGCCATTATTCCACAACTTTGGAAGTATGCTTGGGGTCATTGTCCATTTGGAAGACCCATTTGCAATAATATATCCACATAATTTTCCTCCTTCATGATGCTATCTATTTTGTGAAGTGCACCAGTCCTTCCTGCAGCATGATGCAGCCACCCCCGTGCTTCACGCTGGAATGGTGTTTTCGGCTTGCAAGCCTCCCTCTTTTTCCTCCAAACATAACGATGGTCATCATGGCCAAACAGTCTATTTTTTGTTTCATCAGACCAGAGGACATTTCTCCAAAAAGTACGATCTTTGTCCCCATGTGCAGTTGCAAACCGTAGTCTGGCTTTTTTATGGTGGTTTTGGAGCCTTGGCTTCTTCCTTGTTGAGCGGCCTTTCAGTTTATGTCAAAATATTACTCGCTTTACTGTGGATATAGATACTTTTGTAGCTGTTTCCTCCAGCATCTTCACAAGGTACTTTGCTGTTGTTCTGGTATTTATTTGCACTTTTGGCACCAAAGTATGTTCATTTCTAGGAGACAGAATACGTTTCTTTCCTGAGCGGTATGAAGGCTGCGTGGTCCCATGGTGTTTATACTTGCGTACTATTGTTTGTACAGATGAACGTGGTACCTTCAGGCGTTTGGAAATTGCGCCCAAGGATAAACCAGACTTGTGGAGGTCTATGCAGTCTTTGCTGATTTCTTTTGATATTCCCATGATGTCAAGCAAAGAGGCACTGCGTTTGTTTGAAGATAGGCCTTGAAATACATCCACAGGTACACCTCCAATTGACTCAAATTATGTCAATTATTCTATCAGAAGCTTCTAAAGCCATGACAAAATGTTCTGGAATTTTCCAAGCTGTTTAAAGGCACAGTCAATTTAGTGTATGTAAACTTCTGACCCACTGGAATTGTGATACAATGAATTATAAGTGAAATAATCTGTCTGTAAACAATTGTTGGAAAAATTACTTGTGTCATGCACAAAGTATATGTCCTAACCGACTTATAGTTTGTTAACAAGAAATTTGTGGAGTGGTTGAAAAACAAGCTTTAATGACTCCAACCTAAGTGTATGTAAACTTCCGACTTCAACTGTATACTGCCTCTACAGCCTCTAGGTCATTAGGCTGCTGATTATCCCGCACACCTTTCACCGTCGTCTTGCGCACCTGCGCATCATGACACTCACCTGGACTCCATAACCTAATTCATTATCTTCCCTATATCTGTCACTCCCCTTGGTTCTTTCCTCAGGTGTTATTGACTCTGTTTTCATGTCTGTGCGTTGTTTGTGTTTCGTGTTCATTTTATTTATTAAAACACTTGCTCCCTGAACTTGCTTCCCGACTCTCAGCGCACTCGTTACAGAATAACATCTCATCTAAGGGAAGCATCAGGGAGTGTTTTTTTATTACATTTTTTGAGCCAGGGTAATGACGTCGGGTCAGGGAACTGCTGCAGGCTCTCATGCCTCAACTAGATCGCCAGGCTCCCCTGCCTCAGATGGCTCGTTGGGCTTTCATGCCTTAGCCGGTTCACCAGGCTCCCCTGCCTCAACCGATTTGTCAGGTTCCTGTGCCTCAGTTGGCGTGACCGATCCGCTCCTGATCCCCGGGTTCGTCCCCTTTGACGGCGTCCTGCTGTTGGAGCCGTGCGTCGAGGAGGTGTACATATACTCCCTCTCCGGCCTCTAGGTCATCAGACTGCTGATTATCCTGCGCACCTGTCACCATTGTCTCGCACACCTGCACCTCATGACACTCACCTGGACTCAATCACCTCCTTGATTATCTTGCCTATATCTGTCACTATATTTGGTTCTTTCCTCAGGTGTATTGACTGTTTTCATGTTGGTGCATTTTTTGTGTTTCGTGTTCATTGTTTCTTTTATTTATTAAAACACTCACTCCCTGAACTTTCTTCCTGACTCTCAGCGCACTTGTTACATATGGAGTCTGTCCCTACTCAAATGCAGTTGGGCTATATCAACTACAGAGTCAGAGCATTGGTTCTAAGACCAATGCAGTATGATCATTGTAAAGCTTTTGGACATGTTTCAAGTGCTTGCAGAAGGGAGAGGCTGTTGTGGAAAAATCATATAATGTGCTTTTAAAGTGATTCAAATGTGACATGTTGCAATTGTGGTGGGAACCATGAAGTTTGAAAGAGAATGAGGTGTCCAAAGTCAGAGCTGTCCAGAGCATTTCATATGCAGCAACTGTTAAAACGATTGATGGTTCGAATGGTGCTCCTGATGAGTCCATGATGGTGGATAGGCTTTCACTGAAGGCTGCAGGGGTTGCCATTCAACAGCAGGACACAGATATGTTAAAGGTTTGTGGCGCTTATAGCTATGATTATTAATGGCACTGCCAAGGTGGAGAGGAAGTCCAGGAAATTAGATAACATTGCAGATGCGGCGGAACGGTTCCTGGGAGTGAAAGATTTTCATGGAGTATTATCACAAGCCATACCACCTCTCAGGACATAGAGCCTGAGAATGGAGATTTGAAGGAAGAAAGAAGTGGGAGTTTTGGGGTTTGTTTTTTTGTTAAGTTTTCCCTATCACGTATGGGTTTTATTTTTACCTTGGTTTTTTCAACCCCATCCAGTTGGTGGCGGTACTATAACCTTTTTGGGTTGTAGTAAAACCCACAGAAGAAAAAGAATGTAGCTAACATATTTATGCCTTGCTTATTCCTCTATGATTTAGAAGATACTGTTGCACAAACAACATGCTGATTTAGGTCTACACCAACACAGGTATTATCAGGCTGTATAGCTAATTACGTTTGCTCTGACTCAGTACATTTATTAGCTAGCTAGCTAGCCAGCAAACTAGCATTAGCGGCTAACACAATTTAGGCCCAACTTGGCAAGAAAAGACAAACTAGCTGTTTGCAGATGATAAGAAACACATAACTAATTGTAATTACAGAACGTAAGTGTATTTACAGTACCAGTCAAAAGTTTGGACACACCTACTTATTCAAGGGTTTTTCTTTATTCGTACTATTTTCCACATTGTAAAATAATAGTGAATACATCAAAACTAGGAAACAACACATGGATTCATGTAGTAACCAAAAAAGTGTATTATATATTTTAGATTCTTCAAAATGGCCACCCTCTGCCTTGACGACAGCTTTGCACACTCTTGGCATTCTCTCAACCAGCTTCACCTGGAATGCTTTTCCAACAGTCTTGAAGGAGTTCCCACATATGGTGAACACTTGTTGGCTGCTTTTCCTTCACTCTGCAGTCCAACTCATCCCAAACCATCTCAATTGGGTTGAGGTCAGGTCAGGCCAGGTCATCTGATGCAGCACTCCATCATTCTCTTTATTGGTCAAATAGACCTTACACATCCTGGAGGTGTGTTGGGTCATTGTCCTGTTGAAAAACAAATGATAGTTCCACTAAGCGGAAACCAGATGGGATGACGTATCGCTGCAGAATTCTGTGGTAGCCATGCTGGTTAAGTGTGGCTACCACAGTGTCACCAGCAAAGCACCCCCAGTGTCACCAGCAAAGCACCCCCACACCATCACACATCCTCCTCCATGTATCACGGTGTGAACTACATATGCAGAGATAATCTGTTCACATACTCTGCCTCTCACAAAGACACGGCCGTTGGAACCAAAAATCTCAAATTTGGACTCATCAGACCAAAATGATAGATTTCCACCAGTCTAATGTCCATTGCTGGTGTTTCATGGCCTAAGCAAGTCTGTTCTTCTTCTCTATACCACCCCTACCGTGTCACAACACGTGTGACAATGGCTCAAACGCATTAACCTCTTACAGCTAGGGGGGCAGAATTCCTAGTTTCCGCCTGTCTGATGTGCCCAAGGTAAACGGGCTGTCACTCAGGCCCAGAAGCTAGATATGCATATAATTAGTAGCTTTGGATAGAAAAGACAGATTTTTTCCAAAACCGTTAAAATTATGTCTGTGGCTATAACAGAACTGATTTGGCAGGCAAAAACCCGAAGGAAATCCGACCAGAAAAAAAGAAAATTCTGCTCCCATGCTCTTATTTTGAAAAGCTATTGAAAAGCATTGAATCCAGCCACCATTTTCCTATTCCTATGGCGTCCCCTATATGGTAACAGTCTACTATTGATGGCTTTGGGCTTGTATTTTGAAAAATGAATACGTTTTTTCACTTGGAGGAAAGAGTGCGCCCGGAAGAAAAACAGTGTTTGGGCAAGTTCTGGGGAGAGCACTCGCGTGGGAATTTGCCTTGTCTATTGAACATAGTTGTTTCCGCGTGAAGTTTTATCGTTTTATAACATTTTAGACAACCTAAGGATTATATAGAGTCTTTGTTTGACAAAAATAGACAATGTTTACCGGGAGCAATTTTGACTATTTTTTCATCGTTTTGACGGAGGTGCTTCCTGTGGATTTCTGAATTCAATGGTGCCGTCTAAACAGCGTTTTTCGGATATAAATATGTACTTTATTGAACAAAACGAACAGCGGTTTTGTAGCTGGGACCCTCCTGGTTGAAAACATCAGAAGATCTTAAGAAGGAAAGTAATTCCACTAATACATTTTTAACAAGGCACACCTGTTAATTGAAATGCATTCCAGAGAATGACAAGAGTGTGCAAAGCTGTCATCAAAACAAAGGGTGGCTACTTTGAAGAATTTCAAATATAAATATATTTGTTTAAAACGTTTTTGGTTACTATATGATTCCATATCCTATGACTGGGGTCTCTCTGGTCCTCTTTCTCTGGAGAGGTCTGTCTGTCTGTCTGTGGTTCTGGGTTTGTTGGGTGACAGTGCGATTGATTTCTCTGTCTGGCCTTCCTCAGTTGGGAGCAGAGCACCCCCCCGTTCCGAACCATTGGCCACAGATGGCATGGTTAATGACTGAATCTGTCAGTGACTGACAGGGAGGCATGAGGGGAAATAGCAGAAATAGTTTTATCTAACCACTATTTTACAGTATCAGCAAGCATTCGTTATACCAAATAAATCGAAAGGTTACATAAAGTAACCAAGATTTTTTTCCAAAATTAGACACAGCTCACTCTATGGGGAATAACACTAGCATTCTTATGATTACCCACTGTCCCTATGACAACATCTGGGAAATACAATGACTAAACATTCCATCAGAAATAAATCAGAAACACCACATCCCCTGGGAACCTCCTTACCAACATGACCCAGTAGAATGTAGCACTGTACTTCAGATTCCCTGCTGTCTGTAAATACCAAATCAAAGCACAACATCAGGTTGAAGCTAGAATCCTTCTGAATTATAAAGGAATAATATGTACTCATTGATTCTTGAGGAATATAACTTAGAAATGCCTCATGAGCTGAGTTCAACTATCGTACCCCAAGCGGCCATGGTTCTGGTCTAGAAGCACAGTTTTGACTGCTCCTACACAGTTTTATTTTGATAGTGCAGCTTAACTGACGCCCGGCGCAGAAAGACAGCCACATAGAGAAGTCAGATTAGAAAATTCCTAATAGCACACTTTAGTCATCACCTTTGTGCACAAAACATCCATGGGATAAATCAAATAATTGTTGTTGAGGCCGATTGTTTTTCCATCACTCACAACCGAAGATATTGGTTGCGATGCTGGTCCGTATAAACCGAATGCAACCTGGAAATAGACATTCCATGAATCGGTGAATGCGAATGTGAGTCGATTACCTTGAAAACAACTGTTGGACGTCATGGACTCAGCCTCCAGTTCTGGGTAGTACCCCATCAGAACCCAAAACACAAGCTTGTTTTACTCTAATGTTTGTAAGCAATGTTAATGTAAACAAACACTGTATAGCCTCAAAATATAGCCTCAAAACTATCATTTTGATATAATGGATGGTCAGTCATTGTATCTGTCTATGAATTTGAGAGAAGTTATATTTCTCCAGGCCCATCCCCTCAGCTTTTTACCAGAACAGAGTCGGGGTCATCTCTTTGTTATTGTTTCAACTACGGATTTTAGCTTTAAGGAAATCAAGCTGAAACAAAACATGATGCCACTGATTGCAAACCTCAAACATCCTGCCCATGCCCACCCTGTTAAAAGTCATAATCCTCATAATAAATAGGTGCAAAGGACTTATCTTCAAGGGAATGCCCTTATGCATAAATATAAACGCAACATGCAACAATTTCAAAGATTTTACTGAGTAACAGTTCATATAAGGAAAATCAATCAATTTGGAATCAATTTATTAGGCCCTAACCTATGGATTTCACATGACTGGGAATACAGATATGCATTTGTTGGTCATAGATACCTTAACAAAAAGGTAGGGGTGTGGATCAGAAAACCAGTCAGTGTCTGGTGTGACCACCATTTGCCTCATGCAGCGCGACACATCTCCTTTGCATAGAGTTGAGCAGACTTTTGATTGTGACCTGTGTAATGTTGTCCAACTTCTCTTCAATGACTGTGCAAAGTTTCTGGATATTGGTGGAAACTGGAACCCCCTGTTGTAACCCAAACATGCTCAACGGGTGACATGTCTGGTGAGTATGCAGGCCACGGAAGAACTGGGACATTTTCAGCTTCCTGGAAGTGTACAGATCCTTGCAACATGGCGCTGTGCATTATCATGCTGAAACATGAGGTGATAACGGCCACAACTGTCAGTAAAGTGTCCATGTGTCCACTTCCATGTGTATACTCTAGAACACAACCTGTGTCACGTGTAGATAAAGACATCCAGGGTTAGTTGCACAGACACACAAGCACACTTCACTCATGGACCAAAAAGCTTTTAATCTAGTCAGCTTCTTTCTTTATAATTTTTTCTTTGAGACTGGGGCCATTACAGTACCCCACACAATTTGTTCCGACTTCTGTGCTCTTCTTTTTTTTTGGAGGGGGGGTCAATTATCCTCACCGGCTCCAGCAGCAAAACTGACTGTTTTGGAGAGCCTGGCGTGCCCAAAGTAAAATGCCTCCCATTTAGGCCCAGAAAATGGGATATGCATATATTTAGTACCATTGGATAGGAAACACTCTGAATTTTCAATCAGTCAATCAGAACGAATTTGGCAGGCAAAACCCTGAGGAATCTCTATCCTGAAAAAAGTCATTTTGACACATTGCTCATTTTTGAGCCCCTCCCTATCCAAAATGACCATATATAGGCATGTGAACTCTGTGCACGTCGCTTCCTTATGATGTCATCAACCACCTACGAGACGGTGTTTTACTCCATCTTGGGGGAATTACGGCCATTGATAAACAGCTTGGAACGAGAGACCACGTTATGAAAACTCTTCAGAGTCTTGCGTGCATGAGAAAGCGCTGTGCCTTATTTATCGTTTTTAGCGTTCAGTTTATATTCGGCTGATTTATAATAGTACATATACGTAAAAAGGGTTCCTAAGGATACATTTAAAACTATGTTTGATTGTTTTTGGACAAGTTTATAGGTAACATTTGAGCGAGTTGGCGCGCGTTTCAAAGAGTAATGGAGGCTGTCGTTTTGCATGAACCAAATGGAGGATTTATGGATAAAGGCGTTACTTTTTCTAACAAAAGAACCATGGATTGTCTTCGTTGGACACTTAGGAAGACCTCAGCAGAAGTTCTTCAACAGGTAATTACTTTGTTTTCGCTGTGAAATGTGTTATGTGTGTGCCATGATTGCTAATCGATACATGGCTATTGGAAAATATGTGAGGTGCTACCCTCAAACAAATGAATGTGCTGCTTTCGCCGTAAAGCCTTTTGGAAATCTGACAACGCTGTGATATTGCCTAGAAACAGAGCTTTTGATGAGTATGGAACACTTGTATATAGCTGGATGTTTAATAATTCAATTTTCGGATTTTAAATCTGGCGCTACAGGTTTTAGCTGGTAGTGTCGGGATGATCCCGCTAGCGACCCACTGGTATTTGAGTCGTTAAGGCCGAGGGCAAGGCGGCGTGCTTGGCGGTGTACGCTGATGTGTGGTGAAAGGGTGACACAGCATGCCTCCCTGCTGCATGGCTCTGCCCTTCTACCATAACTCTGGCTGCGTCTCAGATGGCATCCTATTCCCTATATGTCTCTGGTCAAAAATAGTGCCTTATGTAGTGTTGTGACTTGACTACCATTAATGTGATGGCGGCTATTCATCGAATAATTACATAACACGTTCAATTATTACGCAATTCAATTAATAATATAACAATTCATTAAGTAGTAGTCTGGGGCACCACGGGAAAAGTTTCCCAAATTAACTCAAGAATATCAGAATATCTAAATATACTATCCGTCATCCATCAATATTTTGCTTCCTACTTCAGTCTCATTCTGAACATTGTAAAATCCTATAAATCGTCACGAACCCTAGTCTCCATGATGAATCAGCTTACACAAATTGGCTTAATTATTTATTTACTAACTAATGAAATAATTACACAGAAATACATAAACACACACACAGGATAGATTATACATTGACTACTACATAACGCAATGAAAAGTCCTGAGTGGACTAACCCGATATGACGGCTGGTTACACAATGAAGGGGTGGGGAAAGAAAGAGCGGGAGAAGGAGAGACAAAGGAATTAAACAGTTGAATAATACTAAATAATAATAATATTATTATTTAGTAATATAATAATAAACTAATAATTATACTAAATATCCACATATCGTAAATGTGGATATTTAGCACCCTAACAACCGCTTATTCGGATTTAGAAATGCAATGTACATATTTACGCTTGTATGTCCTTGTTGTCTCTCTCTGTTGAAATCGCCCGATCAGTCTGTGACGAATAGTTCGACAGAAAGTCTCTGGTTCTGTAAGTCTCTGGTTGTCCACCAGATGTCACCATGTCTTTTGTAGTTGTAGTAGGTTTCCTTTGTTATGGAAGTGTTTGTTAGAATGAATACATCAGACATACCAATGGTCATTTAATACGGAAATATTATTATTTTCTCGTCTTCGGTTGATTTTCCTAGGTTATGTTACACAGAGAGCTGCAGGTGGTGCATGTCTAGTCTTCTTCTCTGTTGAGTTTCGGAGTTTCTTACCATTTTCTGGTCTGGTAGAGTCTAACCATTTTACACGTGCAGCCACAGCTCCACAATTTCTGGTCTAGTAGTTTTAAACCATTTTACACGCCAGTAACAAACCAGCAACGTACTGGTCTAATGTACATTTGTTAGGAGTCCTTTTATAAGCACTCTGGAAAAAGGGGCGTTCCATGCTTTCGGCATAATGTCTGTGCTCACGTGGGCGTGGTTACTGACTGGGTAAAACTTTACATGAAAACAATTATCTAACTTAGAAGGCTATTTTCACATTTCATCTTCTCACAAATAGTTTCATATTTAATCATATAACATATATATTCTGAAAGCTCATAAAGTTACAATGTTTCCGTTATATCCAGGTCTGTACCCAAACAATTCGAGCTTCTACTCTTAAAAATCCATCTTTCCAGAAACAAGTTTCTCACTGTTACAGCTTGCTATAGACCACCCTCTAACCCCAGCTGTGCCCTTGACACCATATGTGAACAGATCACCCCCCATCTATCTTCAGAGCTTGTGCTGCTAGGTGACCTAAACTGGGATATGCTTAACACCCCGGCCATCCTACAATCTAAGCTTGATGCCCTTAATCTCACACAAATTATCAATAAACTCACCAGGTACAACCCCAAATCAGTAAACACAGGCACCCTGATAGATATCATCCTAACAAACTTGCCCTCTAAATACACCTCTGCTGTTTTCAACCAAGATCTCAGCGATCACTGCCTCATTGCCTGCATCCGTAATGGGTCTGCTGTCAAACGGTCCCTAAAACAGTTCAACGAGCAGGCCTTTCTAATCGACCGTGCCCGCGTATCTTGGAAGGATATTGACCTCATCCCATCAGTAGAGGATGCCTGGTCATTCTTTAAAAGTGCCTTCCTCACCATCTTAAATAAGCATGCCCCTTTCAAAAAATGTAGAACCAGGAACAGATATAGCCCTTGGTTCACTCCAGACCTGACTGCCCTTGACCAGCACAAAAACATCCTGTGGCGTTCTGCATTAGCATCGAATAGCCCACGCGATATGCAACTTTTCAGGGAAGTCAGGAACCAATATACATAGGCAGTTAGGAAAGCTAAGGCTAGCTTTTTCAAGCAGAAATATTCATCCTGTAGCACAAACTCAAAAACGTTCTGGGACACTGTAAAGTTCATGGAGAATTAGAGCACCTCCTCCCAGCTTCCCACTGCACTGAGGCTAGGAAAAACTGTCATCACCGACAAATCTATAATTGAGAACTTCAATAAGCATTTTTTCTACGGCTGGCCATGCTTTCCACGTGGCTACCCCTACCAAGGTCAACAGCCCTGCACTCCCCACAGCATCTCGCCCAAGCCTCCCCCATTTTTCATTCACCCAAATCCAGATAGCTGATGTTCTGAAAGAGCTGCAAAATCTGGACCCCTACAAATCAGCCGGGCTAGACAATCTGGACCCTCTCTTTCTAAAATGATCTGCTGAAATTGTTGCAACCCATATTACTAGCCTGTTCAACCTCTCTTTCGTATCGTCTGAGATTCCCAAAGATTGGAAAGCTGCCGCGGTCATCCCCCTCTTCAAAGGGGGTGACACTCCTGACCCAAACTGCTACAGACCTATATCTATCCAACCCTGCCTTTCAAAGGTCTTCGATAGCCAAGTTAACTTCTTAGGAAGCGGCAGCATAGGTGATGGTTTGGGAGAGTCTGGCATGCCCAAAGTAAAATGCCTGCCACTCAGGCCCAGAAAATAGGATATGCACATAATTAGTACTATTGGATAGGAAACACTCTGAAGTTTCTAAAACCATTAAGATAATGTCTGTGAGTATAACAGAACTGATATAGCAGGCGAATACCCGAGGAAAATCCATCCGGATTTGCAGATATTTTTGTAGATGACCGTTTTCTCCAAGCTGCCTATTGCATACAATGTTATGTAGGACTGAGACTGCAGTACCTATGGCTTCCACTAGATGTCAAGTCTTTATACAGAGTCTGGAAGGTCTAGCTCTAAGCAGAACGGATAGGAAGAGGAAGTAGTCAGGGGACCACTTTTGTTTACAACATTTGTGGTAGCGAGATTGTGAGCGCACCACTACTTTATTTTCCTTTCCTATTGTTCACGTTATCATCCGGTTGAAATATTACAGTAAATATACATAAGGATACCTAAGGATACATTAAAAATGATGTTTGATTTGATGGTAGAAAGTTTATAGGTATAATTTGAACGTGTTCTCTTCACGGTTCAATGGGCGACTCAACGGTGGATTTTCTGATCATAACGCGCCAACCAAACTGAGATTTATGGATATAATAAATGACTTTTGCTAACAAAAGAACCATTGGATGTCTTCGTTGGACACTTGGGAAGCCCTCAGCAGAAGTTCTTCGAAAGGTAAATGATATTTTTTAGCTCTTATATGGGTTTTGTGTGACCCGCGCTGGATATGAATTTATGCTAATGTGGAAAATATGTGGGGTGCTATCCTCAAACAATCAAATGTTGTGCTTTCGCCGTAAAGACTTTTAAATCTGACAACGCTGTGATATTGCCAAGCAGAGCTTTTGATGACTATGCAACACTTGTATATTGATGAATGTTTAATAATTCAACTTTTGGATTTTGAATTTGTCGCCTTACATTTCACCGGGTAGTGTCGGGAGTGGCCCGCTAGTGCGCCGCTACTCCCTAATTAGTTAACAAACAGATTACCGACCATTTCGAATCCCACCGTACCTTCTCCGCTATGCAATCTGTTTTCAGAGCTGGTCATGGGTGCACCTCAGCCACACTCAAAGTCCTAAACGGTATCATAACCGCTATCAATAAGAGACATTACTGTGCAGCCGTATTCATTGACCTGGCCAAGGCTTTCAACTCTGTCAATCACCACATTCTTATTGGCAGACTCAACAGCCTTGGTTTCTCAAATGATTGCCTTGCCTGGTTCACCAACTACTTCTCTGATAGAGTTCAGTGTGTCAAATCGGAGGGCCTGTTGTCTGGACCTATGGGGGTGCCTCAGGGTTCAATTCTCGGGCTGACTCTCTTCTCTGTATACGTCAATGATGTCGCTCTTGCTGCCGGTGATTCTCTGATCCACATCTACGCAGACGACACCATTCTGTATACTTCTGGCCCTTCTTTGGAGGCTGTGTTAGCTAACCTCCAGACGAGCTTCAATGCCATACAACTCTCCTTCCGTGGCCTCCAACTGCTCTTAAATGCAAGTAAAACTAAATGCATGCTTTTCAACCGATCACTGCCCGCACCTGCCCGCCCATCCAGCAACACTACTCTGGACAGTTCTGACTTAGAATATGTGGACAACTACAAATACCTAGGTGTCTGGCTAGACTGTAAACTCTCCTTCCAGACTCACATTAAATATCTCCAATCCAAAATTAAATCTAGAATCGGTTTCCTATTTCGCAACAAAGCATCCCTCACTCATGCTGCCAAACATACCCAGGTAAAACTGACCATCCTACTAATCCTCGACTTTGGCGACACGCCAACACTCTCCTCAACAAATTGGCTGCAGTCTATCACAGTGCCATCCGTTTTGTCACCAAATCCCTATATACTACCCAGCACTGCGACCTGTACGCTCTTGTTGGCTGGCCCTCGCTTCATACTCATCGCCAATCCCACTGGCTCCAGGTCATCTACAAGTCTTTGCTAGGTAAAGCCCCGCCTTATCTCAGCTTACTGGTCACCATAGCAGCACCCACCTGTAGCACGTGCTCCAGCCGGTATATCTCACTGGTCACCCCCAAAGCCAATTCCTCCTTTGGGCCGCCTTTCCTTCCAGTTCTCTGCTGCCAATGACTGGAACGAACTACAAAAATCACTGAAGCTGGAGACTCATATCTCCCTCACTAGCTTTAAGCACCAGCTGTCAGTGCAGCTCACAGATCTCTGCACCTGCACATAGCCCATCTGTAAACAGCCCATCCTACTACCTCATCCCCATACTGTATTTATTTATTCATCTTGCTCCTTTGCACCCCAGTAACTTGCACATTTATCATCTGCACATCTACCATCCCAGTGTTTAATTGCTATATTGTAATTACCTCGCCACCATGGCCTATTTATTGCCCTACCTACCTTATCTTACCTCCTTTGCACTCACTGTATATAGACTTATTTATTTTTTCTACTGTATTATTGGCTGTATGTCTGTGTATTCCATGTGTAACTCTTTGTTGTTGTATGTATCAAACTGCTGTGCTTTATCTTGGCCAGGTCGCAGTCGTAAATGAGAACTTGTTCTCAACTAGCCTACCTGGTTAAATAAAGGTAAAACAAAATAAATACAAATAAATAACGTCTTTCATGATATCACAGAACAATAACGGATCTGACATGATTGTTCTTTAAGTCCCTCCCAACCATTTCCCACATTATTTATGTTAGAAATATAATTTCAATATACAATCTTTTGATGTTAAAGTATTTAGGCCAGAGTCTCTCTATACACAAAGGTTTTTAACTCAATACTGCAGAGCAGGAGGGAGGGTTTCTGCCAGGTATTTACGATCCGGTTGTTAAGTCATAAAACTCTGGTGGGAGAGAGAGATGGGGGTGGGGGATCTGGCTATTTGTCATCCCTGTGCTGAGCTGATCTGGCGCTTATGATTCTCACCCAAGAGAGAGAGAGTCATGACTGTAGGTAATAGGATGGCATTTGGGACACAGCCCTTGTCCCCGGTCACTGGGAGAAAGGGGATGAATGGAGGATAAGAGAAGAAGAGGAGGAGAGTGTTCCTGAAACACAAAGCGCTGAAGGGAAAACAGACCCTGAGGTTCCAGGGTGTGGGACTGACTGGGCCTAGATATGCTTCCTCTGGGGTGTGGGACTGACTGGGCCTAGATATGTTTCCTCTGAGGTGTAGGACTGACTGGGCCTAGATATGTTTCCACTTTATGCTGAGCATTTTGCACACCTCATTGGCTACATAGAGAACTGACAGAGATACTGTACATTTACACACAGAGACAGAGACCAGGACTATTATAGTGTGTATTGCGGCAGTGTCTGGCCTTGGTTTCAGCTAGGGTAAGCATCCCTCTGCCTTTTTTATTTGAGACACAAACCGACCAAATGTATTGTTTTGGCACTGTATTTCTATGCCTCTCCACTAACTAATTGCACAATTGTGAACTATTGCAGAGTCAAACAATAGACACCAAGGTAAAGTAAACATTTTGTTCAAGGATATCTGAAATAACAGATGAGTCAAAAAATCAGCATGTGAAAAGACTTACAATCAGGATGCAAATTCTCCAGAGATAGAACCCCCAAATAAACAAACACAGCTGGTGATTTATTCACCTCCTGCATCCCCTCTGCATATCCAGGTCTCAGGCATTGCATAAGGGAATGATCTGATTAAATAAAAGTTTGGTTATTTCTTCTAATCCTAATTTACCCCATGGCCAGCTTCATTATTCTTTCAACTGGCAATTTGTAAGCAGCAGCTGTGGGTTAAAGTATCGTCCAGACTTTCCTCAACCCCGAGGTACTTCGGCAGACGACTACATCTAAACAAAACACTCACAGAAAATAAAATGATACATTGAGTTTCTCCACCAGTCCAAACACACAAGGGGGCGGCAGGTAGCCTAGTGGTTAGAGCATTGGGTCAGTAACCGAATGGCTGCTGGATCAAATCCCTGAGCTGACAAGGTAAAAATCTGTTGTTCTGCCCCTGAACAAGGCAGTTAACCCACTGTTCCCCGGTAGACTGTCATTGTAAATAAAATGTTCTTAACTGACTTGCCAAGTTAAATAAAGGTTAAAACATTTATTGAATTTAAAAAAAAATCTACAGCTCATCTCTGTGCTAGCTAGTAGCCCAGAGCTTTCTGCCTTTCTTCTGCCTTTCTGCCTTTCTGCTTTCTGCCTTGGCTTTCTGCCTTTCTGCTTGTTTATTTGTCCTAGCTAGCACCTCTGTGTGTGAGGACAAGCACATCGGTCTTAACACAGAGTTGTGTTAGACATCTGTCACATCTGTCACCGCAAGTCTCCTCGGATTGTCTGATGTCATCAGACTGCAGGTTTATCGTGGTGACAAAAAGACAAGTTCCATTTCAACAAGGAAACAACATGCAGATGTCTCTACAGGAGAGTGAGTTAAAGAGACAGACAGAGAGCGAAAAGAGACAGACCACGAGAGACCACGAGAGACAGAGACAGAGAAAGAGAGGGAGAGACGAGACGAGAGGAGAGAGAAGCCTACCTTTGGCTGTGATGGCAGGCTGCTCCCCCAGCAGCAGCTTTAGTCTCTTGGCGTGGATTTTGCCTTGGTAATGTGACTGTGCCACCACTGCTGAGGTGAAGGACATGTTACACAGAGTGCAGCACTTGTTCTTGTCCACGTCTCCCTCCTCACTTCCCTGCAAAACACACACACACACGTTCAGTCAACAAGGCTATCAGCCAAAAAAGAGTAACAGATAAAAAAATCTCACTGCTTAAAGGAAGTAGTTTTATTTTTTCACTGGAAGCTTTTGATAAATTAACTCATGAATATGACAAAAGGAATTGTGTGGTCAAATGCGGGTCATTCTTCTGGGTGGGGGTCATTTTTCAGGGGGGGAAAACCCCTCAAAGGTAATATTGTTCTAGATGTGACCCCCAACCCCATATGATTCATCACTGTGTGTGTGGTGTAGTGTACTTTGTGTGGAGGTGTACAATATAACCCTGCACCAGCAAATACTCCCCAAACCCTGTATGTTAGAGCCACGTGGTGCTTAGGGGGCAGCTGTACATATAGCAGCACATCAGTAAGCTGGACCGACCACAGTTCCTGGGGACAAGAGCAATCTACACTCCTCGTGGGCTTATTAATTTGGTTCCTGGTGGGATGCAAATGGAGGCATTTCAGCAGTTGTATGGAGTATAAGAAAGTGGGGAGTGATGGGATGGAGGACCTCTCCCTGAAACTTCATCTGTGCTGCCTCCCTGCCTGATGCAGAAACACATTATCCTGACAGAGAGAGAGAGAGAGAGAGCGAGCGGGCGGGCGAGAGAGCACCTGGCTGCCAGACCGTGGGAGATGGATGCAGCCATTTCTACAAGGAAGCTATCCCACCAGGCGGCTTATAGACAGACTGATAGTCCAGAAGAAAAACGATCAAAACTTCAGACCCAAATCATTCTGATTTAAGTTTTTCACGTCAGCCGTTTGTATCTTCATATCAAATCAGTTCTGGGTAACAATTAAGTACCTAGCTTCTTAGCAAAGAGCAATATCTCAAGCAAGAATTTAGCTAGGACTGTCTAGTAGTGGTCTGAGTGGGGAAGGGAAAACTGAAAACCAGCTGTTATTGGCAGAGAGGTTTGGAATACTCTTTCTACTTGGTCTATTAACTAATTGGTGGACCAAACATTAGGAACACCTTCCTACGGAGTTGCACCTCCTACCTCCCCCCTGATGGGGGGAGGTTTTGGGTGGTGGACCAATCTTGATACACGCTGAAAACTGCTGAGCATGGAAGAACCCAGTAGAGTTGCAGTTCTTGACACAAACCAGCACCTACAGTCATGGCCAAAGGGATTGGACTGCTGTGGACTGGGGTAAAGTCATTTTCTCTGATGAATCCCCTTTCCAATTGTTTGGGGCATCTGGAAAAAAGTGTGTCATGCCAACAGTAAAGCATCCTGAGACCATTCATGTGTGGGGTTGCTTCTCAGCCAAGGGAGTGGGCTCACTCACAATTCTGCCTAAGAACACAGCCATGAATACAGAATGGTACCAACACATCCTCCGAGAGCAACTTCTCCCAACCTCCAGGAATAGTTTGGATGTCGAACAATGCCTTTTCCAGCTTGATGGAGCACCTTGCCATAAGGCAAAAGCATGACAGCATGCCAGGGCGGATTGCAGAGGTCTTGAAAAAGAAGGGTCAACACTGCAAATATTGACTCTTTGCATCAACTTCATGTAATTGTCAATAAAAGCCTTTGACACTTATGATTTGCTTGTAATTATACTTGTCTTCCATAGTAACATCTGACAAAAATATCTAAAGACACTTAAGCAGCAAACTTTGTGGAAATTAATATTTGAGTCATTCTCAAAACTTTTGGCCACGACTGTTTTGCTTGCTGGAGCCAGGCAGTTTACATTTTAGACACAAAAGCATTCCTCATATACATTTCCCTCATAGTACAGAATGTATGCATAATACACATCCCTGCACTGAAAGGAATCTTAAAGAGCCATATGATGGATGAGCCCATTTCCTTCTAGGACTAAAACCCAAAGCTTATTTTCAGGTATTCCCCAAGGTTCCATCTTCCTGCGAGAAGTGGAGAACAGTAGTGGGTAGTGATATGGCTACAGCACACTGTGACAACATCACACATTACATGACACCAACACAAAACACTCCTCTATACATAGCCTTGACACGCAATTCCCCGTACTACTGAGCCGAACAGAACAGATCAGATCCTTGATGGTGCACTGCAGTGTGACGTAGGCCTAGGGTCTGCAGGCTTGCGAGAGACAGCGTGTGGATGTGTCCCAAATGTGACTTGTTTCAGGAAACTAGGCGTATGTCGCATGTCACTACTTTACAGGATCAGCATTTGAACATAAACATGTATTTTTCTATCAAAATGCATTTTGGGGGCAGAAATGCCTTCTGGACGATGTGAACTTTCATGTGCCTTAATTACAAACTTGTTTTCCATCCATAAATATTTATAAAATTGTTAAATTACAAGCTTAGTTGGTTAGCCATGGAAAAAGTCAGGAACCTTCCAACTAGCCATGATTGTCTGAGATAATGTATGGGTTGGACATGCAAGGAGATGAGTTTAGATTGGTCTGCCATGTAGCACGTCTATAACGTGATGTGGAAGGACCACCAGAGGGCAGGCTGGGCTCACGGATAGTAGCCCAACCGTGCATGTGAGTCAAGGAGACCAGAGACAATTAAGCACAGCTGACGGTACTAATGACCTATTCTCTTTCTCCTACAAGAGGGAGGAGGGAACCCGGGAGAAAGTGAGGGACAAAGAAAGGAAAGAGTGTTTGCTCCTCCAAAAGCGAAGACATATCTTTTGGGAAGGCGAAGAGGACAAGAAGTTAAACTACTTCTGGGGAACGGTCACCAGGAGAGAGGAGCTATCCACAAACGAACCATTAAGACGGTGACAAATCCGTGATTTATGTTATAGTTTAAAGATAATCGTCTTGTGTTCCGCATTGGTCTGAAGAAAAAGATTTATGTTTTCCTTGGGAGATTATCATTGATTGTGTTGGAGTGTTGGAGTTGAGAGAAATCCCACAATAGAGAACTTGGTTCAATTAAGCAAACCTGCTCCTGACTCGTTAATTCCACCTTTCCGCTTTAGAGTAACACCAAAATACTTGGTCCGCTCACATTGGTGGAGGATGCGGGCACCAGGTGGACGAGTGACACAAAGATAAGTGAGGAAAACAAAATTCTACCAGTAGACAGAGAGGAACCATTCAAGAAAGATGGACAACGCTCTACTACAACAGTTGATCACGGCACAGCAGACAACCATAGAACTCCTGCAACAACAGCTAAGCCGGCGAGAAGAACCTAGCGTGAAGCCAAGAGCGGCTGCTCACGCCATCTTACCTCGTCTTTCCAAGGAGGATGATATTGAGGCCTTCATCACGACGTTCGAAGGGACGGCCACCTTGGAAGAGTGGCCTCCCACAGAATGGGCAGGCGCTTTAGCTCCTCTTTTGACCGGGGTGGCCCAGGAAGCCTATTTTGACCTGAACCCCCGTGAAGCTGCTGACTATGGACGACTAAAAACCGAGATCCTGTCTCGGTACCAGCTGACCACCCGAGATAGAGCCGTAAAGTTCCATCAATGGACCTATACGGCTGACCAAGCCGTCCGTGCCCAGATCTTCGCACTAATACGCCTTACAAAACAGTGGCTGGAACCCGGGAAGGGAGTAGGACATGTAGTAGAGACCCTCGTAGTGGACAAGATTTTGAGGGAATTACCCAGGGACTTAAAAAGGGTCGTGGGGCAAGCAAACCCTTTGTCAGCCGACGACATAGCCCAGGCGGTGGAAACGTACCGATCTACAGGGGAGTTGTTAAAAGGTGACAAGGAGGAACGGAAGGATTCTGCAAATCCTGTACCCCGACTCAACCCGGCGTGTCCGCCACCGAAACGTCCAAACCGGATATGGGAGAAGTCATCACCCACACAACAGGGTCGGTGTTATAAATGCCAGTCTCCAGACCATTATGCCCCACAATGTCCCAGAAAGGACGAGTCCATGGTCACTGAGTCATTGCTGCCCACCCCCACGCATCCAGGTTCGAGAGGGCAGGATCAACACTGTTGGTTAGCAGAAATAGACCCTGCCCCAGAGATTCCGGTTCGAATAGAAGGACAGGATGTGGTAGCCATTCTCGACTCAGGAAGTATGGTGACGTTAGTAGAGGAGCTGATGGTGACCTCCGGCAAACACTGCTACCAGACAAAGTAGCCGTGTCCTATATCCATGGAGACACCCACTATTACCCCACAGTGAGTCTGTCTATTCTCACCCCAAAAGGAAGGTGTACAGTCAGGGCAGGGAAAGTACCCCAGCTGAAGGTGCCGTTATTGATCCACAGTGTCTCCCGACCCCTGTTGCGGAGGTCACCATCAGCTCGTCGGACGGGGCCACAGTGTCTCCCGACCCCTCCTGTCTCAGCCCCCAGTATTTATGCTGCAGTAGTTTATGTGTCGGGGGGCTAGGGTCCGTCTGTTATATCTGGAGTATTTCTTCTCTTATCTGGTGTCCTGTGCGAATTTAAGTATGCTCTCTCTAATTATCTCTCTCTCTCTCTCTCTCTCTCTCTCTCTCTCTCTCTCTCTCTCTCTCTCTCTCTCTCTCTCTCTCTCTCTCTCTCTCTCTCTCTCTCTCTCTCTCTCTCTCTCTCTCTCTCTCTCTCTCTCTCTCTCTCTCTCTCTCTCTCTCTCTCTCTCTCTCTCTCTCTCTCTCTCTCTCTCTCTCTCTCTCTGAGGACCTGAGCATTAGGACCATTCCTCATGGCCTACCTGGCCTGATGACTCCTTGATGTCCCGAGTCCACCTGGCCGTGCTGCTTCTCCAGTTTCAACTGTTCTGCCTGTTTTATGAACATTTTAAAATCTTGTCCATGTTCTGTTATAATCTGCACCTGGCACAGCCAGAAGAGGACTGGCCACCCCTCACAGCCTGGTTCCTCTCTAGGTTTCTTCCTAGGTTTTGGCCTTTCTAGTGAGTTTTTCCTAGCCACAGTGCTTTTACACCTGCATTGCTTGCTGTTTGGGGTTTTAGGCTGGGTTTCTGTACAGCACTCTGTGACATCAGCTGATGTAAGGGGGGCTTTATAAATCAATTTGATTTGATTTGATTGACCGGGAGAGACTGTCCCCTATATAAGGAGCTTCGGCAGATGACGTTACGCACTGGAAGAAGGGGAACAGAAAAGAAAAGAAAACCCACCCCCAAGTCCAAGCCAGAGGTAGTAGTCCTACAAGGAAACGTAGCCTCGGCCTCGTCCTCTGGAGTAGAGGAAGAAATAGCGACCCAAAGTCTACGACAGCTATTCCAAGAAACCACCGATGAAGACACCTGTGAAGGATTATACACGACACAGGAAGGAAGGAGCAACCAGGGGTTAAGGGATATATTTGAAGCACCATCCGAGGAGAGAACATGGAAGGGATTCTCATCGGGCACCCCTGGCGGGGATGGGGAACAACCTCCACACCCCTCTACCGAGGTCGACCTACCCCAAGAATTAAAGGGACAGTTCGGCACCTCTCAGCACAGAGACCCAGACCTAAGGGATGCCATGAGGAAGGTAAAGATGATTGACGGGAGAAACGTTGACGGATCAGGTGAGCTCCATCTTCCTTACTATGCAATAAGGCGGGGTCTCTTATATTGGGTTGTGCAACGAAGGGGGGAAAAACAGGAATTACTAATGGTGCCTAGACCATACAGGGATACTGTCCTACAACTAGCCCATTCCCACGTCCTAGGAGAACACCTGGCACGGGACAAAACTACCGACAGAATCATGCAGAGATTCTATTGGCCCCAGGTCACCCGAGATGTGGCCAGATATTGTAAGACGTGTGATCAATGTCAGCATACAGCACCACGGCCACAACTACGTAATCCTTTGATTCCTCTCCCCATTATCGAGACCCCCTTTGAACGCATAGCTATGGACCTCGTGGGACCCCTCCCGAAATCCGCCAGAGGACACGAGTACATCCTAGTGGTCATAGATTACGCTACCAAGTTCCCAGAGGCCATTCCCCTTCGTAACATGTTGTCAAAGGGAATTGCCAAGGAATTGTTCATGATGTTTTCCCGGGTGGGCCTTCCCAAGACTATCCTAACCGATCAGGGAACCCCGTTCATGTCGTTCAAGGACTTGTGTCGGTTATATCAGGTTCAACAGATACGTACAAGTATATTCCACCCTCAGACAGACGGTTTGTGCGAACGCTTGAACAAAACGATTAAAAGTATGTTGAGAAGAGTGGTGTCCAGAGATGGGAAAAACTTCTCCCACACTTAATGTTTGCCCTGTGAGAAGTACCCCAGGCGTCTACTGGATTCTCCCCATTTGAATTGCTCTACGGCAGACCCTGTCGAGGGATCCTCGACTTAGCCAAGGAGACCCAACCATGCCCCTTTCGGTCCACGATAGAACATGTTACCCTGATGAGGGACCGCCTGTCAGCAGTGTGGCCCATAGTAAAGGAGCATATGGAGAAAGCGCAACGGACCAAAGGCCGGGCCTACTATAAGTCCGCGACACCCCGTGAGTTCACCGTGGGAGTGAAAGTGATGGTGCTCGTGCCCACGGCTGAACACCGTTTGCTGGCACAGTGGAGGGGGCCTACGAGGTAACGAAAAGGGTCTCACCGGTCAATTACCTCATCAAGCAACCTGACAGGAGGAAAAAGGTCCAACTCTATCAAATAAACCTGTTGAAGAAGTACCACGGAAGAGAGGAGGGGTTGGCTTTGATGGCCCTGGAGGGCAAAGGAAAAGAGGAGGCTCTACCACAGGTGAGCCGTGGCCAAACGGTCGAGACAGTCGAGACAGCTAGACAAGCTGATCATGAAATTCGGCCGGGTATTCTCTCCATTCCCAGGACAAACAGATGTCCTGTTTCACCATATCCACACTGAACCCGGTAAGAAGGTGCATATTCGGCCTTACAGGATTCCTGAGGCCCGCCGAGTCATCGCTAAGAACGTGGTAAGAGAAATGCTGAGGATGGGGGGTAATCGAGCCATCTACGAGTGAGTGGTCTAGTCCCATAGTCCTGGTCCCTAAACCCGATGGTAGTATGAGACTCTGCAACAACTTTAGGGGTCTGAACGCCATATCTACATTCAACGCGTATCCCATGCCCCGGGTGGATGAACTCTTGGAGCGCTTAGGAAAGGCCAAGTTCATCACCACCCTGGATTTGACGAAGGGATAGTGGCAAGTGCCGGTGGCTCCGGAGGATCGCCCAAAGACTGCCTTCGCCACACCGGAGGGGCTTTTTCAGTATGTGAGGATGCCCTTCGGACTGCATGGTGCTGCTGCAACTTTCCAACGCCTCATGGATGCCATTCTACGGCCCAATCAAGAGTACGCAGCGGCGTACATAGACGATGTGGTCATCCACAGCGAGGACTGGGATAGTCATCTCCTGCGACTACGGGCGGTGCTCGCGAGTCTGGAAGCTACAGGGTTGACGGCCAATCCAAAGAAATGCTGCCTGGGTCTGTCCGAAACTGAATACCTGGGATACACAGTGGGGAATGGGAAAATACGCCCGCAGGCAGAGAAGACCAGGACAATTCGGGACTGGCCTCGACCCCAGACAAAGCGGGACGTTCGGGCCTTCTTAGGGATAATTATCGCCGTTTCATCCCTGGATATGCAACCATTGCCAACCCCCTCACAAACCTCATCAAGAAAAACTTGCCAAACCAGGTAGCGTGGAAGGACGAGACGGAAGACGCCTTTCAACTGCTAAAACATAGCCTGTGTTCGGATCCCATCCTACAGGCTCCTGACTTCTCACAAGAGTTCATTGTACAGGTAGACGCCTCGGATACGGGGCTCGGCGCCATCCTAGCTCAGGGTGAAGGCGATGCAGAGAGGCCTATTCTCTTCATAAGTAGGAAGCTCAGCGATCGGGAATAGCGATATGCTACAGTAGAGAAAGAGGCCTTAGCCATTAACTTCTCAGGGATCACTGGGGCGCTAGCGCCCCACCTGCGACAATATCCGGTAAAAAAAAGTATAAAAGTGAATAAGTAAACATTCAAGGAAATACAAGTGCCTTACATAGTTTAAAAGATGAACTTCTTGTTAATCCAACCGCATTGTCATATTTCAAAAAGGCTTTACGGCGAAAGCACACCATGCGATTATCTGAGGACAGCGCCCAGAGTAAAACAAAACCAGGCCAGGCTTCACACAATAACAAATAGTGATCAAATAAATCACTTACCTTCAAAGATTTTCCTCTTTTTGCAGTCCCAGGGGTCCCAGTTACGCAAATAATGGTTGTTTCGTTTGATAAAATCCATTTTTATTGCCTAACTTGAAACATTTTGTGAACCGCTTGTGTCGTGAATTCCGTCTCATTCGACTGTCAACTGAAAATTCGACGTAATTACACACAGTAAACGTACTTTTCTCCAGTCAAGGTAGGTTTCTTTGCAATCCTCTGGTTGTTAGTAACACAACCGTACATGCTGTTTCTTTATGCGGGACGTATTGACCGAAGGAGCCCGATTTGAAGACACCTATCAATGACACCATTACGCACCAATGATATGAGCGGCCTTTGGTTGATTGACTATATTTTTGACCAATGACCACTGATCATCTTGAAATCTAGCTTGGGAGATAGCCAATGAGCTGAGGTAAATGGAAATACGTAATGGTTGTATTCGGGAGGGACAGCTTTATAAGAAAATGCGAGCGTAAGGGACGGTCCTTTGCCATTGAAAATCTACCTGGAAACAGCGACGCGCTTTACGCACAGCAGTATTTGTTCGAGACTATTTTCAGCAATTTTTTGAGAAATTATGGCAGGAAAATCTAAAACCAAGTCTAAATATACGGAATTTGACCAAAATTATTGACGAAATTGACCGAGAAAGCGAGACTGATTTGGCACAGGACGAGGGGTCTTCTAGTGACCATAGCTTTGATTCACAGGCTGAAGACATGTTTCTAGATGGGAAAGATGCCGTTCTGGACTGGTAAGTACTTATCATGCCGTTGTTTGAAATTATTAGTATGAAATATTATTACTTTTATATTTCTGGTAGATTGTTTTCTATTTAATTTGCAATATAATCAGTAATGAAATGTGTAAAGTAAACATTGGCTATACATCGTGTGTGTGTGCGTGTGCGTGTGTATGTATGTATCTGTTTATTTTAGTTGTTACAGTAATCTTACTGAACTTTTATCTTTGCCTCAAACAATACATGTGTAACGAACCAGAAAAATGGGGGTCACAAACATTTTGCTTTGGCTGATTCTGTTTATTGTAGTTTGTAACCGAATTTGGTTAGTTTATTACACGTGTTTGAGGCCCATAAAAAAAGTTTTGTAAGATCCATGGAACTACAGTAAACAGATACAAACATTTTGCTTTGGCTGAGAATGTATCTGTTTACTGTAGTTCCATGGATCTTACAAAACTTTTTTTATGGGCCTCAAACACATGTGTAATAAACTAACCAAATTCAGTTACATTCTCAGCCAAAGCAAAATGTTTGTAACTGAATTTGTGTGTAATGGAACTACAGTAAACAGATACATTCTCAGCCAAAGCAAAATGTTTGTATCTGTTTACTGTAGTTCCATTACACACAAATTCAGTTACAAACATTTTGCTTTGGCTGAGAATGTAACTGAATTTGGTTAGTTTATTACACATGTGTTTGAGGCCCATAAAAAAAGTGTTGTAAAATCCATGGAACTACAGTAAACAGATACATTCTCAGCCAAAGCAAAATGTTTGTAACTGAATTTGGTTAGTTTATTACACATGTGTTTGAGGCCCATAAAAAAAGTTTAGTAAGCTATGATTCTGTTTTGGAGTTGTTGGATTTTAAATGGACAGTTTTTTGTTTCACAGTGCCAGTGACTCTGATTGGGAACCTCCATTGTCAAGGTGTCCTTCCCCCACTGAAGCTGGTCCATCCAGACGGACCCCTGCTGTTTCCAGCTCCACACCTGCCCGGCCATCTAGAGGTGTGAAGACGGCAACAAAGAAGCGGAGGAGGGGAGGTGTGAAACCTGCAGACAGAGAGGCAGAGGGGCGTTGGCACACTGTGCTCGATGTTGATGTGGAACCAATTCCACCAACATTCAGACCAAAAAGGCAGCCAGGACCTCAGCTGGACATGACTGCAAAGTACAGCCACATTGACCTTTTTCAGCTTTTTTTCAGCTCGTCTGTTGTTGATTCCCTGGTGTCCAACACAAACAAGTATGGGAAAAAGAAGCATGCAGGAAAGAAGGACGCATGGAAGCCCATTTCCATCGAAGACCTTTTCTGCTACCTTTCACTGGTCATTTTCATGGGGCTGGTGAAGTTGAAGAACTTGAAGGCCTACTGGAAAAGGTCACCTGTCTATCAACTGCCTTTCCCCACTGCTGTCATGTCTTCAACCAGGTTTCTGGCTATCTCCCGGGCGCTTCATATGAGTGACCCACAAGTTGATGAGGAGAATGAGAAGAAGAGAGGCACAGCAAGGTTTGATAAGCTCTGCAAAATCAAACCTCTCTACACCAGCATGGTGGAGGCCTGCAAGACCTATTTTCAGCCCGCTCAGAACTTGTTCATAGATGAGAGGATGGTAGCCTCAAAGGCCAGAATTGGCCTAAAACAATACATGCATAACAAACCCACAAAGTGGGGTTACACACTGTTTGTTTTGGCTGATTCTGTGTGTGCTTACACGTGCAATTTTTTTTGTTTATGAGGGGAAAAGCAGTTTTGCGACCGGTAAGGGACTAAGCTATGACTCCGTTATGGAGTTATTAGATTTCCAACTGTTGGGGAAGGGCTACAAACTGTTTGTGGACAATTTTTACACAAGCCCGACCCTGTTCACTGACCTGAGAAAGCTCGATGTGTGGGCTTGTGGCACCATTCGTCCCAACAGAGTGGGCTTTCCCAAAACGAAAGTGAACGACATGCCTAAGCGGGCTGATCGGGGTGCCATGAGGTGGATTCGTGAAGATGGCCTGCTCTTTGTAAAGTGGATGGATACCAGAGAGGTGGTCATGTGCACGACCATCCACAAAGCCTTCAGTGGCGATCACGTCGTCAGATGTGGGAAGAGCGTTAGTGGGGCGTGGACCACCAAAAATGTCCCCATTCAAGCGGCTGTCAAGGACTACAATAAGAACATGGGAGGTGTGGACCTGTCAGACACGCTGATAGGATACTACAATGTTCTTCACAAGACCATGAAATGGTACAAGACATTGTTTTATCATTTCATTGACATTGCTGTGGTGAATGGGTTCATCCTCCACAGGGAAATGGCTAAGAGCTGTGGACAAGCCCCCATGTCACAGCTAGCCTTCAGAGAGCAGCTTCTCCAGGAGCTTGCTGCTTACAGCAATCCCACTCCATCACCTTCTGTCCCCTCTACCTCTGCTCTTGCAACCAGTGGTGTCCACTTGCTCTCAATGATTCTGCGGACATGAATTTGCCTCCTGGCAGAAAGAGCACAGTAGGGAGGCGTCGCTGTGTTGTTTGTCACAGGAAATCACCTGTGACCTGCTCCACTTGTTCGGTGACCCTATGCTTCACACCAGAGAGGGACTGCTCTTTGATATGGCATAACATTGTGTAGAGGACAGAGAAAGTCTGTAAATAGTTACCCTTGTTTTTTTGTAAATTTTGTAAATTCTTTTTTTTTTTTTTTGTATACATTTTTTTTTTGGTGTGTTAGAATAGTTTTTTGTATGCTGTATATAGTTATTTAATTCAAAATGTATCACTTTACTAATTCGGCCACTTGGGTACATTTGGGCAACTTGTGTGGGACACCTGGGTGACCTCATGGCAAATGTCATGTAGCTCACTCATTCCTGAAGTTATCAGTCTGAAACTTTGCACACACACTGTTGCCCTCTTCTGTTCTCCATCGAAATTATCCCCAGCATCATAACTGAAAGTATGGTGTTTCTTGTTCTTGTCAAAGATGATGCAGCAGCAATAAAAACAGAAAAACGAATGTTCTTTCCTTTGTATTTTCTTCTACCAGATGTATTGTGTTATATTCTCCTACATTCAATTCACATTTCCACAAACTTCAGAGTGTTTCCTTTCAAATGATACCAAGATTATGCATATCCTACTTTCTGGGCCTGAGTGGCAGGCATTTTACTTTGGGCACGCCAGACTCTCCAAAACCGAAAACTCAGCTGACGCTCCCGAAGAAGTTAAGTGGGCCCTCGATTATCTCTGGTAATACCTACTGGGACGTAGGTTTGCACTCGTTACCGACCATGCTCCCCTCACGTGGATGGCCGGCAAGAGAAACAATAACAGAATAGCCAGAAGGTTTCTTGCTTTACAACCGTTCTCTTTCCATGTCATTCACAGGGCCGCATCGAGGAACGGGAATGCAGACGCACTATCCCGACGCGACCAAGATGGTGCGTCTGGCGCCTGACCCTCTGGTTCGGTCCTGAGGGGGGAGGTATGTGGAAGGACCACCAGAGGGCAGGCTGGGCTCACGGATAGTAGCCCAACCATGCATGTGAGACCAGAGACAATTAAGCACATCTGACGGTACTAATGACCTATTCTCTTTCTCCTACAAGAGGGAGGAGGGAACCGGGAGAAAGTGAGGGACAAAGAAAGGAAAGAGTGTTTGCTCCTCCAAAAGCGAAGACATATCTTTTGGGAAGGCGAAGAGGACAAGAAGTTAAACTACTTCTGGGGAACGGTCACCAGGAGAGAGGAGCTATCCACGAACGAACCATTAAGACAGTGAAGGCACTATCGACAGATCAGTAGGAAGTGATGGGCTGCACACCTGCCATGGTCAGCGTGAACCGGAGTGACTTGACACAAAGCTGGCCACAAACAAAACAGAGTTAAATGGTTCCAGTCTGCCATGAAGCATTCATCCATGTATACAGGTAAGAGTCTAGCTACATTTTCCAGATATAAGTTTCTAATTTTGTCAGAAATACATTTTTATTGCAAGTTGAAGCATACTGTTAGTTAGCTAGCAAACATTAGCTTGTAGACATCTGTGTAATAATTTTATTCAAATCAGAAATCTATTTGCATTGCTAGTTATAACCTAAAGTTAGATAGTTAACATGGAACCTAGTTTGTTAGCTTTAGCTACCTGCAGATTCATACTACAGCTATGACAATGTTTGTATTTGTAGTAGTATGAGATGGGGTCATGCCGGTTCATTGTTTAGCTAGCTAGCTACCGGATTATAAAATGACCCATCAAATTAGCAGGTGTGTCTGGGGGTGATTACGGACATCGATTGTATTTCATGAACATGTGTACATGTCTAGACAATAGTGACCCATCCACTTAGCTAGATGTGGGTGAGGGGTGTTAAAGCATTTCCTTCACATAACCCATCAATTTAGAAAAGTGTGTCGGGTAAGCGTCATCTAATAACAAATACTTTTATCTGGACACTTTCTGTTTTTGATATTGGTACTATGCAAGTATGCAAGTTCTATCACTGTCCCATATACACCTTCTGTATCCTGTGCATGTGACAAATAATTTTATTTGATATAGCGTGTGTTTACCACATGGCCTCACATGCGCATCCTTAAAGAGATGGGTGGGACTTAGGCTTAAGACAGTATGAACAATGCTAAATGGGCGTAGACAAAGAAGAGCTCTCCAGTAGGTGTACCAAACATTCAAGGCCATTTTCTCAAAAGTGGGGTTCCAAGTTTATCAACTTTCTAAGCAGAATTACTTTCCCATTGTTCCTCAGCTGCAGTGTACGATATACAATCTTCTACCTCTGAGTCTCTACTTTTATCCAATGTAAAATACATCATTTCAAATTGTGCTACTATTGGACATAAGAGCGACGTCAATTTACCAACATTATAACCAGGAAAATTATTTTCCCGAAGTGGATCCTTTGTTCGGACCTACACTCTGGACATACAATCTAATCCCAGAGGCCGACCCAAAACAACGTCGTCGCCGCAGGAGTGGCAGACGGAGAGGCCTCCTAGTCAGACTTAGAAGGCGAGCACACCATCCAGCGCTTCCGAGCATATTAGTCGCCAATATCCAGTCTCTAGACAACAAGGTGGATGAAATTAGGGCACGAGTTGCTTTCCAGAGAGACATCAGAGACTGTAACATTCTCTGTTTCACGGAAACGTGGCTTACTCGGGATATGTCGTCAGTCGGTACAGCCAACGGGCTTCATGCGTCATGCCGACAGAAACAAACATCTTTCTGGTAAATAGAAGGGCAGAGGTGTATGTCTCATGATTAACAACTCATGGTGTAACAATAACAACATACAGGAACACAAGTCCTTTTGTTCACCTGACCTAGAATTCCTTACAATCAAATGCCGACCGCATTATCTCCCAAGAGAATTCTCTTCGATTATAGTCTCAGTTGAGTATATCCCCCCAAGCAGATACCTCGATGGCCCTGAAAGAACTTCACTAGACTCTATGTAAACCATATATCCTGAGGCTGCATTTATTGTAGATGGGGATTTTAACAAAGCTAATTTGAGAACAAGGCTTCCTAAATTCTACCAGCACATTGACTGTAGTGCCCGCTCGAACAAAAAACTGGACCACTGCTAGTCTAACTTCCGCGATGCATACAAGGCCCTCCCCCGCCTTCCCTTCGGCATATCTGAACACGGCTCCATCTTGCTCGTACCGTCCTATAGGCAGAAATTCAAACAGGATGTACCCGTGAATAGAACCATTCAACGCTGGTTTGACCAATCGGAATCCACGCTTCAAAATTGTTGTGATCACGTGGACTGGAAAATGTTCCGGGAAGCCAATAACGTTCATTTATACGCTGACTTTGTGAGTGGGTTTATTAGGAAGTGCATTGGAGATGTTATACCCACTGTGACTATTAAAACCTACCCCAATCAGAAACCGTGGATAGATGGCGGCATTCGCACAAAACTGAAAGCACAACCCACCGCATTCAACCATGGAAAGAGGTCGGGGGAAAATGGCAGAATACAAACAGTGTAGTTATTTCCTCCACAAGGCAATCAAACAAGCGAAATGTCGGTATAGGGACAAAATGGAGTCGCAATTCAACGGCCCAGACACAAGACATATGTGGCAGGGTCTACAGGCAATTACGGACTCAAAAAAAAACAGCCACGTCACGGACACCGACGTCTTGCTTCCAGACAAGCTAAACACCTTCGTTGCCCGCTTTGAGGATAATACATTGCCACCGACTCATAACCTGCAGTCCCCGTGGTTATATCCGCAGAGCGGACAGGTTTAGGGTCATAAAATATTGTGTGGACGTGTCACGACTTCGACTGAAGTCGGTTCCCCTCCTCGTTCGGGGGGCATTCGGCGGTCGACGTCACCGGTCTTCTAATCATCACCGATCTACTTTTCATTTTCCATTTGTCTTGTCTTGTTTTTCACACACCTGGTTTGCATTCCCCATCATTATCTGTTGTGTATTTAACCCTCTGGTTTCCCCCATGTCCATGTGTGCAATTGTTTATTGTTCAGCCGTTGTCGTGCCGGCTGGTGCTTTATTTCATTCTGCCTCCCTTGTTTGCATTTGGCAATGAGTTTATGTATTACGCAGTTAGCGTTTTTTTGATTGTTGGTTATTTGAGTAAAGTGTGTTTTGCTTACTCAGTCCTGTTCTCCTGCTCCTGACTATTTTTGCACCAGCTACACACGGATCCTGACAGGATGACATATTGGGTGGCGGTCGGGTTCAATAAAGAGAAAAACAATACATAAAAAAAAATCCATAAAAGTATAATTCTTGTGGAATTTATATCTACAGTGCCTTCAGATCACCTTCCATTACTTTTTCCACATTTTGTTGTGTTAGACTGAATTTAAATTGATTCAATTCAGATTTTGTCTCACTGATCTACACACAATATCAAAGTGGAATTTTGTTTGTAGAACATTGTTTAAACTAATAAAAAATGAAAAGCTGAAATGTCTTGAGTCAATAAGTATTCAACCCCTTTGTTATGGCAAGCCTAAATAAGTGCAGGAGTAAAAATGTGCCTAATAAATAACATAATAAGTTGCATGGACTCATTGTGTTAAATAATAGCGTTTAGTATGATTTTTTTAACGACTACCCATCTCTGTACTCCACACATACAATTACTGTATCTGTAAGGTCCCTCAGTCGAGTATTGAATATCAAGCACAGATTCACCAACAAAGACCAGAGAGGTTCTTCAATGCTTCTCAAAGAAGTTCACCGATTGGTAGATGTGTAAGAAAAATGTCAGAGTTTAATTCAATAAGAGAAAAGCTGTGTAGCGGAGAGTTGAAAATAAAGAGAAGTGTGTGATGATTGTGAGGCGGTACACAAATTCGACAGTCACAACACGGGGACTTCAAATAGGCCTATGGCACGTCACAGGAACCTGGATACTGACTGTAGGTCTACAGCAGTGGTTACCAAACTTTTTATAGTCCCGTACCCCTTCAAACATTCATCCTCCAGCTGCACCAGGGTCAGCGCAAGTTGTTTTTGCCATCATTGTTAGCCTGCCACACACACACACTATACAATACATTTATTAAACATAAGTGTGAGTTGTCACAACCTGGCTAGTGGGAAGTGACAAAGAGCTCTTCTAGGACCAGGGTACAAATAACAATAATCAATAATTTTGCTCTTTATTTAACCGTCTTACATATAAAACATTATTTGTTAATTGAAAATTGTGAATAACTCACCACAGGTTAATGAGAAGGGTGTGCTTGAAAGTATGCAAATAACTCTGCAATGTTGGGTTGTATTGGAGAGAGTCTCAGTCTTAAATAATTTCCCACACACAGTCTGTGCCTGTATTCATGCTAGTGAGGGCGGAGAATCCACTCTCACATAGGTAGTGTTTGCAAAGGGTATCAGTGTCTTAACAGCGCGATTTGCCAAGGCAGGATTCGTTGAGCGCAGCCCAATCCAATCTGGCAGTGGCTTCTGATTAAATTACATTTTCACAGAACTGCTTGTTGCAATTTCGATGAGGCTCTCTTGTTCAGATATCGGTAAGTGGACTGGAGGCAGGGCATGAAAGGATAACGAATCCAGTTGTTACCTGCATTATTGTGCAACCAACTCACTCAGGTGCTTCGCTATATCCCATTTGACATTGTCCGTAAGCTTGAGTTCATTTGCAGACAAAAAAATCATACAATGATGGAAAGACCTCTGTTGTCCTTGTTAATGCAGACAGAGAAGAGCTCCAACTTCTTAATCATAGCATCAATTTTGTCCCGCACACTGAATATAGTTGCAGAGAGTCTCTCAATAAAAAAAAACGTGTCAATACTTTGCCCCTTGATAACCAGCGCACTTCTGTATGTTGTAAAAGCGTTACATGGTCGCTGCCCATATCATTGCATAGTGCAGAAAATACATGAGAGTTCAGGGGCCTTGCATAAACAAAGTTAACCGTTTTCACTGCTATGGTTGGCTACATACGGACTATTAGTGGAATTCCCGAGAGAGAGTAACGGTTAATGTTATTGGATATAATTATTTGACTAGGCTACCTGTATTTGACATTGTGTTGTTATTTCGCTGAACACTAGATGGTTAAAAAAATTATTGGGCAGTGAAACAAGGCTACTCAGGCGAGAAGAAAACTTCACCCAAATGTATAGCCCCATGAAGGCCTGATTCACGCAGTCTCCTCTGAACAGTTGATGTTGAGATGTGTCTGTTACTTGAACTCTGTGAAGCAGTTATTTGGGCTGCATTCTGAGGTGCAGTTAACTCAAAAAAACACATTCTGCAGCAGAGGTAACTCAAATCTAAAGTAAAATAATGGAATTAAGAAATATTAGGACGAGCAATGTCAGAGTCCGGAATATAAATATATATGCATATGATGGGATTCAGAAATAGTTTGGTCAATTTTGGGCCAAATTAATCAGTTAGCTAGCTACCATTGATAAGCTACAGCTAGTTAGCTCCCATGCCCATTTCAAGTCTTTCTAAACTAATAATATGACTAACTAAGAAATATGAAGTTATTTCAGAATGAAAATTAACTGGCTAGCGCATCATGCTTTGTGACATTATGTGAGATAACTATCCTAGTACACTCATTCTTTCGTGAGCTGGCTGCTCTTTCAAAATGGTATAATTGAATCTGTTCAAAACAATGGCAGCATGTACAGCAGTGGTCATTCGGTTTTGACATGCAAAAGTGAAATAGGGGTATTTATGCTGTTGTTCAAATGCACAGATCGCTTTATAAATCTTCTCAAAGAAACTACTGGTAGTTCGAAAATTTGGCATCATATTTATGTCATGCTGCTTTGTTGACAACTCCAACAACCTTGCACCCCGGGTATTTAGCCAATAAGTGACCGCCACCACCCCCGCCCTTGGCCTGTCCTTCAGTGCTTCTCACACACACACACACACACACACACACACACACACACACACACACACACACACACACACACACACACACACACACACACACACACACACACACACACACACACACACACCTCACCTCACCTCACCTCAACAGTTAATGTAGAGCAGGCTACCATCTCATATCATGTCATAAAACATACCATAAAGAATGAAAATAAATGGAAAATAAGACCAAAAATATATAAGGAAATGAGATTCCACAAAAACAAATCTGAGCCAATCATAATTTCATGGTTAATTAATACAAGATGAATGAGAGAGAATCTAATTAACGCTGAGGTAACTGCACGCTGTTTCTGTGCTGCCAGCCAGGTTGCATGGTGTTTACACTACCATCTTCATATGAAACCAATAGTTATAGGAAGGGTTAGGCTTAGCATTTGCATTTACATATAAGCGATTGATGTAGCAGCACACTCAATCCTTCATTTGAAACCAATAGGTGGTGAGAATGTGTAAACTTCAGCAATGTTAAGCATTTTAGATGGGACTGTCGTGATAACCCATGACTCAACTGTAGCACAACCAATACATTCTCTACCATATTTCAGTAGTCATGTATAGTTAGTGTAAGCTTTTCTGTATTCTTGACACACTATTGAACATTGGCAGAATATACTGCTGCATTGCACTTTGAGAATGTGTTGCTGAGAGAGAGAGAGAAAGAAAGAGAGCGAAACATAAACAAAAAATGATACAGAGAGACAAAGAGGAGGGAGAGAGAGCGAGACGGAGAGAAAGAGCAAGACACACATTTCATTTCAGCAGAAAGCCTGCCTGATTCCCATTCATGTAAGGCATAATAAAATCATCTTTTTGATTTGCAAGCGGAAATTATCTTTGCTGTCAACGTCGTAGTTGCTCATTTTCATCTTAGTTTTAAGCGAAGCAGCAGCATATCTAATAAAAAATTAAAAATCAAATGCACCAAATTCAACAAGTCTAGATCTTACCGTGAAATGCTTACTTAACCAACAATGCAGTTCAAGAAAGAGTTCAGAAAATATTTACTAAATTAACTAAAGTGAATGTTTTAAAATAATAAATAAATCATATATATATATATTATATATATATATATATATATATATATATATATATATATATATATATATATATATATATATATATATACATACAGTGGGAAAAAAGTATTTAGTCAGCCACCAATTGTGCAAGTTCTCTCACTTAAAAGATGAGAGAGGCCTGTAATTTTCATCATAGGTACACTTCAACTATGACAGACAAAATGAGGAAAGAAAATCCAGAAAATCACATTGTAGGATTTTTTATGAATTTATTTGCAAATTATGGTGGAAAATAAGTATTTGGTCACATACAAACAAGCAAGATTTCTGTCTCTCACAGACCTGTAACAACTTCTTTAAGAGGCTCCTAGGTCCTCCACTCATTACCTGTATTAATGGCACCTGTTTGAACTTGTTATCAGTATAAAAGACACCTGTCCACAACCTCAAACAGTCACACTCCAAACTCCACTATGGCCAAGACCAAAGAGCTGTCAAAGGACACCAGAAACAAAATTGTAGACCTGCACCAGGTTGGGAAGACTGAATCTGCAATAGGTAAGCAGCTTGGTTTGAAGAAATCAACTGTGGGAGCAATTATTAGGAAATGGAAGACATACAAGACCACTGATAATCTTCCTCAATCTGGGGCTCCACGCAAGATCTCACCCCGTGGGGTCAAAATGATCACAAGAACGGTGAGCAAAAATCCCAGAACCACACGGGGGGACCTAGTGAATGACCTGCAGAGAGCTGGGACCAAAGTAACAAAGCCTACCATCAGTAACACACTACGCCGCCAGGGACTCAAATCCTGCAGTGCCAGACGTGTCCTCCTGCTTAAGCCAGTACATGTTCAGGCCCGTCTAAAGTTTGCTAGAGAGCATTTGGATGATCCAGATGAGGATTGGGAGAATGACAGATGAAACCAAAATAGAACTTTTGGTAAAAACTCAACTCGTCGTGTTTGGAGGACAAAGAATGCTGAGTTGCATCCAAAGAACACCATACCTACTGTGAAGCATGGGGTGGAAACATCATGCTTTGGGGCTGTTTTTCTGCAAAGGGACCAGGACGACTGATCCGTGTAAAAGAAAGAATGAATGGGGCCATGTATCGTGAGATTTTGAGTGAAAACCTCCTTCCATCAGCAAGGGCATTGAAGATGAAACGTGGCTGGGTCTTTCAGCATGACAATGATCCCAAACACACCGCCGGGCAACGAAGGAGTGCCTTCGTAAGAAGCATTTCAAGGTCCTGGAGTGGCCTAGCCAGTCTCCAGATCTCAACCCCATAGAAAATCTTTGGAGGGAGTTGAAAGTCTGTGTTGCCCAGCGACAGCCCCAAAACATCACTGCTCTAGAGGAGATCTGCATGGAGGAATGGGCCAAAATACCAGCAACAGTGTGTGAAAACCTTGTGAAGACTTACAGAAAACGTTTGACCTCTGTCATTGCCAGCAAAGGGTATATAACAAAGTATTGAGATAAACTTTTGTTATTGACCAAATACTTATTTTCCACCATAATTTGCAAATAAATTCATAAAAAATCCTACAATGTGATTTTCTGGATTTTTTTTCCTCATTTTGTCTGTCATAGTTGAAGTGTACCTATGATGAAAATTACAGGCCTCTCTCATCTTTTTAAGTGAGAGAACGTGCACAATTGGTGGCTGACTAAATACTTTTTTTCCCCACTGTATATAACATCAAAAAGTAACAAGAAAATTACCTAACAATAACGAGGCTATATACAGGGGGTACCGAGTTAATGTGAGGGGGTACAGGTTTGTCGAGGTAATTTGTAAAGTGACTATGCATAGATAAGAAACAGCGAGTAGCAGTAGTGTAAAAACAAAGGGGGTTAATGTAATTAGTCTGGGTGGACATTCGATTAATTGTCTTATTGTTCAGCAGTCATGGCTTGGCGGTAGAAGCTGTTAAGGAGCCTTTTGGTCCTAGACTTGGCGCTCCGGTACCACTTGCCGTGCTGTAGCAGAGAGGGTGGTCCCTTCCTCTGACACCGACAAATATATAGGTCCTGGATGTCAGGAAGCTTGGCCCCAGTGATGTACTGGGCCGTACGCACTACCCTCTGTAGCGGTCAGAATGCCCTCGATTGTGCAGCTGTAGAACTTTTTGAGGATCTGGGGACCCATGCCAGCTCGCGGCTGGGTTTCCCTTTGTAGTGCGTAATATTCTTCAAGCGCCGCCACATCCGACGAGCGTCAGAGCCGGTGTAGCAGGATTCAATCTTAGTCCTGTATTGAAGCTTTGTCTGTTTGATGGTTCTTCTGAGGGCATAGCGGGATTTCTTATAAATGTCCGGATTAGTGTCCCGCTCCTTGAAAGCGGCAGCTCTAGCATTTAGCTCGGTGTGGATGTTGCCTGTAATCCATGGCTTCTGGTTTCGGAAATGTACGTCTGGTCACTGTGGGGACGACGTCATCGATGCACTTATTGATGAAGCCGGTGACTGAGGTGATATACTCCTCAATGCCTTTGGATGACTCCCGGAACATATTCCAGTCTGTGCTAGCAAAACAGTCCTGTAGCGTAGCATCCGCGTCATCTGACCACTTCTGTATTGAGCGAGTCATTGGTACTTCCTGCTTTCGTTTTTGCTTGTAAGCAGGAATCAGGAGGACAGAATTATGGTCCTATTTGCCAAATGGATGGTCGAGGGAGAGCTTTGTATGCATCTCTGTGTGTGGAGTAAAGGTGGTCTAGAGTTAAACGTATTTAAGTTTGCCTGCATTAATGTCCCCGGCCACTAGGAGTGCCTCTTCTGGATGAGCATTTTCTTGTTTGCTTATGGCCTTATATAGCTCGTTGAGTGTGGTCTTAGTGCCAGCATTGGTTTGTGGTGGTAAATTGACGGCTACGAATAATACAGATGAGAACTCTCTTGGTAATAGTGTGGTCTACAGCTTATCATGAGGTATTCTACCTCAGGCGAGCAATACCTCGATACTTCTTTGATATTAGACATCGTGTACCAACAGTTACTGACAAATAGACAAACACCACCGCCCCTCGTCTTACCAGATGTAGCTGCTCTGTCCTGCCGATGCTCAGAGAAGCCAGCCAGATCTATATTATCCGTGTCGTCGTTCAGCCATGTCTCTGTGAAACATAAGATATTGCAGTTTTTAATGACCCGTTGGTAGGATAGTCTTAACCGTAGATCATCCAGTTTGTTTTCCAATGATTGCACGTTGGCCAATAATACGGAAGTTGTGGTTTACCTACTCGTCGGCAAATTCTTACAAGGCACCCCGCCCTCCTCCCCCTATTCCTCAGTCTTTTCTTTTCTTCACGCTGATGATGGGGATTTGGGCCTTGTCTTGACAAAGCAGTATATATTTTGCATCGGACTCATTAAAAGAAAAAAATCTTTGTCCAGTTCGAGGTGAGTAATCGCTGTTCTGATGTCCAGCAGCTCTTTTCGATCATAAGAGACGGTAGCAGAAACATTACGTACAAAATGAGTTACAAACAATGCAAAAAAACAAACAATATAGCACAGTTGGTTAGGAGCCCGTAAAACGGCAGCCATCCCCTCTGGCGCCATTACTAATACATATCCTTGGTAGTCTGTGTTTGCGCTATAAAAGAAGAGATGTGTGATACCTTACCGCACTGCATGCTACTGCTTGTTTCTTTTCTCCAGCTGCATCAAAGACACCACAGCACGTTCTACTGTCCACTGAACCAGACTCTATGTTGCCATCGATTTCCAGCAGTGTGTGTGTGTGTGTACTCGCTTGTGCGTTCGTGCACCTGGAGACTCCGTACGTCTGTTCCGGCCCTGCCTGCATAACTGATATGATCCCGGGTCTATTGCTGTAGGGCAGGGAACGCTATTCTGGCTAAGTCCCAAATGGTACCCTATCCCCTATATAGCGCACTACTTTTGACCAGGGCCTATAGGGCTTGGTCAAAGGTAGTGCATAATGTAGGGAATTGGGTGCCCTTTAGGAGCCCACCACTCACTACTCTGGCTGAACTCCCCCCAGGCACATAGGGGGAAGTAGGATAGCCAAGTGCAAGGGTAACCAACAAAACGTTTGTCCTAATATAGACTGGGACAATGCAGTCTATTGCAGTCAGCTGAGGCCATGCAGGGAAGGAAGAAGGGAGGGGAGCGCTGAGTGGTCCAGACATTTAATCACTGCTGCTCTCTCTCATACACAAAAAACAGACAAAACTTTGACCTTTACATTATACATCTGTGTGTGTGTGTATGTGTGTGCGCATTATAACACAACAGCCAGTACCAACTACCAATGAAAACAAAGGACATGAACTGTACTTTTTTCACCTGAATATGCTTAAAGACCTCGATGAGAGAAATTACAGTGAAATTATGAGAACAAAGCAAATTATGGTCCTAGA
Source organism: Brachymystax lenok tsinlingensis (assembly GCA_030435695.1). Classification (NCBI taxonomy): domain Eukaryota; kingdom Metazoa; phylum Chordata; class Actinopteri; order Salmoniformes; family Salmonidae; genus Brachymystax; species Brachymystax lenok. The sequence goes on along the minus strand of CM059807.1, from coordinate 18,284,899 downwards.
ATTCAGACAGTTGCCCTTTTCTATTTAAATTATATTCTAATTTCCACGCTTGGTTACAAAGAAGAACTATGACAATGAATTCTAACATTGACAAAATGAGAGTGACATTTATCATCTTATGCACTTTAATTTGAAATGGGTAACCAGTAGCAGCCTTTCTCACATCGTTCGTCTACTGCTCATTGTTTAATGAAGGGATTATAGAATGAACGGCAGGTTTCATTTCTATCTTCATCCAGGCTATTCTGAGTGTAAAACAAATATAAACACAGCTAGCGTCGTCTTGTCTACACCATGGCTGGCCCAGCAGACAGAATGACTTTGAAGAGATTGTGATTGGCAGCTCTGCTCTGTGACATCTGAGCATGAAAGCTGCTGTAGTGTACGGAGTACTGACTGACTGCAAAGTTGAATTAATTAGACATAAAACACTGCATGAGTCTTAATGAAAATGACTGACTGTTTTAGAAAGTTACTTCTAACACTCTCATTGGAAATTACGCTGACTGCGATAGAGCAGCAGCAGCAGTTCCCAAATGGACTACTTATAATTAATGTGTAATTAATAACTGAGGAAATAAGATTAGCCTAAATAAACACACCTTATCTCTTGTCATCATAAAAACAGTATTATATTGAGAAAGCCTTGGCTGGTGATTACCAAACATACTGCACAGGTGTAAGCTGAATATTTGCATTGATGACTGTTGAGCTGGTTTTATAGAAATCCCGGTTGGAGCATTCCCAGATTTTCTATTTATTCAGTGCTGATTCCAGGAATCTTCCAACTTGGATTTCTGAATTGGAAAGTTACTAGAACGTTGCAAGCCAAGCTGAGTGAAAATATAACGTCAAGGAACGTGTAGAACACAGATAGATCATATTGATGGATCAAGGATCCATCGTCATTGTTGTAGTTTCTCTTCGTGGCATAGGTTAAGAAACACACTGGCATAGTATATACAGTACTTCCTCAAACAGTACACCCGAACCTTCACTCAACGTCTGATGTTTCTGTTCAAAAAGAAAGAGTGCACAAAACAACATGAACAATATCAAATAAAACCCCATGGATTATTCAAATTGCCACGGTACATGTGAAAGCGGCAGAAAGCGGCAGAATGCAGTCTTTGTTTCAGACTCATAATAGGTGAGGACAGAACGCACGGCACCATCGTCTTTCTCTCACACATGTTTGAAATGGTTCATTATCCTAAAATGTATCTCTAGGGTACAACCTATTATTCTCCCCGACTCCATTGGTACTGTGAGGTGGGGCATTTGTGAATCCCAACCTGGAGTAAAGGCTGCTTCCACACCATCATGGCCCTGCCATTCAAATGCAACACTCTCCAAGAAGCAGCTCAATGCATAATCAGAAGAGAAAAACTGAAAGCATATCGGAAAATATTTTTTTATTTTATTTTTTTATTACTTTAAACGGAGTAAGTATAAGCTGACGTCTTCCTGGCCAAGGAGAAGCATGACATTTTCCTTTCATTTCTATTTCTCTCTCTCGCAGAATACTTGAGATCAAAGAGATTACCTTTCCTATTTCATTTAAAATGGAGAAACCTGGAGAAATAGTACAAACAAGTCATTGTATTTGATCTGATCTGTGCATGTTCTCATTTGCTCTACTTTCCTTTCTAACGAACCTTCAGGGGTATCATCCATCCATCCATCCACTGCTTCAGTGCACTTTACCTAATGCTCTCTCTGTTCTCATGTATAATTCTAACTGTGGTCAGTCTCAGTGCTGACACCCCAGCCAGCAGTTTCCACGGCTCCCACAGTGTCCCTTTCAGCCAAAGTGACCGCTTGTGCGTGAGAAGTGAAAGCAACCCGGCCAACACCCACCTACAGACATCAAATCCAACCCTTACTGGGTTACAGATCTGAGAAGTCAGTGTCCACAGCCTTCTAGAGAAGTCCATCTATCACTCTCCCTCTTTGTCCTTAGCCAGCCTGGTCTCGTAATGTAGGCTATATGCTTTAGCCAACTCTTCTTATCTTTGTCATGCCATACATGTTTGGCAACAAAATGAATGAACACAGAGAGAGAGAAGTTTGCTAAAGCACAGACAAACTGGACCACCAGGCAGGTATCCTAGTGGCTAAGTGCATTGGGCCAGTAACGGAAAAATCGCTGGTTTGAATCCTTGAGCCAACTATGTGAAATATTTGTTGATGTGCCCTTGAGCAAGGCGCTTAACCCTAACTTCTCCTGTAAGTTGCTCTGGATAAGAGTGTCTGCTAAATGACTAAAATGTAAATGTGCGGAGCATGAGAATGAAGATTAAACTGATGTTTGACGCAGCCTCTCAGAGAAAACTGTTGGTACATGAGGTTCTGTTGACTTCTAGCACACGTATAAGAAGAGTCACATCAAAACAGCCGGCTGTACGAAACTGGGACGTCTAAGTGTGACATGAAAATGGCATAGACAAGAGCACTAAGCAAAGACACTTGGAATGTCACTCTCAGTTGCAACCATGCATATGAGAGAGAGAGAGAGAGAGAGAGAGAGAGAGAGAGAGAGAGAGAGAGAGAGAGAGAGAGAGAGAGAGAGGCAAGGCTTTCTCCTATAGAGCTCAATTTTTATGGAATGGTCTGCCTCTCTTCAGTAGGTCCTATGATTGAGTGTAGTCTGGTGTGAAGGTGAACGGAAAGGCACTGGAGCAACGAACTGCCCTTGCTGTCTCTGCCTGGCCGGTTCCCCCCCCACTGGGATTCTCTGCCTCTAACCCTATTACAGGGGCTGAGTCACTGGCCTACTGGTGCTCTTCCATGCCGTCCCTGGGGTGGGTGCGTCTCTTGAGTGGGTTGAGTCACTGACGTGATCTTCCTGTCCGGGTTGGCGCCCCTCCTTGGGTTGTGCCGTGGCGGAGATCTTTGTGGGCCACAGTGTCTCCCGACCCCTCCTGTCTCAGCCTCCAGTATTTATGCTATTTAAGCATGCTCTCTCTAAATCCCTTTCTCTTTTCTCTCTTTCTTTCTCTCTCTCGGAGGACCTGAGCCTTAGGACCATTCCTCAGGACTACCTGGCCTGATGACTCCTTGCTGTCCCCAGTCCACCTGGCCGTGCGGCTGCTCCAGTTTCAACTGTTCTGCCTATGGCTATGGAACCCTGACCTGTTCACCAGATATGCTACCTGTCCCAGACCTGCTGTTTTCAACTCTCTAGAGACAGCAGGAGCAGTAGAGATACTCTGAATGATCGGCTATGAAAAGCCAACTGACATTTACTCCTGAGGTGCTGACCTGTTGCACCCTCGACAACCACTGTGATTATTATTATTTGACCCTGCTGGTCATCTATGAACATTTAAAAATCTTGGCCATGTTCTGTTATAATCTGTACCTGGCACAGCCAGAAGAGGACTGGCCACCCTTCACAGCCTGGTTCCTCTCTAGGTTTCTTCCTAGGTTCTGGCCTTTCTAGGGAGTTTTTCCTAACCACCGTGCTTTTACACCTGCATTGCTTGCTGTTTGGTGTTTTAGGCTGGGTTTCTGTACAGCACTCTGTGACATCAGCTGATGTAAGAAGGGCTTTATAAATAAATAAATAAAATAAATTTGATTTGAGAGAGAGAGAGAGCTGTGCATGTGATCTTTCTGATTCCTATCCCTCTCTTGGAGAGGAGAGGGCCCTCTATAGCCTCCCGTCCCCGGTCCCCAGCCTGTCTGCCAAAGCCAAGCCATGCCACAGATTAAGCGATGTGTGGGAAATCTGTTGGATATTGCTCAAGGATAAGGCAACCAAGCATAAGACTGCAGTCACTTCTTGTTCAAGTCAAGGCAGTTCACTTCACCTGTGCCATTTCCAATCAGCAGCCTGTTTGGTGGGCCTCCACTCCACTCCTTGCCTGCCCGCAATCCCATGTTAGGAAGGAAAGACTCACAGGTCCAATCATATGGAAACAGACCGTCTTCAACTGACAAACGACACATACAGCCAGTGGCACTGCATTGATGTTAAGCATAATTTTTGGGGTGAGACCTACACATCAAACCAAAGCCTTTTTAGCCAAAACAAGTGACTATTAGAGGCAGAAACTGGGTACAACAAACCCTGAAAGCAATGTCTGTCCTTTCTTCTCATAACAGCCTCTAGAGATAATTAAGTACAAATACTACAACATAAGAACGTATTCAATGATATCCATGTACGTTCATGAAAAACAGACAGATGCTCCCAGAGGTGGTAAAAAAAACAGAAAAAAGCCTTTGATGACAGTAATACATTTTTAACTTTATATTTTACAAACTGAGACAAAAATTTGTCAAATAATACATTATATAATATACCTTTCCTTCCTCATTCTTTTAATGAATTTAGCTAATATATTCATGAATTGCTGCCAAGATTGTTTATGAGGAGCAAAGTAGTCTGAGATGTGTCTAACTGCGTCAACATGAAGCTGTGCCCCTGGAGACGCCAACCTCTGTACAGACCAGCAGATGCCAACCTGTGTAGACGTCAGCCCTGGGCACGTCCCTGATACCCAATCCCCCGCATCTGTCTCACTCTCCTTTTGTCTCTCTCTCTGTCCTTGTCTCTCTGTCCTTGTCTCTCTGTCCATGTCTCTCTCTCTGTCCTTGCCTCTCTGTCCCTGTCTCTCTCTCTGTCCTTGCCTCGCTGTCCCTGTCTCTCTTTGTCCTTGTCTCTCTCTCTGTTCTTGTCTCTCCGTCTCTCGCTCTCCATCTCTCGCTCTCAGTCTCTCGCTCTCAGTCTCCGTCTCTCGCTCTCCGTCTGTCTGTCTGTGTCTCGCTCTCGGTCTGTCTGTCTCTCTCCGTCTCTTTCTCTCACTGGGCACGTCCTCTCTCCGTCCGTCCGTCTCTCTCTATCTCCGCCCGTCTCTCTCTCTCTCCGTCCCTCTCTCTCTCCGTCCCGTCCGTCCGTCTCTCTCCGTCCGTCCCTCTCTGTCTCCGTCCCTCTCTCTCTCCGTCCCTCCCTCTCTCTCCGTCCCTCCCTCTCTCTCCGTCCCTCCGTCTGTCTCGCTCTCTCCGTCCGTCGCTCTCTCCGTCCGTCTCCGCTCTCTCTCTCTCTCTCTCTCCGTCCGTCTCTCTCTCTCTCTCCGTCCTTCCGTCTCTCTCTCTGTCCGTCCGCCCGTCTCTCTCTCTACCCGTCTGTCTCTCTCTCCGTCCCTCCCTCTCTCTCTCCGTCCGTCCGTCCCTGTCTGTCTCGCTCTCTCCGTCTGTCACGCTCTCTCCGTCTGTCTCGCTCTCTCCGTCTGTCTCGCTCTCTCCGTCTGTCTCGCTCTCTCCGTCTGTCTCGCTCTCTCTCTACCCGTCTGTCTCTCTCTACCCGTCTGTCTCTCTCTCCATCCATCCCTCTCTCTCTCTCCGTCCCTCCCTCTCTCTCTGTCCCTGTCTGTCTCTCTCTACCCGTCTGTCTCTCTCCATCCCTCCCTCTCTCTCTCTCTCCGTCCTTCCCTGTCTGTCTCGCTCTCTCCGTCTGTCACGCTCTCTCCGTCTGTCTCGCTCTCTCCGTCTGTCTCGCTCTCTCCGTCTGTCTCGCTCTCTCCGTCTGTCTCGCTCTCTCTCTCTCCGTCCATCCTCTCTCTCTCTCTCTCTCTCCGTCCCTCCCTCTCTCTCTGTCCCTGTCTGTCTCTCTCTACCCGTCTGTCTCTCTCCATCCCTCCCTCTCTCTCTCCGTCCTTCCCTGTCTGTCTCGCTCTCTCCGTCTGTCACGCTCTCTCCGTCTGTCTTGCTCTCTCCGTCTGTCTTGCTCTCTCCGTCTGTCTCGCTCTCTCCGTCTCGATTTCCATCTCTCTCTCCGTCTGTCTCTTTCTCTCTGTCTCAGTCTCTCACCGCCTCAGTCTCTCACCGCCTCAGTCTCTCACCGTAGGTCTCTCTCTCTCCGTCCGTCTCTCTCTCTCTCCGTCCGTCTCTCTCTCTCCGTCCCTCTCTATTCGTCTCTATTGCTCTCTCTCTCTCTCTCTTCCTCCCTCTCTCTCTGTCCATCCATCCCTCAGTCCCTCTCTCTGTCCGTCTGTCTCTCTTTCTCACTATGTCCGTCTCTATTTCTCACTATGTCCGTCTCTGTCCGTCTCTGTCCGACTCTGTCCGTCTCTCTCGCTCTCCCCATCTCTCTCACTCTCTCTCACTCCCCCCGTGTCTCTCTCTCCATCTGTCTGTTACTGGGCCTGGTTGTCCTCTGCTACCTGCCTGTTGAGAATAGCTGCAGAGTCCCAGACACACAGTTCCACATCTACTTTCTCTGCACAGGTAGAGCGGGCCTGAGGGGGAATGGCCTCATGCTGTGACTGTGGACCCGGAGTCTCCTCCTCTCTGGTTTTAGTAGGATGACTCCTGTCTCCTCACAGAGATTCACAGAGTAACACGCATCAGGAGGGGGAGTACAAAGTAATAATGCAATGTAAAATCTGACTGACTGATGTCTCAAAATACATTTGGAAATCTACTGTCGCAAAACTCTGCATAGCTAGGCAATACTCCACCTTTTGGGGCGGCAGGTAGACTAGTGGTTAGAGCGTTGGGACAGTAACCGAAAGGATGCTAGATCGAATCCCTGAACTGACTTTCCTAGTTTAATAAAGGTTAAATTAAAAAAATATATATATATAAAATGGGGATATGTTCAAACCTCAAAGTGTTTCATCTTCATTTTGGACACACTGAACACAAAACAGTTTTGCTATCGTTCCATGGAAGACAGGTCATTGCGAAACATGTTGCCAAAATGATGTGGGTTGTGGGATTAATTCATTGACCGTTCCACCTCTGCGAGAACTGGTTACCACACCGACGTACTGTGGTCAGATTAGCCTGCCACAGTTGTCAGGTGAGGTCCAGACAGTTGCTCAGCCAGGTCCAGACACAGTCCCCAGGGGCACTCTCTCTCCCTTTTTCCCTCCCTCCCTCTTCACTCCTGTGTATTTTTAGCCACCTTGAAGACATAGAACAGCCACAGACAGTTTAATCCAATCTGCTTCATAGCTCTCTAATGTCCTTTTGTAAAAGACTGGAAAGGTCAGGCTATCAACATTTTTGTGAGTAAAAAATACAAAAAACATTACAAAATGTTGAATGTGTCCAGGGATAACGCTTATTTCACTGACTTTTCTACCATATCTCATACCTGCTGTTACAGTCAATGGAGAATGACAGTGGATAGTGTGAGTGCATAGCCTGAGCATCAAGGGATAACATTATGGTAACCACAGCCTTAGACAATGTGATAAATGCACAGGATGGAGTAACTTTTCTGCCTATTTATAATGTGTTCAGCCGCCGGGATGTGTTCAGCCGCCGGGATGTGTTCAGCCGCCGGGATGTGTTCTACTACTGGGATGTGTTCTGTGTAGACTAGCTGAAAACTGTAATACCGCAGAAAGGAACTGAGCAGATGCACTGGAGAGGAGAGAGAGTGAGAGAGGAGCTAGCCTACTGTACAGATTTGGGTTATCTTGCTCTCTAGGATAATTATATCGTATTATTATATTATTTATTTCTCATCAGTGATGCAGCAGAGAGAGATAGAAATAGAGGGTATAGAGAGAGAGGGGGGAGAGGAAGAGAGATAGAAAGAGGGGAGCGAGAGAGTGGGAAAGGGGGGGGAATAGAAATAGAGGGTAGAGAGAGACAGAGACTACTGTACAGGTACTTTTTTGGTTCTCTGTCTGTCTTGTTAACTTCATTCTCTCCCACTGCTGAAACTGGATCCCTCTCCTCTCCTCCCCTGGAACTCTATACTGTTACTGCCCATGAAGGGTTGATTTAAACACCACTAATTAAATAGGAGTGGAGCTCTGATGAGATATTCAATCAGCCCAAAAGTCTCCCCCTGTCGCTAATTGTATCCTTTTTAATGGCTTCTGCATTGAGTTACAGCGCCTGGAGCTAAGGATGACATTTTAACTGTCCTTCGGGGGCCATGTACCTATTAGTAACGAACGCCACTACGCTGATCCAGCACAATAGCAGATGGACATGGCCATGATGGTCTTCTGTTCTTCTCTCTTCTCTGATTTGTTACCATGTATTGTCTGTGAGTAGATTGGCTGCAGACTGAGCATGTCAGCTTGTTAGAGCAGTGTAGTGAACTGGCTGTCATGCCCTGCGTCCCAAATGGCATCCTACTCGGGCCCATATGGCTCTTGTCAATAGTAGTGCAGTAGGGAATATGGTTTCATTTGGGATGCATCCATAGTGTCTGTGGACAGAACTCCAGTTAAGATTAAGGTCAGGCACCACACCCTCATAGGGTACTTTTTTTCCTCTCAACTTAATCATATCACAATCAACTTTTTTACCAGTTGAATGTACACAAATAAAATACCTTTTTGTATAAAACAATCTGAAATATTTTACAAAAATATGCATATGAGGTGATATCTCAAAATATGCACATATTCACATATTGCGGAAAAAAAAATCGGAACACTGGATGAAGTCAGCCTAAATATTTTGGATTCACTTTGTTAAGTCACTCCAGGCCCGGACTTGTCCAGAGCAGACTTTCTATCTGTAAAATAATAAAGATGTGGAAAAATGTACAACATATCTCTCTGGGCAAGTAGGGAGAATATATCTAAGGGTAACCACACAACATTTGGTGACTGCAGATGCTTCTAAAGCTGAGAATTTTTTTTTTGCGTGTGGGAAGAGTCTGACTATCAGGAAACGGCAGTTAAAGACAAGTACAGTCATGGCCAAAAGTTTTGAGAATGACACAAATATACATTTTCACAAAGTCTGCTGCCTCAGTTTGTATGATGGCAATTTGCATATAATCCAGCAAGCGCCAGGACCGTCTCCTAAAGTGATTCAGCTGCGGGATCGTCACACCACCAGTACAGATGTAACGGCGCTAAGAGCGGTGTGTGCGGAGTCAGGCGCAGAGAGCAGAGTAACGGTATAACCGTCTTTAATGTTTACAAGCAAATACAATGTCCAATGCCCAACACACAGGCGAAAACAAGACGGAATACAAAGTAGCCCAAAACATGGGAATAAACACAAGCGCTCACAAAACAGGGAAACAATCCTGCACAAAAGAAGGCGGGCTAAACCGGCTTAAATAGCCCTACTAACAAGAACGAAAACAGCTGCAAACAATCAGGAAAAAAAAACAGAAAGAAAATAGATGATCGGTGGCAGCTAGTAGGCCGGTGACGACGACCGCCGAAAACCGCCCGAACCGGCAGAGGAGCCACCATTGGTGGAAATCGTGACAGTACCCCTGACGCGCGGCTCCCGCAGCGCGCCGACACCGGCCTCAAGGACGACCCGGAGGGCGAGGCGCAGGGCGATCCGGATGCAGGCGGTGAAACTCCCCCAGTAGTGACGGATCCAAGATATCCTTCACCGGTACCCAGCACCTCTCCTCCGGACCGTACCCCTCCCAGTCCACGAGGTACTGCAGGCCCCTCACCCGGCACCTCGAGTCCAGAATGGAGCGGACTGTATACGCCGGGGGCCCCTCGATGTCCAGAGGGGGCGGAGGGACCTCCGGCACCTCACCTTCCTGCAGGGGACCAGCTACCACCGGCCTGAGGAGACACATGAAACGAGGGGTTAATACGGTAGTAAGATGGAAGCTGTAACCTATAACACACCTCGTTTATCCTCCTCAGGACTTTAAATGGCCCCACATACTGCGGCCCCAGCTTCCGGCAGGGCAAGCGGAGGGGCAGGTTCCGGGTCGAGAGCCAGACCCGGTCCCCCGGTGCGAACACGGGGGTCTCACTGCGGTGACGGTCAGCGCTCCTCTTCTGCCGCCCACCAGCCTGTCTCAGTGACTCCTGAACGGCTTTCCAGGTTTCCTTCGAGCGCTGCACCCACTCATCCACCACAGGAGCTTCAGTCTGGCTCTGATGAAACGGTGCCAGGACCGGCTGGTAGCCCAACACGCACTGAAACGGTGACATGTTCGTGGAGGAGTGACGGAGGGAATTCAGAGCCACCTCCGCCCATGGGACGTACCTCGCCCACTCACCAGGCCGGTCCTGGCAATACGACCGCAGGAACCTGCCCACTTCTTGGTTCACTCTCTCCACCTGCCCGTTACTTTCAGGGTGAAAACCCGAGGTCAGGCTGATCGAGACCCCCAGACGCTCCATAAACGCCCTCCACACACGGGACGTGAACTGGGGGCCCCGATCAGAAACGATGTCCTCAGGCACCCCGTAGTGCCGGAAGACGTGGGTAAATAGGGCCTCCGCAGTCTGCAGGGCCGTAGGGAGACCGGGCAACGGGATGAGACGACAGGACTTAGAGAACCGATCCACAACGACCAGGATCGTCGTGTTCCCCTGGGAGGGGGGAAGATCGGTGAGGAAATCCACCGACAGGTGAGACCACGGCCGCTGTGGAACGGGGAGGGGCTGTAACTTCCCTCTAGGCAGGTGTCTAGGAGCCTTACTCTGAGCGCACACCGAACAGGAGGAGACATAAAACCTCACGTCCTTCGCCAAAGTGGGCCACCAGTATTTCCCCCTAAGACCCCGCACTGTCCTCTCAATCCCCCGGATGACCCGACGAGGGTAGCGTATGAGCCCACCGAATCAATTTATCCCGAACACCAAGTGGCACATACTGGCGGCCCGTAGGACACTGAGGAGGCGCAGGTTCTAACCGCAGTGCCGCTCGATGTCGCGTCTATCTCCCATACGACCGGCGCCACTAGACATGACGCAGGAAGGATGGGAGTAGGTTCGATGGACCGCTCCTCGGTGTCATAGAGACGGGACAGCGCGTCGGCCTTAGTATTCTGGGAACCTGGCCTATAGGTGATTGTGAACTGAAATCTAGTAAAGAACATGGCCCACCTAGCCTGCCGCGGATTCAGTCTCCTCGCTGCCCGGAGATACTCCAGGTTACGGTGGTCAGTCCAGATGAGAAAAGGGTGCTTGGCCCCCTCAAGCCAATGTCTCCACACCTTCAGAGCTCTAACCACAGCTAACAACTCCCGGTCCCCCACGTCATAGTTACGCTCCGCCGGGCTGAGCTTCCTAGAAAAGAAAGCACAGGGGCGGAGTTTCGGTGGCGTGCCCGAGCGCTGTGATTGCACAGCTCCTACTCCAGCCTCAGACGCGTCCACCTCCACTATGAACGCTAAAGAGGGGTCCGGATGAGCCAACAAGGGAGTGTTGGTGAACAGCTCCTTCAAACGACTGAAAGCTCTGTCCGTCTCCGCCGTCCATCGCAAGCGCGCCGCCCCCCCCTTAAGCAGTGAGGTAATGGGAGCAGCAAACTGGCCAAAACCCCGGATAAACCTCCGGTAGTAATTGGCAAACCCCAAAAACCGCTGCACCTCCTTGACCGTGGTCGGAGTCGGCCAATTACGCACGGCTGTAATGCGGTCACACTCCATCACCACCCCAGAAGTGGAAATGCGATATCCCAGGAAGGAAACGGCTTGTTTAGAAAACACACATTTCTCAGCCTTGACGTACAGGTCATGCTCCAGCAGTCGCCCAAGTACCTTGCGCACCAGAGACACATGCGCGGCACGTGTGGTGGAATAGATCAAAATATCATCTATATACACCACCACACCCTGCCCGTGCAGGTCCTTAAGAATCTCGTCAACAAAAGATTGAAAGACGGCTGGAGCATTCTTCAACCCATACGGCATGACTAGGTACTCATAATGGCCAGATGTTGTACTAAACGCAGTCTTCCACTCATCTCCATCCCGGATACGCACCAGATTATATGCACTCCTGAGGTCCAGTTTTGTGAAAAAACGCGCGCCATGAAATGATTCAACCGCCGTAGCGATGAGAGGTAGTGGGTAACTAAACCCCACTGTGATAGCATTTAGACCTCTATAATTAATGCACGGCCGCAGTCCTCCCTCCTTTTTCTTCACAAAAAAAGAAACTCGAGGAGACGGGTGATATGGAGGGCCGAATGTACCCCTGTTCCAGAGATTCAGTGATATATGTCTCCATAGCCACTGTCTCCTCCTGTGACAACGGGTACACGTGACTCTTAGGAAGTGTTGCGTTTACCTGGAGGTTTATCGCGCAATCCCCTGGTCGATGAGGTGGTAATTTAGTCGCCCTCTTCTTACAGAAGGCGATAGCCAAGTCGGCATATTCAGAGGGAATGCGCACTGTGGAGACCTGGTCTGGACTCTCCACCGTTGTGGCACCGATGGAAACTCCTATACACCTACCTGAACACTCCTCTGACCACCCCTTGAGAACCCCCTGTTTCCACGAAATCCTAGGGTTGTGCTTAGCCAGCCAGGGAATCCCCAGCACCACTGGAAACGCAGGTGAGTCAATAAGATATAGACTAATCTGCTCCGCATGACCCTCTGCGTTACCATGTCCAGCGGAACCGTGGCCTCCCTGACCAGCCCTGACCCTAACGGTCGGCAATCTAGGGAGTGAACGGGGATGGGTTGATCTTTCGATATTAGCAGAATACCTAGTCTCAAAGCCAGTCCACGATCCATAAAGTTCCCAGCTGCGCCTGAATCGACTAGCGCCTTATGCTGGAGAGAGGGGGAAAACTCCGGGAAAGAGATGAGTAAAAACATGTGACCAACAGGGAGCTCTGGGTGAGTCTGGTGCTGACTCACCTGAGGTGACCGAGCAGTGCTCTGCCTGCCCTCTCGATTCCCAGAGGAGCTCCTCCAGCACCGATCGGCAGTGTGCCCTCTCCGACCACAACTGGTGCAGGAGAAGCCTCCTCCTCCGGCTCCCCTCGAAGCAGCGCCCCCCAACTCCATAGGGGTTGGAGCGGGAGGGCCGGGTGGTGGAACGGACAGGGCCCTTTCCGGCCGCCTGCGAGCCGCTAGCATGTTGTCCAGTCGAATGGACATATCTATTAGCTCATCGAGGGAGAGGGTGGCGTCACGACAAGCCAACTCCCTACGAACGTCCTCCCGGAGACTACACCGATAGCAGTCAATCAGGGCCCTGTCATTCCACCCTGCTCCAGCAGCCAAGGTCCGGAACTCCAGCGCAAAGTCCTGCGCACTCCTCGTCTCCTGCCTCAGGTGAAACAGCCGTTCACCCGCCGCTCGGCCCTCAGGTGGGTGGTCGAACATGGCCCGGAACCGGCGGGTGAACTCTGGGTAGTTGTCCCTCGCAGAGTCTGGGCTGTTCCACACTGCGTTAGCCCACTCCAGGGCTCGCCCTGTCAGACAGGAGACGAGGGCGCTCACGCTCTCCTCCTCAGAGGGAGTCGGGCGGACGGTGGCCAGGTACAACTCCAACTGGAGCAGGAACCCCTTACATCCAGCCGCCGTCCCATCGTACTCCCTTGGGAGGGCGAGGCGGAGCGAGCTGGATCCGGATGCCGCCGGAGGGGGTCTGATCTTGCCGAGCTGGATCTGGAGGCGAGGTAAGCAAACCACTCCTCTCCCAGCGGTCCATTCTCTCCATGATTAGCTCCATCGCTGAACCGATTCGGTGGAGAACGGTGGTGTGATGGAGGACACGCTCCTCCATCGATGGTTGAGGAGGCGAAGTAGCTCCTGCTGACTCCATGATAGAGGTGCGGGATTCTGTAACGGCGCTAAGAGCGGTGTGTGCGGAGTCAGGCGCAGAGAGCAGAGTAACGGTATAACCGTCTTTAATGTTTACAAGCAAATACAATGTCCAATGCCCAACACACAGGCGAAAACAAGACGGAATACAAAGTAGCCCAAAACATGGGAATAAACACAAGCGCTCACAAAACAGGGAAACAATCCCGCACAAAAGAAGGCGGGCTAAACCGGCTTAAATAGCCCTACTAACAAGAACGAAAACAGCTGCAAACAATCAGGAAAAAAAAACAGAAAGAAAATAGATGATCGGTGGCAGCTAGTAGGCCGGTGACGACGACCGCCGAAAACCGCCCGAACCGGCAGAGGAGCCACCATTGGTGGAAATCGTGACAACAGAGCTTGCTCAGGAATGGCAGCAGGCAGGTGTGAGTGCATCTGCAAGCACAGTGAGGCGAAGACTTTTGGAGGATGGCCTGGTGTCAAGAAGGACAGCAAAGAAGCCACTTCTCTATAGGAAAAACAGGGACAGACTGATGTTCTGCAAAAGGTACAGATATTGGACTGTTGAGGACTGGGGTAAAGTAATTTTCTCTGATGAATCCCCTTTCCGATTGTTTGGGGCATCCGGAAAAAAGCTTGTCCAGAGAAGACAAGGTGAGCGCTACCATCAGTCCTGTGTCATGCCAAGAGTAAAGCATCCTGAGGTCATTCACGTGTCGGGTTGCTTCTCAGCCAAGGGAGTGGGCTCACTCACAATTTTGCCTAAGAACACTTTGACACTTATGATTTGCTTGTAATTATACTTCAGTATTCCATAGTAACATCTGACAAAAATATCTAAAGAAACTGAAGCAGCAAACTTTGTGGAAATTAATATTTGTGTCATTCTCAAAACGACTTTACACAGAATTTAGACTAGCAAACTCTTATTTAGACCCAATCACCATCTCTTCAAAGTAAGTTACTAAATATAGTCCAATTTGTAACACTATGAAATGGGCTTTTAAATGATGTGTAATTTAATGTAATGAGCTTTGAAATTAATGATGTATGTACATTTCTAGGTGGTTAAAATTCATTAAAATGTTGAGGGCAGTAGTATGATTAAACGTCCTTTCAAAGAAAGTAAATGAAAACAATGAAAAACCATGCTCTAAAACAATCTCAGAATTTCTTAATTGACTCTTTGTAATTCTATTGCTAAGTAACTACACAAAAGGTTATTCCAGGTAGTAATATATTAAATATACATATATTCCCAGCCTGCTTGCTATATGTCAAAGCTGCTTTGCTTTTCATCCAAATGATCTCATCTCCACAAAATGAAAGAGCATTCAATTATCTAGCTCAGCTATTTTTGACTGGATTATGCTGATATTAGAGGCCTGTGACGTTATCAGATATAAAAAAAACTGAGAGAAACAGAGTGATGCTCCATCTCCGAGACTCATTATCTGTAGTTTAAGTTATAGGCCAATGCCCCTCCATATCTGGTTGCTAAGAGAAAATGTAGTGGATGTAAATACTCAAATTTGCACCCTATTCCCTACATAGTGCAGTACTTTTTAACAGGCCATCATTACTTGAAGTCATGAAGGTTAGTCAATGCGGAAAATTTCAGAGTAAAACTGGCTCTCCTGAGGACCGCCACAGGAAAGGAAGACCCAGAGTTACCTCTGCTGCAGAGGATAAGTTCATTAGAGTTAACTGCACCTCAGATTGCAGCCCAAATAAATGCTTCACTAAGTTCAAGTAACAGACACATCTCAACATCAACTGATCAGAATAGACTGCGTGAATCAGGCCTTCATGGTCAAATTGCTGCAAAGAAACCACTACTAAAGGGCACCAATAACAAGAAGAGACTTGCTTGGGCCAAGAAACACGAGCAATGGACATTAGACTGGTGGAAATCTGTCCGTTGGTCTGATGAGTGCAAATTAGTGATTTTTGGTTCCAACCGTCGTGTCTTTGAGACACACAGAGTAGGTGAACGAATTATCTCCACATGTGTAGTTCCCACCTTGAAGCATGGAGGAGGAGGTGTGATGGTGTGGGGGTGCTTTGCTGGTGACACTGTCTGTGATTTATTTAGAATTCAAGGCACACTTAACCAGCATGGCTACCACAGCATTCTGCAGCAATACGACATCACATTTGGTTTGCGCTTAGTGGGACTATCATTTGTTTTTCAACAGGACAATGACCCAACACACCTCCAGGCTGTGTAAGGGCTATTTGACCAAGAAGGAGAGTGATGGAGTGCCTCCACAATCACCCGACCTCAACCCAATTGCGATGGTTTGGGATGAGTTGGACCACAGAGTGAAGGAAAAGCAGCCAACAATGTGGGAACTGTTGGAGACTGTTGGAAAAGCATTCCAGGTGAAGCTGATTGAGAGAATGCCAAGAGTGTCACAAAGCTGTCATCAAGGCAAATGGTGGCTATTTTGAAGAATCTCAAATATATTGATTTGTTTAACACTTTGTTGGCTACTACATGATACCATAATTTTTTAACATTTTTATTTAACCCTTATTTTACCAGGCAAATTAACTGAGAACACATTCTCATTAACAGCAACAAGCTGGTGAATAGTTACAGTAGAGAGGAGATGAATGAGCCAATTGAACAACTGGGGATGATTAGGTGGCCATGATGGTATGAAGGCCAGATTGGGAATTTAGCCAGGACACCAGGGTTAACACCCCTACTCTTACAATAAGAACCATGGGATATTTAGTGACCACAGAGTCAAGACACCTGTTTAACGTCCGAGGCGAAAGACGCACCCTACACAGCGCAATGTCCACAATCACTGCCCTGGGTAATTGGGATATATTTTTTTACTTTAGACCAGAGGAAAGGGTGCATCCTACTGGACCTTCAACACCACTTCCAGCAGCATCTGGTCTCCCATCCAGGGATTGACCAGGACCAACCCTGCTTAGCTTCAGAAGCAAGCAAGCAGTGGGATGCAGGGTGGTATGCTGCTGGCTTGCTATTTTATAATGTTGATGTCTTCAGTATTATTCTACAATGTAGAAAACAGTAAAAATAACAAAAAACCCTTGAATGAGTAGGTGTGTCCAAACCTATGACTGGTACTGTACCTCTCCTTCACAGTTCTGATTTCATTAAATCTTTGATTCGAGCAATTATACGGTTAAAAATATATCATACATTTTAGACAATAGAAACCCAACCCAAAGCCCAGCTGGATGACACAGAACATCAACCTTAGCTATGAAAGGCGGACCAGTGCAGTTTGGTCTGGTGTGTTGCTCAGTGATGCAGACACAGAGCATGAGAGCACAGCTTTCACTGTTAACACAGAGAATACACTAATTACAGAGGCCGTCGATCCACAATACACAACAACACGGGAGCTTTGATCTTGAAAGCAGCTGAAAAGGTAAAATAGAGCCATAGAAAACAAATATTTGCCTCAGCTACCTCCAGCAACCTATTCCCCCTGGATGCCATTTTTGGAGGCTGCTTATTTTGTTCATGTAGGGAAATGAATAACTACTAATCCGCCTATCGAGGATTGCACACGCTACAGTGGGTAATACATTTTACTTGTCTGCATGGTGTATTTTTATACATATATATATATATATATATCTTGGGTGTTTTGATATTTATTTAAACTCGTAGTCATCAAAGAGAACTCTCTATGTGAGAAATCCAACAGCAAGATTATTGCTCAAAACCACTGAACATAGAACATGTTTTTACCTAAAGCATTGAAGCTGGATCAACAAGGCATCTCAAATAGATTAATGTCCATGTAAATGGACAATAAAGTTATCGTATCTCATAGTATAGAACCATAGCTAAATCTATAGGACTCAAAGTCAAAGTGGGATAACTAATATATTTTAAACCACCTCGGCGTCAAGTGGCCTAGTGGTTAGAGCGTTGGGCCAGTAACCAAAAGGTTGCTAGACAGATCCCTGAGCTGACAAGGTAAAATTATGTTGTTCTGCCCCTGAACAAGGCAGTTAACCCACTGTTCCTAGGCCATCATTGTAAATAAGAATTTGTTCTTAACTGACTTGCCTAGTTAAATAAATAAAAATAGACCCTCTACCACATGGTTTCCCAAATTAGGTCCTGGTCCTACAGAGAGATGAACCTGGAGAAGAGTCCCTTAAGCAAGCTGGTCCTGGGGCTCTGTTCACAAACCCCACAGAGCCCCAGGACAGCAAAACAATTAGACCCAAACAAATCCTGAAAAAACTGAGCAAACTAGAATGTTATTTGGCCCGAAATAGAGAGTACACAGTGGCAGAATACCTGATCCAAAATTAAGGAAAGCTTTTACTATGTACAGACTCAGTGAGCATAGCCTTGGTATTGAGAAAGGCCGCCGTCGGCAGATCTGTCTCTCAAGAGAAGACAGGCTATGTGCCCACAAAATGAGGTGGAAACTGAGCTGCTCTTCAGGCTAGGGTCCTTTTTTCTGAATTTCCGCCTCCTCAGGCCCAGAAGCCAGGATATGCATATAATTGGTACCATTGGATAGAAAACACTTTGAAGTTTGTAGAAATGTTAAAATAATGTATGAGACTATAACACAATAGATATGGTAGGAGAAAATCCAAAGAAAAACCAACAATGGAAGGTATAGGGTCATATACAAATCCAGCTCCCAGATTGCAATTCCTTTGGCTTCCACTAGATGTCAACAGTCTTTGTTCAAGGTTTCAGGCTTGTTTCTTCCCAAACGAGGAAGAATTCTGAGTTTTAGTACTGGGAGTCAGAGTTGGAAATCAGTCTGTACGCGCGCAACGAAGAGGATGCGCACCTGCTAATTTAGCTTTTCTATTGAACATACTTCTTTCCGTCTGAAATATTATAGTTGAATGACATTTTAGGGTACCTGAGCTTTGAATAGAAACTTATTTTGACTTGTTTTATCAAGGTTTAGCGGTAGCTTTTTGGATTCCTTTCTCTGCATGTTGAACGAGTGGATTACTCAAATCGATGGCGCCAACTAAACTGACTTTTTGGGATATAAAGAAGGATTTTATCTAACAAAATGACCATACATGTTGTAGCTGGGACCCTTTGGATTGCAAATCAGAGGAAGATTTTCAAAAAGTAAGTGAATATTTAAATCGCTATTTGTGATTTTATGAAGCCTGTGCTGTTTGAAAAATATTTTGATGTGGGGCGCCGTCCTCAAACAATCGCATGGCATGCTTTCGCTGCAAAGCCTATTGTAAATCGGACAATGCAGTTATATTAACAAGAATTTAAGCTTTTAACCGATATAAGATACTTGTATGTACCTAAATGTTTAATATCCATAGTTTTTTGATTACTTACTGAATTGCGCGCCCTCCAATTTCACCGGAAGTTGTCAACCTCCCACAAAATTAGGTGGAAACTGAGTTGCACTTCCTAACCACCTGCCAAATGTATGACGACATATTTCCTTCAGACTACACAGACACACAAAGAATTAGAACACAAATCCAATTTTGATAAACTCCCATATCTGTTGGGTGACATACCACAGTGTGCCATCACAGCAGAAAGATTTGTGACCTGTTGCCACAAGAAAATGGCAACCAGTGAAGAACAAACACCATTGTAAATACAGCCCATATTTATTTTCCCTTTTGCACTATTTGCACATTGTTACAACACTGTATATAGACATAATATAATGTAATGTCTTAATTCTTTTGGAATTTTGAGCGTGATGTTTACTGTTCATTATTTATTTCACTTTTATTTATTATCTATTTCACTTGCTTTGACAATGTAAACATATGTTTCCTATGCCAGTAAAGCCCTTAAATTGAAATTGAATTGAGAGAGAGACACAGACAGACAGATGAGATGGAAGGAAGGAAAGAAGGCAGAGGAAGAGAGAAAGACAGAGAGAGAAGAGAAGGCGGGACAGAGAGTGTGAGACAGAGAGGAGGAGAAAGGGGAGGAGAGAGAGAGTGAAAGACAAACACAAAAATAGAAAAGAGAGGAGGAGGAGAGAGGGGGATAGAGCTCTTTCCCTAGAGGAGTCCTTATCAGGTCCAGAGGAGAAGATCTCCTTGACTGATAGCTGGCAGACAGACTAATCACAGTTGAGACCTGAGTCTGAGGCTCCTCTCCTGACTGATCTACACACTCCCAATCTGACACTACTGCAATGGCCCTATTCTCACCGCCATCATCTCCCCACAACACCAATGGATCTCAACGTCAAAAGCCCAGCGTACGCACATTGATATGATAATATTACATAAACCCTTACTTAACAGAAATATGATACTGTCACCACTGTGATTGTGCAGAAAGATGATGAAACACAAATGCTGCAGGTTTTATCCTTATTTAGCACAGAAAGCACACCTGCAAATAGCTTAACTGTTTGTTTCTTTGTCTTGGCTCAGTGAAAGCTTTGAGTCAGCATAGATAGGCGCACAGATGCTAGCAAGCACAAACCCAATTGCACACCACCACCACCCATTTGTCCTGTACTTCCTCTCAGAAAATAAGGAAGACCTTAAGCACAAACATCACAACCCAAACACGTATCCCGTGTATCTCAGTTGGTAGAGCATGGCACTTGCAAAGCCAGGGTTGTGAGTTCGATTCCCACGGGGGACCAGTGTAGAGTATGAAAGTATGCACTCACTACTGTAAGTCGCTCTGGATAAATGACTAAAATGTATCAACTGGTGTCTGACGGCAGAACAGAATTGCAGGTGTCAAAATACCATTTAAATGGGAGACATTTTGCACCCTATTCACTTAATAGTGCACTACTTTTGACCAAAGCCCATTATGACATCAATTAAATGTCTATTCTGCGTTGGTTCAACGTAAGTTCATTGAAATTACGTGGAAACAATGTTGATTCAACCGGTGTGCACCCAGTGGGTAGGGTGCCATTTGGGATACTGTCTAAATGTGCTCTTTACACTTAACAGAAAGCTGCTCTGCTCTGACAACCTGTGGCTTTCAGTTCATTGCCACTTCCACGTTGGTTGGTTCAGCCAAGCAGAAATGTATTACTACATATCTATTCATCACTCTGACAAGAGGCAAGAAGGTCAAGACACAGGGGTAGGAATCAATAACAGGAATGTCCATTAAGACAGAAAGGTTTAACACTCCTCTGACTGTCAGTCAGGCAGAGGAAGGCAGAGATGATATGAGTTCTACAGGGCCATGAATTTTTCAAAAACTTCCACTCCTATATCCAATTCTAACTATTGTAAAAGTGTGAAATCACATATGATAGTGAGATGTATAATGGACACTACTACACTCTTAGAAAAAAGGGTTCCAAAAGGGTTCTTCGGTTGTCCCCATAGGAGAACCCTTTTGGGTTTGCAACTCTCTGTGCAAAGGGTTCTACATGGAACCCAAAAAGGTTCTACCTGGAGCCAAAAAGTGGAGAACCCTTTTAGGTTGTATATAGCACCTTTGTGTAGAGGCAGTGTAGTACTCACATTGTCTGTTCTGAGTTTCTTAGCTGGGCAGCCTCCATCCACGGGATGTAGCATGTAATACAGCCGTACTTTATTGGCATGTTTCCGACTCTAGAAAGGAAGAAAGGGGAGATAAAACACAATAAAGGTTAGAAACATCATGAAAAGACCATCATTCATGTTTTTCTTGATCTGAACCCACCCAAAGCTTTCACATGAATTGCATGTCTAGATTAAAGATATATTAAATGTCTAGATTGCATGTATTGAACGTCTTCCAAAAGCAGTGCCATACTGCGCATCTGAGAACTGTGTTGTTGAATGATTCAGACTTACTAAGAGATTGTATTTTGAAAAGAAAACACTGGTGACTGACAGAATGGCACACTATTCCCTACATAGAGCCCTATGGGCCCTCAAAAGTAGTACACTATATAGAGAATATATACAGTGCCTTCGGAAAGTATTCAGACCCCTTGACTTTTTCCACATTTTGTTATGCCTTATTCTAAAATATATTAAATAAAACCTTTTCCTCAGCAATCTACATATAATACCCTATAATTACCAAGGGAAAAAATGTTTTTGAAAAATTATTGCAAATGTATTAATAATAAAAAACTGAAATACCATATTTACATAAGTATTCAGACCCTTTGCCATGAGACTCAAAATTGAGCTCAGGTGCATCCTGTTTCCATTGATCATCCATGTTTCTACAACTTGATTAGAGTCCACCTGAGGTAAATTCAATTAATTGGACATGATTTGGAAAGGCACACACCTGTCTATATAACGGTCCCCCAGTTGACAGTGTATGTCAGAGCAAAAACCAAGCCAAGAGGTTGAAGGAATTGTCCATAGAACTCAGAGACAGGATTGTGTCAAGGCACAGATCTGGGGAAGGGTACCAAAACATTTCTGCTGCGTTAAAGGTCCACAAGAACACAGTGGCCTCCATCATTCTTAAATGGAAGAAGTTTGGAACCACCAAGACTCTTCCTAGAGCTGTCCGCCCAGCCAAACTGACCAATCGGAGAAAAAGGGCCTTGGTCAGGAAGGTGACCAAGAACCCGATGGTCACTCTGACAGAGCTCTAGAGTTCCTCTATGGAGATAGAAGAACCTTTCAGAAGGATAACCATCTCTGCAGCACTCCACCAATCAGGCCTTTATGTTAGTGTGGCCAGACGGAAGCCCCTCCTCAGTAAAAGGCACATGACAGCCCACTTGGACTTTGCCAAAAGGCACCTAAAGACCATGAGAAACAAGATTCTCTGGTCTGATGAAACCAAGATTGAACCCTACGGCCTGAAAACCAAGGGTCACGTCTGCTTCCAAAATCTTTTTAGAGAATTTAGCAATACCAGCCGCAGACCACGTGTATTCACACCAGCCCAAGACCTCCTCATCTGGCTTTCTCACCTGTGGGATGGTATGAGAACAACCACCTGGACAGCTGATGAAACTGTGGCTTTGCACAACCAAAGATTTTCTGCACAAGCTGTCAAAAACGTCTCAGGGAGCGTGCTTGTTGTCCTCACCAGGGTCTTGATCTGACTGCAGTCATAGTCGAATTCAGTGGGCTAATGCTCACCTTTGCTGGTCACTGGCACACTGGCACACTGGAGAAGTGTGCTCTTCACAGATGAATCCAGGTTTCAACTGTACCGGGCAGATGGCAGACAGCGTGTATGGCATTGTGTGGGCGAGCAGTTTGCTGATGTCAAGGTTGTAAACAAAGTTCCCCATGGTGGCGGTGCGGTTATGGTATGGGCAGCCATAAGCTACGGAAAATGAACACGATTGCATTTTATTAATGGCAATTTGAATGCACAGAGATACCGTGACGAGATCCTGAGGTCCATAGTCTTGCCATTAATGCGACGCCATCACCTCTTGTTTCAGCATAATAACACACAGCCCCATGTCGCAAGGATCTGTACACAATTCCTGGATGCTGAAAATGTCCCAGTTATTCCACCTGCATACTCAGACATGTCACCCATTGAGCATGTTTGGGATGCTCTGGATCAACATGTACAACAGCGTGTTCTAGTTCCTGCAAATATCCAGCAATTTCGCACAGCCATTGACGATGACTGGGACAACATTCAACAGCCTGATCAACTCTATGCGAAGGAGATGTGTCGTGCTGCATGAGGCAAATGGTGGTCACATCAGATACTAACTGGTTTTCTGATCCACGGCCATACTTTTTTTTTTAAAGGTATCTATGACCAACAGATGCATATCTGTATTCCCAGTCATGTGAAATCCATAGGTTAGGACCTAATAATTCATTTTAATTGACTGATTTCTTTAAATGAACTGTAACTTAGTAAAATCTTTGAAATTGTTGCATGTTGCATTTATATTTTTGTTTAGTGTATATAGAGAGAATATACACTGAGTGTTCAAAACATTAGGAACACCTTCACAATATTGAGTTGCCCTTCCTTTTGCCCTCAAAACAGTCTCTCTACAAGGTATCGACAGCGTTCCAAAGTGATTCTGGCCAATGTTGACTATAATGCATCCCACAGTTGTGTCAAGTTGGCTGGATGTCCTTTGGGTGGTGGACCATTCTTGATACACACGGGAAACTGTTGAGCATGAAAAACCCAGCAGCGTTGCAGTTCTTGACACAAACCGGGGCACCTGGCACCTACTACCTGGTTCAAAAGGTACTTAAGTCTTTTGTCTTCCCCATTCACCCTATGAATGGAACACACACAATCCATGTCTCAAGGCTTAAAAATGCTTATTTATCCTGTCTGCCCTTTATCTACACTGATTGAAGTGGATTTAACAAATTACATCAATAAGGGATCATAGCTTTCACCTGGATTCACCTGGTCAGTCTACGCCATGGAAAGAGCAGGTGTTCCTAATGTTTTGAACACTCAGTGTATATATCGAGAGAGAATATATGGTGTCATTTTGGACCCAGCCCCTGTCTGACACTGGATTCCATTAATAATTACTGCAGCTTCCATTAAAGGAGCAAGAGGCCCTTATCACATCACAGACCCATTGATCCCTCCACTTTGGCAGCAGACAGAGCAGCTTTTGGGCTAGGGTGGGGATGAAGGGATGGATGAAGGAAAAGAAGGGTGAGGTGATGGAGGGCAATCGATTTCCCCATTCAGTTTATCTTCAAATAATTCCACTCGACTACAGGTTTACAAGCTCCCAGAAATTAAGGAAGGGGTCAAAGGGGTTGAAGTGTTTCAATGCAGGAAAGACTTTTAAAAACCTTAATTTCATCTTGAAGAGAGAGGTAGTTTCTCTTTCCATGCAACAAGGAAGAGCGCCCATGCAGCGTGACAGTCAGACAGACGACTCCCAGATTGTCTTTACAGAGACACAGGATGTATCCCAAATGGCACCCTATTCCCTATATAGTGCACCACTTTAGACCAGGGTCCAGCGATATGGTCAAAAGTTGTGCCCTATATAGGGAATACGGAGTAATTTAGGACACAACCATAGAGATGGCAGACAAACACATATTTTTAGCTCAGATGGAGGAGAATGGTCATGAGAAATCTATTTGTTTTTCTTGTCTTTCTTGTTTACAGCTGGGCTAATGCACCCTGAGTCTGAGAAAGGAACTATCAGGCATCAGTGGCAAGAGGAAGGTTATTGAGGCTCAAACACATAACAGGAAGGGAATGAAATGATCATTCAGAGGCTCTCTCTCTGCAAATCTCTCAGTACGCTCCGAGAGCATTTTCCTCTGATACAGTCTCTTCCTTTGATATCATTTGTGACACTCTCTTATGTTGCATCCATCTGCACCGTCTGATATGAGCTAAGGAGCTGTTCTACTTTTACTAACTAGAGCATTGGAACACAGCCTACATACAACCAACCCAATGGCAAGAGAAGGCCTAAATACACTGAAAGACACCAACTGCCCACAAGGATCTGTTCAAAAGTAGTGCACTATGTAGGGAAAATGTTGCCATTTGGAGAGCAAACTATAAATGGGGATAGGAGCCTGGGGAAACTCAGAAGAACGTAGTTGTGGAGGATGAGTGAAAAGCCAATGTGAGAAGAGTGAAACCTACTCATAGAGAATCTCCACTTCTGATGGCATTGGTGATGATATCTCCATGAGGAGTCTAAAACTCTAAAGGCAACAGACACTCCTTGGCAGTGCTGTATTGTATATGAGCTAGTAGTATATGCCCAACAGAGCTTGCCTTGCTTTCCTCTTGAATGCGACCAGCCGCTGCTGCCGATATAAATAAACTGCTGGTAGCAGTAAGGAAGTCCCAGGTGGCTTTGTTTTTACACAGTTGACATAATCAGGCCAGAAAAAAATCCATATTGCATTACCACTACATCAGTGAGCTGATCAGAGGCTATATGCTCTCTGTGCCCTGGGGGAGGGGGTACCTTTGGATATAATCTACTTCCTGCCCAATGGCCCCTGGGCAGATTCCCCAGCCCATCCACCCTCTGGTCTGGTCCTTGTCTGCCCACTAGAGGCAGTCTGCGTTCCAAATGGAACATATAGTGCACTACTCTGGCCAAAAGTAGTGCACTAAATAGGGAATATAGGGTGGCTGTTGGGAGGCAGACACAGAGACCAGGGGGCGAGACTGGATGAAACAAAATAATACAGATATCATCATGATGGTAAAAGGAAAGGTTGTGATTGTGTTGATGATCCTTGTGTCTGAAGGGATTAGAGTACCAGTAAACTATGCAATTCCTTAGCATTTTCATTAACTTTTTCATTAACAATTTTCTATTAATCTAGATTCCACAACATACATTTTTGTTTGCATGACTGTGGCATTCCTATATATGTTTTTGTCATGTTGGATGCTACAAGTCAATACTGCTTGCTCACTCACAGCCATAATGTGATCTGCTGGCTCACTATGATGACTGCAGATGTTGCTAACGGCTTGCTAATATGGCTGTTACTGTTATGTAACGTCATGTCATGGCAGACCGGCCGGCCTACCTCCTGGGAACTAATTTGAGCGATTTAAATGAGCCAACCCTTAAGTTTGTTCTGATTTTGCTCGGACAAGTGTGCCTGCTGGGTAATGGAGCAGGCTAGCAGCCCTTGAGGAGACCTCATTATGTAAAGAAGTCAGAATCAGACAAACCAGCATTGACACAGAGTGGGTCAGGTAAATTCCAGAGAGAGACACTCCAGAGAGAGACACACCAGAGAGAGACACACCAGAGAGGATGGGGCTGTGGCTGAGCGGCTGAATCCCCTTCCTGTCAGTGTGTGTGTGTGTGTACGTGTGTGAAAAAATACAGTAATGTTACATAGAGCTCTTCTTTTGTCCCCGAGAAAAATGCCAAGCATTGACCACATTCTGGGACAAATTATCTCATTATTATAAGTTGCTTACTTCAAAAGCACCAAGCTAACTGTGTGTTGGTGAGGACATAACCGCATGTGCATTTGCAGGGAGTTCAAAAGATTTGAAAGCCTTCTAGACACACTTCGAAAAACTAGCCTATTTGGCAATCGTTGGCATCAAGAAAAGCAAAGGCTATGTACCATTGTATAACGCAACTGTGTCTGGTTTACAGCAATGTCGTTTCATCAATACCCTGATGATTACAGTTAACAAGGTGTTTCAAATCATAGATAATTGTCGCTGCAAATTAGTTTATTCATAGTCCAGCACCCCAAAACGTACTGTGTTCCTATTGAGGGGGGCAACTTTTTTGTGACGTTAACGACCTCCTACAACATTCCTACCACCATGTATTTTCTACAATATTATATTCCATCCTCCCCATTCAGTCATGAATAATCTCTTCATCTTGAATCAAATCAGCTACGAGAGACACTGTGGTGAAGTGCTGCTTCTTTCTTGTGTTTTCTGCACATAGCTGTTGGTTAAGGATTCATCAGACACCAGCTGTTTCCTGAATAGATGAGTGCAGAGCAGTGCAGTGTCCCAAATGGCACCCTACTCCCTATGTTATACACTACTTTTGTGCAGGGCCCACATGGCTCTGATCAAACGTAGTGCACTATATAAGGTGTAAGGTGTCATTTGGGACATAACCAAGAGCAGAGAAGCACGCCGTCAGTGCATGCCGTCAGGCTCTGTACAGTCAAATGGGACACAGTGGAGGACTAATTGATGTGGCTGTATGTGAGCCCCCATGGTGAGCTCTATTTGGAGGAGCTGAAAAGTTGCTACACCCACCAACACAACCTGCAGTCTTCCTCTATTAGTTCTCTGAATGTCCCTTTTTGTCAACCTAACAACTCTCCATCCACTTTCTGTCCGTGTCAGTTCGTGTTCATCATATTCACTAACAGTCAAATTCAAATCACAGTTTCTAAGATGCCTTCTTACTTGGATATACAGTACATTAATAACAGTAATCACAGAACTTCACTGGAGAGCATGTTGATTCGGAAACCAATTTGTTTTTGGAACACTATATTGAAATAAAGTTGTTTTCAGTAAACACCCATCTTTCCAATTCATCAAACGTGTTGCCTTGATACCTATCCTATCTGTTCATTTGTAGTCCTGACATAATCAGCCTTTTACAGTTCAAACACACCCAGACTCTGACAGCATGGCGGCTGCTGAGTGGTCTTGCATATGAGAGCCAGAACCACTTGGCCGGATGGAGAGCATTGTGCCGACAACGCCTGTAGATCAGTTGACGATGGGAGAGGGAGTGCTCCCCTAGACACTTGACAGAATGCTGTCACGAAATTAAGCCAGACAATGCAGTGGATAGTACCTGCCATGAACCCACAGATATAGAAGGCCTTCCTACAAAACATCCCACATTAGAAATTAGCAAACTCTTCCACTTGTCTGTCATGTCATCGGCTTAAAGGAAGTGACACGGGATGGATGTGTTTACAGGATGAGCTTAGAGATGAGCTCTGAAGCTGCTCAATGACAACAAGATAAGGGCATTGTAATGGTTCTTGTGATGCAGGTCTTGCGGAATCAAGTGCAGGAAACAGAGATGATACAAAACTTCTTTACTAGAAGAAACAAACTACTAACAACCACTAGTGTACACACTACTCGCGAAACAACGGAGCCACAACGTACAGATAAATAATCACGGACAAAACCCAGGGGGGAACAGAGGGATTAAATAAGGACACATGTATTTAGGGAAATGGGAACCAGGTGTGGACGAGACAAGACAAACAGAAAATGAGAAATGGATCGGTGGTGGCTAGAACTCCGGTGACGTCGACTGCCGGTAGCCGCCCAAACTAGGAGAGGGACCGACTTCAGCGGAAGTCGTTGCAGGCATCAAACTACGCCGCTGGAACAAATGGATCACGGATCATGGAAATGGAACATGCCATCCAAACTTCCAAAGGGGCTATTTTGTAACAATGTTACAGTGCACATGTAGAGTTCAGTATGCAGTATACTGTATGTTGAGTATGTCTGATCGGAATAGAGGATAATTATCCATGTGAAAAATGTCATGGATATAACAGCACTCAGCTCCTTTCTGCTAGGTGTTCAGTGCTAGGTGCTTGAGGCAAAACACGTAGCTGTTGGGTGGGAAGGCGACTGATTACCTTTTAAATCCTTCAACTCGTATGTGCAGCAGTTCACAAGAAGCTACGTTAAAGTCCTGCCTGATATTGTGGACATGGAGAGTATGGAGAGACCATTGCCAATGAGAGACATGAGGACCGGGAACATAATCACAAGCGACAACCTCACTGATTTGAGACTGTAACTGTATTAGTACCACTTTAGTCCGAAAAAATGTAGCAGACTCCATTTAAAATGTATTATGAAATTAGATAACGGTAACATTAAGTGTCTCACTGTGTGTGTGTGCATGCAAGGATAGTAAAACAAGGAAGATTTTCCCTTGTTGGGACATTTCCCACATTCCCATGAGGACAAACGCTATTTTAAGCTTAGGGGTTAGGTTTAGGGTTACAATTAGGGTAAGGAAAAGGGGTTAGTGGTTAGGTTTAGGAGTTAGGTTTGGGTTACCGATTAGGGTTAAGATTTTTAATGGATATTGATATTAATTATAGGTCCCCACAAGGATAGAACATAACGTGTGTGAGTGTGCGCATGTGTATGATCAACAGAATCTGATACAACAACAACAACAAAATCTATTTCCAAACCAGTGACCATGTCATGAAAAGCAAGGCTCTGGAAAGTATAAATAACTAATGGGTTGATAGCATGGGATTTGAGGGATAAACCTCTGTAAGATATGGATCTAAAAGGAAATAGTGCTTTAAACACTACCTACTATGGCCTGGGCAGGCTCCAATGTTTGGTTTGCCCTCTCTGATAGCCCCTCACATTAGACTTCATTTCCAATAACCATGGAATAAAGCCTTTGTTCTGCACATTAGCATTTGCAGTATTCCATTTGTTTGGAAGTGATCGTCTTCGGGGGTTTTCTTCAGTTTTGGTCTGTGCTATCCGGGTTTCCTGGGACATCCCTACTCCCATTGAAGTTGACATTTAAAATGGTTAACTCAAAGGTTATGGTTTGGGTTATGTAATGGTTATGGTTATGGTTCAGGATAGGGACGTCCCAAGGATTCCGGATAGCACAGACCCTTAACTTTTACCAGCAAAGAAATTAATTATAGTACAAATTGGAAGGCTGCTTCCTTCTTTCCCCCCTCTATGGAAGGACTTTCCCTTCAAACGAAGCCTGACAAATTACACAATTAAAGGTCAGAAAGTATGTTAATGTACCCAAATTTCCTTTTTGGGTCCATTATATCTCACCCATTGATGGATCGCACCCAATTTCATGCCATTTGTAACAGTGGAAATGAACACACTAAAGGAACAAAGCTTTTTCTTTACCCTCTTTTTGCCTGCCATGCACCAAAGCTGAAATTCAGAACATTGTAAATCCAAGCCTCTCCTACCCTTTGGAGATCATGTCTGGCAGGGCTGAGCAAAGTGGGGATTTTGGTTCATTATATATTTAAATTAAAACCTGCAAAAGTCCTCATCTTAGGGGTTGAGTCATACCGAAATCATAAAATAATTATATCAGGGCTGAAAAAGGAATTTGCATGTCACGATCTTCAGAAGGGACAGACCAAGACGCAGCGATGCTTCCAGTATACATTTTATTTATGACGAACGTAACTGGGAAAATAACAAAATGAACGTAACAAAGATCGTGATGTTGGCCATAACTAAACATAAAACAAGCTATGCTCAAACAATAACCCACAAACCCCAAGTGAAAACTACAAACATATATATGGTTCCCAATTAGAGACAACGACACTCAGCTGCCTCTAATTGGGAACCATTACCCCAACATAGAAATATATAACCTAGAACAGAAAAACCCTACACCAAAAACAAAACTAAACACTCCAGCCTGTCTTCTCAGGCCTGGACGTGACATTGCATCTCATGCTAAATATTCCAGTTTGATTTGTCTCACTATCCCGTCTCTTCCTTGTCAGATTAATTTGAGACTAACTGTAATTGTTTAATCTTCATTAAGAAAAAAAAAGTATGTACAATATATAGTGCCACAGCGTCCCATATTGCACCCTATTTGCGTCTGGTCAAAAGTTGTGCACTACTATAAAGGGAATAGGGTGCAATTGGGAACCAGACTACCGCTGTCTCAGCTCAGCAGTGCCAATTAAAAGGGTCTGTCACAATTGATCTTGCAGACAATTTTTAGAATAACGAATGCTCCCAAAGCTTCATTAATACCGAATACAAACCCCAATTAAATGTTGTGTAAAGGCTTCAGTCTCAGAACTAACAAATTAAAAGACATACAGTATCTCGGAGGCCCTCATCAACATACTCTCTAGCGAAGAATCTTGAAGAATCATAATTTATTCTTTTGACATGAGGTCAACAACAGGTAAAACAATGTCATGTTTTGATAGACCGACAGGGCATTTCCCTGGCCGCAGGTTTGGAAGAGGTGTGTAGCTAGCAGGTTGGTGATGGTCATGGTTGTATGGCATGGTTCATCTATTGACATACAGGTCCTTAATTGTGGATAACTTTCAGTAGATATAATGTAGATGCTTACAGTCACATACACCGGATAGGTGCAGTGAAATGTGTTATTTTACAGGGTCAGCCATAGTAGTATGGCACCCCTGGAGCATATTAGGGTTAAGTTCCTTGCTCATGGGCACATTGACAGATTAATTTTCACCTTGTCAGCTCAAGTATTCGAACCAGTGAATGTTTTAACATGTGTTTTAACCGCTAGGCTACCAGCCACCCAAAACATTACCTTGGTAGTAGTTGAGCAATGAGCCAAGGACTCCTGCCAGTAGTCCTACAGCTGAATTTTCCATTTGAAAATGATGTAACTGGAAACCAAACATGGGCCACTGTCTTTAATGACAGCATCATTAAAAGCAATGCAGTTATCTGCTGTTTGTCCATCATTAGCATGCATCAAAGAGGAAGAAAAATCTCCAGAGAATTACATGACTTTCCATGTAAATGTCTTGAAAGGCCTCAAAAGTGGGTGGGAGAATAACAATCCTTTCATCTCACAGATTACATTGAAATTAACTCTATTAAAAGACCCTACCTATTCAACCTCCTCAATTACTGACACAATGATCCTGATTCTCATTTTCATGTATTGCTTTTTGTCAGCGAAATAAATGAATATTTCCATCCCTTCCCAAGCCAATATTAAACACACAGCGAATAATAGAAGGGAGAAGCGTGAACATTACTCACATACAGACATACACTGTACAGTATCTCAACTCTCAGCAACTGAGTGCGACAGCCTAATCTAGTGTAACAATGAGAAGACATCACTGGGTTAATGATACATGAGGAGCAATTAAACCAGCTCACAAAATCGAGATTCTTTTGTTTTCTTTTTTATATATAGAAAAAAATACAGTATACACATATATATACACACACACACACACACACACACACACACACACACACACACACACACATATATATATCAGTCAAAGGTTTGGACACATCTACTCATTCAAGGGTTTTTCTTTATTTTTACTATTTTCAACATTTTAGAATAATATTGAAGACATCAAAACTATGAAATAACACATATGGAATCATGTAGTAACCAAAAAAGTGTTAAACAAATCAAAATATATTTTATATTTGTGATGCTTCAAAGTAGCCACACTTTGCCTTGATGACAGCTTTGCACACTTCTCTCAACCAGCTTCATGAGGTAGTCACCTGGAATGCATTTCAATTAACAGGTGTGCCTTGTTAAAAGTTAATTTGTGGAATTTCTTTCCTTCTTAATGAGTTTGAGCCAATCAGTTGTGTTGTGAAAAGGTAAGGGTGGTATACAGAAGATGGCCCTTTTTGATAAAAGACCAAGTCCATATTATGGCAAGAAAAGCTCAAATAAGCAAAGAGAAACAACAGTCCATCATTACTTTAAGACATGAAGGTCAGTCAATGCGGAGAATTTCAAGAACTTTTAAAGTTTCTTCAAGTGCAGTCGGAAAAACCATCAAGGGCTATGAAACTGGCTCTCATGAGGACTGCCACAGGTAAGGAAGACCCAGAGTTACCTCTGCTGCAGAGGATAATTGTAGCCTAAATAAATGCTTCAGAGTTCAAGGAACAGACACATCTCAACACCAACTGTTCAGAGGAGACTGCGTGAATCAGGCCTTCATGTTCGAATTGCTGCATAGAAACCACTACTAAAGGACACCAATAAGAAGAAGAGACTTGCATGGGCCAAGAAACTTGAGCAATGGACATTAGACCAGTGGAAAGCTGTCCTTTGGTCTGATGAGTCAAAATGTGTGATTTTTGGTTCCAACCGCTGTGTCTTTGTGAGAGGCAGAGTAGGTGAACGGATGATCACCGCATGTATGGTTCCCGCCATGAAGCATGGAGGAGGTGTGATGGTGTGGGGGATACCCAGCCTAATGTTGGTTCTCTCTGAAATATGCAGCAAACTCATCACATTTAGATGTGGAGGAAAGTTCACATAAGTTTGAGGGGGTAGGATTTATGAAGGCAGGAATGGTAGAGAAGAGCACTTTCGAATTATTCTGATTAATAGTGATCAAGTTAGAAAAATTAGCCCGTCTGGCTTTTCTAATTGCCTTGTTATATATGCCAAGTTGCTCTCTCAGAATATCATAATGGACCTGCAAATGTGACTTTCTACACTTCCGTAATTTATTTTAATTGATTCGTTTCCTCACTCATCCAAGGGGCTCTCCATTTGGATGTGGCCTTTTTCAACTTTACTGGAGCTATGGCATCAATAGTTGCCCTTAATTTGCATTTAAAGTGATCAACTAAATCATTACAAGAGGAAGGTGGTGGAGGTGGTGGAGTATCGTTCATACACTCAATAAAATCTGTAGCAACTTTAGAGATAAGATAGCATTTCTTAACCCTGTGCTATAGGCAACGAGGTAGTACAAAATACACAGCGGTGATCAGATAAAGCAAAATCAACAATAGAGGATATGTCAATAGGAAGACACTTGGAAATAACCAGGGCCAGAGTATGGCCGCGGTTGTGGGTGGGCCTAGTAACATGTTGGATAAAGTCCATAGAGCTCAAAAGATTCATAATGGCCTTGGAGTCAGTCTCTTTGTCAACATGAATATTAAAATCTCCCAACACAATGACTTTATCATAGTCGTTGTGGATAATAGAAATGGCAGTGCATTGATGGCCTATACAGTGTTATAGCCAGCACTGGTGGCTAAACAGTATAGCGTGATGCTCAAAAGACCCAAAGTTGCCAAACAAAATATCCTTACAGCTGAGAGCATTAGTAATAGATAGATAGAGTGTGAAAAGCTGTAGTCTTCAAGGCTTCAATAAGATCGGCACTACAGTCTGATCACAGCCATGTTTCAGTGAGAAACATGCAATCAACTTTGCGCTCAGTAATGAGGTCATTCACGAGAAAGGTTTCATTATTGATTGCTCAAACGTTTAAAAGGATAATATTCAATGAGTGTGGGCCACTTGGCCCCTGGTGCATCCCCCTCTAGGTAACCAATGGAATAACAACCAAATAATTAACGTTACAACCACATTTTCTGACAGTCTCCAATCTAACAGAATGGTATGAAATGACAGTTTGTATAAACTCACTAGAAGGCGGAGTTAAAGGAACATCAACTAGGTTATTCACACCATAGTGTCATTTCTACAAGAGTTTATTTGCTTTCCAAGTCCTCTGTTGCTTATTCTCACATGGAGCAGTTTCTGAAACAGTTGGTGATGTTGCTGGAAATAATCCTGGGTGAATCCAGTCTCTTTTAAAAAGTAAATCAAATCAAAGTTGTCACAAAAAGGGACATTCCTGTCGTTGCAAAGTTTCTTCAGGTACTTGTTCAGGGCAAAGAGTCGGCTGAAACGTTCCGAACCCCTTCGGTAGCCTGGAGGGTGCCAGAGATAATTATTCTATTCCCTGTGCTAGCGAGGGTGTTGTTTGTAGTTCTCCCTCAGTTCCTCATTCACCCTCAGTGGCAGACAGAGGTCTTAAAGGACAACTACACTCTTAAAAAAAAATTGGGGTTCCAAAAAGGTTATTGGGCTGTCCACATAGGAGAAAGGAAAGGGTTCTACATGGAATCCAAAATAGTTCTACTTGGAATTCAAAATAGTTCTACCTGGAACACAAAGGGTTCAACCTGGAGGAGAGAACTGGGCCATGATTATTATGCCTGTAGAACAGTCTATAGGAAGAGGGAGTCCGTGTAGACATTAAGCCCTCTGGTCACCCCTATTCTTTATCTTGATCTCCATACATATTCACAAGCCAGGAATGCTGAATCTGGGAATCCAGTGAACAAAACACATTGGCCGAAGGCAATTAAACAGCACACACACACATTCTGAGAGAGAGAGAAAGAGAGAGAGATGAATGGTACTAAAGACACAGAGATGAAAGTCTATCTATATGCATGTAGGAGCTACATACAGATAAACATCAAAACAACTCACTACATATGGGCATGAATATTGCACTAATGGTGAACGAGACGATTAGTCCATGCGGTTTGATCTTTTCTGGTAAACAGCGCTATCTTCATCACACAGAAGGGCACAGTTGACTCATAATATAAGACCTCAAGATCTGAAGTACTGTCTTTCATAGCTACCAACTATTTTTTAACTCGATGAGTAAATCCTATAACCCTTGGTTTCAGTATACATGCATTCTGTTGTGGTGACAGCTTTGAATGAGTCCTGGAAAACTGTTGACACCGCAGACCTGCTTTGATCCACACAGTAAACTGACCAGTCCCATTCCACTACTAGAGCTACAGTGCACACGATGTCTGTCACCTTATTACCATACATTTTTTTTACATCTTCCACCACCACCCTTCTTCCCAAAACACAGAAGCAAGGAACTTTTATTTGTATTTATTAAGGATCCCCATTAGCTGCTGCCAAGGCAGAAGCTACTCTTCCTGGGGTCCAGAAACAATCAGGCAGGGTGTGGCAGGCATTAGAGAGGCATGATGTGGAAACCCTGGAGAGAGTGGATGAAGTGTGTCTTAGCTTAATGTTGGGTGAACAGAATTAACAAAAACAAGTAAGCAGTACGGTAGCATTGATGTGTAAACTCACAACTCCAGAGATAATGGGAACCAATTAGTCAGAGAGGGGACGAAAGAGCCGAGTTAAAAAATAAAGTCCCACAGACACATGATTATGTCCCACATGGCACCCTACTCTGGTCAAAAGTAATGCACTATATAGGGAATAAGGTACCATTTGGACACAGACATTCCGTGAGGAGAGAGAGTAGCCAGATTGGCTCTCAAAAGCTGCTAAATAACCGCTGCTGCTGGTAAGATGATACAAAAAACAAATATGTGCTCATCATTATAAAGAACCGGGTGCTAATCTGCATTGAAAACAAAAAGTGTAAATTAGGCGGTGCATGCCCTGCAAAATGTAATGTACAATACAGCTGCTGTGCGAGACAGTCCGCTTGCTGCCTGGCGCTTAAAACAAAGAAAAAAAAGCTGACAAATTGCTGACAAATTGCAGTTGATGGGCAAACTCCTCAGCGATAGAGAATTAGATTCTCCTAACCAAAGCAAAGTAAAATACAGATGGGATGATAATCTGTGAAAAATATACAGGGTGTAGCAGGTATTTATCCTGAAACTGAAATTACCAAAGAATATTGATGTGTAAAGCACAAAATCTTGTCATCTACATGCGGTGGGATTTCTAACTCCAGGGTCTATTTCTAATCAGCTGCAAGTCAATTTAATTTCAAACATACAGCTTGAAAAGGTTGTTAGCAATGAGCAAACGGGATAATATTAGATATGTGTGAAAATCACAAGAGGAAATGCATGAAGGTTAAACATACTGCAGGCACGTGCACAGATAAGGCTCTACCTGTGCAGAGCACATGCCCCTTTGCCCTTCCAGTCTCCAAAGTGCCCTATTCAGGGGTGGTATAATTTCCCCAAAAGGTTTTTGTATACATTGTTGTCATTGTTGTTCTGAACCAATTGCCCGCAAGTCGTCGTTAAATTAGCATCTATGCTTCAGAACTAAAAGGTTATATGTCTTGATTGTTGACCAATGACCAGTCATCAGCATTGACGTGCAAAGGCAGGCGTGCATATCTAGATTAGTGACCAGAAAGAACTTGTTAAATTTCCACCAGTTTTACCTGGCAAAAACAGAGCAGGCCGATGTTAATCATCCATATGAAATACAGTTTATCAATCTACTACGGACTCATCATTGCCAGGACAACTAGACCTGGCGATTTGATTAATAACTGTAATATTTCAGTTAGGCCTAGTGTGGGTGCCTACTGGCTATACGGTGCATTCGGAAAGTATTCAGACCCCTTGACTTTTTCCACATGATGTTACGTGACAGCCTTTTTCTAAAATTGATCAAATATAATTTCCTCATCAATCTACACACAATACCCCACAACGACAAAGCAAAAAAACGATTTTTTTTAAACATACACTACCGTTAAAAAGTTTAGAAATGTCCTTGTTTTTGAAAGAAAAGCAAAATTTGGTACCGGGGCTTCCCACTCCTCTTTCTATTCTGGTTAGAGCCAGTTTGTGCTGTTCTGTGAAGGGAGTAGTACACAGCGTTGTACGAGATCTTCAGTTTCTTGGCAATTTCTCGCATGGAATAGCCTTAATTTCTCAGAACAAGAATAGACTGACGAGTTTCAGAAGAAAGTTATTTGTTTCTGGCCATTTTGAGCCTGTAATGGAACCCACAAATGCTGTTGCTCCAGATACTCAACTAGTCTAAAGAAGGCCAGTTATATTCCAGAGGAGTGACATGATACATGTATATCCCTAGTTAATATTGGCTGCTAAAATGAATGACTTTCTGCTCTAAAAGCAGGTGTAAAACGCTATTTATTCCTGTAACTTGTCTTGCGCTTTGAAAATGCATTAACATTTACGGCTGTAATGACAGGCTATATTTGTGCAGCGATTGTGCACGCATGTTCACGTGTGCATACTTGCATGTGAGTGAGCAGGGGTCACAAGTTCTATACCACTCCTTTTGGGGAGGGGGAAAGGTCGCAGTTGAACAGTTGAAAACCTCACGGGTAGAGGACGCAAATGCATTTTGCTCCCCAGGATAGGGAGGAGGATGGTGAGAGAAGCAACAAAATCCCCAAGAATCACTGTGAAAGAATTGCAGGCCTTGGTGGCGTCTTGGGGTCACCAGGTTTGAAAAAGCACCATCAGACGCCACCTCCACAACCACAGGCTCTTTGGAAGGGTTGCCAGAAGAAAGCCCTTTCTGACCCCAAGACACAGACGCAAGCGCTTGGAGTTTGCCAAACGTCATTTAAATTATGACTGGAAGAAGGTGCTCTGAGTCAGATGAGACCAAAATTGAACGTTTTGGTCAGATACAGCATCGGCATGTTTGGCGTCGAAACAGAGATGCATACAAGGGGAGGCACCTCATACCCACGGTGAAATATGGAGGGGGGTCAGTGATGTTTTGGGGCTGTTTTAATTCCAGAGGTCCAGGGGCACTGGTTAAGATTGATGGAATAATGAATTCCACCAAGTATCAGGCAATTTTGGCTGACAATCTGGTTGCCTCTGCCAGAAGGCTGGGACTTGGCCGTAGGTGGACTTTCCAACAAGACAATGACCCGAAACATACCTCAAGATCCACACAGAAATGGTTATGTGACAACAAAATCAATGTTCTGCCATGGCCATCTCAGTCGCCAAACCTCAATCCAATCGAAAACCTGTGGGCTGAGTGGAAGAGGGCAGTTGATAAGCGCAAACCCAAGAATGTGAAGGATCTTGAAAGGATCTGCATAGAGGAATGGTCCAAAATCCCTCCAAATGTGTTCCTTAACCTTGTCAAAGATTACAGGAAAAGACTCCAAGCTGTTATCCTTGCCAGAGGTGGTTGCACTAAGTACTAAATGAGGAGCGCCAATAATTATGAAACCTTGATTTTGGTTACATTTATTTTGTATTAAATAATTGTATGATTTTGGTTGGTTCCATTGAAACATTAATAAAGTACAGTATTTCTCACATGTTGGTATTTTGAGTTTCTCTCTATAATTATATTGTTTATATTTTTTTAAGTATTGTTTGTGCATTGCTAGTCAGGGGTGCCAGTATTTTTGGAGCCCACTGTATCTCATGATAAGCCATAGACCACACTATCTACCTAGAGAGATTTCATCTGTATTTTTCGTAGCTGTCTACATACCACCACAGACTGATGCTGGCACTAAGACCGCTCTGAATGAGCTGTATTCCGCCATAAGCAAACAGGAAAGCGCTCCTAGTAGCCGGGGACTTTAATCCAGGGAAATTTAAATTAGTCTTAAATTACCAAATTTCTATCAGCATGTTAAATATGCTACCAGAGGGAAAAAACTATGAACTACCTTTACTCCACACACGCATACAAAGCTCTCCCTCGCCCTCCATTTGGCAAATCTGACCATAATTCTATCCTCCTGATTCCTGCTTACAAGCAAAAGCAGGAAGCACCAGTGACTCGATCAATAAAAATGTGGTCAGATGAAGCAGATGCTAAGCTACAGGACTGTTTTATTAGCACAGACTGGAACATCTTCCGGGATTCCTCTGATGGCATTGAAGAGTACACCACACATCAGTCATTGGCTTCAACAATAAGTACATTGATGACGTCGTCCCCACAGTGACCATACGTACAGTTGAAGTCAGAAGTTTACATACACTTAACTCGTTTTTCAACCACTCCACAAATTTATTGTTAACTTCTTAGGGCTAGAGGGCAGTATTTTGAAGTTCGGATGAAAAATGTGCCCAAAGTAAACTGCCTGTTACTCAGGCCCAGAAGCTAGGATATGCATATAATTAGTAGCTTTGGATAGAAAACACTCTGAAGTTTCTATAACTGTTAAGATAATGTCTGTGAGTATAACAGAACTGATATGGCAGGCAAAAGCCAGAGCAAAATCCATCAGGGATGTCTGAATCAGTCATGTCACACTGTTTTCAATTGGCATGCTATTCAAAGCAGGGTATTTTAGCTCCCAGATTGCAGTTCCTATGGCTTCCACTAGATGTCAACAGTCTTTAGAAAAAGGTTGGAACGTTCAATCATGAAAATCAAGGGAGTAAGACCACTTGTTCCTGAGTTCACGTCAAGCGTCCTGTTTTGGATTTTGGAATGCGAATCAGTCAATTTTGGAATCAGTTCTTTTTCTCTTCTATTCAGCAGGTTAAATTCTGTCTGAAATATTATAGTGTATATTCATTTTAGGGTATCTGAGTATTGATTACAAATGCTGTTTGACTTTACGGGTACTTTTGGGATATCGTTTGTCTGCATGGATGAAAGGGTCATTGTCCATTTGGAAGACCCATTTGCAACCAAGCTTTAACTTCCTAACTAATGTCTTGAGATGTTGCTTCAATATATCCACATAATTTTCCTTCCTCATGATGCCAACTATTTTGTGAAGTACACCAGGCACTCCTGCAGCAAAGTACCCCCACAACATGATGCTTCCACCCCCGTGCTTCATGGTTGGGATGGTGTTTTTCGGCTTGCAAGCCTCCCCCTTTTTCTTCCAACCATAAAACCGCCATTGGCCATTATGGCCAAACAGTTCTATTTTTGTTTTATCAGACCAGAGGACATTTCTCCAAAAAGGACAATCTTTGTCCCCATGTGCAGTTGCAAACCGTTGTTGGGCTTTTTTATGGCGGTTTTGGAGCAGTGGCTTCTTCCTTGCTGAGCGGCCTTTCAGGTTATGTCGACTTTTGTACCGGTTTCCTCCAGCATCTTCAGGTCTTTTGCTGTTGTTTTGGGATTGACTTGCACTTTCGCACCAT
The DNA here is from genome assembly GCA_030435695.1 of Brachymystax lenok tsinlingensis. Lineage (NCBI taxonomy): Eukaryota > Metazoa > Chordata > Actinopteri > Salmoniformes > Salmonidae > Brachymystax > Brachymystax lenok. The sequence continues at coordinate 18,244,622 of CM059807.1, read as the reverse complement.
AGTACATTCATCTCTAGGAGACAGAACGAGTCTCTTTCCTGAGCGGCATAACGGCTGCGTGGTCCCATGGTGTTTATACTTGCATACTGTTGTTTGTACAGATGAACGTGGTACCCAGACTATCCCCCCCCAACACACACACCACTGCTACTATCTGTTTTCATCTACTCTTAGTCACTTTAATAACTCTACCTACATATTACCTCAACTAACCACATTGACTCTGTACCGGTACCCCCCTGTATATAGTCTCGCTATTGTTATTTTACTTGTTACTTTTATTTCTTATTCTTACTCATATATATATTTTCTGCATTGTTGGTTAGGGGCTCGTAAGTAAGCATTTCGCTGTAACTGTAGTATTCGGCGCATTTGACTAAGAAGATTGGATTTGATCTCTCTCTCTCTCTCTCTCAGCATTAGGACCATTCCTCAAGGCCTACTTGATGTCCACAATCCACCTGGCCGTGCTGCTTCTCCAGTCAACTGTTCTATTAACATTAAAAAAAATGGTCCAAGTTCTGTTATAATCTGCACCCGGCACATAGCCAGAAGAGGACTGGCCACCCCTCACAGCCTGGTTCCTCTCTAGGTTTCTTCCTAGGTTTTGGCCTTTCTAGGGAGTTTTTCCTAACCACCGTGCTTTTACACCTGCATTGCTTGTTGTTTGGCATTTTAGGCTGGGTTTCAGTACTGCACTCTGTGACATCAGCTGATGTAAGAAGGGCTTTATGAATAAATTTGATTTGGACATTGTTAATAAGTGCAGCCTTTATTAAAAACAGTTTAGCAAAATACTTTATTCATCAGATTTCACTGCTTCCCCTTGTAAAAATTGCTCAACGAGTCTGAACGCGGTTGCAGGATTATTTTGGGTGCACGGCCCTGGCTGTACCTACCTCCTGAGTCCTATTAACACATGCTAAACCCATTGCATTTTGGGTGGGGATCAAGACATAAATTAGGCTGGATACCAAATAGGAATATGAAAGAGGGGAACAATTATTTTAACTGTAGGACCATACCTTTCTGATCCCCTCTACATCAGAGCTGTGGCTTTGATGTGTTTAAAGTGGGGATTAACAGCTCTGCAATGCTGAAATAATTACGTCTTCAGTCTCAACTGGAAAAGGCATGGCCTAAAGGACCGCTTGATTTTGCATTTTAAACTGTGATCAACCTCAACGTTAGTACAGGATTCAAGTCAAGGGCCCTGCATTACGTCAACTAAGTTTCTTACTGTGAATTGGATACATCTATCCACTTAACAATTGTGCACTACAAGGAAACCTTGTTAAAAGAAATTGGGGGGAAACTCGGGAAGTCTTAAGTACAAAATTGATTTAAAAAGAGAAAATACGTAGATACTGTATACATGGTCGGCAGGTAGCCTAGCGCTTAAGAGGTCACTGGTTCGAATCCCAGAGCCAGTGAAAAATCTACCGATGTGCCCTTGAGCAAGGCACTTAACCCTAATTGCTCCTGTAAGTCACCCTGGATAAGAGCATCTGTTAAATGACTAAAATGTAAATGGAAGGTTCAACAGAAGCATAAACAGCATATCGACTAAGAGGACAACTCAGGACACAGGAGCGTCTCTCTCTCTCCAAACTAACACAGGACAAACTATGGGACTGTCTGGAAGAAGATTTCACAGCCTGTTTTCCTCATTGGGGCTTCTTCTTGCCTTCCCCTGCCTACCACTATCGTCACTATGCCCCAAACAAGTCACAATGCAATAGAGGACGAGGCAGATCACAGATACACCCCATCTGCAGGAGGCAACAGGCCAAGGGTGCAGTCGCCACACAGCAGACAATAACAAAATTCATATCTTACACAGTGTAGTACAATAACTTTCTGCTCTCAGAGATGCCACCCTCATCACACTGGTTATGTTATTACCCATGGTACATTCACATTACTACCACACTAGACTGCACCACAGTGCAATCCTCATCCTCACTCAACCCTAGGGACCAGTTTTTTTTTTTTTAAGTCATCTATCTGTATTTCACCTATCGGATGGATTCAAGTCAAGGGCCCCGTAGCACTCACTTCTGTCATCATGAAGTGCTTTGAGACACTAGTCAAGGATCACCTCCACCTTACTTAAATTTTTATTTCACCTTTATTTAACCAGGTAGGCTAGTTGAGAACAAGTTCTCATTTACAACTGCGACCTGGCCAAGATAAAGCAAAGCAGTGCGACACAAACACCAACACAGAGTTACACATTGAATAAACAAGAGTACAGTCAATAACACAATAGAAAAAAAAGAAAGTCTATATACAGTGTGTGCAAATGGCTGAGGTGGTAAGGCAATAAATAGGCCATAGTAGCAAAGTAATTACAATTTAGAAAATTAACACTGGAGTGATAGATGTGCAGATGATGATGTGCAAGTAGAAATACTGGTGTGCAAAAGAGCCGAAAAGTAGATAAAAACAATGTAGGTTGGATGGGTTATTTACATTATAGCTGATGTTTAACTTCTTAGGGAGCGGCTCCCGAGGTGACGGTTTTGGAGAGTCTGGCGTGCCCAAAGTAAAATGCATGCCACTCAGGCCCAGAAAATAGGATATGCACATACTACTATTGGATAGGAAACACTCTGAAGTTTCTAAGAGTGTTAAAATAATGTATGTGAGTATAACAGAAGTGATATAGCAGGCAAAAAACAGAGGAAAATCCACTCGGATTTGCAGTTTTTTTTGTAAATGAGCATCTTCTCCATTGTGCCTATTGCATACAACTTTATGTAGGACTGAGACTGCAGTACCTATGGCTTCCACTAGATGTCAACAATCAAAGACTGGGAATTCTAGCAGTGACCAGAACGGATAGGGAGAGGAAATTGTCAGGCGACCACTTTTGTAAACAAGGTTTGACGCGCGCGAGATTGTGAACGCGCACCACTTTATTTTCCTTTCCTATCGTTCACGTTATCGTCCGGTTGAAATATTACAGCAAATATACCCCAAAAGATACCTAAGGATACATTAAAAATGATGTTTGATTTGTTTGTAGAAAGTGTATAGGTATAATTTGAACGTGTTCTCTTCACGGTTCAATGGGCGACTCAACGGTGGATTTTATGATCATAACGCGCCAACCAAACGGAGATTTATGGATATAATAAATTACTTTTTCTAACCAAAGAAGCATGGATTGTCTTCGTTGGACACTTGGGAAGCCCTCAGCAGAAGTTCATCAAAAGGTAAGTGATTTTATATTAGCAATTTTATGTGTTTTGTGAGATCCGTGTTGGGTTATGTATTTATGCTAATGTGTAAATATTAGAGGTGCTACCCTCAAACAATCAAATGTTGTGCTTTCGCCGTAAAGCCTTCTTGAAATCTGACAATGCTGTGATATTGCCAAGAATCAGAGCTTTTGATGACTATGCAACAATTGTATATTTATGAATGTTTAATAATTCAACTTTTGGATTTTGAATTTGGCGCCTCACATTTCACCGGGTAGTGTCGGGAGTGCTCCCTAAGTAGTTAACTGAGCTGGTCTTGGTTCATTTACCAGTTGTTTAAACGCAGCCTTGAAATGCGTGGACAGAGTCCAGGAGCCAAGATTATTTGGATGGTCTCCGTCATTCCTGTAGAGTATCTACTGTTTCCAGAAGGTGTCAAAGTTATCAATAAAAGTGACTCTAGCAGAGCTACAGTAGTCTTTTAGCCAGATGTGTAATGCCAGCAGTCTGCTGAATCTTTCACACCCGCGGCCCAACGATGGTACTGTACCTGAAATTATTGGCTTTTTTTATTTATGTTTATGCTAAAATCAGTTCTTTAAAATGTTCCGAGCTAGCCCTCCTGATGTTGTTTGACCCCACATGGACTATGACAGTGTCAGCTCCCGGAATCTGTGGTAGAACAGTCGGAAGCAGCCTTGTTATGTCATGTACTCATGCTCCTAGGTAGCACAGGGTTTTTGCCTTGGGGACCGAGATGCTTCTCACCATAGAGCTGCCTATGATGACAGCTGGTGATGTTGAATGGGCTGGTCTCTCAGGCAGCCTCACGGCCTGGTGAGGCTGGGAGCTCAGAGGATCTGAACCCGAGGTAGAAGCCACCGGAGAGGGAGACAGAACCGAGGACGAAGACGCAGGTACCTCCGGATCCGATCTTGATTGGGAAGCCACCAAGTTAGAAGGCGCCGGAACCCCTGGATCCAGGGCGGCAAAGCTGTTTCTGGTCTGTGTCAGTTCCGGGCCCCACATCTCCATGGAGTCCCCCGTTGCCAGAGGACGCCTTCTTCGACTTCCACGGGGAGTGACGTACCCTAATGGCTGGTTGGTTGGGTCGAGAACAGCTCTGTTCTCCAGGGAAGGGGGAGACACCTTCGGGGATGGAACCCTGCCGAGCACTGGCCAGTCGGCTTAGGAGAGCCGAAACGGCGGCAAAACCTCCACCAGACCAGAGCGGCGTCCGGCTACTGGGGTGGAATAAAAAGTAGGTGGGCATGGGTTCCCCAGTAGCTTATGTAGGTATGCTACTTGCTTGCTAAGAGTAGCTACTTCGCTCCTGTAGTCCTCCGTTTGCAAGTAGTTGCTACAGCGCAGTCCACATTGTCCCGAAACAAAGCAAAGTAAACACAGCTCCTGCAACGCTGTAAACATTCAATAGCGGCCTCCATTTGAGACCCGCCGAGCTAGCTGGGCTTTCGAGTCTCTCCCCCTATACGGAATCTGGCAGGATCCCGGGACAGATAGCAGCGCTCACAGCAATTTAGCCCAACAGAGCTGCAGGATTCAAAATAAAATAAAAGTATATAAAAACACTGTCAGCTTTTAAACCGAGGTCTTTAGTTAAGGTTCCGGCGTTTGACAGCGTTCAACAACAACAAACATTGTCTATCCCACCAGGGGCAAATCTTGTTTTTTTTAGACCGCATTCAAGCTACATTAGATCAAATCTAGGCAGGAACTAATATTTTAAGAAATAAAGAATAGTACTTAATTGCAAATAAACCTGGTAAATATCTTGCACCTCTCACAACGTTTTTTTATATTTTTTTAAAGATACAAATGCGGTAATTAGAAATAAGAAATAATTAGAAATAATGTATATAAATCAGTTAAACAACAGTTGGACAGATCCTGTATCCTTCTTAGACTCAACAATCCTGAAGCAATTATCAGTATACAAAAAATAATCACTAAAAACAGACATCCCCCAAAAATAAATATTAGATATTGTTAAAACATTTGTGCAGGGCCTCCCGAGTGCCGCAGTGGTCTAACGCACTGCATCGCAGTGCTAGCTGTGCCACTAGAGATCCTGGTTCAAGTTCAGGCTCTGTCGCAGCCATCCTCGACCGGGAGACTCATGGGGCGGCGCACATTTGGCCCAGCGTTGTCCAGGTTAGGGGAGGGTTTGGCCGGCAGGGATGTCCTTGTCCTATCGCGCTCTAGCGACTCCTGTGGCAGGCCAGGCGCATGCACGCTGACATGGCCGCCAGGTGTACGGTGTTTCCTCCAACACATTGGTGTGGCTGGCTTCCGGGTTAAGCGGGCATTGTCAAGAAGCCGTGCGGCTTGGTTAGGTCGTGTTTCAGAGGACGGGTGGCTCTCGACCATCGCCTCTCCCGAGTCTGTAAGGGCTTTGCAGCGATGAGACAAGACTAACTACCATTTGGATACTATGAAAAAAGGGGTAAAAATGTTAAAGAAAAAATAAAGAAAAACAGCAGGAATGGATGGCTTTCCTATGGAATCGTGTTCAACCTTTTGGGACAAAGTAGCACCTCTATTTACACAAACGACAACACACGTCACTCAATTCGGTACTTCCTAGTTCCATATTAAAACAAGGAAAATCTGGAGAGTCCCGTACTGATTATAGACTAGTGGATGCTGCTGAGGGGAGGACGGCTCATAGTAATGGCTGGAATGGAGTCAATGGAATGGTATCAAACAGGGTTTCCCATGTGGCTGATAACATTCCATTGACTCCATTCCAGCCATTACTATGAGCCCTCCTCCCCTCAGCAGCTTCCACTGTTATAGACCCGTAAGTTTAATAAATTCTGTCAATAAAATAACAAAGCTTTTTAACAATAGAATGGCAGACGTGATACATACATATCAAACAGGGTTTATTAAAAATAGACAAATACAAGAACGTTTCAGTCAAATATAAGGCACAAAAAAACGAGATCTACACTACCGTTCAAAAGTTTGGGGTCGCTTAGAAATGTCCTTGTTTTTGAAAGAAAAGCTTTTTTTTTTTGTCCATTAAAATAACATCAAATTGATCCGAAATACAGTGTAGACATTGTTAATGTTGTAAATGACTATTGTAGCTGGTTACGGCTGATAAAAAAAAAAGGAATATCTACATAGGCGTACAGAGGCCCATTATCAGCAACCATCACTCCTGTGTTCCAATGGCACGTTGTTAGCTAATCCAAGTTTATAAGTTTAAAAGGCTAAATGATCATTAGAAAACCCTTTTGCAATTATGTTAGCACAGCTGGAAACTGTTGTTCTGATTTTAAAGAAGCAATAAAACTGGCCTTCTTTAGACTAGTTGAGTATCTGGAGCATCAGCATTTGTGGGTTCGAAACTTTTGAACGGTAGTGTATATACTGAACAAAAAAATTTACGCAACATACAACAATTTAAGTTACAGTTCATGTAAGGAAATCAGTCAATTTAAATACATTATTTAGGGGCTAATCTATGGATTTTACATGACTGGTTAGGTACACACCCATGGATGGGCCTTGGAGGGCATAGGCCCATCAACTTGGCAGACAGGCCCCACCCACTGGGGAGACAGGCCCAGCCAATCAGAATGGTGTTTTCCCCAAAAAATTGCTTTATTACAGATAAATACTCCTCTGCACCCCAATCCCCCCTCAGACGATCCCGCAGGTGAAGAAGCCACATGTGGAGTTCCTGGGCAACACGTGGTCTGCGGTTGTGAGGCCGGGTGGACGTACTGCCAACATTAAATTCTCTGCAAACTCTGGTGGACAGTCCTGCAGTCAGCAGGCAATTGCACGCTCCCTCAAAACTTGAAACATCTGTGGTGTTGTGTGACAAAACTGCATATTTTAAGGTGTCCTTTTATTGGCCCCAGCACAAGGTGCACCTGTGTAATGATCATGCTGTTTAATCAGCTTCTTGATATGCCACACCTTTCGACCGACTTGAATGACCTTTTCTATTAAAAACTTTGGGAGCTTTCAACTTTCCAACTGAAATAATACATCTAATACAAATATTATATAAACGTCCTAAAGCAAAAATATACACATATAAATTATCTGGTGAAGTTCCTTTTAGAAAGAGGCACAAGACAGGGATATCTCTTCTCCCCCCTCCTGTTTGCATATTGGTTCTTCTACGAGAACCAATATCACTCCCTAAAACACAATGTTATGAAACAATCCTTGGATAGCTTTTCAGAATTCACAGATAAATTGGAAAACTAAAGGCATAGAAACAAATACGTAAACCGTAAATTATTTGGTAATAGGAAATACATTTATTTTTTGGATTGACCAATGTAGTTATTTTCAATTACATGCAACTTTAAAAGTTTTGTATCACAAAATTTCGATTGGAAATCTTTGACAGAGCAATCTTGAGGGAATCCAAGTGAGAAAAGTATATTCATATGATAGGTAAGCTATACAACTGACAATAAAATATATTAGAACCAAGATTTAAAAATAACTGATATTGTCGGGAATGTTGGAACATAATTAATGAGATTAGAGTTAACAAAAATGCATGTTTTTTTATTTTACCTTTATTTAACTAGAGAAGTCAGTTAAGAACAAATTCTTACTTACAATGACAGCCTACCGGGGAACAGTGGGTTAACTGCCTTGTTCAGGGGCAGAACGACAGATTTTTACCTGGTCAGCTCGGAGGATTTGATCCAGCAACCTTTCGATTACTGTCCCAACGCTGTAACCACTAGGCTACCTGCCGCCCCTTAATAAGATGCGCCGCTTAATCCTGTACCAATTAATGTATGGAATTTATTATACAAAAAACAAAATTGAAGTGTAAAACGAATATTGGCCCAATAATTTATGCCTTCTGGGAATGTTATGAAGTCCAAAAGTTATGGGCGGTGTTAGAAAGTTGTCTGTCAGAAGTATTACAATGTAAATTTACTTTTAATCCGTCTTTCTGCATATTTCAAAACATGGCATATGAGGGCGCAATGAGATACCCGATGGGTTGGATACTACTTTTCTTGTCAATCATCTTTAAGAAAAAGGTATACTTAACTGGAAATCAACCAACTCTCCATTGTTAATGCAATGGAAAGGTAAAATACTTGGTTATCAAAACATTTTAAATGTGTGGGCTAAGGAGAGAAACAAAATTGTGCAGTTTGAGGCCATGTGGTAGAAACTGTTGCGGGCACCGGAGATGGGGGTGTATGCAAGTAAATCTGGACAGGTGTGATGTAGTTGTTGTTTGTATTGTTTATAAAATATTAAAATAAATTCACCCCCCAAAATCTCCGATAACCGAAGAATATCTAATTTTAGTTGTATGGAATGATTGTCAAATAGTTAAGTCTGTGTATTGTCTGCTCAAATAGGTTATATTAATACTGAAGGTAACACCCACCACAGGGTTAAATAGTCTTGAAAAATATTGATAGCAACCAGGACTTAAAGTTTAAAGGGATACTTTGGGATTTTGGCATTGACGCCCTTTATCTACTTCCCCAGAGTCATGAACTTGTGAAGACCATTTTTATGTCTGTGTCCAGTATGGAGGAAGTTAGAAGTAGTTTCGTGAGCCAATGCTAACTAGCGTTAGCGCAATGATGGGAAGTCTATGGGTATACCCATAGACTGCTTTTTAGCAACTTCCTTCAAACTGCACGTAGGGACTTAAAAGTGGTATACACAAGTTTATCTGACTCAGGGAAGTAGATGAAGGGCGTCATTGACAAAATCCCAAAGTATCCCTTTTTACACTGACTTCATCTTTATGGAGCAATAATATGCTGGACAATAGTGGTTGAAATTGAGATCAGTTGTGCAGGTGATTTTAGCACAAATGTATTGTTTAACAAGAGATCACCTTGTGTTAAGATGGTGCTCAATGTTGGTTGCAATTAACCCATAGTGTGTAAGTATATATAAAACACAGGAAATCACATTTTTGACTGCACTGGGCCTTTAAATTATATTGAGATCATTTTATTTTTTACTCAAACCACCTGTGGGCAGCATTGAATTGGCTCGCGGCCCTTACACCCCTGGTTTAGTCTATTGGGGAGGAGTTAGTATGAGGATGTGTTTATAATATGCGTTTAGTCTGCTGGTACCAGTTTTTCAAAAGTTATCTGTCTGGATTTTGCCTGTCAGATGGGATTAAATGCATAGAAAAATAATAAATTGAGCGGACGAATCATTGACTTGAATGGGGACTCCCGTTCTATTCACTCTATTTCTATGCAATTAATCCTATCAAATCTTATTGGTCACATACACGTGTTCAGCAGATGTTATTATGGGTGTAGCGAAATGCTTGTGCTTCTAGTTCCGACAGTGCAGCAATATCTAACAAGTAATAAATAACAATTTCACAACAAATGCCTAATACACACAAATCTAAGCAAAGGAATGGAATTAAGAATGTATAAATATATGGATGAGCAATGTCAGTGGCATAGACTAAGATACAATAGATAGTATAGAATACAGTATATACATATGAGATGAATAATGCAAGATATGGAAACATTATTAAAAACTGACATTATTAAAGTGACTAGTGTTCCATGTATTAAAGTGGCCAATTAACTCAAGTCTGTGTATATAGGCAGCAGCCTCTCTGTGCTAGTGATGGCTGTTTAACAGTCTGATGGCCTTGAGATAGAAGCTGTTTTTCAGTCTCTCTGTCCCAGCTTTGATGCACTTGTACTGACCTCGCCTTCTGGATGATAGCTGGGTGAACAGGCAGTGGCTCGGGTGGTTGTTGTTCTTGATTATCTTTTTGGCCTTCCTGTGACATTGGGTGGTGTAGGTGTCCTGGAGGTAGTTTGCCCCCGGGGATGCGTTGTGTAGACCGCACCACCCTCTGGAGAGCCCTGCGGTTGTGGGCAGTGCAGTTGCCATACCAGGCGGTGATACAGCCCGACAGGATGCTCTCAATGGTGCATCTGTATAAGTTTGTGAGGGTTTTAGGTGACAAGCCACATTTCTTCAGCCTCCTGAGGTTGAAGAGGCACTGTTGCGCCTTCTTCACCACACTGTCTGTGTAGGTGGACTATTTCAGTTTGTCAGTGATATGTACGCCGAGGAACTTAGCTTTCCACCTTCTCCACTGCTCTGCAATGCTGAAACAATTACGTCTTCAGTCACAACTGAGAAAGGCCTAAAGGACCGCTTGATTTTGCGTTTTAAACTGTGATCAATCTCAACGTTAGTACAGGATTCAAGTCAAGGGCCTGATGTGGATAGGGGGGTGCTCCCTCTGCTGTTTCCTGAAGTCCAGGATCATCTCCTTTGTTTTGTTGACATTGAGTGAGGTTATTTTCCTGACACAACACTCAGAGCCCTCACCTCCTCCCTGTAGGCTGTCTTGTCGTTGTTGGTAATCAAGGCTACTACTGTTGTGTCGTCTGCAAACTTGATGATTGAGTTGGAGGCGACAAGGTAAAAATCTGTCGTTCTGCCCCTAAACAAGGCAGTTAACCCACTGTTCCCCGGTAGGCCGTCATTGTAAGTAAGAATTTGTTCTTAACTGACTTGCCTAGTTAATAAATAAATGCATTTTTATTAACTGTAAAGGTTATGTACCAACATTCCCGCCAATATCAGTTATTTTTAAGTCTTGGTTCCAATAGTATATATGTTTTTCAGAAGAGATTATCAGTTGGATAGGCTCTCTGCAAGGTTGTGTATAGCTTACCTATCATATGAATATACTTTTCTCACTCAAATTGGATTCCCTCAAGATTGCTCTGTCAAAAATTCCAATAGAAATTTTGTGATACAAAAAGTTTGTATGTTTTTGAAAATAACTACATTGGTCAATCCAAAAAATACATGTATTTCCTATTACCAAATCATTTACAGTTTATGTTTTTCTTAACTGACTTGCCTAGTTAAATAAATAACTTTAAAAAAAACTGCAATCTTACCCTATCCCATCTGGACAAGACGAGATAGGGTAAGATTGCTGTTTTTGTGATGGCGATTGCATCATCTGTGGACCTATTGGGGCAGTAAGCAAATTGAAGTGGGTCTAGCGTGACAGGTAACTAGGTGTCTGGCTAGACTGTAAACTCTCCTTCCAGACTCATATTAAACATCTCCAATCCAAAATTAAATCTAGAATCGGCTTCCTATTTCGCAACAAAGCCTCCTTCACTCACGCTGCCAAACACCCTCTTAAAACTGACTATCCTACCGATACTCGACTTCGGCAATGTCATTTACAAAATAGTCTCCAACACGCTACTCAGCAAACTGGATGCAGTCTATCACAGTGCCATCCGTTTTGTCACCAAAGCCCCAAATACCACCCACCACTGCGACCTGTATGCTCTAGTCGGCTGGCCCTCGCTAGATATTCGTCGCCAGACCCACTGGCTCCAGGTCATCTGTAAGTCTTTGCTAGGTAAAGCTCTGCCTTATCTCAGCTCACTGGTCACGATAACAACACCCACCCGTAGCACGCGCTCCAGCAGGTATAGCTCACTGGTCATCCCCAAAGCCAACACCTCCTTTGGCTATATTTCCCTCAATAACTTTAATCCCTACCATTGTGACAATTAGTCGTCATAATGCTGCATCAAATGTACATGATTTTAAGGGCATTGGAAAACACATTGTAAGCCATTTAATTTATGTACCCCTAATTGCACCTAATACATCTGTTTATCCTACAGCTATTGTAAGCAGTAATCTGAAACTCACTTATTTTAATAGCTTTAATGATACAGTGGTAGCAATAAATGTTTATAACATCTACTGAAAAGACAAATGCCAATGGAGGCAATGTTGCGGTTTATATTCAAAACCACATTCCTGTAAAGATTAGAGACGATCTAATGTTAAATACTGTTGAAGTAATATGGCTACAGGTTCATCTGCCTCACCTAATGCCCATTTTTGTGGGAAGCTGCTACAGACCACCAAGTGCTAACAGTCAGTATCTGGATAATATGTGAGAAATGCTTGATAATGAATGTGATATCAACAGAGAAGTATCTTTTCTGGGTGATTTAAATATTGACTGGCTATCATCAAGCTGCCCACTCAAGAAAAACCTTCAAACTGTAACCAGTGCCTACAGCCTGGATCAGGTTGTCAGTCAACATACCAGGGTAGTTACAAACAGCACAGGAAAATAAAATAAATAATCAACATGTACTGATCACATCTTTAATAATGCTGGAGAAATTTGCTTTAACTTCTTAGGGAGCGGCAGCAGAGGTGACGGTTTTGGAGAGTCTGGCGTGCCCAAAGTAAAATGCCTGCCACTCAGGCCCAGAAAATAGGATATGCACATAATTAGTACTATTGGATAGGAAACACTCGGAAGTTTCTAAAAGTGTTAAAATAATGTATGAGAGTATAACAGAACTGATATAGCAGGCGAAAACCCAAGGAAAATCCATCCGGATTTGCAGTTTTTTTGTACATCACCTTTTTCTCCAAGCTGCCTATTGCATACAATGTTATGTAGGACTGAAACTGCAGTACCTATGGCTTCCACTAGATGTCAAGTATTTATACAGAGTCTGGAAGGTCTAGCTCTAAGCAGAACAGATAGGAAGAGGAAGTAGTCAGGGGACCACTTTTGTTTACAACGTTTGACGGGTGCGAGATTGTGAGCGCGCACCACTTTATTTTCCTTTTCTATTGTTCACGTTATCGTCCGGTTGAAATATTACAGTAAATATACATAAAAGGAAACCTAAGGATACATTAAAAATGATGGTTGATTTGTTTGTAGAAAGTTTATAGGTATAATTTGAACGTGTTCTCTTCACGGTTCAATGGGCGACTCAACGGTGGATTTTCTGATCATAACGCGCCAACCAAACAGAGATTTATGGATATAATAAATGACTTTTTCTAACAAAAGAACCATTGGATGTCTTTGTTGGACACTTGGGAAGCCCTCAGCAGAAGTTCTTCGAAAGGTAAGTGATATTTTTTAGCTCTTATATGGGTTTTGTGTGACCCGAGCTGGATATGAATTTATGCTAATGTGGAAAATTAATGAGGTGCTATCCTCAAACAATCAAATGTTGTGCTTTCGCCTAAAAAGCCTTTTTGAAATCTGACAACGCTGTGATATTGCCAAGAAGATTTGGGATTTGGGGAACCTTCTTAGGGAGCGGTGGGGCGCTAGCACCAGGTGAAATGCAAGGCGCCAAATTCAAAATCCAAAAGTTGAATTATTAAACATGCATCAATATACAAGTGTTTCATAGTCATCAAAAGCTCTGCTTCTTGGCAATATCACAGCGTTGTCAAATTTCAAAAAGGCTTCACGGCGAAAGCACCACATTTGATTGTTTGAGGGTAGCACCTAACATATTTTTTCCATTACCATAATTTCATAAGCCTCCACGGTTCACACATAACACATTTCACAGCAAAAACAAATCAATTACCTGTTGAAGAACTTCTACTGAGGTCTTCCCAAGTGTCCAACGAAGACAATCCATGGTTCTTTTGTTAGAAAAAGTAATGTATTATATCCATAAATCTCCGTTTGGTTGGCGCGTTAGAATGAGAAAATACAGCCTCCAATCGTCATTGAAACGTGAAGAGAACTCGTTCAACTTATACCTATAAACTTGTCCAAGAACAATCAAACATCCTTTTTAATGTATCCTTAGGAACACTTTTCTGTATAAATAGCATAATATTTCAACCGGAATATAAACTGGGCGATAAGAAAGGAAAAAACTAAGAACGTGCCTGGCGGGAGCGCGGTGGGGACACTTCCTGATTCTTCTTCTTCTCTGCTCTAAAATCATCTAAAATGAATCTGAACACTTTCTCGAGACTGATGACATCCAGAGGAAGCGATAGGTACTGCATTCCTATGCCCTTATATGGGCATTTTCATAAGGGAGGGGTTCCCAATGAGGCACTCTGTCAAAACCACTTTTTCCAGGACAGAAATTCCTCGGGTTTTCACCTGCCATATCCGTTCTGTTATACTCACAGACAAATGGTTAACACTTTTAGAACCTTTAGAGTATTTCCTATCCAATGGTACTAAATATGTGCATATCCTATTTTCTGGGCCTGAATGGGAAGCATTTTACTTTGGGCACGCCAGGGTCTCCAAAACGGTCACTTCGTGCGCTGCTCCCAAAGAAGTAAATGACATTTTGGGAAAAAAAGCCAACTCGGCTCCTTCATTCATTGAATCAGATGGCTCATTCATCACAAAGCCCACCGATATTGCCAACTACTTTAATGACTTTTTCCATTGGCAAGATAAGCAAACTTAGGGATGACATGCCAGCAACAAATGCTGACACTACACATCCAAGTATATCGGACCAAATTATGAAAGACAAGAATTGTACTTTTGAATTATGTAAAGTCAGTGTAGAAGAGGTGAAAAAATGTATTGTTGTCTATCAACAATGACAAGCCACCGGGGTCTGACAATCTGGATGGAAAATTACTGAGGATAACAGCAGACGATATGGTCACTCCTATTTGCCACATCTTCAATTTAAGCCTACTAGAGAGCATGTGCCCTCAGGCCTGGAGAGAAGCTAAAGTCATTCCACTACCCAAGAATAGTAAAGCCCCCTTTACTGGCTCAAATAGCCAACCAATCAGCTTGAAAGCGGCAGCTCTAGCCTTTTGCTCGATGCGAATGTTGCATGTAATCCATGACTTCTGGTTGGGATATGTACATACAGTCACTGTGGGGATGACGTCGTCAAAGCACTTATTGATGAAGCCAATGACTGAGGTGGTGTATTCCTCAATGCCATTCGATGAATCCCGGAACATTTTCCAGTCTGTGCTAGCAAAACAGTCCTGTAGTGTAGCATCCGCGTCATCTGATCAGTTCCGTATTGAGCGAGTCACTGGTACTTCCTGCTTTAGTTTTTGCTTTTAAGCAGGAATCAGGAGGATAGAATTGTGGTCAGATTTGATAAATGGAGGGTGGGGGAGAGCTTTGTATATATCTCTGTGTGTGGAGTAAAGGTGATCTAGGATTTTTTTCCCCGTGGTTGCACATGTGACATGCTGGTAAAAATTACACGGTACACAGAACTCTATTCCACATCAAGTAACTGACGCAAGCAGTAAAATTCGATTTAAAAAACACCTTATGGAACAGCGGAGACTGTGAAGCAACACAAACATTGGCATAGACACATGCAGACACATGCACACACACATGCACACACACACACATTTAGTACTGTAGATATGTGTAGTGGTGGAGTAGGGGCCTGAGGGCACACAGTGTGTTGTGAAATCTGTGAAGGTATTGTAATGTTTTTAAAATTGTATAAACAGCCTTAATTTTGCTGGACCCCAGGAAATGTAGCTGCTGCTTTGGCAGCAGCTAATGGGGATCCATAATAAATACAAAACAACGAAATCAATGTTTATTTTTCACTCTGTAAGGTACAATATAACATTAGAAAACAGCCTTTCTAGTCCATGTACTAGGATATAAGGGAAAATTGTGTATTCTTATTTATCAGGATGCCTACACCTCTGCTGTTACTACAGTAGGTGGCTGCACAGGCCTCTCCGACCCAACTCTTTAAAATGTTACATTTCTAATTTTTTTTTATGTAACTCTTGCAAGAAAACCACATCTGCTGACAACTCTAAGTGTTCAAGAACCATGTGTTTTTTTAAAAGTGGGCATTCCATAGAATGGGAAGATCATAGTATAAATACAATGTGATTGTATACATTACATATACACTGAGAATCCAAACATTAAAAACATATGCTCTTTCCATGACAGACTGACCAGGTGAAAGCTATGATTCCTTATCGATGTCACTAGTTCAAATCAGTGTAGATGAAGGGGAGGAGACAGGTATGTTGAAGAAGGATTTTTAAGCCTTGAGACATGGATTGTGCATGTGTACCATTCAGAGGGTGAATGGGCAAGACAAAACATGTAAGTGCCTTTGAATGGGGTATGGTACTGTAGTAGGTGCTAGGTGCACCGGTATATGTCAAGAACTGCAATGCTGCTGGGTTTTTCACACTCAACAGTTTCCTGTGTGTATCAAGAATGGTCCACCCAAAGGACATCCAGCCAACTTAACATAACTGTGGGAAGCATTGCAGTCAACATGGGCCAGCAACCCTGTGGAACACAAAACAATATTAGGTGGGGATGTGGACTGAGCAGACATAAAAAAACACATAAAAAGTAAATAAATAATTAAGCAAACTACGTCTTTGTATTTGAGGCACTATGCCTTTTTAGGGCTTTTAAGCTCCAACTCTCCTAATGTACTACCCCCCAAAAATTGGGATTATGTCATTATACATACATTGAAAAAAGACTGCCCCTTAAGTACTTCAATGAAAGTATATTGTCTGGTGTGGCTCTAACTGGGCAGAGTGGGTCCACCGAGAGAAGGAGAAGAGTTGGAGACAGTTTTATCTCCATCTCCTCATTCAAAGACTCAATCATGGACACTTACTGACAGTTGTGGCTGCTTCGTGTGACGTATTGTTGTCTCTACCTTCTTGCCATTTGTGCTGTTGTCTGTGCCCAAAAATGTTTCTACCATATTTTGTGCTGATAACATGTTGTTGTCATGTTGTGTTGCACCCATGCTGTGTTTTCATGTGTTTCTGCCATGCTATGTTGTTGTCTTAGGTCTATCTTTATGTAGTGTTGTGGTGTCTCTTATTTTTTTATATCCCAGCCCCCATCCTTGCAGGAGGCCTTTTGCCTTTTGGTAGGCCATCATTGTAAATAAGAATTTGTTCTTAACTGACTTACCTAGTTAAATAAAGGTAAAATTTAAAAAAATGAAATGGGATGAGTGAGGCCTCACACCTATCCCAATCCCCCGGCTAAAGCCCCTCTCCATTCTCACCAATAACTCCCATTGAATCTTTGTTATTTTGACAAACATTGAATAATATTAATTCGGCATCCTTTCCTAATCTGTGCAGAAATCTTATTCATACTCTGTCCAGAATTCTTATTCATTTGCAAGTCACAAAAACATAATAACAAAAACTTAATAGAATTACATTGTAGTATAATTACGTCCTTCCTTCGCTCTCTCCCCCCAAAAATCCATCCCTCTCCACCACCCCCTACAATTTCTCCCCCCTCACACTAAAGCCAAGCTTGTCCCACCATCTCATCCTTACCCACCTTTGACCCCCAAGCCAAGCTTATCACCACCTCCCATCCTTGCCCTCTCTTACCCACCCAGGCAAAGTTGATCCCAACTTCCCGCATTTTCCCCCCTCCCTTCTTCTCAGACACATTCACACCCCTCTATACATCAACTTACTCATCCATTCTCCTTCATTCATACACAACCCTATGCCTCCACACACCGATTCTCTCCCGGCCCTCTATACATATGCATAATCATCCTCCTTCACTCTCTCATTCATATGCACATACCTACTCACACCCTCATGCCAACAAACACACATGTCCATAGAACAATTATTGACAAACATGCTACAGTGGGGCAAAAAAGTATTTAGTCAGCCACCAATTGTGCAAGTTCTCAAACTTAAAAAGATGAGAGAGGCCTGTAATTTTCATCATAGGTACACTTCAACTATGACAGACGAAATGAGAAAAAGAAATCCAGAAAATCACATTGTAGGATTTTTTATTTATTTATTTGCAAATTATGGTGGAAAATAAGTATTTGGTCAATAACAAAAGTTTATCTCAATACTTTGTTATATACCCTTTGTTGGCAATGACAGAGGTCAAACGTTTTTTGTAAGTCTTCACAAGGTTTTCACTCACTGTTGCTGGTATTTTGGCCCATTCCTCCATGCAGATCTCCTCTAGAGCAGTGATGTTTTGGGGCTGTCGCTGGGCAACACGGACTTTCAACTCCCTCCAAAGATTTTCTATGGGGTTGAGATCTGGAGACTGGCTAGGCCACCCAGGACCTTGAAATGCTTCTTACGGCCACTCCTTTGTTGCCCGGCGGTGTGTTTGGGATCATTGTCATGCTGAAAGACCCAGCCACGTTTCATCTTCAATGCCCTTGCTGATGGAAGGAGGTTTTCACTCAAAATCTCACGATACATGGCCCCATTCATTCTTTCCTTTACACGGATCAGTCGTCCTGGTCCCTTTGCAGAAAAACAGCCCCAAAGCATGATGTTTCCACCCCCATGCTTCACAGTAGGTATGGTGTTCTTTGGATGCAACTCAGCATTCTTTGTCCTCCAAACACGACGAGTTGAGTTTTTATCAAAAAGTTCTATTTTGGTTTCATCTGACCATATGACATTCTCCCAATCCTCATCTGGATCATCCAAATGCGGCGTAGTGTGTTACTGATGGTAGGCTTTGTTACTTTGGTCCCAGCTCTCTGCAGGTCATTCACTAGGTCCCCCCGTGTGGTTCTGGGATTTTTGCTCACCGTTCTTGTGATCATTTTGACCCCACGGGGTGAGATCTTGCGTGGAGCCCCAGATCGAGGAAGATTATCAGTGGTCTTGTATGTCTTCCATTTCCAAATAATTGCTCCCACAGTTGATTTCTTCAAACCAAGCTGCTTACCTATTGCAGATTCAGTCTTCCCAACCTGGTGCAGGTCTACAATTTTGTTTCTGGTGTCCTTTGACAGCTCTTTGGTCTTGGCCATAGTGGAGTTTGGAGTGTGACTGTTTGAGGTTGTGGACAGGTGTCTTTTATACTGATAACAAGTTCAAACAGGTGCCATTAATACAGGTAACGAGTGGAGGACAGAGGAGCCTCTTAAAGAAGAAGTTACAGGTCTGTGAGAGCCAGAAATCTTGCTTGTTTGTATGTGACCAAATACTTATTTTCCACCATAATTTGCAAATAAATTCATAAAAAATCCTACAATGTGATCTTCTGGATTTTCTTTCCTCATTTTGTCTGTCATAGTTGAAGTGTACCTATGATGAAAATTACAGGCCTCTTTCATCTTTTTAAGTGAGAGAACTTGCACAATTGGTGGCTGACTAAATACTTTTTTGCCCCACTGTATATTTCCTCTTTTATAATTGTCTTTTCAGGTGTCCATGTATCTCATTGGCAACGGCTAATTCAACTTCCTAGAGAACAAGTTTTAATGACTCCAACCTAAGTGTATGTAAACTTCCAACTTCAACTGTAGATTGTATTGGGGGGAGGGGGAAACAATATTGTCTCTACTTACGATAAGCTGGTCTTGGGCATCACTGTGTGTAGCCTAATGTGCTTCACTTTTTTTCCGCTTCTGCCTTTCCTCAGGAAACTGGGCTCTCTTTCAACTGGAAATGTTTCCTGCAGCCTGTTTAGGGCTTCATCGGAGCTTGTGAACTCCATCTGTGTTCCCTTCCATTCCCACAGCACTGCCGGGAATCAGACTTGATTCCTTTTTCCTCCAGTGACTGTCTGATCGGAATGAATTGGTTACGATTTTCTTCAGCTCAGCAGGCTGATGATCAAAGTGTATACAGTATATAATATTTCAGTGCTAATCAGAAATAGCAGTATCAAGTGTAACATCGTTCAATGCGTTCAGCAGTATAGTTGCTACCGTAGCAAACAAACCAGACTGAACTCCAACAACATCAGCAGAGCTGGGGCACGTTGGAGAAGATGGCCAAGACCACCAGTAGTGGAGAGCCTTTGCTCCTGCCCTATGCAAGAGTCGGTTCCGACAGGGATGAGTGAGTATGTGATGAGCAACCTCAGTGACCGGTCCAGTGTGAGCAAGGAAAGCACTCTGATTAATACTTAAACTGCATGAACAAAGTCTCATATGAGTCCCTTCAGCTCCTATTATTCCTGATGTCCGTACAGATGCACCATGGGCCCTGCAGTGCAGTCAGACACTCTGTTCTGGCCATCTGACTCTGTTACAGTGAGTGAAAGGCAGCATCTGTAATATAGACGAGCCAAGTTACCTCCCAAAAATTCAGCCGAGTGCTTGGAGTGGAAGGAAACAGGTGCTGGCATACATTTTAATTTGAAAGAGTTTTAGAACCATTCTATGAGGTGTTGGTAGTCAAGCAGAAGAAAAATGGTAGCTGTACTCTGGCAAGCACTGGCCAAACTAAAGCAATGGTAAAACACTTCGATAGAGAACCTCTTCTGCAATATCTCTGACAAACCAGGTGGTGGTCCTGGAAAGCAATGGGGCCAGACAGTGTTTGCTGTTCGTCAGCACTTTAACTAAATAATTAAGAATATTTGGGTAAAATCAGGTGTCATGTGCCTGACATTTTAAAACTGCAGCTTTCTGCTGTTTGGGATTGCTGCTGCTGAGCGACTTGGACTGATACAGAACAAACAGTATGACCTAAGCCTTGGTTAATAATGGTTGAATCGTCTGGTAAACTGTCTCCCTTTCATTATTAAAAGAACTTGACAGACTAACATGAATGTCGGCCGTGCACAGCAGGTGCGTCGCGAGTCGTCCTATCGCCTGTCACCACAGAACATCGGCCGCCATTTTCTGTTTATTTCCAGACAGTAATACATGTTGAATCGCCATAGTTTGTTGACACCCAGCAGGTGATCTACTGTACAACTGATGTTTATTATGGTGTGTCGTGTCAGTTCAGACTGGTAGGGGACGAGCAGACCTACTGTAGTGTTTTATTTTATCAGATATGAATTCTTATGGGTGTTCTCAGTTTGTTTATTTATAGATTTTAGATGTGTATGAAAATGTGCTATTTTGCAAAGCGCTATACCTCCATTGTTTATCTAAAATGGAATGTTCATATCCTGCATATTTGACTGTGATATGTGATTGTTCACTTAGCTATCTTAAGATGAATGCACTTACTGTAAGTCGCTCTGGATAAGAGCATCTGCTAAATGACTAAAATGTAAATGTTTTACATACAGATCTCATATTACTGTATTGAATAAAATAAAAATTATACATACAGTTGAAGTCGGAAGTTTACATACACCTTAGCCAAATACATTTAAACTCAGTTCACAATTCCTGATGTTGAATTCTATTAAAAATTCCCTGTCTTAGGTCAGTTAGGATCACCACTTTATTTTAAGAATGTGAAATGTCAGAATGATAGTAGAGAGAATTATTTTTTTCAGTTTTTATTTCTTTCATCACATTCCAAGTAGGTCAGAAGTGGACATACACTCAATGAGTATTTGATAGCATTGCCTTTAAATTGGTTAACTTCGGCCAAATGTTTCTGGTAGCCTTCCACAAGCTTCCCACAATGGAAGAACTGGGACATTTTCAGGAATTGTGTACAGATCCTTGCGACACGGGGCCATGCATTATCATGCTGAAACATGAGGTAATTGTGACGGATGAATGGCAAGACAATGGACCTCAGCATCTCGTCATGGTAACTGTGCATTCAAATTTCCATCGACAAAATGCAATTGTGTTCATTCCGCAGCTTATGCATGCCCATATCATAACCACCGTCTACCATCTGCCTGGTAGAGTTGAAACCGGGATTCATCAATGAAGAGCAGACTTATCTTATTGTGCCAAAGGCCATCAAAGGTGAGCATATGCCCACTGAAGTCGGTTAAGATGCCGAACTGCAGTCAGGTCAAGACCCTGGTGAGGATGACACGCACGCAGATGAGCTTCCCTGAGACGGTTTCTGACAGTTTGCGCAGAAATTATTCAGTTGTGCAAACCCACAGTTTCCTTAGCTGTCCGGGTGACTGGTCTCAGACCATCCCGCAGGTGAAGCAGCTGGATGTGGAGGTAATGGGCTGGTGTGGTTACACGTGGTCTGCGGTTGTGAGACTAGTTGGACTTAAAACCAAATTCTCTAAAATGACGTTGGAGGCAACTTATGGTAGAAAAATGTACATTAAATTCTCTGGCAACAGATCTGGTGGACATTCCTGCAGTCAGCATGCCAATTGCACACTCCCTCAAAACTGCACATTTTAGCATGGCCTTTTATTGTCCCCAGCACAAGGTGCAACTGTGTAATGATCATACTGTTTAATCAACTTCTTGATATACCGCACATGTCAGGTGGATGGATTATCTTTGTAAAGGAGAAACACTCAAACACGGATGTAAACAAATTTGTGCACAAGATTTGAGAGAAATAAACCTTTTGTTGCGTCGAAAATTTCTGGGATCATTTATTTCATTTATTGGGACCAACACATTACATGTTGTGTTTATATTTAGTGTAATTTATTTAAAACAATACAAGTTAATTTACCTACTTTCCTGAATGGACATATAGCGTTTCTGAATGAAACTCTTCAAGTATTCCATACCTCGTAATGGGCGATCCTCTGGGACTCGGAGATGAGCTGAGCGCTGCACACTTTGCAGTAGGTGTCTGTGAAAAGCCCTTGGTCCACTTCTGTAGACTTCATCTGGTGGGAGAGGGGAGAGACAAACAACCACATGAAATATAATACTGGGTTGGGCATTTTTACATGAGGAACTTTAAAATAGCACAGAATATAATATGCTTGAATGGATCAAGTGCAATGAAGGGACATAATGGAGCAAGTAAATTATAATGTAATACTAAGATAGTTGTTTAATCAATATTTCATTATATCTAGCACTGTGATGGCAAAAACAAATGCAGAGTAGGTTTTTTCTTCCTTCCAGCAGTCAGTCATGACAGGATATTATGTTGAATCAATAAACCAATTTTTCAAGTATCAGGTCAAGCCTATGTCAAGGCAATAGTAAATAACTTAACGAGACTGAAGCCCTGATAGTATTTATCTTGGAAATTCATAGAACTAAATGACTGAACTTCAGCTGGGTGAGATTTGGAAGGGAAATGGCAAGATGCCCTCTCTCCCTTTCCCTCCGTCCCCTTCTATTACAATTTCAGCCCTGCTTCCATTAGAGAGCTCACATTGCAGATTTGGGAGCACTCACACTCATCTCATCGACTTTGTGGAGCCTTCATTAGGCATAGCAGATGAGCAGAAAAGTCAAGCAGATATAAACTATCGCAACACTAAGCATTAAGACAAATCTAGAAAAACTAACTGATTATAATACCTGGTTACTTAAAGGGGCAATCTGCAGTTATATATATATATTTTACTTTTAAATTAGTGATACATATCCATTGATTTGTGATGAAACATATTCATACCCCTTGACTTATTCCACATTTTGTTGTGTTACAGCCTAAATTCAAAATGGATTCCTTTTTTTTCACCCATCTACACACAATACCCCATAATGATAAAGTGAAAACAGGTTTTTGGACATTTTAGCAAATTTATAAAAAACATTTAACAGAATCCCCTTTGGCAGCAACTACAGCTGTGAGTCTTTCTGGGTTAGTCTCTAGGAGCTTTGCACACCTGGATTGTACAATATTTGTACATGATCATTTATTTTTATTTTTCAAGCTTGTTGATCATTGTTAAACAAGCCATTTTCAAGTCTTTCCATAGATTTTCAAGACGATTTCAGTCAAAACTGTATATAGGTCACACAGGAACATTCAATGTTATCTTGGTAAGCAACTCCAGTGTATATTTGGCCTTGTGTTTTAGGTTATTGTCCTGCTGAAAGGTTAATTCATCTCCCAGTGTCTGTTGGAAAGCAGACTGAAGCGGTTTATCCTCTAGGATTTTGCCTGAGCTTAGCTCTATTCCATTTATTTTTATCCTACAAAAACTCCCTAGTCCTTGCCGATGACAAGCATACCCATAACATGATGCAGCCACCAGCATGCTTGAACATATGAAGAGTGATACTCAGTGATGTGCTGTATTGGATTTGCCCAAAACATAACGCTTTATATACAGGACATAAAGTAAATTTCTTTGCCACATTTTTTGCAGTTTTACTTTAGTGCCGTATTGCAAATAGGATGCATGTTCTGGAATATTTTTATTCTGTACAGGCTTCCTCCTTTTCACTCTGTCATTTAGGTTAGTATTGTGGAGTAACTACAATGTTGTTGATCTATCCAAAGTTCTCCTATCACAGCCATTACACTTTGTAACTGATTTAAAGTCACCATTGGCATCATCCTTCCTCTCCGGAAACTGAGTTAGGAAGGATGCCTGTATCTTTGTATTGACTGGGTGTATTGATACACCATCCAACGTGTAATTAATAACTTATTCATGCTAAAAGGGATATTCAATGTCTGCTTTTTTTTAATTTTTACCCATCTACCAATAGGTGCCCTTCTTTGAGAGGCATTGGAAAACCTCCCTGGTCTTTGTGGTTGAATCTGTGTTTTAAATGCACTGCTCGACTGAGGGACCTTATAGATGTTTGTATGCGTTGGGTACAGAGATGAGGTAGTCATTCAAAATCATGTTAAACACTATTATTGCACACAGAGTGAGTCAATGCAACTTATGTTGTGACTTGTTAAGCACATTTTTACTCCTGAATTTATTTAGGCTTGCCATAAAAGGGTTGAATACTTAAAATGAACATAACACTTTTACATTATGGGGTATTGTGCGTAGGCCGGTGACAGAACATCTCAATTTAACTTCTTAGGCAGTGGTGGGGCGCCACTCCCGACACTACCAGGTGAAATGCAAGGCGCCAAATTCAAAATCCAAAAGTTGAATTATTAAACATGCATCAATATACAAGTGTTTCATAGTCATCAAAAGCTCTGCTTCTTGGCAATATCACAGCGTTGTCAGATTTCAAAAAGGCTTTACGGCGAAAGCACCACATTTGATTGTTTGAGGGTAGCACCTTCACTATTTTCTCATGACCATGAATTCATTAGCCTTCACGGTTCACACAAAACACATTTCACAGCGAAAACAAATCAATTACCTGTTGAAGAACTTCTGCTGATGGCTTCCCAAGTGTCCAACGAAGACAATCCATGGTTCTTTTGTTAGAAAAACTAATGTTTTATATCCATAAATCTCAGTTTGGTTCGCACGTTATAATCAGAAACTACAGCATCCACTCCTCCATTGAAACGTGACGCGAACTCGTTCAACTTAAACCTATAAACTTGTCCAAGAACAATCAAAAATCATTTTAAATGTATCCTTAGGAACACTTTTACGTATATTTACTATAATGATGAGTATGAAAACCACTTTTTCAAGGACAGAAATTCCTCGGGGTTTCGCCTGCCATATCTGTTCTGTTTTACTCACAGACAAATGGTTAACACTTTTAGAAAATGAAGAGTGTTTCCTATCCAATGGTGCTAAATGTGTGCATATCCTATTTTCCGGGCCTGAATGGGAGGCATTTTACTTTGGGCACGCCAGGGTCTCCAAAACGGTCACCTCGTGCGCTTCTGCCTACAAGGGGTGTGAATAGTTTCTGAAGGCACTATAACTAATAAATGCCTTGTGAGCGTAGTTCAACTGTCGTACCCCATCAGAACCCAAAATATGTAAACAATGTAACCTTATCGCCTCAACCTGGTTAAAACTATAATGTTGATATCATAGATGGTCAGTACTTGCATCCATCGCTCAGTCTATGAATTTGAGAGTGGTTACATTTCTCCAGCCCCATCCCTCAGCTTTATACCAAAACAGTGGTGATTTATTATGCTTTATTATTGTTTGAACTGCAGATTGTCCCTTTTAAACTTCAATCAGTAAACGATACAAGCAAAACTTCTCTCTAAAACAATCAATAATTTAACTGATTCCGTAGAATCTGCAGCATGTTCTTACAGCCAGGGTATGTGACCTGACTGTGATCTGTAATAAGCATGTGGCTCAGGGGTCCAAATCAAAACTAGTGCACTATATAGGGGTTAGGGTACCATTTGTGACGCAGTAGCTATAATCCTCTAAACTCTATCACCCCACCACACACTATATACTTAAAGGACAACCTGTAACCCTTTACACTCATACCCTTACACAGGTTGAAAATTTGAGATTTGGGCACTAATAAGCACCTACATTGGAATGTAGTGCCTGTAGAGCTCTGGCTCTGCACTTCACAGCGCTGTGTGGGTTTTGACTGACAGCCGTTCTGATTTCGACGTTGAGGACTATAATAAACACCGCTTTGATGTCATACAAACAAGCCAAACACCCGTGAGTACAAATGTGTATTTCATATCTCCAAATCATAAACCTCATGGGATATACAGGGTCAACATTTACAATCAGTATTTTTTTATGTACAGTTACAAGATGACATGGTGTCATACCCAGGGTTGTTCAGAACAGAATGAGTCTATTTTTGTTTATTTTGAGAGAAAAAAATGCTGCTTGACACACGCACCTGAATGCACTCATAAGTCCTTTCTACGCAAGCCAAAATTAGGATCTGTTTCCTTGAATTGCCTTGTGAAAGCCTAACACTGTAAGATTGTATTTATAACTTCGCTAGAAATTTTGCAATAGAACAAGCTTTCAAATCATGCCCACCTGACCCAAAATGGATCGTTTTTTTTTGGATTGCGTAAACAACAACAGCAACTGTGTGATGGCGAGGATGCAGGGTTATGTTCCAAATGAAACAACTACGTGTGCTTGCTCTAGTTCCTTACTCTAGTGCCTTATAGTTTAAGACTCTTATTTGAGTCATAAAAGTGCATTGAAATTGCTTAGGAACTATGCACACTTAGGAGAGGTGTGTAGCCACTTGGAGACACCAGTTAGTCCTCTCATCTTATGTTGCACCTACCTCACATTTTCCAGGAATAGTGTTACTAAATGTATTCAGAGTACTTTCTGATTCGTTATCAACAAATGTGGCGAAAAATACAGTAAATGTAAAACTCAAGAGTAATGTTTGGATTCAGTCATGCCAGGTGAACTGTTGTGTACTCGACTTTGGTCTCACCAGTTTCCCATTAACTACAAACGGTTCCCTTTCAATTGCTACCATGGTTATGCATATGCTTTTAATATTTATTCTGTATATAGGCCAATTCCCACAAGTGGGCTAAAAGAAAATATCACCACATACTTAAATAATATGAGATGAATCCTAACATTAAAAAAACATATCTTATGTATGTAATGTCTTCTTTATACAAAAGTTTGGACATATTCAGTTATTTGTCCTTTATTGGCATCTCCAAATCACTAGCCTTCAATAAAACAAAATCGGCCCATAGAACACTGGTATTGGAAAAGCATTTGGGTATGAGTTGGCCTACAGGAAAAAGCAGGTGAACAATCTAGCAAAACTTTTCTGCCTTAGGGCGGCTCATACATCTCTCCTTTTTCTCTTTCTATCCATCATTATGGTAAATAAATCATGAGCCCATTGGATGGAGACAGATCCTCCAGATGATTTATTTGTGTAGCCTGCCCTGGAGTAACAGGTACAGCAGATGAATAAAATAAACAATAAGCAAGGTGAGGAGGAGTGAGGAACGTGATAGAGAACAAAGGCATCTAAGAAAACTCCTCAATACTTTCTACTTTTACACATTTTAAGATTTACATTATACAATTCACATTGATTTGCCTGGTTGTCATCACTGGACATTTTTTGTTATCATGGAAGTGTTATTTTTCTCTCTTGCACATGTATTTTCATAACTTGCTGGGTGAACAGTGCAATAAAGTACAGATAGTTTGGTAAAGTGTGAATAGTGTGGTAAAGTGTAGGGATAGGCACTTGCCAGCGGACGTGTTTCAGAGCTTAACTACTTACGGAGTGGTGGGGCGCTGGCCCACTCCCGACACTACCCGGTGAAATGTGAGGCGCCAAATGCAAAATCCAAAAGTTGAATTATTAAACATTCATCAATATACAAGTGTTGCATAGTCATCAAAAGCTCTGAATCTTGGCAATATCACAGCGTTGTCAGATTTCAAAAAGGCTTTACGGCGAAAACACAATATTTGATTGTTTGAGAGTAGCACCTCTAATATTTACACATTAGCATAAATCCATAACCCAACACAGGTCTCACAAAACGCATAAAATCGCTAATATAAAATCGCTTACCTTTGATGAACTTCTGCTGAGGGCTTCCCAAGTGTCCAACGAAGACAATCCATGCTTCTTTTGTTAGAAAAGTCATTAATTATATCCATAAATCTCCGTTTGGTTGGCGCTTTATGATCATAAAATCCACCGTTGAGTCGCCCATTGAACCGTGAAGAGAACACGTTAAAATTATACCTATACACTTTCCCTAAGAAGTTAAGGACAAGTTGAGGAGGCAGGCAAAACAGGATATACAGCTGAAGTTGGAAGTTTACATACACTTAGGTTGGAGTCATTAAAACTCTTTTTTTCAACCACTCCACAAATTTCCTGTACACAATTCCTGAAAATGTCCCAGTTCTTCCATGGCCTGCATACTCACCAGACATGTCACCCATTGATCATGTTTGGGATGCTCTGGATCAACATATACAACAGCGTATTCCAGTTCCCGCCCATATCCAGAAACTTCGCACAGCCATTGAAGAGTAGTGGGACAACATTCCACAGGCCACAGTCAACAGCCTGATCATCTCTATGCGAAGCAGATGTGCTGAGCTTCATGATGCAAATGGTGGTCACACTGGTTTTCTGATCCACACCCCTACCTTTTTTGTGAAGGTATCTGTGACCAACAGATGCATATCTGTATTCCCAGTCATGTTAAATCCATAGTTTAGGGCCTAAATTTATTTATTTAAATTGACATTATTTGAACTGTGAATCTTAGAAATTGTTGCATGTTGCATTTTTTCTTCAGTGTATGAAAGATATTGGTGTGTTTTTTTCACCATCTAATTATGGTATGTGGTTTTTCAAAGATATATATATTTTTGTCTATCGCTTGATGATTTTATTTAGCAAAATGCTAAATATCCGCCTCACTTTCAGAATAAATGTAACCAATAACTACCCTACATTTTTTAAATAAAGAACTGTACAAATCTGTGTGTCTGTATACAGTTGAAGACGAAAGTTTACATACACTTAGGTTGGAGTCATTAAAACTCGTTTTTCAATCTCTCCACAAATTTCTTGTTGCCAAACTATAGTCAGTTAGGACATCTACTTTGTGCATGACAAGTAATTTTTCCAACAATTGTTTACAGAAACATTATTTCACTCATAATTCACTGCATCACAATTCCAGTGGGTCAGAAGTATCCATACACTAAGTTGATTGTGCCTTTAAACAATGTGGAAAATTCCATAAAATGATGTCATGGCTTTAGAAGCTTCTGATAGGCTAATTGGCATCGTTTGAGTCAATTGGAGGTGTACCTGTGGATGTATTTCAAGGCCTACCTTCAAACTCAGTGCCTCTTTGCTTGACATCATGGAGAAATCTTAATAAATCAGCCAAGACTTCCACAAGTGGTTCATCCTTGGGAGCAATTTCCAAAATGCCTGAAGGTACCACGTTCATCTGTACAAACAATAGTACGCAAGTTTAAAGACCATGGGACCACGCAGCCGTCATACCGCTCAGGAAGGAGACGCATTCTGTATCCTAGAGATGAACGTCCTTTGGTGCGAAAAGTGCAAATCAATCCCAGAACAACAGCAAAGGACCTTGTGAAGATGCTGGAGGAAACAGGTACAAAAGTAACTATATTCACAGTAAAACGAGTCCTATATCAACACAACCTGAAAGGCCGCTTAGCAAGGAAGAAGCCGCTGCTCGAAAACCGCGATAAAAAAGCCAGACTACGGTTTGCAACTGCACATGGGGACAAAGATCGTACTTTTGAGAAATGTCCTCTGGTCTGATGAACCAAAAATAGAACTGTTTGGCCATAATGACCATCGTTATGTTTGGAGGAAAAAGGGAGAGGCTTGCAAGCCGAAAAACCCCATCCCAATCGTGAAGCACGGGGTGGCAGCATCATGTTGTGGTGGTGTACTTCACAAAATAGATGGCATCATGAGGGAGGGAAAATGATGTGGATATGTTGAAGCAACATCTCAAGACATCAGTCAGGAAGTTAAAGCTTGGTCGGAAATGTGTCTTCCAAATGGACAATGACCCCTAGCATACTTCCAAAGTTGTGGCAAAATGGCTTAAGTAAAACAAAGTCAAGGTATTGGAGTGGCCATCACAAAGCCCTGACCTCAATCCTATAGAACATTTGTGGGCAGAACTGAAAAAAAACCTGACTCAGTTTTTTATTTATTTTTTATTTCACCAGGTAGGCCAGTTGAGAACAAGTTCTCATTTACAACTGCGACCTCAGTTACACCAGCTCTGTCAGGAGGAATGGGCCAAAATCACCCAACTTATTGTGGGAAGCTTGTGGAAGGCTACCCAAATTTTTTGTTAAACCATTTAAAGGCAATGCTACCCAATACTAATTGAGTGTATGTAAACGTCTGACCCGCTGGGAATGTGATGAAAGAAATAAAAGCTGAAATAAAATCACTCTCTCTACTATTATTTCACATTCTTACAAAAAAGTGGTGATCCTAACTGACCTAAGACAAGTAATTTTTACTAGGATTAAAATGTCAGGAATTGTGAAAAACTGAGTTCAAATATATATGGCTAAGGTGTATGTAAACTTCCGACTTCAACTGTACACATAAGATCCTCAAATAGTAACGTCAAAAGAAAATGCCCAGTTCATCCATCAGAGCATAAATCAATGCCACGCCCATAGGTTCCTTAACTTCACTTGAGATACCTATAAAAGCAAGCAATCAAACAACTTTGAACCATACCAAACAGAAGTTCAGTCTAAGCTGTTCAAAGGTGAAGTGATCTGGAGTGAAGTGGGGTGGTTGGCCAAACAGTTCACACCCTGAATTTGTGTCCTTTCACATGATCATGGTGACTTCAGGAGTTCTCCAGGGGGTCCATTTATAAACTGTACTGTACATACAAAATATACCCCAAAATATATGTGTGCCAGTTTTCCCGCAAAAGTTGGCATTTATAAAAACTTAACTTGGCGTGAGAATGTCCTTACCTACACACAAACTTTAGACCATGTGTATGCACTTTTTCTAGTCATTGAAGTGGTCTATTGCAAGCAGGCAAGTACGTTTTTTGTGCAAATGGAGGGGTGGGGATATTTTTTTAGGACGTCAAATGATCAAATTTGCCGTGGCTCTTTCTTTTAGAAACTGTTGTGGCCTAATTCCAATTTATACGGGTGTTATTGTCGTCATAAAAGGTGAATGGAGGGTGTTTTCCAGGCAAAGTTATAATGCTTGTTCATGCACGCACAGTTTTCGGACGGGTCTGATTTATAACGGAAAACACACATACTGTATATGTATGGCATGCAGTTTAAAAATCTCAATATTTTTTGACTTACAGATTCTTTTCAGAAATTGCGTATTATTTTCAGAAGGACTAGCATGCCCTACAATTTGCCAAACAAGTCAAACAATGTATTTTCAGAGATTTATTCTGCATAATAAGTCCTACCCTACTATCACATTACTTTAATAATAATTGATTGGATTTATTGAGCTTTTCTACCAACTTAGGTACTCAAAGCACTTTACATTTAAGGGGGAAACTCCACCACCAATGTGTCACGCATGGCGACCATTTTTGTGCCAGAACGCTCACCACATATCAGGTGGATAAGTGAGGAGTGACATATGCCAATTAGGAATGAGGGGGATGATTAGGTGGCCATGATGGAATGGGGCCAGGTTGGGAATTTACCCATGACACCAGGGTTAACACTCCTACTCTTACGTTAAGTTTCATGGGATTTGTTATGACCACAGGGAGTCAGGACATGTATTTAACATCTCATCCAAAAGACTGCACACTCCGCAGGGCAATGTCCCCTTCACTGCAATGGGGCATTGGGATCTCTTTAGACCAGAGGAAAGAGTGCCACCTACTGGGCCTCCAACACCACTACCCACAGCATCTGGTCTCCCATCCAGGGACAGGTCAGGACCAACCCTGTTTAGCTTCAGAGGCAAGCCAGCAGTGGGATGCAGGTTGGTATGCTAATGTTAACATAGATGTTTTGTTTATCACTGTAAAATAACTTGGATATTTCCTTCATCACTGTAAAATAACAATGATAGAGAAAATATATATTTCTCAGTAACACAACTTTCTCTAAATCTCTGGGTTTATGTAAATCTGTTTTAATCTGGGTAACCCTTTAAACTCTTCCATTTGAATTATCCCATTAATGCCTAGTACAGGATTATTTTGTTCCAGACTGCCTTTTCACCTTTTGGCACTTTGTGTCGCTTGTTCTTTAAAATAATGTGACCTTGGCACTGAGTTCCAGCGGGCAGCACAATGCCTGTAAGCTGTTATCAGCAGAGAGAGGGAGGGAGGCTGGCATTCAGAGCTCCTGTGTAAAGGAGGGGAGGGGCCAAAGCACCAAACTGACGGGATGAGGACAAAACCCAGTGTCTGAATGCTGCAGAACTAACAAACTAACAGGGGAAGAGCGGAGGAGACAGAATAAATAAATCAGTGCAACCTCCGCTCAGGAGCCCACATCGACGTCAACATGTGCTGCCGAGTCACACTGGGCTGTCGTCTAGTTGCCCCCCCCTGGCTGAGGAAAGGTCTGACGCTGCACTCATTCATTCACCAGCTACAGGGGCCAGGAATAGGAAGAGAAAACACGACTGTCCTGGGCTAGCCAATCTCTGTCTGTCTCTACTTCTCTCTTCCTGTTTCCCTGTCCTCTCTTGCTCTCTCTTTCTATCCATATTCTAAAAGATCTCTCTAAACATAGAGAAATTAGGCTTTACATTTCACAAGGAATAGAATGCTTGGAAAGCCTTGAAAATGTGTATATAACAACCAGAAAGTGGAAATAGGTTAGGAAGATGGAATGGAACTTTTGTTGAACTGAATAATTGATTGAAAACGTGAGTCAACAGTTCCGTGTAAATCATTCAAGGTGTTCAGCGCACTGCTCTAACTTGGTCATTAGTGGGTTCAGGAGAGAGTGGTAGCTCTATAATTCATGACAAAAAAGTTTGTGCATTTGTTAAAATCATTTAACGAATTTATATTATACAACACTTTGAATGTAACTTCAGTTGTTGACTGACCCAGACCATACATTTTTAACATGTTTGAAATAGCTAGATCTTCTGAAATGGTTACATTAGTAGGAAATGTAAACATTTAAGAGCTCAAAAAGTAATCTTGCCCATGTCACTGAATAACATTAATTGAGCCTTGAATACAGCATTGTTTCAAAATAGCTCAAATGGAAAATACTAATTTTCCTCCCCCCCTCCCCTCCAAATCGCTCCCTAAGAGCGTAAGAGCAGATCAAGTGCTACATTTGCTCTAATGGAGAAAATATGAATATGCAGTCACATTACGGTCACATAAATCAATCCCATCCATTCCAATAAACTCCTAACATTTCCTTCAGCAGATACAGTTGAAGTCGGAAGTTTACATACACTTAGGTTGGAGTCATTAAAACTAGTTTTTCAACCACTCCACAAATTTCTTGTTAACAAACTATAGTTTTGGCAAGTCGGTTAGGACATCTACTTTATGCATGACACAAGTCATTTTTCCAACAATTGTTTACAGACAGATTATTTCACTTATAATCCACTGCATCACAATTCCAGTGGGTCAGAATTTGACTGTGCCTTTAAACAGCATGGAATATTCCACAAAATGATATCATGGCTTTAGAAGCTTCTGATAGGCTAATCGATATCGTGTGTCAATTGGAGGTGTCCCTGTGGATGTATTTCAAGGCCTACCTTCAAACTCAGTGCCTCTTTGCTTGACATCATAGGAAAATCAAAAGAAATCAGCCAAGACCTCAGAAAAAGAATTGTAGACCTCCTCAACTCTGGTTCATCCTTGGGAGCAATTTCCAAACGCCTGAAGGTACCACGTTCATCTGTATAAACAATAGTGCGCAAGTATAAACACCATGGGACCATGCAGCCGTCATACCGCTCAGGAAGGAGACGCGTTGTCTCCAAGAGATGAACGTACTTAGGTGCAAAAAATGCAAATCAATCCCAGAACAACAGCAAAGGACCTTGTGAAGATGCTGGAGGAAACAGGTACAAAAGTATCTATATCCACAGTAAAACGAGTCCTATATCGACATAACCTGAAAGGCCGCTCAGCAAGGAAGATGCCACTGCACCAAAACCGCCATAAAAAAGCCAGACTACGGTTTGCAACTGCACACGGGGACAAAGATCTTACTTTTTGGAGAAATGCCCTCTGGTCTGATGAAACAAAAATAGAACTGTTTGGCCATGATGACCATTATGCAGGAGGGACTGGTATACTGTAACTGACCTAAAACAGGGATTTTTTACAAGGATTAAATGTCAGGAATTGTGAAAAACTGAGTTTAAATGTATTTGTCTAAGGTGTATCTAAACTTCTGACTTCAACTGTAGCTGCTAATTACCCAGAGTTCAGAGCAGTGTAGTGTGAGGGTCCATGTTAAAGGACCCATGACAACCAACATTGTTTTACCTTTATTTAACTAGGCAAGTCAGTTAAGAACAAATTCTTATTTTCAATGACAGCCTAGGAACAGTGGGTTAACTGCCTTGTTCAGGGGCAGAATGACAGAATTTTACCTTGTCAGCTCAGGGATTTGATCTAGCAACCTTTTGGTTACTGGCCCAATGCTCTAACCACTAGGCCACTTGCCGCCGAGGTGGTTCAAAAGATATTAGTTATCCCACTTTGAGTCCTATAGATTTAGCTATGGTTCTATACTATAAGATACGATAACTTTATTGATCCAGCTTCAATGCTTTAGGTAAAACATGTTCTATGTTCAGTGGTTTTGAGCAATAATTTAGCTGTTGGATTTCTCACATAGCGAGTTCTCTTTGATGACTAAGAGTTTAAATAAATATCAAAACACCCAAGATATATATATAAAAAAATACACCATGCAGACAAGTAAAATGTATTACCCACTGTAGCGTGTGCAATCCTCGATAGGCGGATTAGTAGTTATTCATTTCCCTACATGAACAAAATAAGCAGCCTCCAAAAATGGCATCCAGGGGAATAGGTTGCTGGAGGTAGCTGAGGCAAATATTTGTTTTCTATGGCTCTATTTTACCTTTTCAGCTGCTTTCAAGATCAAAGCTCCCGTGCTATTGTGTATTGTGGATCGACGGCCTCTATAATTAGTGTATTCTCTGTGTTAACAGTGAAAGCTGTGCTCTCATGCTCTGTGACTGTGCATCACTGAGCAACACACCAGACCGGAAAACTGCACTGGTCCGCCTTTCATAGCTAAGGTTGACGTTCTGTGTCATCCAGCTGGGCTTTGGGCTGGGTTTGTATTGTCTAAAATGTATGATATAATTTTAACCGTATAATTGCTTGAATCAAAGATTTAATGAAATCAGAACTGTGAAGGAGAGGTACAGTACCAGTCATAAGTTTGGACACACCTACACATTCAAGGGTTTTTCGTTATTTTTACAATTTTCTACATTGTAGAATAATACTGAAGACATCAACATTATAAAATAGCAAGCCAGCAGCATACCACCCTGCATCCCACTGCTTGCTTGCTTCTGAAGCTAAACAGGGTCGGTCCTGTTCAATCCCTGGAAGGGAGACCAGATGCTGCTGGAAGTGGTGTTGAAGGTCCAGTAGGCTACTTGCCACCCCACGCTACCTGCCGCCTCACATGAACATGTGAAGTTCATAGGAGCATGTCAAAAACATATATACATTTTTCCATTCTAAAAATTTGGAATAAGCAAAGGCTTTGATTTCTGGCCGAAAAAACACAATAATGTTGAAGTAAAGACCCCTGCCAACTAATATCAACACATATTTAGTTTTGGATTCATTTTTATTAAAATTAAACATTGCCTTGTGCCCTGTAATTCCCTTACCAAAAACCCACATATCTTGAAGATATTTTCTGATTTCTCTCCCTCATGAGGACGAAGGATAATGAAAGTTCACAGAAGTAAAAGTAAAAGTAGACCTATCCATTAGTTTGTGTTTTTACTGATAACACACATTGTTTGAGTTATTCAGTTATGAAAACTAGAAATTGGATAATGGAATTTCTTCAATTGAATTGGCTACAATGGGAAATCATAGTAGTCTCAAACAACATGTGGGGGTCACAAGTTTGGACAGCGCAGTACACTACAGTAAAGTATAGCTCAGTACTGTACAGTAGAGTAGAGTTCAGTACAGCACACAGTAGAGCACACTAAAGTTGAGTACACTAAAATGTTCTGTATCATACTCTGCTTTACTGTACTGTATTGAACTCAACACATCTCCACTCGAATGTACTTGACTGTAATCTACTGAGCTCTACAGTGCGGTACTTTGATGTCCAAACTTGTGAAACATAGACTTCTATGATTGGTTTCAGATTTGGTCCGGTCCAACCAAATTTGGTCTCGTTTGGGGCAAGAGCTCAATAAAATAATAGCCAATGTGTAGAATACCCCAATATGCAAAGGAGGATATTGCATATTTCTACCTTAGTGTACCTATTCAGGATACATCACCATGAAGAGAATGACATTCATATCCATAAATAAGCATGTCTGTGTAGTAAGTGAGAAATCTGAGTCTCAGCACACTCTCTCCAGTCCTTGGCTAGGCTGCTGGTTGTCTTGCAGCGCTGCGTCCCAGCTGAGCTCATTACCATTGGCTGTGTCCAATGATTCTATTTCTATGTTGTGGCAGCACATCAGAGCAACACAGAGGAGAATCCAGGGTGAGAGGGAAGCCACTGAGGAGGAAGAGACTGGATTGTAGCCTCTTACACTAATCAGAGGTATAGACAGACAGGTTGTGTACACTGCTAGACAACTCCCCAGCTGAAAACTTTGGCTGAGAAAACTTCATTTTAAATAATCTTATAAGACCAGTGTGGTTCTTTTAATGATGGACAAACAGACCAAAATAAAATTAATCTTGAGAAATGTATGATTGCAGGATGGCAAATTGACATACTTCACACAAATATAAATATTTGTTCCTGAGGGAGGTTTGCTTACCGTTTTTCTTGACTACCTAAGCACCTGTGTCTAAACAGAATTCACTTTTTCTAAACAATTAACACGCAGCCCAAAACTGAAACAATTTGGCCAAAATGACACATCAAATATTAAATGCATGACACAAAATCAACTACCTCAATCAAAACATACAACTTGTTATCTAATGAAAAGTTATTTAAATCAATCGTTACACAGTGGCCCAATAATTACTAACTACACTATCAATATACCCTAACATGGTGAACCATCTTTTATATATCTGGGCCATTTGTTTATACTATAATTATAGTATGCACCATAAAAGGCAAGTAAACATTATCACAGCATGGGCTGCATTCTTTTTTTCTAAAATTATTTTACCACAGATGACCAATGAAGAAAGAATGTCACTCAAGAGCATGAATATCCAGAAACAAAATGCTTTATTTGACCTTTTTTACTGAGAGCTGAACTATCTTCCTCTATGGGCCCCTCTGCCTCTCCCATTTGTCTGTGCCCTCCCGAGGCCTCTTACTTGGTCCGTTCTTGGAAGCAGGAACTCAGAGGCGACCTCTTATGCATGATTAAAGACTGATTGCACAATTGTTCAGAGGTTTTACACACGTGCAGAAGAGGTTCACATTCATGGAAGTAATTTGCATCAGCGGTGACCAAATGTTTTAATTTTGTTTGTCATGATTTACTCAACTGGAGTTTTGCATCATTTGTAGAGAGTTGTGTTTACTGTTTTGAAAAATGTGCTTAGCATTTTCATTGTGTGTGAAAGTAATGAGAAATGACTTAAGGTTTTGCAAAAATAATTACTGTTGTGCTCATTGGGTCATGATGGAGATCAAGTGGACCCCAGTTTCATTAAAATTGTCTTAGCAAAAACTGTAAATCTTGTTTGAGGAGATAAAGCTGTAAAATGTCGGCAATTGTCTAATGTGCCAGATCTTTTTTTCTAACGCACTTCAGTAATGGAGAGGATGGGTTAAAACAGACCAAAATCTATCCAATGTGTTTCATTTTTAAAAGCAGAGCAAGCTACCACTTCACTCCGAATGAAAGAGAATATTATAGTATTCTAATGATTCCAGATCACTTTCATGGGGAAAACCCTCAGAAATAATACATAGGCATATTTAGCAGAACATAACAACCACACTTTGTCTAGCAGGGTTGATTATAAATGATCAGCTGCTTATCCATTCCATATGCCATATTATAACTAATAAAACAGCCAATTCATTAAAACAGCTCTATACATGATGGGCATTATTAAGGATGAAAGAGATGGGCTCAGTAGCGCTGGATAGAGTTACAATTACTGTAACATAAAGCAGCTCCTGGTGCCCATGGATAGCATAGGGTCAATTCTGTGTGAATTGAGATCAAGCCAAGAGATGATTTAGACAGCAACATGATGAGATTCCTATGTAGGAGTACTAGTAATACCTCAGAACAGTAAACAGGCATTTTGGTGTCAGAGCTGTGTTATAGGTTCCAAACTATCCAAGACATTAAGGAGATTGGTTAAACATATTATCTAAGGAACAGACTCCACCACAGGAGGTTGGTGGCACCTTAATTGGGGAGAACGGGCTTGTGGTAATGACTGGAGTGAAATCAGTGGAATTAGCAAACACATTGTTTCCAGGTGTTTGATGCCATTCCATTTGCTCCTTTCCAGACATTATTACGAGCCGTTTTCCCCTCAGCAGCCTCCTATGGACTTCTGTCATTGTCTTTGAGAATGAACAGTCATAAAATGACTACTGAATGGAGAGTTAAGAGATACTTGCTAAACTTTAGTTTGCATTTACATAGCGTCCCGACTAGGACAGCATAACTAGTGTGAAAAGACGAAAAAACATGATACTTTTCTCTTTGTTTTCATTCAGTAAACGCAAAGCACGCAGTCATCCAGGCGCTCCACAACATAAATAATGGATCAGACATCAGTTATAACTTACAACTGCGGAAACAACACATCTCAGAGTAAGACAGGGTAAAAAAACAAGCAAACAACCAAACTTTCCAGCTTTGCACCTCAATTCCAGCAGGTCCTCATTAACTTGTTAGGGAGTGGAAGCTGAGAGGTCGGTTTTGGAGAGTCTGGCGTGCTCAAAGTAAAATGCTTGCCACCCAGGCTCAGAAACTAGGATATGGACATAATTAGTACTATTGGATAGGAAACACTCTGAGGTTTCCAAAAGTCTGTGAGTGTAACAGAAGTCATTTGGCAGGCAAAAACCAGAGATTTTTCCATCTGGAAATCTCATTCTTGTGGCTTATAGCTCACTTTGAGACAGTGCCTATAAAAAAGTCTTTATACCAGGACACTCAATGTAGTACCTATTGCTTCCACTGGATGTCAGCAGTGTATAGGCAACGTTTAATGGAAATCGGAACTAATGTGTTCTATTGGGAGAAGTTTTAGCCGGGGGACCTCTTTTTCAGTTGCACGTTTTTGGGCGCACATTTGGCTGAGCGGTCCACTTTATTTGACTTATATAACGTTTAGATGACCATCCAAGTGAAAGATTATCACTTTTATTCATAAAAGATAAGCTAAGGAAGCATTTTAATTGGTTTTTGTTTTGTTGAGGGAAAGTTTATAGGTATAGTTGAACGCGTTCTCGTCACATTGGATTTTCTGAACACAAGGTGCCAACCAAACTGAGATTTAAGGATATAATAAATTACTTTTTCTAACCAAATACCCATGGATTGTCTTCGTTGGACACTTAAGAAGCCCTCTGCAGACGTTCTACAAAAGGTAAGGCACAGGTTTTCCCTGTGAAATGCATTTTCTATCGACCGCGCTGGCTAAAGATTTCATGGTTATGGAAAATATGTGAGGTGCTAGCCTCAAACAATCAAATGTAGTGCTTTCGCCGTAAAGCCTTTTTGAAATCCGACAACGCTGTGATATTGCCAAGTTGCAGAGCTTTTGATGAGTATGGAACACTTGTATATTGGTGCATTTTTAATAATTAAATTTTGGAATTTTGTCTTGCATTTCACCTGGTAGTGTCGGGAGCAGCCCGCTAGCGCCCCAGTGATCCTTGAGAAGCTCATTAAATTATTTCTCAAAGGTTCTCACAGGATAATTTATTTTATTCCACCATATTCCCTCCAAAGTCCTCAACTTGAGGTATATACAGTTGAAGTCAGAAGTTTACATACACTTAGGTTGGAGTCATTAAAACTCGTTTTTCAACCACTCCACACATTTCTTGATAACAAACTATAGGTTTTGGCAAGTCGTTAGGACATCTACTTTGTGCATGACACAAGTCATTTTTACAACAATTGTTTACAGACAGATTATTTTACTGGGTCAGCAGTATACATACACTAAGTTGACTGTGCCTTTAAACAGCGTGGAAAATTCCAGAAAATTATGTCATGGCCTCAGAAGATTCTGTTAGGCTAATTGACATCAATTGGACGTGTGCCTGTGGATGTATTTCAAGGCCTACCTTCAAACCCAGTGCCTCTTTGCTTGACATCATGCCAAGACCTCAGAAACAAATTGTAGACCTCCACAAGTCTGGTTCATCCTTGGGAGCAATTTCCAAATGCCTGAAGGTACCACGTTCATCTGTACAAACAATAGTATGCAAGTATAAACCCCATGGGATCACACAGCCATCATACCGCTCAGGAAGGAGAAGCGTTCTGTCTCCTAGAGATGAACATACTTTGGTTCGAACAGTGCAAATCAATCCCAGAACAACAGCAATGGACCTTGTGAAGATGCTAGAGGAAACGGGTACAAAAATATCTATATCCACAGTTAAACGAGTCCTATATCGACATAACCTGAAAGGCCGCTCAGCAAGGAAGAAGCCAATGCTCCAAAACCGCTATAAAAAAGCCAGACTACGGTTTGCAACTGCACATGGGGACAAAGATCGTACTTTTTGGAGAAATGTCCTCTGGTTTGATGAAGCAAAAACAGAACTGTTTGGCCATAATGACCATCGTTATGTTTGGAGGAAAAAGGGGGAGGCTTGCAAGCCGAAGAACACCATCTCAACCGTGAAGCACGGTTGTGGCAGCATCATGTTGTCGGGGTGCTTTGCTGCAGGAGGGACTGGTGCACTTCACAAAATAGATGGCATCATGAGGAAAGACAATTATGTGGATATGTTGAAGAAACATCTCAAGACAACAGTCAGGAAGTTAAAGCTTGGTCGCAAATGTGTCTTCCAAATGGACAATGACCCCAAGCATACTTCCAAAGTTGTGGCAAAATGGCTTAAGGACAACAAAGTCAAGGTATTGGAGTGGGCATCACAAAGCCCTGACCTCAATCCTATAGAAAATGCGTGGGCAGAACTGAAAAAGTGTGTGCGAGCAAGGAGGCCTACAAACGTGACTCAGTTGCACCAGCTCTGTCAGGAGGAATGGGCCAAATTCACCCAACTTATTGTTTGAAGCATGTGGAAGGCTACCCAAAACGATTGACCCAAGTTAAACAATTTAAAGGCAATGCTACCAAATACTAATTGAGTGTATGTAAACTTCTGACCCACTGAGAATGTGATGAAAGAAATAAAACCTGAAATAAATCAATCATTCTATCTACTATTATTCTGACATTTCACATTCTTAAAATAAAGTGGTGATCCTAACTGACCTAAGACAGGGACTTTTTACCAGGATTAAATGTCAGGAATTGTGAGTTTAAATGTATTTGGCTAAAGTGTATGTAAACTTCCAACTTCAACTGTATCTTAGCTGTATTTAGGAGTAAACAGAATTAGATTATGTATTCAAGCATCTCCCAACGCAACAAGAATCATTCTAAAGCCCCAAAACAGAAGCCATCTTAGTTTGCAAATGAAGATAGGTTGCCTTTGGCTAACTGTTGCTATGGATAAATCAGCAATGCCTTCCAAAAACCACAATCTAGCTATCTGTCCAATACTTGTTCACTCTTTCTACAAATTGAGACCAATAACATCTTGATGTAGCTGGTAAAATATAATCTTGATGTAGTTGACTATAGTAGAGTGGTTGTGACTGGAGAGAGCGTGTGAGAGAGTGAGAAAGAGAGAGAAAAACAGTGCCTTAGAATGTCATACAAGCTCACTCTAGCAACTGAATTAACTTTTTAGGCATCATCACCCATGGGGACAAAGATTGTACTTTTTCGAGAAATGTCCTCTGGTCTTGCAGTGGTGACGGTTTTGGAGAGTCTGGCATGCCCAAAGTAAAATGCCTGCCACTCAGGCCCAGAAACTAGGATATGCACATAATTAGTACTATTGGATAGGATACACTCTGAAGCTTCTAAAACTGTTAGAATAATGTATGTGAGTATAACGGAACTGATATAGCAGGCGAAAACCCAAGGAATTTATGTCCAGATTTCTTTTTTTGTGACATTTCCTCCGTTTGATAGGCTTCCTATTGAAATCCATGTATAATAGCTCCCAGATTGCAGTACCTATGGCTTCCACTAGATGTCAACAGTCTTTAGACAGTGTTTGAAGGCTTTATCACTGAACAGAACCAAAAGGAAGAAGAAATAGTGAAGGCACCACGGATGTCAATAACTTTTCCTGGGCACGAGACCGTGAGCGCGCCCCACTCTATTTTTCTTTTATATCATTTAGGATATCATCAGAGTGAAATATAATCATTAATATTCATAAAAGGATACCTAAGGATGCATTATATATTATGTTTGATTTGTTTGGGCAAAGATAGGTATAATTTGAACGCTTTCTCTTCACTGTACAAAGGGCGACTCGACGGTGGATTTTCTGAACATAACGTGACAACCAAACTGAGATTTATGGATATAATAAATTACTTTTTCTAACAAAAGAACAATTGGATGTCTTCCTTTGACACTTGGGATGCCCTCAGCACAAGTTCTTCGAAAGGTAAGTGATTTATTTTAGCTCTTATATGGGTTTTGTGAGACCCGCACTGGTTATGAATTTATGCTAACGCATAAATATGAGAGGTGCTATCCTGAAACAATCAAATGTTGTGCTTTCGCCGTAAAGCCGTTTTGAAATATGACAACGCTGTGATATTGCCAAGAAGCAGAGCTTTTTATGACTATGCAACACTCGTATATTGATGAATGTTTAATAATTCAACTTTTGGATTTTGAATTTGGCGCCTTACATTTCACCGGGTAGTGTCAGGAACGGGGCGCTAGCGCCCCAATGTTCCCTAAGTGGTTTAATTCAGAGATTTGATTATTAGAGCACATGGGCTGAGGCTAAAATACTAAAAAAGCATGATACAGGTAGGGAACCACATGAGAGAGATTAGCACATACTGGAGTGGTAGGAGGGATTGATTATCATACAGCTATAATTAAGTTAGAGTTTAAAAAACAGCATGTAACAAACAATACAAGTAGGCTAATTGCATGTGTACTACGATTTCTTTATCCACTCCGACACTATTTATAAATGCTATACTTCATCCGGATTCTGTAAAAAAAACATGCACTTTAGTCTAAATGAC
This sequence comes from Brachymystax lenok tsinlingensis, assembly GCA_030435695.1. Classification (NCBI taxonomy): domain Eukaryota; kingdom Metazoa; phylum Chordata; class Actinopteri; order Salmoniformes; family Salmonidae; genus Brachymystax; species Brachymystax lenok. The sequence goes on along the minus strand of CM059807.1, from coordinate 18,201,094 downwards.
TTCAAATTATTTTAGCTCAGTAAATAGCGCTCACCCCTCCATCCCAAGAGCTTAGCGGTCAGACAACGGCCTGGCTTTATCAGCCTAATAGAGTGCATTGTGAGCATGCATATAATCAGTGTTTGCATTATAAGCAATTATGAATACAATCCTCTACAAACCTGACTAACACCAACAAAGAGATTAGTTCATGAACAATACTATAACACTACCACTGTGTTTTATCTATCCAATTACAACATAGAAAAAAATACCAACTCTGCAAAAGAAACTACACAAGGGGCTAGAGTTTCTCTTGTTTTCCACCAATAGGAAAACACAAATTGGTAACTACATCTGCAACCTCCCTCAGTAGCTAATAAAATACAACTGGCCAAGGAAATTGACAGTTGAAATTAAAGCAGGGGGACTTGCCAGACAGTTTAACTGAAGCTGCAGCTGCTTGGACTCTCCTCACTCGGGTTGATCTGTGAAGATCATGAGGCCATTTGTCCAGTACTAAGGATGTATATCTTCCCATTTCAAGACAATTCCATACATATCAGATACATGAGTTCTGACACGATACAGGAATGATGTAGTTTGAAACGATTCAGTGCGACTCCAGAACGAATTGATGCACTAACATGTTTTGCATAAAGACATTAACTTTCCATTCTAAATTCAAATCTGCTGCTGGTGGTCATGAGCCTGGGCCTTTCTAAGGTGGATCTGTGTGTATGATGCATGTCTATGGTGTACAGTATGTATTATGTAGGCATCTGATCTGAGCCATAAGGGAGACTAGACATATAGTCTAGTCTGGGGGCGGGGGGGCAATAAAATGACTTTTATTCCAGTAAAACACAATTTTTCAACAGAGCATAGATAGCAATAACCTAGAAAATTACATAGGGTGTCACTCAGCTAATAAAGCCGACTATTGTGCAAGCCATTTTAGCATTTAAATGCTGACAGGCCGCCTACCTCGCATTGGTCAGCGTGTGATCCTGGGGTCTGTGCGCAGTTTGACTAGGCTACTGAAATTCCCTGGTGTTATTCGAATGCAAATACACTATATACACAAATTGTATTTATTTTAGCTTTATTTAACTAGGCAAGTCAGTTAAGAACAAATTCTTATTTTCAATGACGGCCTAGGAACAGTGGGATAACTGCCTTGTTCAGGGGCAGAACGACAGAGTTTTAACCTTGTCAGCTCGGGGATTCGATCTTGCAACCTTTCGGTTACTAGTCCAACACTCTAACCACTAGGCTATCTGCCGCCCCAATGTGGACACCCCTTAAAATTAGTGGATTCAGCTATTTCAGCCATACCTGACAGGTGTATAAAATCGAGCACACAGCCATGCAATCTCCATAGGAACACATTGGCAGTAGAATGGCCTTACTGAAGAGCTCACTGACTTTCAACACGACACCATCATAGGATGACACCTTTCCAACAAGTCAGTTAATCAAATTTCTGCCCTAGTCAACTGTAAGTACTGTTATTGTGAAGTGGAAATGTCTAGGAGCAACAACGGCTCAGCCGCGAAGCGGTAGGCCCCACAAGATCACAGAACGGGACCACCAAGTGCTGAAACGCTTAAAAATAGCCTGTCCTCGGTTGCAACACTCACTACAGAGTTCCAAACTGCTTCTGGAAGCAACGTCAGCACGAAATTCATGAAATGGGTTTCCATGGGCGAGCAGATGCACCCAAGCCTAAGATCACCATGCGAACGCCAAGCTTCAGCTGGAGTGGTATAACACTCACCGCCATTGGACTCCCCGGAGCTGTGGAAACGCGTTCTCTGGAGTGAGGAATCACGTTTCACCATCTGGCAGTCTGACAGCCGAATCTGGGTTTGGCGGATGCCAGGAGAACGCTACCTGCCCCAATGCATAGTGCCAACTGTAATGTTTGGAATAATGGTCTGGGGCTGTTTTTCATGGTTCGGGCTAGGCCCCTTAGTTCCAGTGAAGGGAAATCTTAACGCTACAGCATACAATTACATTCTAAAACAATTCTGTGCTTCCAACTTTGTGGCAACAGTTGGGGAAAGCTCTTTCCTGTTTCAGCATGACAATGCCCCCCGAGCACAAAGCGAGTTCCATGCAGAAATGGTTGATCAAGATCCGTGTGGAAGAACTTGACTGGCCTGCACAGAGCCCTGACCTCAACCCCATCAAACACTTTTGGGGTGAATTGGAATGCCGACTGCAAGCCAGGCCTAATTGCCCAACATCAGTGCCCGACCTCACTAATGCTTGTGGCTGAATGGAAGCAAGTGAAGAGTCTTCCAAGAAGAGTGGAGGCTGGTATAGCAGCAACTCCATATTAATGCTAGAGGTCGACCGATTAAATCGGCATGGCATTTCAAGTTTTCATAACAATCGGTAATCAGCCTTTTTGGATACCGATTATGGCTGGTTACATTGCAATCCACGAGGTAACTGCGTGGCAGGCTGACCACCTGTCACGCGAGTGCAGCGTCAAAAGGACCTTGTGGCTACAAGGAGACAAGGTAAGTTACTAGCTAGCATTAAACTTATCTTATAAAAAACAATCAATCTTCACATAATCACTAGTTAACCTAGTAATATCATCAACCATGTGTAGTTAACTAGCTTGTCCTGCGTTGCATACAATCAATGCGGTGCCTGTTAATTTATCGTCGAATCACAGCCTACTTCAACTTTGATGAATTAACAAAAGCGCATTAGCAAAAAAACACATTTGTTGCACAAATGTACCTAACCATAAACATCAATGCCTTTCTTAAAATCAATACACAGAAGTATATTTTTTTAAACCTGCATATTTAGTTAAAATAAATGCATGTTAGCAGGCAATATTAACTAGGGAAATTGTGTCACTTCTCTTGCGTTCAGTGCAAGCAGAGCCAGAGTATATGGAACAGTTTGGGCCACCTGGCTCGTTGTGAACTGTGTTTCTTCCTAACAAAGACTAATTAATTTGCCAGAATTTTACATAGATAGGACATAATAGTTGTGCAATGTAACAGCAATATTTAGACTTAGGGTTGCCACCCGTTCGACAAAATAAGGAATGGTTCCGTATTACGCTGAAAGAAAAAACATTTTGTTTCAAAATGATATAGTTTCCGGATTAGACCATATTAATGACCAAAGGCTCATATTTCTGTGTATTTATTATAATTAAGTCTACGATTTGATATTTAAAGAGCAGTCTGACTGAGCGGTGGTAGGCAGCAGCAGGCTCGTAACCATTCATTCAAACAGCACATTACTGCGTTTGCCAGCAGCTCTTAGCAATGCTTGATTCACAGCGCTGTTTATGACTTCAAGCCTGTCAACTCCCGAGATTAGTCTGGTAATACTAAATTGCCTATAAGAACATCCAATAGTCAAAGGTATATGAAATACAAATGGAATAGAGAGAAATAGTCAACGCGTCATAATTCCTATAATAACTATTCTAAAACTTCTTAACTGAGAATATTGAAGAACTGGGAATATTGAACCACCAGCTTTCATATGTTCTCATGTTCTAAGCAAGGAACTTAAATGTTAGCCTTTTTACATGGCACATATTGCACTTTTACTTCCTTCTCCAACACTCTGTTTTTGCATTATTTAAACCAAATTGAACATGTTTCATTATTTATTTGAGACCAAATAGATTTTGTTCATGTATTATATTAAGTTAAAATTAAAGGGTTCATTGAGTATTGTTGCAATTGTCATTATTACAAATATGTATAGAAATCGGCCGATTAAATCGTTATCTGCTTTTTTTTGGTCCTCCAATAAATCGGTATCGGTGTTGAAAAATCAGAAATCGCACGACCTCTAATTAATGCCCATGACTTTGGAATGAGATGTTCGATGAAGGAGGTGTCCACATAGACTGACATAGACCACATATGACCAAAAGTATCTTAAATATTTGACTGATGCGTATCTGTGAATTGTTGCATCCCGATCCAGTACCATCATCAGCATTGTTATTAACCTCCTTAGCAGCAGACAGCAGCATTTTTCCAGCTGACTTTCCAGGCCAGGACCCCTGAGTGGTTTAAACTGCGTCCCAAATGGCACTCTTCCCTATAGCTCCCTATGAAACCTGGTCAAAAGTAGTGTTTGCCTTAAGAACAAAACAGACCATGTTGACAAACAGGTAAAAAAAGTGGGTGCTCCTTTTATCGCACTGAATATCTGCCATCTTTTTCTGTTAATTTCCAGACGATTATAAATATTAAATCGCCACCGATTAAATCGTCACCCAGCAGGTAATCTACTGCTGACATTCACTATGGTTTGTCCTGTCCTTTAGTTAGGCAATCAGGCAGATTTTCTTTAGGCCAAGGTACATTGTCTTATGCCAGAAAACATGATGATTCCGTCTGCACGGTTGAGGGACGAGCGTCGCATAGGAGTGACGCCACCTGTAGGAAGACAATGGCCAAGGTCTATATACTGGCAACTCTGTTTTACAGAATACTTCTACTTACTGTATTGAATATGATCTAATATCAGCCTTAACTGATCGAGGGGATGCAGCACCTGTTAAATGATTACCAGTTCCCCTGAGGTGTAACCCCAGAGCCCCCAGAGCCACATTTATCTCAATATTAGACTGGTGTAGCCTGCCTCCTGACAACAGAGCAGCTGGGTGAAAACATTACAGTGCAGTCTGGGCAGAGCGCCGACAGTAGACTACACCAGCACAATCAACAGACTGGTGTTTAGCCACCGACAGAGACATTTAGGTCAAGTGTTAAGTCACTTGAGTGAGTGTGTATGCGTGTGTGCGTGTACGTAACCCATTCAATTATGACTCTGGTCTATTTAATCACTTACATTTTCTCCAGTTAGATTACCTCTGGAGGTAAGATTAGGTCTGTAGGATTTTCATCCTCAGAAAGGGTCAATACACTGTCCATAAAAACACTGTCCATAAACCTGCTGCAAAGGGCTTGGGTTCCGGAAGTCTGATGCTTTCAGGGATTTCAAAGTACAGCCAGCCTAAATGCATTTCCTCCTAAAAAAGGCTTGCCTGCTCTCAGCCTGATCAACAAAAGGAGCACAAATTAAGGTTATGCATGCACCAAGCCAAGCTGATCCATATATTGAGAAAGATTTAAAAGACACTATTATCCCAGCTCATCAATGGGGACAAAGGGATGCTGTTTATCATTTATATTTGGAGTGACATTTCAAAGTATACAGTTGTAACACCTGGAGGGATGATTTAACTCCCAGTTCTTTACCTGTGGGTACCATCAAGGGGCAGAGGACAGGGTGATTTGGAGGTGTTAACATGGAATACAAGGACAATCTCTCTTTCTCCCCCCTCTCTCCCCCCCACTTCTCTCTCAGGTGTGATATAGTATAATTAGCCTGCTAACAATATCACTTTTATGGTTATTTTTTTATACACTACTGCAATCTAAGAGAACTTCAGGGAGTATCTCATGACACATTCATCTTCTTCGATTCAATGCACTTTGACCTTCTGTGTTACACTTGGCTGAATTTTTTTTTGTTTTTACACATCTTGAAGACAGCAGTGAAATACACAGACTGACTGAAAGGAGGATTTTCAATAAACAACTAAAAAGGGAGGGACATTTTTACTTAAACAAAAACATTCACTTATTGATGACACTGAAGCAGAGCTTCAAAGCCCTTTATTTCATTTTATTTTTAGCCCTCACAAATGACTGAGGGTAGAGAGGGATCACACGATTTTTACCACTTCAAGCCTTTTCCAAAATAGAAACAATATGAAATAGGGAGACTGAACAAATATATCTGGGGTTGTTAAAGTGAGAGGTCGATAGGGGACATTATCATCACCTGAAGTTTGAAAGCTTGAATGTGTATTAGTATGAATGTGCATATTAATGTGAAATGCATGAGTATTAAGTCCTCCAAGATGTTCAAAAACACACCAAATATACCTCATATTCTGGATGACTCACATTCACAGAACTTTTGAAAATGCATGTGTAAGCAGCACATAGGCCTGAGGAGGCGTATTTAAATCTGTCACTGACAGCAGGCATGCAGCAACAGAGAACATTGTCTTAAGATAATGAAAAACAAACGGGTTGATAGTGCTCGGACGGAGCCACCTTGTGGTTCAGTACAGCGAGCCTCTCCTCAGAAAGACAGTGATAGCAGCAACCTTTCACAACTCTGGCAACTGACTTTGAATCAAGCAGACTGGAGAAAGAAAGAGCTCAGAAAGAGTTGAAGAACAGCAGTGATGGGAACTGTCAGGCAAGCATGATTAAAACTCTAGATACACCATAACACGTACATCGACAAGTGGAAGAGTTAACTGTAAATCATTTCACAGTTGTGTCCCAAATTACACTAATTACTATTTAGTGCACTACTTTTTGACAACACCCAATGTGTGATTATCACACATTGACTCTTCAGGGTGCCCATAAACTGTAGGCAGGAGCAACGCATTATATTTGAAATATCTTCTGTATAGTTTAAATATTGTAAGGTTAACGGGGTGCCATGATTTGTTATGGGTTTGAAGGTTTGCCCAAGACCCCAATAATTCTAACCTTGGCCCGTTATAAAGATATAACATCAGAAGTGTTTTTCAGCCTCAGCTAAGAGGATTCTAGGGTGATATGGGCGCTGTTGCATGCTGCTCAGAGTGCAGTAAGTGCACTACATAAAATACATTTGATATACTGAGATACCTGAAGCAACTGTATCAGTTTAAAAGTTACCAATGTGCTCTGTTTTTCTGTGTCTCTGATCCTTTTAGAAAACCCAATTAAAATATAGTATTTGATAAACAAATTGAAAACCAGAGAGAGAGGCACAGCAGCGCAGAGAGAGAGAGAGACACAGCAGCAGAGAGAGAGAGAGACACACAGCAGCGCAGAGAGAGAGAGAGACACACAGCAGCACAGAGAGAGAGAGAGACACACAGCAGCGCAGAGAGAGAGAGACACACAGCAGCGCAGAGAGAGAGAGACACACAGCAGCGCAGAGAGAGAGAGAGACACAGCAGCGCAGAGAGAGAGAGAGACACAGCAGCGCAGAGAGAGAGAGAGACACAGCAGCACAGAGAGCGAGAGAGACACAGCAGCACAGAGAGAGAGAGACACAGCAGCACAGAGAGAGAGAGAGACACAGCAGCACAGAGAGAGACACAGCAGCACAGAGAGAGACACAGCAGCACAGAGAGAGACACAGCAGCACAGAGAGAGGCACAGCAGCACAGAGAGAGGCACAGCAGATAAAAACAATGCAACAGAAGGAGAGTAAAGTTCTCTCAAACAAGACAATGAAGTTGCTGCTTGCGCTCTGGGGGAAGTGGATAAAGCAAAGATAATATTAATGTAGTAATGATAAAAAATAATCTAATCACCTGGTGAACACACTTCAAAAGGCATGCAAAGGGATTTAATATGCAACAATTCCAGGTATATTTCTAAATAAACACACTACGATTCTCAGCCTTTCAAAGCCCTTTCTACGGTACCTACAACAAGACACCTCACTGGGGGGGAAAGTCACAATTGTTCAATAAAGGAAATACAAGTTTAAGAAAACATAAAAATTAAGAAAACGATTAAATAGGACTATATAGCCAGGACAAGGTGCGGAGGTGAATTTGTCATGCCACAGTCAGAGGCAGAGAGCCACATCTATCCAGAAGCATGGTTGCCAGTCATGTGGGAGATAGATATCTAGCTACATTAGGTAAATTACATTCAGGTTTTGGTGTGCTGTCATTTTTTGACTTAACAAAAATAGTATCATGGGGATGTTCACCTATGTTTCACACTTGGGATAATATTAGTGCAAAAGATTATAATGAGAATGTCATGGGAAGATGCATGGGAACGAATCCTCAATGGATGTAGTCACAATCCAATGACTGGATACACTTGAATAGTCAAGATACAGACATGCCAACTTCTCAAATCCCATGCATTGTGCTGAACAGTGGGCAAATTTAAAACCCAACACACGATATGGTCAATAGATCTAATACTAGATAGCCGATATTATAGTAGTAGAATGACAGGTGAGTTCAACTCACTCCAACTGGTTGAGCTATTGGAATCCCATAAATGACATTATATATCAAAGCAAAATAAATAACGATCTAAAAAAGTCAGCGTGTGTAAAATAGCCATGGGATGGATAGCCTTATAAAATATGAGGAATTGTTTGGCCTCTGATGCCATCCCACTTTCTAAGCACAGCGAGAAGCAAAATGATAATCCTGAACAGTACGACCCGTTGACTTGAATTTCAAACTCAAATATGTCTGCATCGAATCACATGGAGTGTTTATGAAACCTCAATGAGATTCGCAATTTAAGCGCGCATTTCAGCTTGAAGACCTCCGCATCAGGCTACCCGGTATTTCCAAACACTGTGTCATGAATTCCACATCACGTAGCCTAGATGGAGGAGAGGATTTCAGTTTCTCGTTACAACTGGCTCATAATGTCAAAAAGGATGCTGATTTTCCACGCAGCGCAGCGGACATGAACATGATTTATGATGGAGCTGAAAACATTAGACACTCTGAGTTGTATAGTCTATTTCTCTGTCAATTGAGATTGGTACCCGTTGTAAAACAAAACGGAAAACAAATCACACATAAGTATAGGCTAATGCATGTCTGAGATGTAGCCTACCTGTAACTCCAAACTGTAACCCTGGTACAGGTGTGTCGGGAAGACAGTCAGTTGATGTTGCACTTGTAGGGAAACTGTGTAATCCATTGACCAGATCAGCGAAACGTGTGTACAGAGCAGTCGCTTCCACAGCTGTTTGCAGTAGGCTACTCTACTGCCCGTAGTACAATCGTCGACTGTTCTCCGCCCCGCTTTTACCTCATTGGCCGTTTGACAAAAGTAGCCTAGCTGTGCGGAGCTCCGACACGATTTTCTCCAGTGATACAGTAGCCCAACAATTTTAGAGTGATCAACTGGTCCAATCCATTAGAGGTGGTATCGCACAGCACCTGTCACCTAGAACGCCAAATACGCAGCGTGCGTAATTGTATGAAATAAATTGTAAGCTATGTTGGTTGAAAATTAGTCTTATTCATATGGGGCCCTATCATGATAATCTATGGTTAAAATGATGTTTCTTATAATAATCTTAGTAAATATGTATGCATATTATATAATTGACATGTAAATGTGTGTGTTCAAGGCCGACTGCAGGCATAAGCGACATAAGAGTTAACACCCCAAAAAAACTCAGTCGGGGTCTCAATTTAGGATAATAGAATACACATGGAGCAAATTCAGCAATTCTTCTCTTGTAATGTCAGTCACTGAAAGACACTCAATTAACCATGTCAGCTAACAATTGTTTGATTGGTAAGTCTAAACTTGTAGTAATCATGACCGAATACTGTCTAGGCATGCAGGGCACGTGTACAGGGCCCCTGACCTCCAGGGAGACTCCATTGATTTTGTTAGTCACTCTCACTCAGATATCATTAACATGCCATTAGTCATGGCAAAATGAGTAGAATTGCATTAAATGTTTTATAAAACTGCAACATTTCCTTTTCACCCCTGGCAAATGTGTAGAACTGCAAAAAACTGCTTTAAACTGCAACATTTCTGCTTCACCTAATGGCAAGATGTGTAGAGCTGCAGAAAACGTGCTTTTAAACTGCAACATTTCCTCTTCACGCCCATGGCAAAATGTGTAGAACTGCAGGGAAAAAAAAGAAGAAATTCTCTAGACCGCCAGGAGGGGGCCACTAAAATATTTTGCCTGCGATTTGGGGAGGGGCCACCAACCAAATCTCGCTTAGGGCCCCAAAAAGGCTAGAGCGGGCCCTGTGTGTGTGTCTGTTTGTGTGTGTGTGTGTGTGTGTGTGCATGTGTGTGTGTGTTTGTGCGCTCGCGTATGTGCTGTGTGTGTTCTGAAAGGGGAAGGTTTTATTACGATGAAGGGGGATTTAATTTCCAAATGTCGACAGTGCTGATAATTTTAAGTAGGTCAATACATCAATGTCACCAGGGGACTTTCAACTGGAGAAATGTCCTTGCCATGTCATTGAGCTCAGTCAATGTGCTGAAAGTACAGATAGGCAGCGAAAGATGCCAAGCAATGTTTGACATGGGAACCATGGGTGACACACACACACACACACACACACACACACACACACACACACACACACACACACACACACACACACACACACACACACACATATACACACACACACACACACACACACACACATCACAAGATGGCTCTCAATAGCACTAGAGTAGGCTGTATCTCTTGTGGATAGCCAGGGAAAATGTGTCAGGGCCAGATGTTCTGTTTTGAGTGTTCACATTCTAGCACATTGACTACAATATATTCACATAATTATATGTTACAGCTAATTGAAGTATGGATGTGTGTGGCATTCTACTGATGTTGGTGTTTCCTTCATTTCTGTCACTGAACACTCCCACATTCCCATGGGCCACTGCCTCTCATATGAAAACAATAAATGTACTGTCGATGATTACAGAGGATGCATTGCAACCTTAAAGGTGTCCTCTGAAAGTCAGAAATAAAAGATTAACAGTACAATTAATTTTCATGTTACTATAATTGATGTCACTTTTGTCTATTCTTGAAATAGAAGGTTTGTTCAGCTGTGGTTGAGAGCTTACACATTTTTCATAATAAGTGGGGAATGTCTGCATTTGTCACAATCAAATCAAATCAAAGTTTATTTGTCACGTGCGCCAAATACAACAGGTGTAGACCTTACAGTGAAATGCTTACTTATAGGCTCTAAACAATAGTACAAAAAAAAGGTATTAGGTGAACAATAGGTGAGTAAAGAAATAAAACCAACAGTAAAAAAAGACAGGCTATATACAGTAGCGAGGCTATATACAGTAGCGAGGCTATATACAGTAGCAAGGCTATAAAAGTAGCAAGGCTACATACAGACACCGGTTAGTCAGGCTGATTGAGGTAGTATATGTACATGTAGTTATGGTTAAAGTGACTATGCATATATGACAAACAGAGAGTAGCAGTAGCGTAAAAAAGGGGTTGGCGGGTGGTGAGACACAATGCAGATAGATAGCCCGGTTAGCCAATGTGCGGGAGCACTGGTTGTTCGGTCCAATCCAATTGAGGTAGTATGTACATGAATGTATAGTTAAAGTGACTATGCATATATGATAAACAGAAAGTAGCAGCAGCAAGGGGGGGGCACAATGCGAAAAGTCCAGACAGCCATTTGTTTACCTGCTCAGGAGTCTTATGGCTAAAACTGTTGAGAAGCCTTTTTGTCCTAGACTTGGCACTCCGGTACCGCTTGCCATGCGGTAGTAGAGAGAACAGTCTATGACTGGGGTGGCTGGGGTCTTTGACCATTTTTAGGGCCTTCCTCTGACACCGCCTGGTGTAGAGGTCCTGGATGGCAGGCAGCTTAGCCCCAGTGATGTACTGGGCCGTACGCACTACCCTCTGTAGTGCCTTGCGGTCAGAGGCGGAGCAATTGCCATACCAGGCAGTGATGCAACCAGTCAGGATGCTCCCGATGTTGCAGCTGTGGAATCTTTTGAGGATCTCAGGACCCATGTCAAATCTTTTTAGTCTCCTGAGGTGGAATAGGCTTTGCCGTGCCCTCTTCACGACTGTCTTGGTGTGTTTGGACCATTCTAGCTTGTTGTTGATGTGGACACCAAGGAATTTGAAGCTCTCAACCTTCTCCACTACAGCCCCGTCGATGAGAATGGGGGCGTGCTCGGTCCTCCTTTTCCTGTAGTCCACAATCATCTCCTTAGTCTTGGTTACGTTGAGGGAGAGGTTGTTGTCCTGGCACCACATGGCCAGGTCTCTGACCTCCTCCCTGTAGGCTGTCTCGTCGTTGTCGGTGATCAGGCCTACCACTGTTGTGTCGTCTGCAAACTTAATGATGGTGTTGGAGTCGTGCCTGGCCATGCAGTCGTGGGTGAACAGGGAGTACAGGAGGGGACTGAGCACGCACCCCTTGGGAGCTCCACTGTTGAGGATCAGCATGGCAGATGTGTTGCTACCTACCCTCACCACCTGGGGGCGGCCCGTCAGGAAGTCCAGGATCCAGTTACAGAGGGAGGTGTTTAGTCCCAGGATCCTAAGCTTAGTGATGAGCTTTGAGGGTACTATGGTGTTGAACGCTGAGCTGAATAGCATTCTCACATAAGTGTTCCTTTTGTCAGGTGGGAAAGGGCAGTGTGGAGTGCAATAGAGTTTGCATCATCTGTTTTTTATTTTACCTTTATTTTACTAGACAAGTCAGTTAAGAACAAATTCTTATTTTCAATGATGGCCTGTTCAGGGGCAGAACAACAGATTTGTACCTTGTCAGCTCGGGGAATTGAACTTGCAACCTTACTGATTGAGTATTACAGACTCAATCAGGGACATGTTGAAAATGTCAGTGAAGACACCTGCCAGTTGTCAGCACATGCCCGGAGCACACGTCCTGGTAATCCGTCTTGCCCCGCAGCCTTGTGTATGTTGACTTGTTTAAAAGTCTTACTCACGTCGGCTACGGAGAGCGTGATCACACAGTCATCTGGAAAAGCTGAAGCTCTCATGCGTGCCTCAGTGTTGCTTGCATTGAAGCGAGTATAGAAGTGATTTAGCTCGTCTGGTAGGCTGGTGTCACTGGGCAGCTCTCGGCTGTGCTTCCCTTTGTAGTCTGTAATAGTTTGCAAGCCCTGCCACCAAAGACGAGCGTCAGAGCCGGTGTAGTATGATTCAATCTTAGCCCTGTATTGGCGCTTTGCATGTTTGATGGTTCGTCGCAGGGCATAGCAGGATTTCTTGTAAGCTTCCGGGTTAGAGTCCCGCACCTTGAAAGCATCAGCTCTACTCTTTAGCTCGTTGCAAATGTTGCCTGTTATCCATGGCTTCTGGTTGGGGTATGTACGTACAGTCACTGTGGGGACGACTTCCTCGACGTCCTCAATCAAGCCAGTTTGAGGAGTGTCCTCTTGAAACAGGTGTCAGGTGTCTCAGTGTAGCAGGTAAGTAGAGTCAGGCGCAGGACAACGGAGATGAGTAATCAAGTAAATTTACTCAAAATACAAACTATCAAAAGGTAGTAAAAATCAAGCTCACAAAATACAGACCATCTAACATAGAACAAACACACACAAAACCATGGGGGAAACAGAGGGTTTAAATAAGGAACATGTAATTATAGGTATAGAAACCAGGTGTGTATAATGAAGACAAAACAAACAGAAAATGAAAAGTAGATCGACGGTAGCTAGAAGACCGGTGACGTCGACTGCCGAACGCCGCCTGAACAAGGAGAGGGACAGACTTCGGCTGAAGTCGTGACAGTACCCCCTTGATGCGCGGCTCCAGCAGCGCACCGACACCGGCCTCGGGGACGACCCAGAGGATGAGGTGCAGGGCGATCTGGACGGAGACGGTGAAACTCCTGTAACAACGAAGGGTCCAGGATGTCCTCCACCGGCACCCAGCATCTCTCTTCCGGACCGTACCCCTCCCACTCCACGAGGTACTGAAGACCCCTTGCCCGGCGCCTCGAGTCCAAGTTGGCTTGAACAGCATAAGCCGGGGCCCCCTCGTTGTCCAGAGGGGGCGGAGGAACCTCCCGCACCTCAGACTCCTGGAGTGGACCAGCCACCCCCGGCCTGAGGAGAGACACATGGAACAAGGGGTTAATACGGTAATCTGGGGGAAGCTGTAACCCATAGCAAACCTCGTTCAGTCTCCTCAGGACTTTGAATGGCCCCACAAACTGCGAACCCAGCTTCCCGGCAGGGCAGGCGGAGGGGCAGGTTTCGGGTCGAGAGTCAGACCCGGTCCCCCGGTGCGAACACCGGGTCCTCACTGCGGTGGCGGTCGGTGCTCGCCTTCTGCCGCCTCACGGCCCATTGCAGGTGCACATGGGCGGCGTCCCAGGTCTCCTCCGAGCGCCTAAACCATTCATCCACCGCAGGAGTCTCGATCTGGCTCTGATGCAACGGTGCCAGAACCGGCTGATAACCTAGTACACATTGGAAAGGAGAGAGGTTAGTGGAGGAGTGGCGGATTGACTTTTGGGCCATCTCTGCCCAGGGGATGAAAGCCGCCCACTCCCCCGTCCGGTCCTGGCAATATGACCGCAGAAACCTACCCACATCCTGGTTAACTCTCTCCACCTGCCCGTTACTCTTGGGGTGAAAACCTGAGGTGAGGCTGACAGAGACCCCTAGACGTTCCATGATGCCTTCCAGACCCTGGATGTGACCCGATCAGAGACGATGTCCTCAGGCACCCTGTAGTGCCGGAAGACGTGGGTGAACAGAGCCTCCGCAGTCTGTAGGGCCGTAGGGAGACCGGGCAAAGGAAGGAGACGGCAGGACTTAGAAAACCTTTCCACAACGACCTGGATCGTGGTGTTACCCTGTGATGGAGGAAAATCCGTCAAGAAGTCCACCGACAGGTGCGACCATGGCCGTTGTGGAACGGGTAGAGGTTGTAATTTCCCTCTGGGCAGGTGCCTAGGAGCCTTGCACTGGGCGCACACCGAGCAGGAGGAAACATAAACTCTAACGTCCTTGGCCAAGGTGGACCACCACTACTTCCCACTAAGACAGCTCACCGTCCGACCGATGCCAGGATGACCAGAGGAGGGTGACGTGTGGGCCCAATAGATCAAACGATCGCAGACGGAACGTACAGATACCCAGCTGGACACTGAGGTGGAGTGGGCTCTGTACGTAACGCCCGCTCGATGTCCGCGTCCAGCTCCCACACCACCGGTGCCACCAGGCAAGAGGCCGGAAGTATGGGAGTGGGATCTATGGGCCGCTCCTCTGTGTCAAACATCCGTGATAGTGCGTCTGCCTTAATGTTTAGGGAACCTGGTCGGTAGGATGGGGTGAAAACAAAACGGGTGAAAAACATGGCCCATCTTGCCTGGCGAGGGTTCAGTCTCCTCGCCGCCCGGATGTACTCCAGATTGCGGTGGTTGGTCCAGATGAGAAAAGGGTGTTTAGTCCCCGCAAGCCAATGTCTCCACGCCTTCAGAGCCTTTACGACAGCCAACAGCTCCCGGTCCCCCACATCATAGTTACGCTCCGCCGAGCTGAGCTTCTTCGAAAAGAAGGCACAGGGGCGGAGCTTAAGTGGCGTACCCGAGCACTGAGACAGCACAGCTCCTATCCCAGCCTCGGACACGTCCACCTCCACTATAAATGCCAAAGAGGGATTCGGATGAGCCAGCACGGGAGCCGAGGTAAACAGAGCCTTCAGGTGACCAAAAGCCCTGTCCGCCTCAGCTGACCACTGCAGTCGCACCGGTCCCCCCTTCAGCAGTGAGGTAATGGGAGCCGCTACCTGACCAAAGACCCGGATAAACCTCCGGTAGTAGTTGGCAAACCCTAAGAACCATTGCACTTCCTTTACCGTGGTGGGAGTCGGCCAATTACGCGGCTGAAATGCGGTCACTCTCCATCTCCACCCCTGACGTGGAAATGCGGTACTCTAGGAAGGAGACAGACTGTTGGAAGAACAGACACTTCGGCGGAAGTCGTGACAACAGGATCCTTATGTGCAGAGATTACCAATACATTCACATCCAGACATTGTATGAGGCATCTATAGCATAATAAATATTGTTCTTAAAGGTTAAAGTGTCATACAGTAGGGGACAGCCGTGGTCACTAGCTTTCATGAAATAAAACCATTGTGGGGTTCCTTGAGGAAATTACCATACAGAACACTCAAAGGTGATCCCTGAATCCATGATTTCATCCCAAATGGTACCCTATTCCCTTCAAAGTGCATTACAGGGCTCTGGTTTAAAGTAGTGCACTATTTCAAGTCCTATTCCAGTCTTCTTTTCACCTCATTTAACACCTGCTTTACTTAACAAAAAGGCACATCTCAATAGGTGATCCAAGTATCCTCATGTTATGGCATAAGTGGGCCTTTCTTCTTTTGTTCTCTATTGCTCCTCTATTATTCCTCAAGCAAGCGCGGAGACCGATAACATCACAAAGTCAACATCATACCAACTTCTTGAATGCCCTACTCCCTGAATTTTGAAGTTGGGTCTAAAAAAAACTTTAGCGTGTGTACTTTACTGTATTTATATTTGGGTTATCGCTTCTCAATCAGAAAGATCAATAATCACTGGAGGATGTCTTTAAGGAATATGGGGCCATTGGGATTCCGGTTATCAAATCAAATTTATTTATAAAGCCCCCCTTACATCAGCTGATGTCACAGAGTGCTGTACAGAAACCCAGCCTAAAACCCCAAACAGCAAGCAATGCAGGTGTAAAAGCACAGTGGCTAGGAAAAACTCCCTAGAAAGGCCGTGCCAGGTGCAGATTATAACAGAACATGGACAAGATTTTAAAATGTTCATAAAACAGGCAGAACAGTTGAAACTGGAGAAGCAGCACGGCCAGGTGGACTCGGGACATCAAGGAGTCATCAGGCCAGGTAGGCCTTGGAATGGTCCTAGTGCTCAGGTCCTCCGAGAGAGAGAGAGAGAGAGAGAGAGAGAGAGAGAGAGAGAGAGGAGAAATACTCCAGATATAACAGACGGACCCTAGCCCCCCGACACATAAACTACTGCAGCATAAATACTGGGGGCTGAGACAGGAGGGGTCTGGAGACACTGTGGCCCCGGCCGACGATACCCCCGGACAGGGCCAAACAGGCAGGATATAACCCCACCCACTCTGCCGAAGCACAGCCCCACACCACTAGAGGGATATCTTCAACCACCAACTTACCATCCTGAGACAAGGCCGAGTATAGCCCACAAGATCTCCGCCACGGCACAACCCAAAGGGGGCAACCCGGACAGGAAGATCACGTCAGTGACTCAACCCACTCAAGCGACACCCCCAGGGACGGTATGGAAGAGCACCAGTAAGCCAGTGACTCAGCCCCTGTTATAAGGTTAGAGGCAGAGAATCCCAGTGGAGGGGAACCGGCCAGGCAGAGACAGCAAGGGTGGTTCTTTGCGCCAGTGCCTTTCCGTTCACCTTCACACTCCTGGGCCAGACTACACTCAATCATAGGACCTACTGAAGAGATGAGTCTTCAATGAAGACTTAAAGGTTGAGACCGAGTCTGCGTCTCTCACATGGATAGGCAGACCATTCCATAAAAATTGAGCTCTATAGAAGAAAGCCCTGCCTCCAGCTGTTTCTAGGCACAATAAGGAGGCCTGCGTCTTGTGACCGTAGCGTACGTGTAGGTATGTACGGCAGGACCAAATCGAAAAGATAGGTAGGAGCAAGCCCATGTAATGCTTTGTAGGTTAGCAGTAAAACCTTGAAATCAGCCCTTGCCATAACAGGAAGCCAATGTAGAGAGGCTAGCACTGGAGTAATATGATCAAATTTTGGGGTTCTAGTCAAGATGCTAGCAGCCGTGTTTAGCACTAACTGAAGTTTATTTAGTGCTTTATCCGGGTAGCCGGAAAGTAAAGCATTGCAGTAGTCTAACCTAGAAGTGACAAACGCATGGATTAACTTTTCTGCATCAGTTTTGGACAGAAGGTTTCTGATTTTTACAATGTTACGTAGATGGAAAAAAGCTGTCCTTGAAACAGTCTTGATATGTTCGTCAAAAGAGAGATCAGGGTCCAGAGTATAGTCGAGATTTCCACTAGATCATCATTAGGAAGCACTTAGCTACAGAGAGGAAGAAGCAGCTGGGTGTGTGGCAGTATTTTGTCAGGTAAACACAAAAGAAACACACACGTCGACAGCAAGAACATTTGAAATGGGCCACTTTGTTGTCACAGGCTGCCATGTCACTGCATCCCCCTGTTGCTTTCTGTGGTTGAGTCTGACACACTGTTTTGGCTTATGCCATTTTTGCATGAGCGGCCACACAAAGGAGTGAATGTCACCATCACTCAATCCCTGCCCAGTAGCCCGTGGCAACCACCACCACCCAACTCACTGTAACGCTGAGAGGAGGGGGAAGAATCCCAAATGTAAGTCTCTGCCTGGACAGAATGGGGGAGGAAATCTGTCTTCCAACACTGTGTTTTACATGAAAAATGATGAATCTGTGCTTCTCTCGGATAGTAATAGCAGTTCATATGGTTAGGGGGTACTTTGGTTTTCCAGGCGTTTTTGGATGGTTTACATCCTACAAGTTTAGCCTCCATGTTTTCATTAATACTGTTTGTTTTACGTTGAGGAGAGACTGTGCAAGAGGAGGACCTACACCTCTTGTGCACTGTGTATTTGTGTGCAGGAATCAAGCACTGGGGAGCAGCAATATTCTATGTGCAGGCCTCTCATTCCTTTATCTCTGTGGTTGTTGTTTTTTGCCAAGCACGGATATTCTCAAGTTTAGGATGTGCATATCATCCTCTTTCTCCTCCTAGACCTTTACCCATAATACTGTAGCCCAGGGGAGTGCCAACACTCATTATATCAGAGCAGACATCATGTTTGGTTGTGACATTCCCTTTAGCACCAAATCTGCCGCTCTTGAGCAAGGCAGTTAACCCCCACAGCAATTGCTCCCCGAGCACCGATGACGTGGATGTCGGTTATGGCAGCCTCCCGCACTTCTCTGATGTGGAAGACAGTTGTGCAACTGACTAGGTATCCCCTTTCCCTTCCCTTTGTGACACTCCCCTTAGCACAAGCAGCCGTGGTCAAATTTGTTTGTGACACTCCCTTTAGCACAAGCAGCAGTAAGTCCTCAGAAGGGAGTACAGGTCCTATAAAATATTCAGCTCCATACCAACAAAAAGCATTCGATTTTATTGGAAAACCATTGTTCCATTTGCCTTGGTAAATTGTGTTACGTCTGATTGAATGTCAGCTGAATTATTCTTTTTTTTTTTATATCAAATCAAATGTATTTGTCACATAATTCGTAATCAAAAGGTGTAGACTAACTGTGAAATGCTTACTTATGGGCCCTTCACAACAATGCAGAGGGAAAAAAAGACAAATAATAGAAAAATAATAACATGCAGTATAAATACATAATGAGTAACTTGGCGATATACATAGGGTACCAGTACTGAGACGATGTGCAAGGGTACGAGGTAATTGAGGTAAATATGTACATATAGAAAGGGGTAAAATGACTAGGCAACAGGAAAGATAATTAACAGTAGCAGCAGCATATGTGATGAGTCTTTAAAGTAAGTGGAAGAAGAGTCATTGCAGATAGTCCGGGTAGCTACTTGGTTAACTATTTAACTAACTATTTAGTAGTCTTATGGCTTGGGGGTAGAAGCTGTTCAGGGTCCTGTTGATTCCAGACTTGCATCGGTACAGCTTGCCATGCGGTAGCAGAGAGAACAGTCTTTGACTCTGGTGGCTTGAGTCACAAGTTTTAGGGCCTTCCTCTGGCACTGCCTGGTACAGAGGTCCTGGATGGCAGGAAACTCTGCCACAGTGTTGTACTGGGCCTTACGCACTACCCTCTGTTGCGCTTTGCGGTCAGATACAAAGCAGTTGCATACCAAGCGGTGATGCAGCCAGTCAAGATGCTCTCAATGGTGCAGCTGTATAACTTTTTGAGGATCTGAGGGTGTTGACAGAACCATAACAAAGTGACATTATAATTCAATTACAGGAGGCACGTGAATTCCCTTCCCCACCTCCTTCTCTAAAAGAGAGAGAGAACAGAAAGAAAAAGTGTGAATGAGAAAGAGAAGGAGGAGGCAGGACTTTGGGAATAGCTTGACAGTGAGAGAAATTGCAGTGTATGACAGGTGAAATATGAGTTCCACTGATGCAGCAACAGGGGAATGTAGCCAGTGGGTTTTAGAGACTTTTGCCCTTATTCCTTCAAGTACAGGTCTGCCTGGATTCAGGCAAAATCACATCACATCTCATACATAGGTGGATGACTCACTTTGCATTCGACCTTGAAGCATTTACCTACAGAGGTAAATTCACTCCTTTTATGTAAGCAGGCCTCTCTTCTGGGTATGTTTTTAGGTAGTGTTTCTTGGCTGCATGCAGCCATCGCTCATATTGTAGGTTATTTAATTGATCAACACACCAACATTATGAGAAGATTGAGTGAATGTGAAAGTAAATTCACACCACTTCCACAATACATATCCAGCAGAAGGGGTTTTAGATACTAGGATGTCATTCCAATAGTAATAATCCCCCCATAGGGCTCTGGTCAAAAGTAGTGCACTATACAGGGAATAGGGTGCCATTTGGGATTCACACTACTGTAGATAATGTTGTCTTTGTCAGGGAATGAGGGGATCTGAGGAATGATAGTGAAGTGTGCCATGTCTCCTTCAGACCAGTGACTCTCAGATATGGATGGCTTGTCCCAAGAGCACAACAGGTCACCAGCGTTAACCAGCGAGGATAATCACATCCCGATTCCAGCCTCAGTTCCCAGCACAATTCCTCTCTCTGGGTCTTTTCCATTAGATTACTAAATCAATGTAGGACAACTGATTTATATTCCACACAGGACAGATATACCTAGTGGGAGGCGGAATAAAGATGGCTGGACACTCTCACTCTCTTGCGCGCCCGCCTGTTTGATTTATTGTTAAGCCCTTTCTTGAGAGTTCTCTTGATTTAAATTGTATGGATTATCAAAGTAGCACATACAGTAATGCAACTACTCTCCACTTGCCACAATGTTGGAAGCATGTTGGAAGTCATTGTATACTGTAGCGTTAATTAGATTTCCCTTCACTCAAAACATGAAAGACAGCCCCAGACCATTATTCCTCCTCCACTAAACTGTACAGTTGACACTATGAATTGGCGCAGGTAGCGTTCTCCAGGCATCCGCCAAACCCAGATTCGTCCATCGGACTGTCAGATGGTGAAGTGGGATCACTCCAGAGAACACTTTTCCACTGCTCCAATGGCGGCAAGCTTTACACTGCCAATGTTTGTCTATGGAGATTGCATGGCTGTGTGCTCGATTGTATACACCTGTCAGCAACGGGTGTGGCTGAAATAGCTGAATCCTCTAATTTGAAGGGGTGTCCACATACTTCTGTAAATATATTGTATGACAATGTGCTGTCATACAGTATAATGTTTTATTTTATTATTAGATCCACTCAATCTCCTACTACAGAATAGTGCAGGGATAAACACCCCTGGCATTTAATATGTGCTCTATTTGCTTTACTTGCTTTATATAAAGCACTACTTGTCTCTGTACAGGGGAAACGGGGGGATGAGATTAAAATTGGACTGGGACCAGAAATTGTACAGAAGAATTCTAACACACATGCCCATTTTTTTCCTCAAAGCCCCCATTATGAGCCAATAATGATCAATCTGCGCCCCCAAAAATACTATTTTGACCAGCCCACTGGGTTAAAGATGGTCCAGCCTGTCTGGCACTTGCCCAAACTGCGCAATGACCATGGGTGAAATGGAGAGGGCTGCAGCATGTAATTTATTCCCTATACAATCTACAGCCATGAAGTCCCCAGACCACTGTCTTTGTGTAGTCAGTGGTGATGCAGGAGCCTCTGCATCCGCAGCCCGCTGGTATATAAGCCGGTCTGACCTAACCCAGCTATGCCTCTGCCTGTCTTAGATGCTTCCGTTCACTGCTTCTCTCTTCTCAAATCAAATCAAAGTGTATTGGTTTAGCAGAATGTTATTGTGGGTTCAGCGAAATGCTTGTCTTCCTAGCTAACAGTGCAGTAATATAACAATATACAACAATACACACACATCTAAAAGTAAAAGAATAGAATTGAGAAATATAGAAATATTAGGGCGGGCAATGTCGGAGTCCGGAATATAAATATATACAGTGAATTCGGAAAGTATTCAGACCCCTTGACTTTTTCCACATTTTGTAATATTACAGCCTTATTCTAAAATAGATTCAATAGTTTTTTTCCTCATCAATCTACACACAATACCCCATAATGAAAAAGCAAAAACAGGTTTTTATAAATATTTGCAAATGTATTGTAACGTTGGAAGTCGGGAAGCAAGTACAGGGAGTGTACTTAATAAATAAATGAACATAGAACAAAACAAGAAACACGAGAAGCGTACAAACATAGGACACAAACAGAGTCAATAACGCCTAGGGAAAGAACCAAAGGGAGTGACATATATAGGGAAGGTAATCAGGCAGATGTTTGAGTCCAGGTGAGTCTGATGAGGCGCTGATGGGCTTAACGATGGTTACAGGTGTACGTAATAATGAGTAGCCTGACGACCTCGAGCGCCAGAGAGGGAGTATACGTGACAGTACAACCTCCCTGACGCGCGGCTCCTGACGCGCGGCTCCAGCCGCAAGACGCCGACCAGTGGGACGATCCCGGGGACCAGGAGCGGGCCGATCGCTTCTGCTGAGGCTCGGGAACCTGACAAGCCGGCTGAGGCGCGGGACCCTGACGAGCCAGCTGAGGCGCGGGAGTCTGACGGGCTCCAAGCGGGCTTTCATGTGCATTTTACTGAGGAGTGGCTTCCATCTGGCCACTCTACCATAAAGGCTAGATTAGTGGAGCGCTGCAGAGATGGTTGTCCTTCTGGAAGGTTCTCCAAGGAACTCTGGAGCTCTGTCAGAGTGACCATTGGGTTCTTGGTCACCTCCCTGACCAAGGACCTTCTCCCTCGATTACTCAGTTTGGCCGGGCGGCCAGCTCTAGGAGGAGTCTTGGTAGTTCCACACTTCTTCCATTTAAGAATGATGGAGGACACTGTGTTCTTGGGGACCTTCAATGCTGCAGACATTTTTGGATACCCTTCCCCAGATCTGTGCCTCGACACAATCCTGTTTCGGAGCTCTGCGGACAATTCCTTCGACATCATGGCTTGGTTTTTGCTTTGACATGCACTGTCAACTGTGGGACCTTATACAGACAGGTGTGTGCCTTTCCAAATCATGTCCACTCAATTGAATTTACCACAGGTGGACTCCAATCAAGTTGTATAAACATCTCAAGGATGATTAATGGAAACAGGATGCACATGAGCTCAATTTCGAGGCTCATAGCAAAGGGTCTGAAAACTTATGTAAATAAGGTATTTCTGTTTTAATTTTTAATACATTTGCAAAAATTTCTAAAACCTGTTTTCGCTTTGTCATTATGGGGCATTGTGTGTAGATTGATGAGTAAAAAAACGATTTCATACATTTTTAATAAGGCAGTAACGTAACGAAATGTGGAAAAATGGTGTCTGAATACTTTTCCCGAATACACTGCATGTGATGTGATGTATAGACATTATGGGCAGTATGTGGATAGAATATGAAGTATATCTGAAGAATATGTAGGATAAAATAATATAATAATATATGTACAGCAATAGTTGAATAGGATGGCCTTGACTAAAATACAGTATATATCAAGAATCAAGGTAAGACCCAGATGCAGACACATCAAATTGACAATGGTTTAAAATTCCAACAGGGACAGGCAATGGACAGGTCAAGGCAGGCAGGGGTCAGTAAACCAGAGGTAGGGCAATGGTACCTGACAGCAGCAGGCTCAGGGTCAGGGTAGGCAGAGGTCAACAATTCAGGGGTGGGGAAACAGGAGACAAAGGGCTGTGAGACATTGGTTTGACTCTGGACACATGAAATGTGGGATGTATACAAAAGATACGGGGCAACAGAAGACGAACAGCAGAGGGGCTACAAATCTTGGAGATGGGAAATGGGCTGATAAACCGGGGGGAAAGTTTGCGGAATAACACCCAGAGGGGCAGATCCCGGGTGGATAGCCATTACTTCTGCCCGAGAGGATACCGGGGACCCGGGGTCTGATGGCAATCCGCTTGTTGTCGATACCTGGAGGTGGTCTTGAGGATGGCCGACCGGACTCTCCTCCAGGTACGACGACAGCGGCAGACAAACATCTGGGCAGAAGGTACACTGACCTCTTCCTCCTGCTCGGGGAAGAGCAGGGGCTGATACCCCAGGGAACACTCAAACGGAGATAGAGCCATGGCAGAGCAGGGAAGGGTGTTGCGGGCGTACTCGACCCACACCAGCTGCTGGCTCCAGGAGGTGGGGTTGGTGGAGACCAGGCAGCGCAGAGTAGTCTCAAGATCCTGGTTGGCTCGCTCTGGCCACTGGACTGGGGGTGGAACCCAGAGGACAGGCTGGCCGATGACCCAATGAGGGCGCAGGACGCCGTCCAGAACCGGGATGAAAACTAAAGCCCCCGGTCGGAGACCATGTCCACGGGCAGTCCATGGATCCAGAAGACATGCTGCACCATGAGCTGGGCCATCTCCTTGGCTGGTGGTAGTTTGGGGAGAGGAATGAAGTGAGCGGCCTTGGAAACAGGTGTTGCCCTCAGATGAGGGGAGACCCGTGACGAAATCTAGGGATATGTGGGACCAGGGACGATGAGTGACAGAAAGTGGTTGTAGAAGACCAGCTGGAGCTTGCCGAGGAGTCTTATTCTGAGCACAGATGTGCAGGCGGAGACAAACGCGGCGACATCCGGAACCATCGTAGAAAACCAAAAGCGTTGTCGCACGAAGGCTAGGGTCCGACGGGAGCCCAGGTGGCAGGCAAGCCTGGAGGAATGGGCCCACTTCAGGACCGCAAAGCGGAACAGCGCCAGGCACAAACATTCGATTATCAGGGCCCCCCCAAGGTGCGGCTGGGACCGCTTCACCTCCCGGACCTGTTTCGCCATACCCCAGTTGAGTGCCGTCACCACTATTCCCCAGATTGAAGTTCTTTTCCAGGGTGTTGAGGCGGTGGGAGAAGAAGGCGCAGGAATGTAGCTTGAGATACAGGGCAGAACGCTGGGACAGAACCGCCCCCACTCCGACATCAGAAGCATCGGCCTCCACCACGAACTGACCGGGAAGGGTGCGGATGAACCGAGATGGGAGCTATGGTAAAGCGATGTTTGAGGTTCCGGAATGCCTGGTCAGCAGCTGGAGACTAAGTGAACGGAACCTTGGACAAGGTGAGTGCAGACAGGGGGGAAGCCAGGGTGTTGTAACCCCGGATAAAGCAGCGACAGAAGTTGGCGAACCCCAGGAAGCGTTGCAGCTGCACCCTGGAAGTAGGCTGGGGCCAATCCACCACCGCTCTCACCTTCCCGGCATCCATTTGCACACTCCCTGCAGCGATGATGAAACCCAGAAAAGGGATGGTGGAACGATGGAACTCACACTTGTCTGCTTTTACAAATACAGTGGGGCAAAAAAGTATTTAGTCAGCCACCAATTGTGCAAGTTCTCCAACTTAAAAAGATGAGAGAGGCCTGAAATTTTCATCATAGGTACACTTCAACTATGACAGACGAAATGAGAAAAAGAAATCCAGAAAATCCCATTGTAGGATTTTTAATTTATTTATTTGCAAATTATGGTGGAAAATAAGTATTTGGTCAATAACAAAAGTTTATCTCAATACTTTGTTATATACCCTTTGTTGGCAATGACAGAGGTCAAACGTTTTCTGTAAGTCTTCACAAGGTTTTCACACACTGTTGCTGGTATTTTGGCCCATTCCTCCATGCAGATCTCCTCTAGAGCAGTGATGTTTTGGGGCTGTCGCTGGGCAACACGGACTTTCAACTCCCTCCAAAGATTTTCTATGGGGTTGAGATCTGGAGACTGGCTAGGCCACTCCAGGACCTTGAAATGCTTCTTACGAAGCCACTCCTTCATTGCCCGGGCGGTGTGTCTTGTCATGCTGAAAGATCCAGCCACGTGTCATCTTCAATGCCCTTGCTGATGGAAGGAGGTTTTCACTCAAAATCTCACGATACATGCCCCCATTCATTCTTTCCTTTACACGGATCAGTCGTCCTGGTCCCTTTGCAGAAAAACAGCCCCAAAGCATGATGTTTCCACCCCCATGCTTCACAGTAGGTATGGTGTTCTTTGGATGCAACTCAGCATTCTTTGTCCTCCAAACACGACGAGTTGAATTTTTACCAAAAAGTTATATTTTGGTTTCATCTGACCATATGACATTCTCCCAATCCTCATCTGGATCATCCAAATGCTCTCTAGCAAACTTCAGACGGGCCTGAACATGTACTGGCTTAAGCAGGGGGACACGTCTGGCACTGCAGGATTTGAGTCCCTGGCGGCGTAGTGTGTTACTGATGGTAGGCTTTGTTACTTTGGTCCCAGCTCTCTGCAGGTCATTCACTAGGTCCCCGTGTGGTTCTGGGATTTTTGCTCACCGTTCTTGTGATCATTTTGACCCCACGGGTGAGATCTTGCGTGGAGCCCCAGATCGAGGAAGATTATCAGTGGTCTTGTATGTCTTCCATTTCCTAATAATTGCTCCCACAGTTGATTTCTTCAAACCAAGCTGCTTACCTATTGCAGATTCAGTCTTCCCAACCTGGTGCAGGTCTACAATTTTGTTTCTGGTGTACTTTGACAGCTCTTTGGTCTTGGCCATAGTGGAGTTTGGAGTGTGACTGTTTGAGGTTGTGGACAGGTGTCTTTTATACTGATAACAAGTTCAAACAGGTGCCATTAATACAGGTAACGAGTGGAGGACAGAGGAGCCTCTTAAAGAAGAAGTTACAGGTCTGTGAGAGCCAGAAATCTTGCTTGTTTGTATGTGACCAAATACTTATTTTCCACCATAATTTGCAAATAAATTCATTAAAAATCCTACAATGTGATTTTCAGGATTTTTTCCCCTCATTTTGTCTGTCATAGTTGAAGTGTACCTATGATGAAAATTACAGGCCTCTCTCATCTTTTTAAGTGAGAGAACTTGCACAATTGGTGGCTGACTAAATTCCTTTTTGCCCCACTGTAGCTGCCTCCTGGAGAACCTGTCGGACGTGGAGCACATGTTCTTGGGTGGAACGGGAGAAGATGAGGATGTCATATAGGTAGACAAAGACGAACCAGTTAACTTCTTGGGGATCAGTGGGGTGCTAGCGCCCCAATCCCGACACTACCAGGTGAAATGCAAGGCGCCAAATTCAAAATCCAAAAGTTGAATTATTAAACATCCACCAATATACAAGTGTTCCATACTCATCAAAAGCTCTGTTTCTTGGCAACATCACAGCGTTGTCAGATTTCAAAAAGGCTTTAAGGCGAAAGCAGCACATTTGATTGTTTGAGGGTAGCACCTCACATATTTTTCCCATAGCCATGAATCCATTAGCCATCACGGCACACACATAACACATTTCACAGCGAAAACAAATCAATTAACTGTTGAAGAACTTCTGCTGAGGTCATCCTAAGTGTCCAACGAAGACAATCCATGGTTCTTTTGTTAGAAAAAGTAATGTATTTTATCCATAAATCTCCATTTGGTTTGCGCGTTATAATCAGAAACGACAGCTTCCACTCCTCCATTGAAACGTGACGCAAACTCGTTTATCTTATCCCTATAAACTTGTCCAAGAACAATCAAACATAGTTTTAAATGTATCCTTAGGCACACTTTTACGTATATTTACTATTATAAATCAACCGGAATATAAACTGATCGATGGTAAAAAACACACAGCGCGCCTTGTCGGGAGCGCGCGCTGGGTACTGTTGACATAAAAAGGACACTTCCTGGTTTCCTCTTATTCTCTGGTCTAAAGCATCCAAAATGAAAGTCCATACTGTCTCGAGACTGTTGACATCTAAAGGAAGCGATGGGTACTGCATTCATATGCACTTATAAGGGCATTTTCATGAGGGAGGGGTTCCAAATGAGGCACTCTGTGAAAACCACTTTTTCCAGGACAGAAATTCCTCGGGGTTTCGCCTGCCATATCCGTTCTGTTTTACTCACAGACAAATGGTTAACGGTTTTGGAAAATTCAGAGTGTTTCCTATCCAATGGTACCGAATATGTGCATATCCTATTTTCTGGGCCTGAATAGGAGGCATTTTACTTTGGGCACGCCAGGCTCTCCAAAACCGTCACCTCTGCTGCCGCTCCCTAACAAGTTAAACATGTCGCAGAGAACATCATTGACCAGAGCCTGGAACGTAGCAGGGGCTCATAGTGACTATCCGTGTTGAAGGCGGTCTTCCACTCATCCCCTTCCCGTATTCACACCAGGTGGTAGGCGTTCCATAGATCCAGCTTGGGAAACACGGTGGCCCCCTGGAGCAGCTCGAAGGCCGAGGAGTGGTAGCAGGTAACGGTTCTTCACCGTTATGTAGTTGAGACCCTGGTAGTCGATGCACGGGTGCAGGGTCTTGTCCTTCTTCTCCACAAAGTAGAACCCTGTCCTGGCGGAAGAAGAAGATGAATCCTGCAGCAAGGGAGTCCCCAATGTAGGTCTCCATCGCCTTGGTCTTTTTTCCGACAGAGAGTACAGTTGTCCCCGGGGAGGAGTCATGCTAGGGAGAAGGTCAATCCTGCAGTCATAAGGTCGGTGTGGCGGGAGCGAAGTGGCTCGGGCCTCCCGGATGTCCTGGTACACCGCAGGAATGGCAGCGAGGCCCCAAGGAAGACGTACTGTGGCAGGATGTGCTGACTTCAGGCAATGGGCGTGGCAGAATGGGCTCCAGCCCATGATGGCACCAGTAGACCATTTAATAAGGGGATTGTGTCGCTGGAGCCAGGAGAATCCCAATACCATGGGAATCAGAGGGGACTTGATGAGCAGGAACTGGATAGCCTCGCTGTGGTTCCCTGACGCATGGTAGGTTGATGGGAGTGGTGTTGTGGGTGACTCGGCCTATAGAGCGCCTGTCCAGCGGGAATGGAGAGGGGCTGAGTGGGGATGTTCAGCTCGGGGTAGTGTCCAAAAAGCTCTCGTCGGCCCCAGAGTCAATGAGAACCCGAAGAGATTTGGACTGGTATCCCACAACAGAATGGCATGAAAAGGGGTGCGAGCAAGGGAAGCAGGAATGTTCTCCATATGGCCCAGCAGAGTACTCGCTCCTACCGGTGAGCCTGAGCAATACAGACAACTCTTCGTGTTGATCCTGTATTGCCGTTCCGCTGGCAACAGCCCAGCTCTGCCTAGTGGCATAGGCTCAGGAAGCGGTGAGCTTACGGGATGATTTAGAGGCAAGGTGGGATGCCTGGGCGTGCGAGTGAAATCCAATTTCCTCTCTCTCTGTCGTTCCCGTAATCGCCCATCGATACGGATGGTCAAAGTGATGAGGGAATCAAGCTCCATAGGTAACTACTCGTCCTTGACCTCCTCGAGACGCTGTGCAGGAACATATCGAACAGTGTCTCTTGATTCCAAGCACTCTCCGCTGCCAACATGTGGAAATCCTCTGCATAATCACCTACACTGCGGGAGTCCTTCCAAAACTGGATTAGCTTCCGGGTGGCCTCTTGCCCGGAGGACGGGGCATCAAAAACCTTCCTCACTTCTCCCATGAACCCCTCCAGACTAGAGCATATGGCCGGCTGTTGTTCCCACACGGCAGTAGTCCAGGTGAGAGACCTCCCAGACATTAGTGTGATGAGGTAGGCTATCTTCGAGGAATCCAAGGGGAAAGAGGATGGCTGACGCTCGAAGACGAGGGCACACTGAGCTAGGAATGCCCGACAGGTGCTCGGCTCTCCATTGAAGCATACTGGAGGAGGTAAGGGGGGCTCCCGAGAAGGTGGAGTGACCGATTAGACGGCACTAGCAGCTGAGTAGCTGAGGAGCTGTGGGTTTACCCCTGTGGTAGGCGGCCTCCCATACAACCTGTAGAATTGCTCCAGCAAACTGTCCAATGCCCGGTCATGGCGTTCAGCTAACGTTTAGACCCCCTCCACAAGGCCACGAAGCAATTTCTCATGCCTACCGATGGTGGCTCCCTGGGTGGAGATGGCATTGCGCAGCTGGCCCGGGTGTGCTGGGTCAGTCATGGCCAGTTTGTACTATCAAGAATCAAGGTAAGACCCAGATGCAGACACGTTCAATTGACAATGGTTGAATATTCCAACAGGGACAGGCAATAGACAGGTCAAGGCAGGCAGGGGTCAGTAAACCAGAGGTGGGGCAACGGTTCCCAGATGGCAGGCAGGCTCAGGGTCAGGGTAGGCAGAGGTCAACAATCCAAGGGTGGGGCAAAGGTATAGGTCAGCAGGCAGGCTCAGGGTCAGGACAGGCAAAGGTCAAAACCAGTGGGTGAGAAAAAGGGAGACTGGGAAGAGCAGGAGCTGAGAACAAAAACGCTGGTTGAATTGACAAACAAGGCGTACTGGCAACGAACAAACAGAGACACAGGTATAAATACACAGAGCATAATGGGGAAGATGGGCGACACCTGGAGGGGGGTGGAGACAATCACAAGGAAAGGTGAAACAGATCAGGGTGTGACAGTACAAATGAAATGGGTAAAACAGTATGTAAACTGGTAAAGTGACCAGTGTTCCATTTATTAAGGTCGACTAGTGTTTCACGTCTATGTACATAGGGTAGCAGCTTCTAAGGTGATGGGTTGAGTTACCGGGTGGTAGCTGGCTAGAGACAGTGTCTAAGTTCAAGGCAGGGTACTGGGTGGAGGCCTGCCAGTGATGGCTATTTAACAGTCTGATGGCCATGAGATAGAAGCTGTTTTTCAGTCTCTCTGCCCCAGCTTTGGTGCACCTATACTGACCTCGCCTTCTGGATGACAGCGGGGTGAACAGGCCGTGGCTTGGGTGGCTGATGTACTTGATGATATTCTTGGCCTTCCTGTGTCACCGGGTGCTGTAGATGTCCTGGAGGGCAGGCAGTGTGCCCATGGTGATGTGGACGGTGTAGTTGCCGTACCAGGTGGTGATACAGCCTGACAAGATACTCTCAATGGTGCATCTGAAAAAAGTTTGTGAGGGTCTTAGGGTCCAAGCTAAATTTCTTCAGCCTCCTGAAGTTGAAGAGGGGCTGTTGTGCCTTCTTCACCACACTGTCTACGTGGGTGGACCGTTTCAGATTGCCAGTGATGTGTAAGCTTTTCACCTTCTCCACTGCAGCCCCGTCGATGTGGATGGGGTGTGCTCCCTGTCTCCTGAAGTCCACGATCAGCTCCTTTATTTTGTTGATGTTGAGGGAGGGGTTATTTTCTTCGCACCACTCCGCCAGGGCCCTCACCTCCTCCCTGTAGGCTGTCTCGTCATTGTTGGTAACCAGGATTACTACTGTTGTGTCGTCTGCAAACTTGATGATTGAGTTGGAGGCGTGTGTGGCCATGCAGCCATGGGTGAACAGGAATTACTGGGCTGAGCATGCACCCCTGTGTTGAGGATCAGCGTAGTAGAGGTGTTGTTACCTACCTTCACCACCTAGGGGCGGCTCGTCAGGAAGTCCAGGACCCAGTTGCACAGAGCGGGGTTCAGA
Organism: Brachymystax lenok tsinlingensis; assembly: GCA_030435695.1. Taxonomy (NCBI): domain Eukaryota; kingdom Metazoa; phylum Chordata; class Actinopteri; order Salmoniformes; family Salmonidae; genus Brachymystax; species Brachymystax lenok. The sequence continues at coordinate 18,169,896 of CM059807.1, read as the reverse complement.
CCCAGGGACCCGAGCTTAATGATGATCTTGGAGGGTACTATGGTGTTGAAGGCTGAGCTGTAGTCAATGAACAGTATTTTTACAAAGGTATTCCTCTTGTCCAGATGCGATAAGACAGTGTGCAGTGTGATGGCGATTGCATCATCCGTGGATCTATTGGGGCGGTATGCAAATTGCAGTGGGTCAAGGGTTTTGGGTAAGGTGGAGGTGGAGGTGATATGATCCTTAAATATCCTCTCAAAGCACATCATGATGACAGAAGTGAGTGCTCCCTGCTCCCAGGGGATCTGTCTGTGCGCCAAGAGTCATTGGGGGTAGCTCTGTACAATATGAAGCTCCAAGCCTCTGCGTAACCATGGCTTTGTGACTGTGTGCTGCTGCCAGTCCTGTGTAATGTAGGCTATAGCATGTCAGCGATATATAGCTGACCTTTGCTAGCTACAGTGCAGTATAGCACAGGTTGTGTACTCAAGACCACTACTGTAACCTCTGTCTGCATCACTTGCCAGTCAGACAAAAGCCATGCGTTTTATAAGGTCAAGGGCTGTACTCAGTTTGAATTTGCTGAGGGACGTGTGAGAGCATTACGGGACAGTTTCCCGGACACAGAATAAGCCTAGTCCTGGACTAAAAAGCATTTTCATTGAGAATTTCCATTGAGCATGCTCTATAGTCCGGGACGTAGGCTTATCTGTGTCCGGGAAATTGCCCTTACAAGTTTAGCAAATTCCACAGACAGAAGCGGATGATTATGTAATGGATGAGAATGAATTGAGCAGTGCATTGTGTTAATGTGGCACATTAATCAAGATTAGCATTGGGTACTTTGCTAAGGAGCCACTAGTGCTGACTATCATTTAATACATTGAATTTCAACCATTTCAAAGCACGATTCAAATAAAATAAAATTGTATTTGTCACGTGCCGTGTAGACCTTACAGTGAAATGCATACTTACAAGCCCTTAACCAATAGGTTTTGTTGTGCAATCGTCACAACTGTCTTGGTGTGCTTGGACCATGTAAGTTTGTTGGTGATGTGGACACCAAGGAACTTGAAACTCTTAACCTGCTCCACTAAAGCCCCGTTGACGAGAACGGGGCGGCGCTCGGTCCTCCTCCTCCTGTAGTCCACAATCATCTCCTTTGTCTTGATCACATTGAGGGAGAGGTTGTTGTCTTGGCACCACACGGCCAGGTCTCTGACCTCCTCCCTATAGTCTTGTCGTTGTCCTTAGCTTAGTGATGAGCTTTGAGGGCACTATGGTGTTGAACACTGAGCTGTAGTCAATGCATTGCATTCTCACATACTAGGTGTTCCTTTTGTCCAGTTGTGAAAGTGCAGTGTGGAGTGCAATAGAGATTGCATCATCTGTGGATCTGTTGGGGCGGTATGCAAATTGGAGTGGATCTAGGGTTTCTGGGATAATGGTGTTGTTGTGAGCCTTTCAAAGCACTTCATTAGTACAGACGTGAGTGCTACAGGTCCGTAGTCATTTAGGCAGGTTACCTTAGTGTTCTTGGGCACAGGGACTATGGTTGTCTGCTTGAAACATGTTGGTATTACAGACTCAATCTAGAAGAAAAAGAAACGCACACCTATATAGGCGAGGTGCTGGCTAGCGAAGTGAAAAAACTTGAAAATAAAGAAGAGCCGCACACTCCAGGAGCTCAGATGCAAAAAATATTTTATGTCCAACGTTTCGACAGGCAAGCTGTCTTCATCAGGGTACCCTGATGAAGGCAGCTTGCCCGTCGAAACGTTGGACATAAAATGCAAAAAAAAAATAGAAAATGCAAAAAATATTTTATTATCCTAGAGTGTGCGGCTCTTCTTTATTTTCAGGTATTACAGACTCAGACAGGGAGAAAATGAAAATGTCAGTGAAGACACTTGCCAGTTGGTCAGCGCATGCTCAGAGTACACATCCTGGTAATCCGTCTGGCCCTGCGGCCTCGTGAATGTTGACCTGTTTGAAACGTCTTACTCACATCGGCTACGGAGAGTGTGATCACACAGTCGTCCGGAACAGCTGGTGCTCTCATGCATGTTTCAGTGTTACTTGCCTCGAAGCGAGCATAGAAGTAATTTAGCTCATCTGGTACTCCTCAATGCCATCGGAAGAATCTGCCAGCAAAACAGTCCTGTAGCTTAGCATCTGCTTCATCTGACCCTATTTGTATTGACCGAGTCACTGGGGCTTCCTGCTTTAGTTTTTGCTTGTAAGCATGAACCAGGAGGATAGAACTTTGGTCAGATTTGCCAAATGGAGGACGAGGGAGAGCTTTGTACACATCTCTGTGTGTGGAGTAAAGGTGGTCTAGAGTTTTATCCCCTCTGGTTGCACATTTAACATGCTGGTAGAAATTAGGTAAAACGGATTTAAGTTTCCCTGCATGAAAGTCTCCGGCCACTAGGACCGCAGCCTCTGGATGAGCGTTTTCCTGTTTGCTTATGGCCGTATACAGCTCATTGAGTGTGGTCTTAGTGCCATCATCGGTTTGTAGTGTTAAATAGACAGCTCCGAAAAAATATAGATGAAAACTCTCTTGGTAGATAGTATGGTCTACAGCTTATCATGAGATACTCTACCTCAGGCGAGCAAAACCTTGATACTTCCTTAGATATTGTGCACCGGCTGTTGTTTACAAATATACATAGACCGCACCCCTTGTCTTACCAGAAGGCTGCTGTTCTATCCTGCAGATACAGTGTGTAACCCGCCAGCTGTATGTTATTCATGCCATCGTTCAGCCACGACTCGGTGAAACATAAGATATTACAGTTTCGAATGTCCCGTTGGTAGGATATACGTGCTTGCAGATCGTCCACTTTATTATCCAGTTATTGTACGTTGGCCAATAGTACCGATGACAAAGGCAGATTAGCCACTTGTCGCCGGATCCTTTCAAGGCACCATGATCTCCTTCCGCGATATCTCCGTCTTTTTCTCCTGCGAATGACAAGGAAGAGGGCCTCTTCGGGTGTCTGAAGTAAATCCCTCTCGTCCTACTCATTAATTAGGGAGTAGCGGCACGCTAGCGGGCCACTCCCGACACTACCCGGTGAAATGTAAGGTGCCAAGTTCAAAATCCAAAAGTCAATATACAAGTGTTGCATAGTCATCAAGAGCTCTGCTTCTTGGCAATATCACAGCGTTGTCAGATTTCAAAAACGCTTTACGGCGAAAGCACAACATTTGATTGTTTGAGGATAGCACCCCACATATTTTCCACATTAGCATGAATTCATATCCAGCGTGGGTCACACAAAACCGATATAAGAGCTAAAAAATATCACTTACCTTTCGAAGAACTTCTGCTGAGGGCTTCCCAAGTGTCCAACGAAGACATCCAATGGTAGAAAAAGTCATTTATTATATCCATAAATCTCAGTTTGGTTGGCGCGTTATGATCAGAAAATCCACCGTTGAGTCGCCCATTGAACCGTGAAGAGAACACGTTCAAATTATACCTATAAACTTTCTACAAACAAATCAAACATCATTTTTAATGTATCCTTAGGTATTCTTTTATGTATATTTACTGTAATATTTCAACCGGACGATAACGTGAACAATAGGAAAGGAAAATAAAGTGGTGCGCGTTCACAATCTCGCGCCCGACAAACGTTGTAAACAAAAGTGGTCCGCTGACTACTTCCTCTTCCTATCCGTTCTGCTTACTGCTACAGCTTCCAGACTCTGTATAAAAACTGTTGACATCTAGTGGAAGCCATAGGTACTGCAGTCTCAGTCATAGTTCAAATACAAATGAATAGGCAGCCTGGAGAAGAAGGTCATTTACAAAAAAAACTGCAAATCCGGATGGATTTTCCTCGGGTTTTCGCCTGCTATATCAGTTCTGTTATACTCGCATACATTATTGGAAGCCATAGGTACTGCAGTCTCAGTCCTACATAAAGTTGTATGCAATAGGCACAATGGAGAAGCTCATTTACAAAAAAAACTGCAAATCCGGATGGATTTTCCTTGGGTTTTCACCTGCTATATCAATTCTGTTATACTCACATACATTATTTTAACACTCTTAACACTCTTAGAAACTTCAGAGTGTTTCCTATCCAATAGTACTAATTATGTGCATATCCTATTTTCTGTGCCTGAGTGGCAGGCATTTTACTTTGGGCACGCCAGACTCTCCAAAACCGTCACCTCTGCTGCCGCTCCCTAAGAAGAAAAAGTATTCGTCCAGTTCAAAGTAAGTAATCGCTGTACTGATGTCCAGATGCTCTTTTCGGTCATATGAGACGGTAGCAGCAAAATTATGTACAAAATAAGTTACAAATAATGCGAAAAAGACAAACAAAATAGCATGGTTGGTTAAGAGCCCATAAGCCACAGTGTTATCGTAGTGTTAATGTTGCACATTAATCAGGATTAGCATTGGCTACTTTGCTAAGGAGCCTGTAGTGCTGCTTGTCATTTAATACATTGAATTACAACCATGTCAAAGCACAATTCAGCACCTTACAGTAGGTACACGCACATAAAAATACTTTGTACATAAACACACCTGGTACATAAACAAACCTGGTACATTTTCAGTCCTGTCCTCTGCTTTAGGACACTGAGTTAAACTGTACATTGACTGAGCAGCTGCCAGCATCAGCGCACACACACACACACACACACACACACACACACACACACACACACACACACACACACACACACACACACACACACACACACACACACACACACACACTTCTACCAGCCCCCACATCTTACTGTAAGCAGCAACAGCAGCAGCTGAGTGCCCCACAAGGTCAACCTTACCATTGTGAAAGGTCCTCATGGATTTGGTGGCACAGTCCATTCAAAGACACACACAGGGACAAACACAGGAAGAGAATAAAAACAAGATTAATTGCCTTTCATTCGCTGTAGAAATCAACCGCATGCAGGCATTTTTTAATACAATGCGATCTGGAAAAGGTGGTACTCTATCTTCCACCTCTCTCCCTGTTCCCCGTATTCTGGGAAGCCTCTTTGAATAGGCAAGAAAGAATTGAGGGTGATAAAATGTGAGGGTTTGTGGCTTATGGCATCTCTTTCACCTTTCCATCCCATCTTATGCATGTCACCAGAACATCACATTCTGCCTGGAAGTCATACATGTTATTGGTGGAGTTATGGCTAAATGCTGTAGGAGACTTGTATCTATTGATTCATTGATGACTAGAATGATTCATTGTGAACAAACTTTAACTCAATGGATGCGTCCCAAAAGGCACCATATTCTGTAGTGCAATACTTCTGACCAGAAAGTACTCCTGGTCAAAAGTAGTGCACTATAAAGAAAATAGGGTGTCATTTGGGAGGCAGATGTTATCATTGCCATTGTGGTCCACCAACAGAAGGTTTTTTGTGGAGACTGTCTTGCTCATTGAGGACTCTGTGATTCAGTACTTTAGTTTGTACGGAATAATCAGCATATTTATGAGAACCAAATACTGAAATATGAAGGCACACTTTATTCTGCAATTGATGGTAAACTGATTGATGTAACCATAATATAATAAAGTGTTGTCAAATGATAGCCCTTGTGTTTTCTTCACTTTGCATTCTATACGCACCCTTATGCATCCCACCAAGCCCCCCGTCACAGACAAAGACTGAGTCCCAAATGACACCCTATTCCTTATATAGTGCACTAGCTTTCACCAGCGCCCATAAGGCTAGGCTCTGGTCAAAAGTAGTGCACAATGGAGGGAAAAGGATGCCATTTAGGACACCCCCAGAGTAGATGCAGATGGAGTTCACGTCAGCATCTTGATTGATTAGAAAAGACATGCTAGATCAGCTCCACCCTGCACTACACGGACCTGTCTAACTGGACCGTGGCTCTGTCTGTGGAGACTCATTCATCATGCTACAGCACAAGCCTCTCTGTTACCACAGAACACAGGGCTAAACAGAACAGTGGTCTACCGTTATAATCAGGCCTGCAGGATTCTAACTCTGGTCCACCATGATGCATGATGCTGCTGTCCTGCCTTGCATGTGTGTGTGTGTGTGTGTGTGTGAATGTGTGTGTGTTTGCATGTGAATGTGTATGTGTTTTTATGTGCATGCGTGCGTATGTGGGTGTGTGCATGCGTATGTGTGTTGGTGTGTGCGTAGAGGTGTGGGTGTGTGCTTGTGTGTGTTGGTGTGTGCATGTGTGTGTTGGTGTGTGCATGCATATGTGGGTGTGTGCATGCATGTGTGTGTTGGTGTGTGGGTGTGTGCGTGTGTGTGTGGGTGTGTGTGGGTATTTGCATGCGTGGGTGTGAAATTCATGGTTCAAAGCTCAGGTTAGACACTGACAGGCATCAGCGGACAAATGTAATGTGCTAGAAGCTGTATGGGTTCTAATTGTTCTATTTTGGTTGATAAGCATGGCATGCTGGGTTAAGGAAACAATCAGTAGGAGGTCAAACAAGTTTGTCCTCGTCTCCCTGTTGACTTCAACAATATTAGTAAAGGGCACTTTTACAGTGCAGAAGAATTTTAGGTTGATTATTTATCAATTAAACGTTTTTTACAATAGGTAATGTAAAAGGATCGATTAGTGCTTCGAGTTGGGTAAGTTTTCTCCAGGTGGTTAGGCCATGATATGTTTCCATCAGCAGAAATTATTTTATCAATATAGACTTACCCTAGTGCCTTTTCTCAGCGGCTTTCTGTCTGTCAGCTGGACATTCCCCAGGTTAGTAAGTGGCTAGGCCCCTGTGAAATTGGGAGCAGGCAATAGAGAGATCTTTTCCTGCCCCCCCCCCCCGTGTTGATGGGTTGTAGAGCAGAGGGGACACAAGGTCAATTAGTACACAATCCCTCTGGCCATGTTAGATCACAGTGGCACTCTAAACTCACCTGCTGGCTGCCTACCGTCAATGTTTGTGCTCTGTTTGTTAAGAGAAGACTAATCAACTGCTGTAGATATTTAGTCCAAATGATGGTGTTGAGGAGGAGGAGGAGGAGGAGGAGGAGGAGGAGGAGGAGGAGGAGGAGGAGGATGATGATGATGATGATGATGATGATGATGATGATGTTGATGATGCTGCTGCTGGTGATGATGATGATGAGGTGAGGTCATGATTTTCCTTCAGGATACCTCCTGGGTGTTACCTATTATCTCCTGGGTGTTACCGATTATCTTCACCTAGCCAGACCAAGTTTCAAGTTTCATTAGTCGTATGTACGGGATACGCATGGTATACATCATCAAACGAATGCTTACTTGCAGGTTCCTTCTCGACAATGCAACAACAATAAGAAATTGTATAAGAAAATATGAATACGAACATAAAGTTAATGGCCGTAGAATAGAATAAACATTTTAGAATAATTATAATACAGGAAGGCATAATTTATAGTCCAATATTTACACATGTATCAGGGAAAGGGTGGGGTGGGGGGCAGTATATAAATTGAACAGTATAATAGGTCTGGTAGCAGCAGCTGTGATGAGTGCTAAGGTGCAGAGAATCAGGGCAGTTGGTCAGTCCAGTTCAAGTGTTCAACAGTCTGATGGCTTGTAGATACAGATGTAGGATTTTAAGATGAGTCAATTTCCTACAGCAGGAAAATATCCTGCAGCAACAGGACATTTGATTTATTATGTGGATTATAATTAATTTGTAGGGGTTGATACATTTTTCGTAAGGGAACATCAAGTCTGAAATTTCAAAGTGGAAATTACAAACTTCAGAAGCCTTTTTAAACTTCAAATACACTACAAGTTTAAAATTTCCTGCATTGCAGGGTGATCAGATTGAGATCCTACATCTGTTTAGCTTAGTTCTGACTGTATGGAAAAAGTAATGCCAGAGAACAGTCTGCAAATCCTCCCTTCATCTCATTATATGCTCAAAGGAAGGACTGAGGAACCAACCCAAGTGGCACAATATTCCTTATATAGTGCACTACTTTTATGTATCCTGGTCAAAAGTAGTGCACTATATAGAGAATAGGGTGCCATTTGGGATGCATACTGAAGCAGACGGGGAAATCCCTGGGTCTCCAGCGTGACAGAGGGTGCTTATTCCCAATCAACAGTGTGTACCTTGAAATACAGAGATTATTGCTAAAGCCACAATACACAAAAGCATCTTACTGCAAGAGGAACTTGAAAAGAATGCCAGAAAGATGCAATGCAATGCAAAGACATATGTCATGCACACTTTCGAATGCATAAAAGAGCTGCTTCATTCGTTTGAACTCAAATTATGATAAATGGTCAGATCCTTCTCGTGTCTGTCCCTGTGATTTTAAGTGCCAAATGGATTATGTTTTCAAATTCCAATAACAGCCCTCAATGTTGAAAAATTATCACCATTCTAAGATCCATGTTGGACTTTGTTGTCCCTGTGAACCCTGACAAGGTGCAGGCCATGAAGTGTGACTAGAAGGCCATTAAATGAATAAATGGGTATCATTGCCTCTTCCAAGGTTATTATACACTGAGTATACCAAACATTAGGAACAAATGCGACTCTATAAGGTGTCGAAAGCATTCCACAGGGATGCTGGCCCATGTTGACTCAAATGCTTCCCACAGTTGTGTCAAGTTGGCTGGGTGTCCTTTGGGTGGTGGACCATTGTTGATACACACAGGAAACTGTTAAGCGTGAAACAAACCAGTGTGCCTGCTTGACACAAACACATGCGCCTGGCACCTACTACCCTACCCCATTCAAAAGTACTTAAATATGTTGTCTTGCACATTCACCCAATGAATGGCAAAGATACACAATCCATGTCTCAATTGTCTCAAGGCTTAAAAATCCTTCTTTAACCTGTCTCCTCCCCTTCCTCTACACTGATTGAAGTGGATCTAACAGGTGACATCAATAAGGGATCACAGTTTTCACCTGGATTCACCTGGTCAGTCTACGCCATGGAAAGAGAAGGTGTTCTTAATGTTTGGCATACTCAGTGGAGTTTTGTTTATTTATATTTCAATTTCTATTAGTTTTAAGATTTTATTTGAAGCTCAGTTTAGTTTTTATTTAGTTGAAGTTTTATAAAATAAATATATATATTGTTTTTAGATTATTTAGTTTCAGTGTTAGTTTTGGTGTTAGGGACAGTAAGTAGCCTATGGGTGGGAGGCTAGCATACAGAACAGCTTGAGCCAGCTGAAGCATACAGTACAAGGCAGGCAGGACATAAGGAAACTACAATGTCTACAGGCATCAACAGATCAATGAGGTCAGTGGAGGCTGCTGAGGGGAAGACCATGTGTTTGATGTATTTGATACCATTCCACTCATTCCGTTCCAGCCATTACCACAAGCCCGTCCTCCCCAATTAAGGTGCCACCAACCTCCTGTGAATGAGGTTCACTTAAACATACCGCCTATTGAAAGGACAATTGGGACAGTATGCAACTAGAAACAGGTCCGTCTACATGTTGATCCATGATGATGAATAAACAATGACTGTGGGGATTCCTCTGGTAGATGTCTTTGTACTATAAATCTGTTATATTCTTTCTAACTGATAAGGTCCATCCACACAGACAGTGTGGTGAAGAAGGCGCAACAGCGCCTCTTCAACCTCATGAGGCTGAAGAAATTTGGCTTGGTCTCTAAGACCCTTAGAAACTTTTACAGATGCACAATTGAGAGCATCCTGTCTGGCTGTATCACCTCCTGGTAAGGCAACTGCACCGCCCGCAACCGCGGTGCAGAGGGTGGTGCGGTATGCCCAACGTACGGTCTGCCCAACGCACACTGCCCTCCAGGACACCTACAGCACCCAATGTCACAGTAAGGCCAAAAAGATTATCAAGGACATCAACTACCTGAGCCACGCCCTGTTCACTCCGCTATCATCCAGAAGGCGAGGTCAGTACAGGTGTATCAAAGCTGGGACCCAGAGACTGAAAAACAGCATCTATCTTAAGGCCATCAGACTGTTAAATAGCCATCACTAACCGGCTACCACCCGGTTATTCAACCCTGCAAGTTAGAGGCTGTTGCCCTATATACAAAGACATGGAATCACGGGTCACTTTAACAATGAAACACTAGTCACCTAATGTTTACACACTGCTTTACTTATCTCATATGTACAGTGCATTCGGAAAGTATTCAGACCCCTTCACTTTTCTACATTGTATTACATTACAGCCTTATTCTAAAATTAGTTAAATGTAAAATGTTCCTCATCAATATCCCATAATGACAAAGCGAAAAAAGGTTTACACAAAAACATTTATTAAAAATAAAAACAGAAATGCCTTATTTACATAAGTATTCAGACCCTTTGCTATGAGACTCGAAATTGAGCTCAGGTTTCCATTGATCATCCTTGAGATGTTTCTAAAACTTGATTTTAGTCCATCTGTGGTAAATTCAATTGATTGGACATGATTTGGAAAGGCACACACCTGTCTATATACGGTCCCTCAGTTGACAGTGCATGTCAGAGCAAAAGCCAAGCTCTGAGACAGGATTGTGTCGAGGCACAGATCTGGGGAAAGATACCAAAAAATGTCTGCAGCATTGAAGGTCCCCAAGTTTGCAATCACCAAGACTCTTTCTGGAGTTGGCAGCTCAGCCAAACTGAGCAATCAGGGGAGAAGGGCCTTGGTCAGGGAGGTGACCAAGAACCTGATGGTCATTCTGACAGAGCTCCAGAGTTCCTCTGTGGAGATGGGAGAACCTTTCAGAAGGACAACCATCTCTGCAGCACTCCACCAATCAGGTCTTTACGGTTGAGTGGCCAGACGGAAGCCACTCCTCAGTAAAAGGCACATGACAGCGCGCTTTGTATTTGCCAAAGGGCACCTAAAGACTCTCAGACCATGAGAAACAAGATTCTCTGGTCTGATGAAACCAAGACTAAACTCTTTGGCCTGAATGCCAAGCAGCACGTCTGGAAGAAACCTGGCACAATCCCTACAGTGAAGCACGGTGGTGGCAGCATCATGCTGTGGGGATGTTTTTCAGCGGCAGAGACTGGGAGACTAGTCAGGATTGAGAAAAAGATGAACGGAGCAAAGTACAGAGTGATCCTTGATGAGAATAGTTCAGGACCTCAGTCTGGGGCGAAGGTTCACCTTCCAACAGGACAACGACCCAAAGCACACAGTGAAAACAATGCAGGAATGGCTTCGGGACAAGTCTCTGAATGTCCTTGAGTTGCCCAGCCAGAGCCTGGACTTGAACCCGATCAAACATCTCTGGAGAGACCTGAAAATAGCTGTGCAGTGACTCCCCATCCAACCTAACAGGGCTTGAGAGGATCTACAGAGAAGAATGGGAGAATCTCCCCAAATCAGCTGTGCCTAGCTTGTAGCGTCATAGCCAAGAAGACTCAAGGCTGTAATCACTGCCAAAGGTGTTTCAACAAAGTACTGAGTACTGAGTAGAGGGTCTGAATACTTATGTAAATAATAATTAAAGTTTTTTCATTTGTAATAAATTTGCAAAAATGTCTCTTATGGGATATTGTGTGTAGATTGATGGCTGTAACGTAACAAAGTGTAAATGGGTCTGAATACTTTCCTAATGCACTGTATATACTGTATTCTATTCTACTGTATTTTGGTCAATGCCACTCTGACATTTGCTTGTCCTAATATTTCTATATTTCTTAATTCCATTATTTTGTTTTAAGATTTGTGTATTGTTGTTAATTGTTAGATACTACTGCACTGTTGGAGCTAGGAACACAAGCATTTCGCTACACCCGCAATAACATCTGCTAAATATTTGTATGTGATTTGATAACTGTATTACAGTACTGTGCAAAAGGTTGCATTTTAATCTTTGTAAGATTGTAAGATGGCTCCCTCTTGTGGAGAGTGCTTGCCATTTGCTTCATTGAGCACATCCCTTTTTTAAAGGGACAGAAGTAAAGTTCTTCTGTAGTTGTCACATAAATTCCCCTGTATTAGCACCAATCAGAAACAGAAACTATTAATTATTTATTACATCAACTACCATATTTAATTTTATATTTCCTTGCTGTGAAAAGCAAATACTTGCTGCAGGCTTTCTACATTGTATAAACTTTTAATCTGTAAATGTGTCAATCATGTTACCAAAATGAAACTGAAACTGAATGTAACTGAGTTAATAGCATCTGTCTAGTGTAACACTAACACACATGGCATTCCATTGAAAAAGGTAGTTATTATATGCTACAAATACAGACCCATTGTAGAATACCTTACAGTGCTGTAGAAAAATGGCACTGTAAAGCAATTCTCAAAAGGGTTGAAATCTATGAGGAAGGAAGTACATAAGGGGAATATATCAGGGTCACCCCTCCACACCTCATTTGATAGCATTTCAATTCTGACCACAGCCGAGCCAACCCTCCAAAACCCCACTCAACACAGGAGGACTGTTTCTATTTAAGCATTGGGGTTTTTTGGAAAAATCTGGGCTAGAATACAAAATGAAGCTTTCCGTGAGTACGCATGGCTCTCACCTAAGAGAGAGAGAGAGAGAGAGAGAAGGCTGGAGCAGGAGGATGAGTGTGGGCAGAGGAGTATGAGACCAGCGCCAGGCTTGCCCACAGGCAAGCCAGAGCAGCAGCAGCCTGTTTCTCTTGGAATACCTCACTCACTCTGGAGTTCTAAAGAAAACGAGAATCCCCTCAATCTGCTTCCAACCGGAGGATCAAATGAGCGGTCTGACAAATGTGTACATGTCCAACAACATTGCACCTCTCTTGATTCCTGCCCTGACCTGGATGAAGGCGCAATGGCCTGAGAGATGACTGGCTGCGTTCCCAATGGGTCCTGGTCAAAAGTAGTGGCCTATTGCATTTGGCAGATTGCATCTTTGGGTTTCATTCTCTGTGGATGTCACCTTCTCAGCCCTAGAAGAGGTTGCTCAACACGTTGTCCATGATGTAGTGATCCTGTGTGGCTCAGTTGGTTAAGAGCTAAGCTAAGTTGTATAGCTTCGGCATATCGCGATTCCAATTCAAGCAGGGATCACATAACAAAACTACTACAATTTCTTCACTCATTGTACTGTATGTCGCTGTGGGTAAAAGCATATGCTAAAAGCATATGTAAAAGCATATCTAGGTTTCTTCCTAGGTTTTGGCCTTTCTAGGGAGTTTTTCCTAGCCACCGTGCTTTTGCTTTTACACCTGCATTGCTTGCGGTTTGGGGTTTTAGGCTGGGTTTCTGTACAGCACTCTGTGACATCAGCTGATGTAAGGGGGGCTTTATAAATACATTTGATTTGATTTGATTTGATATCCTACAGTATGTTAACCCACTGTTCTCTGGGCGCCGATGACGTGGCATGTCGATTTTTTAAATTTATTTCACCTGGTAGGCCAGTTGAGAACAAGTTCTCATTTACAACTGCGACCTGGCCAAGATAGAGAAAAGCAGTTTGACACAAACAACACAGAGTTAAACGTGGGATAAACAAACGTATAGTCAATAACACAATAGAAAAGTATATATACAGTGTGTGCAAATGTAGTAAGATTAGGGAGGTAAGGCAATAAATAGGCCATAGTGGTGAAATAATTACAATTTAGCAATTAAACACAGCCCTCCACACCTCTCTGATTCTCTGATTCACATTTCAGATAAAGGCAGCCCCCTGCACCTCTCTGATTCTCTGATTCTCTGATTCACATTTCAGACTAAGGCAGTCCCCCGCACCTCTTTGATTCTCTGATTCACATTTCAGATAAAGGCAGCCCCCTGCACCTCTCTGATTCTCTGATTCACATTTCAGATTAAGGCAGCCCCCTGCACCTCTCTGATTCTCTGATTCACATTTCAGATAAAGGCAGCCCCCCGCACTTCTCTGATTCTCTGATTCACATTTCAGATAAAGGCAGCCCGCCGCACCTCTCTGATTCTCTGATTCACATTTCAGTTGGGCATTCAGTTGTACAACTGACTAGGTATCCCCCTTTCCCTCTATACAGTAAGATAATTAAACTATCCCAGTAATAATGGCCTACAGCTACCAACAGAGGGAGATCTGAAGCCACACATTAGCTCCATATAAGGGCTTAAGAACTAACTGGATCCTGTTGACTGCTCGGAAAACTATAACTGAATGACCATCAGTTCAGTGTCCCTCTTTGTTCATTTTATTTATACAGTTTAACATTCTTTTACTGGCACTGAGTTTCCATTCCATAAACACAGGCCTCAAGTTTCTGCAAGATAGTGTTTCCTAATTCTTCTACTGACCATTACAATGAGGAATTATCCCAGAGAGAGAGAGAGAGAGAGAGAGAGAGAGAGAGAGAGAGAGAGAGAGAGAGAGAGAGAGAGAGAGAGAGAGAGAGAGAGAGAGAGAGAGAGAGAGATGAGAGACAGGAATAACTAGTGATTATTTGGCATAATTGTCACGTCCATTAATTTTTGGGAGGGAACTCAAGACTACCTGAAGGCGGCAAGTTATTTCTTAACTGTCAGGTCGAATATTCCTCCTGTGGCTTGCTGTTACAGAGAGGTTTAGTACTCTGCTCCGAGGGGACACAAGATCCATGCGTGTATATATCAGGATCACAGCAGTACTGTTCTGACTCCTACTCTACCCTCCAAATGTCTTGAATGTTTTGCTGACACAGCTGATCTATTACCTGGCACTGCTGGCCTAACGGAAACATGATGTAGTTCGTTATGAAGCCTGCAGGCTTGGACAAATAAGAGTTCAATCTTCCATTCAGCAGGCTGAAATATGAGCAAGCTTTTTTCTAGACACACTTGGGATTGTCCCTCAGTCTACAGCGACCCCCTAGGAGCGGGGTACCTACGAAGGTTCAGGCAGACATTCCTCTATTTTTATTGTAACTTAGATCATAATGGGGTTTACATCATGGGATAGGTTATATTTGTAACAAAAGAGTGCTTTTTTTTTTTTTTTTTCCTGTTCCTTAAGGGTTCATGCTGATATTAAACCCCATTTAAAAGGGAGTGTACTAAAACATATGGTAATGAACATGTAAATGATTAGGTCTACAGTAATGGGCATGTATTACATCGGAACATTTCTTGTCAGTCAGAGAAGCATAACATTAAAAGATCCTTGGACACTATCTATTTTGTAGATAATTTGACACAAACTAGGCTACTCATGAATGAATGAGGGGGTTTGAACTAAACTAACTAAATGGCTTCTGGGTCAGAATAATAAGCAATATGAGTCTAATTGTTTTGTATGTGAGAGCTCTTGGCAGATCTTCAGCACATTGTAAATCACTATGAGTCACAGCCAGGTGCTACACCAATGGCTGACGGAGACTTTGACTGTGTCCCAAATGGCACCCTACTCCCTATATAGTGCACTACTTTTGACCAAAGCCCTATGGTCAAAAGTAGTGGACTGGTGAGTCTAATTGCTTTGTATGTGAGAGCTCTTGGCAGATTTTCAGCGCATTGTAAATCACTACGAGTCGCAGCCAGGTGCTACACCAATGGCTGACGGAGACTTTGACTGTGTCCCAAATGGCCCCCTTTCCCTATATTTTGGACACATCCCTTGTGCTTAGCAACATCCCTCCATAGACCTATACATAGGAGCTGTACGTAGAGAACACACACACTGTAAAACATATTGCTATGACCATGGGACTGATCTGCCACTTCATTAGTCTGCCTACTGGCAGAGAGAGCAGCCACACACAGCCATATTTATAAAGCAGGACCACTATTTGTATTTATTTCTTGAACTTTTATTTAACAAGGCAAGTCTGTTAAGAACAAATTCTTATTTACAATGACAGCAGGCAGGTAGCCTAGTGGTTAGAGCGTTGGACTTGTAACCGGAGGGTTGCAAGTTCGAATCCCCGAGCTGACAAGGAAAAAAATCTGTCGTTCTGCCCCTGAACAAGGCAGTTAACCCACTGTTCCCGGGCGCCAAGACGTGGATGTCGATTAAGGCAGCCCCCCGCACCTCTCTGATTCAGAGGGGTTGGGTTAAATGCGGAAGAAACATTTCGGTTGAAGGCATTCGGTTGTACAACTGACTAATAATGGTGACTTTGACTTTGACTTTGAGCCTAGGAACAGTGGGTTAACTGCCTTGTTCAGGGGCAGAATGACAGATTTTGACCGTGGCAGTTTGGGGATTTGATCCACCAACGTTTCAGTTACTGGCCCAACGCTCTAACTACTAGGCTACCTGCCGCCCCTACTATAAAAGCTGACGAATGTGTGTGTGTGTGTGTGTGTGTGTGTGTGTGTGTGTGTGTGTGTGTGTGTGTGTGTGTGTGTGTGTGTGTGTGTGTGTGTGTGTGTGTGTGTGTGTGTGTGTGTGTGTGTGTGTGTGTGTGTGTGTGTGTGTGTGTGTGTGTGTGTGTGTGTGTGTGTGAAAGAGGCATCAAGGGATTTTTATTTTAAGTTGTGCTGGAAACTTCTCCCAATTAAATATCATTCTGACATTTAATTGATGTGCGTTTTGGTAATTGTTTATGATTTCTTGTTTACTTAATCTGAAGAAACAAGAAGTGTAGAATCAACTGACATATTGCTAACAAAGCATCTGGATGTCGGAGAGCTGTGCTCAGGCTTGATATTCCCATCGCAGGTAGCATTCTGGGAGGCAATTGTTATATCAGCTTTGCCTGAGCCATAATTCTAGATTAAACTATTAAGCAAACCACGAAAGTTTAAACAACAGAACAGTTTAATACAGTGATATCTGTTGACAGATGCTCATTCCTCAAACTATATGTTAGCCCATTCTTTTTGATTACACAGACATTCACTCAAACTGTGACACGAGTTTCAGAAGAAAGTCCTTTGTTTCTTGCCATTTTGAGCCTGTAATCGAACCCACAAATGCTGATGCTCCAGATACTCAACTAGTCTAAAGAAGGCCAATTTTATTTCTTCTTCAATCAGGACAACAGTTTTCAGCTGTGCTAACATAATTGCAAAAGGGTTTTCTAATGATCAATTATCCTTTTAAAATTATAAACTTGGATTAGCTAACACAACGTGCCATTGGAACACAGGAGTGATGGTTGCTGATAATGGGTCTCTGTACGCCTGTGTAGATATTCCATTAAAAATCAGCCGTTTCCAGCTACAATCGTCATTTACAACATTAACAATGTCTACCCTGTATTTATGATAAATTTGATGTTATTTTAATGGAAATTCATAAGTGACCCCAAACTTTTGAATGGTAGGATACATAATTTTTGTCCTGTGCGAATCTGCCAACAGATTACAAATGGCAAGAACAAATCACTTTGGTGTCATATGTTAACAGAATGTATAATATAGCCTATTAAACACATGCTTCAAGTGAGAATTAGACAGGTCTGGTGCCTTCTTCACCAATATTAAATTTTTGCCATAAAAGCAGCGTGTAGTTCCAGTAGTTAGCTAGACACCTACATGGCTAAAAAGGAAATTAACTAGTGAAAACACTACCTAGATCTGAATGTTGCTCAACTACCACCAAGCTACTGTAGAATGTAGTTAAACTACTAGTAGAACTACATCTAGTTCACTACTCCCTAACACTGATAATAACACATAAAGACATACTAGTGAATGTTAACTTTCTGAAATAATGTATCATGATAATTGACACAGCAGGATTATTCAAAATAAGATTAAGTCAATGATCAATTTGACCATAAACTATGCTACAATATGGTACAGGGCAACATTTCAAGTTGAAGTATACATTGGTGAAGAAATGGTAAAGTGTTCTGAATTTAAATTTCAGTTCATGACTGGTCGATGGTATAGCCTACATATAGTTAATGACTGGTCTATGGTACAGCCTACATATAGTTCATGATTAGCTAACACAATGGTATAGTCTGCATATAGTTCATGACTGGTCTATGGTACAGCCTACATATAGTTCATGATTAGCTAACACAATGGTATAGTCTGCATATAGTTTATGACTGGGCTATGGTATAGTCTACATACAGTAAGTTCATTTTTAATTTGGGGTACCTGAGAATCATCTCTGCGTAATGTGCACTCTTCACTGCTGCCTATGGAAATTCTACATTATGCCCTTTCATGAGAACAGCTACTGATTCTGTTCATGTATTTAAAGACCACCTATAACTTTGTCCTGTTCCAAAGAGACGCTGCCAAGATGGAAAGTAAATATGTAATGTGCTGAATGTTCATTTCAGATGAAAAAAACTATAAAGCTGTCTTTTTTTCATAAATATATCAAGATAACAAAGCAACCAGGAGGCTGGAGTTCAAAGCTGTTTTGGAAGGCAAAGGTAGAGCAGACATGGAGACGAATCACTGTGCAGAGCAGAGCAGCCCCGCAAATGTGATGTGAGGAGAAGTAGACCTCTCAGTGTAGCTACCTCTCAGGGATAGAAAACTGAAACAAGAGAAAACATGGCATGCGTCCCAAATTTCATCCTATTCTCTATTTAGTGCACAACCACCCTGGTTAAAAGTAGTGCACTAAATATGTAATAGGGGGCCATTTGAGACACATCCATGGATCTAAGTCAGCACTGTTTCTGGAAACAGGAAATATAAGCAAAGTAACACTGAAGTTACGGATGAATGAAAGACTGCACATCGAACTACTCCCATAAAAATGCCCTTTTTTATCTTCACTATCTTCATACTCAGTATGAGTATTAGGTTCAGTATCAATAAAGATGGCTCTGCTCACCCCATAATGCAACAGCTGTTGGTGGTTTCTCTGTTGGAAGATTGTTTAGGAAATTCACTTAAAATTGTTGACAAGCAAAGCTGCGGAACACATTTGAGCAATAACTGAACTTTATGATGTCAACATGGGGTAGGCTGCTTGAAAGTAATGAATCTGTACTCGTGTGGCTACTGTGCTCTCTGGACAAAACATAGAAGACTTATAGGAGATTATAAACATGTCTTCTACATGTAGCTGCATTCATCAACTTCATGTGGGCTGCATGGTCTAATGTAATCACTTAGAACTGGTTATATGTAAGGCAGTAGCATGGTGTGGTCAAAGTGTCTGCTGTGTCCCTGAACACAAAAAGTCATAATGGAAAATGTGAAGGAATTAATTTATCTAGTGTGTAAAATGAACATGCCTACTCAGAATACAGTACTTATTGAAAAAAAAAGATTTCAGATTCCAGAATACAAAAGTGATCCTTGAGTTCTATTACCTGCTATGTAATATGCTACAGCTATCAGAATTTAGTTTTGCCTACAGTGCCTCAACCTACCCGGTCCTTTTCAGATCAGTGGTCATTGAGGACAACACACACTCAAGTGTGCTAGACTCAAGTCTTGAGTCACATTGGCTGCAGAAATGTTAACATTTTAAGCCTGCCTACCAGTCTGTTTCTGCTCTCTTGCAAACTCCTAATGAAATTGTCACGTCAAACATGTTTGTCATGACAAGGAGTGACAGGGAGTGACAATGAGTGACAATGGAGAAGAAATAGACTGGCATCCAGAAGAATAAAAAAATTGCGTGAACAGATCTGGGACCAGGCAATTACATTTGCACACAATTACAGAAATAGAATCTCCCACCAACATCATACTAGCTGACACTGCACCTGCAAATGAATTATTCCGATTTTCATTGCTGTAATTTTGACAGGTTTGAGGCATTTTTCACTGACAAATTATCCAGTCTCATACTTTTACCCAAATATTTGAACAAGTTAGTCTGGAATTCTGGGGGTGGTTGGTCATACTGGTGACAAATATAGAAGAGCTTCCAAAAATGAAATGACTGGGTTGACATTGGCATCACCACACTTTACTCAGAGGTGCTTTTTTGCATTTGCCTTGCCCAGTGCTCGGTAACAGTGGGGAAAATAATCACTGAGAGATTGTTACAGGTAACTTCATGTTAAGCTGACAAATAGGAGTTCTATAAACTAATCAAACTTCAGTTTTGAAATAAGGTGCTAATGTTTTACTTCACAAGGATACAGATTCTGCAGAGTCAACCATTTTCACTTCAACTGGAGGGGTGGAGTGTGTAGCTTACACTGACCTAATGTTCTATATTTTTACTGCAAATATTTCCTTCCCTGTAAAGGACATGGCAATGTAATAATCTTTCATGTATTTTGGGAATCTTATCATGTGAGAGAGCAGAAACAGGATGGAATGAAGGAATATAGTTACTGGAACAGCAAACCTACCATGACATCATACTCTTAAACTGAACGGCTGTTACTCAAAACACATGGCAGTTGGTGCAGTGAGTTTGCTTCAACATCCCACTTCTTGCTGTGAACCATCTCAAATGCTAGCCTCATGTTTGAGAAAAAACACCTCCCGTGTTTTAACAGAGGGCCATTCGTTGCTGTCTGCTTGAGCAAATGCAGAAGTTTAAAGGCATGATTAGATGCTGCTGAGAACAACAAGGAAACATTTAAAACTATTACAAGTCCAGAAAGAAAGTGCCTTGGAGGCCTGAGTTGGTCAAAAGAAGTGAGATTAATATGAATGATCTGCCAAATTGACTCCATTCCAAGAATTTTACGCCTGGAACCAAATGCAGCCTGTATTAACCCATTTCTCCCATGTTAGAATGCTGTAGACAATTCCAGGAAAACAACATCAGAATAGCTGTTTGAAACTAGGATACTATAACTACCTATTACATATCTATTACATTGTGTTTGTATGACAATGTTTTGGATTGTGCAACATGGTTCTCGTGAGAGGTTTGCGTGCCAGATGGGCAAGCAGAGGACACAGCAGAGAGAAGACCACCTCTATTGAAGCTTCATTGTTCATTGGAACATGTGTATTGTATACGGTCGGTTCATGGCTGTAAATAGGTGTTGTTCAACTGCAAGAAAAGAACACCAAAAGCTTACTGGGCGGCAGGTAGACTAGGGTTAGAGCATTGGGCCAGTAACCCAAAGGTCACTAGTTCAAATCCTCTAGTTGACAAGGTGAAAAATGTGTCTATTTTTTCCTTAGAGCAAGGCTCCTAATCCTAATTCCTCCAAGGTTGCCATTTATAATGGCTGGCTGTGACCCCACTCTCTGAGGGTGTCTCAAGAAGAGTTGGGATATACAAACAAATTCAATTCACATACAGTATGTGTATTAATACACACTTATATGTAAGTACCAAATTAATACTACTAACCAACATTTATTTGAAATGGAAGTACTGTGGAAGTCATGTGCATGATTTACCGTTCAGAATGATTCCCTCTCTTGTCTCACATGTCTTGGTGTAGTTTATTTTACGGCTGCTTATATCATGGATGGGTGCCTACTCCAAACACCTAAAATGACCCTTTTATGTTGCTGGTTACTGATGGGGCTCCATAAAACAAGAGAATACAGCTATACCATTAAACACAAAGAATGTTTTTTACTGGAGTTCGAGGAATGGTTTTGATGCCTTTGAAGGCCCTTACATGGATTAAGAACAGAGAACTGCCTCACTTTTAAAACCTGCAGGCTCAGCCCTGGTAAAAAAAAGAGAAAACACTGTTGTTAGGTTACAACGACCCATTTGCTGCCAAAAAAAGTCTAAATAACACTTTACGGTTTCCTCCAGTTAATGTAAGGGCGTGGAGTTGCATCCTGAAAACAACAGATAGTAATTACCATAAGGGTACAGATGTGGCAAGGAGGGCAGATTGTCTCCCAAATGTTCAGCCTGGGCACCTCTCTAAACGGAACCATTCTACACCATGAAAAACACATTCTTCCCCAGCCTTTTATTTATTTCACAGTGAATGTATCTGTAAGACTCATCTAACCCACGTCACGTCTTAGCGTGAAGATAATATTTACGTTTTAGTCATTTAGCAGACACCCTTATCCAGAGCGACTTACAGTAGAGACTGCATGCAAATCCATACTTTTTCACCTGTCTTATTTTTATATTAACAGTATACTGTGCATGTGTAAAGATGTTATGTTATTGTTCCAGTGTTGAGTGGAATGATCTCGCCCATTTTAAAACCAGGTGCGCAATGGGAAACATGCAAAATCTTCAAAATCTTCTGCAAACAAATCATTTCATTTTGACAATTGATTAGACAGTGTTGCCTTATTCCCTCAGCATTTCAGTGTCAACATGAAGTTGTTAATGATGTAAATCTCAATTAATTTTGTTTAATATACACAACATACCAGGCAACCAACAGCCTGTGAAACCACACTGAATGTTAGTGGAAGAGACAAGAATCTGTATACTCTGAAAAACAAGGTCTGAAGAAAATAAATCAAAACAGCACGCATGAGAGATCAATTCTTTCCATAAATATGGAGATGTAAAAATGGCTTCACCAAGAACAACTCTAATCTGTTTGACAGCCATGACAGTCCTGCATGCCATGATGAAGACCGACTTTGAACTCCCACAAGTTATTCTGTCTGGCACAGGATCTCCTGTTTCTGTCTTTACAGCATCAGATAACGTGCATCACATCATTAGCAAAGCGGAAAATGTAAGTTTACTGAACGTTAAGACTTCACACTGTTATTTTAAGATAGACTGCTAGGCTACTCTTAAGAGCAGTCAATGCCAAAAGTCTCTTCGTACATAGCTGCAAGCTACAACTGAGGTCCTTCTCATGAAGTGGAACAAATTATACGGAAGCTGTAAATCCCTGACAATTAGGTCAGCATTAGCATTAAAACTAAATTTCAGTATGTTAACCCATTGCGTACATGATGCATACAGGATGTGTGAGGGCACAGGTTTGTGCCACTGTGTCAGTTCTTTAAGATAAGATAATGACATTACCATCCCATGGGGAAATTTTGTATATGGCTCTGTGAATACAGACAAACGGCAAACACAACACACAGCCTCAAGTCGCCACGGAGCAGAGCCCTTTGGAAGGTCTAGATTGTACCATGGTCTACATATACAGTACCTATCAGAAGTATTCACCCCCTTGGATTTATTCACATTTTATTGTGTTACAAAGTGGGATGAAAATGTATTTCATTGTCATTTGTCAATACTCTACACAAAATACTCTGTAATGTCACAGTGGAATACTTTTTTTTTTACAAGATTAATGACAAATAAACACTAATATACAGTACCTTCATTAGATAATAATTCACCAATACATGTTAGTCAATGCATGTTAGAGTCAATACATGTTGGAGTCAGTACATGTTAGAGTCAATGCATGTTAGAAACACCTTTAGTAGCGATTACAGCTGCAAGTCTTATTAGGTAAGTCTCTAAGAGCTTTGCACACCCGGAATGTGCAATATTTGCCCTTTATTTATTTTTTTATTCTTTAAGCTCTGTCAAGGTGTTGGGGATCATGGCAAGACAGCAATATCCAAGTCTTGCCATAGATTTTCAAGCACATTTAAGTCAAAATTGTAACTTGGCCCCTCACTGGAACATTCACTGTCTTCTAGGTAAGCAACCAGTGTAGATTTGACCTTGTGTTATACATTATTGTCCTGCTTCAAAGGTGAATTCCTCTCCCAGCCATTGAACTATGCAGCCATTTTAAAATCGCCAATGGCCTCGTGGTGACATCCCTGAGCAGTATCCTTTCTGTCCTGCAGCTCAGTTCAGAAGGATGACTGTACCTTTGATGTGTCTGGGTGGTTTAATACATAATCCACATAATAATTGCTAAAGAGATATTCAATGTCTGATTTGTTATTGTTACCCATCTACCAATCACTGCCCTTTTTTTATGAGGCTTTCCGAAAAGGTCCCTGGTCTTTGTAGTTGAATCTTTGCTTGAAATGTAATACTTGACTGAAGGACCTTATATATGCTGTATGTATGGGTTACAGAGGAAGGGGTAGTCATTCAAAAATCATGTCAACCCCTATTATTTCACAGAATCAAATAAAATAAAATTTTATTGGTCACATACACTTGGTTAGCAGATGTTAATGCGAGTGTAGCAAAATGCTTGTGCTTCTAGTTCTGACCATGCAGTAGTATCTAACAAGTAATCTAACAATTTCACAACAACTACCTTATACACACAAGTGTAAAGGAATGAATACGAGTATGTACATATAAATATATGGATGAGCGATGGCTGACCGGCATAAGCAAGATGCAGTAGATGGTATAGTATATACATATGAGATGAGTAATGTAGGATATGTAAACATTATATAAATGGCATCGTTTAAAGTGGCTAGTGATACATTTATTACATCCACTTTTTAATTATTAAAGTGTTTAGAGATTTGAGTCGATGGCCGAACGGCATAGGCAAGATTCTGTAGATGGTATAGAGTACAGTGTGTACATTTGATATGACTAATGTCAGATATGTAAACAATATATACAAAATTGGCTAGAGATTTAAGTCAGTATGTTGGCTGCAGCCACTCAATGTTAGTGATGGCTGTTTAACAGTCTGATGGCCTTGAGATAGAAGCTGTTTTTCAGTCTCTCGGTCCCAGCTTTGATGCACCTGTACTGACCTCGCCTTCTGGATGATAGCGGGGTGAACAGGCAGTGGCTCGGGTGGTTGTTGTCCTGGAGGGCAGGTAGTTTCCGCGTTGTGCAATCCTCACTACCCTCTGGAGAGCCTTACAGTTGGTGAGGGTAGTTGCCGTACCAGGCGGTGATACAGCCCGACAGGATAATCTCGATTGTGCATCTGTAGAAGTTTGTGAGTGTTTTTGGTGACAAGCCAAATTTCTTCAGCCTCCTGAGGTTGAAGAGCCGCTGTTGCGCCTTCTTCACCACGCTGTCTGTGTGGGTGGGCCATTTCAGTTTGTCTGTGATGTGTATGCCGAGGAACTTAAAACCTTCCACCTTCTCCACTACTGTCCCGTCGATGTGGATAGGGGGGTGCTCCCTCTGCTGTTTCCTGAAGTCCATGATCATCTCCTTTGTTGTGTTGACGTTGAGTGAGAGGTTATTTTCCTGACACCACACTCCGAGGGCCCTCACCTCCTCCCTGTAGGCTGTCTCGTCATTGTTGGTAATCAAGCCTACCACTGTAGTGTCGTCAGCAAACTTGTTGATTGAGTTGGAGCCGTCATGGGTGAACAGGGAGTACAGGAGAGGGCTGAGAATGCACCCTTGTGGGGCCCCAGTGTTGAGGATCAGCGGGGTGGAGATGTTGTTTCCTACCCTCACCACCTGGGGCTGGCCCGTCAGGAAGTCCAGGACCCAGTTGCACAGGGCTGGGTCGAGACCTAGGGTCTCGAGCTTAATGACGAGTTTGGAGGGTACTATGGTGTTAAAAGCTGAGCTGTAGTCGATGAACAGCATTCTTACATAGGTATTCCTCTTGTCCAGATGGGTTAGGGCAGTGTGCAGTGTGATTGCGTCGTCTGTGGACCTATTGGGGCGGTAAGCAAATTGGAGTGGGTCTAGGGTATCAGGTAGGGTGGAGGTGATGTGATCCTTGACTAGTCTCTCAAAGCACTTCATGATGACGGAAGTGAGTGCTACAGGGCGATAGTCATTTAGCTTAGTTACCTTAGCTTTCTTGGGAACAGGAACAATGGTGGCCCTATTGAAGCATGTGGGAACAGCAGACTGGGATAAGGATTGATTAAATATGTCCGTAAACACACCAGCCAGCTGGTCTGCGCATGCTCTGAGGACACGGCCAGGGATGCCATCTGGACCGGCAGCCTTGCGAGGGTTAACATGCTTAAATATTTCACTCACGTTGGCTGCGGTGAAGGTGAGCCCGCAGGTTATGGTAGCGGGCCGTGTCGGTGGCACTGTATTGTCCTCAAAGCGAGCAAAGAAGTTGTTTAGTTTGTCTGGGAGCAAGATATCGGTGTCCACGACAGGGCTGGTTTTCTTTTTGTAGTCTGTGATTGACTGTAGACCCTGCCACATTCCTCTCGTGTCTGAGCCGTTGAATTGTGACTCTACTTTGTCTGTATACTGACGCTTAGCTTGTTTGATTGCCTCGCGGAGGGAATAGCTGCACTGTTTGTATTCAGTCATGTTTTCGGTCGCCTTACCCTGGTTAAAAGCAGTGGTTCGCGCTTTCAGTTTTGCACGAATGCTGTCATCAATCCACAGTTTCTGGTTGGGGAAGGTTTTAATCGTTGCTATGGGTACAACATCACCGATGCACTTGCTAATAAACTTGCTCACCGAATCAGCGTATACATCAATGTTGTTGTCTGATGTTGTCCGGACTTAACTTTGACATTATGGAGCATTTTGTGTAGATCAATGACAAAACAAATCACAATTAAATCTATTTCAATCCCACTTTGTAACTCAACAATGTGAAAAAAATCCAAGGTGGGTGATATCCACTGTACGCCTCAATACAGTGGATAAAAAAAATCTCAAGCTGTACAAGCATAGCCAATAATTCTCAACATGTGCAAATAGTATGGAGGTTTGGAAATCATTATGGACATTACACGCAGGAAGCTGATTTTCCATAAAATAAACTGTGCAGTACTGTGCCCTGTATGTGGTTTCCCGTTTTATTACTGTGTTGTATGATTATAAGCCATGGGTATCATTGAAATACAGGCCACACTTGATACTTCATTCCAGCTTTAACTGCTTGAGAGCAAGCAATACTGGGAGTAATATCTCTACAAAAATGGTATAGGTCACACAATCTGAAATGGAAAGAACATTCCAGACAACATGTCATTGTTTTCTATATTTATGTAAAATGTGTATGTACATAACAATGGGCAGCCAATCTGGAGGGAAAGCAATTGAAGACTGCATTAACAAAAAAGTAAAGAAAATATTGTCAAATATTATCTGACATCATTTACAAATGCAAGGGATTTAATTATTCTATACCAGATTGGACACTCAAGAGACTGTTGTGCAATTGAATTGAAACACCGAACACTGCATGCATTATAACATACAGAGTTTGGCACACAGTACATTTCATTTACTGTACCATTAGGCAAAAGGTATTTTCACTCAGATGATGCAGTTGATGTACTGGAATTGATTGGATTGACATTTGTATATATTTGTTAAAGTCAAAGCAAATGTCCAACAAATGAGGCAACTTAAGAGAGCATTGTTAATATCTGTTGTAATGCAGTCATTATTTTGATGAGACAATCCGGTGAAGGCACACTATCCTAATATCATCAATAAGTTATTCAATGACCCTATCCGTGCCTCCTCTATGATGTGGCTTTTAAAGCTAAAACACACATTACTATTGATTCTGTATAATCTATTCAATATGATCTAATTGATGATTCTATGATCTACATATCCACATTCAGAGCAAGTCCATCCATTTAAGCAGAACTCACTGAATTGTGGTATTTTTACTGCACATTCAGGGAGTGTGTAACACAAGTATCTTACATACACAAAGTGGAAATGGTTTCAATAGAGGAGGAAGAGGGTGCAGTGTCATTAACCTTTTCAGATAACTGGAAACCACAATAGCAGGAGGTCTCAATGATCACAACACTCCACTGCAAAATGGATGATGGAAAAATTTAAAGCAGGACTGTAAATATAGAAAGATATACAGTTTATATAGATATATGAACAAAAACAAATGTAGATTGTTTGGTTGTGCAAGTTCTTGTGTATCATGATGATGAGATGCTTCTAAAAAAGTTGGGTCTGATTATTTAAAGACATTCTCGAAAGCTGGACACTTGTGGGTCTTGAGTTTCTTGATGGCCTTTTTGAACTCTTTGCTGGACTTGTCCCACTTGTGGATGCCAGTCAGGAGGAACTGCGTGTCCACCTTGCGGCCCATGATCAGGTAGGTGTTTCCCAAGTTATCCAGCTGCTGGCAGGGGCAGTCGGCTCCATTCTTCAGGTTCAGAACCAACTTTTTTAGGTCATTCTTCTTTAGGTTGCCCAGTTTCAATGGCTTCTTCTTCTTCTGCAGAATTACCTTGCGGTCCATGCCTTCCCGTCTCACCTCCTTGATCTTGGTCCTGATAGCTAAGATCAAAGAGACATATAGAAATAAATAGAAATAAAGTGGGGGTTAAAAACAATAATATATGAGCACATCAGTTCAACGTCTATTTTTTATTTACATTTGGTTGAGTTGTCAACTAATGTGAATTCAACAAAAAAGATCACCATGACATTGGATTTAGGTTAAAAGTTGCGTGAAAAAAAGACACAATTCCCTTACGTTGATGGATTTTTACAAATCCAAATCAGTTTTTCACGTTGATTCAACATTATCACATAGATTTTTTTGCTGTTATTGAAATGACAATGCTGATTCAACCCAGTTCTTGTCTAGTGGGATGCGCCTTTAGAAAGTATTCATACCCCTTGACTTATTTCACATTTTCTTGAATTACAGCCTGAATTTAACATTGATTAAATATATTTTCTCACCCATCTAAACACAATAACCCATCATGACAAAATGAAAACATGTTTTTAGACATTTTAGCAAATGTATTGAAAATGAAATACAGAAATATCTAATTTACATAAGTATTCACACCCCTGAGTCAATACTTTGTAGAAGCACCTTTAGCTTTGATTACAGCTTTGAGTTGTCTGTATCAGCTTTGCACATCTGGATTTGGTGATTTTCTCCCATTCTTCCTCGCAGATTTTCTCAAGCTCTGTTAAGTTAGATGGGAAGCAGAGGTCAACAGCAATCTTCAAGTCTTTCCACAGATTTTCAATGGGACTCAAGTCTGGGCTTTGGCTGGGCCTCTTAAGGACTTTCACGTTCTTTATCTGAAGCCATTTCAGTGTTGCATTGGCTCTATGTTCGGGGTCATTGTCCTGTTTGAGGTCATTTGCACTCTGAAGCAGGTTCTCATCAAGGATTTGCTTGTATTTTGCTCCATTCATTGTTCCCTCTATCCTTACTAGTCTCCCAGTCACTGCCACTGAAAAGCATCCCCATAGCATGCTGCCACCACTATTGGGACGGTGTTAAATGGGTGATGAGCTATGCCTGGTTTTATCCAGACATAGCGATTTGCCTTCAGCCCAAAGAGTTACATTTTTGTCTCATCAGACAACATAATATTTTGCCTTATGATCTCAGAGTCATGTGCCTTTTTCTCAGGAGAGGCTTCCATCTGGCCACTCTCCCATAAAGCCCAGATTAGTGAAGTGCTGTAGAGACTTCTCTTTCTGGCAGGTTCTCCCATCTCAGCCAAGGAACTCTGTAGTTCTGTCAGAATGGTCATTGGGTTTTTTGGACACCTCCCTGACCAAGGTCCTTCTTGCCGGATGCTCAGTTTGGTTGGATGGGCAGAACTAGGGAGAGTCTTTTTTTTCATTTCCAAATGATGGAGACCACTGTTCTCTTTCAACACTCTAGAAATTATTTTATACCATTACCCAGATATAAGCCTCATCACAATTCTATCTCAGAGCTCTTTCGGACAGTTCTTTGGACTTCATTGTATAGTTTCTGCTCTGACATGCACTGTCAACGTGGGACCTAATATAGACAGGTGTGTTTCTTTCTAAATCATGTCCAAACAATTGAATTGGCCACAGGTGGACTCCAATCAAGTTGTAGTGACACCTCAAGGATGCTCAAAGGAAATTGGATGCACCAGAGCTCAATGTGGAGTGTCATAGCAAAGGGGTGTGCATACTTACAGTATGTAAATGAGATATTTCTGTATTTCATTTTCAATAAATTTGCTAAACTTTCTAAAGACATGGAGTGTTTCTCAAAATGCATACTATCGTGCTCTGAGTACACAAATTAGAGCATGGGAGCGTCGGAGTCCAAATCAAAGTATGCGAGAAACGGAGCACAGAGGGCTTCATTTGTACATATTTTGAAGTATGCATCGATGCAAGTTTCAATGGAAAGTATGTAAAAAAATATGACTTGACCACGTAAAAGATTAAGAGCATTTAAAAAAAATCTATTGTTGTCCTGTCTGGAAGATGGTTCAGTGAATGGGTAAGTCCATAGTAAGTCAATAGGGCTAACTGGCTAGTTATCTAGCCACAAACAATTGGTAGATACCCCCCAAAAATGACATCTACCTTGGATAACATTGGTTTTAGGTCTTTGCCTGTTTAACTAGCTGGCTAGCTAGATTATTGCGATTCAAATATCTAGCTGATAATTATGAAGTAAAAAGTTTGCTTTGTGTATATGTTGGAAGAAGGTTCGGTGAATGGGGAGGTGAAGCGTGAGGTAATACATTAGGGGGAGCATGAGATTGTGGAGCAAGGTAGAATGTATATTGAGAAACACCCATTATTTATCTTTGTCATCATGGGGTATTGTGTGTGCTGTAGATGGGTGAGAAAAACATATGAATGTAATCCACTTTGAAATCAGGCAGTAACACTTCAAAATGTGGAATGCGTCAAGGGGTATGAATATTTTATAAAAGGCACTGTATGTTGTGGTAAATATGTAGTTTGTGGGCTAGTACAGCATGTTGAATCATATTTATGGTTAGCCTGAGGACTATGATTAGCCGGAGGACTAGGAGTGTGCGGAGTAGTCGGACAAAACGAGTATCGTAACGAATATGGGCAATTTTCTGGATGCAATTATGATCCGAGTATTTTTTTATTATCCTTGATCGGGGAAAAAAATTGCTAGTTTGCCTGTCTGTAAAGAGAAGGGTGGGCTGTACTCTGTACGCTGCTCTGATTGGATAGAGTGATGCTGTATTTCTCCATCCACTCGCTTAATAATTTCACCCAATCACTTTTTCCTGCATGTTTTCGGTCTGATCATTTAGATTGCTTCTGCCTGCTACTATATGAATCACATGGCGAGGACAATTGTAATCAAGCGATCAATGTGCATAATATCTAACAAACGGGGCAAGAGTAGGGAAAACAGATGAAATGCTGATGTGCAATCTGACTTAGTGACAGCAAATTTGTCTGTCTGCTGCAAGTTGAGGACACAGACACACACACACACACACACACACACACACACACACCTCCCCACGCTGCTCATAATCTGCAGATTTTTTGCAGTGAGAACTTGCAGGGAGGTATTTTGCCAAAATCTATTTAGCCATATTAAAACACTCGTTTTTTTCCAATCACCAGTATCATCCGATCCGACTGTCAGTTTACGGATACGATTAAGAATACGAGTATGGCCATGTCGGCACACCCCTACTGAGGACTATGGTTAGCCTGAAGACTTTGGTTAGCCACTTTTCCTTCTAGCTGTGTTAATGTTTCATGTCAGAACAGAATGACAGTCATATAAACATTGTGTATGCATTGCGCCAGAGCCTGGGGCCCTGAGGAAAGATGGCAGGCAGAAGGGTTGGGTTGCGGAGCAGAGGGTATCATTGGTTAGATAGCTAGGCCCCAGATGCCCAGGACCATTAAGGAAAGATAAGAGGGATTATACAGTGACTGCATCTGCATCTCAAATGGAACCCTATTCCCTATATAGGGCATTACTTTTGATCTAAGCCTTATAGGCCCTGGTCAAAAGTAGTGCACTATAAAGGAAATAGGGTGACATTGCCAGAGGTATGGCTATTCTATATCAATCTCACATGGCAAGGTTTTGGGGGTAGTTATGATAGGAAAAGTATTTCTGTGTTTCATGGATATGATGACTAAGAGACAGAGGTATTCATCTCTATGGAAAACTGATCAGTTTACATTTTCTGTCCTTTTCCCTGAACAGGAATGTTCAAATTGCTGCCTGTCTGCCCTGTGCCCATTCAGTTGTAACAGGACCTGTTTTTTCCCCCTTTGAGTACCTTCTCTCTCTGTCTCATAGGCTTTTAGGGAAGTAGCACTGTACATCAGTGAGCAAGACTTCAAGTTCAATGGACGGGTGGGATGACAACTTCGCAAAGATTATGCACACACATCTTGGAGGCTGAAGGATGTGTGTTGTTAGGAATTTGAACGGTCATAATATGGCTAAAGTTTGCTAATTGGCAAACAACCCACCCGTCAGTGGAGGCTGCTGAGGGGAGGATGGCTCATAATAGTGGTCGGAATGGAGTAAATGGAATTAAACACATGGTTGTGTTTGATACCATTCCATTCACACCATTCCAGCCATTTCACTTAATTCCAGCCACTATGATGAGCCGTCCTCCCCTCAGCAGCCGCCACCCGTCTATACCACTACTACTACTCCCACTTCAATACCACCAATCAGTGGAGGCTGCTGAGGGGAGGACGGCTCATCATAGTGGCTGGAATGAAGTGAAAGAAAGTGGAACCTTTGATGCTACAGTACATTATAATCCTGACTCTCATTGTCCCTTGATATAAGGCCAAGTATTGCCACAATTTTAAACCCACCAAATGTCTGAATACTCATAATCTGTTTTTATTCTTTTTATTCACTTATATCTCTCCAAATCTTACACCAGCCTCTGAATTGTCTTAATCGGTCTGATCTTTCACTAAACTCAATTTAACCTCCTAATCTCCTTGTTTCCTCCACCTCCCCCTCTTGAAATGGTACACGTATCAACCCCATGGTGGTACAAATCTCAGCCTCCATGTATGAGTCCCAAATGACACCCTATTCCCTACATAGTGCACTACTCTTGACCAGGGCCCAAGTCAAAAGTAGTTTACAGTATAGGGAATAGGGTGTCATTTCAAATCAACTTGTATTTGTCACATGCTCCGAATACAACAGGTGTAGACCTTACCGTGAAATGCTTACTTACAAGCCCTTAACCAACAATGCAGTTCAAGAAAGAGTTATGAAAATATTTACTAAATAAATTAAAGTAAAAATAGAAAGTAATACAATACAAAATAACAATAACAAGGGTATATACAGGGGGTACCGGTACCGAGTCAATGTGCGGGGGTACAGGTTAGTCAAGTTATTTTAAACATGTAGGTAGGAGTAAAGTGACTATGCATAGATAATAAACAGCGTGTCAATGTAAATAGTTTGGTTGGCCATTTGATGAATTGTTCAGCAGTCTTATGGCTTGGGGGTATAAGCTTTAAGGAGCCTTTTGGTCCTAGTCTTGGCGCTCCGGTACAGCTTGCCATGCGGTAGCAGAGAGAATTATAACCATGGTCATTTTGATATTGATTTGCACTTTTCGCACCAAAGTACGTTAAGCATTTCGCTACACGCGCATTAACATCTGCTAACCATGTGTATGTGACAAATAAAATTTGATTTGATTTGATCTCTAGGAGACAGAACGCGTCTCCTTCCTGAGCGGTATGATGGCTGCGTGGTCCCATGGTGTTTATACTTGTGTACTATTGTTTGTACAGATGAACGTGATACCTTCAGGCATTTGGAAATTGCTCCCAAGGATGAACCAGACTTGTGGAGGTCTACAATTCTTTTTCTGAGGTCTTGGCTGATTTCTTTTGATTTTCCCATGAGGTCAAGCAAAGAGGCACTGCGTTTGAAGGCAGTTCTTGAAATACATCCACAGGTGCACCTCCAATTGACTCAAATGATGTAAATTAGCCGATCAGAAGCTTCTAAAGCCATGACATAATATTTTGGAATGTTCCAAGCTGTTTAAAGGCACAGTCAACTTAGTGTATGTAAACTTCTGACCCACTGGAATTGTGATACAGTGAAATAATCTGTCTATAAACAATTGTTGTAAAAATTACTTGTGTCATGCACAAAGTAGATGTCCTAACCGACTTGCCAAAACTATAGTTTGTTAACAAGAAATTTGTGGAGTGGTTGAAAAACGGGTTTTAATGACTCCAACCTAAGTGTATGTAAACTTACGACTTCAACTGTATATGTGGGGAAATATTCTTCATCTTAAATCTCTCAGATAGCACAGACACTTCAGAACAAACTTCCTTTAAAAAAAAATTGGGGTTGGGGGGGACTATCTGCTGTTCCATGTAGTGAATGTTATTCAATGCGTTTGTATGGGCTAATAGCAGTGTTTGTTTTTACCAGTTGAAAAAATGTATGGAAGTATACTTGGAGACTGTTTAGTGCCAAACATAAGGGGTTAAATGCATATAAAGAAGAATTTAAAATGTTTCCTGATCTTATATCTCACAGATATAAGACAGACACTTAAAAACAAACTTACTTTTCATTTTTTGGGGGAGGGAGACTATCTGTTGTTCCATGTAGTGAATGTTATTCAATGCGTTTGTATGGGCCATAGGCAGTTTTTGTTTTTATAATGTGTACAAAACACTAAGAACGCCTGCTCTTTCCAAGACTGACCAGGTGAACCTAGGTGAAAGCTATGATCCCTTATTGATGTCACTTCAATCAGAGTAGAGGAAGGGGAGGATGCAGAATGAAGAAGGATTTTTAAGCCTTGAGACAATTGAGACATGGATTGTGTATGTTGCCATTCAGAGGGTGAATGGGAAAGACATATTTAAGTGCCTTTCAACAGGGTATGGTAGTAGGTGCACTGGTTTGTGTCAAGGACTGAAACGCTGCTGGGTTTTTCACGTTCAACAGTTTCGTGTGTGTATCAAGCATGGCCCACCACCCACGCAAAGGACATCCAGCCAACTTGACACAACTGTGGGAAGCATTGGAGTCAACATGGGCCAGCATCCCTGTGGAATGTTTTCGACACCTTGTAGATTCGATGCCCCGATGAATTGAGGCTGTTCTGAGAGCAACTCAATATTAGGATGGTGTCCTTAATGTTTTGTACACTCAGTGAATATCAGAACTCTGAATAGGCATCTACATGAACTAACACTACCAGGATTGAGGGTTCATCTATTGCCCCCGTCACGTATGCTCTCTCTCCGGCGCTCTAGGTCGCCATGCTCCCGCACCTCAGCTGGATTGACAGGTTCCCGCGCCTCAGCAGGTGACCAGTCTGCTCCTGATCCCCGGGATCGTCATTTTGGTCGGCGTCCTGCGGCTGGAGCCCCGCGTCAGGGAGGGGGTACAGTCACGTGTGCTCCCTCTCCGGCCTCGAGGTCACCAGGCTGCTGACTATTGCGCACACCTGTCACCATTGTCACGCGCATCAGCGCCTCATGACAGTCACCTGGGCTCCCTCACCTCCTTGATTTCCTGCCCTATTTATGTCGCTCCCTTTGGTTCCTTCCCCAGGCGTTATTGTTTCTGTTTCATGTCTGTGCGTTGTTTGTGTTTTGTACTACAGTGAGGGAAAAAAGTATTTCATCCCCTGCTGATTTTGTACGTTCGCCCACTGACAAAGAAATGATCAGTCTATAATTTTAATGGTAGGTTTATTTGAACAGTGAGAGACAGAATAACAACAAAAAAATCCAATACTTTTTTCCCTCACTGTATGTTTCGTTCTTTTATTAAATTATTCACTCCCTGAACTTGTTTCCCGACTCCCAGCACACGTTAGAGAATAACGCCTCACCAAAGGGAAGCATCAGGGAGTGTTTTTTGTTTTTGTGTTTGGAGGTGATGTCGGGTCCGTGTATCAGTTCTGGAGCTACCACGGAAGCCTCAGCCGGTTCGTTGGACTCTCATGCCTCAGCTGGTTTGACAGGTTCCCGTGCCTCGGCGGGCTCTACGGGCTCCCGTGCCTCAGCGGGCTCGACGGGCTCCCATGCCTCAGCTGGGTGAACTGGTTCCCGTACCTTGGTCGAATCAACCAGGGAGTTTCCAGCCGGCTCATCAGGCTCTCACGCCTCAGCCGGTTTGTCAGGTTTCTGTCCCTCAGCGGAGGCGACCGGTCCACTGCTGATCCCCGGGATCGTCCCTTTGGTTGACGTCTGTCACATATGCTCTCTCTCTGGATTTCTAGGTTGCCATGCTCCCGCACCTCAGCCGGATCGACAGGTTCTCACGCCTCAGCAGAGGTGACCGGTCCACTCCTGAACCCCGGGATCGTCATTTTGGTTGGCGCCCTGTGGCTGGAGCCGTGCGTCAGGGAGGGGGTACAGTCACGTGTGCTCCCTCTCCGGCCTCGAGGTCACCAGGCTGCTGACTATTGCGTACACCTGTCACCATCGTCACACACCTCATGACACTCACCTGGACTCCATCACCTCCTTGATTACCTGCCCTATTTATGTCACTCCCTTTGGTTCCTTCCCCAGGCGTTATTGTTTCTGTTTCAGTTTCATGTCTGTGCGTTGTTAGTGTTTCTTGTTTTGTATTATGTTTTGTTCTTTTATTAAATGATTCACTAAACTTGCTTCCCGACGTTACACCCCCTATCTTCCCATTGCCAATTAAAGTGTTAGAAAAATAACAGTCCCAGTGGTTTTCTAGGTATTAACAGTGCACATGGTAGAGATTAGGACCTTCATCAACCATCTCTGGTCCCTGAAAAGTCTCTGTGAGGAGGCTTAGTGTTAAATGAAACCAAAACGGGCAGCTTTCATAATTAGCGAGTCACCAAATAATTTCTAGGCACCTGCTGAAACCACTTTATCTGGATAAATCCAGCTCAAACTGGATCCAGCTGAACTTTCTTTGCACCTTGGTTGTTTGTGTGCATAATCTCCCTTCAAGCCAAAGTATATAGAACAGTGACTGACCAGGTAGGCTATGGCACTTATTGTTTTAACTGTTAAGGGCAAAAGCATCAGCCATTGATCAGTTGTGCCTTTCGGGGCAGTTTAACTAGAAGGTATGTGACTCTTTAATCTAACACATTCGGGGTGTGTGTTTTGGAAAACTATTCTCCCCAAACCATCATCTGACACAAGAGTTATAATCATTTCACAATTTTCCTCAACGTTACCAGGGCGAAAATAGGAAATAATGCAAAAACAGCAAGTTTCAACTCTCATTCTATATTCAACATCATTTCCATCTATCAGTCTCAAGTTTGGACAAATTCGGAGCACTCACACTCTCTCCATCAATCGGCAAAGCTGTACATTTTGCGGACATCTAGGCTGCAACCTTTGTCTCCGAACCTCAACCTGATTTCCTCTCCTGGTTTAGAAGGCAAGACAGGCTTTCAGACAGCTCAGATGGTGTCATAAACCCAGCAGGAAAGCAACCATGGAATAACACAGCTCTGGCCCATTCACAACCATGGAACCTGTCTGCCCCCATGACCAATGTCTGTGTCTCAAATGGCAACCTATTCCCTACATAGTGCATTACTTTTGACCAGGCTTCCATGTGGCCTATAGACGGATTACATAGGTTGCTTCCCAAATGGCACCCTGTTTCCTATATAGTGCACTACTTTTGACCAGGCTTCCATGTGCCCTGGTCAAAAGTAGTGCACTATATAGGGGACAGGGTGCCATTTGGGAAGCAACCTATGTAATCCGTCTATAGCAGGGCCAGGGCTGCTGCACTTTTATTTACTGCATTAGAATGGGGAGGGATGGATGGTGCAATTTCCTATACCACCAGAGAGAAAGTAATCTGTCTGAAGTAGGGCAGGGTGGGTTTGAATTGAAGTGTTCTGACACTGTGTAACAAAGAGCTGCAGTAATAAAAGCTTAAGTATGGAGATAAATCACGGTGGGGAAAAAGTGTTGAGTTGGATGTACCATAAAACCATCAGCAGGGTAGACAGCACCGATTGCTCTGTTAATAAGAAACAGATTCATAAAATCAAAACTGGATGGTGTTCAGAGATAGATGGGAGGGGTTATGTGAAGCTGAAGGGTGGGACTAAAAATGACAAGATAACTAATGTAAATTATACGGTGTCCGTAAAATGTATATACAGTGCATTTTGTTACGTTACAGCCTTATTCTAAAATGTATTAAATTCTTTTTTTTCGTCATCATTCTACACACAGTACCCCATAACGACAATGAAAAACAGGTTTTTAGAAATGTTTGCAAATGTATATATATAAAAAAAACTGAAATACCTTATTTACATGAGTTTTCAGACCCCATGCTATGGGACTCTAAATTTAGCTCAGGTGTATCCTGTTTCCATTGATCATCCTTGAGATGTTTTTACAACTTGATTGGACATAATTTGAAAAGGCACAGATAAGGTCCCACAGTTGACAGTGCATGTCAGAGCAAAAACCAAGCCATGAGGTCGAAGGAATTGTCCCTAGAGCACCGAGGTAGGATTGTGTCGAGACACTGATCTAGGGAAGGGTATCAAAAAATGTCTGCAGCATTGAAGAACCCCAAGAACACAGTGGCCTCCATCATTCTTAAATGGAAGAAGTTTGGAACCACCAAGACTCTTTCTAGAGTTGGCAGCTCGGCCAAACTGAGAAATCAGGGGAGAAGGGCCTTGGTCAAGGAGGTGACAAAGACCCGAGGGTCACTCTGACAGAACTCCAGAGTTCCTCTGTGGAGATGGGAGAACCTTCCAGAAGGACAACCATCTCTGCAGCACTCCACCAATCAGGCCTTTAGACTGGCCAGACGGAAGCCACTCCTCGGAAGCCAAGACAATGCAAAAGTGGTTTCGGGACAAGTCTCTGAATGTCCTTGAGTGGCCCAGCCAGAGCCGGAACTTGAACCCGATCAAACATCTCTGGAGAGACCTGAAAATAGCTGTGCATCCAACCTGACAGAGCTTGAGAGGATCTGCAGAGAAGAATGGGAGAAACTCCCCAAATACAGGTGTGGCACGCTTGTAGCGTCATTCCCATAAAGACTCGAGGTTGTAATCGCTGCCAAAGGTGCTTTAATAAAGTACTAAGTAAAGGATCTGAGTGCTTATGTAAATGTGCTATTTTTTTTATACATTTGCAAAAATGTATAAAAAACTGTTTTGTCATTATGGGGTATTGATGAGGGGAAAAAACACTAATCCATTTAAGAATAAGGCTGTAACCTAGCAAAATGTGGAAAAAGTCAAGGGGTCTGAATACTTTACGAATGCACTGTAGGTTCAGAACTTTTGTGAAACAGCAAATAGAAATCACAACTGGATGGTCTTCAGAGATAGATCAGAGGGGTTGAGGGTAGCTGAAGGATGGGACTAAAAACAAACAAAATATAACTATTGCAAAATATACTGTGTTTGCAAAATGTACATAGTATGTATAACCTGAAAGTAGAAGCCTAAGTGTTGTTGTCGTCCATTAGTTTACTCTAATTAGGGAAGGGGTGGTAGGGGTAGGGGAAAATAATAAAGGAAAATATATTTAGAAATATACATATATATACATATAATAAAAATAAACAGATTCATCATGATCTCTGAGGGACCAGGGACTGGGAGGGATTTAACTAGCTAGAGTGTTATTTTCCTCATGGTTGATC
This sequence comes from Brachymystax lenok tsinlingensis, assembly GCA_030435695.1. Lineage (NCBI taxonomy): Eukaryota > Metazoa > Chordata > Actinopteri > Salmoniformes > Salmonidae > Brachymystax > Brachymystax lenok. The sequence continues at coordinate 18,130,950 of CM059807.1, read as the reverse complement.
ATGGTCACCAACACATAACATTTGGTTAACAGAACTGTTGATTTTGTTGTTTGTCTTTGCATCTTCACTCTTCAATTGGAGCTGAAAATGCAGTTCAGTTACTGAGACAAACTGCGGTCACTACTCAGGTCACTACTAAATGGCATATATTATATAGTACATACAGCATGGTCACACAGACCTTCAAGAAACATCCCCTTCTTCTTAAATTGTTTTTTAAAATCTATTCCTCCATGACTTTTTTAAACACATGTATTATTCCTCTGCCAGATTGTCTTGTATCCAACCACAAAGCATAAAACAACTCTTGCCTCATCTCAAAATACTCCAACTTCATCAAGATAAACTCTCCTGAGAATGTCAAAAGTGATTGTGAGATTGGAAGGAGGCAATTATTCATGGCTTCAAACAATGGCACACAATATTAATAAGGCTCTCGTTCACACTTAACTTTCATGTTAAATGAGAACAGACCTTTCGCAATGAGATGTTTCCAGGAACTGAGTGTTTCAGTAAGCAAAAATGCTCATTCTGTGCCAGTGGAGGCATTTTTTTGACATGATTAGTCCATGCAGATTAATAAAACTGACCTCGATGTAAGTCTCAGATTCCTCCAACTAGCTGCCCTGACTGAGGTAACCTATCAACTACACAGTCTGAAGGTAATCAAAATGTACCTATACAAGGTCTAAGGTTATGCTGTTGTCTCTACAGTTATACAGTACATGTAAATATATGGGTAAATACAAGTACCCTTTATGTGAAAAGTAGTGATAAAAAGTGATACATTCAGATCGCTTGCTTGCCATTTGATAGTGAAAGTCTAGAGTAGTGCACTTAACTTATCAATCTTTGTCTATTATAAGCTATCCCTCCCTCTGATCCATTTTGGTCTGACCAAAAGTGGCTTGATGAAAGGGTAATAATAGATTGGCTCACAAGTCACGATTGACATGACCAGATGTATCTTTTAGGTCAAAACAGATCAAATCGTGTCATAATTGCTTCCACATTTTACTCATATCTCCCTCCTCTGACAAAATGAAAGATAGATCTTTCACACTATATAATAGTTGTTTTCGAGTCAAGCCCATCCTTGGATCAGTTTTAGGGCAAAATAAGAAGGGCTCATGCCAGTTCGGGGGAACATCACGCCAGACAAATTACAATGAAAATCATCAATTTCTGTCTCTCCAGAAGTGTAATCAAGCTAAAACCATAGGTTACTGCTTCAGTTATTGATTAACCTGTGGCAGCCATGTTAGAAGCCTTCTTTCTAATTTCTTTAGTCAAGTAGAACATCTCTAGAGAGCATAAACATTGCTTTACATGTTGCCCAACCGGTAGAGCAAAGCAAACTAACCACCATATAGCCCATGGCATTGCCACACTGCAAGAAGATCAGCTCATGACAGTGTCCCAAATGGCACCCTATTACCTACATAGTGCACTACTCTTTAACAGAGCCATTTGGGCCCTGGTAAAAAGTAGTGCACTTTATAGAGAATAGTGAGCCATTTGGGACATAAGCCCTGTTTTTTCTGATGGGAGTTGGGACTCTCCCTTTGTGGGCCACTCCTGCTGTGATTAGGTCTCATGGCTGCAATAACAGTCTCATTTAACTGCCATTGTCAGCGGCCATGCTCAGTCTGCCTGGATAAGCTCAGGCATCAAGCGTTAAAGAGATTATGACAAGAAATCAAAACAACATCTGTCTTAATCATAGATGAAACAGACCAATAATGTGCCACCCTCTCTTGGCAAACCAGGGACGGTTTCTGAGGACAGAAAAGGGAGGCCCATCATTACAGTGTAACAATGGGACACTTAATTTAAAAGACCTAACTTTGTGTATTAGCTGTCCCTGAGAACCACTCTGAAAGAAAACGTGTTTTTAATGCACAAAGTCTGTCTTCACAACGTCTGCTGCTTGGAATTGATTTGGAAACCACCAAAAATTTGAGAGGCCAGCTACAAGCAATAAAAAATAAGGCACAGCATCCTGTAAACTTGTGCACATTCTCACTGCATACACTCACTGTCTCAAGGTGGGTTGAATTTACAGTGTCCCTGCATGCGAGAAACTATCAATAGATTTTAATTGCATTCAAAAACAAAACATTCCAACAGCTGTTGCTACTCTGCATTGACACCCTTTGGATAGAATGGCATAAAGACATGTCCATACATGTGACATCAGTCCCGTGTGACATCAGACAGTCTGTGATATGGACCAATAGGAATTAAGCTTTAAAGTACAACCCTGCTGACACCTCCAGAAGACCAGACAGCAAAACAAACATCCCAATTTACAGCTTTAAATACCTGCTAAATAAAGACTTTAGGGCCCCAATTCAATAGCCTTTAAAAGGGTATTTATTTAAAAAAATGTATTTAACCTTTATTTAACTAGGCAAGTCATAACCACGGTAATACAAACCGTGACATGGATTCACAACGGTTAAAAACTCCTCAGCTCAGTTTTTCTTGTAATTGATATGTAAAGCTGTGAGAATTATGCATCAGTTGTATGAGCAAGAAAACAAGTTCAACTGAATCTTTCTCAGGATTGTTCACATCAGTTTACTTGGTGGTCAGTTGGCGCGTCAATCCGTTACATCTGAAGGAATGATCCCCAGAAGTATACAAATTGTCAATCTTATCAATTTCACATTATCATCCTAGGATACTTATACTTAAATCTAGAATTGGCTTCCTATTTCGCAACAAAGCATCCTTCACTCATGCTGCCAAACATACCCTCGTAAAACTGACTATCCTACCGATCCTTGACTTCGGCGATGTCATTTACAAAATAGCCTCCAACACTCTACTCAGCAAATTGGATGCAGTCTATCACAGTGCCATCCGTTTTGTCACCAAAGCCCCATATACTACCCACCATTGCGACCTGTATGCTCTCGTTGGCTGGCCCTCGCTTCATATTCGTCGCCAAACCCACTGGCTCCAGGTCATCTATAAGTCTTTGCTAGGTAAAGCCCCGCCTTATCTCAGCTCACTGGTCAGCATAGCAGCACCCACCCTTAGCATACGCTCCAGCAGGTCGCCTTTCCTTCCAGTTCTCTGCTGCCAATGACTGGAACGAATTGCAAAAATCACTGAAGCTGGAGACTCATATCTCCCTCTTCTAACTTTAAGCATCAGCTGTCAGAGCAGCTTACAGATCACTGCACCTGTACATAGCCCATCTGTAAATAGCCCACCCAACTACCTCATCCCCATATTGTTATTTATCTTTTTGGTCCTTTGCACCCCAGTATCTCTACTTGCACATTCATCTTCTGCACATCTATCACTCCAGTGGTAATTGCTAAATTGTAATTATTTCGCCACTATGGCCTATTTATTGCCTTACCTCCCTAATCTTACCTCATTTGAACACACTTTATATATACTTTTACATTGTGTTATTGACTGTACGTTTGTTTATTCCATGTGTAACTCTGTGTTGTTGTTTGTGTTGCACTGATTTGCTTTATCTTGGCCAGGTCTCAGTTGTAAATGAGAACTTGTTCTCAACTGGCCTACCTGGTTAAATAAAGGTGAAATAAATAAAATATATACTCAGGCAGAACAACTACCCTGAGCACTGTCTGAGAGTAGGCTCGGTGAAATGTTGGTCACATAATTTCTCCGATAATGATTAAAATAATAATGTCCCATCCATCCAACAAGCATGAAAATGAGCCAAATCTTCTGTAAAATGAAACCATTCTTTGCTGAAAATATGCTTGGACCTTTGACACGTAAAGCATCTTTATTGTCATACATCACTATGCAAGTAAAGCATGTTTATGGTCATACATGACTATGCTAGTAAAGCATGTTTATGATCATACATCACTATGCTAGTAAAGCATGTTTATGGTCATACATCACTATGCTAGTAAAGCACGTTTATGGTCATACATCACTATGCTAGTAAAGCACGTTTATGGTCATACATCACTATGCTAGTAAAGCACGTTTATGGTCATACATCACTATTCTGGTAAAGCATGTTTATGGTCATACATCACTATGCTAGTAAAGCATGTTTATGGTCATACATCACTATGCTAGTAAAGCATGTTCATGGTCATACATCACTATGCTAGTAAAGCATGTTCATGGTCATTCATCACTATGCTAGTAAAGCATGTTTATGCTCATGCATCACTATGCTAGTAAAGCATGTTTATGCTATAGGGTAGTAGAAGAAAGTAGGTTTGCTTTCTTCCTTCACCTTGTAAATCTACAGTCAGCTGGAACTAAATCCATGAGCCTCTATGAGACTTATTGTCGAACTGATCCCTTTTTCTGTTTTTCTTACAGTTAATCTACATTCACTGGCTTTTCTTTTCAGAGCTCTTTTGTTTCCAATAGACTGATTAACCCCACTAAAGACCTCCCTTTTAAGATCATACAAAGAGATGACTGTGCGGTGCTATTGGCCATCATCTATAGCTGGGATAAATCTCCAAGCTCATTACTGTAACCAGAATGGCAAGAGTCAGGAATGCGTGTAAGTAAGAAAACCTAGTGGCAAGAGTGTCACTTTAACTTCTCTAAGCTTGATATGTAAATATCTTACTATGGACTTTGTAGACCTAAGGTGGGTGGGAGGAAGGGATCATTAGGTCTGTCTGGGGCATATATTCCAGAGCTGTAAGGATAAACATACTGCTGTAGCCTACTGTATGTGCTTCCAGGTGTATAGGCTACTATCCTGTGGTGTTGGCAAACATGATCCACAGGTATGGTAGCCCATAGGAAAGCATGTCATGACAAAATGTGTGTGTGCGTGTGTATCATCGGTATGTAAATGGTAGTGTTAGGGTTAGGAGACGCTTACCAAACTCGCTGGCACACATGTGCTCTAGAATGATGTCTGTTTTCATTTCGTTGTCACATGGGGGACATATGGGGGAATAACCTGTGAAAGGGAGGGAGGAGAGACAGTCTATTTAGAGGGTAAGACATGTAGCACTGACACAATAATCTACCAGTTAACATAGCTCTGAAAAATGGAACAAGACTGAAAGGATAAGCAGGAAATCTGGTATCCTCCAACAAGGATTTCTAGAATACCTACCAATTCAAACAACTGCCAGGCAAAACAACTGAATCCCTAACAGACCCTAGCATTGTTCACACCTCTATTTACTTCAACATTAGCTCATTTCCCATGGTAATAGCACTGTTTAACCACCTATCTCCCTGCCTGTGCTTCACATCACTCTTGCAAACAAAATCTTTTGCAAACGCCTACAGTACCTTTCAAAAGTTTGGAGTCACTTAGAAATGTCCTTGTTCTAAAGGAAAACCACATTTTTTGTCCATTAAAATAACGTCAAATTGATCATAAATACAGTGTAGACATTGTTAATGTTGTAAATTACTATTGTAGCTGGAAACAGCAGATTTGTTTTATGGAATATCTGCATAGGCATACAGAGGCCCACTATCAGCAACCATCACTCCTGTGTTCCAATGGCACATTATGTTAGCTAATCCAAGTTTATAATTTTAAAAGGCTAATTGATCATTAGAAAACCCTTTTACAATTATGTTAGCACAGCTGAAAACTGTTGTCCTGATTAAAACTGGCCTAAACTTGGATTAGCTAACACAACGTTCCATTGGAACACAGGAGTGATGGTTGCTGATAATGGGCCTCTGTACGCCTATGTAGATATTCCTGTAAAAATCAGCTACAATAGTCATTTACAACATTAACAATGTCTACACTATATTTCTGATCAATTTGATGTTATTTTAATGGACAAAAAAATGTGATTTTGCAGTCAAGGACATTTCTAAGTGACCCCAAACTTTTGAAAGGTAGTGTATGTGAAGATGACAGTCAACATTTTGGTCAGAGATGCTGAGTACACTCGGTCGTCAGTTGCTCTGGTGTGTATCCATTCGAACTCGGGTGAAGTTTGTTCATTGACAGTAAAACCCTTATTGATTAGACGGTCAATGATTTGACTGACCTGATCTCAGTTTGGAATGTCATAGGCCTTTATGGCCTCCAGTAAATAGTTTCTAGTTATGTGCTAGATTTACCTGAAGATAGTGGATAAAAGCAGTCAAGCACTATAGTGGAACTAAGCATAATTCCACTGTAATCGGGTGATTGGTTTTGATCTCTTTGAGTCTCTGGGCTAACTTGACACAATCACAATCAATCTGTCCTGCAGGCCTGCTGTCTTTGCTGTAAGTTTATCTGAACGCACACCCACACGCACACTAAGGCCGGCACAGTTACCATATAACCGTGTAACTGACAGTTATGAATGAAGACCGCCGTCATGAAAATAAAATAACCGTCATCAACAGTCTTTCTTTTTTTGGAAAAACAGCTGACTGAAGACTGGTATTGTGGTATGCAATAATTTATATGGCAATTTAGAATGTTCATTCAAATTATGTTACTGATGTGGCTCATGCAATGGAATGTATTTTTTGTAATGTCAGTTGAGTTGAATCAACAAATCGCAGCACATACTGTATTCATGGGTACACTTCCTGCTTTTACTTCCTGCTTTGCTCTTACGGGTACACTCGCAATGGTCGCTAGTCCACCCATTATGCCACCATTGACTTGAATGGGGACACCCCTTTATATGAATTATATTTCTATGGCAGCACATGCAGAGGAGAATTTGGCAGGCCAAATGGCAGGCCAAATGTCTGGCCAAATTCCATGACTGTCACAGCCCTAACGCACAAACAGCCACGCACACACGCAGATACAGATACATACACATTCCCTGTTACTTGAGACTTTTAAGGAAGATTAGGCCTTATTAATCACTGTCAGAACAGATTCCCAAACTACAGTGGCAAGAAAAAGTATGTGAACCCTTTGGAATTACCTGGATTTCTGCATAAATTGGTCCAAAAACATATTAGTTTAAGCACACTAACACACAAATTATTGTATTTGTCTTGCATATATTGAATACATCAGTTAAACATTCACAGTGTAGGTTGGGAAAAGTTCACTGCTCAAAAAAATAAAGGGAACACTTAAACAACACAATGTACCGTAACTCCAAGTCAATCACACTTCTGTGAAATCAAACTGTCCACTTAGGAAGCAACACTGATTGACAATACATTTCACATGCTGTTGTGCAAATGGAATAGACAACAGGTGGAAATTATAGGCAATTAGCAAGACACCCCCAATAAAGGAGTGGTTCTGAAGGTGGTGACCACAGACCACTTCTTAGTTCCTATGCTTCCTGGCTGATGTTTTGGTCACTTTTGAATGCTGGCGGTGCTTTCACTCTAGTGGTAGCATGAGACGGAGTCTACAACCCACACAAGTGGCTCAGGTAGTGCAGCTCATCCAGGATGGCACATCAATGCGAGCTGTGGCAAGAAGGTTTGCTGTGTCTGTCAGCGTAGTGTCCAGAGCATGGAGGCGCTACCAGGAGACAGGCCAGTACATCAGGAGACGTGGAGGAGGCCGTGGGAGGGCAACAACCCAGCAGCAGGACCACTACCTCCGCCTTTGTGCAAGGAGGAGCACTGCCAGAGCTCCTGCAAAATGACCTCCAGCAGGCCACAAATGTGCATGTGTCTGCTCAAACGGTCAGAAACAGACTCCATGAGGGTGGTATGAGGGCCCAACGTCCACAGGTGGGGGTTGTGCTTACAGCCCAACACCGTGCAGGACGTTTGGCATTTGCCAGAGAACACCAAGATTGGCAAATTCGCCACTGGCGCCCTGTGCTCTTCACAGATGAAAGCAGGTTCACACTGAGCACGTGACAGACGTGACAGAGTCTGGAGACGCCCGTGGAGAACGTTCTGCTGCCTGCAACATCCTCCAGCATGACCGGTTTGGCGGTGGGTCAGTCATGGTGTGGGGTGGCATTTCTTTGGGGGCCGTACAGCCCTCCATGTGCTCGCCAGAGGTAGCCTGACTGCCATTAGGTACCGAGATGAGATCCTCAGACCCCTTGTGAGACCATATGCTGGTGCGGTTGGCCTGGGTTCCTCTTAATGCAAGACAATGCTAGACCTCATGTGGCTGGAGTGTGTCAGCAGTTCCTGCAAGAGGAAGGCATTGATGCTAAGGACTGGCCCGCCTGCTCCCCAGACCTGAATCCAATTGAGCACATCTGGGACATCATGTCTCGCTCCATCCACCAACGCCACGTTGCACCACAGACTGTCCAGGAGTTGGCGGATGCTTTAGTCCAGGTCTGGGAGGAGATCCTCAGGAGACCATCCGCCACCTCATCAGGAGCATGCCCAGGCGTTGTAGGGAGGTCATTCAGGCACGTGGAGGCCACACACACTACTGAGCCTCATTTTGACTTGTTTTAAGGACATTACATCAAAGTTGGATCAGCCTGTAGTGTGTTTTTCCACTTTAATTTTGAGTGTGACTCCAAATCCAGACCTCCATGGGTTGATAAATTTGATTTCCATTGATAATTTTTGTGTGATTTTGTTGTCAGCACATTCAACTATGTAAAGAAAAAAGTATTTAATAAGATTATTTCATTCATTCAGATCTATGATGTGTTATTTTAGTGTTCCCTTTATTTTTTTGAGCAGTGTATGTGAGCCCCCTAAGCTAATGACTTCTCCAACAGCTAATTGGAGTCAGGAGCCAGCTAACCTGGAGTCCAATCAATAAGACGAGAGAGGAGATGTTGGTTAGAGCTGCCTTTCCCTATAAAAAACACTCACAAAATTTGAGTTTGCTATTCACAAGAAGCATTGCCTGATGTGAACCATGCCTCAAACAAAATAGATCTCAGAAGACTTAAGATTGTTGACGTGCATAAAGCTGGAAAGGGTTACAAAAGTATCTCTAAAAGCCTTGATGTTCATCAGTCCACGGTAAGACAAATTGTCTATAAATGGAGAAAGTTCAGCACTGTTGCTACTCTCCCTAGGAGTGGCCATCCTGCAACAATGACTGCAAGAGCACAGAGCAGAATGCTCAATGAGGCTAAGAAAAATCCAGCTAAATGTCAGCTAAAGACTTACAGAAATCTTTTGAACATGCTAACATCTCTGCTGACGAGTCTTTGATACGTCAAACACTAACTAAGAATGGTGTTCATGGGAGGACACCAAGGAAGAAGGCCCTGCTGTCCAAAAAAACCATTGCTGCACATCTGAAGTATGCAAAAGTGCACCTGGATGTTCCACAGCGCTACTGGACAAATATTCTGTGGACAGATTAAACTACAGTTGAGTTGTTTGGAAGGAACACACAACACTATGTGTGGAGAAAAAAAGGCACAGCACACCAACATCAAAACCTCATCCCAACTGTAAAGTATGGTGGAGGGAGCATCATGGTTTGGGGCTGCTTTGCTGCCTCAGGGCCTGGACAGCTTGCTATCATCGATGGAAAGATGAATTCCCAAGTTTATCAAGACATTTTGCAGGAGAATGTTAGGCTGTCTGCCAAATGAAGCTCATCATAAGTTGGGTGATGCAACAGGACAACGACCCAAAACACAGAAGTAAATCAACAACAGAATGGCTTCAACAGAAGAAAATACGCCTTCTGGAGTGGCCCAGTCAGAGTCCTGACCTCAACCCAATTGAGATGCTGTGGCATGACCTCAAGAGAGCAGTTCACACCAGACATCCTAAGAATATTGCTGAACTGAAACAGTTTTGTAAAGAGGAATGGTCCAAAATTCCTCCTGGCCATTGTGAAGGCCTGATCCGCAACTCCAGAAAACATTTGGTTGAGGTTATTGCTGCCAAAGGAGGGTCAACCAGTTATTAAATCCAAGGGTTCACATAGGTTTTCGACCCTGCACTGTGAATGTTAACACGGTGTGTTCAATTAAGACATGAAAACGTATAATTGTTTGCGTTATTAGTTTATTTTTATTTATTTCATCTTTATTTAACCAGGTAGGCAAGTTGAGAACAAGTTCTCATTTACAACTGCGACCTGGCCAAGATAAAGCAAAGCAGTTCGACACAGAGTTACACATGGAGTAAAACAAACATACAGTCAATAATACAGTAGAAAAACAAATCTATATACAAAGTGTGCAAATGAGGTAAGATTAAGTAAGTTTAAGCAGACTGTGTTTGTCTATTGTTGTGACCTAGATGAAGATCAGATAAAATGTTATGACCAATTTATGCAGAAATCCAGGTATTTCCAAAGGGTTCACATACTTTTTCTTGCCACTGTATGCACTGACTGTGCAGATGGAGAGATGACTGAATGAAGCTGGAAAATATTTATTTTCAGTTACAGGAGCCAAGTTCCACATGAAATGTTTAGAATATTTTGACATTATGATTTAAAACAATGAACGATTGTGACTGTATAGTGTAACAACTACGGATAGTGTCTTTGTCAAGTGACGTTCATTTTCATGGAACCGCTTTTATTTGATAATTAAATAACTTCTGTTCTTTCTCAAACAACATTTGGAAGGTTTAACATCTAAACTCTAAACAAATAACAGATGGTGGAATATAAATCAATACATATTAACACACACTTATCCTATTTTGTTGTGGTTGCTAGTTGACGTGTGTTTGACAAAACCTTGTGAAAGTTACACCCAGGTGGAAAGAGCTTGTGAAAACAGGCACTGTTTACAGAGTCAGAGAGGCACTATTTTCTATTTCATCTTGTTTCTACTCTAAATCAATTATTGCTTGCTTCATATCAAATCAAATTTATTTATAAAGCCCTCCTTACATCAGCTGATGTCACAGAGTGCTGTACAGAAACCCAGCCTAAAACCCCAAACAGAAAGCAATGCAGGTGTAAAAGCACGGTGGCTAGGAAAAACTCCCTAGAAAGGCCAAAACCTAGGAAGAAACCTAGAGAGGAACCAGGCTGTGAGGGGTGGCCAGTCCTCTTCTGGCTGTGCCGGGTGCAAATTATAACAGAACATGGACAAGATTTTAAAATGTTCATAAAACAGGCAGAACAGTTGAAACTGGAGAAGCAGCACAGCCAGGTGGACTCGGGACATCAAGGAGTCATCAGGCCAGGTAGGCCTTGAGGAATGGTCCTAATGCTCAGGTCCTCCTTCATACATGTTCAGCAGCAGTGGAGAGGCTCTTTAAGTAACTTTCTCAAAATACATGACCCACTGGGCAAAAACTGGTTGAATCAATGTTGTTTCCACATCATTTCAACCCAAAAAATCTATGTGACGACGTTGAATAAACGTGAAAAACTAATTGGATTTGCAAAAAGTCGTCAACATAAGGGCATGCGTTTCAAATGGCACCTTATTCCATATGTAGTGCACTACTTTTGACGAGAGCCTTTGTGGCACACATTGTGGATCTCTGTGTGGTCCCAAAGCTCCAAGAGGAGACTTTTCTCAGGCTGCTGGGCTACTGCCCAAACAGCACACACCACCACCATGTTGGCTCCACAAACACCACAATGTTGGCCCCCCCTCGACCCAACACGTCCCAGTAACAGAGGGACTACCTCAGATATACTATAAGTGCTGTGTAACTGCAGCACCATGGAGTGAGAAAGACCTCGTCATCGGGTGCTGGACTGTTAAGTCACCAGTCACCATATCAATTCTGTAATTCTGCTGTAAGACGAGTCATTCATGTTCAGAATGGAGAAAATGTTTTCACACTAAGCTAACACTGTTTTGCAGCATGCATATGTTATACAATGTAGATGAAAACGTAAGGAGGTTGATGATGGAAAGTCCCTTTTAATTTATGAGCAAATCTGGATGAGGTGGTTGTACTTCCCCTTCTCTGGGACACCTCTAGTTAAAGAGCAGAGCAGACTTTCCAACTCGCTCCAAGAGACATTCTACTAGTTCCTGCCAGGGACACTGGCATGGCAATAAAATACTACAACCCATGTTAGGAACAATATTTCAGACAAAACGTATCATTTCCTTGTGAAAGGCCTTCTGATTATATCTAAACCATTGTTACCACCAAGCTGTTAGATATTTTTTGTCCTTTGTCCATAACTCAGTCCAGAACATGAAGCTGCATCCCAAATGGCACTCATTTCCCTTTATAGCGCACTACTTTTGACCAGAGCCCTAGACAGAAAGGCAGGTCTTTTGAAATTCAATGTAGCCTTGAAACACTGTTTATTACATTAGCAAAATTGACATGGCCTGCTTTTTTATAAATGTTTTTCTACTCATCGTTGTCCCTCTGGTATTCACTCTTACAAATACCACTGTATCTGCTCTTCAAATTAAGCTATAGGGTAATTCCACGTTAACAACGTGATGCTGAGACTTTAAAATGTATGTCAAACAAAAACCAATGATTGCAAAGTTAAACAAACCATACAACTATACGCGCAAAGTACTACTTTTAATAATTTCTGCTGAATATTTGACAAAAACACATTTACTTGAAGAACAGTGCAAATTCTTGGTAACAGAATGACGGCACAAGCAGCACAAACCGTCATTTTGTTACCAAGCTTTGCATCTACACTGCTCTTCACCAGAAGCGGGCGGGCAGAGCAAGCAGAGCGAGGCGGTGGAAAGGACGGGACAGGCAGAGCAGTGAATGTCCACATCTCCAATCATCTTTGCTTATAGTAATGTTGTGTTTCCATAAGTGAATGAATTGGTCTAATTTACAGTGGCTTCTGAAAGTATTCACCCCCCTTGGCATTTTTCCTATTTTGTTGTATTACAATCTGGAATTAAAATTCATTTTTGGGGGGTTTGTATCATTTGATTTACACAACATGCCTAACACCATGAAGATGCAAAACATGTTTTATTGTGAAAGACAAAGAACTAGAAAACTTGAGAGTGCGTAACTATTCCCCACAGTATGATGCTGCCACCACCGTGCTTCACTGTTGGGATGGTGTTCTCAGGGTGATGAGAGGTGTTGGGTTTGCGCCATACATAGCGTTTTTCTTGATGGCCTAAAAGCTCAATTTTAGTCTCATCTGATCAGAGTACCTTCTTCCATATGTTTGGGGAGTCTCCCACATGCCTTTTGACGAAAACCAAATGTGTTTTCTTATTTTTTTCTTTAAGCAATGGCTTTTTTCTGGGCACTCTTCCGTAAAGCCCAGCTCTGTGGAGTGTACGGCTTAAACTGGTCCTATGGACAGATACTCCAATCTCCGCTGTGGAGCTTTGCAGCTCCTTCAGGGTTATCTTTGGTCTCTTTGTTGCCTCTCTTGATTAATGCCCGCCTTGCCTGAGTTTTGGTGGGCGGCCCTCTCTTGGCAGGTTTGTTGTGGGGCCATATTCTTTAAATGTTTTAATAATGGATTTAATGGCGCTCCGTGGGATGTTCAAAGTTTCTGATATTTTTTTATAACCCAACCCTGATCTGTACTTCTCCACAACCTTGTCCATGACCTGTTTGGAGAGATCTATGGTCTTCATGGTGCAGCTTTCTTGGTGGTGCCCCTTGCTTAGTGGTGTTGCAGACTCTGGGGCCTTTCAGAACAGGTGTATATATACTGAGATCATGTGACAGATCATGTGACACTTAGATTGCACACAAGTGGACTTTATTTAACTAATTATGTAAATGGTGCACCAGATCTTATTTAGGGGCTTCATAGCAAAGAGGGTGAATACAAACGCACCCACTTTTCCGCTTTGTATTTTTTCGAATTTTTTTAAACAAGTTTTTTTTTTTTTTTGATATATTTAAATTACAAGTTGTAATGCAACAAAATTGAAAAAATGCCAAGGGAGATGAATACTTTTGCAAGGAACTGTAGCATGTACAGTATGGTAAAACCTAAACCCTTAGATACCTCTTCAAATTTTAATGATAAAAAAAAAAGTTAAGAATGACATTCTGTTTATTGTTTTTATTGTAACTGAGCAAGACAACAAAGTGGACAACCCACCACCTGCCTGCCCGGCTGGGTCATTAAAATTCAAAACAATGCATTCTAAAATAAATGACACTCACCTTTAGTGAGTTTAGGCCATAATGTGTTTTTGTAAAATGTTCTGTGGAAATTGTTAAAAGTAGTCCCTAGGTTTGTTTAACTTTGCAATCATTGGTTTTTGTTTAACATGCATTATAATACCTAGGTGTCTGGTTAGACTGTAAACTCTCCTTCCTGACTCACATTAAGCATCTCCAATCCAAAATTAAATCTAGAATCGGCTTCCTATTTCGCATTAAAGCATCATTCACGCATGCTGCCAAACATACCCTCGTAAAACTGACCATCCCACCGATCCTTCGGCGATGTCATTTATAAAATAGCCTCCAACACTCTACTCAACAAATTGGATGCAGTCTCTCACAGTGCCATCCGTTTTGTCACCAAAGCACCATATACTACCTACTACTGCGACCTGTATGCTCTCGTGGGCTGGCACTCGCTTCATACTCGTCGCCAAACCCACTGGCTCCAGGTCATCTACAAGTCTTTGCTAGGTAAAGCCCCACCTTATCTCAGCTCACTGGTCACCATAGCAGCACCCACCCGTAGCACGTGTTCCAGCAGGTATATCTCACTGGTCACCCCCAAAGCCAATTCCTCATTTGGCTGCCTTTCCTTCCAGTTCTCTGCTGCCAATGACTGGAACGAACTACAAAAATCACTGAAGCTGGAGACTCATATCTCCCTCACTAGCTTTAAGCACCAGCTGTCAGTGCAGCTCACAGATCTCTGCACCTGCACATAAAAAACACTAGGAATCCTCTATAACAGATAAACAGCCATCAAATGGATTAACAAAAACAGCACACCTTGAAAACAATTAACTAACTAAAATGATAACATGGAAATAAAGTGGTGTTGAACACCTGCACATAGCCTTTTTTCTACTGTATTATTGACTGTATGTTTGTTTATTCCATGTGTAACTCTTTGTTGTATGTGTCGAACTGCTGTGCTTTATCTAGGCCAGGTCGCAGTTGTAAATGAGAACTTGTTCTCAACTAGCCTACCTGGTTAAATAAAGGTGAAATTAAAAAAAATAATAATAATAAAGTGAAAAATCGGAGTCTCAGCATCACTCACTCTGTTCCCGTGGAATTGCCCTATGCAACTTTCTGGGGGGTCATTAGTTGAAAGGTCAATACAAAATGGTCATTAATAGATGTATTAGTTATCTGGCTGGACTCCCAGTATTCAACAAACACCTTGAAATAAATTGCTACCATCTGTTAAGGAGTATTACAATATCACTTCTTTGTCAATAGCTCGAAAAGAGAGGTTATCTCTTGGTAAAGACAGAGAGCCTATATTGCTCTGAACTAACAAAATAAATGCTTTACTATCGCACTCTTATATTCTTTGAGATAATCTAATTGAGAAATAATCTAAGCAGTCATGGGAAAAAAGATCCCAAAAGGTTGGGAATGGTCATTTGCACGAGGTTTGAGATCAACAAACAGATTTTAACCCCTGAAACAACATTCTGCTGCCTGTAGAACTGCATGGGTGTTGATTCTCACACTATGTCAAAGCAGTGACTGAGTGTTCTCAGTCAAGTACTGCAGCTCTGTATAGCCTGCCCTATAGCATAATATGTTGAGCCTGCACTATAGCTTAATATGTTGGTGTTCACATACATGTATGTTTGTGTTCCCCAATCCAGATATTTCATAATGATTATTACAGATTATCATGTTTTATCCACAAAATTGATTAAAAAAAAATATCAAATTGAAAATAAATCATAATAAAAACTGCTTCCAAGTGAAGAATGTAAAGTCAATTGAACAATACAGCTTACAAATTCCTAGCCAACACCTCAGTTATTTAAGCATTATGCCAAGCAATGGCTCAGTTTCAGATCTGGTACCAGGCTGAGAGATTGTATAAATCACGTAGGGATTATATATGTAATTATATATAAAGATATGATGACAGGGATGATGCCTGCTGGTAGGTAGGTAGGTAAGTAGGTATAGCCTTACCTTTGGGAATAGTAGCTTCAGTGGCATTTGGTGCAGTCATGGCAATGCAACGTCATCCTGGGGAAACTTGTCACAGGTGAGCATCTCAGGCCAGGGGAAGCCGAAGGACTCCATGATAGGGGTGCAGCCATCCCGTACAGCCTCACACAGCCAGCGGCAGGGGTATATGGGGTGCTCCAGGCACACTGGGGCAAACAGGGAGCAGAGGAACACCTGGGTACCCGGGTGGCAGCTCTTATGCACCAGGGGCACCCAGCTGCCCGCCTGCTGCTTCACCTCAGCCATAGTCTCATGCTCCAGTAGGTTAGGCAGCAGCATCTGGTTGTAGCCCACATTGTGACACAGCCTCAGGTCCTCTGGGATATCAACACACTGAGGAGGCTTGCCATAGCTGCGGCCACCATTGTACAAGTCCGATTTCCAGCTCAGGTATTCATACTCAGAGGCTCTGCTCATAGACACCACTGCCATGGTCAAAGCCAGAGGGATGATTCTCCAACGGCAGAAAGGTTCAATGGACCTCATTGTTCACAACAGAGGAGAGTCTACAGGATCAAAGTAAAATGCAGCTCACAATGCAGCTCACTATTTTCAGTATAGAATAGAACAGACCTGCTACAAGAGAAAAATCAAATGGAGAAAAGCTCCAAGAGTCCAGTGGATAAATGTTCTCTGAATAGAAAGTTTCAGGTTTCAGTATAACTCCACTCCTGCCTACTCTTGTTGCACCACCGCGGCTCTGTTCCCTTCTGCTGCGACTGACTCACACAACCGCCTGTAAAGATAACTGCCTGGAGTACGGCAGCTTGGAAACAAGAGGAAATTGTGAAGTGTGCTTCGGCCAATCCGAAAGCGTCTGCGCCTTTTGGCACTCACATGTCAATCAATGTGCTCAATTACCTACAGCGTAAAACACAGCTCAACTTTCCCTACCCCCTTCATTACCTTTCTCTTCCTTTGTCAAAACAAAGACCTTGCCATGACAGCAAACTGAAAAATAATTTAATCGTTGCGCAAAAAGGACGCGCGCAATCAATTGACAGCCATTACGCACAGTAGCCTACATTTTGTAATGATTTTGGACAGTTATTGGGGAAAATTATAGTTATTTGGAGAATTATATTTGACAAGAAACAGTATTTAGTTCCAACGTCAATATGCAGAAATACAGTATGCTGAAGAAATATGAGGAACTAGGCGAAAAACGTTCAAAAGTTTTAAGTAAAAGTTTTAACTATGTTAAATATATCTGAACACAAAATTAGTTCAGACCAATAGTGTTTATACCTACATAACGTCACACATTCTAAATGTAAATTAACAGTCATACTGTCCTGACGTGAAGAACAGATAATACTTTTAAATTAAATATACATTGTTATATCAGTCTAGGCTACTTAGATGTAATTAGATTTTGTTAAAGTAAATGTGTCCATCTGCATGTCACTCAACTTCTTAACAGCTTTCCCAGGTTAGACAGGACTAAGACAAGAGGTGTGAAATCTACCAATTTAAATGTGCATTAATTTCCTTGCCATTGTCTTGTTAATGACGAAACCCAATTAAACACTCCACATTAGAAAACAAAGCAGACAAAGGTGGTACCTGTAGCCTAAACATTAAATAGCCTAGATATTTCCTCTTTGCAGAAATAAAATTAAAATGCAACTAGATTTGACATCACAGAATCCATGGTCTTCATTGCCTCATTATAGGCTTCATTATAAAAGAAGAGGAGTGATGTTTTATGCTATACCATTTTGCCATACCAAATATATAATGTTGTACATTTAACTTGATTTAATATACATTGTTTCACAGTCATACCATGTAAACAGGTCTTTTAAAAATTATTCCTGGAGAACATATTATTATTTTCTGCCATGTGACCAAAATATTGTCTAGATAGCCTTCTCCATGTAACCTATCACTCAGTTAGGCTGAGTGGTTTGGAATTGGAATTGAATTATAACTATAGCCACATGTGGTTACTTTAGGTGACATGTACTTTTTAATTGAAAATCCAATTCCAATCTCCAGGATCATCATAGAACTGCCAGTGCCATTACCATATGATTTCATATGATAGGAAGGTTTACCAAAGTATTTTAGAGATTGTACATTTCCAATAAACTGGGATGTAATAAGGGTTATGCTGACACTATGTCTGTTTAGCAGTGCTGCTACATAGACAGCATAATGAGGTTCAGACACCTAACTGCAGGTTGCACACAGTAGGGATTGCTAAAACAAACTCCAAGTATTTAAGACTGGGGTGGAGGTAAGGGGAGTTTTTTAAATGTATTTTCTTCTCTCCTCTCCAGATCTGGCTTCACTCAGATGAATGAGAAAACGGAATTCCTTGGCTGCAATCCCAAATGGCACCCTATTCCCTACGAATAGTATACTACTTTGACCAGGGCCTGTAAACCTCTGGTTATAGGAAGTGCAATATGTAGGGAATAGGGTGCCATTTGGGATTCCTACCCTGTCTGTCAGGAATAATGTGCCTAACTGTGAAGCAAGCAGCTGAAAACAGTCTGGGACTGGGATGTTCCACATACATGGAGCTAGGTAGCAGCAACCTAAAACCAGTTCAGAGTACAGCCAAGACTAAACGCAAAAATTACTATAGAACAATATGTCAGTTTATGTGACATTGGATGTCAGAGTTTGAACATTTTCTAATGATACCATGTTGAGTCTAAACATACAGTACCAGTCAAACGTTTGGACACACCTTCCCATTCAAGGGTTTTTCTTTATTTTTACTATTTTCTACATTGTACAATAATAGTGAAGACATCAAAACTGTGAAACAACACATATGGAATCATGAAGTAACCAAAAAAGTGTTCAACAGATTATTCAAAGTAACCACCCGTTGCCTTGATGACAGCTTTGCACACTCTTGGCATTCTCTCAACTAGCCTCACCTGGAATGCTTCTCCAACAGTCTTTAAGGAGTACCCACATATGCTGAGCACTTGTTGGCTGCTTTTCCTTCACTCTGCGGTCCAACTCATCCCAAACCATCTTAATTGGGCTGTGATCTGGGTATCTGATGCAGTGCTCCATCACGCTCCTTCTTGGTCAAATAGCCCTTACACAGCCTGGAGGTGTGTTGGGTCATTGTCCTGTTGAAAAACAAATGAAATTCCCACTAAGCGCAAACCAGATGGGATGGCGTATCGCTGCAGAATGCTGTGGTAGTCATGCTGGTTAATTGTATTGAATTCCAAATAGATCACTGACAGTTTCACCAGCAAAGCACCCCCACACCATCACACCTCTTCCACCATGCTTCACGGTGGGAACCACCAATGCGGAGATAATCCCTTCACTTACTCTGCGTCACACAAAGAAACGGCAGTTGGAACCAAACATCTCCAATTTGGACTCATCAGACCAAAGGACAGATTTCCACATGTCTAATGTCCGTTGCTCGTGTTTCTTGGCCCAAGCAAGTCTCTTCTTATTATTGGTGTCCTTTAGTAGTGGTTTCTTTTCTGCAATTCGTCCATAAAGGCCTGATTCATGCAGTCTCCTCTGAACAGTTGATGTTAAGATTTGTCTGTTACTTGAACTCTGTGAAGCATTTATTTTGGCAGCAATTTCTGAGGCTGGTAACACTAATGAACTTATCCTCTGCAGCATTGGTAACTCTGGGTCTTCCTTTCCTGTGGCGTTCCTCATGAGAGCCAGTTTCATCACAGTACTTGATGGTTTTTGCGACTGCACTTGAAGAAACTTCTTGACATTTTTCACATTGACTGACCTTCACGTCTTAAAGTAATGATGGACTGTCATTTCTCTTTGCTTATTTGAGCTATTCTTGCCATAATATGGACTTGGTCTTTTACCAAATAGGGCTATCTTCTGACCCCTACCTTGTCACAACACAACTGATTGGCTCAAAAACTTTAAGGAAAGAAATTCCACAAATTAACTTTTAACAATGCACGCCTCTTATTTGAAATGCATTCCAGGTGACTACCTCATGTAGCTGGTTGAGAGAATGCCAAGAGTGTGCAAAGCTGTCATCAAGGCAAAAGGTGGCTACTTTGAAGAATCTAAAATCTAAAATATATTTAGATTTGTTTAACACTTTTTTGGTTACTACATGATTCCATATGTGTTACTTCATAGTTTTAATATCTTCACTATTATTCTACAATTTAGAAATTAGTACAAATAAAGAAAAACCCTTGAATGAATAGGTGTGTCCAAACTTTTGACTGAAACTGTATGTACATTTTTTTATTATAGAATTAGACATTACATCGGTGAAGTGGCTTGCAAGGTTTATGAGAAAAAAGATCTTACAGCACACCAGAACAGTAATTTACAATGTAGATATGCTGGTTTTTAACAGAGAAGAAAAGGATATTCAATATACTATAGGCCTTGTTGTCCAGTGGAAGTCATTGTTATCAACACATTGCTGAGCTAGAAAGCTAGACTGATTTATCTTCATGTTGTATGAACTTCAAAATGAGCACTTACTTCAAAAGGAGCACTTAGATTGGGATTGCATATATTTTAACAATAGAGAGACTAAATATTTGAACTTTCAGGGCACAAGAAAAATTTGTTTTCCATTAGATCTTTAATGATCATCCATCCCAATTCAACAGTGTTTAACTACATAATCTCACATACAGTAGATGTTCATGTATAGTATCCCCATTTTGGTAGAGCAGAGCTAACATACAATTGAAGTCGGAAGTTTACATACACTTTAGCCAAATATATTTAAACTCAGTTTTTCACAATTCCTGGCATTTAATCCTAGTAAAAATTCCCTGTTTAAGGTCAGTTAGGATCACCAATTTATTTTAAGAATGAGACATGTCAGAATAATAGTTGAGAGAACAATTTATTTCATTTTTTATTTCTTTCATCACATTCCCAGTTGGTCAGAAGTTTACATACACTCAATTAGTATTTGGTAACATTGCCTTTAACATGTTTAACTTGGGTCAAACATTTTGGGTAGCCTTCCACAAGCTTCCCACAATAGGTTGGGTGAATTTTGTCCCATTCCTCCTGACAGAGCTGGTGTAACTGAGTCAGGTTTGTAGGCCACTTTTTCAGTTCTGCCCACAAATGTTCTATAGGATTGAGGTCAGTGCTTTGTGATGTCCACTCCAATACCTTGACTTTGTTGTCGTTAAGCCAGTTTGCCAAACATTTGGAAGTATGCTTGGGGTCATTGTCCATTTGGAAGACCCATTTGCGACCAAGCTTTAATTCCTGACTGATTGCTTCAATATATCTACATCATTTTCCTCCCTCATGATGCCATCTATTTTGTGAAGTGCACCAGTCCCTCCTGCAGCAAAGCACCCCCACAACGTGATGCTGCCATCCCCGTGCTTCACGGTTGGGATGGTGTTCTTCGGCTTGCAAGCCTCCCCCTTTTTCCTCCAAACATAACGATGGCCATTATGGCCAAACAGTTCTATTTCTGTTTCATCAGACCAAAGTATGATCTTTGTCCCCATGTGCAGTTGCAAACTGTAGTCTGGCTTTTTTATTGTGGTTTTGGAGCAGTGGCTTCTTCCTCTCTGAGCGGCCTTTCAGGTTATGTCAATATAGGACTCATTTTACCGTGGATATAGGTACTTTTGTGCCTGTTTCCTCCAGCATCTTCACAAGGTCCTTTGCTGTTGTTCTGGGATTGATTTGCACTATTCGCACTAAAGTACTTTAGTCTCTAGGAGACAGAACGCATCTCCTTCCTGAGCGGTATGACGGCTGCGTTGTCCTATGGTGTTTATACTTGCGCACTATTGTTTGTACAGATGAACGTGGTACCTCCAGGCGTTTGGAAATTGCTCCCAAGGATGAACCAGAACCATTTTTTTCTGAGGTCTTGGCTGATTTATTTGGATGATGTCAAGCAAAGAGGCACTGAGTTTGAAGGTAGGCCTTGAAATAGATCCACAGGTACACCTCCAATTGACTCAAATTATGTCAATTAGCCTATCAGAAGCTTCTAAAGCCATGACATAATTTTCTGGAATTTTCCAAGCTGTTTAAAGGCACAGTCAACTTAGTGTATGTAAACTTCTGACCCACTGGAATTGTGATACAATGAATTATAAGTTAAATAATCTGTCTGTAAACAATTGTTTGAAAAGAAAATTGTGTCATGCCTAAAGTAGAGTCCTAACCAACTATAGTTTGGAAACAAGACATTTGTGGAGTAGTTGAAAAACAATTTTTAACCCAACCTAAGTGTATGTGAACTTCCGACTTCAACTGTATATGTTGCTAAACATCTGTCATTAGTGACTGTTAGCTAAACACCAGATCTCCTCTAGGCCATAACATCTTAGTAAGTGTGACAAGGTGTATGTACACTGAACAAAAATATATGTTTTATGAGCTGAAATAAAAGATCCCAGAAATGTTTCATCCACACAAAAATATTATTTCTGTTATTTCTCCCTGTTTGTGATCATTTCTCTTTTGCCAAGATAATCCATCTACCTGACAGGTGTGGCATATCAAGAAGCTGGTTAAACAGCATGATCATTACATAGGTGCACCTTGTGCTCTGGACAATAAAAGGGAACTCTAAATGTGCAGTTTTATTACACAACACAATGACACAGATGTCTCAAGTTTTGAGGGAACTTGCAATTGGCATGCTGACTGCAGGAATGCCCACAAAATCTGTTGCCAAATAATTAAATGCTATCTTTTCTACCATAAGCCACTTCCAACGTTGTTTTAGAGAATTTGGCAGTACATCCAACCAACCTCACCAGTGCAGTCCACGTGTATGGCATTGTGGGGGCATAGCAGTTTGCTGATGTCAACGTTGTGAACAAAGTGCCCCTTGGTGGTGGTGGTGTTATGGTATGGGCAGGCATAAGCTATGGATAACGAACACAATTGCATTTTATCGATGGCAATTTAAATGCACAGAGATAATGTGACGAGATCCCGAGGCCCATTGTCATGCCATTCATCTGCCTTCATCACCTTATGTTTCAGCATTATAATGCACACACCCATGTCGCAAGGATCTGTACACAATTCTTGAAAGCTGAAAATGTCCCAGTTATTCCATGGCCTGCATACTCACCAGACATGTCATCCATCAACGTGTACGACAGCATGTTCCAGTTCCCGCCAATGAGTTGCGCTGCATGAGGCAAATGGTGGTCACACCAGATACTGACTGGTTTTCTGATCCACACCCCTACCTTTTTTTAAGGGTATCTATGACCAACAGATGCATATCTTTATTCCCAGTCATGTGAAATCTATACTGTGCCCTGCAAAAGTATTTATCCCCTTGGTGTTTTTCCTATTTTGTTGCATTAATACCTGTAATTTAAATTGATTTTTATTTGGATTTCATGTAATGGACATACACAAAATAGTCCAAATTGGTGAAGTGAAATGAATTTTTTTTTTTTTTTTTAAAGAAAACCGGAAAAGTGGTGCCTGCATATGTATTCACCCCCTTTGCTATGAAGCCCCTACAGAAGATCTGGTGCAACCAATTACTTTCAATAGTCACATAATTAGATAAGAAAACGTTCTATAAAAACCACAAGAAACATTAGTAACGTTCAAAGAGCATTCTAAGAATATTATTTTAAAACATATACATTTCGTTCTTAGCTTCAACAATACTCTCTCGAGCCTCTATCTTGTTAATCAAATCAAAGTTTATTTGTCACGTGCGCCGAATACAACAATACAACACCTTATAGAGAAATGCTTACTTACAGGCTCTAACCAATAGTGCAAAAAAATGTATTAGGTGAACACTAGGTAAGTAAAGAAATAAAAAAAAAGACAGGCTATAGACAGTAGCGAGGCTATATACAGTAGTGAGGCTATAAAAGTAGCTAGGCTACATAAGGACACCGGTTAGTCAGACTGATTGAGGTAGTATATGTACATGTAGTTATGGTTAAAGTGACTGCATATATGATGAACAGAGAGTAGCAGTAGCGTAAAAAAGGGGTTGGTGGGTGGCGGGATACAATGCAGATAGATAGCCCGGTTAGCCAATGTGCGGGAGCACTTGAGGTAGTATGTACATGATTGTATAGTTAAAGTGACTATGCATATATGATAAACCGTGTGTTCAGGTGTGTTGGCCATGCCCACTAATTGGCCACACCTGATCTTAATGAGTGCTTGGTTCCTTTGAAATTAGGTCTATTTGAATAAACAAAACATGGCATGCTAGCTCCATCCTGGTGGTGCAGTGGGCTAATTACGTGGATAGAGTACAGAAAATCTCAAGTTAGAATCTCACTGATGATGTGCCGCAATAAAAAATAAAAGTGGTTTCATGATCCCTAAGCAAATTAATTTCCATTTTTCCTATCTGTTCAAAAAAGTTAACCTATGCTAGTCTTATTGAAATACTCAGTGAAAGTTTTAAGGAAGAAATTCTAAAACCTCAAATTCAAAAAACCTTTACATTTATTTTACCATTACATTTTGTGGGTGGCAGGTAGCCTAGTGGCTAGAGCGTTGGGCCAGAAACCAAAAGGTTGCTAGATCAAACCCCTGAGCTGACAAAGTAAACGTCTGTTGTTCTGACCCTGAACAAGAAAGTTAACCCACTGTCATTGTAAATAAGAGTTTGTTCTTAACTGACTTGCTTAGATAAATAAATGTTTAAAAAAAATCTCAGAACATAATTAATACCTCCCAGGTAATCTTTCAGGGAACCATAGTAAAATGTTCTCAGAACCCCAAAAAATGTGGTTCCCAGAGCATGCAAAATGTTCACTTCTGTTCTCAGAATGTAAAGAAAAGTTTTAGCGGTCAGGAAACTTATGGCTTCATTCCCAGAACCAATGGGAAACCAAAAACGTACGTTCCCACAACTTCCAAGGAACCAAATGTGCTAGCTGGGATAGCCCTGATACTGTTTGTTGTGGCCAGGCACTCTCTACACAATGTGGGCCAGATAAGCAGTGTGCTCTCCCCTGCTGAGCAGTAATCCTGGAGTTATGTGAGAGGTATTTTAGCCCCAATCTTCAGGAGAACAGAAGCTTCTGTAACCTTGAGTAACTGGAACAGCTTTTTTTGTATCCAATGAAAAAGTCTCAAATTACCTGCATTAGTCATGGACAGGGCAGTGCATCCAGACAAGCCGTCACAGGCCGCGCTGCCATGCTATCTTACTGTCTTGCAAAATTCCCTCAAGGTATAACAGAAACATTTGCTTTGATTTGGAGATCACAACCCTTTAAGTAGCAGCAGAATGGAAATACAACAGCAATGTGCAGGGTTTTCACTATTCCTCTACTACTGCACAAACAGACATTAAAAAAAATGACAATGCATATTTTGATAGGATTGTGATCTGTATCAGTTCCCTTCACTTCTACCAAGCTAAAGGTTATATTTATCTTCATAAGCTTATCATTGTAAAGATAGGGATCCAATCTGCATTTTACCACCTAATTGACCTTTCACAATGTGCCAGATTCCTATTTACAGCATGTGTCAATCCTGTTTGAGGTAAAAATAAATTGTTTTGTTTTCTTAGCGAGAAGATATGCATAATTTGATAAGGATCTTCATCATTACTCCTACAATAGCCTTACTTTAAAATTAATGGACCATCAGCATGGACCTCCAGCTGTTAAGCTTTGTTTATTCTAATGTCATGCTAAGAGTCTTATCAAGAGGTTGTTCTCCCTCTTATGAAAAGTCAATCACCCATGATGCAGGTATTATGCAGTAACGTTAGCTTAAGTATCTCAGACTCTATTCAATGCCCATGAGCAATACCCACAAAGGTTGTCAACTGTGACAGAGACAGCACTTGACTCTCTAAAGTAAAACATGAGAGAGGGCTACACTCTCCCAGCTTTAAGGTAAAATTCCACCCCAATCTTTTGGTATTTGTTGATACAGTCCTATAATATTTTGCATGTCAGCAATCAAGTTTTCAAAATGTAGATCTTTCAAAATACAGCTGGTATAATGCATTTTGTATGACACATTTTAGCATTTGGTTTTGGGAGGAGTTTTCCTTTAAGTGCTACCTGACAAAAAGCACCTGTGGTTTCATTTTTCTCTCCCCCTCGGACATTCCAGAGTTTTTCAACCTGATCATTTTTTATGTATACTTTCCTGTATACAGTCTCAAATCTCTGGAAGACTGAAACAGGTTTCCCTCAATAATTTCACTGTATTTAGTGCCATCCATCATTCCTTCAATTCTGACCAGTTTCCCAGTCCCTGCCGATGAAAAACATCCCCACAGCATGATGCTGCCACCACCCTGCTTCACTGTGGGGATGGTATTCTCGGGGTGATGAGAGGTGTTGGGTTTGCACCAGACATAGCGTTTTCCTTCATGGCCATAAAGCTCAATCATCTGACCAGAGTACCTTCGACCATATTTTTGGAGGGTCTCCCACATGCCTTTTGGCGAACACCAAATGTGTTTGCTTATTTTTTTCTTCAAGCAATGGCTTTTTTCTTGCCACTCTCCCGTAAAGCCCAGCTCTGTGGAGTGTGCGGCTTAAAGTGGTTCTATGGACAGATACTCCGATCTCTGCTGTGGAGCTATGCAGCTCCTTCAGGGTTATCTTTGGTCTCTTTGTTGCCTCTCTGATTAATGCCCTCCTTGCCTGGTCCGTGAGTTATGGTGGGTGGCCCTCTCTTGGCAGGTTTGTTGTGGTGCCATATTCTTTCCATTTTTTAATAATGGATTTAATGGTGTTCCGTGGGATGTTCAAAGTTTCTGATATTTTTTTATAACCCAACCCTGGTCTGTACTTCTCCACAACTTTGTCCCGGACCTGTTTGGAGAGCTCCTTGGTCTTCATGGTGCTGCTTGCTTGGTGGTGCCCCTTGCTTAGTGGTGTTGCAGACTCTGGGGCCTTTCAGAACAGGTGTATATATATACTGAGATCATGTGACAGATCATGTGACACTTAGATTGCACACAGGTGGACTTTATTTAACTGTTCCTGGATCGGTGTCCCTTCCATGGGACGGCTGAGCTAACGTAGGCTAATGCAATTAGCATGAGGTTGTAAGTAACAAGAACATTTCCCAGGACATGGCAGAAAGCTTAAATTCTTGTTAAAACTTCTCAAGTACCAGTGGGTCGCTAGCGGGCTCATCCCGACACTACCAGCGAAAATCTAAAGCGCCAAATTCAAAATCCGATAGTTTAATTATTAAACATCCAGCAATATACAAATGTTCCATACTCATCAAAAGCTCTGTTTCTTGGCAATATCACAGCGTTGTCAGATTTCAAAAAGGCTTTACGGCGAAAGCAGCACATTCATTTGTTTGAGGCTAGCACCTCACATATTTTCCGATAGCCATGTATCGATTAGCCATCATGGCACACACAACACATTTCACAGCGAAAACAAATCAATTACCTGTTGAAGAACTTCTGCTGAGGTCATCCTAAGTGTCCAACGAAGACAATCCATGGTTCTTTTGTTAGAAAAAGTAATGTCTTTTATCCATAAATCCTCCATTTGGTTCGCGGCGTTATAATCAGAAACGACAGCCTCCACTCCTCATTGAAACGCGGCGCCAACTCGTTCAAATTATACCTATAAACTTGTCCAAAAACAATCAAACATAGTTTTAAATGTATCCTTAGGAACACTTTTACGTATATTTACTATTATAAATCAGCCGGAATATAAACTGATCAATAACGACGATAAAACAGACGCTCCGTGACTTCTCGTAGCGCCACAATGTGAACAGTTTTCATAAAGAGTGGACCTCATGGTTTCCTCGTTTTCTCTGGGATTACTCACCCAAAATGGAGGAAAACACCATCCAGAGGCTGGTGACATCATAAGGAAGCGACCTGCACAGCATTCATATGCCTATATATGGTCATTTTCAATAGGGAGGGGTTCCAAAATGAGCAATGTTTCAAAATGACTTTTTCCAGGACAGAGATTCCTCAGGGTTTTGCCTGCCATATGCGTTCTGATTGACCCACAGACAAATGGTTAACAGTTTTGGAAACTTCAGAGTGTTTCCTATCCAATGGTACTAAATATATGCATATCCCATTTTCTGGGCCTAAATGGGAGGCATTTTACTTTGGGCATGCCAGGCTCTCCAAAACAGTCACCTCTGCTGCTGGTGCTTGTGAAGTTAATGTTCTGAGAACCTGACTTTAAATAGAACCATGATGAAATCTGCAAAAAAGTAATGAAACACCAAAGAAAACATTTTTTGGACAAGTTCCATAAATCAGAAATCCGCAGGTGACCCTATGCCGCCCCACTTTTTTACTTTGAACAAATTAACAGGGTTAAGCCCTGAGCCGCTTTGGGCTGGCCTTCTGTGCAAGGTGTGTCTTTGCACTAATCCTGCCTACTCGAATGACCCTGCTACCCTGGAGCTGGAGAGGAAGTGAAAGTCAATTACACACTAACGTTACAGCCACGAGATACAAAAAGAGCATGCAGACGAAGCCAACAAGCATCATTCTCTGTTCTTGGATCTGAATCAACTTGGCCCCAAAAGAGAAGAAGAAGCGAGAAAAATACCTCTCTCACCACACTATAAGAAACATATGGTTCTCAGAACGTTATGTCCTAGCTGGGTTTACTGCCTGTTGTGTAGACTGACTCACCAATGGAGCCCCACTGTGGAGGTGTCATAACACCCATTAAACCTAGCGGTCAAGCAGGGAAATGTTTTTTCCACCCTTCATACTGTGGTACTCTATAAGGCCTTATGATATCAATTCCCAAATTCTGTGGAAATTATGGGTCAAGTTAGTTTGCATGTTAAATTCATAAATGTGAAAGAAACAACTCGAATTTGACGGAACTAATTGGAACAAATCTAATCACACTCTGAAACAGAAACCATGCATTGAATGTACTGTAGGCCTATTGAGTAAGAAAATCCTCTCGAACGTACTGTCTTTTACTTTAAATAAAATATTACCTTGAACTCACTGCAAAGTCAGCTTGTATGACATCTTCTGAAGTGAACTGCTTATAATTGATTTGGGATGTACTCTTGATCTGCACACATAAATATTTCAAGTAACCACATTTAGGCCTAATTTGAGCTATTTGTGACAACCTCCTGATTCAGGCTGAAATCACTGATACCATGAATTTTATATGATATATATTTAAGTTGAGCACAATGCACAGCATGCTATCAGGGGTTGCCAATACCAGACACTGTTTATCTAATCCTCTCCACATAAAGTATATCCACACAGCGCATTTTTTAACTATCCCTCAGACAGAAATGACAGATTGATTTGTGTAGAGGAAAAAAACAACACACAAGTCTTTCCTTTTATTTCTTATACACTGGTATAATCTGTTAGCATTGCCTGTCCTGAGATACCACTCAAGTGAGAAAATATAATATTTTCACCCAGCTAGCCGCACAAGGTGGAAGGACCCTGAGTAGGTCTCTGGGTCACTGCCCAAGCCTGGACTATCAATGGCAGTACATCCCAGCTAGCACATAACATTCTGAGAACCATATGTTTCTTATAGCTTGGTGAGAGCGTGGTTGTCCTATGGTTATTTTGTATACAGCAAGTGGTGGAAAAAGTACTCAATTCTCATACTTGAGTAAAAGTAAAGATACCTTAATAGAAAATGTAAAAGTGAAAATCACCCAGTAAAATACTACTTGAGTAAAAGTATTTGGTTTTAAATATACTTCACTATCAAAAGTAAATGTAGTTGCTAAAATATACTTAAGTATCAAAAGTAAAAGTAAAAAATGTCTTATATTAATAAGCAAACCAGATGGCACAATTGTCTTCTTTTTTTATTTACGGATAGCCAGGGTCACACGCCAACACTCAGACATAATTTAAAAACAAAGCATTTGTGTTTAATGAGTCCGCCAGATCAGAGGCAGTGGGGATGGCCAGGGATGTTCTCTTGATAAGTGTGCGAATTGGACCATTTTCTGCCCTGCTAAGTATTCAAAATGTAACAAGTACTTTTGGGTGTCAGGAAAAATGTATGGAGTAAAAAGTACATCATTTTCTTTAGGAATGTAGTGAAGTAAAAGTAAAAGTAGTGAAAAATATAAATAAAGTACCCCAAAAAACTACTTAAGAAGTACTTTAAAGTATTTTTACACCACTGCATACAGCCTTCCCACATCTTTCTAGAAATGGTGCAGGATAGTTGCTAGGCTTTGTAAAACTCTCACCCATTTAAGGAAATTGACAAACCGTTTAGATTTTCTTGGTATTTCAATACTTTAACAGAATGTTTCCTAAAAGTTCAAACATGGTTTGAATGGTCAAACTTTTTATGATAATTTTCTAGGAACATTTTCCAACTGGTTTGATATTGGAAATGTTTTCAAATTGTTCCAAGAATGTTAAGAAACAACATTGTACTGTGAGAATTTCAGTACTTCAGCATAATGTTTTCTTACAGGTTTCTTTATGGTTCTATTTAATGTCATGTTCTCAAATTGTTCCGAGAACGTTAAGAAACAACTTTTTTCTGTGGGAATTTTAGTACTTTCACAGAACATTCTACACAAGATACCATGTGGTTCGATTTTATGTCATATTTTTACTACATTCTGGAAACTTAAAAAAAATTGAGTGACTGAAGCAATGTTCTCAGAATGTTCAGAGAATGTAAGGTTCTCTTTTATGTCAGTTCTTGGCAATATTCTGTGAATGTAAAATGTTTTAATTGTACACATTAACCACAATTAGCTCTAAATTATGTTCTCAGAACATGAAGAAAACATTCCATTCAAAACCACAAGAAACTTTAGTAACGTCCATAAAACGAATGTTATTTAAAAACATATACATTCTGTTCTCAGCAATAACAAAACTCTCTCTATCCTCTATCTTGTTAACTACTTAGGGAGTGGTGGGGTGCTAGCGACACTACCCGGTGAAATGCAAGGCGCCAAATCCAAAAGTTGAATTATTAAACATTATACAAGTGTTGCATAGTCATCAAAAGCTCTGCTTCTTGGCAATATCACAGCGTTGTCAGATTTCAAAAAGGCTTCACGGCGAAAGCACAACATTTGATTGTTTGAGGGTAGCACCTCCAATATTTTCCATAGCATAAATTCATAAACCATTGCGGTTCACAGAACACATTTCACAGTGAAAACAAATCCCTTACCTTTTGAAGAACTTCTGCTGAGGGCTTCCCAAGTGTCCAACGAAGACATCCAATGGTTCTTTTGTTAGAAAAAGTCATTTATTATATCCATAAATCTCCGTTTGGTTGGCGCATTATGTTCACAAAATACAGCGTCCACTCGCCCATTGAACCGTGAAGAGAACTCGTTCAACCTATACACTTGTCCAAGAACAATCAAACATCATTGATAATGTATCCTTAGGAACACTTATGTATATTTACTATAATATTCCAACCGGATTATAAACTGGACGATAGGAAACGAAAAAAGACAGCACGCGCGAGCCCGTGAATGCGCTTCCTCTTCTGTTTACATCCGATGACCACTTTGAAATTCTTCTATTACCATCCAGAGCAACTAAACATCATCAAACACTGTCTAGACTGTTGACATCCAGTGGAAGCAATAGGTACTGCAATCTTACTCCTATATATGTCTGTTTTCAATTGGGAGGGGTTCAAAATGAGGCAATGTGTCAAAAACACTTTTTCCCAGGCCAGAAATTCCTCTGGTTTTTGCCTGTTATATCAGTTCTGTTATACTCAGACAATATTTTAATACTCTTAAACTTCAGTGTTTCCTATCCAATAGTACTAATTATGTGCATATCCTATTTTCTGGGCCTGAGTGGGAGGCATTTTACTTTGAGCGCGCCAGACTCTCCAAAACCGTCACCTCGGGAGCTGCTCCCTAAGAAGTTAAGTGTGTTCAGGTGTGTTGTCCTCGCCAATGATGTGTTCGCATCATTAATACCTAAGGAAATTAATTTCCATGTGTCCCATTTGTGCTGCAGAATAATCTAGCCGTGTTATTAAAAGTCTTATTGAAACATTTGGCTAGAGAAAAGGAAGTTATTCAAAAACCTCCACATAACCTAGAATTTCTGTTCTCAGAGCGTTAATAAAACCTCCCAGGAAAACATTTAAGGAACCATTGTAACGCCCATGCCCGAGATGACAGGCTGGAGCGTTTTGGTTTCGTTTTGGTGTAGGGTTTGTGTGTTCTAGGGTGTCTATTTCTATGTTGGGATAATGGTTCCCAATTAGAGGCAGCTGAGTCTCGTTGTCTCTAATTGGGAACCATTTATATGTTTGGGAGTTGCACCTTAGTTTCGTGGGTTATTGTTTATGTTACGATCATCATGTTCAGTCGGGTTCTTGTCTTTCGTGTCTAGTTAGGTTTCTCCGGTCATGTCCAGTTAGGTTTTTCCTGTCACGTCTAGTTAGGTTTTTACGTCCGTGTTTCATTAGGTCTCGCCATTCGTGTTTAGGTTAGAGTTCTGTGTTCTGTTTAGGATTAAGTGTTAGGGTTCTCGTCTCGTTCTTCGTTTATTGTTTTGTTCCGTCTCGTCCCGTGTTGTCATTAAATCATGTATTCTGGCTACATCGCTGCGTCTTGGTCTGTCCCTTACGAAGATAAGCGTGACAACCATAGTTAAACCCCCTTAGAACCTCCCTGCAACCTTAAAATAAACATTTCCAGAACAGGCGAAATATTTACTTCTGTTCTCAGAATGTAAAAAAAAAATGGTTTTACCGGTCAGGAAATGTGTGGCTTCGTTGCCACAACCAATGTGAAAACAAAAACATACTTTCCCACAACTTCCAAAGAGCCAAATGTGCTAGCTGGGCAAACATTTAGTGGATTCTTCTTCTACCTTTTTCAGTGGATGTTTTAGGTACCTTCTTGAAACTTTTTAAATAAATGGCTCTCTGGTTAGACATAATATTAAACAGTGGGGTGTTTATTACAAGTGAAGTTTGTTGTCGTACAGTAAGTGGACTCAAAATGTGGTGACTACCAAACTGCTGAATATCACTATGCTATTAACGATAATGCAAAATCGCACGATGAATGACTTGACTTAGAAAGCACAGACATAAAATATTAGATCGTTTCTCTGGCTACATTATGCTGTTCTGGATATTATCATTCACACACAGCAACTAACAAGGATGACCGGGAAATGTCTCTTTACAAGTTCTCTACAGGCTGACAGCTAGTTGTGATGAGTTACAGATGTATTAACTGCCTCAGAGAACAGTGGCATGTGTGTGGTGGTGATAGGGGTTTGGGGGGTGACTAGAGCTTTTGACATCTATATGTAATTACTTTTGCTCTTCATCACCATATTTGGATGTATTTATTTTCATCTGATATTTATCTTTGCGTCATTTATTGCCTTTTCAGTTTTATGAATCTTGCTACATTCCTTTAAGTTGAAATCAGCCAATAAATAAAAGAGAGACATTTTTACTGGAGGGTGACTGCCTGGCTCCTGTACCTTTCCTTACTACTGATTTCAGTGTAAATGATTTGTTGCATTCAGGCTCAGCTCACTAATATAATGATACAAACTACAACATTTTCTTCAGTATAAAAAATATACAGGTTTTGAGAGTTTGAGGTAGTTTTATCAGAATTCAGGGAATCCTCACTCACTGTCAAAGAGTGTAAAGGCCCATGTAAGAGTAAAAAAGCAGCTGAACACTTGTAAAATGAACAGAGCATGATCATGATGTGAGTGAGTGAGTGTGGACAGAGCCAGAGAGATATGTGCCGTGGCTCCTTGGCCCAGAGCATTCTACAAAGACATTAGACCACAGTTCTGGTCTCTAGGCTCCCCTCTCTGTCACAAGCAAGCTGTCTGTTTGACACAAAGCAGTGCTTGCAGGGCACTCTGGTTAACATTAACATGCATAAACATTCACATGAATGGGTCTTTTGTGACAGCGTAAGGCTAACACAACTCTCCCCCTTATAACAAATGTAGTGTCATTTTTCATGCAATCGATTATACCCCATCCTTCACCATGAGGCTAATACTACTACAGCCCTGTAAACTATAAGCAAACCCAGCCCACCCCCAACCCTCCCCCCAGCCTCAGGCTATTTGGGCTCCCCCCCACTAAGTGACTGTATGGTGTCTTTACTAGTTTTCCTACACATAACATGAGGGAACTGGCCACAGTGAGCTCACAGTGAATGGCCCTGCCAACTTGAGAACAGTAAAACAGCAGTTAAATCCTGCAGGTCAGTTGACCAGCCCTGTCTGCACCCTACTAACACGATCCGGCTAATCTTCCCCCGATTACACTGTTTGTTTAACATCAGCTGGGGAATATGCTAATGCACACACGCGCACACATGCACAAACACACACAGAGAGAGAGAGAGTCATTCATGTTTTCTCATTGCTGGAAACCTGCAAATGCTTTCTGACTTTTATTAATGGCTGTACTGATTGCATTGCTGGTAGGGTATAGAGTTAGTATTGTTGTACTATTAGCTCCACAGTATATGTGATATATAGTACCGTAGCTTTATATAGAAAACATTCGATTTCCAGTGCTATAAAAAGCAATGTCTTCAAGATTGCGTCCCAAATGGCACCCTATTCCCTACATAGCACATTGGCCCCTTTCAAAAATAAGTGTCTCTATCAGGACTGCAGACTGATCAGTAATTGGTGACATGAAGCAAATAATGATGTCATAGGCCAGTTTGGTAACAGCATCATTCCCCTCAACGTCCTACAGAAACATCACATATGAGCAGAGTTAAGACAGTAATCAAGAGCAGATTTTTACTGGACATTTTGTCACACGCTGGTAAGTAACACCAAAGGAAATTCAGAACGTCTCATCCTTCCAACTTTTTTTCCTTTTTTTCCTTACATAGCAACCCCAATGTGGTTTCATTAGGAACCCATTGCAGTTAACAAGGAAAGCATGTTACCTTGAGTTTAGTCATCCCCACCACTGGATGTTTCTACCTACCCCACTCCCCACCCTATACTTGATAGAAATCATGTTACAGTGTTGAAAGTGTGTAACACTTAAACATTTTCTTGGACATGCAAATTCCACTGCAGCTCATTGCTACCATCACCTTTCATATAGTGTAACTTCACAATAAAAGTTTTTGTGTCAATTGCTTAGGTCAAAGATGAATCCATTGATACATATTGTACCTGAAACTACTGTATGTTATCAACAAGTTCTTTGTGTGCGTCTGTGTAATGTCTCGCAAAAAATGGCACACATAGTCAAAATGCTCAACATGGGCGCTATAGCGAGATGACTAAAGAACAGCATTGGTTCCATTTCCCTCTGCAGTGTCTCTCAAACACAAGAGGCTTCCACCCTGCAAGCAGCATTGACTGACTGGCTGAGCTATGAGGACAACAGGACCTGGGTAGTCATTCCCAGCCCTTGAGCACCATGGGAATGCCAGCCAATTGAGTATGGGTCAGGTCAACCTTGTCTCCTCGCCTGACTGTCAAAATAACAGTACTTCTCCCTCAGGCAGGCAGCACGGTCCCTTAAGACACAGCTGCTGAGTGCTATGGCACCGAGGGCTGGAAAAGCAATTAAATCAAACATGGGTGAGTGGCTGCAGGACAAATACCTCGTCAGCGTTTTTCAGCTCGGTCAGAGAAAAGCCTGTGGGGTTTTTGAAGGAGGGGTGTTGAAAGAAAAAGGAGTATTGAAAGTGAGAAAGAGAACCCTCAGGGAAAAAAAGACTAAGACATTTTGTGTCACCAGGCGACCAGTATAGGCTAAGCCAAAGTGAAGGGGTAAGACAGACATTGGTCCAATTCAGCCCCTCTCTTTCTTTCCTCTGGATGGCCTAAAACTTGGGGTCAGACACATTGTCTGACCTTTAGCCCACTGGTTCACATCTCCTCTTAATTACCTTTGCGCATCAACCCTCCTGCCACCCCCACTCAAAGACAATGCAACAATTTGTCTATTCAATTGTCTGTCACTCTCTCTCTTACGGACCTTTTCAGTGGGCGTACGTGGTTTCTTTTTTCATTTGTATTTATTTATTTATCTTTCTTGGAGAAGTGGGGGATGTCTGGTCCCAGAAACAGGGAGTCTTTGTTTGGGCAGGTTTCACTTGAATATACACCCCCTCTTCTTCTACCCATGCCTTCACTCCAGCTCTAGACATTCAGGCTTTTCCCTCGGTTTGTTTGGGAGAAACAACGGGCTAATCTCAGGGTCATTGTACATGGGATTTCCATAACCATACACAAATTAATTAGTCTTTTCTCTTTATTTGCACGCAACTCATTGGGCGGCATGCATTTGTAAGCTGTGTGAACAAGGATGTCCTTCTCCTCTCCAACTCACTTTCAAATTATGAGTCAGCATAGAGGTTCTATAGGTAGCATGCACAGAAGGCCTATTAAAAAAGATACACCTAAAAGTTTGACCTCAAAAACAGTAGCTAACATAATAACAAACTATAAGCAAACCCAGCCCACCCCCAACCCTCCTTTCCTCCCAGACTTTTTTAGAGTTGAACAAGGAACACAAAAATGACGGTCGGTTTTAGTATGCCAAGCCTTTCTACCTCCAAATGCTTGATCACAGGCTTGGTACTGTTCATCTATAATACGGCTTATGGACAGTCTCAATCCAAGGCCAAGTCTTTGATGCAGAATTCATGGTAAGTTCTCTGGCTTCTTAGAGATCTAATCCCTGCAAACTATCCTTACAGACGGAGCCATTTGGCAGTTCCTCTATCCAATGCAGTACAATAGACAGAACACACGACACACATGCTGATTAATTTTGAGCTCCATTTTCCAACGAATGTCTCATGGTGGATGGGCCTGCACTCAGGTTCACTATTTGACGTACTATTTGCTGTACTCTGGTACAGATAAGCCAATATACTGTATAGCCTCAGCCTCTGACAGCCAAGGTCCCCCACCAACTAGTATAGTTAAAAAGATGTGAGTTGTGATTGTTCTAATTGATAATTGTGGGTGTCGACACAGGCTGCCTGTCATGCTGTCTATCAGGCACTAAAGGTAAATACTGTGATTTGGCAGGACGTTGCATACTTGCTTATGGCCATATGACGGCATGCCATAGCTCTCTGTTGTTCATGATAGCTGGTAGGTCCTCTGTTCTGAGACCAGTGTCTCGGCAGATGTTGCCCATGTATGTTTCATGTGGTCTTCCAGGAGATCTTCGGCCGTGAGAGGGTACCCACAGTATGAGTCTCTAGACTGCTGGCAGCCAGCTCAGGATGCCTGAAATAGCAACCACTGAACATCAGACTCACATAAATGATTTAATGGACACTCTCATTCTCAGTAAAGTATCTCAATCAGCTAGAGCAGGTATTCCCAACCAACCAGGGGTACGTGCAATTCTGTCGGGGGTTCGCCAATTAAAAATGTGATTCACATTTAAAAAAATAAAATTAAAAATATCCAATGGGACTATACATAGCCTCGTTTCACTGCCAAAAATAAAATTAAACCATGTAGTGTTCAGCGAAATAACAACACAGCCTAGTCAAAAAATGTACATCCAATCACATTAACCGTTACTCTCTTGCGGGAATTCCAATAGCCAAACGAACGTACGTAGCCAAACGAAGCTGCTGCTCATTCCGTTTGCTCGAAAATGTATGAATGGTTTAAAAAAGTAAGGCCCGCGTCAATAGAGACACATACCAGCTCTACTGGTAGTACAAGTTGTTTTGCTTCCACGAGCACATCAAATGCTAGCAACTCGATGAGACTTTCACTCTTGCACAGACATTTAGAAAAACATGCCAATTTGAAAAATAAGCCACAGGAGTTTTTTGAGTGAGAATTAAGATGACTTTCGAGTAGTAATTCATGTACAAAAGCAACAGATACCATTAATAAGAAGGGGCTAGAATATATGGTGAGCTACTGAGTGGCTAGGACAGGCAAGCCACATGCTATTGTGGAGGACTTAATTCTTCCTGCTACCGCGGATATGGCAGAGACAATGCTAGGGAAAAGGCCCCCAAAAATATACAGACAATGCCTTCATCAAACAACAATGTTTCACGATCATTGACATGGCAGGAGATGTTTTGAAACAATTACTGCTTCGCATGCAAGCCAGTAAATTCTATGCGTTACAGCTGGATGAGTCAGACTTGGCGGGCCTGGCACAGCTCCAGGTATATGTCCGTTACGTTTATGTGGTGTCAAAAAAAATCTAAATCAAATTTTATTTGTCACATACACATGGTTAGCAGATGTTAATGCGAGTGTAGCAAAATGCTTGTGCTTCTAGTTCCGACCATGCAGTAGTATCTAACAAGTAACCTAACAATTTCACAACAACTACCTTATACACACAAGTGTAAAGGAATGAATACGAGTATGTACATATAAATATATGGATGAGCGATTGCTGACCGGCATAGGCAAGATGCAGTAGATGGTATAGAGTACAGTAGAGTACAGTACGAGATGAGTAATGTAGGATATGTAAACATTATATAAGTGGCATCATTTAAAGGGTCTAGTGATACATTTATTACATCCACTTTTTAATTATTAAAGTGGCTAGAGATTTGAGTTGATGGCCGAACGGCATAGGCAAGATTCAGTACATGCTATAGAGTACAGTGTATACATATGAGATGAGTAATGTCGGATATACAAACATTATATAAAAAATTGTTTAAAGTGGCTAGTGATACATTTGTTACATCCAATTTTCAATTAGTTAAAGTGGCTAGAGATTTAAGTCAGTATGTTTGCAGCAGCCACTCAATGTTAGTGATGGCTGTTTAACAGTATGATGGCCTTGAGATAGAAGCTGTTTTTGAAGCTGTTTTTGAAGCTGTTTTTTGCTTCCAAGTCAATCATCAAGTTTGCAGACGACACTACAGTGGTAGGCTTGAATACCAACAACAACGAGACGGCCTACAGGGAGGAGGTGAGGGCCCTCGGAGTGTGGTGTCAGGAAAATAACCTCTCACTCAACGTCAACACAACAAAGGAGATGATCATGGACTTTAGGAAACAGCAAAGGGAGCACCCCCCTATCCACATCGACGGGACAGTAGTGGAGAAGGTGGAAAGTTTTAAGTTCCTCGGCATACACATCACGGCCAAACTGAAATGGTCCACCCACACAGACAGCGTGGTGAAGAAGGCGCAACAGCGCCTCTTCAACCTCAGGAGGCTGAAGAAATTCGGCTTGTCACCAAAAACACTCACAAACTTCTACAGATGCACAATCGAGAGCATCCTGTCGGGCTGTATCACCACCTTGTACGGCAACTGCTCCGCCCACAACCGTAAGGCTCTCCAGAGGGTAGTGAGGTCCGCACAACGCATCACCGGGGGTAAACTACCTGCCCTCCAGGACACCTACACCACCCATGTCACAGGAAGGCCAAAAAGACCATCAAGGACAACAACCACCCGAGCCACTGCCTGTTCACCCCACTATCATCCAGAAGGCGAGGTCAGTACAGGTGCATCAAAGCTGGGACCGAGAGACTGAAAAACAGCTTCTGTCTCAAGGCCATCAGACTGTTAAACAGCCATCACTAATATTGAGTGGCTGCTGCCAACATACTGACTGAAATCTCTAGCCACTTTAACAATTGAAAATTGGATGTAATACATGTATCACTAGCCACTTTAAACAATGCCACTTTATATAATGTTTACATATCCTACATTACTCATCTCATATGTATATACTGTACTCTATACCATCTACTGCATCTTGCCTATACCGTTCGGCCATCGCTCATCCATATATTCATATGTACATACTCGTATTCATTCCTTTACACTTGTGTGTATAAGGTAGTTGTTGTGAAATTGTTAGATTACTTGTTAGATACTACTGCATGGTCGGAACTAGAAGCACAAGCATTTCGCTACACTCGCATTAACATCTGCTAACCATGTGTATGTGACAAATAAAATGTGATTTGATTTACAACCCAACATCAGAGTTATGTGCATCCTTTCAAGCATACCCTTCTCATTAACCTGTGGTGAGTTATTCACACTTTTCAATGAACAAATATGGTTTTATATGTAAGATGGTTAAATAAAGAGCCAAATTATGGATTATTATTATATTATTATTTGTGTCCTGGTGCTATAAGAGCTCTCTGTCACTTCCCACGAGCCAGGTTGTGAAAAAAAACTCACACTCATTCTTATTTTTAATACATTTATCGTATAGTGTGTGTGTGGCAGGCTTACAACGATGGCAAAAAAAAACAT
Organism: Brachymystax lenok tsinlingensis; assembly: GCA_030435695.1. Classification (NCBI taxonomy): domain Eukaryota; kingdom Metazoa; phylum Chordata; class Actinopteri; order Salmoniformes; family Salmonidae; genus Brachymystax; species Brachymystax lenok. Next base: position 18,090,857 of record CM059807.1, on the reverse strand, counting down.
TTGAGAGTGTGCTGACCCTGGTGCTAGAGGGGGTATGCAGCTGGAGGTTGAATGTTTGAAGGGGTACGAGACTATAAAAAGTTTGGGAACCACTGTATTAGAGGAATGTCTGTATCCATTGAACAAAATTTTATCTAATCTGGAATCATCCCATGTGATGACATTCCTGAGTGGGATATTGCTCTTCATGTTGCAACGAACTACTGCGCAATATGGCATGTATCCCAAATGGCACCATATTCCTTATTCCCTAGAGCAAAAAAATGCCATGGTCAAAAGTAGTGCACTACATAGGGAATAGGGTAACATTTAAGCAACCATGAACTGCTGTCAGCATGTTCCTTTGGACTTGATTGTCTCATGATTGTCTCAAGGTGGTGGTCCCCTCACCTTTTGAAAAGCTTAAAGTACAATGGAAAACTTCAGGGAGGTTAAAGCAGAGGAAATGTTGACATTTAAAGGGAACATGCCCATGTTCTGTAACTGTTGTAAATATCTCAGGGCACTGCCGTTGAGGCCACGGATGATGACTCTGCCTCTTATTGTTTGGTAATCATTGCGTGAAATCAGATGGAATCGAATACTTCTAAGCACAGAAAGCACAACGTTCCAATGGTTCCAACAGCGCTATGTGGTAATGAAAGCCAGGGGAAATGGGAGATTTCAATTTAGGACCATGTAATGGGGCGGCAGGTAACCTAGTGGTTAGAGCATTGGGCCAGTAACCAAGAGGTTGCAAGATCAAATCCCCAAGCTGACAAGGTAAAAAAATGTCATTCTATCCCTGAACAAGGCAGTTAACCCACTGTTCCTAGGCTGTCATTATAAATAACAATTTGTTCTTAACTGACTTGCCTGGTTAAATAAAAAAATCTCAAGTGGTTTTGGAGGGATAAACACAATCATTTCCCCAACCCATTTGGTATGAGCAAGCCCTTCATGAACCACAAATATATCTACAAATCAAACATTTTTAGTAGAGAAGATCGAGTGAATACTGTGGTTTTGCTTTGATCAATCTAATTTGCACTGAGAAAAAGTAATTTGATAGTTTAATTGAAGACAGTGTAAGAGCTAAGTTAAAAAACAAAGCAATTTGACTATTACAAAACTTGTGCAATATCTAAGTATTTGCAAGATCGAACCTAAAAAAATGTCCTTAATCTCATGCTTCTGGTTGGCAAAGCAAATAAAGTGGTGGTTATTGTTACATACTGTAGGTTCAATCATATAGGATTACATAAACCAGGAACATACTGTAACGGATATTGATGCCTTTTTTAACATATTTGGATGCCGGTTGTATTGTGCTATACCCACTACTAGACAAAAGGAGAAACAAGATTTAAGTGGTATTGGTGGTCCAAGTGTTTTGGTCATTGGTACTGTTTAGGAATGTGCCACTTAAGAGATTGCTGCTTGTTAAATTAGACATTTAAGAGAGCAGTAGAGTTATGTGGGTCATAGGCAGGTACTCACACACGGGGCTATGAAACTGTCTCGATTTAACGGGATGATTAACGCCTCTCAGACTGCTGAGCAAAATATGAGGTAATCTGATTCCCCAATCCCAGTCAAAACATGCCTACTATGAGGGTAACCCACATCCTGGCTGCAAGAATGAACGGTAAACATTTGTGATTATGCAGGCTAGGGTTATTCCTCCATTTCAATATTTGGACCACAAACACTACCATAATCACTATTGGTGTCAGGGTATTGTTTTAATTTGGGGGCACATTCATTTTAGGTCATTCTTTTATCTTTTGAACCCAAAAACAATGTCCTCGATAAAACAGTAGAATGTCTGACTGTTAATGAAGAACTATTCTATGTAAATAAATTAATTACGCTATACCAAAACTAGGGTTGAGATATGTTGCATATCTTTGAAAATGTCTGTAGTAAGAGGCACAGTTTAAACACAGCGATATCTGAGTAGGTCCAAATGGGAGGGGAGAGAGAGGGAGTGGGGAGGCTTTGGTACTCACGAGAAGAAGTGACTCAAACAAGAGACTAAAATGCAGCAAACTGATAAAACACACCTTAAACAGGATATTAAACAGCTAATAAACATTTAAAGCCATATAATATAATTTCTCCTTAAATGCCTACGAGGCAGCTTGAAAAGAGTGATTGTTTACATTTTCAAACTGACGACCACATTTGATGCAGTAAATCACAAGGATCTGAGATGATAATGAAATCACGTCATTATGTCAGGGAATTTGGGGTAGACCAGGGGCTTCCTGGGGTGGCACACTTCACAAACAAATTCTTCCTTACTGTAAGGGCCCTGAATGCAAGTCTTCCGGAATCAAATGCAGGAGCCGAAAATAAACAAAACACACTACCACCGTAGTTACACTACATGGAGCCACAAATACATGAAACAATTATGGACAAAACTGAGGGGGGAACAGAGGAATTAAATAACACATACAATTTGGGTAATGTGGACCAGGTGTGACAATGAGAAAAGACAAACAGAAAATGTATCGGTGGTGGCTAGAATTCCGGTGACGTCGACCGCCGATAGCCACTCGACCCAGGAGAGGGACCGACTTCTGCGGAAGTCGTGACACTTACAATGATGGCCTACCGGGGAACAGTGGGTTAACTTCCTTGTTCAGGAGGCAGAACGACAGATGTTTACCTTGTCAGCTCAGGGCTTCGATTCAGCAACCTTTCAGTTACTGGCCCAACTCTCTAACCACTAGGCTACCTGTCGCCCCTAGTGTGCCATTTAGCAAGTAGGAAACACTATTTCCACTTGCTCCAGTTTGGCACAAAGCACACTATGCTATTCCATCTTGGCTTCCACAGTGAGTCCACAGGGAGGCTGTTGGGGGCAGAGTGGACATTAAGGGACATTAAGCACAAGGATCTCACCTTAGCAGCATTCGTAGCAGGTTTTATATTTACTCTAGGATTTTTTTTAAAATCTCTTCCTGTTGTGTGTCTTCACTTATTAGTCTCATGGCTGTAAATCTGTTTTAAAGGGAACCAGCTTGCATCACCCCTCCTGGGTTTCAGGATCTCAAGCCAAAGCAAAAGGCCGGCCTCTGCTTCACGAAAAGATCTGCATGCCTTTAAAATGATAATAACCCCAAGCAGTCCAAGTGGGCGTGGGGGCCCATTTCACGCTTGTCTCCTGGAGAATCATGCTGGTATGGAGTGCTGCAGACAGCACTGAGACTCTCTGGCTCACAAGATGACATACACAGTATGCATCGACTGAATATGCACCCCAAATGGCACCCTATTCCCTATATACTGTAGTGCACTGCTTTTGACCAGAGCCTACCTATATGTGGAATAGGGTGCCATTTGGGATGGATCACTGGAGCCCTCAAGACAACCTCCATTTATATCCCATTCAGCATCAGACTTGTTTCTTCATGCATCACATCAACCAACACTAATGTTTCTGAGTTTTTTGTTAATTGAGCATGTAATGATGGAATAGGTGTGTGTGGGTTGTGCAGGCTTTCAAGGGGATCAACGGTTTCTTCTACTGCATGCTAAACTGATGATATCTGTTGTACCCCGTTTCCCCCCGTTTCCCTGACATTACTTAATTACTGTCACGACTTCCGCCGAAGTCGGTCCCTCTCCTTGCTCAGGCGGCGTTCGGCGGTCGACGTCACCGGTTTTCTAGCCATCGCCATCGCCGATCCACTTTTCATTTTTCCATTGTTTTTGTCTTGTTTTACACACCAGGTTTCAATCCCACAATTACTTGTTCATTATTTAACCCTCTGTTCCCCCATGTTTGTTTGTGAGTGATTGTTTTATTGTATTGCGGTTCGTATTTGTTGGCTTGGATAATTTTGACGTTTGTTATAATTTGAGTAATATTTGCTATATTTACTCATCTGCTGTCCTGCGCCTGACTCCTCTACACCAGCAACACACAGACGCATTACACTTACGTAGACCCATTACCTCTTTTGGGAGTATAGGCCATTGATGACTCCTTTGTTCCAGCTCGTTACACTCTATACCTGTTTTGCTTGCATATGCCTCTGTAGTAAAGAAAACTCCAGTAAAGAAAACTCCAGTAAATTCATCAACAGCGTCGGCAGGCATTCTCAAATATATGTTGACATTCTTGAGGGATGTCATCTGAGTTGAGACATGGAATGTATTTGTAATATCTGATGTGTAGATCTACTCCAAAATGTGTCATAACACAATCCTTTGTTCCAGCCTAATGCTACCATGTATAGGCCCCTTAAGCTCTAAATTAATGTAATTCTTTCATTTTCTACATAACTAGATTTATAGAAACTGCAGAATAGGCTCAAAGACAGTTGAGATGCTATGAAGTATCTTGGGGGTATACTACACTGAGTGTACAAAACATCCGTGACATAGACTGAACAGGTGAAGCTATGATCCCTTATTGATGTTACTTGTTAAATCCACTTCAATCAGTGTAGATGGAGGGGAAGAGACAGGTTAAAGAAGGATTGTTAAGCCTCGATACAATCGAGACATGTATTGTGTATGTGTGCCATTCAGAGGGTGAATGGGCAAGACAAAAGATTTAAGTTCCTTTAAAAAGGGTTTGGTAGTAGGTGCCAGATGCACCGGTTTGTGTCAAGAACTGCAATGCTGCTGGCTTTTTCACGCTCAACAGTTTCCCATGTATATCATCAATGGTCCACCACCTAAAGGACATTATCAGCTTTCAAACATCTAAATAGCACATTACTTTCTTAATTATTGCAAAACAAGTGACTATATGTATTAGAAATGAATATAACATCACAATAATCTCTTGGGATCACTAGGATCTTTTGTTTAGTCAAGAATAGTTCAGAACCTCAGAATATGGCTGACTGAATCATATCCCTTTATGTGGATGATGATACATAGTGGTAAACATTACCAATACAATTTTCATTTAACAGGGTATTAGTGCTAGGCTACAGTAAGAAACCGTTTTTGCCAAGTTCAGAGCTTTTCACAGCCCAGGATAAAAGGGTGTTCACTTGGTGGATCTGTGTGACTCGCCAGGGAGGAATGCGTTTTCACAGCCATCCCTCCCGTGCATCACAAGGGCTGGAGACTAGGTTTACGTCCCAAATGGCACCCTATTCTCTATTTAGACCATAGGGTTATGGTTAAAAGTAGTGCACTCTAAAGGGAATGTGGTTTCATTTGGGATGCTGCCTAGAGTGGCTTTCAGTGCAAGGGTGATTAGAATGGATCTGCATAAATGTAAAAATCCCTATATTGCTGCTCTACAGGGTTTGTTTGTCTCCTGGCAATGGGGTAGGCAGCAGGCCTTTAAAGCCCCAGCTCTCTCCCCTCTGTGATGGCTGGAGTCTGGGAGAAGAGGAGAGCCCACTAATGAGCACCATTTGGGCCCATCATTTACAACACATGCTGGTTAATAGCCCACGATGAGGGTTTTACTGCAGCTCAATCCGCTCATGCTGAAGTGGGGCTGTAATGGAAAGACTATACTTCCTTCTCACACACAGGCTGACCATTGCAGGGCTGGGATTGGGGAATTTTATGGGTCAACTGCAGCTGGATTGCTCAGTAAAAGTGACTTCTAGATTTACTATTTACCTGGACATGGCCTTGTGTTAGGCCTAGACAGAGGGCTCACAGTTTGGTAAAGGGTGCAGTAAAATGTGCAATGTAATGGTGGTGGTAGGTAGGTAATGTTAAGGTGGTCTTTTTCACACATTCATGGTCGTATTGGCAAAAAACAGCTGTTTTGGTCTGCAGTTCCATAATCCAGCATGAAACTCATGCCTACTAATGCCTAGAATGAGACCTTTAATTTGTCATCAAAGGCTAAAAATACCAAATACCAATACCATGTCTCAAATTAGATTGTGTCTTTAAGATTAGGGTTGTGTGATATCCCTATTTGGTTCCACACACAAATAGCCCACTTTTAAACAGGTTTATCCAAATTGATTGGTTTGACTGCTGTTGGTCTATTGTAGCTGAGAAATATCTGGAATAAGTCAACCATTGGAGTGGCGGGGATATCTCTCCAACCAAGGTGCATAAATTGAGGAGGAAACTGATGTGAGAATGAAATTCAGCAACTATTGGAGGACAGTGGAAGTTGAAAAAAATGCTTATTTTTTGTTAACCCTAAAACCAATGCTTATAGATTATATAATTCCAAATGGCTTCCTATGGGTTACATTTATTTATAAAAAAAAATATTGAACATTTATTTACAGTTGAAGTCGGAAGTTTACATACACCTTAGCCACATACATCTAAACTCAGTTTTTCACAATTCCTGACATCAAATCGTAGTAAAATCTCCTGTCTTAGGTCAGTTAGGATCACCACTTTACTTTAAGAATGTGAAATGTCAGAATAATAGTAGACAGAATTATTTATTTCAGCTTTTTTTTCTTTCATCACATTCCCAGTGGGTCAGAAGTTTATGCACTCAATTAGTATTTGGTAGCATTGCCTTTAAAAAGAATTACGTGGGTCAAACATTTTGGCCCATTCCTCCTGACAGAGCTGGTGTAACTGAGTCAGGTTTATAGGCCTCCTTGCTCGCACACGCTTTTTCAGTTCTGCCCACAAAAATGTTCTATAGGATTGAGGTCAGGGCTTTGTGATGGCCACTCCAATACCTTGACTTTGTTGTCCTTAAGCCAGTTTGCCACAACTTTGGAAGTATGCTTGGGGTCATTGCCCGTTTGGAAGACCCATTTGCGACCAAGCTTTAACTTCCTGACTGATGTCTTGAGATGTTGCTTCAATATATCCACATAATGAGGGAGGAACATTTTGTGAAGTGCACCAGTCCCCTCTACAATTGTTTTCTGAGGTCTTGGCTGACTTCTTTTGATTTTCCCATGATGTCAAGCAAAGAGGCACTGAGTTTGAAGGTAGGCCTTGAAATACATCCACAGGTACACCTCCAATTGACTCAAATTATGTCAATAAGCCTATCAGAAGCTTCTAAAGCCAGGACATTATTTTCTGTAATTTTCCAAGCTGCTAAAGGCACAGTCATCTTAGTGTATAAAAACTTCTGACCCACTGGATTTGTGATACAGTGAATTATAAGTAAAATAATCGAATTATCAGTAAAACAATTGTAAACAATTGTTGGAAAAATTACCTGTGTTGTGCACAAAGTAGATGTCCTAACCGACTTGCCAAACTATATTTTGTTAACAAGAAATTTGTGGAGTGGTTGAAAAACAAGCTTTAATGACTCCAACCTAAGTGTATGATCATGTGGCATCATCATGTGGTGATGAGAGGTGTTGGGTTTGCACCAGACATAACATTTTCCTTGATGGCCAAAAAGCTCAATTTTAGTCTCATCTGACCACAGTACCTTCTTCCATACGTTTGGGGAGTCTCCCACATACCATTTGGTGAACACCAAACATGTTTGCTTATTTTTTTTCTTTAAGCAATGGCTTTTTTTCTAGCCACTCTCCCGTAAAGCCCAGCTCTCTGGAGTGTACGGCTTAAAGTGGTCCTATGGACAGATACTCCAATCTCCGCTGTGGAGCTTTGCAGCTCCTTCAGGGTTATCTTTGGTCTCTTTGTTGCCTCTATGATTAATGCCCCCCTTGACTGGTCTGTGAGTTTTGGTGGGCGGCCCTCTCTTGGCAGGTTTGTTGTGGTGCCATATTCTTTCCATTTTTAATAATGTATTTAATGGAGTTCCGTGGGATGTTCAAAGATTCTGATATTTTGTTATAACCCAACTCTGATATGTATTCTCCACAACTTTGTCCCTGACCTGTTTGGAGAGCTCCTCGTTCTTCATGATGCCACTTTCTTGGTGGTGCCCCTTGCTTAGTGGTGTTGCAGACTCTAGGGACTTTCAGAGCAGGTGTATATATACTGAGATCAATTGACAGATTAGATTGCTTAGATTAGACGCTTAGATTGACGCTTATTATGTGACTTCTGAATGTAATTAGTTTTTTTTTTTTAAACAAGTAATTTTTTTCATTTCACTTCACCAATTCGGACTATTTTGTGTATGTCTGTTACATGAAATCCAAATAAAAATCGATTTAAATTTCAGGTTTTAATGCAACAAAATAGGAAAAACGCCAAGGGGGATGAATACTTTTGCAAGGCACTGTACTACTACTGACACCCGACCAGGCCCAAATCCTGTGATTTGCTGGAGAAGGAAACTGAAATTTAGTGGAAAAAGATCCGGGTGCCTGTGAGGATCAGGCGACGAGTGGTTAATCTGCCCTTGCCTTCCGTTCTGCTAGCAAATCACATAAATGGGACGAGCTGAAAGCACGTATATCTTACCAATGGGACATTAATTCTTAGGGATCGGTGGGACACTAGCGGTCCACCTACGACAACATCCGGTGAAATGCAGAGCGGCAAATTCAAATTACAAAAATAGTAATATTAAACATTCATGAAAATACAAGTGTTGTACACCATTCTTTAGCTTAGAATATTGGTAATCGAACCGCTTTGTCCGATTTACAATAGGGTTCACGGCGAAAGCATAACATTTGATTATCTGAGGACAGTGCCCCGCATACTTCCTGCATATAAATATATTTCAAACCAGCACAGGCATCACAAAAATCTAAAATAGCGATAAAATAAATAACTTACTTTGAAGATCTTCCTCTGTTTGCAATCACAAGGGTCCCAGGAAAACAAAGAACGGTTGTTTTGTTCGATAAAGTCCCTCTTTATATACCCAAAAATCTGTTTGGTTGGCGCGTTTCGTTCAGTAATCCACCTGTTCCACTCATTCAGACAAAGGAAACATAAAAAAATTACTGATAAACTTCGTCCAAACAAGTCAATGAGCTATTCTTTTCATTGTTCAATAGGAAAGGATACAAATTGACAGGGAGCAACAAAAAAAAAGAAAATTCCGGATGGATTTTCCTCGGGTTTTCACTTGCCATATCAGTTCTGTTATACTCACATACATTATTTTAACAGTTTTAGAAACTTCAGAGTGTTTTCTATCCAATATATGCATATCCTAGCTTCTTGGCCTGAGTAACAGGCATTTTACTTTGGGCACGACAGACTCTCCGAACACTGGCCCCTAGCCCTAAGAAGTTAAAAACTGTAATATCTTATTTTTCACAGAGTCATGGCTGAATGACAACATTAAGAACATACAACTGGTGGGTTATGAACTCCATGGGCTGGACAGAACAGCAGCCTCTGGTAAGACACGGGGTGGGGGCCTATGCATATATGTGAACAACAGCTGGTGCACGATGTCTAAGGAAGTCTCAAGGTTTTACTCGCCTGAGGTAGAGTATCTCATGATAAGCTGTAGACCACACTATCTACCAAGAGAGTTTTCATCTGTTTTTTTCGTAGCTGTCTACATACCACCACAGACTGATGCTGGCACTTAAACCGAACTCAATGAGCTGTATACCACCGTAATTAAACAGGAAAACACTCATTAGGAGGCGGCGCTCCTGGTGGCCGGGGACTTTAGTGCAGGGAAACTTAAATCAGTTTTACCTAATTTCTATCAGCATGTTAAATGTGCAACCAGACAAAAACAAATTCTAGACCACCTTTACTCCACACACAGAGATGCGTACAAAGCTCTCCCTCGCCCTCCATTTGGCAAATCTGACAATAATTCTATCCTCCTGATTCCTGCTTACAAGCAAAAACGTAAGCAGGAAGCACCAGTGACTCGGTCTATAAAAAAAGTGGTCAGATGAAGCAGATGCTAAACTAAAGGACTTCTTTGCTAGCACAGACTGGAATATGTTTGAGATTCTTCCAATGGCATTGAGGAGTACACAACATCAGTCACTGGCTTTATCAATAAGTGCATTGAGGACGTCGTCCCCACAGTGACTGTACGTACATTCCCCAACCAGAAGCCATGGGTTACAGGCAACATTCGCACTGAGCTAAAGGGTAGAGCTGCCGCTTTCAAGGAGCGGGACTCTAAACCGAAAGCTTATAAGAAATCCCGATATGCCCTCTGACAAACCATCAAACAGGCAAAGCGTCAATACAGGACTAAGATCTAATCGTACTACACCGTCTCCGACACTCGTCGGATGTGACAGGGCTTGCAAACTATTACAGACTACAAAGGGAAGCACAGCCGAGAGCTGCCCAGTGACACGAGCCAACCAGATGAGCTAAATAACTTCTATGCTTGCTTCAAGGCAAATAACACTGAAACATGCATGAGAGCATCAGCTCTTCCAGATGACTGTGTGATCACGCTCTCCGCAGCCGATGTGAGTAAGACTTTCAAACAGGTCAACATTCACAAGGCAGCAGGGCCAGACGGATTTCCTGGACGGGAACTCCGAGCATGCGCTGACCTACTGGCAAGTGTCTTCACTGACATTTTCAACCTGTCTCTGACCGAGTCTGTAATACCAACATGTTTCAAGCAGACCACTATAGTCACTGTGCCCAAGAACACTAAGGTAACCGGCCTAAATGACTACCGACCCATAGTACTCTCGTCTGTAGCCATGAAATTCTTTGAAAGGCTGGTCATTGCTCACATCAACACCATTATCCCAGAAACCCTAGACCCACTCTAATTTGCACACCGCACCAATTGATCCACAGATGACAATCTCTATTACACTCCACACTGCCCTGTCACACCTGGACAAAAGGAACACTTATGTGAGAACGCTATTCATTGACTACAGCTCAGCGTTCAACACCATAGTGCCCTTAAAGCTCTTCACAAAGCTAAAGACCCTGGGTCTAAACACCTCCCTCTGTAACTGGATCCTGGACTTCCTGACGGGCCGCCCCCAGGTGGTAAGGGTAGGTAACAACACATCCGCCACGCTGATCCTCAACACGGGGACCCCTCAGGGGTGCGTGCTCAGCCCCCTCCTGTACTCCCTGTTCACTCATGACTGCACGGCCAGGCACGACTCCAACACCATCATTAAGTTTGCTGATGACACAAAAGTGGTAGGCCTGATCACCGACAACAATGAGACAGCCTATAGGGAGGAGGTCAGAGACCTGACCGTGTGGTGCAAGGACAACAACCTCTCCCTCAACGTGATCAAGACAAATTAGATGATTGTGGGCTACAGGAAAAGGAAGACCGAGCACGCCCCCATTCTCATCGACGGGGCTGTAGTGAAGCAGGTTGAGAGCTTCAAGTTCCTTGACGTCACCAACAAACTAACATGGTTAAAACACACCAAGACAGTCGTGAAGAGGGCACAACAAAACCTATTCCCCCTCAGGAGACTGAAAACATTTGGCATGGGTCCTCAGATCCTCAAAAGGTTCTACAGCTGCACCATCGAGAGCATCATGACGGGTTGCATCACTGCCTTTTTTTGCAACTGCTCAGCCTCTGACCGGAATGGACTACAGAGGGTAGTGCGTACGGCCCAGTACATCACCGGGGCCAAGCTTCCTGCCATCCAGGACCTCTATACCAGGCGGTGTTTTCAAAGACTTCAGCCCCCCTAGTCATAGACTGTTCTCTCTGCTACCGGAACGCCAAGTCTAGGTCCAAGGCTATAGCCCTATTCGCATGGGACTAGTATAAATAGAGAACATTGGTTATGTATGTATTACCCCAGAATGTCCGTTATTCTAGAGGCGCAATATTTTTTTTTATACTGTAGTGATCCGCACAGACCCTCAGCTTGCCCCCCTTCTTAGGAACCATGACGACTGGCGGCGCCCAGGGGCTGTCTGAGGGCTCAATGAAGTCTGCCCGCTGCATCTCCACACAGCCTTGTCTGCCGCCTCCTGGCGTGCCAGCGGGATACGGCGGGGACACATCTTGATGGGTCGAGCGTCACCTGTATCGATCTCATGCTGCACCAGATGAGTCTGACCCACCTCTTCCTCACTCAGTGCAAAGCTGTCTCTGAATTCAAACAGCAACTGCCACAACCGTTCCTGCTGCTCGGGGTCAAGACCAACACAGTTCCTCCCCCATATCTCCCTCACTGCAGACAGTGTCCTCTCCTCTCCCATCTGGGGTAGCTGGGCTGGGGGTGCGCGGCCCGGGCTCACGGAGGGATGTGTCGTGGAGGTAGCTGAGGGAATGTAACATACAGCCGTAGGTGACAGAGGGGCTGGGGAAAAGTCACACACCGATGTGGGGGAGGGGGGGAAGCGATGAGTCTCTGCTGCTTTAACTTTTCGAGTAAAGGGTTTGTCGGGTTGAGTGAATGTGACATTAGGGGGGGCCATGGTGACTGCCGGCCCTCCCTGGAAGCTCAGTGTGCCCCCATTTAGGTCTAACTGGCAGCCTGTGCTCCTAAGAAGGTCCAACCCCAGGATACAAGGGTCCTGAACAGCTGCCACCCACACAGGATGACGCACAGACCTGCCCCCTACTGTCAGAGTCATTATTCCTTTCCCTTTCATGGGTGCCAGCTCACACCGAGTCCAACCTGGCACAATATCCGGCCTCACCAGGGTTACTGTGGACCCAGTGTCCACCAGGGCAGAGCAGGGCACCCCCTCCACAGTGACAGGGACATGGCAGAAGTCCCAGACACAGGTCCGGCCCACCACAACGACAGGCTCCATCCGCTTGCTCCCGTCTGCTTCTGGGGGAAGTGGAGCCTTGCTTCCCCGTCTGTGCCGGTGGGCTCCTCCTGAAGACGATGGTGGTTGGGAAAGAAAGCCAGGGGTCCGCACTACCCTGTCTATGTGGACCCCGAGCCGTTTCCCTGAGCTCTGGTGGACATGGGGCAATCCCGGCGCAGATGGCCTGGCTGGCCACAACCCCAGCAGACCCTGGGACCAGGGTGTGTGTTTCGTGCCGCCTGTAGCGACACAGCACGAATTACTTCAGTCATTTCAGCCACCCACACAGGCTTTTCCGGCTCTGGGCTGCTCTGCCCTCCCAAGCCCGCACAGTGGGTCTGTCTCCCTGCACCCCCACCAAAGCCCCAGCTGAAGCCCACACCAGCTCCCTCTCCAAAGCCATCTCCAAGGCTATCTGCAAGGACTCTGTATGAACTGGTCCCGTGCTAGCTCGCTCTGCACGGAGGGGGGCATGTGAGCATATGCCCGACGAGAGAGGCTCTCAATGTCATTAGCTAGGACCCGTAGCGGCTCTCCAGGCTGCCTGCGTCTATTTCTCAGTTCGGAAGCGCAGCAGCCCGGGCTGTAAACACTGTCCATAGCGCCTCCTGAGTGCTCCCACTAAAGCACCATAATCACGTCTGTCCTCTGGGCTAATCAATATCAAACTGGCCAGAGCATCATCTGTGAGGCATAAAGCCAACTGCAGTGCCCTATCTTCATTCGACCACCCCATAAAATGAGCTAACAGTTCAAACTGGGCATGAAAAGCTTCCCAATCCGCCTTACCGGAATACTTCTGGATCTTAACAGATACGGACGCAACCGGGCACTGGGTGCCGCCATGTTTGTTTACATCCTGAGCCACATATTCCTCTTCCCGCCGCGTCGACGTCACCCCTTCGGTCCGCCCACCAGAATCCGCGCAAAACACAGACGATGAAGCACTCAAGCCCGCTTCAGCCGCCATCACTCTAACGTCCTCCCACAAGCGGCCTCTGGGCTCCGACGCCTTGGCGATTTCCTCTGCCAGATCCTTCGACGTCCATGCACACGCACCTCCTTGGCCATAATCGTCCCCTACCTCCACCTTCACTTTCGGATTCCCTCGAAGCATTTTCAACCCCTGTTCTCACCTCCGGTAGCTAGCCACAGAAGTCAGTTGCCAGCTGGCAAACTTTTATCAATGTTTTTACTTCTGACACCAATGTAATGAAACAGCAGGGAGCAGGTCTCAAACCCTCGACCTTCTAGCCCGAGGTCCAGCGCGCTAATGACTGTGCTTTCAAAAGCATGCTCGAGCGGCAGAGTCGATATCCGCGGTTATAAACCCAGGGTCGTTACAATACATTTGATGAGGTCCAATTCATTCGCACAAAACGTATAAACAAAAGCATTCACTGTGAAAGTCGATACATGTAGGCCCTTCATCTATAGGCTATGCGCAGCACTTCGTTCGATTTATCGAATCAGTTATTGTTTTCTTGCTCAAACCGCAAGCAACACCTGTCAAACACAGACATTTCTCTCAATACACAGGGATGTCGTTTCGCACAGGACTAGTGTTATCAGAGGGCTTTGGAATTTGCCAAAAGACAGTAGGTTATTCTGGTTAGTCAATGTGCAGATTTCAGTTTCCATTTAACCCATTTAAACTGTAGGCTACGGTTCCCTTGACATGCCATAGCATTTGAAGTCCCGTCTTGTGATTGCGAATTTGTATAATCATCACACATACACCGGCACTGCTATATTTCTCTTTTACCACTTCACAAAAATATTTTCCAAACATTACTTTTCTGGCCCTGCCTTCTCTTTATTTTCAACTCTCCTTTCGCATCTTATTTTTTGTCTTATTGAATTAAACTTCGTCATTTATGAACTCCGTGGATTGACTTTAACTTTTTCTGCCCATCCCAAAAGCATTATTTGGCGATGGGCTGTGTAGGCTATTTGGCTATGTAGGATAAGTTTAGGCGTGTGCAGTAATACCCGATAGCCTAAAACAATGAAAGAAAAACCTCAATATAGCTTATATAAGCTGCACAATAATTATACTTTTACGGATTTTTTAAGGTATTGTTTCTCTTTATTCAACCCGCCCTTCAGCCACCCGCCCTTTAGCCACACAATATTTAATTACCTTAAACACGTGGGCCCCGTGGAGAACCACGGGGACTGCGGGTTATGAGTCAATCTGTGCATCACTAGGCCCTACCACATGAAGCTGAAATTTAAAGAGGTTAAGGAAAGGGTTAAAGTTAGCGTTTGGTCAAGGTTAAAATGAAGGTAGGGGTAGGACATCCCAAGGATACCGGATAGCACGGACTGGTTGGAGAGTAGCTGAGAGTGGCTCGGGTGCAGGGCCGTGATGCCCGGGACCAGAGAAGGTTGGAAAACGTAGAAAATTCACTTAAATAGATTTTTTCCAATCATGCTCACTGTAAATATAACATTTATAAAGTCTATCTATAAGTTTGATAGCAAATTCGATATTTTGGGTTTATTTTTCTCACACAAAAATGTATCAATTTGCTGGCCAGGAACCTTGCGAATTGGACGACTTGTATACGGACACATTAGTAGCAGTACTCAGCTACTAATCACTAAAGATGGAGCAGTGTTTGTCTTTGAAATTATTGAATTTAAAATAGTTTTGTATTAAATTGTATTATCTAACTTGTTTATGGTGTTATTTTTCTTAATGAATGTGTGAGGCAGATTGCAAGATGAGCTGCTAGCTAGCTGGCTAACCATTTTGACAAATGCAAATGTTAGCTAGCTAGCTAGATAGTTAGCTAGTTAATCAACACATAGATAACTTAATTATGCTTCTGTTGTTCTTGAAGTTGAGTTAGCAAATTAAATTTGCTAGTACCACTTTAAATCTGATGAAACAATAAACATTCCCTCATTCCTTTGTCTTCTTTTGAGCTTGAAGTTGAAAATGTTTCACCCTAATAACTATTCACATATTAGCTAAAATGCAATGGCAGTGATTCATTGGTCCACCTTGTAGATAATTGTAGGGTAAAGAACATAGACAAGTCAACATATGAGAGTAGATATTTAATTGTGGGTTTGATTGTGTTCGCATACTTCAGCAACTCTTAGGACAGAGTTAAATGCCCCTTATCTAAGCCTGTCTATGCATACTTTACAATAACACTATAGTTAACTAGATAACGTTAGCTAGTTAGTTTTAGTCATGATGAAGACTGAAGCATTTCATGAGGGTATGGAGGCGTATATCAAATTATGTATAGCGGTAGCTTTTGTTTAGCATTTTCTGGTCCTCATTCTTATTTTCTGAATGCTATGTTGAGAACAAAACATATAAGCTGTTGGTGCTTGATTTAAAGTTGTAGTTTTAACCCACCCTTGTATGTCAAACTTTTACACACACGCACACACACACACACACACACACACACACACACACACGGAAGCACTTCATTAAACTATATTAGCCTATTCCTCTTCTCAGGCATGTTTAAGCAAATAGATTTTTCCTTCTGAAAAAAGAACACTGAAATGGCTATAGCTAGCTACTCCTACTCTCCCATCAATTAAAACATAATTGCTTGGATAAATCATGATATCCTAGCTAGATAAACATGTCAGATTAGAGTTGATGTTATCTGCTGTCTGAGAAACAGCCAGAGACCTGTGTTAAAACAGCTTGTCAGAGTGATGGATTATCACATAATAGCTGTAGGGCCTAGATCTTAAATGGAAGACAGACAAAGTTAGTTTATGTGTTTTGAGGACATTTTATCCGTAACCAAACAAAGTTGTGATGAGCGTAATAGATAATCTAGGCTGTATCCTGTTCCTAATATGTATGCTTCAGTAGTCTAAGACACTGACTTACTGTACGGTTTATGAAGGATCACAAATTATATCCTGTTAGCACAGCACACTGTAGGCTAATCAAGAATCAGAGCCTGTGTCCCAAATGGCTCCCCATTCCCTATCTACTGTAGTGCACAACTTTTACCAGGGCCCATATAGGGCACAATAAAGGGAATAGGGTGCCATTTGGAATGTAAAAAAAAAGCAAGCCACCCCTCCTACTCCACGACAGTCTCCCAGTCTGGTAGTGGTTTCCATTATAAAACAGGATAGGATTATGAATGATTTACGTTAGCCATCCTAATTTATTGTCTTCATTTCATAGATCAGTGTTCCATGTCATTTGTTTCCTTGTTCATACTATTGTTTAAGCATAGACTATAGTCTTATTTGTGATGCATAGGCTACATATTTTGTTTTCAACTGTGCTCCATTTGTTAACATTCATTATTTATCAGTGTTCCTGTGAAAGATATAACAAGGTTCATAGCAGGCCGAGTCCACACTGTATTGTAATCTTTGCAACAGGAAACTGCAATCTGTTTTTTATTCTGCCAAAAATGGCAGCCATGTTATTAGATGGCAGCCATGTTATTAAATGGCAGCCATGTTATTAAATGGAAGCCATGTTATTTTGTATACAGAATAGGTTAATCAAATAAATGAGGCTTGTTAATATGTTTGTTGTACCTGCTACGTAATGCAATAGATGTTAAATAGATTTGACTATTAGTCCTAAATAATTTGTTTGTGGTAGAAATCAAAATTGCCTGGTGTGTACATCTAGGCTGTCAACCATGTGTGCGATCTAGGCCTAAACATATATTCATTACGTGTTAAATCCTCACTGAGCTCTTCAACTAAAGCAAGTTTGCCCTTTCCTTCCTTCCTTCCTTCCTTCCTTCCTTCCTTCCTTCCTTCCTTCCTTCCTTCCTTCCTTCCTTCCTTCCTTCCTTCCTTCCTTCCTTCCTTCCTTCCTTCCTTCCATCCTTCCTTCCTTCCTTCCTTCCTTCCTTCCTTCTAGACTGTCTGCCATTTCCAGAACATGTTCCCTTCTGAACTGGAGAACAGGCTATGCTATAGCACTCTGATAGCACTGTGATCACAATAAATAAGATTGCATGGACAGGGAGAACAGGGTCCGTATCCAAGCATCTCAGAGTAGAACATTGGTCGTAAGTACTCAGAATAGCCATTTTACTCCTACTCTTATGAGCAAAAATAAAAGCTATGCATGAAGCCTCTTTAGTCATAAGTCTAACCTAGTTGGCTGATATTTAGGAGACCTCATGAGGTGTCTTAACCAGTTAAGAGTTAACAGCATGTGTCTTGATAATAGAAAAATTCAGTCAGGAAGTCAGTGGTTCCTGCACCACATGCAATTGCTTTGGAGTTATTCAAATAATATGTTGATATTTCTATATGATCAATCCATAAATAATATAGGGTTACATGCAACATAATCTCTTGCGCTTTTGACAACTATTTCACATGATATGTCTAAATACTTTTTGCCACTAGGCTAATAAATAAACATATTTTTCAAATATTTAATGACCTACATCATGTTATTTCATGTTATCATTTTGGAGCACAACATCACATTGTTAAAAAAAGATGCTTAAATTAGGCATGCCTATAAATTGGTCAATTAAAAGCTTTCTAGGGACTGTGAATTCGAAAAGTATTCAGAACCCTTGACTTTTTTCACATTTTGTTACGTTATAATCTTATTCCAAAATTGATGAAATCGTTTTTTTCCCTCATCAGTCTACACACAATACCCCATAATGACAAAGCAAAAACAAGTTTTTAGAAATGTTCGCAAATGTGTAAAAAACTGATAACACGTTTACAAAGGTATTCAGACCCTTTACTCAATACTTTGTTACAGCACAATTCAAAGGATCTGAATACTTATGTAAATAAGGTATTTCTGTTTTTGTTTTTTTATGAATTTGCTTCCATTTCTTAAAACATGTTTTTGGTTCGTCATTATGGGGTATTGTGTGTAGATTGATGAGGGAAACAATTATTTAATACATTTTAGAATAAGGCTGTAACTTAACAAAAATGAGCAAAATGTCAAGGTGTCTGAATACTTTCCGAATGCACTGTATGTTAACTTTGATTGTGTTATATGAAAATTATAGACCTTCCAAATGTTGTATGCAACATCATTGGCAAGTGACTTGATGTACTCTGCCTAAGCTATTTAGAGTTGTTAAAGGGGAGTGTGTTGACAATGGTATTATTGTAAAAATTCTGCTTTTAACAACCCTCAGAATCTGTAAAAAAGTCAAGACCCCTTGACTCTTTCCACATTTTGTTACGTTATAGCTCTATTCTAAAATGTATTAAATAGTTTTTCCCTCATCAGTCAACACACAATACCCCATAATGACAAAGCAAAAACAGGTTTTTAGAAATGTTTGCAAATGTGTAAAAAACTGATATCACATTTACATAAGTATTCAGACCCTTTACTCTGCAGATCCTCTCAAGCTCTGTCAGGTTGGAGGGGGAGCGTCGCTGCGCAACTATTTTCAGGTCTCTCCAGAGATCGGATTCAAGTCCGGGCTCATGCTAAGCCACTCAAGGACATTCTTAGACTTGTCCTGAAGCCACTCCTGCGTTGTCTTGGCTGTGTGACTAGGGTCGTTGTACTGTTGGAAGGTGAACCTTCGCTCCAGTCTGAGGTCCTGAGCGCTCTGGAGCAGGTTTTCATCAAGGATCTCTCTGTAATTGCTCTGTTCTTTCCCTCGATCCTGACTTGTCACCCTGTCTCTGCCGCTGAAAAACCTCCACACAGCAGGATGCTGCCACCACCATGCTTCACAGTAGGGATGGTGCCAGGTTTCCTCCAGATGTGACCCTTGGCATTCATGCAAAAGAGATAAAACTTGGTTTCAACAGACTAGTGAATCTTGTTTCTCATGGTCTGATAGTCCTTTAGGTGTCTTTTGGAAAACTCCAAGCGGGCCGTGATGTGCCTTTTACTGAGGAGTGGCTTCCATCTGGCCACTCTACCATAAAGGCCTTATTGGTGGAGTGCTGCAGAGATGGTTGTCCTTCTGGAAGGTTCTCCCATCTCCACAGAGGAACTCTGTAGCTCTGTCAGAGTGATCATCAGGTTCTTGGTCACCTCCCCTGACCAAGGCCCTTCTCCCCCGATTTCTCAGTTTGGCCAAGTGTTGGTGGTTCCAAACTTCTTCCATTTAAGAATGATGGAGGCCACTGTGTTCTTGGGGACCTTCAATGCTGCAGACATTTTTTTTGGTACCCTTCCTCAGATCTGTGCCTCGACACAACCCTGTCTCGGAGCTCTACAGACAATTCTTTCGACCTCTTGGCTTGATTTTTGCTCTGACATGCACTGTCAAATGTCGGACCTATTTAGACAAGTGTGTGCCTTTCCAAATCATGTCCAATCAATTGAATTTACCACAGGTGGACTCCAATCAAGTTGTAAAACATCTCAAGGATGATCAATGGAAACAGGATTCACCTGAGCTCACTTTCGAGCAAAGGGTCTGAATAAGCTATTTCATTTTTTTTTTATTAAATGTACAAAAATGTCTAAAAAATTGTTTTTGCTTTGTCATCAATGGGTATTGTGTGTAGATTGATGAGGGGGAAAACATTATTTAATCCATTTCAGAATAAGGCTGTAACGTAACAAAATGTGGAAAAAGGGAAGGGGTCTGAATACTTTCCGAATGCACTGTACTCAGTGGACGTCTGAAGCGTGCTATAAAGTTCACAGCTGGTGATGCCTCATCGCCATTGGTTTTTCACCTTTTGCAACAATGTCAATGAGCGTCATCTCTACCTTTCCTTTGCGGTACCTCAAACTGTCGTGATTGCCAGCTGAGAAACTTTCATGAGTTGCTTTTACTTCTGGCTCAGAGTGTGTTTGAGCAGTATTTTAACATCATCCTTTAACCTACTTTGAGCTGGGAGGTTTTGTAGTCTTAAAACAGGTTTTAACAGGATTCCTAGGACTTTTGTCTGAGATGCTTTGTGGATAGGGGCCCTGATCCTAGATCAACACTCCTTCTCTGAGATGCTTGATACTTACGGCCCCTGATCTGCTAAGGCTCCTGCTGGTCAGACCCATTTGATTTATAAATCATTTTGAGACATATAACATGTTTATGTCTCATGTCCAGCTCCTCCAGATATATCTCTGTTCTACTGATTTTAGTTAGTGCCCTGTGGGGTTTTGTAGGCTAGGCGCAGAACACGTCAAGAAGTGCCGCTGATGACTCCAATGCACTCTTCACTGATCTGGTCTTTATCCTCAGTTGAACTGTCACACTTGAGAGCAGAAACTGGTTTGAAAAACAGGATTTGGTAATAATCCAGGGAATGGAGTGAAGCAGGTCCATGGGGATAAACACTTCTGCTTTATGCCCACATTAAAGAATTTGCAGCTAGCTAAATAGTTAGATCAGAGTTCACAGGACAAAAACATTTTTTTTTGCCATGCATGTGCCACATGAAAAGAGTAGCTTTACAACACAGCTTTGTGGTTTAATGGTACTTCCCTCTTGATTGGGTGGTCTCTCTTTAGCACACTTTATTTCTGTAGGATGCACTACACATACCGCTGCTGAAGAAATACAGCGTGCTACTCCTCAGGGAGTCCATCCACAGCTACAGTGCCTCATCCTAAAAAACATTTCCAACATTTCTCCCATCCCCTTGCTAGCAGTATATCATAGGAATTGTACTGCCAAACTTTTTAATTGAGCTTGTTATTTTTTATACAGTCATATTTATTTCACCAGATTTTCTTTTTTTCAGATGTCCAAGTGACAAAATACCAAATGCGTAAATTAATAAAATACTTTATTTTATTCAACTTTGCATCCATGTTGGTCTTTTATCTGAAATAGATCATGGGGCAGCACATTCTGTTGATGATGTCCACCTCTATTGAAGAATATTGACTTATTATTAAATGTTAAGGTTTAATACAAGAACATGTCTGGAGAAGCACTAAGCATTGTATTTGGCAGGTAGCGAGTCAGACCAGCAGGGACAATAAATTAAATTGGTAATGCTGTCAAATTTTCTCCACATCCCCTTTCCCTTTTATTTTCCTTACTCACATATCTACAGTAGATCGCTTGACACAAAGTAGGCTAAATAACTTGTTTAAGATGGTATCTATCCTCAGAAACTCCTATCATAGCACACTCTTATCCTAAAGCCTGTGTGCAGTACACTTTTTAATGTTCAAATTACTGCATCCAACGTAATGGAAAGATGTTCAGACGAAGGATAAATGTGGTTTGAATCCCAGCCTTTAGATGGGAAATTAGAGGGAGAACAAAGACTCCTCACGGCGGGCACCAAACATGCCTAAGACAACTGATCTGTTGGCGCTTGTTGTTACATTCCTTGGGCAGTGGATGCATGGGAACATAACTTGGAGGCTGTTCAGAGGCCCGAAAGGCCTGGCTGCTCTCCTCATCTGGTCTGGTTTGCAGGACACTGCAAGTCCGCTCTCTTAGTTGTGTCCCAAATGGCACCCTATTCCCTATACAGTGCATTGCTTTTGACCAGAGACCTATGGGCCCTAGGCAAAAGGAATGCACTATAGGGCTGAACGATATGGACAAAATATCCATTAGAGGGGAAAAAACAATCGGGCAGATATTGTGATTATGAATTGCGATTTTTCAAACACTTGGTTGAAAACTTGGTAATTCCACCAGACAAGGTTAAAATAAGTGTCAGGGTAGAGAACATCACTTCTAAAATGAGATCATATGAATTAATACATACTGTGCTAACTGAATACAAAACCAAATGATACAAATATTTTCCACAATTGCTCTACATATGATAATAGGATTATTACACCTACTTACTTATTCAGGCAGCTATAGGCTGCAAATGCAATAGGAAGCTTATGATTCTGTAGTTATGTATAAGTAGGCTTTATCATTATTATAATATAAATTATAAGCCAAATGGCCTTAACATGTAACACATACCGATTGCAAGGTGCAGCCTGTGTCCAAAACATTGGAGTCTGGTCCAGTCATTCAACACGATTGCCTTTACCACGTTTGCTCCGATATCATTATGCACCCTTGCTGCTACTCATTCAGGCCCCAGGCGGCTAAAGCTTCTCATCAATAAAGTGTACTGTAAAATGAATGTAGGGCTCGGTTGTTCTACTCAACCAAATGTCTGTTGTAGTCGCGTAATAGTGTGAGCTCTTTCAACTTTTCCCTTAAATGCATACTTCGGGATTCCCAGAGTCCGATGAACTCATGGATACCATTTGTATGTCTCTGTGTCCAGTATGGAGTAAGTTAGAGGTAGTTTCGCGAGCCAATGCTAACTAGCGTTTATGCAATGACTGGAAGCATGGTTCAGTGTTGCTTTCCTCGAAGAGAGCATAGAAGGCATTTAGCTCGTCTGGTAGGCTCGCGTCACTGGGAAGCTTGCGGCTGGGTTTTGTTTTGTAATCTGTGAAAGTTTGCAAGCCCTGCCACATCCGTTGAGCATCAGAGCCGGCATAGTAGGATTCAATCTTAGTCCTGTTTTGACTTTTTGATGGATCGTTGGAGGTCGTAGTGGGATTTCTTATAACCGTCCGGATTAGTGTCCCACTACCCACTGTGGGGACGATGCAATGCATGTATTAATGAAGCTGGTGACTGATGTCTTAAACTCCTCAATGCCATCAGATGAATCACGGAACATATTCCAGTCCGCTAGTGAAACATTCCTGTAGCTTAGCAACGGCTTCATTAGATTACTTCTTTGTTGAGCGTCACTGGTACTTCCTGTTTGAGTTTTGCTTGTAAGCAGAAATCGGGAGAATAGAGTTATTGTCGGGATGGCCAAATGGAGGGCGAGGGTGAGCTTTGTATGAGTTTTTGTGTGTGAAGTAATGGTGATCTAGAGTTTTGTCGCCTCGTAAGACGGATTTCAGTTTCCCTGCTTTAAAATCACCGGCCACTAGGAGCGTTATCAAGGATAACTCTCTTGATAAATAGTACGAAAACCACTATAATGCATGTGCTTTAGCTGTCACCCTGGCCTGATGTTGGCTACACTATCTAGCTACTTCCCTTTCCTTACTGCTGCCAGTGGGAGCAAAGGACACTGCCCAGTGTTGCAGTGTTGTTGACTTGCAGCGCAAACTCTCCCCATTGAGCAGTGTAGACTGTATCACGGTGACAACAGATGGTTACTAACAATATTACAAGTTATTTTTCGTGAAGGCTGCTATCCTACTAAAAATAAAATCAAGTGGGATGGAACAATTTGGAGATGGTGACCAAATGGTGATCAATACTACAAGTTATTTCTCCCTCATCGAAAAATAAACAATACATTCTTGTGCAAGTTTCAACTAGCACCATGCTGTTGCCAGCTAGCCAGCATAAACTAGTTGGGAAGGGCAGCAAGGACTTATCAGGACCGAATCCATTCGTTTCTACACTCGCCTGCAGGTGTGTCCGTATAGCCTCTCCCCACCAGCATCTAACTGCGGGCTCTAAGCAGAGACGCTTGTGATTGGCCAGCATGTTCATGCTATGCAAAGAGTGAGAGAGCTTGCTTGTGATTGGTCTGGTATTAAAACTTCTTAGGGATAGCCACTTTTTTTCAATTTTCGCCTAAAATGACATACTCAAATCTAACTGCCTGTAGCTCAGGCCAGCAAGGCTATGCATATTCTTGGTACCATTTGAAAGGAAACACTATGAGGTTTGTGGAAATGTGAATTGAATGTAGGAGAATCTAACACAATAGATCTGGTAGAAGAAAATACAAAGAAAACCACCATCTTTGAAATGCAACAGAAAGGTCCCAAATCTAGCCATCACTGGTTGTAATTCCAATGGTGTCCACAAGATGGCAGCAGTGTATGTGCAAAGTTTCATACGGATAACTTGAAGTATGCGCAAACTAAATGACATTTAGTGTGAAGTCACCCAGGTACATTTGGGCAAATCATTTGGGCAAGACATTTCCATTCACATTACATTTTTCTGCAATAATATCATCAAATCTGTATACTTGGACTTTGATTTAGCTTTTCCAGTATTAGTAGCCATATGATAAGTTCAACATTTGCAAAACACCCAGTTTTCATAACTTCATAACTCTCCATATTCTTATCATTTTTGTCCAAGAGGAAAAAGCTTGCTGTTGCACAAGGTTAGCAGCAACATTTTGCGACAGATACGGGGTTTCCGTATCTGTCGCATACTCCCGTAAAGTCCAGCTCATTGGCTATCTAGCTAGCTTTGTTTGACCCCAATTGGTGCTTATTTGACAAAGTTACAGTCAATCAAGTGAATACCGCCCGCGTAATCGGCGTGCCATGAAGGGATCGCTCTCTGACCAAATTTGGTGTCCTATAGGATATACTACACTCCTAATGATATAGTGAAGTCTGGTTACGTTCTAGGATCTCTGAGGAATAAGTACGAAGTGATTTGGCTGGTTGAAACAACGTTTAGGGTTATATTTTCACAGATTCCTTTCTTTGCAAATTGAACGAGTGGAAATACAAAATCGATCGTGCATTCTATATGGACCTTTTTAGGATATGAAAAATGATTTTATCTAACAAAACGACACTTCATGTTATCTCTATCTCTATTTTTCACAGTAATATCTACTGTAAATTGGACAGTGCAGTTATATAAAAAATAATTTAAGCTTTCAGCCGATATAAGACACTTATATGTACCGACATTTGTTGTTTAAAATCTGTGATTGTGACACACGGCGCTGCATGATTTACAACTGTCCCGTTGACGGGACACCTATCCCTAATTAACAGGGATCGGCATGTGTCAAAAAAAGGAGAAAATCGCAGCCTCTTGCAGCCTCTTGCAAAAATGGCAATTTCAATCTGAATTCTATTATTAATCGTGTAGCCATAGTGCACAATATAGGCGATAGGGTGCCATTTGGGACGTAGTCTCAGTCTCTCCAATGGGCCTGCTCAGAAGACCAGATTGGAGACTCGCACCGACAGTCTTCACTACTTCCAGTGGTCCAACATCCCTTGGCCTAACCTGGCATGATGAGTTAATGTTAGCCACCCCTTATTTCCACGCTGTATGTAATTAGGGAGTGTGATTGCTTGAACTCTGTTAGAGCCACATTGCATCTCTCATATCAGCAACACCTATCATCACTGGTTTGATGGAAACCTTGGGATTTTGTTTTTTACTATGCTAGTCTCTGCCTGTAGATGAGGAGTGATTCCTCACTAGAAGTTTTGGGTGTCCTGCAGTGGTATGAAGTGAAAACATGTGGTGAGCACAAGGCCAAGGCATCCTAATTATTTTGGGAGGCTTGGCCAGTAGTGTAGAAGGATTGCAGCATTCTCTGATTCAATAGATTCTGGGAATCAAGCCACTAATTTATCCCAAGGGTGAAAATAATTGAAAAATTGTGCATGCCATTTGTTAGATATCTAACACTCCATTTGATCATTTAAAATAGAAAAATACATCACTTAGTTACATTCTTGATTGCCTTCCCTTAGATCTCACCATATGTATCATCCTCAAAGGTACAGTTTTTGATTTCACATGGGTTGGGTTGCTTCCCAAATGGCTCCCTATACAGTGCCTGCGGAAAGTATTCAGACCCCTTGACTTTTTCCAGATTTTGTTACGTTACAGCCTTATTCTAAAATGAATTAAATGAAAAAATGTCCTCATCAAACTACACACAATACCCCATAATGACAAAGCAAAAACTGTTTTTTAGATATATTTTTTTCATGCCATTTTTTTTAACCTTATTTACATAGTATTCAAACCCTTTACTATGAGACTTGAAATTGAGATCAGGTGCATGTTTCTACAACTTGATTGGTTAAATTCAATCAATTGGACATGGTTTGGAAAGGCACACACTTGTCTATATAAGGTCCCACAGTTGACAGTGCATATCAGAGCAAAAACCAAGCCATGAGGTCAAAGGAATTGCCTGTAGAGCTCCGAGACAGGATTGTGTCGAGGCACAGATCTGGGGAAGGGTACTAAAAACTTTCTGCAGCATTGAAGGTCCCCAAGAACACAGTGGACTCCATTCTTAAAAGGAAGAAGTATGGAATCACCAATACTCTTCATAGAGCTGGCCTCCCTACCAAACTGAGCAATCGGGGGAGAAGAGCCTTGGTCAGGGAGGTAACCAAGAACATGATGGTCACTCTGATAGAGCTACAGAGTTCCTCTGTGGAGATGAGAGAACCTTCCGGAAGGACAACCATCCCTGCAGCACTCCACTAATAAGGCCTTTATGGTAGAGTGGCCAGATGGAAGCCACTCCTCAGTAAAAGGCACATGACAGCGCACTTTGTATTTGCCAAAAGGCACCTAAAGACTCTCAGACCATGAGAAACAAGATTCTCTGGTCTGATGAAACCAAGATTTAACTCTTTGGCCTGAATGCCAAGCGTCACGTCTAGAGTAAATCTGGCACCATCCCTACTGTGAAGCATGGTGGTGGCAGCATCATGCTGTGGAGATGTTTTTCAGAGGCAGGGACTGGGAGACTAGTCAGGATCGAGGGAAAGATGAACGAAGCAAAGTACAGAGAGATCCTTGATGAAAACCTGCTCCAGAGCGCACAGAACCTTGGGCTGGGGCGAAGGTTCACCTTCCAACAGGACAATGACCCTAAGCACACAGCCAAGACAATGCAGGAGTGGCTTCAGGACAAGTCTCTGAAAGTCCTTGATTGGCCCACCCAGAGCCCGGACTTGAACCCAATCTAACATCTCTGGTGAGACCTGAAAATAGCTGTGCAGCGACGCTCCCCATCCAACCTGACAGAGCTTGAGAGGATCTGCAGAAGAGAATGGGAGAAGCTCCCCAAATACAGGTGTGCCAAGCTTGTAGTGTCATACCCAAGAAGACTCGAGGCTCTAATCACTGTCAAAGGTGCTTCAACAAAGTACTGAATAAAGGGTCTGAATACTTACATAAATGTAATATTTCCCTCTCCTTTTTTTGCAAAAATGTCTAAAAACCTGTTTTTACTTTGTCGGTATGGGGTATTGTGTGAAGATTGATGAGTGAAAAGAACTCTAATACATTTTAGAATAAGGCTGTAACGTAACAAAGGGTACAGTACAGTGCACTACTAACTACTAGCTGGTCAAAAGTAGTGCACTACATTATGAATAGGGTGCTATTTGAGGAACAACTAGATTTCTTTCAGTTGTGGTTGGTGTTTCAGATTGATAAGCAGCAGCTTGATGAGACTGTGAGGACGTTGAACAAGGCTCGTCGTATCTGGAGGGCTGTCTGGCCTGCCTCACAGCTTACACCGTATTCCTCTGTATGGAGACACAGTACAAGAGGGTGGGAGACCCTCACCCATCCACACAACTTGGGTTGTAAAATATGGTAACTTTCCCCAGATTCGCAGGTTTCCAGATATCGAGATTGGAAGTACAAAAAAAAAGTAGGAATGTATGCACTGACTACTGTAAGTCGGTCTGAATAAGAGTGTCTGCTAATTGACAACAACAACAAAAAGATTCCCTGAATCAGAAGGGAATAAAAATGAAATGTGGAATCCTTTAAGGATTTCTGGAAAACCTGGGCATTTTGAGACACAAAATAGAATTCTGCAACCCTACATGCAACTTAATGTATGCTGACTACAAAGCTACACCAAGTAGAGCCAATGTACTTTAAAAAATACTTTGAAGTTATCAAACTTAGATTGAGGACAAACAGATTTAATAGATGTTATGCTAATCAGCAGCCATATTTTGGAGTTAGAAAGAAAGGCCCCCTCATAGAAATAGCTTGAAATTAAAGGGTATTTTGTTCCCACACTGAAGGTCTTTATTACTGTCATGTAATCAATGGTTTTATCTTTCATGTTGCAATTTGGTAAGTCTGAATTAGGAGGGAGGAACCCAAACCAGTACAGTGAAAGTAAAATGAGATGTGAGGTATTGATATTAATATAATCACCTTTATGATGTACAGTCAGTTAAAATGGCAGCGAGCAGTACAGCTCTAACAGTAGTGCCCATAAAAGCAGATGTAGACAATCTAAATGTGATTTAAAATGTACCGCTTTAGTAATTTAGCAGACGCTCTTATCCAGAGCGACTTACAATATACTATTACTACACAAATGCCTTTCTCAGATCCAGCTCTACCGTTTGGCACAGACAACCATATAGGATTTGATTTATTCCTGTGATCTATTGATTCAGACTCCTCGTGGGAGTCATAAAGGGGCTTACATGTTAACGTCATCCTACCTGGAAATAATGTGGAGCCTTGGTCATGTGCCTAAAGGAAAGCCTAGTGAGAAAATAGATCATTGTAATTTAGGAGGATAAATGCTATTCCTCTTGGCCAGTCCTACGCATGTAATGGGACCCCAATAAGAGATATGGGTTACGTCCCAATAATCTCTCCATCCTCCTGAAGTGTGCACTCGTTTACTACACCCAACAAATGTACAAGTTTTAGATTGGTGAAATGAAAGTGCGTGCCTGCCTGCCTGCTGTACCTGTTTCAATGGGGCCTGTTGCTGTCGAGCGAGCCACACTCTCTCTCCTTTCCCGGGGGAAAAAAATGCTCTGGGAGAAAACAAAGTATTCTGATTGTATAACAACAGCTGGAGAGAGGAGGTTCTCAGATTTTCTGTAGGTATACATTGTATTTCACAACTCAACATTTTGAGGTCAGTAGCAACTATTTTACAAAGAAGATATTTGATATGGCTTTGAGATACACGAGCGCGTGAAATGCGCAATGGCCATTGCTTTGGGCAGTAGGATACAACTTCAACATTTGTTTGGAACATTACATGTAATACATGGCTACTAGCAGTGGGTGTAACATTTTGAGTTAGTGATGTAGGTAATGTGTTTTGAGTTTTCACTTTCTCAGGTGGTGAATTAGTCCTAAATAAATTGGCCTATGATATTAGATCACATAAAGATGCAGGCAAATTTGTTTTTAAAATTGGAAAATTCTAGAGCCCTATTTTAACAGTAAAATACAACAATGCCTTATTTATTCAATACCATCTCGGTAGTCTATTACACTTTTTAATAAAGCACAGTGAATGACTTTATAAGACTATAATAATAATATACCGTTTAGCAGATGCTTTTATCCAAAGGGACTTAGTCATGCGTGCCTATGTTTTATGTTTGGATGGTCCCAGGAATCTAACCGACTATCCTGGCGTTGCAAGCACCGTGCTCTACCAATTGAGCTACTGATTTTTTCTATTGTGACACCGCATTTATTTTTTGGTGCAAAGTAAAATCATGGGCTGGTGCCACCAACTGAAAAACCAGGTGAAAATGTTAGATTTGAGCCCTGGGCTAGCTAGAGGGAATGTCCATATGCCAGTAATTTTCTTTCAAATCCATGAAGTGAACAAGTGCACACTTTGGGAGAAAGGTGAGATTATTAGGAAGCAACCCATGGGCTCTCGTATATTGGTGAAATATTGTTATGTATGTCCCACCATTAAGACTCCTTTATGACCTGATCAGATAGCTGGTTGCATAGGCCTACAGAGTATAGCCTACATCCCAAAAAGGCCCAATAAGGCCTCATGATATTAGATACTGTATCGGCCCCTAATAAAAATAAAGTGACAGGGACTTTGTGAAATCGTCCATCACTGTTTTCGTAGACGGAAAAGGAGTCGTAATGGAGAGCATCTATGCGGCTTGGCTGTAAATCGACATTTGACAATGTTTGAATGATCTATATGAATCTGGTACCATAGAAAAGTTATAGTACGCTATGTACAGGAATAAGTGTGTCATTGGTGTTCCAATTTCATCTGGATTTCTATTCGACCAGACAGGTTTGATATGGGATAGTTTGAACCATTGGCTTGATTTTATCTTTCATGAGGGCTCATAAAGATAGAAGTCAATATGAATGATTTGAAATGACTTCTCAACTGAGCACACCCAAAAGATTAACTGTCACGTCCAGGCCTGAGAAGACAGGCTGGAGTGTTTAGGTTTCGTTTTTGGTGTAGGGTTTTTCTGTTCTAGGTTATATATATCTATGTTGGGGTAATGGTTCCCAATTAGAGGCAGCTGAGTGTCGTTGTCTCTAATTGGGAACCATATATATGTTTGTAGTTTTCACTTGGGGTTTGTGGGTTATTGTTGCTGCATAGCTTTGTATCGGCAGTCTATGTCATATGTTACGATCTTCGTTTTGTTCATTTTGTTAGTTTGCCCAGTTACGTGTGTTTCGTTTTGTTTAATAAAACATGTATACTGGATGCCTCGCTGCGCCTTGGTCTGTCCTTCCCGAAGATCGTGACAGAATAACCCACCATAAGAAGACCAAGCAGCGAGAGACTTGGGAACATTGGACTTGGGAGGAGATTTTAGATGGCAAGGGATCTTGGACATGGGATGAGATTTTGGAGGGAAAAGGACCATGGTCTCAGCCGGAGGATTATCGTCGCTCCAGGGAGAGATAAATGTTCATTGGAACTCGCCTGGCACGGAAGCCCGAAAGGCAGCCCCAAAAAACGGGGCACATGAGGAGGTTGGCCGGTTCAGGATGGACTCCTGAGCCAACTCCTCGTGCTTTGTGGAGAGAGCGTTGGAGGGTGCGTCACACTGAGCAGACACCGTGCTATGCAGTTGTGCGCACGGTGTCTCCAGTGAGCATGCATAGGCCAGTGCGCGAAATTCCAGCGCCAATCATCTGTTGGGCTAGGGTGAGTGTGCAGCCTGGAGGAGTGGTGCAGGCTCTGCGCGCCAGGTCTCCAGTGCGCCTGTTGGGACCGAAATATCCTGCACCGGCTCTGCGTGCGGTGTCTCCTGTTCACGCGCACAGCCCGGTGCACGACATTCCAGCTCCCCTTATCGGTGAAGCCAGGATGAGTGAACAACCTGGGAGAGGGGTGTCGGCTATACGCATCAGGTCTCCTGTGCGTGTTGTGGATCCAGTACATCCTGTCCATGCTCCAGGATCCCTGTTCGTGTAGTGGATCCAGCACGTCCTGTTCTGGCTCCGCGCACCAGGCCCCATGTGCGCTTAGAGTCCAGCACGTCCAGTCCCTGCTCCACGCTCCAGGATCCCTGTGCCCGTCGTGGACCCAGCACGTCCTGTCCCTGCTCCACGCTCCAGGATCCCTGTGCCCGTCGTGGACCCAGCACGTCCTGTCCCTGCTCCACGCTCCAGGATCCCTGTGCCCGTCGTGGACCCAGCACGTCCTGTCCCTGCTCCACGCTCCAGGATCCCTGTGCCCATCGTGAACCCAGCACGTCCTGCTCCCCGCACCAGAGTGCGCGGTATGAGCCCAGTACGGCCGGTTCCTGCTCCCCGCACCAGAGTGCGCGTTATGAGCCCAGTACGGCTGGTTCCTGCTCCCCGCACTAGAGTGCGCGGTTCCCCTGTCCGGGTCCGCCAGTGTGGTTCCCCTGTCCGGGTCCGCCAGCGTGGTTCCCCTGTCCGGGTCCGCCAGCGTGGTTCCCCTGTCCGGGTCCGCCAGCGTGGTTCCCCTGTCCGGGTCCGCCAGCGTGGTTCCCCTGTCCGGGTCCGCCAGCGTGGTTCCCCTGTCCGGGTCCGCCAGCGTGGTTCCCCTGTCCGGGTCCGCCAGCGTGGTTCCCCTGTCCGGGTCCGCCAGCGAGGGTCCCCAGTCCGGGGCCGCCAGTGAGGGTCCCCAGTCCGGGGCCGCCAGCGAGGGTCCCCAGTCCGGGGCCGCCAGTGAGGGTCCCCAGTCCGGGGCCGCCAGAGAGGGTCCCCAGTCCGGCCAATAGCCCAGGGCCTCCAGGGTACTGTCACGTCCAGGCCTGAGAAGACAGGCTGGAGTGTTTAGGTTTCGTTTTTGGTGTAGGGTTTTTCTGTTCTAGGTTATATATATCTATGTTGGGGTAATGGTTCCCAATTAGAGGCAGCTGAGTGTCGTTGTCTCTAATTGGGAACCATATATATGTTTGTAGTTTTCACTTGGGGTTTGTGGGTTATTGTTGCTGCATAGCTTTGTATCGGCAGTCTATGTCATATGTTACGATCTTCGTTTCGTTCATTTTGTTAGTTTGCCCAGTTACGTGTTTCGTTTCGTTTAATAAAACATGTATACTGGATGCCTCGCTGCGCCTTGGTCTGTCCTTCCCGAAGATCGTGACATTAACTACTGTAAATTTGACAAAATTTTCTTTTTTTGCATTTTAGCTAACCCTTTTCCTAACCTAATTCTCCTAACCTTCTATGTTATTTATCCTATCCTGCTGCGTAAGTTCTCCTAAACCTGCTTCAAAAATTTAAGTCTGACAAAAGCTTGATACAGTACCTTCTAGCCATGACCCTCCTTCCAGTCCACTTAGAACATGATGGGATTTTTTTTTTTTATTTAACCTTTATTTATACAGGTTTTTTCTCATTTGAGATAACATCTCTTTTCCAAGAGAGACCTGGTCCAACAGCAGCAAGGGGAACAACATTTAAGACATAACAACTTACATACACTAATACAACATTAAACAAAACTATAAACACACATACAGTACAACAAAAACATTTTACGTCTTGACTAGAAACAGCTGGCCTAAAAACAATTACACTTTTCTATGATATATACATCGATCAAGTGTTTAAACTCCACCAACGAAACTAGATCATCAAATTTTAAAATGTTCAGGAGAGAATTCCAGGACCACGGAGCTAAGTAACTAAAACTATTTCTACCATGCCCTGTTCTAATTTTTGGTACTGTTAGAAGCAAATGAGAATGGGACCATAATTGATATTTATTCACTGACCTGACTAAAAAAGAACAGAGAGAAAATGGCATTTTACCCAATACGGCCTTATAAATCAGCGTATACCAGTGTTTAAGCCTACGCAAGGTCAATGACGACCAGCCAACACCGCTGTAGAGTTCACAATGATGTGTTAGACGTTTTTGACTTGAAATGAACCTGAGGGCTGCATGATACACTGAATCGAGTGCTCTCAGGGTAGTGGCTGAGGCCTGCATATATATAACATCACTAAAATCTAAAACCGCCAGTAATGTACATCGTACCAGCTCCTTCCTGGCCTCAAAAGAAAAACAAGCCTTATGCCGGTAATAAAAACCTATTTTCAGTTTGAGCTTCCTTATGTTCTCTACATGCACAGTGAAGCTCAGCTTATCATCAATCCACACACGCAAATATTTGTACACTTTAACTTGCTCTATAGTATGTCCAGCCAATGTAGCAATGACATGATTAGTAACGTGTCTGGCATTTTGTTTTACCCGAATTTAGAACCAGCTTTAAATCAAACAGATTCTGTTGTATGATATTAAATGCTCTTTGGACATTTTCAAAAGCTAAACTACTACCACTTGAATAAAGAACAGTATCATCTGCATAAAAATGAACATCCGCTGTTTCAATAAGATCCACAATGTTGTTGATATACAAAATGAACAACAGTGGTCAAGGTTGAGAGAGACACAAGTTTACTCTCCATATTGGTGAAAGGAAATTCTACAGCTTGAAAGTTAAGTTGGCAATCTTCCAACATGGAATAATTCAACTTAAACTATGTATAGCAAAGAGAGTTGAACATTTTTCTCTTTTCAGCTTTCAAGAAGATTGCCAAGTTCATCCAGGAGCAGAATGATAAGATCTATGCCCCACAAGGTCTTCTCCTCACCGACCTATCTGAGAGAGTTCTCAGAGGTGTATTCATCTACACCAAGCAGTTTTATAGACATTAATGCAACATGTCTAGTGTTGAAAGGAGACTCGGACTATGTCCCAAAAGGCTACTACTTTGTAAGGTAGTGCACTATGTAGGAAATGGTGCAATTTGGGATGCAGCCTCAATACGTGCTAGGGACACAGGATAAACCAGTTACTCTTAGCCAATAGCACTTAGAAAAAACCTCTATTTAGAATTAGTATTCTGCTTTTTTCCCAGTACCCACAGTAAACTCGGCCATTTGATGGCGTTTGGAAACGCCTTCAATGCATTTTTTAGGCCTTTATTAAGTCTGCCAGAAATGGTTTACCTTACAGATGTAAACACAGAAATACAAGCTGCTTGTATTACAATAACCGCACAATGAGTTGCGTGATGCAGCCTGATATTAGATATTAAAGTCTGGGCTGGGCTAGCTCCATATTAATGTGCTGTGCAGTGCTAGCTAGAACAATGAACATTCACAGTGACCTGCTGCCGATGTGTGACCGAGGGGTTATGTGGTATTACCACGGATGCGTCCCAAATAGCACCCTATTCTCTTTACAGTGCACTACTTTTGACCAGAGCCCCATAAGGAATAGGGTGCCATTTGGGACACATACCCAGAGCACTGTGTGGTATGCTCCCCTCCAGAACCCCTTCCTGCCTGCCTGTAAATGGAAACCAGGAGTCTGGACAGCTCACAGGAAACCTAGTGGTACCCTGTAATAACACCAGATAAAAGTTATATTTAATCCATTTCATCTGCATTAAATCATAGGGTGCAGAAACAGTCTCTGTTCTCCAAGTGTGTGGGGTGCAGCCTGAGAGACTGACTCAACATCCAGATTAATTGTACTGAGGGCTGGGGCAAGCAGTGAAATATGACTGAAATTGTTTGCAGCTGAGGACCTCTTGTATGATTTCATTATCTGCATCCTAAATGTAACCCTGATCCCTATATAGTGCACTACTTTTGACCAGAGCTCCATAGACTCTGGTCGAAAGTAGTGAACTATAGGATGGGGTGTCATTTGGGAAACAGACCTTGGCTTTATGGAGACCTCCTGGATTATTTCTCCAGCCCTGAAGAGCAGCTGATTTTGGCCTGGGAGCGGCAGTGATAGCAGAGTGGAGATGGACAGGAATGTCACACCTGCCCTGTTTTCCCTCCATGCCCTCTAAATGCACCCAAACAAATTAGATGTCTGCATTTTCTAATATCTGATTGGAAGTCTTGACTATTGCTGCCAAAGTGCTTTACTCATAGCAGTATGTGTCTGTTGATGTACATTTTTAGAGGAATTTTGCATTGCCTTTAAACATTGTACTTTAACTGAACATAAGTAACCAGATAAAATCTACAGTACTGTTGAGTTTCTATGGAAGCATTTAGCTGCCCAAACTCAATTGGAAATGAAATGGGAAAATTATAAATAAATATCATGTTGGCAATTCCTTTTCCTAAATGTGTATACATTTTCTGTGACAAAATTGTAATTGAAATACAAAAGAAGATATCGCATGATCATTTTCATGATTGAGTATGCATAACGTCTGTTAATTGTGTTTGATACTTCATTTCCATGGTATTATCCAGTACAACACTGACACATTTAAAAATGTAATGTAAATGCTTAAATAACAAATAATTTCTCAATTTTGGCATTTAATTTCCTTGTTGTGATTGCATGAAGTTATGAAGTTATAAAAAATAATAGATTTCCCCTACTCTGTGTGGTTTAAGACTGTCAATATTCAAATGATCAATTAAATGAATTACACGCCATTTAGTTTCCCGATTTCCTCGTTTTCAACCTGTGTTGATTGTCAATCGAACACTGTGGGTGGCGTTTCGGTAACGTGAGGCGGAAGACGTTGCCTGTTTTGCTGGCAACAGTCACTTTCGGTCGTAGCTGTGTCGATGTGATGCGGTTTTCGTCTGGCCCGGCAACAACAGCCAGTGTGAAACAACACAGAAGAAGAAGAAGAAGAAGAAGAAGAAGAAGAAGAAGAAGAAGAAGAAGAAGAAGAAGAACAGACCGTGCGTGCAAAGAGTTTGTGGGAGGAGACAATAAAGCTCAGTGGAGGGGACACGGGAGATACTAATAACTAGTTAATATGGCTAATTGGCTATTATAGGTAGCTTGCTATTAGCCTAGGAACATACAGACACAGATAGAACAATGAGCCAGATATTTCACCAGATGTATGAGTGTGAAGCATCCGGTTGGTGTTTCCACTTTACCAAATATGGTGATGAGAGGAAGTCCAGTTGCCGGCAGTGGGAGAAGATAGAGTGAGATGGATTTAGGCAGACATTGTGCTAATCTGTTACAGTGTGGACTAAGTTTTGTGGATTTGACCCTTTCCAAAGTAAAAAACAATTGCGTTCTTTAGGAGTGCAAGGGTGAGTTGAGTTATTGCATACGCGCACTTCAGAGTAGGCGTTCCCAAATGGAAATATGCAAATACATGATAGAATGCGCCAGTAGGATCTCACTAGCTCGTGCTTGGCTCTGCCACCCTCCTTGCTTGTTCTGCCCACTGTGGCAGTTTCCCCATTGATAACGTCAGGCTTTGGTCTATCTTGGTTTGTTACAATAAATCTTTGATACAGAGAAGGAGCTACCAGATGCGTCATAATAGCCTGGAAGTAAAGCCACACTGGGAGCCACATTTTAAAGGGAATACATGGAGTAGGGTGGATTTTTTTTAATGAAAACACGATTTAAATGTATTTTTTCTGAAGGGCTGATTTCACCATTCAATT
This sequence comes from Brachymystax lenok tsinlingensis, assembly GCA_030435695.1. Classification (NCBI taxonomy): domain Eukaryota; kingdom Metazoa; phylum Chordata; class Actinopteri; order Salmoniformes; family Salmonidae; genus Brachymystax; species Brachymystax lenok. The sequence continues at coordinate 18,053,996 of CM059807.1, read as the reverse complement.
AATACATTGCATATATACAGTGCCTTTGGAAAGTATTCAGACCCTTTGACTTTTTCCACATTTTGTTACTTTACAGCCTTATTCTAAAATGAAATTAAAAAACATTCTCAGCAATCTACACACAATACCCCACAATTACAAAGCAAAAACAGGTTTTTAAATTTGTTTGCAAATTTACTAAAAATAAAAAACACAAATACCTTATTTATTCAGCCCCTTTGCTATGAGACCCGAAATTGAACTCAGGTGCATCCTGTTTCCATTGATCAACCTTGAGCTGTGTCCACAACTTGGTTGGAGTCCAATCAACCTGTGGTAAATTAAATTGATTGAACATGATTTGGAAAGGCACACACCTGTCTATATAAGGTCCCATGTTTTGCACACTCAGTGTGTATAGTGAGTTGTTCAGTATATAGTACAGCTTCGCTTCTCCACTGATCCATAAATACTTTAGAAGTATTTCTGTCTAAGCATAGCTAGCAAGACCAGGCAACCTCTTCTGCCTCACGGTACCAAAACCCAGCCCTTGCTTGCTTCTACCTATGTATGATTGACAGGTCAAACGCAAAATAGCAATGCGGAAACTAAATAGCAAAATGAAGCATTGCGATTGATTTATCTAATTTGATTGATCATTAGAATTTGGACAGTCTTAAACCACACAGAGTATGCAAAATAATTTTCAATTGCAATTGAGAATTCATTTTCTTTTTTTGTCACAATTCATGGTGTCACAACAATGAAATAAAATGGCAAACATGAGAAATGTAAGTGTTGTAATGGATAGTACCATGGAAATGACATTTTTGGGCATTTTAATTTTGTCACAAATACATATGTCACAATCTTCAGAATGGACAGACCAAGGCGCAGCGAGGTATCCAGTATACATTCTTTATTGAATAACGTAACTGGGACAAAACAAACGACAATCATAAAGTTGAAACATAACTAATGACACAAACAAAGCTATGCTCAAACAATAACCCACAAAACCCCTCTGAAAACTACAAACATATATATGGTTCCCAATTAGAGACAACGACACACAGCTGCCTCTAATTGGGAACCATTACCCCAACATAGATATACAATACCTAGAACAGAAAAACCCTACACCAAAAACCAAAACATAACACGCCAGCCTGTCTACTCAGGCCTGGACGTGACAACATACCTATTCAGGAAAAGGAATTGCAAACATGATATTGAGCCCTATTTGTTCATCAGGTGTTGGTGCAGCCCTGGTCCTGGTCGAACAAAGCGCATACACAGATTATTATTTTCATTCAAAATTCCTGCCAGACACCTATGTACATATACATGTCTTTGTGAGGAATGTAAACTGCTCCTTTATAAGTAGCTGTTGAGAGGGGCCCATTGCCATGTTCAAAGAAAGTATAAACCACTCTTAGCAGAGGGAATGTGTTCGTGCTGTTTCAGTCATACAGTCTTTTATGCCCACTGGACAGACAGTGTTGCAATAGCGTCGTCCCGCTGCTCTGCTGCATGCTCGTTCCTGCTTCTCTAGCAGAGCAGAAGGCCCTCAGTGGACCTGCCGTGGAATTTCACAGTTCGGGGGGGAAGTGTGTGATGAACGGTCCTCTGGCGTAATTGTTCCAGACCGCAGTGTAGGAAAACAGACGTTGAGCAGTTAATGGTTGAAAAATTTGTAATTAACAGACGACCGTGCCATGTCTATTTCCCCATGCTGCTTCTCCTGTTCCACCACAGTATTGTCTAGGAGCAAGACCAATGGCCTGGGTGTTTTCCTGGTGTCAACCTGCCAGAAAGCTGTCAAATGGGAATATGGTATGTAAAATAAAGATACATGTAATGAAATACTTGATAGTTGAGGAGTTTTCTCAGAACAGCTTTAAAATAACCAAATGGCTTTGATATAACCAACATTTAATTTGCTCTTTTGCACCCCAGTATCTCTACTTGCAAATCATCATCTGCACATCTATCACTCCAGTGTTAATGCTAAATTGTAATTATTTTGCCTCTATGGCCTATTTATTGCCTTACCTCCCTACTCTTCTACATTTGCACACACTGTACATAGATTTTTTCTGTTGTGTTATTGACTGTACGTTTGTTTATGTGTAACTTTGTGTTGTTGTTTTTGTCGTATTGCTTTGCTTTATCTTGACCAGGTCGCAGTTGTAAATGAGAACTTGTTCTCAACTGGCCTACCTGGTTAAATAAAGGTCAAATAAATAAATACAAATTATGATAGAGTCAGATAATAAATAGTGGTTGAGCACGGTGATGTGTGAGGTGTAGTTGTGTGATGGTGAAGTCAATAGTGTGTGATTAGAGCCATAGAGATGAGAGTAGCTATCTAACTGACATTTGACAGATCCCCAAAAAGATACAAAAGTTTCACTACCTGCTGTTTAGTTTTTTTTTTTCACTGAGCTTTTCTTACATTTAGCAGATCCCAGGCTGTCTGAACTGGAGCTCTGAGGAGGCCAGGGCTGGATTCATCTGGTTCTGTCACAGCATCACCTGGTCTTGGGTGGGTGGGTCCACCTCCAGACTGAGGACCACCTGAACCTTCAGCTGGCTGAACATCATACCAGCCCTCCTGGCTCCCATTCTGACTACTGCGTCTCTACAATCTCCCCTGTACTCTTCTCCCTCATACTGTTCTATACTCCACTTTACTAACTCAGCTACAGTAAATGATGCTGGGGACATAGTACAGAACAACATTTAAATCCCATCCTAAAGTGAGAGAAAATAGGATTTGACAATTAGGATGTTTCTGTAATACATCCCCTTACTCCTACTCCTCTAGTTTTAAAATCGGTTTCCTATCATATACAGTATACTGTATTATGCTTAGGCATTATTACCAAACAAAATGTGAAATAAGATAAGATAGAATATGACAGTTAGGATAACACGTCCCGACTCCTGATCCTCTAAAAGGTATTTTCTCTCTCTGTATTCATGCATTCTACTTGCATGTTGGGTCAATGCTCAGATGGTTATTTTGTAGAATGTACCTGTGCCATGCATAGTGTTTGTTTTGTGACTGCTGTCCAGTTTGCCATGCTTTCATTGACTTGTGTATATGTGTGTTGGTAGGCTATGTATGCACATTTGATTCCCTTCAAGTGAAGCGTTAGGCTGAGAAGTGCTCTTGGTTGTCTCCAATGCCTGTAGTTGCTGTGCAGATTGCCTCAGTCAGTTCAGTGGGTTCAGGGCAGGTGTATCTTAGCATCGCAGGTGGCTGGTGGCACCTTAATTGGGGAGGATGGGCTCATAGTAATGGCTGGAACAGAATTAATAGAATGGTATCAAACATGGTTTCCATGTGTTTTGATACCATTCCATTCACTCCATTCAAACCATTATTATGAGCCATCCTCCCATCACCAGCCTCCTGTGCTTAGCATACTATCCTAGCAGCCATCTTATTTAAATTATCCTAATTTGTGCTCACTTTACTCTATAAACTTGACAGCAAGCAAGTTAAAAACCTAAGATGATTGCTAAACATCCCCAACTTCTTGATTTCTTTGTTCTTGTATTGATCAAGTGTATGAAGTAAGGACATTAGATTGATAATATTTTTGCTGATGATATAGAGATTCAATCATCGTAGGACGGTTGAACGTGACATTGCTCAGTGGAAATACATCCATTTCATAGCGATTCCTATAGAATGTTAAATGCTGAGGTTATTTAGTCAGACGGAAATCTCAATGTTTCCCTGTTAGTGCAATATTATTGATAATCTAACACTACAAAATTCTTTAACTATAGATTTTATGGAATGTTTTGAGGGTAGGTAATAATAAAAGTCATAACTAAGTCATTCACATTAACTATCCTCATTTATTGCAAATACAATTTTATTGTATTCTGAAAATGACGATGTTGACCAAAATATATGTATTTAATTTGTCCTTTTTCACTTTCCTTTTTAGTTTGATAAATTAGTATACCTTTTATATGTTATTTCTTTAGTTAAAATGCAAACTGTTTCTTAACTTGTGAAATTTATCACAATAAATCAAACGTGCACATCTTCTACACCTGGATGCTGCAGAAGTTCATCTGAATTTTCTTTGCTTAAAGAAAACAAACCGTACACAAACTGGAATCTGTAATAGAAATGTTACCTGTAAATTGACATCACGACTTTAAATAGATTTTGGGATAGGATTTTGGTCTGAGATCAGCCCTCCTCGTCATCCATACACTAATAGCATAGATGGACTAACACTGGTTTCACACAAACTGTGTGTGTACTGATGTCTGGTCAGAGTGTAATTTAGAGAGGAAAAGTTACAACCTAGGGTTGGAAAAACATCAGGACTTTCCAGAGAGCTGTTTTCAGTTCCAGGTAATATTTTCTCTTGTCCACAAGAGTTATAGAAGAGCACCAGCACGAATAAATCTCACTGAAAATAGCAGTATTTCTCTCTGTAAACTAAACATTCACAGAATTCATTCTGGGTTCATTCTGGGTACAACTAAGGAGGTGGAGTGAGATTTATAGTAAGATTTGACAAAGGGACACAGCTACGGCTCCGGTCAAAAGTAGTGCACTACATAGGGAATAGGGGGTAATTTGGGATGTAAACACAGAACTTTCTCATGAGCTCTGTGGTAACTCTTGACTAAGAGAAATAAGAGCCCATCACCTATTCTGGTTCCCTGTCCTCTCCCAAGCCGAGCCAGAGAAAGAGACTGCTGAACCATATCCCCTCTTGTTTTAGCTCACACATCCTCTATTCAGCCATGCCTCAAACATAATTGGATCTCCCTTCAACCTTTAATCACATGAATGCAGCTCTTTGTTACCTCATAGAGTAGGAGATTTTCCCTTGCCCAAGCATGTCTAGTCAAACGAATGTCTGTCGTTAGCCACTGAACTCAGTCTCAAGTTACCCGTGACATTCCCCTCCTGGTGGCACAGCATAGTAGGTGGTCTTCCCTCCCCGGCCACAAAACAAGACCCTCAGCCATGTGAGGAGTGTGGTTAGTCTGTGTGTCTTGTTGTCTGTGTGGACTACAGTATATCAGGGGAATGGGTGGTCTTGGTAGTTGGAAGAGGATTAGACAAACACTTGGATGCTAAAAACTAAAACAGTCAGAGGGTGATAGGTGTGGAATTTATAGTCCTTGATGAATCACATCTTCCATGGTAGTAGGCTATGCATGGCTGGGGATAAATGCTGTATCTATAACTGCATCCCAAATGGCACCCTATTCCCTTTTTAGTGCACAAGGCTTTTGACCAGGGCCCATGGGGCTCTAGTCAAAAGTAGTTCATTATATAGGGAATACGGTGCCGTTTGGGACACAAACCTATGCTTGAGACCTGGAGCATTTGTCTTAACCTGACAAGCTGCTTCACGATTTTGTTAAAAGTCCTGTTTCTGGGGGTGCTGGAAATAAACCTTATTAAACCTGAGTAATGCAGGGCTGCTTACATTTGCACAGGAGACAGTCCTAACAAAGAGTAATGAGGCCTGGATTTACTCTGACCAATGTCAACGGGACATCCATCTCTCTCCAGTTTTCCCTGAAAGCAGTCACCCTGTGAACAGTTCCAAATGAAATGCATACCATGCTCCTACACAGCTTGTCATTTGGAGTAGCTTTCTGCAGAAAGTCCAAAACTTTTGTAGTACGTCAAACTCATTCTGTCATTTGCTTTATGGACTATGACAGTGTGTAATATAACTGTATTCCTCTCCTCTTTAGGTGTGCCACAATGCGCACATAACTCTCTAACTCTCAAGGAAGCATAAATGAAAGAGTTAAACTAGTTGTGAGAATGTTGCTGATGCCACACTAAACGAAAGTCACTCCCGTTGAAGTAATTCAGAGTGCAGATGTTAAAGGACATCCCTTGGCCATACTGTAGAAATGATAGGAAAGTCAACAGAGCAGTGAAGAACAAACTGTAATGACTATAATTTACCAGAGGGTGGCGATCATATATCATCATTGAGAATGATACAGGCCTCTAGTGGCCAAAAGGCCACATTAGTCCTCTCTATCTCTGTATATCCCAAACTGTAGTACACTACTGCTTTATGGTACATTGCCAAATCACTACCCTAAAGTAAAACAACCAGAAGATGGCAGCAAATTCAAGGACTGAGGAAATCAGCACAGCGTGTGATCATGAGGATGGTGGCATTTCCATTACTGGGTTGAACCAGTAACGGAAAGGTAACTGGTTAGAATCCCTGGGCCGACTATGTAAAAAATCTGTCTGTGCCCTTGAGCAAAGCACTTAACCCTCATTGCTCCTGTAAATTGCTCTGGATAACAGTGTCTGCTAAATGACCAAATTGTAAATATCTGAATAACCAACCAACAACTTAGATTTGTTTGCTTTAATATAGTTATCAAACAAAGGACATTATGGATTTTTACACTCCATTCAAGTATACAGTTAGCATAACATACTGTAGCCATTCAGCTGTCACTGTACTGTACCCTCATAAAACAGAGGAGGACAGTTTGGTAGCACCATTATTTAAGTACAATAAAATAATGAGACACATTATTGTACAAAAAAACGAAGGAAAAAGGAAAAAAATGCAATTAAAATCCCTGACTTTTACAAAAATAAGTTACTAATATGATGTTTGCTGGAAAATATGTGATTGTTCTTGTATATTGAAAAGGAAACATATGCATGAGAAAAAAAATAACGTTATTTCTCTCACTATAAGGCACTGAGGGGCATTAGTTGTATCCCTCCACTTTAACTACCGTACTACCGCCACACTGTTGTGGCGTGGAATAGACTAATGTCTGCCATTTGGTCACAGTTTTTACATTGGAAAAGGAACTTTTTAGGCACTTGGGACGGGTACTGGGGTTGATTACAGATGTCAGAATGGGAAACATGACAGAATAACTTAAAGATAGAGCATGTTGACCAAAGACATCTATACCACAGACTGAAAGATTGGTGAGGGTAGCAACCCTGTACTTCAAAATAATGTAGTCTAAATTTCCAAAGAAAAGGAAATAGAAGACAGGTGAAATTATTATATCACAGGACATCTGTTTGTTAAACACTTCACAACAACAATGCACTTACTGGCAATTAGTTATTTGATCCTATTGTATTGCATTGTACTATACTGTGTCCTCAATACTCATCTTCATTAAGCTACTTAGAGAGTAGCCTATATGAGGCCCTTACTTTATCAAGCCATACAAAACTATTATTAGATAATGATCAATGAAGTCTGTAGTATTTCCAAATATGCCTTTGTTTATAGTTCAAGAGAGATTTCTTTGTCAGAGATATCCAACCTCTGGGAAAATGACCTTTGAATGTTTTATCATTAAAAAAAATAATAAGTGCAGCAGGATTCACTTTCATTACTGTACTTCAGAGAATTTACACAGCACCCAAAAGTAGTGCACTATATAGGGAATAAGGTGCTATTTGGTCTCATCATCACCTCTAGCGGGGAGCGTTGGGGATGTATATTTCATGTCTCTAACCCAGGGGTGTGAGAAACTGCATCAGTCCCTTATTGATCTCAACCAGGTAGCTGGGAGAGGCTGCCTGCTTTTGGGCTGAACTAATGAGAGGGGATTGAATTTGAGATGACAAAAGGATACATCAAATTATCTGCCTAGGAAGGAGAGGGAATGTATGAGGTGGGCAGCGGCCGGTGGGCTGCTTGTCCATATAGCATTCCTAACTAGGAGGGGGATTCTTAACAGCTGTAGTCTTATTGGTGACAAGATAAAAGAGTTCAACCTGGACTGCTGACTGGGGAACAGAGAGAGAGAGGGGGTTATAGTGGTTGGGGACATTTTGGTAGTTTCTCTGTGGTGGTGATGGTTGCTCTGTTCTTCTCTTCCATCCTTTTACCTGTGGGTCACCTGGTTGTTCAGTAGCCCAGGGAAGGACTCCTCAGTCTCAGTGCTTAACGATCCACCTGAACACAGGAAAGAGACAAATGGTCACACATTGCTACAATTCAACATTTAAAAACGTCTCAACGCTTTACACTTTCAAATCAAAGTTTGTCAGGCGTTTTTTAGATTACTAAAGTAGTGTAATGTCAAGATAACACCAAGTCCCACGACATCAGTTTTTTAAGGGCAACTCTACCACTTTTCAACCTCATGAATTATCTCCAGCACCAAACCACTGTCTAAATATGTGAAAAGGGTGTATTTCTATGATCTGTAGTAAAGTTATAAGAAGATTGGTCCTAAAAAATGCTTCTCTGTGACATCATAGGGTAGGATTAAAAGTAAGAAAAGCAGTGATTTTCAAAACCTTCAACAAGTTTCTAGCCAGAGGGAGGGTATTTTCTTGCTCCCCAAGTCACCGCGAATCTCATAGTGCTTGAAAATCACTAAAATGTTGTAACTTTTGATGTTGTCATCTGGCAGAACTTATTTTTTTCTACAAAACCGTTTTCACATATGTACACACTGGTTTGGTGCTAGAGAAAATGAATATGAAGTTGCCCTTTAACATCCAGCAACTGTATATACCTCCAGCACAAATTAATGGCTGGATCTATACATCTTGACATTAGTCTACATGTGAGGTCTGCAAACATCCAACTTTCATTTATGAAAGGGGTTGCGGAACAATGCAGTAACACAGAATTTCTGAGGTAAAACAGTCACACAGATAGTGGCACACCATTGTCTTACCATTATGACAGCTGTACATCCATATACGGTGGCCGTCGTATCTACATCTACACTTCATTAAGTTGTTGGAGTAGTCGGACTCAGGCACCTCATAGTTTGGGTTAATAAAAACCTGTTGGAGAGAGCAAAATGCTGTGAATCATTATCCAACACAAAGAATGGAAATTAACATTGATAATCATAGTTAGGGTTTTGGTTGTATTTTTTGCTCAGTTGAATGAAAAAACGTTATATGTATTTTACATTTGCCCAATAAAATTAATTAATTAATTCGCTTTATTAGACCTCAATCGATAACATACGATAATAGTGTAGAGGAATGACCTTGGTTGCGTCCCTAATGGCACTACTTTTGACCAGAGCCTTATGGGCCCTTGGATATATAGGGAGTAGGGTGCCATTTGGGATGTACTCCTTCACTGCACAGACCTTACGTAAGCAGAAAAGTAATTTACCTGGAATATGTAATCTCCGGGCTTGATGTCTGTGATGTCGATCCACTGGCAGTCAATATCATGTCTGTACGTATCCCAGCAGCCAACAGTGATGCCTTGCTCTCCAAAGTTGGCACACTCGTATCTTTTCTCAATACCTGTCAAGATGACAATAAATCAAAGTTAATCAAAGTACATACATTGGCACAGAATATTTTGTGAGTGAAAGAGCATGTTGAGCTATTGCTTAGGCTGTATTATATATGTGTTATGCAAGGAGTGAGGAACGTAGCTAGTCTGTCTATGTCCCAAATGGAACCCTATTCATTATAGTGTGGATTACTTTTGACCAGGGCCTTATGGGGCTCTATGTAAGGGATAGAGTGCCATTTGGGACACACATCTATTTCTCCAGGCTCTTACCCTCTTCACAGTCAGTGTCCTCCAGACAGAAGCTTGCCTTGTGTCCCTCTGCCACCTTGGTGCCGTTGAGGCTGAGCAGGTCATAGTGGGTGAATACCTCCATGCTGTGGTAGTGCCTGGGCACAGCGAGAAAGAGAAATACACTTAATTTATAAATAGACCTGCCATCTACTGTAGAGTCTATTATATTCTCTCTGAAGCAGATATATTTTCATACAAGAGCTAGAGACTGTTGAAACATATGGCACTAAGGCAGACACTAAGAAACCCCAAATAAACATTTGCTTTCAAAATTGTATATGTTTAGCGATTCAGATTATATGCATAATCCCACAGGCACTGAGGGGTTTATTTGTGTAAAACTGGTGACTGTGTGAAGCTGCCAACATTGCACAGTTCACCCAATGCCTTGACAGATAACATCTGAGACGTTTCAGTCTGTGGTCAATTACAGGGCAGAGAACATATAGAAATTGCAACTAGGTAGTCATGGTGACCCACACAACTATGAGGTAAAATACACTCAGTGACCAGTTTATTAGGTACACCACCTCGTTCACGAAAATGGATCGCTCCTACAGACAGTGAGTCACATGGCCCGTGGCTTGCTTAATAAAGCAAGCAGACAGGCATCGAGGCATTCAGTTAACGTTTGATTAAACGATAGAATGGGGAAAACAAGTGTTCTAAAGGGACTTTGAGAGTGGTATGATCATCGGTGCCAGACGTGCCCGGATCCAGTATCTCAGAAACGGGTGGCCTCCTGTGCTTTTCACACACAACAGTGTCTAGGGTTTACAGAGAATGGTGCAACAAACAAAAAACATCCAGTCAGCGGCAGTCCTGTGGGCGACAACAGCTTGTTGCATGAGAGAGGTAGAATGAGAATGGCAAGAATTGCGCAAGCTAACAGGCGGGCCACAAACAGACAAAAAACAGCGCAGTACAACAGTGGTGTGCAGAACTGCATCTCGGAATGCACAACTCGTCGGCCCTTGTCACAGATGGGCTATTGCAGCAGACCACCACACCGGGTTACACTCCTAACAGCTAAAAACAAGAAGAAGCGGCTCTAGTGGGCACGCGATCACCAACACTGGACAATTGATGAGTTGAAAAACATTGCCTGATCCGACGAATCCCAGTTCCTTTTGAGTCAGGATTTGGTGTAAGTAGCATGAGTCCATGGATCCATCCTACCTGGTGTCCATGGTACAGGCTGGTGGCGGTGGAGTACTGGTGTGGGGAATGTTTTCCTGTAACGCTTTAAGTCCCTTGATACCAATTGAGCAACAAACATTTCCGACACCTTGTAGAGTCCATGCCCTGAAGAATTGCGTCTGTTCTGGAGGCCAAGGAGGGTCTGACCCGGTACTAGATGGGTGTACCTAATAAACTGCCAACTCAGTGTATATCACCATATTAAACAAATAATACAATCCTAGCCTGGATAACATTGCGCTTAGCCCTGGGCTAACAACATCCTGTGTGAAAAAAGGATATCTTTAAATTTCACAAACAAACAGGAAGAGCCATGGAGCAACTTGCCTATGGCAGTCATGCCACACCCAGGAGTGGCGTCCAGCCTTGGGTCTGAAGTCTGACTGTCCGTTGTTGTGGATCTGGGAGGAGAAGCGCAGCAGGCGGCGGTAGGAGTTGGCAGGGGTCTTGCTGGAGGTGGTGGATAGGCAGTTCTCTTCATAAGCACACTGCAGCATGAACATGGGCCTGTCCTCCATATAGGTGGTCTGCTCCACTACCTGGGGGTTCAGGACCAGGTCGGGGGCCGCTGAGTGGGAGAGCAGGGAGGGAAGAGGGAGAGAGAGAGAGATTGTGGTAAAAAAATGTGAGCATACTTCATTATTACAATGTTACAGGTCTGCACTCAATAATGAGATTTAAGGATGCTTATAATAGTTATTATGTAATAGAAATATATAGAACTGGTAGACTACTGAGAGGGAAAGCTGCAAGGCATCTAGAACTGGTAGACTACTGAGAGGGAAAGCTGCAAGGCATCTAGAGCTGGTAGACTACTGTGAGGGAAAGCTGCAAGGCATCTAGAACTGGTAGACTATCGTAAGGGAAAGCTGCAAGGCATCTAGAACTGGTTGACTACAGTGAGGGAAAGCTGCAAGGCATCTAGTACTGGTAGACCACCAGGAGGAAAAGCTGCAAGGCATCTAGAACTGGGTGACTATTGTGAGGTAAAGTTGCAAGGCATCTAGAACTGGTAGACTACTGAGAGGGAAAGCTGCAAGGCATCTAGTACTGGTAGACTACTGAGAGGGAAAGCTGCAAGGCATCTAGTACTGGTAGACTACTGAGAGGGAAAGCTGCAAGGCATCTAGTACTGGTAGACTACTGAGAGGGAAAGGCAATAGGAGTGCTCTTATGCAGCATGAATGAGGTTTTGGCCACACCACATCCAAGGCTAATTATAAAGCATGAACAGAAAAGTAGCAAATCTGATGTTGAAGAAAGGTAGATATTACTTCACATATTTTGTTAGTGTAAAAAGGCCCTTACTCTCTGAGCAGGAGACTCCGGCGGCGTTGAGTCCTCCTCCTTTAGGACAGGTGAGGTGTGCTCCATGGTGCAGGCAGTGGGATAGGGACATTTCCGTGCCAGAGCATCTCACCCCACTCATCACCACAGGGTCAGCACTCACCTCTCCAGGCCAGTACCACGTCTCCTAAAGAACATGGACACAACATGGCAGAGGTCAGGGATGCTTTTTATCAGACAGAGAATTTTCTGAATTTGGCCTAGGTTATGTGTTTGTTATGCAATTGTAATATTATATTTTATTATTATACAGTACCTTCGGAAAGTATTCAGACCACTTGACTTTTTCCACATTTTGTTACATTACAGCCTTACTCTAAAATGGATTAAATTAAATGTTTTCTCTTATCAATCTCACACAATGCAACTTAATGAAAGTGAAAAACATTTTTGGAAATTTATAAAAAACAGAAATACCTTATTTACATAAGTATTCAGACCCTTTGCTGAGACTCAAAATTGAGCTCAGGTGCATCCTGTTTCCATTGATCATCCTTGAGATGTTTCTACAACCTGATTGGAGACCAACTGCGGTAAATCCAATTGATTGGCCATGATTTGGAAAGGCACACACCTGTCTATATAAGGTCCCACAGTTGACAGTGCATGTCAAAGGAAAAACCAAGACATGAGGTTGAAGGAATTGTCCGTAGACAGGATTGTGTAGAGACATTTCTGCAGCATTGAAGGTCCCCAAGAACACAGTGGCCTCCATCATTCTTAAATGGAAGAAGTTTGGAACCACCAAGAATCTTCCTAGAGCTGACCGCCTGTCCAAACTGAACAATTGGAGGAGAATGTTCTTGGTCAGGGAGGTGACCAAGAACCCGATGGTCACCCTGCCAGAGCTCCAGAGTTCCTTGTGGAGACGGGAGAACCTTCCAGAAGGACAACTATCCCTTTGAACGGAGCAAAGTACAGAGAGATCCTTGATGAAAACCTGCTCCTGAGCACTCAGAACCTCAGACTGGGGCGAAGGTTTACCTTTACAACAGGACAACAACCCTAAGCACACAGCGAAGATAAAGCAGGAGTGGCTTCGGGACAAGTCTCTGAATGTCCTTGAGTGACCCAGCCAGAGCCCGGACTAGAACCAGATCTAACATCTCTGGAGAAACCTGAAAATAGTTGTGCAGCGACGCTCCCCATCCAACCTGATAAAGTTTGAGAGGATCTGCAGAGAAGAACGGGAGAAACTCCAAATACAGGTGTGCCAAGCTTGTAGCTTGTAGAAGTCTTGCGGCTGTAATCGCTGCCAAAGGTGCTTCAACAAGGGGTCTGAATATTTATGTAAATGTGATATTTAATTAATTCAAATTTTTTATATAAATTTGCAAACATTTCTAAAAACCTGTTTTTGCCTCGTCATTCTGGGATATTGTGTGTAGATTGATGAGGGGGAAAAAAACTATTTAATTCATTTTAGAATAAGGCTGTAACGTAACAAAATGTGGAAAAAGGGAAGGGGGTCTGAATATTTTCAGAATGCACTGTATAATGGGGTTAGAACAATGTACTGGTAGGATTCACATTCACAATGGATTCAAGGGGAATAGCAACAAATATAAGCATAACTATTTTTCTACCAACCACAAGAGGGGGCAGCCTGTTCATTATCTCTCTAGTTGTATTTAGTAGTGTCACTATTACTTTATTTTGTCCCTCAGACAGAGAGGTCATGCCCATCGCGGGCACAGATGTCCTGTTTAATTCATACTGTTTATATTATATATATATTATACTGAGTGTACAACAAATTAAGAACACCTGCTCCTTCCATGACTGACCAGGTGAAAGCTATGATCCCTTATACACTAAACAAAAAATATACACTGCTCAAAAAAATAAAGGGAACACTTAAACAACACAATGTAACTCCAAGTCAATCACACTTCTGTGAAATCAAACTGTCCACTTAGGAAGCAACACTGATTGACAATAAATTTCACATGCTGTTGTGCAAATGGAATAGACAACAGGTGGAAATTATAGGCAATTAGCAAGACACCCCCAATAAAGGAGTGGTTCTGAAGGTGGTGACCACAGACCACTTCTCAGTTCCTATGCTTCCTGGCTGATGTTTTGGTCACTTTTGAATGCTGGCGGTGCTTTCACTCTAGTGGTAGCATGAGACGGAGTCTACAACCCACACAAGTGGCTCAGGTAGTGCAGCTCATCCAGGATGGCACATCAATGCGGCGGTGGCAAGAAGGTTTGCTGTGTCTGTCAGCGTAGTGTCCAGAGCATGGAGGCGCTACCAGGAGACAGGCCAGTACATCAGGAGACGTGGAGGAGGCCGTGGGAGGGCAACAACCCAGCAGCAGGACCACTACCTCCGCCTTTGTGCAAGGAGGAGCACTGCCAGAGCCCTGCAAAATGACCTCCAGCAGGCCACAAATGTGCATGTGTCTGCTCAAACGGTCAGAAACAGACTCCATGAGGGTGGTATGAGGGCCCAACGTCCACAGGTGGGGGTTGTGCTTACAGCCCAACACCGTACAGGACGTTTGGCATTTGCCAGAGAACACCAAGATTGGCAAATTCGCCACTGGCGCCCTGTGCTCTTCACAGATGAAAGCAGGTTCACACTGAGCACGTGACAGACGTGACAGTCTGGAGACGCCGTGGAGAACGTTCTGCTGCCTGCAACATCCTCCAGCATGACCGGTTTGGTGGTGGGTCAGTCATGGTGTGGGGTGGCATTTCTTTGGGGGGCCGCACAGCCCTCCATGTGCTCGCCAGAGGTAGCCTGACTGCCATTAGGTACCGAGATGAGATCCTCAGACCCCTTGTGAGACCATATGCTGGTGCGGTTGGCCCTGGGTTCCTCCTAATGCAAGACAATGCTAGACCTCATGTGGCTGGAGTGTGTCAGCAGTTCCTGCAAGAGGAAGGCATTGATACTAAGGACTGGCCCGCCCATTCCCCAGACCTGAATCCACTTGAGCATATCTGGGACATCATGTCTCGCTCCATCCACCAACGCCACGTTGCACCACAGACTGTCCAGGAGTTGGCGGATGTATTAGTCCAGGTCTGGGAGGAGATCCCTCAGGAGACCATCCGCCACCTCATCAGGAGCATGCCCAGGCGTTGTAGGGAGGTCATTCAGGCACGTGGAGGCCACACACACTACTGAGCCTCATTTTGACTTGTTTTAAGGACATTACATCAAAGTTGGATCAGCCTGTAGTGTGGCTTTCCACTTTAATTTTGAGTGTGACTCCAAATCCAGACCTCCATGGGTTGATAAATTTGATTTCCATTGATAATTGTTGTGTGATTTTGTTGTCAGCATATTCAACTATGTAAAGAAAAAAGTATTTAATAAGATTATTTCATTCATTCAGATCTATGATGTGTTATTTTAGTGTTCCCTTTATTTTTTTGAGCAGTGTACTAATATTAAATGTCAGGAATTATTCACTCACATATGGAATCATGTAGTAGCTATATGAATTCTAGATGTTCTATTGATTTCAAATATACCTGAAATATACCTTCAAGTACAGATAGGTTCAGGCCTGACAAGTAAATGGTATTTTTTCCACTCTATGTGAACGATTCAGCGTTATACGAGTGAGTCTGTTTACTGTGTAGACATCTCTCCCTGACTGAGGTTTGTGGACTTGTCATCCTGAGAGCTGTCACTCACTAGCTATCCTCGCCAGCCAGAGGGGCCAGCAGAGAATTGCGTCCTTTCTTCTCTCTAAACCAAACAATCCACAGCCAATAGACTTATCCCAGCCCTATAACAGAATTCCATTAAAATATATTTTTCAGGTTGTTATTTTGAACTCTGTCAAAGGTTTGGGGAAAATATTTTAAGATTGTTGGTTTGGTTTTGGTTAAGTTGGTGATATTTATTTTGCTCCCAATTGTTAGATGAAAGCATTTGTGTTTTGTAAGATTAAACGTGTAACTTATTAGGGCAGAATCAGCCCAACTTTCTCACCACAGGCAGAATTTGAGTTCATGGTGGTAAAAAACAAACGCAGTATATAAACATTTTAAAACGGAGTTTAAATATATTTGGCTAAGGTGCATGTACATTTCCGACTTCAACTGTAAACGCAACATGTGTTGGTCCCATGTTTCATGAGCTGAAATGAAATATCCCTGAAAATGTTAATATGCACAAAAGGCGTATTTCTCTTAAATTGTGTGCACAAATTAGTTTACATCCCTGTTAGTGAGCTTTTCACCTATGCCAAGATAATTTATCCACCTGACAGGTGTGGCATATCAAGAAGCTGAATAAACAGCATGATCATTACACAGGTGCACCTTGTGCTGGGGACAATAAAAGACCCCAGCACAAATGTGCAGTTTGGTCACACAACACAATGCCACAGTCTCAAGTTATGAGGGAGCGTGCAATTGGCATGTTGACTGCAGGAATGTCTACCAGAGCTGTTGCCAGATAATTTCATGTTCATTTCTCTACCATAAGCCAATGTTGTTTCAGAGAATTTGGCAGTAGGTCCAACTGGCATCACAACCTCAGTCCACATGTATGGTGTCGTGTGGGTGAGCTATTTGCGAAGAGTGCCCCATGGGGGTGGTGGGGTTATGGTATGGGCAGGCATAAGCTACGGACAATGAACACAATTGCATTTTATTGATGGCAATTTGAATGCACAGAGATACTGTCACGAGATCCTGTGGCCCATTGTGAGGCCCATATTTCTAAAGGTATCTCTGACCAACAGACGCATATCTGTATTCACAGTCATGTGAAACCAATAGATCAGGGCCTAATGAATATATTTAAATTGACTGGATTTCTTTATATGAACTGTAACTCAGTAAAATATTTGAAATTGCTGCATGTTGCATTTATATCATTGTTCAGTATATATAGTACCAGTCAAACATTTGGACACACCTACTCATTCAAGGGTTGTGCTTTATTTTTACTATTTTCTACATTATAGAATAACAGTGAAGACATCAAAACTATGAAATAACACATATGGAATCATGTAGTAACCAAAAAAGTGTTAAGCAAATCAAAATATATTTTAGTTTCTTCAAAGTAGCCACCTTTTGCCTTGATGACAGCTTTGCACACTCTTGGCATTCTCTAAACCAGCTTTATGAGGAAAGATTTAACAACAGTCTTGAAGGAGTTCCCACATATGCTGAGCACTTGTTGGCTGCTTTTCCTTCACAATGCGGTCCAACTCATTCCAAACCATCTCAATTGGGTTGAGGTCGGGTGATTGGGGAGGCAGCACTCCATCACTATCCTTCATGGTCAAATAGCCCTTACACAGCATGGAGGTGTGCTATGGGTCATTGTCCTGTTGAAAAACAAATTATGGGGCATCCCGAGTGGCACAGTGGTCTAAGGCACTGCATCACAGATGCTAGCTGTGCCACTAGAGATCCTGATTCGAGTCTAGGCTCTGTCGCAGCTGGCCGCGACCGGGTGACCCATGGGGCAGTGCACATTTGGCCCAGCGCAGTTTGGGTTAGGGGAGGGTTTGGCCGGCAGGGATGTCCTTGTGCCATCGCGCTCTAGCAACTCCTGTGGTGGGCCGAGCGCATGCACGCTGACACAGTCGCCAGGTGTATGATGTTTCCTTCAACACATTGGTGTGGTTGGCTGCGGGGTTAAGTAGGCATTTTGTCAAAAATCAGTGCGGCTTGGTTGGGTCGTGTTTCGGAGGACGCATGGCTCTCGACCTTCGCCTCTCCCGAGTCCGTACGGGAGTTGCAGCGATGAGACAAGACTGCAACCACCAATTGGATACCACGAAATTGGGGAGAAAAAGTGGTACAAGTAAAAAAATATATATATATTTTTTTTAATTATAGTCCCACTAAGCGCAAACCAGATAAGATGGCAGAATGCTGTAGTAGCCATGCTGGTTAAGTGTGCCTTGAATTCTAAATACATCACAGACAGTGTCACCAGCAAAGCACTCCCACACCATCACACCTCCTCCTGCGTGCTTCACGGTGGGAACCACACATGCAGAGATCATCGGTTCACCTTCTCTGCATCTCACAAAGACACGGCGGTTGAAACCAAAAATCTCGGATCTGGACTCATCAGACCAAAGGACAGATTTTACCGGTCTAATGTCCATTGCTCATGTTTCTTGGCCCAAGCAATGTTTTTCTTCTTATTGGTGTCCTTTAGTAGTGGTTTCTTTGCAGCAATTAAACCATGAAAGCCTGATTCACACAGTCTTCTCTGAACAGTTGATGTTGAGATGTGTCTGTTACTTGAAGCATTTATTTGGGCTGCAATCTCAGGTGCAGTTAACTCTAATTAACTTATCCTCTGCAGCAGAGGTAACTCTGGGTCTTCATTTCCTGTGGCGGTCCTCATGAGAGTCAGTTTCATCATAGCACTTGATGGTTTTTGCGACTGCACTTGAAGAAACTTTCAAAGTTCTTGAAATGTTCGGCATTGACTGACCTTCATGTCTTAAAGTAATGATGAACGTGTAGTTTCTCTTCCCATATTTGAGTTGTTCTTGCCATAATATGGACTTGGTCTTTTACCAAATAGGGCTATCTTCTGTGTACCTTGTCACAACACAACTGATTGGCTCAAACACATTAAGAAGTTAAGAAATTCCACAAATTAACTTTTAACAATGCACACCTGTTAATTGAAATGCATTCCAGGTGACTAAATCATTAAGCTGGATGAGAGAATGCCAAGAGTGTGCAAAGCTGTCATCAAGGCAAAGGGTGGCTACTTTGAAGAATCTCAAATATAAAATATACTTTGATTAGTTTAACTTCTTAGGCAGCAGCGCACGAAGTGACCGTTTTGGAGACCCTGGCGTTCCCAAAGTAAAATGCCTCCCATTCAGGCCCAGAAAATAGGATATGCACATATTTAGTACCATTGGATAGGAAACACTCTGAATTTTCTAAAAGTGTTAACCATTTTCTGCGAGTAAAACAGAACGGATATGGCAGGCGAAACCCCGAGGAATTTCTGTCCTGGAAAAAGTGGTTTTGACAGAGTGCCTCATTGGGAACCCCTCCCTTATGAAAATGCCCATATAAGGGCATATGAATGCAGTACCTATCGCTGCCTCTGGATGTCAACAGTCTCGAGACAGTGTTCAGATTCATTTTAGATAATTTTAGAGCAGAGAAGAAGAGGAATCAGGAAGTGTCCCCATAGGTGCCCTTTACAAGGCTTTGAATCATATTTACTTTCTTTAAGAAAAAAAAGAATCACCAGCCAGGATGTATGCTTAGATATGCAGAAAGGTACTGTCCATCTTCCTGACGGGGGGCCTAGCCCTCCTCTGGACCACCCCCCAGCCATCCTCACGTACTTTGTGCACCCTCAGATTTTTTGGGTGCATGACACCCCTGCCCTCAGATATCCCTGTAGTGTAGCCATCACAAATATTAAAACAAGCTACAGAATATGAAATAGATAAGCTTTAAATGTATTCATATTAAGCTGTTGTATTATGTTGTTATTCAGTAGTCATTCCTCTGCTTCGAGGTAAACTAGACAGCCTACAATAACACATTATCCCTACATTGCAATTTCCACTCATAAATCTCTGGTTTGAAAGCAACATAATTTCTACTACTCCAAGGTTTACATATATTTTCCAAACCAACTATTACTGTTATCAAGCAGTCTTGTAAAATCCATTTGCTACAACAAATACTCTTCTGTCTGACTGTTCACAGAAAGAGTTCACAGTACTACATCAGTGAGAGTTACTGTATATTTCACCATTGGCAACTACAGACACACACAGACACACACTAACACACTTAGATTTACAGCACTGACTGAAGGCCCTAATTTGGGAAAGCTCTAATTTGGAATGGTAATGATGTAAAAAAGACCATGGAAAAGTTCAACATTACCTCCCTGGCGATTATAATTGTCAGTACACAGAATTTATTTAATTCCTAAATCTAATTCCAACCAAACTGAAAACACACTTTTCACAGAGTGAAGACCCACACTTCATTATCTTCCCAGTCTGATGTGACTGCTCAGAGCAGTCGGTACAGTTTGTGAGGTTGGTGGTGTCAATAAAACATCAAGGAGCCAAGGAACATCATTAAAGGATCAATAATTCCTGTTATTATGCGAGACTATAACGAACAACACAGGAACGTTTTGCACTTAATCAAAGCAGATTTTTATTTGAGTCTATGTCTGGTGGGTAGTTGCGTGATCTTATTTTGACACACAGTTCTGGGACTAGCCCTTCTAAGAACATTAATCTTATTTACCCTCTGCCTGTAACACTCCAAGATACTTCATCCCTGAATTACCACTTCCACCTCTGTTACGTCATAGTCTGGAATAGGATAGAAACACATCAACTTTTTTTCCCTTAGGGCACAAACTTTTACGCACTGTAAACAGCAGTCATTGTTTTGCCTGCTACAACCTGTATGTCTGTAGATCACACACGTAAGAGAGAGGCCTCCTATTCCATCCATTCAATAAATATGAATGTGTAACTGTACTGGAATGCTGCTTAGAGACCTGCTGCATGTTTGGACAAGTCGTCAAAGTAGGAATTTGTTCTTAATTGACTTACCTGTATAAATAACGATTAAATAAATAAATAAATGTTTCTCACCTGGAAGGCATTACTGGCGAAGCCCAGGCCTAGCTGTCTGCATACCACCATGGCCTCCATGGTTCCCCAGCCATCACTGCACACTGTGCCCCACACCAAGGAGCCATTCCTCTCCACCAGCGCCTCCACGCGCCCCTCGTATGGGTTACGCCCCCCACTCAGACGCAGCTGCACAGAGAGAGACACAACACGGTAGAGATCTAACAGCTACTATCACACACAGAGCAATAGGAATACTATATGATTCTACATCACTATTCATCAACCAATGACTTAGAGACAAAAAAAGAAGAAACATTTTTATTGTTGATGATTTATGGTTTATCAAGTTGAGCCCTCACCCTCTCCTGGAAGCCCATGGCTGGGACGTTACACGTGATGGCTGCATCTTCCTCATGGCTACAGCCCAAAGACTCCTTGTTGAAGAAACACTCTGTGACGGACTTCTCAAACCCAGAGCACTTCACCTCATTCATATGGACTGGGCCCATACCTGGGAAAGAGGAACAGAGGAAGAATACTGGTAAGAGCTGGGCCGAGCAGGGTTAGGTTGCATTTACAACACATTTATCACATTCTGTCTAATTACATTTGTCTGTCTTATTCATAATGGAGCATGTTAACAGGGAATAAATGGAACTGAAGCAAACCCAAGTCAGAGATTCAGTGTGTCAGTTCACAACCTCGTTACATGATGTTTTCATCTGTGTTCCATTATAGAACTTCTATCTGATCAGTGTCCTTCTGTGACTTATTTTCCTGGAAGCCTTAGTTATGGGGACAGTGTTCTTTCCTCCTTGACAGTAAATCATGTCGGAAAATGATGATTTTTCTAAAAGGAACAACCAGTCCAGAATTCCTGCTGTATGCGTCCCAAAAGGCACCCTATATAGTGCACTACTTTTGACCAGAAGCACCATAGGGCTCTGGTCAAAAGTAGTGCACTACGTGGGGGAATAGGGTGCCATTTGAGACAACCTCTGTCTGCTGTTTCCATGTTCCATAATGTGCCATTATTCTGGAATGTACTACTCCTTTCCAGTCTCACGCCTGGGTGGACTAGCTTGCAGATGAAACGAATATTAGCTGTACCTATTTGGAAAACAGCAGTGTGCAATTCCTTTCAACCCTGTTATAGGGTTATATTATGAGAAACACACAGTTACAAGAAAACATACCATCTACTTCAGCACATCAGACACTTCAATCTCACTCAAAACAGGTATTATTTAAAGACACAGTTACTGTAACCTACATGCAGATCTGATGACTACATAGTGTTCACTAGTAGTGAGTCAGTGATACATATATGGGGGGGTACATGCCTCTGTGCCTCAGTTATTGGTTAAGCCCTCCATTTGGCTCTGCAGTAAAATAAGACACACCATGGTAACCAATATCCCCGTAGGTAACACTGTGAGTTAGAGGACATTTTAAAGTCACACCCACAAACCAGGACTTATAGGAATGCACCCCATAATTAGAGAAACTGGTCAATAAAGTGCAGGTCCTCTTTTGGGCAGGGCCCATGTCCCTCGAGGGGAAGGCGAGGCCTTCCAAACTGATAAGGGAGTTGATACATTATATACTCTTTAAATATAGAATTTCTCTCCACTACAGCCTTTCAATTACAGTACTGGAATATAGCAAGTATGGGCCTGCATTGTTCGTCTCACTGTGACTCTGGGCCTTTATTCAGAAAGCGTCAGAGTAGGAATGCTGATCTAGGAACAGGTCCCCCTTTTCCATGTTATCTTAGTCAATATGATCTAAAAGGCCAAACTGATCCTAGATCAACGCTCCTACTCTGTGAAGCTTTATGAATATATTACATTATTACATTTCAATATCCCAGCCAGTTCCGGTCCTCCAGGGGAGTTCCTATTGTTCAAGTCAAGGTGAATTAGTGTGGGGCTTAAAGAGTCCGCAAAGAAGGGATAGTATTACAGACTATGAGATCTTTTGGACGTTCCCTTTGTAACATTTGGTGAACAGATGTTGCTCTACACTACACAATCGAGCTCTTCATGTTCCTTTTTCTTTGTATTTCAGGAATTCAAGGGGTTATCCTATTGGTACTCAAGTTTGTGCAGTTAGGCCCATGTTTCTTGATTGACTGTTGATTGATAACGGTGAATCAAACCCAATATTTCTCATACAACTGCTCGAAAAGAAGAGACCAGAAAAACCTCCTTGACCTCAGTCCAATTTTGATTACTTCTGTAATAAGAAATATGTGTCTTGTTAATCTATCCAATATGTTGGCCTGCCCATCATGAACTTGTCCAGATGTAGTATTGTGAATGGCACTGTTGTTGTAAGTAGGACTGAGTTCTAATCCCTACCCTGTCCAAGCCGACCACCAGACAGGGCCTCCTTGGCACTCCCGAAGCCCAGTTCTCGACACACCACTGTGGCTGACAGCAGGCTCCAGTTATCATCACAGATGGTTCCCCACTCGCCGTTCTTCAGCACCTCCACACGACCTTCCCCTACGATGGTGCCACCTCGCAGACGCACCAACGGTTGCTGCAGGAACAAGAGAGAGATCACTCATAGTAAGGCTGAGTTATTTGAACACTCAAAGCAAGGTATTATGTTGCATTAACTCATAATAAACATGAAAGACAATACGTGGGTTCCGAGAAGCAGAATTACAGAGTTCAACTTTCTATAAATGAATGGCTCTTGAGCCCGATAAATATATAACTGTCTAGAGGGGGCCATCCATAAAGAGTTACAAAACTCTGTTTTGAGTTGGCTCTTTCCTAGTTGTTCAGAGAAGCTAGAAGAACGGTTGAGTGAAAGCTGTGAGGCTACAGACTGGGTGGCTCCACATTTACACAGCAGTTAGTTATAGTTTAATTTTCCATATTTAGATTTTTATATTAATTACATTTCTACTATTGACTGTTACCATTTTATTGTTATTATTTTTGTATTTAATTTTGTATTATTATTTATTACCATTTTATATTATCATTTTATTACAATGTATATTGTATACATTGTTGCTTTGGCAATATTGACAATGTTTTTCATGCCAATGAAGCAGCTTGAATTTTAATTTTAATTTTAGAGTGAAACGAGAGAGAGTGAAGAAAGAGAGAGAGAGAGAGAGAGAGAGAGAGAGAAAGAAATTGAGAGAGAGAGAAATAGAGAGAGAGAGAGAGAGAGAGAGAGAGAGAGAGAGAGAGAGAGAGAGAGAGAGAGAGAGAGAGAGAGAGAGAGAGAGAGAGAGAGAGAGAGAGAGAGAGAAAGAGAAAGAGAAATAGAGAAGAATAGAGAGCGTAAGCGTTGGCAATATGTACATTGTTACGTCATGCCAATAAAGCAAATTTAATTTAATTTAATTGAGAGAGAGAGAAATGAGAGAGAGAGAGAGAGAGAGAGAGAGAGAGAGAACTGAGAGAGTGAAATGAGAGAGAGAGAGACAGAAATGAGCGAAAGAGAGTGAAATGAGAGAGAGAAATGAGAGAGAGAAATAGAGAAGAATAGAGAGAAAGAGAGAGAGAGAGAGAGAGAGAGAGAGAGAGAGAGAGAGAGAGAGAGAGAGAGAGAGAGAGAGAGAGAGAGAGAGAGAGAGAGAGAGAGAGAGAGAGAGAGAGAAATAGAGAAGAATAGAGAGAGAGAGAAAAATATGAGAGAGAGAAAGAGAAATAGAGAAGAATAGAGAGAGAGAAATGAGAGAGAGAAATAGAGATTTTCATATTGTAAATATCCAAAGTAAGCGTTGGCAATATGTACATTGTTACGTCATGCCAATAAAGCAAATTTAATTTAATTTAATTGAGAGAGAGAGAAATGAGAGAGAGAAAGAGAGAGAGAGAGAGAGAACTGAGAGAGTGAAATGAGAGAGAGAGAGAGAGAGAGACAGAAATGAGCGAAAGAGAGTGAAATGAGAGAGAGAAATGAGAGAGAGAAATAGAGAAGAATAGAGAGAGAGAGAGAGAGAGAGAGAGAGAGAGAGAGAGAGAGAAATGAGAGAGAAATAGAGAGAAATGAGAGAGAGAGAGAGAGAGAGAGAGAGAGAGAGAGAGAGAGAGAGAGAGAGAGTGAAATGTGTGTGTGAGAGAGAGAGAGAGAGAGAGAGAGAGAGAGAGAGAGAGAGAGAGAGAGAGAGAGAGAGAGAGAGAGAGAGAGAGAGAGAGAGAGAGAGAGAGAGAGAGAGAGAGAGAGAGAGAGAGAGAGAGAGAGAGGGTGCAATAGAGAAGAGAGAGGGTGAAATAAAGGGTTTAGATCACCGCCAGAGAAAATGTCTGTTAGAGTGGATTCCCACAAGAGATTTTCATGGACGAGCATGAAATATCTACTTCCCACAGATCCTGAGTACATGATGAATCACTTGACAGCAAACATTCAAAACATTTGCAGATGGGCTTCACAAAGCATTGAGTGTCAGAGAAACAGTAATGCATCTCAGAAAACCCCATTGTCTATCGATCTCCCACAGGATTCATCAGATCAGAGATAAAATAGCCCACTCAGTTTGACAGTACGTAGTTGAACCCCCACAGCTACAGTACCAGTCAAAAATTTGGACACACCTACTCATTCAAGTGATTTTCTTTATTTGTACTATTTTCTATATTGTAGAATAATAGTAAAGACATCACAATAACACATATGGAATCATGTAACATTAGTAACCAAAAAAGTGTTAAACAAATCAAAACATATTTTGATTCTTCAAAGTTTCCACCCTTTGCCTTGATGACAGCTTTGCACACTCTTGGCATTCTCAAAACCAGCTTCACCTGGAATGCTTTTCCAACAGGCTTGAAGGAGTTCCCACATATGCTGAGCACTTGTTGGCTGCTTTTCCTTCATTCTGCGGTCCAACTCATGCCAAACCATCTCAATTGGATTGAGGCCAGGTGATTGTGGAGGCCAGGTCATCTGATGCAGATCTCCATCAATTAAGTGTGCCTTGAAATTTTAAATAAATCACTAACAGTGTCACCAGCAAAACACACCCCACCTCCTCCTCCATGCATCACGGTGGGAACCACAGATGCAGAGATCCTCCGTTAACCTACTCTGCGTCTCACAAAGCTATGGCAGTTGGTACCAAAAAATCTCAAATTTGGACTCATCAGACCAAAGGACAGATTCCCACCGGTCTAATGTCCATTGCTCGTGTTTCTTGGCCCAAGCAAGTCTCTTCTTCTTATTGGTATCCTTTAGTAGTGGTTTCTTTGCAGCAATTTGACCATGAAGGCCTGATTCACTCAGTCTCCTCTGAAGAGTTTTTTTAATTTTTAATTTATGTTTTATTTCACCTTTATTTAACCAGGTAGGCAAGTTGAGAACAAGTTCTCATTTACAACTGCGACCTGGCCAAGACAAAGCAAAGCAGTTCAACACATACAACAACACAGAGTTACACATGGAGTAAAACAAACATACAGTCAATAATACAGTAGGAAAAAAACAAATCTGAGATGTGAGATGTGTCTGTTACTGTGTCTGTTACTCTATGAAGCATGTGTCTGTTACTCCATGAAGCATGTGTCTGTTACTCTATGAAGCATTTATTTGGGCTGCAATTTCTGAGGCTGCTAACTCTAATGAACTTATCCTCTGCAGCAGAGGTAACTCTGGGTCTTCCTTTCCTGTGGCGGTTCTCATGAGAGCCAGTTTCATCATAGCGCTTGATGGTTTTTGCGACTGCACTTGAAAAAACTTGAACTTGAACTTTTCCGGAATGACTGACCTTCATGTCTTAACTTCTTAGGGAGCGGCAGCAGAGGTGACGGTTTTGGAGAGTCTGGCGTGCCCAAAGTAAAATGCCTGCCACTCAGGCCCAGAAAATAGGATATGCACATAATTAGTACTATTGGATAGGAAACACTCTGAAGTTTCTAAAAGTGTTAAAATAATGTCTGTGAGTATAACGGAACTGATATAGCAGGCAAAAACCCGAGAAATATCTGTCCGGAATTTATTTTTTTGTGACCTCTCCCTCCTCTGTTTGATACTCTTCCTATTGATTTTAATGGGATCCAGCTCCTAGACTGCAGTACCTATGGCTTCCACTAGATGTCAACAGTCTTTATACAGTGTCTTGAGGCTCTAGCACTGAGCAGAACTGATAGGAACAGGAAATAGTCAAAGGACCTCAGAAGTCAACAACGTTTCCCGGGCACGCGACCTTGAGCGCGCCCCACTTTATTTTCCTTTTATAACGTTTATGGTATCATCCGAGTGAAATATTATCACTAATATTCATAAAAGAATAGCTAAGGATGCATTATAAATGATCTTTGATTTGTTTAGAAAAGTTGATAGGTATATTTGAACACGTTCTCTTCACGGTTCAATGGGCGAATCGATGTTGGATTTTCTGAACATAACGCGCCAACCAAACAGAGATTTATGGATATAATAAATGACTTTTTCTAACAAAAGAACCATTGGATGTCTTCGTTGGACACTTGGGAAGCCCTCAGCAGAAGTTCTTCGAAAGGTAAGTGATTTATTTTAGCTCTGATATGGGTTTTGTGTGACCCGCGCTGGATATGAATTTATGCTAATGTAGAAAATATGAGAGGTGCTATCCTCAAACAATCAAATGTTGTGCTTTCCCCGTAAAGCCTTTTTGAAATCTGACAATGCTGTGATATTGCCAAGAATCAGAGCTTTTGATGACTATGCAACACTTGTATATTGATGAATGTTTAATAATTCAACTTTTGGATTTTGAATTTGGCGCCTTACATTTCCCGGGTAGTGTCGGGAGCCCGCTAGCGCGCCGCTACTCCCTAACTAGTTAAAGTAATTATGGACTGTCATTTCTCTTTGCTAATTTGAGCTGTTCTTTTACCAAATAGGGCTATCTTCTGTATACCACCCCTACCTTGTCACAACACAACTGATTGGCTCAAATGCATTAAGAAGTTAAGAAATTCTACAAATTAACATTTAACAAGGCACACCTCTTAATTGAAATGCATTCCAGGTGATTACCTCATGAAGCTGGTTGAGAGAATGCCAAGAGTGTGCAAAACTGTCATCAAGGCAAAGTGTGGCTACTTTGAAGAATCTCAAATACAAAATATATTTTGATTTGGTTAACACTTTTTTGGTTACTACATGATTCCATATGTGTTATTTCATAGTTTTGATGTCTTCACTATTATTCTACAATGTAGAAAATAGTAAAAAGAAAAGAAAAGCCTTGAATGAGTAGGTGTGTCCAAACTTTTGACTGGTACTGTATTTTCCCTACCTATGTTTTATTTGCCATAACCCAGCAGTGGCACAGCATAAATCAGTCCAATTCCAAGAGGGTGACAGAATCCTTGAAATAGAATCACTAGAACAGGCATCCCCATTCAAGTCAATAGGTCTGGCTATATCTGCTCTAGTGATTCTACTTCTATGGACAGAATGCATTGGTTTAGTGAGTCCATGGTGCTTACCTCCTGCCTGAAAGCCTTCCTGAAGCCAGTCATGGGGGTTGGGGAGAAGGCTCTTCCTGGCACACAGCTGACAACCACAGGCGTGCCCCCTCCACATGTGCTGTTGGCCTTCGCTGCCACGGCATGGCCCAGCTTGCAGCTCGACAGGTGCGCCTCATTTCCAGTGCAGTTGACAGAGTAGTCCCAATAAGAGGGCTTTCTCCTGCGAGCAAACATCCTGAGAACACAGGGAAAACATAAAGTAGTCAAATAATAACACATTTTAGACAGACATTTCATTCAATATTTACACATGGCTGCTTTCCCATTTTCCCTAAAACCTACTGTACATACTAGACTACAGCATTAACTGTATGTAGTCAGCTAGTTGCTAAATACAAGCGCTAGTCCGATAACAAAGAGTTCAGTATTAGGCTACAGGTGTAATTGAGGTCTTCCAGGCTTGCAGGGATGTTAATTAATTCCTTTACTTTTCAATGGTGAGTCAACCAACGTGTTTAATGAACGTTTAGGGCAGCACAGCCTGTCCTTGTCCTGTCTCTTTATCACATGTCTTAGAGGTGTACTGTACATGAAAGCAGATTAAAGAGGAGAGGAGGAGACACACACACAGCATTTGTTTTCCATTTGGAACCTGGATAAAAGAACATTGCTGATCACTGTCCGGAACCCATCCAAAGCCAGCGTTCTAAGTCTGTGTGGGGACATACAGAAGTTGTGAGTGTAGGATGGATAAATAGAACTCTGGGAAAAAAGCATCTTGATCCATTCAAATGTGTTCAAGCAGCAGCTGTGAAGGTTCAACCAAGTAAAAACTGAACATGGACTGGCGGTAAGAGCTGTAAAATCACAACATATTACATAAATCACATTAGGCAATTGGAACAGTGATCTGTTGTTACTTTTCATCAGCTTGAAAGTTTGCGTGTGCTACCATTTACTTTGAAAGATTTGCTTTTGAAATTATACATACCACAGCACACACATAAATCATTGAAAAGCACGGATGACGTCTACTAAGTCCTATGTCCTCCAAATAATTTGGAATATGCTAAGCGGGCATACAGAGGCATTTGAACAGAGACCAAGTTTGGATTATGAAAGAACTGTAGACCTTGGCTGTCTGCCGCCGCCTGGACCAAACGCCAGACTATAAAAACACATTCTTCACGTTTCATAAGTTTCAATCGGTTGCATGCCGGCAGACACGTAGATGGAAAGTAGGGAGCTGCTGTACTGTGGTTACCTAAGCAGAGGAAACTTCTCTCCCTGAATGAGACAGTCACTTCAAGGTTGGCTTCAGAGCTAGAGACGAGGGCTCAGGTTTGAAGTGATTAATTAACTGCTGGCTATTCCTCTGCAGGTTCCCACATGTAAATAAGAGTTAGATCCTTCCCCAGCCCAGTCAGTACCCCATTACAACTGCTTTAAGGAATGCACTGATCCTGAATATATACATACGAAGGGGGGAGGGGTTACTTAAGTTCTACGAGAGTGTGTGATGTGAAGCAGAATACAGAAAGTTTCTGTATAATTCCACATTATTGCTCTCTATTAGGGGAAATATGTTCTGTATGCAATATATAAGTCAAGCAGCAAAGATCTAAAAGATTTATCCAACGCGATAGGGTAAGAAGCTCAAAGTTCTGGTGAGTTGTCAGTCTCTTGAATAACAGCCTGAACTTTCAGTAGCATAGTGGGGTTAAAAAGTAACCACGTGGGTTCATAATTTTCACAATGGGAGAATTCTGAGTTGACATCCCTCTCCAGAGTTTAAGAGTCAAGGTTTCTGTGTAATGTGTAGCAAGAATTAATGTTGACTGAGATGAGATATGGGTCTGTCAACGGCTTGTTGCCCTGGGCCTGGGAGAGTAACTGTCCATGGTACATCGCCTCCCCAGGCTTAATACATCTGAAGATGAATAAAGGGCTGTGCCTGACCAAACCAAACAAGTTGACATAATAAGAATATGTACAGCAGAGGAGGCTGGTGGGAGGAGCTATAGGAGGAAGGGCTCATTAAATGGAAGGCAAGCATGTGGTTTCCATATGTTTGATGTGTTTAATACGATTCCATTTGTTCCATTCCAGCCATTACAATGAGCCCATCCTCCTATAGCTACTCCTACCAGCCTCCTCTGATGTACAGTAGTGTCCTGTCCAGGGGGTGTACTTGTACATCCAACTGCCTCACGCTACAGAAACAGGAGATAGACTCCTGCCCTATGTGCCATTCTGGCTTGGACACGGCTTACTTACTTATATTTACAGTAGTCCTGCTCCATAACACTCCAGTAAAATGGAACCTGCTGCTGCCACTGCCCATCCATAGAGACAAATGTAGTATTCCTTTCTACACTCTCATCCCTTTCATCAAAGAATGGCAGGAGCTCATTGTGGCCTTAATTCCCAATGAGGACCAAGAGGATTCAGTTAAATAAAGTCCCATCCCTCACTCACTTGTAGACTCTGGCATTGTACTTCCTCTCTCCGGGGAAACCGAACATGCCACAGATAACTCTGCTGTTGTGCTTCGTCCACTCCGCGTCACAGATCTGCTTCCATTTCCCCCCGTCCTTCACCTCCACGTAGCCCTCTGTCACAGGGATGCGCTTGCGGTACGATGACAGAATGGCCCGGATACGCACATCCTCCACTTGAATGTTTAAACTCTGTGAAGAAAAATGTGGTATGATTCATTTCACATGCGTAGGCCAAGTGGTCTCTTCCTTTGCAGTCCTCTATGGTCCTCTCTTCCTCACTCCTCTCTTACTTATTTCTCTGGAAATAATCACTCCAAATGTGTCTGCATTTTGACAGTTTGCCCTTGTTACATAGCCGTATAATGAAGGTAAGGCACTGACCCTCCGGCACCAACCCGAGCAAGACACCAACCCCACAAAACTGCATTACCTTGTAAAGCCTCTCCAGCTTACCCAAACATTTTTACAATCCTATCACCTAGTGAATCACAGGCCAGAGCCAGCTGTGCTGCAACTGCTTAGCTTTTGAACAAGGATATCAAAGGAGTGACCATGGCAACTCATACCACACTTTCTAGTCATGTCTTAAAGGGTGTCACTGGACAGATGCTGGTAGGTGTCGAAGATCCGGTTAAGGATCAAAAGTTGGCCTATTAAACACTTTGGGAGCATTATGGAAGATTTACTTTTTGATCCTAGTCGAGAAAAACACCCACAAAGCATTTTGATTGGTTGTAAATCCAATGGCCGCTCTCCACCAAAGATACTTAATTTACTGTAATATTGCTGAACTTGCTGAACCGTCTGTGGTGGAATTGACATGCTGACTTGCCTGAGCTGTTATCTCATCTCCTGAAAGCATTACCTGATCAATACCATATAATTTCAAAGGCAATGAGTCTATCCGTCTGTCTACATGTCTGTCTTTGTCAAAAAGTAATGTGGAGACCTTTCCTCTGTGAAGCCTTTTGGGGTTTGTACAAACAGCCTCTCTCCTAAAGACCCAGCCCACATTCCTTTGCTACGTGACAGTACAGGCCATGGGAGAAGAAAGGAGGCAAGATGAGAACTGGCGGATGGATATTTGCTTGTCTCAGCAGATGGGCTGGCTGATTGGCTGGCTGATCAAACCCAGCCCCTGTCCTGTCCTGTCAGACCTAAAGTCAATGGCATTGTCTCAAATTGCACCCTATAGCCCATAGGGCTCTGACCAAAAAATGGTGCACTATATAGGGATTAGGGTGCCATTTGGGACAGAGAGTTAGACCTCCAAACGTTCAATAATGAAAAGGAAGGTTTTCCTGAAATGGCATCATACATCAGTCCACAGGATGACAGCGAACCACAGAGAAACTGTAAATGTTCAGTCTGTTCTTCCTTAACTATTTTATTCCGGAGATGACCGCATTATCCAGCGAGTGGAAGGATGAGATCCATCATGTTGAGCTATCTGGGGGGGTTCAAACCCTGGGACATGATCATTTAGAGAACTGCGGTGATAGTGACCTTGTCTATATTTAAGTTCTCTAGTAGAATACTGTAGTGTACTTTGATAAAAAGTCTGCACAATAAATACCAAATTAAACTGGGTGTGCTACATCTGTGTGTTTCTTACATCATAACAGGGTCTTTCAGCAACAATGTGTTCATCTTATTCTTAATGGTGGAAAAATACCATTCAGAGCAAGATCCCCAAAATGTAGACCTGGCTGCAAGCAGGGTCTTTGCAAACAACACACATGCATTTTACTTATCACCTCCTCCAAAACCAGGGGCACAACTTTCACTGGGGACGGGGGGAGGGGGGGCATGATTCCCCCCACATTCTGAAATTGCATTTTTGTCCCCCCCAGTTTTATCATTGCATTGGGATACAAAAAGCGACATTGTGTGCTTTAGGATCATGCGGACACCTCAGAGCGGTTGGGTAGGCTGTTTGGCGGTATCAACCACCTGGATTTAGGACCGCGCGGACAACACAGAGCATGTGAGCAGAGGCAGCTGTTGTCTGTGTGTGTTGTGCTTTTTCTCCGAGTTGTAAAAGCAAGCTACTCTTTATTTAACTGATGTAGCTGACAAGGTAACTGCTGTTTAACTTAACAGGGGGAAGAAAATTATTTATTCACAAGTTTGTAGTGTAACTAACATGAAACGTTAGCTAATGCATTAGCTACATGTTTCATCCCCTCTCGACTGAAGTTCTGTCTGAAGTGAATGAACTAGCTAGCTAGCTAGAAGCTACCACAGTCAGTTCAGCTCTAGCCTCTAGCTATCTGTCAGGTAGCGGAATCGAACAAATCACATTTTATTTGTCACATGCACCGAATACAACAGGTGAATGGAAATGTTTTGTAGCCTTTGTTTTGTCCTGTTTCAAAAGAAAATAAATTAACTTGGCTAGTTTTCGCCAGTTGATGAACCATTAGCGCTAGCCAAAAGTTGACTAGCGTTAGCTAGCTAGTCAGCTAGCTTATTAACTTTAGCTATTCTTTTTGCAACAATTACACTAGTCTAGACCTGAATCAAACAATGAAACCAGTGGCCAAAAGATCAAGAACGATATTCGGACGTTTTTTAACAGCACAATGTGAGTTTTTTTTTGTTCAGTATAGCAATGTAACGTTATTGATTGGTCAGTATCCCTAGCTAATTCCCGACTTTTCATAATGACACGGTATAAACAGCTCTGCAGCCTTCACTGTCATGGTGCACAGTTGCTACACAACAGTATGCTCATCATGCCTTACCATGATCAAATGACAGGTGACAGGTGTCCCAGACAGGTCAAACAGCCAGGGAAGACCAGTCTACAGAGCTCTGGTGAATTTTGCAGTATATTATAACAACCAGTGAATGGATACAAAGTTCCATCTTGAGTTGATGGGTGGGCTACAGTCTGGGATCTGGGAATAATGGTTATTTCAATTATTGAACCATAGATTCTATTCTTGGATAATATAATGTATAAATGTACACCAAGGTAATTATTTGTCATGCCTCATCTGAGCAGGATCAGATGGTAACTGGGGTCTCAACAGGGTCAGGACGGGGCAATCCATCTATATTGTGTGCAAGTAAAAAGAGCTCTAGAGTACTTTTAGGCATATAATATGAATTACAGTGCCCTCTGTAATTATTCGGACAGTTAAGCATTTGTTCTTCTTTTGGCTCTCTACTCCAAAAGTGTGGATTTGAAATCAAACAATGACTATGAAGTTAAAATGCAAAATGTCAGCTTTAATTCATCCATACTGGGTGAACCTTGTGAAATTAGATAACTTTTTGTACATAGTCCCCCCCATTTTAGGGGCACAAAAGTGTTGGGACAAATTCCCTTATATGTGTATTAAAGTAGTAAACAGTTAAGTATTTGGTCCAACATTCATAGCACGCATTGACTACATCAAGCTTATGACTCTACACATTTGTTGGATGCATTTGCTGTTTGTTTTGGTTGTGTTTCACATTATTTTGTCCCCAATAAAATGTTTGTCATTTTGGAGTCACTTTTATTGTAAATAAAAATAGATTGTTTCTAAACACTTCTACATAAATCTGCATGCTACCATGATTATGGATAATCCTGAATGAATCGTGAATAATGTTGAGTGAGAAAGTTATAGACGCAAAAATATCATTAGTCTGCAAACACCACTAAGCAAGGGGCACCACCAAGCAAGCGGCACCATGAAGACCAAGGACCTCTCCAAACAGGTCAGGGACAAAGTTGTGGAGAAGTACAGATCAGGGTTGAGTTATAAAAACATATCTGAAACTTTGAACATCCCACGGAGCACCATTAAATCCATTATTAAAAAATGGAAAGAATATAGCACAACAACAAACCTGCCAAGAGAGGGCCGCCCACCAAGAGAGGGCCGCCCACCAAAACTCACGGACCAGGCAAGGAGGGCATTAATCAGAGGCAACAAAGAGACCAAAGATAACCCTGAAGGAGCTGCAAAGCTCCACAGCGGAGATTGGAGTATTGGTTCATAGGACCACTTTAAGCCGTACACTCCACAGAGCTGGGCTTCACGGAATAGTGGCCAGAAAAAAGCGACTGCTTAAAGAAAAAAATAAGCCAAAAGGCATGTGGGAGACTACCCAAACATATGGAAGAAGGCTACTCTGGTCAGATGAGACTAAAATTGAGCTTTTTGGCCATCAAGGAAAACGCTATGTCTGGCGCAAACCCAACACCTCTCATCACACCTTGAACACCATCCCCAGTAAAGCATGGTAGTGGAAGCATCATGCTGTGGCAATGTTTTTCATCGGCAGGGACTGGGAAACTGGTCAGAATTGAAGGAGTGATGGATGGCACTAAATACAGGGAAATCTTTGAGGGAAACCTGTTTCAGTCTTCCAGAAATTTGAGACTGGGACGGAGGTTCACCTTCCAGCAGGACAATGACCCTAAGCATACTGCTAAAGCAACACTCGAGGGGTTTAAGGGGAAACATTTAAATGTCTTGGAATGGCCTAGTCAAAGCCCATACCTCAATCCAACTGAGAATCTGTGGTATGACTTAAAGATTGCTGTACAATAGCGGAACCCATCCAACTTGATGGAGCTGGAGCAGTTTTGCCTTGAAGAATGGGCAAAATCCCAGTGGCTAGATGTGCCACGATTATAGATACATACCCCAATAGACTTGCAGCTGTAATTGCTGCAAAAGGTGTCTCTACAAAGTATTGACTTTGGGGGGGGGGGGTGAATGCACGCTCAAGTTTTCCGTTTTTTTGTCTTACTTCTTGTTTTTTCACAATAACAAATATTTAGCATCTTCAAAGTGGTAGGCATGTTGTGTAAATCAAATGATACAAACCCCCCAAATCCATTTTAATTCCAGGTTGTAAGGCAACAAAATAGGAAAAATGCCAAGGGGGTGAATACTTTCGAAAGCCACTGTACATGATTTACTTGTACAGATGAAATAGTCTTTCAGCTGTAGTTAAACCTAACAGACTTATACAGAAAGAAGCCAGTCAGTTATCAAAATATTATTCTGAAAACCCCATTTTAATGTGAAAGAGAGGAGTGAACTTGTTTCACCAACTGAAACTCACATGGCAAACCAACCTCCCCATTCCCTCCTTGCCACTTGGCATCCAACTCTTTCTAATGATTGTTTTCCTATTTAGAGTTCAGAACTGCACATGCATCAGTGCCTAGTTCAAATGGCTAGAAAATAAATGCCTGTTGATTGCAGTGGTGGTGTGGTAGAAAAGTAGAAACACAGCAGCAGCCGGTGAGATACTTCTAACATATGTGTCTTGTTTCTATGTACTCTGGGGGAAGGGGTTTACAGAAATTGGCAGCAGGGGGAGGAAGGTGCAGAAGATGGAAAAGCCATTAGTGGGATGCATCTTTGAGGAGGTAGAGAGAGAAGCAGAGGAGAGGAAGCTGGTGGGCCCTATGTCTGTCTCAACTAAGCCCTGAATCACTCTGAGACCACTTCTCCAGAAGGAGACATAGGTACAAGTGGTAAACCGATACTTTCTTATGGAAAACACTGAGGCAGTGGAACAGCATTACGTCATTGTTGCTGTCATCCAGAATCAATTAGGTCATCCATGATGGCTATATATCTATATACTGATGTTTAATTTGAATGTTAATGAGAAAGGAATATCTACACGCTTATGTCCATAAAAGATAACTTTTCTGCTCCTGACTGATCCATGAAGTCAATGCAGTGCATTTGTAGGCCTACTATTGGTAGGTGAAGAGATTACGTCATTCAGCTAAACAAGTTAAAAGAGGTCACTTGGAATGAGACCGGAGTCAGTGGGTCATTCTTACCCTCCGGGCTTGTATTTGAAGTTGAGCCTGTCAACGTATTTTCTGATGTCGAACAATGAGCTATCTTATGCATAGACCACAGGACTGAAGAATCAGCAAGGTCCAGCTGGAAAGCAAAAATATCCCCACAATGGCTAACATTCATGATTCCTATGTGTGAGGTTTATTATGTAGGCTACAATAGTCCATTCCCAGAATCATACACTAGATAGTGAGTTCTGGGCAATAGTTCTAAAATGTTACATGCACAAATTATGCTACCCTTGAGAAATTAACAAAAATGTGTATATCAAAACCAACTGAAACCAAGAAGACATTGCAATGAAACATGACTAAATATAAATGCATAAGTCATATTTCAAGTGTCACTTGCACTGACAGTACTCAGGCGCAATACTCTTTATGAAGTGGATGCCAGTTTGGAGCATTTGACAATGGTGTGACTTAGTGTGTCGACTTTAATGAACATACTTCTCATCATCTCAGGCCAGAATGTGACATCAAGCCTCCACTAGAACACAGAACTAATGCCAGCAATAACAACGCCCACGGAGCCTACAGCATATGGTTCCAATAGAAATCATGAACTACATTCACTTCTAACAGAAATTCCCATAGATCCTATGTAGTCAAACTGGGTTACATAGAAATTACAAGTGAGAGAACAAACCAATCGGAAAAAACTGGATGATCATCAACGTTGTTTTCAACGTGAAAAACTGATTGGATTTGCAAAAGGTCATCATCGTCTTTTTTCACTCAACTTTTAAACTAAATTGTCATTGTCAATTTTTTGGTTGATTTCATATTAAATTCATGTTAGTTGACAATTCACCCAACCAAATGTAAATCAAATAAAAATAGACATTGAACTGGCGTCTGTGCCTACTGGGAAATCATTTCTAGAACACATTTCTAAAACACATTTCTAAAATACAACAGTATTTTGCTGAAGTTACTTCCTGGAATAAAGTTTGCTAAGATGTTTGTTGATATCATGTTTTCCACAGAGTGACCACTCCATCCCTGGGCTTGTGTTTCGATATCACATGTGCTGTGCTCACCAGACCAGCACTGTTTGGGTGCTGATTATTCTTTGAGCCACAACACAAATGGATGATTATCTCTTTCATGAAACAGTGTTTATAGCATGGCAGTGAATGATGTCATGTACTTCATGTCTCTGTTCCACTTGTTTCTGTTCCTTAGAAGCCAATAAAGAGCCTTTTGACAAAGTGGATACAGATGTTCCACAACACCTTCACAAATCCTGAAAACTAGTTTAACGTATTTGTCTATTAAAAGAAAGAAGGCTATTATTCTTTTTAGTTGAATTTAGGTTTAGGAAAAACTAGTTTAACTAGGCAGAAAAACTATCATTCTGTGTCACGTATAAATTAGAGACACAGAAGTTCATGGTTTGAGCCAAACTGGCACCAACTCACACAGTGACTGTAAAAAACACTTCTGCCGTGGCTTGGTTTCCCTAGCAACGCGTTGTTAGAGACTGAGGGCATTATAATATAATGTGTATTTCAAGAGGGTAAACTAAACATCCTATTCAGTTGAGTTGGATTGTAGGACTGTAGTGCCCTGCAGGGTGTGGACTTTTATCTGCAGTTGTGACATGACCAGAGAACAATTTCGTGGAAATTCAGTACTGAGAGAGACTTGGTCTTGGTCATTTCTTCAAACAATCATCTATATTTAATATTGATTAATTATTGGAATAATGAGACCGTCAGCCCACCAGTCTTGACTGACTGTCAGGCTGAGTCTAGCCTTTACAGATGATGCACAGTTTTTATATAGCTGATACCAAGATTGCTTAGTCAGTCATTTCTAAACTTCCCACAAGCCACCTTGGTTATCTACACAGGATGGTATTTTACTTAGTTTCCTAGATGCCAGGAAGATGAGACAATGAGGCATTGTTCTTAACTCTTCCAGGCTCTCTCTATCTCGAGTCACACACACCACATCTTGTCTATAGAATGCTAGCTTTTAGGTTTTTATCACCAACACAAATCAATTGTCAGCTTCAAGCTATCTCTAGTAGAACCCATGTTCTCAATACCCAGACTAGCTGCAGGGTGCTAGAGTGGAGACCATAAAACACAGCATTAGCAGGACAGAAATATCTTACTGTTCGTTAAGTAAATAATTGTTACATATCCAACAAATAAGATGAATACATAATTTTTCCCTCACACTTTCCCAATAGGTGGCACTTTATACAACCTTACTATGATGACATGGCTAGAGTATAGAGGAGAACGTGGATGGGTTGACCTTAAAGCTGGAATGCTTAATGGTGAAGCAGTCACGTCCATTTGCGATATTACAAGACAGAAGTTTTCCCCTCCGACATCATTGCACGCATGACAGAACAGCGCAGTATGTACCATGCTGCGTGACGCTTGGCAAAAACAATAACATCGGTGGTGGGGCGGCCAGTGGCGCTGTTTCCCTCTACTGTGGATTCCATCTATAAGCCTAAGTGGAAAAACTGAGAGGAGGAAGATGGAATAAACTATTGCTTTGTGTGTGTGTGTGTGTGTGTGTGTGTGTGCGTGCGTGCGTGCGAGAGAGAGAGACAGACAGACAGACAGACAGAAAGCCAGAGACAACGGGAAAGACCTACTCTGGCACAGTAGCCCTGCCTCCCCCCTAGACTCCCAGCTTCCCAGCCCCAGCTCATATAACAGGATGATAGGACATTCCTCCAAAACAAAGGAGTGAAAACTAATGAAGATACATACATCAAAGTTGGGCAAGGCTTTGTTTCAAGGTGTGTTATGACATAAATCAACTAACTACAGTAAAGATCTTTTCATCTAAACTTTTCAAAAAAAGAGTACTGTGCCCCAGTCCTTTTTGATGAAGCACCATTATACCTTTATATTACTTTAATAAACCTCAATTAACCACCTTTCTGGTGATGTATTTACATGAATGTTTCAACAACTGATGTTCAAGATTGAGCCCACAAATTTGAACCAAAGAATAAACTTATTTTAAGATGTGTTCCGTATAATTTCTAAGAGCCCACAGTATGCTGTTTGTTCCTCACCCGAGGATGCAGAGATGAATAAATCTCAAATATTTCCTCCTGAAATTCTCCTGCAATGGAACACATTGGTGTCTACATAAAGTCTGCATTGATAAAAGCTGCTTGCTGGTTAGCCAAGAATGACCTGCATAAACACTGAGGAATGCTCAATGTTGAAATTTGGTTAGAGAAGAATGTACCCTAATGCATGTGCTTGATCACAGGTCAGACCACCACACAAACCTCACTTCTAAATCATGTCTATACAGCCACCTCTATTTACAAGCTGAAAGGATGTGAGAGGATATTACTAAGGATAATAGAGAGGGCCAGATGTTGCTCCTGACCTTTTCATGACCTAACTAGGAAAAACTCTGGGCATTAATCTTAAGATGCTGTATGCCAAACAACCTTACGGACATGACTGAAAAGAATGTGTGTGTGATAAACACATGAGGAACAGAAAATGCATATTTATATAATAACAGTCTTAGCACACGGTAACTTCTCAGAAGAGCACTGGATGTCCTTAACTGTTGTTTAAAGTGCAGTTGACTGAGACACAATGCCACTAAAACTGCAATCCATACAAACCTATAAACTGCACGGCCCACAAAGCAAATCCTTGCTCAGTTCACATGCTATGGGTACTTTCCAGAGTTATAGTTAACATTGGTTATTTGAAACAGAAACTTAGAAAGAATGCAAGTGTACTAAAAACAAGACATTCACAGAGGAATCGTTCAAAAATGTCCTAAGAAGCCAAAGGTAGGTGACACATGCATGCAAGCTTCAGGTTTCAACACTCTCTTAAGTTCTAAGTCTTGAAACATTTCCTTTGTGGTTCCTTTGTGGTCGACTGGCCAGCAATTATCCTGAAGTCATCACAAGTGTCCCACGATGAAAGGGCAACCGTCTCTAAAATGTAAGTGGAAATGTTCTCACCCCAAGCACCTACTTTGAGTCCCCATACCTCTCATCATCTCCCACCACAGTACCACACTAGTCTGTCATCATGCCTAACATTAGAAAGTGTACGTCCCAAGTGGCACCCTATTCCCTCTATATGACACTACTTTTGATGGGCCCTGATCAAAAGTATTGCACTAGGGTGAAATTTGAAGCTGTGAGTCACCTCCATCTGAAGCTGTGAGTCACCTCCACCAAAACATGACTGTTTCCAGATGATAAGGTAAAGTGAAGGCTGTGCCTGCACTCAAATGGCACCCTATTCCCTACTCAGTGCACTACTTTTTAGCAGAACCCTATGAGCCCTGGTCAAAAATACTGCACTACATAGGGAATAGGGTGAAGGGCTTTGCCTCAGTCTGGCTGTGTTTTACATTGCTTCTGTGTGGAGCTAACCCGGTGTGCCCCACATCTTAGTGAATGGAAAAGATGAGTCTGATATTCTCTCAGTGAATAGCTTGAGACATCACAAAGGGCTGAAGGCGGACTCCAGACGCCTAAACCTCTACAACGCAGCTCTTTGGAGCATTATAATCTCTACCTTTTGTCTTTCTAAACCCCACCAGAGGAAGTGAACTGGAGGCATTTTTCCTCATCTTGTCCCATTACAGGAGTTGAATTGCATTGGAATTTGACTCAAACTCGTAAACAGTGTACGGTCACTTCTCTGAAAAGTTAACCAAAGTACTTATTGAGGATGTTCAGCTATGGTGTGGGCCAGGGGCGCAACTTTGGTTTTAGAAGTGTGGGGACATAATATATAAATATATATATGTATATATATATATATATTATATATATATATATATATATATATATATATATATATATATATACAGTACCAGTCAAAAGTTGGACAGCTACTCATTCAAGGGTTTTACTTTATTTGTACTATTTTATAGATAGTAGAATAACAGTGAAGACATCAAAAATATGAAATAACACATGGAATCATGTAGTAACAAAAAAAGTGTTAACCAATTCAAAATACATTTTATATTTGAGATTCTTCAAAGTAGCCACCCCTTTGCCTTGATGACAGCTTTGCACACTCTTGGCATTCTCTCAACCATCTTCATGAGGTAGACACCTGGAATGCATTTCAATTAACCTCACAAGCTCCAGCAGAAAAACTGACTGTTTTGGAGAGCCTGGCGTGCCCAAAGTAAAATGCCTCCCATTTAGGCCCAGAAAATGGGATATGCATATATTTAGTACCATTGGATAGGAAACACTCTGAATTTTCCAAAACTGTTAACCATTTGTCTGTGGGTCAATCAGAACGCATTTGGCAGGCAAAACCCTGAGGAATCTCTGTCCTGGAAAAAGTCATTTTGACACATTGCTCATTTTGGAACCCCTCCCTATCCAAAATGACCATATATAGGCATGTGAACGCAGTGCACGTCGCTTCCTTATGATGTCATCAACCACGAGACGGTGTTTTACTCCATCTTGGAGGAATTTCGCCATTGATAAACAGCATGGCAATGAGAGACCACTTTATGAAAACTCTTCAGATTGCGCATACGAGAAGGCGCGCTGTGCCTTATTTATCGTCTTTAGCGCTCAGTTTATATTCCGGCTGATTTATAATAGTAAATATACGTAAATATGTTCCTAAGGATACATTTAAAACTATGTTTGATTGTTTTTGGACAAGTTTATAGGTATAATTTGAGCGAGTTGGCGCCGCCTTTCAAAACAGGAATGGAGGCTGTCGTTTCTGATTATAACGCGAACCAAATGGAGGATTTATGGATAAAAGACGCGTTACTTTTTCTAACAAAAGAACCATGGATTGTCTTCGTTGGACACTTAGGAAGACCTCAGCAGAAGTTCTTCAACAGGTAACTGATTTGTTTTCGCTGTGAAATGTGTTATGTGTGTGCCATGATGGCTAATCGATACATGGCTATTGGAAAATATGTGAGGTGCTAGCCTCAAACAAATGAATGTGCTGCTTTCGCCGTAAAGCCTTTTTGAAATCTGATAACGCTGTGATATTGCCAAGAAACAGAGCTTTTGATGAGTATGGAACACTTGTATATTGCTGGATGTGTAATAATTCAACTATCGGATTTTAAATTTGGCGCTTTAGATTTTAGCTGGTAG
The DNA here is from genome assembly GCA_030435695.1 of Brachymystax lenok tsinlingensis. NCBI lineage: Eukaryota > Metazoa > Chordata > Actinopteri > Salmoniformes > Salmonidae > Brachymystax > Brachymystax lenok. Next base: position 18,011,443 of record CM059807.1, on the reverse strand, counting down.
TGTCGGGATGAGCCCGCTAGCGACCCACTGGTAATTGAGAATGCTTAATTAACAGATGTGCCTTGATAAAAGTTAATTTTTAGAATTTCTTTCCTTCTTAATGCGTTTGAGCCAATCAGTTGTCTTGCGACAAGGTAGGGGTGGTAAACGGAAGATAGCCCTATTTGGTAAATGACCAAGTCCATATTATGCCTAGAACAGCTCAAATATGCAAAGATTAATGACAGTCCATAATTACTTTAAGATATGAAGGTCAGTCAATGCGAAACATTTCAACAACTTTGAAAGTTTATTCAAGTGCAGTCGCAAGAACCATCAAGCGCTATGATGAAACTGGCTCTCATGAGGACCGCCACAGGAAAGGAAAACCCAAAGTTGCCTCTGCTGCAGAGGATAAGTTCATTAGAGTTACCAGCCTCAGAAATTGCAGCCCAAATAAATGCTTCACAGAGTTCAAGTAACAGACACATCTCAACATCAACTGTTCAGAGGAGACTGCGTGAATCAGGCCTTCATGGTTAAATTGCTGCAAAGAAACCATTATTTAAGGACACCAATAATAATAAGAGACTTGCTTGGGCCAAGAAACACGAGCAATGGACATTAGAACGGTGGAAATCTGTCCTTTGGTCTGATGAGTCAAAATCGGAGATTTTTGCTTCCACCCGCTGTGTCTTTGTGAAACGCAGAGTAGGTGAATGGATGATCTCCGCATGTGTGGTTCCCACCGTGAAGCATGGAGGAGGAGGTGTGATGGTGCTTTGCTGGTAACATTGTCTGTGATTTATTTAGAATTCAAGGCACACTTAACCAGCATTGCTACCACAGCATTTTGCAGTGATACGCCATCCCATCTGGTTTGGACTTAGTGGGACCATCATTTGTTTTTCAACTGGACAATAACCCAACACACCTCCAGGCTGTGTAATGGCTATTTGAGCAAGAAAGAGAGTGATGGAGTACTGCATCAGATGACCTGGCCTCCACAATCACTCAACCTCAACCCAATTGAGATGGTTTGGTATGAGTTGGACTGCAGAGTGAAGGAAAAGCAGCCAACAAGTGCTCAGCATATGTGGGAACTCCTTTAAGACTGTGGGAAAAGCACTCCAGGTTAAGCTGGTTGAGAGAATGTCAAGCGTGTGCAAAGCTGTCATCAAGGCAAAGGGTGGCCACTTTGACGAATCTAAAAGTTTTAATATAATGTGACTGTCACGACTTCCACCGACGGTGGCTCCTCTGCCTGTTCGGGCGGCGTTCGGCGGTCGTCGTCACCGGCCTATTAGCTGCCACCGATCCTCGTTTCCTTTCTGTTGATTGTTCTATTGTTTGCACCTGTTTTGTGTTTGTATTCTAGGGCTATTTAAGCCGGTCAAGCCCGCCTCCTTTTGTGCGGGCTTGTTTCTCTGGTTTGGTGGACGTTCTTGTGTGTCATCATTTTATGCCCGTGTCTGTTTTTGAGCGCCTGTTTGTTTTGTGTGCCTGCCGTGTATTGGGCATTGTATTTCACACGCCGAATTAAAGAGCAGTGTTTTTCCCTACACCGTGCTCTCTGCGTCTGACTCCACACCCACCACTCCTAGCTGATCGTGACAGAAGCCCGCACCAGATCTTCATGGAGTCAGCAGGAGCAGCGACTCCCCCTCTCCCATCTATGGAGGAGCGTGTCCTCCACCACACCACCGTCCTCCACCGGATCGGGTCGGCAATGGACCAGATGATGGAGAGAATGGACCGATGGGAGAGGGTGGTCTCCTTCCTCGCCCACTCAACCTTCCCGCCTCAACAGACTCCTTCGGCGGCGTCCGGATCCAGCACGCTCCGTCTCGCCCCCTAAGGAGTACAACGGACGGCGGCTGGATGTAAGGGGTTCCTGCTCCAGTTGGAGTTGTACCTGGCTACCGACCGCCAACGCCCTCTGGGGAGGAGAGCGTGAGCGCCCTCGTCTCCTGTCTGACGGGTAGAGCCCTGGGTGGGCCAACGCGGTATGGGATGGCCCAGACTCCGCCAGGACAACTACCCGGAGTTCGCCCGCCGTTTCCGGGCGTGTTCGACCACCCACCAGAGGGCGGCGGCGGGTGAACGGCTGTTTCACCTTAGACAGGAGACGAGGAGTGCGCAGGACTTTGCTCTAGAGTTTCGGACCCTGGCTGCTGGAGCGGGGTGGAACGACCGGGCCCTGATCGACCACTACCGTTGTAGTCTCCGGGAGGATGTCCGCAGGGAGTTGGCGTGTCGAGACGCTACCCTCTCCCTTGATGAGCTGATCGACATGTCCATACGACTGGACAACCTGCTGGCGGCTCGCGGACGGTCGGGAAGGGCCCTGTTTGTTCCACCTTCCGAACCTTCCGCTCCTATCCCCATGGAGTTAGGGGGGGCAGCATCGAGGGGAACCGGAGGAGGAGGCTCCTCCTGCACCAGTTGTGGTCGGAGAGGACACACTGCCGATCGGTGCTGGGAGTCCCTCTGGGAATCGAGAGGGCAGGCGGAGCACTGCTCGGTCACCCCAGGTGAGTCGGCACCAGACTCACTCAGAGCTCCCTGTTGGTCACATGTTTGTATTAATCTCTTTCCCTGAGTTTTTTCCCTCTCTCCAGCATAAGGCGCTAGTCGATTCAGGCGCAGCTGGGAACTTTATTGATCGCGGACTCGCCTCGAGACTAGGTATTCCGCTAGTATCGATAGATCAACCCATCCCGTTCACTCCCTAGATAGCAGACCGTTAGGGTCAGGGCTGGTCAGGGAGGCCACGCAGTTCCGCTGGACATGGTAACGCAGGGGGCTCATGGGGAGCGGATTAGTCTATACCTCATTGATGCGCCTGCGTTTCCAGTGGTGCTGGGGATTCCCTGGCTGGCTAAGCACAACCCTATGATTTCGTGGAAACAGGGGCTCTCCAGGGGTGGTCCGAGGAGTGTTCAGGTAGGTGTGATGGAGTTTCCATCGGTGCCACAACGGTGGAGAGTCCAGACCAGGTTTCCACTGTCGCATTCCCTCTGAATATGCCGATTTGGCTATCGCCTTCTGTAAAGAGAGGCGACCAAATTACCACCTCATCGACGCAGGGGATTATGCGCGATAAACCTCCAGGTAAACTTCCCAGGAGTCACGTGTACCCGTTGTCACAGGAGGAGACAGTGGCTATGGAGACCTATATCACTGAATCTCTGCGACAGGGGTACATTCGCCCTCCGTATCACCCGTCTCCTCGAGTTTCTTTTTTGTGAAGAAAAAGGAGGGTGGTCTGCGCCCGTGCATTGATTATAGAGGTCTAAATGCCATCACAGTGGGATTTAGTTACCCGCTACCTCTCATTGCTACGGCGGTTGAATCATTTCACGGGGCGCGTTTTTTCACAAAACTGGACCTCAGGAGTGCTTATAATCTGGTGCGTATCCGGGAGGGAGATGAGTGGATGACAGCGTTTAGTACTACATCTGGTCATTATGAGTACCTCGTTATGCCGTATGGGTTGAAGAATGCTCCCGCCGTCTTTCAATCTTTCGTGGACGAGATTCTCAGGGACCTGCACGGGCAGGGTGTGGTGGTGTATATAGATGATATATTGATCTATTCCGCCACACGCGCCGCGCATGTGTCTCTGGTGCGCAAAGTACTTGAGCGACTGCTGGAGCATGACCTGTATGTCAAAGCGGAGAAATGTGTGTTTTCCAAACGAGCCGTTTCCTTCCTGGGATATCGCATTTCCACCTCTGGGGTGGTGATGGAGTGTGACCGCATTACAGCCGTGCGTGGTGGCCGACTCCGACCACGGTAAAGGAGGTGCAGCGGTTTTAGGGTTTGCCAATTACTACCGGAGGTTTATCCGGGGTTTTGGTCAGGTGGCTGCTCCCATTACCTCACTGCTGAAGGGGGGGCCGGCTCGGTTGCGGTGGTCGGCGGAGGCGGACAGAGCTTTCAGTAGGTTGAAGGAGCTGTTTACTAACGCGCCCTTGCTGGCTCATCCGGACCCCTCTTTGGCGTTCATAGTGGAGGTGGACGCGTCTGAGGCTGGTGTTGGAGCCGTGCTATCACAGCGCCGGGCACGCCATCGAAACTCCGTCCCTGCGCTTTCTTTTCAAGGAAGCTCGGCCAGCGGAGCGTAACTATGACGTGGGGACCGGGAGTTGTTAGCTGTGGTCAGAGCCCTGAAGGTGTGGAGACAATGGCTTGAGGGGCTAAGCACCCTTTTCTCATCTGGACTGACCACCGTAATCTGGAGTATATCCGGGCAGCGAGGAGACTGAATCGCGGCAGGCTAGGTGGGCCATGTTTTTACCCGCTTTCAGTTCAAGATCTCCTATAGGCCAGGTTCCCAGAATACTAAGGCCGACGCGCTGTCCCGTCTCTATGACACCGAGGAGCGGTCCATCGAGCCTACTCCCATACTTCCTGCTTCGTGTCTGGTGGCACCGGTGGTGTGGGAGGTGGACGCGGACATCGAGCGGGCACGGCGGTTGGAACCTGCGCTGCCTCAGTGTCCTACGGGTCGCCAGTACGTGCCACTCGGTGTTCGTGACAAATTGATTCGATGGGCTCATGTGCTACCCTCTTCGGGTCATCCTGGTATTGAGAGGACAGTGCGGGGTCTTAGGGGGAAATACTGGTGGCCCACGTTGGCTAAGGACGTAAGGTTTTATGTCTCCTCCTGTTCGGTGTGCGCTCAGAGTAAGGCTCCTAGACACCTGCCTAGAGGGAAGTTACAGCCCCTCCCCGTTCCACAACGGCCATGGTCTCACCTGTCGGTGGATTTCCTCACGGATCTTCCTCCGTCCCAGGGGAACACCACGATCCTGGTCGTTGTGGATCGGTTCTCTAAGTCCTGTCGTCTCATCCCGTTGCCCGGTCTCCCTACGGCCCTACAGACTGCGGAGGCCCTGTTTACCCACGTCTTCCGGCACTACGGGGTGCCTGAGGACATCGTTTCTGATCGGGGCCCCCAGTTCACGTCCCGAGTGTGGAGGGCGTTTATGGAGCGTCTGGGGGTCTCGATCAGCCTGACCTCAGGTTTCCACCCGGAGAGTAATGGGCAGGTGGAGAGAGTGAACCAGGAGGTTGGTAGGTTTCTGCGGTCGTATTGCCAGGACCGGCCCGGGGAGTGGGCGAGGTATGTCCCATGGGCGGAGGTGGCGCAGAACTCACTCCGTCACTCCTCTTCCAACATGTCACCGTTCCAGTGCGTGTTGGGCTACCAGCCGGTCCTGGCACCATTCCATCAGAGCCAGACTGAAGCTCCTGCGGTGGAGGAGTGGGTGCAGCGCTCAAAGGAGACCTGGAGAGCCGTCAAGGAATCATTAAAACAGGCTGGTGGGCTACAGAAGAGGAGCGCTGACCGTCACCGCAGTGAGGCCCCCGTGTTCACACCGGGGGACCGGGTCTGGATCTCGACCCGGAACCTGCCCCTCCGCTTGCCCTGCCGGAAGCTGGGGCGCGGTATGTGGGGCCATTTAAAGTCCTGAGGAGGATAAACGAGGTGTGTTATAGGCTACAGCTTCCATCTTACTACCGCATTAACCCCTCGTTTCATGTGTCTCTCCTCAGGCCGGTGGTAGCTGGTCCCCTGCAGGAAGGTGAGGTGCCGGAGGCCCCCTTGGACATCGAGGGTCCCGGCCTACACAGTCCGCTCCATTCTGGACTCTAGGCGCCGGGTGAGGGGCCTGCAGTACCTCGTGGACTGGGAGGGGTACGGCCCGGAGGAGAGGTGCTGGGTACCGGTGACGGACATCTTGGATCCGTCACTACTGGCGGAGTTTCACCGTCTTCACCCGGATCGCCCTGCGCCTCGCCCTCCGGGTCGTCCTCGAGGCCGCTGTCGGCGAGCTGCGGGAGCCGCGCGTCAGGAGGGGGGTACTGTCACGACTTCCACCGACGGTGGCTCATCTGCCTGTTCGGGCGGCGTTCGGCGGTCGTCGTCACCGGCCTATTAGCTGCCACCGATCTTCGTTTCCTTTCTGTTGATTGTTCTATTGTTTGCACCTGTTTTGTGTTTGTATTCTAGGGCTATTTAAGCCGGTCAAGCCCGCCTCCTTTTGTGCGGGCTTGTTTCTCTGTTTTGGTGGGCGTTAGTGTGTGTCATCATTTTATGCCCGTGTCTGTTTTTTGCGCCTGTTTGTTTTGTGCGCCTGCCGTGTATTGGGCATTGTATTTCACGCCGAATTAAAGAGGAGTGTTTTTCCCTACACCGTGCTCTCTGCGTCTGACTCCACACCCACCACTCCTAGCTGATCGTGACAGTGACACAATGTAGAAAATAGTAAAAATAGGTGTCCAAACTTTTGACTGGTACTGTGTATATATATATATATATATATATATATTTATTATTATTATTATAATTATAAACACTCCAAACAGTCTACCCGACCACTCGGAGGTGTCCGCATGGTCCTAAAACACATCGTTGCCTCGTTTTGTATCACATTCCAAAGAAAAACGGAGCAGGGACAAGAATGCAATTTAAGAATGTCCCCACTGTCCCCAGTGAAAGTTGCGGGCGCCTCTGGTGTGGGCTGTCAACCAAGTAACCCAGAATCACCCTGAAACACCCAGTACTGGTGGGGTCATACTTGCGGAAACTAGAAAAAGTTTAAGTTCAAGGTTAAGTTTAGGCATCATCCAATTAATATCATTGACATAGTGTCACGTGATAGAATGTTACATTGTAGCTGGTCCCATCAGATAAGATGGCACACGTTAGCCCTAAGCTAACTTCACAAGGTGGCAGTGATTATTTCCTGTAACAAATTCCTCAGCAGCCTATCAAACTTTTTCTCCACAAACCAACAGCATTTCTTAAAATAGGTCAAACCGACCACCAGATGTACATGTAAACCTTGAATTTGGAGGTGTCAGTCATCGCTTGAGTCAAATAGAGACATTATTTGAGCTGACTCTCCTGGAGAGTGCTGGTCTGCACTAACTCATAAAATTGGAATGTGAACTCTTGAGGGCCTACAGTGAGTGAGTGGAACAACACATAACACTCTGCCTTTGGTGGCAATTAGCTGCAGGCTTTTATACAAACGGTGGGTCTAATCCTGAATGCTGATTGGTTAAAAGTGCATTCTAGCTGGTGTCTATTCCACAAGTTACCACCGGCTAAATCTATGACGTTAAAATGCCCTTTTTACTCTGTTCCATCTGACTGCACAATCCACTGTCTCATCAGCCCAGGCAGGAAAGTTATAAACTTGATCTCCACTATAAAAAGCATCAAAAAAATTGCTTGCATTTCTTTTAGACTAACATTTAGTTTTCAACAGTGGAGAATTGTATAAACCTTGCCTGTCTCTCAGACATTTGCAACATTGTTTCAATACTCAAATTAGATCTCCAACTGTCCCATAGTAATGAACTTGTAGGGGTCGGGAGTAGTGACGAGAGAGAGAGGCAGGCAGCGCTTTCTCAGCCAGTCGAAATCATGAATCGGCTGGCATCAATTTATGAATATATACAAAGAAATGTTAATTGAAAAAAGGTCAAACGAAAGTCCGGCTAGTTTGCAGTCTTTCCAGCTTCAGTTTGAAGTTATTGTGTTAGCTGTGTTGTTGGCTAGCTCCTCTGAAAAATAGTGTCGTAATGAGAGAGAACATTTTCTATGCCAGGCGAAATCGTGCCTCAATATCTCATTGTTATGGATGTATCCAAATAAATGTCACTAGAAAACAGCTTAAACAAATGCAGCTACTGTTGTTATTCCGGCTGCACTGTTTGACGTGACTGTTAGTTATCCGTAGTTGGCTACCTATCAAGCAAGGGATAAGAAGGTTGCCAGACAGATGGCAATGGAACATTTAGAACGAACGACTGGTCGCGTCCTTTGATACAGAACAAAAAGACTGAACGACTGGGTCGCATCTCTGGCAACAGAACCAATAGAGCGAACAACCAGCCGGTTGGGTAGCAATCCTGGATTTGTTTTGGGACTATATCTTGTGAAAGGATGAAACAGTATGAATAAATTAATAAAAATAATGTTTTTAATTAAAATATGTCAATCATTATCTGAATATGTTGGTAACTGCAAACCATTACAGACTACAAAGGGAAGCACAGCCGAGAGCTGCCCAGTGACACGAGCCTACCGGACGAACTAAACTACTTCAATGTTCGCTTCGAGGCAAATAACACTGAAACATGCATGAGAGCACCAGCTGTACGGGGAAGACTGTGTGATCACGCTCTACGCAGCTGATGTGAGTAAGACCTTAAGACAGGTCAACATTCACAAGAGCGCAGGGCCAGACGGATTACCAGAGCGTGTACTGCGAGCATGCGCTTACCAACTAGCAGTGTCTTTACTGATGTTTTCAACCTCTCCATGTCCGAGTCTGTAATACCAACATGTTTTATGTGCCCAAGAACACTAAGGCAACCTGACTAAATGACTACCGACCTGTAGCACTCACGTCTGTAGCCATGAAGTGCTTTGAAAGGCTGGTCACGGCTCACATCAACACCATCATCCCAGAAACACTAGACCCACTCCAATTTGCATACCGCCCCAACAGATCCACAGATGATACAGTCTCTATTGCACTCAACACTGCCCTTTCCCACCTGGACAAATGGAACAACTATGTTGGAATGCTACACATTGATCACAGCTCAGCGTTCGACACCATAGTGCCCTCAAAGCTCATCAATAAGCTAAGGACCCTGGGACTAAACACCTCTCTCCTTAACTGGATCCTCAACTTCCTGATGGGCCGCCCCCAGGTGGTAAGAGTAGGTAACAACACATCCACCACGCTGATCCTCAAAACAGGGGCCACTCAGGTGTGCGTGCTCAGCCCCCTCCTGTACTCCCTGTTCACTCATGACTACACGGCCAGGCACAATTCCAACACCATCACGACACAACAGTGGTAGGCCTGATCACCGACAACAACGAGACAGCCTATAGGGAGGAGGTCAGAGACCTGGCAGTGTGGTGCCAGGACAACAACCTCTTCCTCAACGCGATCAAGACAAAGGAGATGATTGTGGACTACAGGAAAAAGAGGACCAAGCACGCCCCCATTCTCATCGACGGGGCTGCAGTGGAGCAGGTTGAGAGTTCCTTGGTGTCCACATCACCAACAAACTAACATGGCTCCCTAAATGTTATTAGCATATCGAATGTGCGACCTGGGCCGGGAAAATCCTGGATCATTGTTATTCTAACTTCCTCAACGCATACAAGGCCATTCTCCGTCCTCATTTCAGCAAGTCTGACCATGACTCCATTTTGTTGCTCCCAGCCTATGGACAGAAACTAAAACAGGAAATGAACGTGCTCAGGTATGTTCAACTCTGATCCGACCAATCTGATTCCACGCTTCAAGATTGCTTCGAGCACGCTGACTGGGATATGTTCCGGACAGCATCAGACAACAACATTGATGTATGCGCTGATTCAGTGAGCGAGTTTATTAGCAAGTTCATCGGTGATGTTGTACCCATAGCAACTATTAAAACCTTCCCAAACCAGAAACCGTGGATTGATGGCAGCATTCGCGTAAAACTGAAAGCGCGAACCACTGCTTTTAACCAGAGTAAGGTGACCGGAAACATGATTGAATACAAACAGTGTAGCTATTCCCTCCGCAAGGCAATCAAACAAGCTAAGCATCAGTATAGAGACAAAGTAGAGTCACAATTCAACGGCTCAGACACGAGAGGAATGTGGCAGGGTCTACAGTCAATCACGGACTACAAAAAGAAAACCAGGCCCGTCGCGGACCACGATGTCCTGCTCCCGAGACAAACTAAATAACTTCTTTGCTCGTTTTGAGGACAATACAGTGCCACCGACACGGCCCGCTACCAAAACCTGCGGGCTCACCTTCACCGCAGCCAACGTGAGTAAAACATTTAAGCGTGTTAACCCTCCCAGATGGCATCCCTGGCCGTGTCCTCAGAGCATGCACAGACCAGCTGGCTAGTGTGTTTACAGACATATTTAATCAATCCTTATCCCAGTCTGCTGTTCCCACATGCTTCAAGAGGGCCACCATTGTTCCTGTTCCCAAGAAAGCTAAGGTAACTGAGCTAAATGACTATCGCCCCATAGCACTCACTTCCGTCATCATGAAGTGGTTTGAGAGACTAGTCAAGGATCATATCACCTCCATCCTACCAGACACCCTAGACCCACTCCAATTTGCTTACCGTCCCAATAGGTCCACAGACGACGCAAATCGCAATCACACTGCACACTGCCCTAACCCATCTGGACAAGAGCAATACCTATGTAAGAATGCTGTTCATCGGCTACAGCTCAGCATTTAACACCATAGTACCCTCCAAACTCGTCATTAAGCTCGAGACCCTAGGTCTCGACCCAGCCCTGACGGGCCGGCCCCAGGTGGTGAGGGTAGGAAACAACATCTCCACCCCGCTGATCCTCAACACTGGGGCCCCACAAGGGTGCGTTCTCAGCCCTCTCCTGTACTCCCTGTTCACCCATGACTGTGTGGCCAAGCACGCCTCCAACTCAATCATAAAGTTTGCTGACAACCCAACAGTGGTAGGCTTGATTACCAACAACAACGAGACGGCCTACAGGGAGGAGGTGAGGGCCCTCGGAGTGTGGTGTCAGGAAAATAACCTCTGACTAAACGGCAAAAAAACAAAAGAAATGATCGTGGACTTCAGGAAACAGCAGAGGGAGCATCCCCCTATCCACATCGACGGGACAGTAGTGGAGAAGGTGGAAGGTTTTAAGTTCCTCGGTGTACACATCACGGCCAAACTGAAATGGTCCACCCACACAGACAGCGTGGTGAAGAAGGAGCAACAGCGCCTCTTCAACCTCAGGAGGCTGAAGAAATTCGACTTGTCACCAAAAACACTCACAAACGTCTACAGATGCACAATCGAGAGCATCCTGTCGGGCTGTATCATCGCCTGGTACGCAACTGCTCCGCCCACAACCGTAAGGCTCTCCAGAGGGTAGTGAGGACTGCACAACGCATAACAAAAAGATCATCAAGGACAACAACCACCCGAGCCACTGCCTGTTCACCCCGCTATCATCCAGAAGGCGAGGTCAGTACAGGTGCATCAAAGCTGGGACCGAGAGACTGAAAAACAGCTTCTATCTCAAGGCCATCAGACTATTAAACAGCCATCACTAACATTGAGTGGCTGCTGCCAACATACTGACTTAAATCTCTAGCCACTTTTAATAATAGAAATTTGGATGTAACAAATGTATCACTAGCCACTTTAAACAATTTTGTATATACTGTTTACATATCTGACATTACTCATATCAAATGTATACACTGTACTCTATACCATCTACTGAATCTTGCCTATGCCGTTTGGCCATCGAATCAAATCTCTAGCCACTTTAATAATTAAAAAGTGGATGTAAATGTATCACTAGCCACTATAAACGATGCCATTTATATAATGTTTACATATCCTACATTACTCATCTCATATGTATATACTGTACTCTATACCATCTACTGCATCTTGCCTATGCCGGTCAGCCATCGCTCATCCATACATTTATATGTACATACTCGTATTCATTCCTTTACACTTGTGTGTATAAGGTAGTTGTTGTGAAATTGTTAGATTACTTGTTAGATACTACTGCATGGTCGGAACTACAAGCACAAGCATTTCGCTACACTTGCATTAACATCTGCTAACCATGTGTATGTGACAAATACAATTTGATTTATATATTGCTATTTTTTACTGCTCCTCTTTATTTACTTGTTGCTTTTATCTCTTATTCTTATCCATATTTTTTGAAACTGTATTGTTGGTTAGGGGCTAGTAAGTAAGCATTTCACTGTAAGGTATTCGGTGCATGTGAATAATAAAATTTGATTTGTTTTAACCTGTTGTATAAAAGTGATAATGCCCTCGAAGCCGGTGTTTGAGGATACATAGGCATATATACAGTTGAAGTCGGAAGCTTACATACACTTTAGCCAAATACATTTAAACTCAGTTTTTCCACAATTCCTGACATTTAATTCTAGTAAAAATGCCCTGTCTTAGGTCAGTTAGGATCACCACTTTATTTTAAGAATGTGAAATGTCAGAATAATAGTAGAGAGAATGATTTATTTCAGCTTTTATTTATTTCATCACATTCCCAGTGGGTCAGAAGTTTACATACACTCAATTAGTATTTGGTAGCATTGCCTTTAAATTGTTTAACTTGGATCAAACATTTCGGTTAGCCTTCTACAAGCCTCCCACAATAAGTTGGGTGAATTTTGGCCCATTCCTCCTGACAGAGCTGGTGTAACTGAGTCAGGTTTGTAGGAACACTCTTTTTCAGTTCTGCCCACACATTTTCTATAGGATTGAGGTCAGGGTTTTGCCACTCCAATACCTTGACTTTGTTGTCCTTAAGCCACTTTGCCACAAATTTGGAAGTATGCTTGGGGTCATTGTCCATTTCGAAGACCCATTTGCGACCAAGCTTTAACTTCCTGCCTGATGTCTTGAGATGTTGCTTCAATATATCCACATAATTGCCATTCCTCATGATGCCATCTATTTTGTGAAGTGCACCAGTCCCTCCTTCAGAAAAGAACCCCAACAACATGATGCTGCCATCCCCGTGCTTCACGGTTGGGATGGTGTTCTTCGGCTTGCAAGCCTCCCCATTTTTCCTACAAACATAACAATGGTCATTATGGCCAAACAGTTCTATTTTTGTTTCATCAGACCAGAGGACATTTCTCCAAAAAGTACGATCTTTGTCCCCATGTGCAGTTGCAAACCGTAGTCTGGCTTTTTTTATGTCGGTTTTGGAGCAGTAGGACTTGTTATGTCGATATAGGACTTGTTTTACTGTAAATATAGATACTTTTGTACCTATTTCCTCCAGCATCTTCACAAGGACCTTTGCTGTTGTTCTGGGATTGATTTGCACTTTTCGCACCAAAGTACGTTCATCTCTAGGTGACAGAACACGTCTCCTTCCTGAGCGGTATGACGACTGCGTGGTCCCATGGTGTTTATACTTGCATACTATTGTTTGTACAGATGAACGTGGTACCTTCAGAAGTTTGGAAATTGCTACAATTTACACATTTTCTGAGGCCTTGTCTGATTTCTTTTGATTTTTCCATGATGTCAAGCAAAGAAGCACTGAGTTTGAAGGTAGGCCTTGAAATACATCCACAGGTACACCTCCAATTGACTCAAATTATGTCAATTAGCCTAACAGAAGCTTCTAAAGCCATGACATCATTTTCTGGAATTTTCCAAGCTGTTTAAAGGCACAGTCAACTTAGTGTATGTAAACTTCTGACCAACTGGAATTGTGATACAGTGAATTATAAGTGAAATAATCTGTCTGTAAACAATTGTTGGAAAAACTACTTGTGTCATGCACAAAGTAGATGTCCTAACCGACTTGCCAAAACAATAGTTTGTTAACAAGAAATTTGTGGAGTGGTTGAAAAACTAGTTTTAATGACTCCAACCTAAGTGTATATAAACTTCCGACTTCAACTGTATATAACAAAGGTGCCAATATATCCTCCAAACACAGACTTCTCAGCCATTATCACTTAAATAAGACATTCCACTCTGAGGTGCTGAATGAGGAGCCCAGTAGGTATGAGGTAAGAGTTAGTAGGCATGATTAGTTAGTTTGTTTCTGGTAGCCTCACTACCACTGAAAAATGTTTTGTGGGCTTCTGCACTTTACTTTGAAGTCATCACTGGGTTCAAGCTGTGATTTTGGCTTGACACTTTTTTCGAAAGCCACGTGTACTACTTATGTCAAAAGGTGTGTCTGCACTCTTCACAGAACAGCTCAATAATAAAAAGACCAGCTGTGAGGGCCTTCTTGGATGAGGAGTCAAGAGCCAAATGTTCTGGAACATTGCAGTGCAAGAATCTCAGTCAACAACAATGTCAACCAAAGCCTCTTCAGGGCCATTTCCTGGACACAGATTAAGCCTAGTCCTAGAATTCATATTTTTTTCACCCAACTTTTAACCTAAATCCAATGACATGGTGGCATTTTTGGTTGATTTCACATTGATTTCACATTAGTTGACAACTCAACCAAATGTAAATCAAAAGTGGGTTTGTAGTGGGTTTGTAGTGGGTTTGTAGTAGGTTTGTAGTAGGTTTGTAGTGGGTTTGTAGTAGGCAGGTTGTTTACCTCCACATTATTGGCCATGGTGTTGATGAATTTAAATCCTGGAATCCTTTTGTCGCTGCACACCACGCCCACGTCCTCTGTGTGCTTGCAGTCGGAGACGCCGATCCCGTTGGACATGCACAGTGCCAGGGTCTTCTCTTTCCCAGTGCACTGGACATTGTCAAACCAGATGCGCCCTGAAAAAAAGCAGGAATATCAACACATTGTAGATACATCAAGACCTCCGTAGGGAGGAATCTTTTCTTCACCTGACCAGTGGTAGCTAGCGAGGCCAAACAGCCAAGCAAATTTGGCAAAGTGGACTGGACACTGGCAGCAATTCTGCTGCTGAGAATGTACACTCACTCCCTTAACCCTACCATATCTCCGCTATAGATGTGGATTATTCATTTTGGTGAAATATGAGTCCGAATGTATTGTAAAAGCTTCACTGGGAAAATTGCTTAACACTGGCCAATAAAAGTCATCCTTGAAAATAGAGTCAATTATTTCCCCTTTCCCTTATCATTACACACCTGCATAATGGGTTGAAGTGTAATAGCAGACATTTTACCTTCTCCTTTCCCATATTTAGAGGATGGAGACCAGGAGACAGCCTCCAGGTAGCCCAACTCCCTGCACACCACCTGGGCAGAGTGAATAGAGAAGTCATCATCACAGACCGTGCCCCACTCGCCATCATAGAAAACCTCCACGCGCCCCTCGTTGTGCTTGCGCTTATCCCCCGCCAAACGCAGCTGTATCCTGGGTGTGTCAGGTGGCAGCTCCGGTGCAGTGTACTGCTCCTGCTCTGGCTCTGGGTAGCCCTGTGGATAGCCGTGTGGGTAGCCTAGTTGTTCATACTGGGCCCGACACAGCTTTAACAGGCCCAGCAGGATGGTGAAGCAGTAGGGGAGTGACCAGGGGGCCAGCATGGTGGTGTCTGTCAAGTCAGACAGTAGACAGAAGAGGTTATCAGTGGGAGAGTAGAGAGTAGGAAAAGAACATTACTCATAAAAATAAATAAAAAATGTGGCTACTTTATCATATGTTTTTTTACTGGGAGACTGGTAGTTGGAATTTAGCTAAAGAAGTACCCTACATTCAAAGTATTTCAGTGACACTGATTGAGGCCATTATTAGGTGGGGGAACAGAGTTGTGGCATGATGTCATCGTGAGGCATGAAGTCACAGAGAAAAACTCTGATTTACAGCTTGTCCTGACTCCTGCTCCGAGGTGCCCCTTGGA
Source organism: Brachymystax lenok tsinlingensis (assembly GCA_030435695.1). NCBI lineage: Eukaryota > Metazoa > Chordata > Actinopteri > Salmoniformes > Salmonidae > Brachymystax > Brachymystax lenok. Next base: position 17,996,075 of record CM059807.1, on the reverse strand, counting down.
GCCTTGTGAGTCAGTAACAAAGAGCATTTAAACACACAAATGTACATCTGTAGATCCCATAGCCTATCCACAGACCTGAGCAATAGTGTCTAAATCAAGTTATGGTCTTATAACCAGTATCAATGACATTAAAATATATGTATGATAGATGGTTTTAATGAAACAGCATAACTCCTTTTAAGACTGCTGCAACATTTCACACAAAGCACTGAGCCATTGAACAATAAAGTTGCTTTCAAATTATGTAAACTAAAGGCTATGTCTGTCTGGAAGTGGAAGCTGGATCTTCCTATTTGCCAGCATCTTTCTTTTTCCATCGCTGAAACGTGGCAGTTGGTTTCACAAGTTACAAAACATAGATGTTACAAAATCAAGCCCAACAGCTGGCATCAAGCCCACAGGGTGTGCATCTCCTCACAACGGCACGTAGGCGTCATAACCAGGCTGATGTTTTTTTTAAACCACATGGATAAAGATCCACACAGAAGATACAGTACTGTATGGCTAATGTGATCTGGAATCTAGGATATATGAACTGCTATCTTTCATTTAAACTCAATCCTGTTTTAGCACTCTAAGATTTAGGGACTCAAAGTGGAATGCAGACAGTACAGAATCACAAAGAAGTTCCTAGAGCAAATATAAGGTAAAGATTCAAAAGTATAAGATGGACCACCCCATGAAATGGTGACCTCTTGGATCAAACAGAAGTCTCCTGGCAACAGCCAATCAAACAAAGTATCCAGGAAGCTCTGCCTCCCTTTGGTCTTAAGTGAAAACCAATATGTCCAGGCAGAGAAACTCAACACATCAGCATCTATCAACAATCTAAAATGCTTCTTTTACTGCTTTTAAAAAAGAAAGACATTAATTCCATGATGAGACACAGAAGAATGGCACACTTGTCTTTTCTCCTCATGTTTCACCGCCAGACAGCTAGACACATAACTACCACTGACTAAGGACAGCAGGGCATCTGGGTCATAGGGAGGAGGTTCCGGGGTCAATGTGTCAGGTCAGAACAAAGAGTTAGAGCCTTCCAAATATCTTTCTCACACCATTAGAATGTTTAGAACGAACTGGATCATTCTAGATAGAAGAAGACTGTCTTATCATGCATGGATGGCAATTTATACACTTTATAAATGCATTATACATAGGCAGCTCATAGAAAGTGTTACCAAACCATCAACTTGAATAGTTATTTCACTGTTCCTTCTAGGACAAGACAGTAAAGTAAAATCAAGTCAGAGAACTCCTGGCACATGTCATTGATTTACAGGTAACTGACAAAATAAAGGAAACACCAACATAAAGTGTCTTGATATGGTGTTGGGACACCACGAGCTGCCAGAACAGCTACAATGCTCCTTGGCATAGATTCTACAAGTGTCTGGAATTATTGGATGGATGCGACATCATTCTTCTATGAGAAAGTCCATAATTTGGGGTTTTGTTGATGTGGAAAAATCTGTCTCAGGCGTGTTCAATTGGGTTGAGATCTGATGACTAACACACACAGACAAGTCACACACACACGCACACACACCCTTTAAACCCCTATGGTCCTTTGAGACCCCTCTTTCAAAGTTACTGAGATCTCTTCTTTTAGCCATGGTAGCCAAAATAATGGGCAACAATCTTTATATGTGACCCTATTAGCATGATAGAACTCAGGAACCACACCTGTGTGGAAGCACCTGCTTTTAATATACTATGTATCCATTTACTCAAGTGTTTCCTTTATTTTGGCAATTACGTGTATATCACAGAAGAGCACATCCAGGTAATAATTCACAATATAGCCATATAACATTCTCTGCAACCTAATTACATAGCTACTACAGGCTATAGAGACTGCGAGCACCAATCATCTATGGCAAGAGTGAGAAATCAGCTTGCAATCATGAAGTCCACAAAAGCAAAAAACCTTTCTCTCCTCCTGTAGTCTAAACTGTAGTTTAAAACACTGTGCACCCTACAGCACACCTGGCACCCACATATCACAAACTCCACAACTATCCACACCTGGCATAATTTATATCAGAGATCCCACAATGCTGACATCATCCTTGTTTGGGAACCATGTAAAACAAACTGTGGTGAATTCCATCTCAGCAATATCCAGTATTACAGGCAAATAGAAACTTCTATAAGAATTTGGTACAAACTGCATTTGGTTATATGTGGTGTGGCATATAAGGATAAAGCATAAACACCAAATTTTACATGACAATCTCAAAGACCAAAAGTCAAACACATTTTTTCCAGTAATATCCAGTAATAATTGGATATTAATAGTTGTTGCATTAACCAACTTTTCAAGTTATTTCCAATTACTTTGAAAAAAAAGTTCTCACCACAAACGATTTTTTTTAAATTATCTTGATCCTTTATTGAAGTCTGTAGATGGCTGTCTAATAACATGCACGTCCCAAAATCGTCGCTTTACTCCCCAAAGATTGCTATGTGCCTTACGGATGTTTTACCCCGCTAAACTTTCACTCCCACATGCAATTTCAATGCCGCCTTCGACCAAATTACGCCTTGTGCAACTGCACAGTAACGCCCACTGCTTAAAATGACCTCACCGATGTCCCGAGCGCTGAAATAGGAAAAGCCTGAATTCCTAGGGATTTGGAGCGACACCGGGGACGCGATAGCATCGCAGACGGGCAGCAAAACTGATCCTAGGTCAATAGGGTCCGGTGCAGCTCAACAACCATCTTGCTTTTGTGCCACATTGGTAATTTCGGCACACAGAACCAAAAAACACACCCTTGTCATGAATTGAGTGTACACATTCAGAAAGCAAAGATCCACATACTTTTTTGTGATCAAATGTTTATTTATTAATAATAGTCAGCAAACATGAATACATACAAACATGAATACATAATTAAACTACACCACCATCCCCCCATCCCACCCCACCCAAGGACCTAAGGGATCAAATTAAATAACAGATCCACATACTTTGTGTAACATTTTGCACCTGTATAGCCAGCCCTACCTTATCTAAAATGTCTTGTAGTCCGCTATACACAAATATGCTATTGCGCATCAATTTAGTCTGATATTTGCTCTCTACACTGAATCCTTGATACTGCTGCCACCATGTGAAAAACATATAGCCCACTTCATCAAATTAATATTTTAGATTTAACAAGGTAAGTTGACTGAGAACACATTCTTATTTACAGCAACAACCTGGGGAATAGTTACAGGGGGAGAGGAGATGAACAAGCCAATTGTAAACTGGGGATGATTAGGTAACCATGATGGTATGTGGGCCAGATTGGGAATTTAGCCAGGACACCGGGGTTAACACCCCTACTCTTACGATAAGTTCCATGGGATCTTTAGTGACCACAGAGACAGGACACCCATTTAACAACCCATCCGAAAGACAACACCCTACACAGGGCATTGTCCCCAATCACTGCCCTGGGGCATTGGTATATATATTTTTTTAAACCAAAGGAAAGGGTGTCTCCTACTGGCACTACAACACCACTTCCAGCAGCATCTGGTCTCCCATCCAGGGACCACCCTGCTTAGCTTCAGAAACAAGCCAGCAGTGGGATGCAGGGTGGTATGCTGCTGGCAAAATAGGCCTAGCTGTAGCTTTTTCTACCCCACAAGAACACAACATATTGTTTGTGTGGCCAAACACTGAATGGTCAATATAAAGATTTGAAATGACCATTGAACAGATTCCCAAATCCCAGACTGTAGCTTTAATGATGAGACTACAGCCTAAATTGCATGCACAACAGGAATGGCAGTCACAAAGAAATGCTGAAATACAGTAATATCTTTGAGTATATCATACTTTATTCATCTTATTCATCTATCTTATTCATAACAAAACAAGGCAGCGATATAAAATCTACTATTTAATAAATTTATAAAACTTATATCTTGATGGGACACATATTATTGCTTACAACACTGTCATGACCAGGGCTAGCACTAGCCTTTTGGAGGCCCTAAGCAAGATTTGCTTGGGGGGGCTTCACCTCGCAGCCAAAACATTCCCGTGGTCCCATCTTGGCGGCGAAGAAAAACATTTTTAAGTTTGAAAGTACATTTCATGCAATTCTACTCATTTTGCCATGGGACAGAGAGAAATATTTGCAGTTTTACAGCTGATTTCCAGCAATTTTACACATTTTGCCATGACTTATGCCATGTTAAAGGGATACTTTGGGATTTTGACACTGAGGCCCTTTATTGACTTCCCCAGATGAACTTGTTGATAACATTTTAATGTCTCTTAGTGCGGTTTGAAGGAAGTTGCTAACTAGCGTTATTGCAATGTCTAACTAGCGTTAGCGCAATGACTGGAGATCTATGGGTATCTGCTAGCATGCAAGCAGGTACCCATAGACTTCCAGTTATTGTGCTGACGCTAGTTAGCATTGGCTTGCAAAACTACCTCTAACCTGCCTCATACTGGACACAGAAGCATAGAAATGGTATCCACAAGTTCATCTGACTCTAGAGAAGTAGATAAAGGGCCTCATTGCTGAAATCCCAAAGTATCACTTTAATATGATATCTGAGTGAGAATGACTAAAAAATCAATGTGAGCCCCCTGGAGTTCAGGGCCCCTTGGTATGTGCCCTGCGTGCCCAGTCAGTAATTTGGCCATGATTACTACAAGGTTTAGATAGCTGGCTAGACTAACTTACAAATCAAAACATTTTTAGGTGACATGGGCTAATTCAGTGACAGTCAGTGACTGACATAAGAGAAAAACTGGTGACGCAATACCACATTTTGAAATTGTACCTTGTGTATTTTACTGTATTAACTCTCAACAGTAAGTTCAGACCCCCAAGTGGCCAGGGGCCCTTATGCCCAGGGCTGGCCCTGGTCCTGACAGTGGCTAGGACATTCAGCATATTTGCTTAAGGCAACTTTGACCCAGCAGGGGCAGATAACATTTCTGGATAGCTTGCGTAGTATGGTTAGCGGCTGAGAGCGGGTTTGAAGCCTCCTCATCTCTTCCATTAGCTGTTGTCTTGAAGCAGTGGCTGCATATGAAAACATTAAAGTTTGTTGAATACACAAATGAGTTTAATACATCTGTGAATACACTTTCACCTAGTATGAATATAGTATTGGAAATTAAAATAGCATTTTCAGATGTCATTCAAATAATGAATCTGTTTTAGACCAAACAGGGGTTATAACAATCTCACAACACAGAATACTGTACTCATAAAACAATGCAAACAGCTATGAAGATATTACAGCTCTATCTGCATACATAGTATGGGACAAATCTGTTCTGGTTTTTACACATCATATTCAGTGCTGCACTCGGTCTGGACATGTGACTTGGTAACATGACATCAGAAGGTTTGTTGCACTCACACTGTAGCCCAGGTCTTCACTTGTAGGCTCTGATCGTTGCCATTTCTGATTGGACAGAATTTTCAGGACGACCAATCCAAAGGCTACAATCAAGACTCCTAACGAGTTGGCGACCAATGCCTCAGGTGGCAGGTTGCCATATGGCTCTGTCCCATTGGTGGTTCCTTTCCTGAAGAAAGAATCAATACAAGACTTTGCACAGTTTGAATAGTATTGTCCAACACAGGTTGATGTCATTTTTGTCTTTAGCTATATTTTGGAAATATGTGTTTAAATAGTACATTGTTTCCTACTCAGTAAAAAAATATAAAATGTTTCCCAAATGGCAACCTATTCCCTAGTACAGTATTTCTAAATCCTGTTCCTATGGATTCAAAGAGGTGCACATGTTCGTTTTTTCCTTAGCACTAACATACAGTGAATTTGGAAAGATTTCAGACCCGTTGACATTTTCCAATTGTATATATATATAAAATAAACTGAAATATCACATTTATTACATAAGCATTCAGACCCTTTACTCAGACCCGATTACAGCCTCGCATCTTCTTCAGTATGAGCTACAAACTTGGCACACCTGTATTTGGAGAGTTTCTCCCATTCATCTCTGCAGATCCTCTCAAGCTCTGTCAGGTTGGATGGGTAGCGACGCTGCACAGGTTTTTTCAGGTCTCTCCAGAGATGTTAGATCTCGTTAAAATCTGGGCTCTGGTTGGACAGAGACTGGGAGACTAGTCAGGATCGAGGGAAAGATTAACAGAGCAAAGTACAGAGAGATCCTTGATTAAATCCTGCTCCAGAGCGCTCAGGACCTCAGACTGGGAAGAAGGTTAATCTTCCAACAGGACAACAACCCTTCAAGGACATTCAGAGACTGGTCCTGAAGGCACTCCTGCATTGTCTTGGCTGTGTGCTTAGGGTTGTTGTCCTGTTGGAAGATTAACTTTCTTCACAGTCTGAGGTCCTGAGCGCTCTGGAGCAGGATTTAATCAAGGATCTCTCTGTACTTTGCTCTGTTAATCTTTCCCTCAATCCTGACTTGTCTCGCAGTCTCTGTCGCTGAAAAACATCCCCACAGAATGATGCTGCCACCACCATGCTTCACCGTAGGGACGGTGCCAGGTTTCCTCCAGAAGTGACGCTTGGCATTCAGGCCAAAGAGTTCAATCTTGGTTTCATCAGACCAGAGAATCTTGTCTCTCATGGTCAGAGTCCTCAGGTGCCTTTTGGAAAACTCCAAGCGGGCTATCATGTGCCTTTTACTGAAGAGTGGCTTCTGTCTGGCCGCTCTACCATAAAGGCCCGATTGGTGGAGTGCTGCAGAGATGGCGGTTGTTCTGGAAGGCTATCCCACCTCCCCAGAGGAACTCTGGAGCTCTGTCAGAGTGACCATCGGGTCCTTGGTCACCTTCCTGACCAAGGCCCTTCTCCACCGATTGCTCAGTTTGGCCGGGCGGCCAGCTCTAGGAAGAGTCTTGGTGGTTCCAAACTTCTTCCATTTAAGAATGATGGAGGCCACTGTGTTCTTGGGGATCTTCAATGTTGAAGCCATTTTTTGGTACCCTTCCCCAGATCTGTGCACGACACAATCCTGTCTTGGAGCTATACGGACACTTCCTTCGACCTCATGGCTTGGTTGTTGCACTGATGTGCACTGTCAACTGTGGGACCTTATATAGACAGGTGTGTGCCTTTCCAAATGATGTACAATGAAGTTGTAGAAACATCTCAAGGATGATCAATGGAAACAGGATGCACCTGAGCTCAATTTCAAGTCATAGCAAAGGGTCTGAATACTTAGGCAAATTTTTAATACAGAACCTGTTTTCTACTTTGTGTGTAGATTGACGAGGAACAAATGTAATCTAGAACCTAAAAGGGTTCTTCGGCTGTCCTCATAGCAGAACCCTTTAAATAACCCTTTTTGATTCCAGGTAGAACTGTTTTGGATTCCATGTTCATTTCCACAGAGGGTTCTACATGGAACCCAAAAGGGTTCTACGTGGAACCAAAAAGTGTTCTCCTATGGGGACAACTAAACAACCCTTTTGGAAACCTTTTTTTTTTTTTAAAGAGTTTATAGTGAATAGGGTGCTATTTGAGACACAGCCAATGTTCCTTACAGTGCAAAGAAGAGCTTCTCGTTGATCCCTGAGATGCAGGACACAATGCTGAGTATCAGTATGCAGCCTCCCATCCACACATGGGCAGGCTTAAGCAGCTTGAGGAATGACATGGGTGAGCAGGGCAGGAGGAAGCCAGCAAGGCCCATCACCCACTGAAAACAAAACATATGTCAGCCTCTCACAGCCATAGAAAGTGGCATAACGATTCTAACAATCACCATACATGCCAAGTACGAAATAATATGTCTAGGCCATTATATGGCGTAATATGAGTAGATAATTGTTTTTAAGACAATGCCGTTTTAATTTGTGTGTTGGCAGTGGCAGAAATACTAAACCTGAGTGGTGAAGAGTGCTGTAGTGCAAATTCCAATCCAGCTGTGCAAGGAGTAGAGGTTGGTAGTGTTGTTGGCATTGTGGAAGTCAAACACTGCACAGAGGCCAATGATGGAGCAGAGCAGGGCCAAGAGCATGACACCAGCATGCAGCAGTTTCCAGGGCAGCTTATTCTGCCCCCATGTGAGGGGAACGCGGTACAACACCGCTCCTAGAGATAAGACAGGTAAAGACACAAACATTTTAAAAGGTCACCACTCACTTTACTTGGATACAAGCGGCAATTGAAGCTTTGTTTTAATTGTCTTCATCTCATGTATACAGTACACCAGGGCTATTCAACTATATTCTTACAGTGGCTAGATCTAAAAATGCAGGGGGGCCAGACATTTTCCATAAGCGATTATTCTTTTGAAGAACTGTGTAAAAAAGCAACACACACACACCAATAAAGCACTTATCTTAAAATTAAATGTTGCTAAAAGTAATTACGAAAGAAGTGGAAGGCGCTCAACCAACGTGAGTCGAGGTGCAACCAAAACATTTTATAATCATTGAAAAGGAAAAGCACAACTAGGGCTGTGGAGGTCACGAAACTTCATCAGCCTGTGACTGTCAAGCAAAAAACTGTCGGACTCAAGGTAATTAACATAAACACATTTCACATCTCCTGGCTTCCAAATATAGCCTACAAGACATTTTTTAAAGTCTAATAAATCCCTTAAATATAGCCTAGACCTTCACAATAAATCCATTATATATTTTAGACAGATCTAAAGAAGCATGATTTGAAGAAAATGTAGTCTATTTCAGAAGAAAAGAAGAGCATACTCTTGAGTTGTCCTTATGTTAGGTCCTGCTATGGCTATGCCAAATGGCTGTGGACTATACTAGTTCATTTAGAAGATAAGATTTGCTTAAAATTCCGTTTCATTATTTTATAGTATGAATAATAAAATTGAACAAAGCTGAATGAAATATAAATATTTTCTCCAACGATTTGAGGGAGTGCGCACATGGGGCTATTATGCGTTGAGCAACAAAGATATAGGTATCCCTTACAGTTGAAGTCGGAAGTTTACATACACCTCACCCAAATACATTTAAACTCAGTTTTTCACAATTCCTGACATTTAATTCTAGTAAAAATTCCCTGTTTTAGGTCAGTTAGGATCACCACCTTATTTTAAGAATGTGAAATGTCAATAATAGTTGAGTGAATGATTTATTTCAGCTTTTTTTTCTTTCCTCACAAGTTTACATACAACTCAATTCATATTTGGTAGCATTGCCTTTAAATTATTTAACTTGGGTCAAACGTTCTGGGTAGCCTTCCACAAGCTTCCCACAATAAGCTGGGTGAATTTTGGTCCATTCCTCCTGACAGAGCTGGTGTAACTGAGTCAGGTTTGTAGGCCTCCTTGCTTGCACACGCTTTTTCAGTTCTGCCCACAAAGGTTCTATGGGATTGAGGTCAGGGCTTTGTGATGGCCACTCCAATACCTTGACTTTGCTGTCCTTAAGCCATTTTGCCACAACTTTGATAGTATGCTTGGGGTCATTGTCCACTTGGAAGACCCATTTGCAACCAAGCTTTAACTTCCTGACTGATGTCTTGAGATGTTGCTTCAATATATCCACATAATTGTTCTTCCTCATGATGCCATCTATTTTGTGAGGTGCCACCCCCGTGCTTCATATTTGGGATGGTGTTCTTCGGCTTGCAAGCCTCCCCTTTTTCCTCCAAACATAACGATGGTCATTATGGCCAAACAGTTCTATTTTTGTTGCATCAGACCAGAGGACATTTCTCCAAAAAGTACGATCTTTGTCCCCATATGCAGTTGCAAACCGTAGTCTGGCTTTTTTATGGCGGTTTTGGAGCAGTGGCTTCTTCCTTGCTGAGCGGCCTTTCAGGTTATGTCGATATAGGACTCGTTTTACTGTGGATATAGATACTTTTGTACCTGTTTTCTTCCAGCATCTTCACAAGGTTCTTTGCTGTTGTTCTGGGATTGATTAGCACTTTTCGCACCAAAGTACATTCCTCTCTAGGAGACAGAACACGTCTCCTTTCTGAGCGATATGATGGCTGCGTGGTCCCATGGTGTTTATACTTGCGTACTATTGTTTGTACAGATGAACGTGGTACCTTCAGGCGTTTGGAAATTGCTCCCAAGGATGAACCAGACTTGTGGAGGTCTACAACTTTTTTTCTAAGGTCTTGGCTGATTTCTTTTGATTTTCCCATGATGTCAAGCAAAGAGGCACTGAGTTTGAAGGTAGGCCTTGAAATACATCCACAGGTACACCTCCAATTGACTCAAATTATGTCAATTAGCCTATCAGAAGCTTCTAAAGCCATGACATTTTCTGGAATTTTCCAAGCTGTTTAAAGGCACAGTCAACTTAGTGTATGTAAACTTCTGACCCACTGGAATTGTGATACAGTGAATTATAAGTGAAATAGTCTGTCTGTAAACAATTGTTGGAAAAATTACTTGTGTCATGCACAAAGTAGATGTCCTAACCGACTTGCCAAAAATATAGTTTGTTAACAAGAAATGTGTGGACTGGTTGAAAAACGAGTTTTAATGACTCCAACCTAAGTGTATGTAAACTTCCGACTTCAACTGTATATGCTACATTTAGAGTTATTAATGTAACTTTACTTGTTCTACAAACGTTGGGCTATATGTTTAGATGTTTTATTCATTGTAAGGCGGCACGGTGAGACTCTAATGATGATTTGAAAAAAGTCACTTGAAAGGCATAAACTCTGCTTAGTTTTTTTTTTTGCGCAGGCTGTACACACTCCAATAGTCTATCATTCACATTTTGACAAGCACTTGATAAAGCCTCGAATTTCACCGTGGCATCTACTTTCTGGCCGTAATGCACTCTAAAAAAAACATGACTTTTGCAGCCCGGAGTGTGGTGTTGTGCCCTTCTCCCTGAGTGTGCTGCGCAATCCGAAGTGTCTCTCACTAACGTGATCGGGTCTTTCTCACAGGCTACAAATCAGACACATCAGGGACGCAACTGCGCTAATTCCTTATCCAATTCCCGAGGTGCATATTGAAGATATTGGAAATGTCCACAACGAACAGCAAAAGCACTAGCCTATGTTAATCTACTATCCCCCATCGCACAAAAGTCGACCTATTCTATTCTGTGCGAGAAATAAATATTCCAAACATAGTCCGGGACAGTTATGGGATAAAATAGATCCCAAATTAATACAACCACTAGCATCAAAAAAACTTTTATGCAATGTGGCTGACGCAACAGATCAGAACGTTTAGCTTAAAATGTTGATAAACTATTAGGCTATTTCTTCACATTATAAGCGCAGCAATACGCACATGGTAGTAGGCTATAAGTGCGAATGTTCCATTAGCGGAAAACACCATTAGCAAAAGAGACCGCAAATATAATTATGCATGTAATGATTTTATTATAAAAGGTCATTTTTATGGTGAAAATTGTCTTCCTCAAACTTGAAACTCACACCGGAGATGGCTGCCGTTTTACTGTCTCCAAACCAATTGTGCTACTGAGTGTTTTTTTCGAGTTATTTGTCACTGTATTTGTACAAACTGTTTCTGCCACTGTCTCTTATGACAGAAAAGAGCTTCAAGAAAAGAGCTCAGCAGGTATATCTCACTGGTCACCCCCAAAGCCAATTCCTCCTTTGGCCGACTCTCCTTCCATTTCTCTGCTGCCAATGACTGGAACAACTACAAAAATCTCTGGAGACTGGAGACACTTATCTCCCTCACCAGCTGTCAGAGCAGTTCACAGACCCCTGCAGCTGTATATAGCCCATCTGTAAATAGCCCAACCAACTACCTCATCCACTACCGTATTTATTTATTTATCTTGTTCCTTTGCACCCCAGTTTTTCTACATTGCACATTCATCTACTGCACATCTACCATTCCAGTGTTTAAATGCTATATTGTAATTACCTCGCCACCATGGCCTATTTATTGCCTTACCTTCCTTATCCTACCTCATTTGTACTCTTTGTATATAGATTTGTTTTTTTTCTACTGTATTATTGACTGTATGTTTGTTTTACTCTATGTGTAACTCTGTGTTGTTGTATGTGTCGAACTGCTCTGCTTTATCTTGGCCAGGTCGCAGTTGTAAATGAGAACTTGTTCTCAAATTGCCTACCTGGTTAAATAAAGGTGAAATAAAATAAAATAAAAAAAGATATCAGGACCGCGATTACTCACCTCGTACTGAAAGATTTTTTTTAACGAGTCGAAAGCGAAGGATTTACTTCAGACACCCAAACAAGGCCCTCATCCCCATCATTCACAGGAGAAAGAGACGGAGATATCGGGGACGTAGGTCAGGGTGCCTTGTAAGGATCCGACAGCAGGGGATAATATGCCTTTCCCATTAGTACTATTAGCCAACGTACAATCATTGGATAACAAAATAGACGAACTACGATCACATATACAGTGGCAAGAAAAAATATGTGAACCCTTTGGAATTACCTGGATGTCTGCATACATTGGTCATCAAATTTGATCTGATCTTCCTCTAAGTCTCAACAATAGACACACATAGTGTGATTAAACTAAAAACACACAAATCATTGTATTTTTCTTGTCTATACTGAATACATAATTTAAACATTCACAGTGTAGGTTGGAAAAAGTATGTGAACACCTAGGCTAATGACTTCTCCAAAAGCTAATTGGTGTCAGGAGTCAACTAACCTGGAGTCGAATCAATAAGATGGGAGATGTTGGTTAGAGCTGCCTTGCCCTATAAAAACACTCACAAAATTAGAGTTTGCTATTCACAAGAAGCATTGCCTGATGTGAACCATGCCTTGAACTAAAGAGATCTCAGAAGACCTAAGACTAAGAATTGCTGCCTTGCATAAAGCTGTAAAGGGTTGCAAAAAGTATCTCTAAAAGTCAGTCCACTGTAAGACAAATTGTCTATAAATGGAGAAATTTCAGCACTACTGCTACTCTCCCTAGGAGCGGCCGTCCTGCAAATATGACTACAAGTGCACAGCGCAGAACGCTCAATGAGGTTAAGAAAAATCCTGTGTCAGCTAAAGACTAACATCTCTGTTGACAAGTCTACAATTCTTCTTACAAGCAAATTTAAAACAGTAAGCACCAGTGACTAAGGTCAATAAGTAAGTAGCCAGATGACGCAGATACTAAACTACAGGATTGTTGTGCAAGCACAGACTGGAATATGTTCTGGGATTCTTCCGATGGCATTGAGTACACCACATCAGCCACTGGCTTCATCAATAAGTGCATCGATTACATCATCCCCACAGTGACTGTACGAACATACCCCAAACAAAAGCTGTGGATTACCGGCAACATGCCCTTTCCCACCTGGACAAAAGGAACGCCTATGTGAGAATGATACTCATTGACTACAGCTCAGCGTTAACACCATAGTGCCCTCAAAGCTCATCACTAAGCTAAGGACCTTGGGACTAAACACCTCTCTCTGCAACTGGATGCTGACGGGCCACCCCCAGGTGGTAAGGGTAGGTAACAACATATCCGCCACGCTGATCCTCAACACGTGGGCCCCTCAGGGGTGTGTGCTCAGTCCCCTCCTGTAGTCTCTGTTCACTCATGACTGCATGGCCATGCACGACTCCAACACCATCATTAAGTTTGCCGATGACACAAGTGGTAGGCCTGATCACCGACAACGATGAGACAGCCTATAGGGAGGTCAGAGACCTGGCCGTGTAGTGCCAGGATAACAACCTCTTCCTCAACATGATCAAGACAAAGGAGATGGTTGTGGACTACAAGAAAAGGAGGACCGAGCACACCCCCATTCTCATCGACGGGGCAGTAGTGGAGCAGGTTGAGAGCTTCAAGTTTCTTGGCATCCACATGACCAACAAGCTATCATGGTCCAAACACACCAAGACAGTCGTGAAGAGGGCACAACAAAGACTATTCCCCCTCAGGAGTCTGAAAAGATCCTCAAATGGTTATACAGCTGCACCATCGAGAGCATCCTGACTGGTTGCATCACTGCCTGGAATGACAACTGCTCGGACTCGACCACAAGTCACTACAGAGGGTAGTGCGGCCCAGTACATCACTGGGTCCAAGCTTCCTGCCATCCAGGACTTCTATACCAGGCGGTGTCAGAGGAAGGCTCTAAAAATTGTTAAAGACTCCAGCCACCCTAGTCATAGACCGTTCTCTCTGCTACCGCATGGCAAGCAGTACCGGAGCGCCAAGTCTAGGTCCAAAAGGCTTCTTAACAGCTTCTACCCACAAGCCATAGAACTCCGACTCCTGAACAGCTAATCAAATGGCTACCCTGACTATTTGCATTTCCACGCTGCTGCTACTCTCTGTTTATTATCTATGCATAGTCACTAACTCTACCGACATGTACTGTTTACCTCAATTACCTCGACTAACCTGTGCCCCCGGTACCGGTACCCTGTGTATACAGCCTCGCTAATGTTATTTTACATTTTTTACTTAACACTTATTTTTCTTAAAACTGCATTGTTGGTTAAGGGCTTTTCACTGTAGAATTTCACTGTAACGTCTACACCTGTAGTATTCGGTGCATGTGACAAATAAATACAAATTGATTTATAGTGGAGTGGTAACGCGCGTGCTAGCAGTTGCTCCTGATGCCACTTGAGTACACTGCAGCATCCACCGAGAGGCTCTTGCTGCCAAGGGAATGCCTGACAGCTTGAAATACGTTTTGGACAGTACAGTGAAAATGGTTCACTTTGTTCAAGCACTATGCAATGATATGGGCAGCGACCATGTAACGCTTTTACAACATACAGAAGTGCGCTAGTTATCAAGGGGCAAAGTATTGACACACGTTCTTTTAAATTGAGAGACGAGCTTAAAGTTTTCTTAACTGACCATAATTTTCACTTGTCTGACCGCTTGCATGATGACGAGTTTCTCACATGACTGGCCTATCTGGGTGATGTTTTTTCTCGCCTGAATGATTTGAATCTAGGATTACAGGGACTCTCCTCAACTATATTCAATGTGCGGGACAAAATTGAGTCTATGACTAAGAAGTTGGAGCTCTTCTCTGTCTGCATTAACAAGGACAACACACAGGTATTTCCATCATTGTATGATTTTTTGTGTGCAAATGAACTCAAGCTTATGGACAATGTCAAATGTGATATAGCGAAGCACCTGAGTGAGTTCTGTGAAAATTTAATTTAATCAGAAGCCACTGCCAGATTTCTGGATTGGGCTGCGCTCAGAGTATCCTGCCTTGGCAAGTCGTGCTGTTAAGACACTGATGCCCTTTGCAACCACGTACCTATGTGAGAGTGGATTCTCGGCCCTCACTAGCATGAAAACTAAATACAGGCACAGACTGTGCGTGGAAAATGATTTAAGACAGACTCTCCCCAATACAACCCAACATTGCAGAGTAATGTGCATCCTTTCAAGCACACCCTTCTCATTAACCTGTAGTGAGTTATTCACAATTTTCGATGAACAAATAAGGTTTTAAATGTAAGATGGTTAAATAAAGAGCAAAATTATTTATTATTATTTGACACTTCCCACGACCCGGGTTGTGACAAAAACTCACACTCAATCTTATGTTTGATAAATGTATCGTATAGTGTGTGTGGCAGGCTTACAATTATGGCAAAAAAACAACATTTAAGAGTGCGCTGACCCTGGTGCTAGAGGGGGTACACAGCTGGAGGTTGAATGCTTGAAGGGGGGTACGGGACTATAAAAAGTTTTGGAACCACTGGGCTAGGCTACATGAGATGTGTGACTATGATTAGAAAATGTTGCAAAAAAAAGGCTTTGTTTCTATTGCTGGGCATCATTCACAAGTTATAATATATAATTCACCAGTGATAGGCTAATATTGTCACCCATCAGACTATTCTTGATTTAATCTTGTCTTTACATATACTAAATAATATATGTGTGACATTTGTTTTAATTTAGAATGGACCACTATCATGCACCTGTATCGAAAAATACATGTCATCTAAGCACTTAAATAGCAAATGGAGAACGCTTTTCCCCATGATTTATTTTCATGCCAGCAAGGTAAGCTATACTCCTGTTGTAAGGAGAAGCAATGTGCTTAATATTATGAAAGTTTAGAAAGGTAGGCTACTAATGACCAGCAGCAGCATTAAGGCTTGGAGAAGCCTAATTACCGTGACTAAACGGTCATGTGGAATTTGACTGCCTTCATGACTCGTGACCGCCGGTGTGGCGGTAATACGGTCACCGCAACAGCCCTAGGCACAACACTCGCTCAACATTTTTGTCAACAACTATTAAAAGCTTCTTAAAAGTAATTAGGTCATTTTAAAATTATCTGAAAACTAAGCATCTCAATAAATAACACAAGGATGCGTCAAATCAGGTAATGCCAAATTCCAGTCTGAAGGAAGTATGCTTTGAATTCATTTCCCTAAGTCATTAGATGTTTTTCTGTCACACTCCCTTCTAACGATTCCTTGTGAGCATCAGAGAGGGAAACAGAAGGCGCGTATTTGTTCCTGAGAGTCGTAGCTTTTAGGAATGGGGTCATACTATTGTGTAGAGCCAAATTCATATGAAGAAAATAATTATCCACATAAGCGCTAGAGACCGCAAATAAATTACATTTGGCACTGAATGTCAGATTTTGGCATGGATTTATTTTCAGATCTTTTATTAATGTTCAGAATTGATCAAAGGGCCAGTCTAAATTAATAAACGGCCCAGATTTGGCCTGAGGGCCTTCAGTTGAATAGCCCTGCAGTACACTGTCAACGTGGTTAAGTTCTTGACATGTCCACGGTGCAAGGGAAAGACGAGAAGGGAGCAGCGAAGGAAGTTAATGTGACTTTATTTAGCTTTCTATGTGCCAAAACACCAACACAGAATATCTTCATATACTACTTAACAATATACACTGCTCAAAAAAATAAAGGGAACACTTAAACAACACAATGTAACTCCAAGTCAATCACACTTCTGTGAAATCAAACTGTCCACTTAGGAAGCAACACTGATTGACAATAAATTTCACATGCTGTTGTGCAAATGGAATAGACAACAGGTGGAAATTATAGGCAATTAGCAAGACACCCCCAATAAAGGAGTGGTTCTGAAGGTGGTGACCACAGACCACTTCTCAGTTCCTATGCTTCCTGGCTGATGTTTTGGCCACTTTTGAATGCTGGCGGTGCTTTCATTCTAGTGGTAGCATGAGACGGAGTCTACAACCCACACAAGTGGCTCAGGTAGTGCAGCTCATCCAGGATGGCACATCAATGCGAGCTGTGGCAAGAAGGTTTGCTGTGTCTGTCAGCGTAGTGTCCAGAGCATGGAGGCGCTACCAGGAGACAGGCCAGTACATCAGGAGACGTGGAGGAGGCCGTGGGAGGGCAACAACCCAGCAGCAGGACCACTACCTCCGCCTTTGTGCAAGGAGGAGCACTGCCAGAGCCCTGCAAAATGACCTCCAGCAGGCCACAAATGTGCATGTGTCTGCTCAAACGGTCAGAAACAGACTCCATGAGGGTGGTATGAGGGCCCAACGTCCACAGGTGGGGGTTGTGCTTACAGCCCAACACCGTGCAGGACATTTGGCATTTGCCAGAGAACACCAAGATTGGCAAATTCGCCACTGGCGCCCTGTGCTCTTCACAGATGAAAGCAGGTTCACACTGAGCACGTGACAGGCGTGACAGAGTCTGGAGACGCCGTGGAGAACGTTCTGCTGCCTGCAACATCCTCCAGCATGACCGGTTTGGCGGTGGGTCAGTCATGGTGTGGGGTGGCATTTCTTTGGGGGGCCGCACAGCCCTCCATGTGCTCGCCAGAGGTAGCCTGACTGCCATTAGGTACCGAGATGAGATCCTCAGACCCCTTGTGAGACCATATGCTGGTGCGGTTGGCCCTGGGTTCCTCCTAATGCAAGACAATGCTAGACCTCATGTGTGTCAGCAGTTCCTGCAAGAGGAAGGCATTGATGCTAAGGACTGGCCCGCCCGTTCCCCAGACCTGAATCCAATTGAGCACATCTGGGACATCATGTCTCGCTCCATCCACCAACGCCACGTTGCACCACAGACTGTCCAGGAGTTGGCGGATGCTTTAGTCCAGGTCTGGGAGGAGATCCCTCAGGAGACCATCCGCCACCTCATCAGGAGCATGCCCAGGCGTTGTAGGGAGGTCATTCAGGCACGTGGAGGCCACACACACTACTGAGCCTCATTTTGACTTGTTTTAAGGACATTACATCAGTTGGATCAGCCTGTAGTGTGGTTTTCCACTTTAATTTTGAGTGTGACTCCAAATCCAGACCTCCATGGGTTGATAAATTTGATTTCCATTGATAATTTGTGTGATTTTGTTGTCAGCACATTCAACTATGTAAAGAAAAAAGTATTTAATAAGATTATTTCATTCATTCAGATCTATGATGTGTTATTTTAGTGTTCCCTTTATTTTTTTGAGCAGTGTATATCCAAACATGAATCATTCATTGCAACTTAAATGCTTTCAGTTCTTATTTCCAATTAATGTCTGAGACACATTCATCTGCAAGGGAAAGTGAAACCACTTGACTGTAGTTTCATTTCAACTGACTAAAGCCACTCACCTACATAACAAACTCCCATAAATAACACAAACTATCCAAACCTGTGACAGTCATCGTAATAATAAAATGCCAAGTTCTCATTTCAAAGGCTGAGACGCATCCGCCTGCACCAGAGACTGGAAGTAAAAGCACTTCCTGAAACACTCACCATTGCCGTAGAGCACGACCAGACCTGTGACCATCAGGACAGGGTGCCAGTTAAACTGAAGGGCCGAGCCATCCCAGGCAAAGCCACCACGCCACTGGGAGTTCCAGATGGACACAAACACCACACAGGCGATGCCCAGGCACAGGCACAGCAGGTAGCAGAAGTAGAAAGACACAATGGATCTCATCCTGGTGGAAAAAAGCTAGTTTGAGAACACAAGAAAAATGAAAAGAAAGTTAATTAATGGAATTGCATGGTTATAGAAGTCTGGACATTTTCATAGTAGGAACAAACCTCCACTCTGAGAAGTGTGAAGCAGGTGAAATGGACAATAATAAAAGCCTAGGCTATAAAGTAAAAACATACGTACAGTTTGTCCTCACTATCTTGTCTCGCCGTCAACACAACATGAGCAGATATCTTAGCAAGATAAAACAGCTCAAGTGTGATTCAGTTTCTGTTCCACTTCTGTGTCTAGTGGCTTGAAAAATCCCTAAATGGTTTCTGACCAAAATCTATTGGGTCTAAATACCTTAATCTGGTTTCTACGTATGATGATGCATTCATAACCAAGTGGGGTGGTGGTAATTACCAGTTGTGAAGTCGTAAATACGAGTTGGAGGCATTCACATGCTTTGAACTCATTGAGAAACGTTGATTGGCTAATGGCAGAAAAGCTGCGTCAACATTAACTAAAAGTACAGCTATCATGCTTGCAAACAAATTATAGTGTTCAAAAAAACATTAATAGATTGCTTGTTATAAATAATGTTTTTTTGTTGCATTTAACTGAAATACAGTTGTGAAGGTAATTTTCTTAATATGTGACAACAGAGTTGGAGGGCCGTTCAACTGGATTCTTCCCAGTAGTATGTGGTAAATACCACCTTCCCACTTGGTTATGAACGCAGCATTAGGCTACTCACAATGGTCCTTGACTTCAGTTCCTCTTTCATTGTGTCAAATGCTAACTCGCTTCCACATTCCACTGTCTCATTCCACTGGCTTAGGGGTAAGCACTCAGATGGGGTTGAACAGGTGTTAGGTGGGGTATAGTCATGCATCTGGTCAGGTGCCCTAAATTAAAATAGTAAGGTATCACACATAGACTTAGGTAAACATCGCATCATTGTATCTGTCCCATTCTGGTGTCTGTGAGAGCACGGGCAGCATCATTTAGGCCATCTGCATTTTTAAATAGTCAATTTTCTTCTTCTACTACTTTTATAAGTTGGCAACAAGGGCCTGAGTTCCGGCCTTGTCTGCTCCTACAGTTTTGCTTCGGTACGGCAGTTTAACTGACACCCGGCCCAGAAAGACAATTTGCATAGACAGCAACATAGAGAAGTCATATTTGAAAATTCCTAATCAGAAACTTTGGTCATCACCTTTGTGCACAAAACTTCCTATGAATTATTAAAATAATCGTCGCTGAGGCCTATTTATTTTTCCATCACACACATACGAACATATTAACATTTTATATTCATCCAATGTCTGCCATGTTTTTGGATGACGTCGTTGCTGCTCTCTGTGCGTACTGAGCACTAGTGAACCGGATGCAACCCAGATATAGACAGTCCATGAATGGACCGAGGTATAATTCATTATCATGAGTAGATTAACTTGAAAACAATGGTCAGACATATTGGAAACAATCTCCAGTTCTTTTTATACATCAGTGGTTGGCAAACAAACTGAAAAAGTGCACACTTTGAACAGGTATAAAGCCAATGTTGGCAATTTACTGCCACCTGCAGTTATGGAATGTTTCCTCACGAGTATAATTCATTATCTGATCCGTCCTAATGACCTGGATGGAATCATGTGATCCTTTCTTAACCCATAGGAAATCCCACCCAGTTGATTACTTCAAAATGGTGAAAGTCCTCAATGGTGCTGCCCATGCTAACACAAACTTTAGGGCACTAGAGTCCTCCATATATCTCTACGGCATCACATCCATGATGCTTTGTGGGTGAAGCGTGACGACTGACCTATAAATAATAAGTAGGCCTTGAAAATCAGTTATTCAGCAGTTGCCTGCACTGAACAAGCCCAGTTTCTATCCAAAATGGCACCCCAGTCTCTGTAGGCCAATACTTCTGACGAGGGACTGTACTTTCTTAAGAGCACAGGGATTGGGGAGGGATCAGAATACACCCTACCATAAAGATGAGCATGAATTATGTAAAAAAAAAACGAAAGGCTTTTGAACCCTGAGGATATCAAACAGGTCTCACAAGAAAAATACTAGCCAGCTATGCACCGTCACCCTGAGATTGCCTAAAGTTACCTGAGAATACGATGTAAATCATAGTACACATATTGGTAAAAACAATGGGAAACAGTCCTGGTAAAAAAAAATTGTCAAAGCCACATATGCCACAAACTGAACAAAAAAAACATCCTAGCTAGGCACTTTGCTAGCTAGCTAACAAAGCTGTTGTTGATTGACCCGAGTTCATGAGTACACATAACGTTAGCTATAGTAAGTTAGCTAGTTATAACTTCAAGCAATTCAGCACTTCCTACCTAATTTACGATTCTTCCATATCAGCTTAGATCGAGATAATTAAATACTACTTATAATCATTGCCAAATGTTGTAAAGTTTAGAAATAATTTATATTCAACCAGCACTAAAACGGCTGCTGGTGTTTATACAAGTCACATTTCCTTATTAACCTCGCAAGGCATGATGGGAAATGTATTCTAGGCTACACATGATAGATAACCTTTGTGCCGTAGTAGGCAACAACAACAGTTCTGTGTTGCATTGAACCTTTCTGTTGAAAATAGACACCTCTCTAGCTAACAAAGCTGTTGCTTGTAATTATGAAGCCAATATCAATTATATAAATAATCATGGCAAAAAAACTTTTGAGTACTTTAAATAAAATTATGAGCAGAAAGACAAATTCAACTCCATTGTTCATCGAATCAGATGGCTCATTCAACATAACAACCATTTGATATTTCAAGATATTTTAATGATTACTCAATGGCAAAGTGGGAAAACTTAGGCAGGAAATGCTAACAACGAACAGTGAATCATTGTATTCATGTATAAAATGAAAGAAAAGCATTGTAAATTTGAATTTTGTAAAGTTAGAATGGGAGAGGTGAAAAAAGTATTGTTATCAATCAATATTGAAAAACCTCCTGGTATTAACAACTTAGATGGAAGCTAGCTAACAAAGCTGTTGTTGATTGACCCGAGTTCATGAGTACACATAACGTTAGCTATAGTAAGTTAGCTAGTTATAACTTCAAGCAATTCAGCACTTCCTACCTAATTTACGATTCTTCCATATCAGCTTAGATCGAGATAATTAAATACTACTTATAATCATTGCCAAATGTTGTAAAGTTTAGAAATAATTTATATTCAACCAGCACTAAAACGGCTGCTGGTGTTTATACAAGTCACATTTCCTTATTAACCTCGCAAGGCATGATGGGAAATGTATTCTAGGCTACACATGATAGATAACCTTTGTGCCGTAGTAGGCAACAACAACAGTTCTGTGTTGCATTGAACCTTTCTGTTGAAAATAGACACCTCTCTAGCTAACAAAGCTGTTGCTTGTAATTATGAAGCCAATATCAATTATATAAATAATCATGGCAAAAAAACTTTTGAGTACTTTAAATAAAATTATGAGCAGAAAGACAAATTCAACTCCATTGTTCATCGAATCAGATGGCTCATTCAACATAACAACCATTTGATATTTCAAGATATTTTAATGATTACTCAATGGCAAAGTGGGAAAACTTAGGCAGGAAATGCTAACAACGAACAGTGAATCATTGTATTCATGTATAAAATGAAAGAAAAGCATTGTAAATTTGAATTTTGTAAAGTTAGAATGGGAGAGGTGAAAAAAGTATTGTTATCAATCAATATTGAAAAACCTCCTGGTATTAACAACTTAGATGGAAGCTACTGAGGATGGTAGCTGACTCTATATCCACTTCTATATGTCATATTTTTTATCTGAGCCTAGATGAAAGTGTTTTTCCTCAGGTCTGGAGGGAAGCCAAAGTTATTCCATTACCCGAGAATGGTAAAGCGAACTTTAGTGGTTCTAACAGCTCTTAGCAAACTGCTGGAAAAAATGATGGTGTTTGACCAAATACAATGCTATTTCTCCTTAACAAATTAATAACAAACTTTCAGCATGCTTGTAGAGAAGGGCACTCAACCAACTTGTATTGCACTGATACAAATGACTGATGAAATTGATAATAAGATTGTGTGAACTGTACTGTTAGATTTCAATGCAGCCTTTGATATTATTGACCATAGCCTGTTGTTGAAAAAACGTGTGTCATGGGGTTTCTTTAATGGAAGCTTCTCTAATGTTAAACATGGAAAGTGTGGTGTACTGCAGGGCAGCTCTGGCCCACTCTTTTCTATGTTTACCAATGGCCTGCGACTGGTATTAAACAAAGCCTGTGTGTCCATGTATGCTGATGGTATGCTGATGATTCAACACTATACGCGTCAGCAACCACAGCTAGTGGAATCACTGCCACCCTAAACAAAGTCAGTTTTAGAGTGCGTGTCCAGTAATAAACTGATCCTGAACATCTCTAAAACTAAGAGCATTGTATTTGGTACAATTCATTCCCTAAGTTCTAGACCTCAGCTGAATCTAGTAATGAATGGTGTGGCTGTTGAGCAAGTTGAGGAAACTAAATAACTTGGTGTTACCTTATATTGTAAACTTTCATGGTCAAAACATATAGATGCAATGGTTGTAAAGATGGGGAGAGGTCTGTCCATGATAAAGAAATGCTCTGCTTCTTTATGTGTTGGACCCCAGTAAGACCAGCTGTTCCCATTGGCGTATGGTAACGGGGATCCTAATCAAATAAAAAAACAGCTCTATTAATTTAATGACTGGTTGTCACTAAATGTTTCTATGTGTGTTCGGCTTAAAGGCTACATCGGCTCACTGCATGCTGAATTGTGACTATGCTCCTTGCTAATACTGACTCCTTGTGGCAATGAAAGGAAGTGGTCTCTCGAAGGTGACACTAACCAGCCCTGTGGGTGTGTGAGCACAAGGCAGCGGTATAGCAGGTAGAGATGAAATAAATTAATTCATTAATTTAAATCTGCAAGAATGTAGGCCTATGTGGACAACAAATATTTCAGCCCTCAGTTAATTGGCATAGTTTCCGGATAGTCTCTTCGTCAACATCAGCAAGCCAAGAGCTGATCGTGGACTACAGGAAACGGAGGGCCGAGCACGCCCCATCCATATCAATGGGGCTGTAGTGGAGCAGGTTGAGGGCTTCAAGTTCCTTGATGTCCACATCACTAAGGAATTATCATGGTCCACACACACCAATACAGTCGTGAAGAGGGCATGACAATGCCTCTTCCCCCTCAAGAGGCCGAAAAGATCCTCAAAAATTCTACAGCTGCACCATTGAGAGCATCTTGACTGGCTGCATCACCACTTGGTATGGCAACTGCTTGGCATCCGACCACAAGGCACTACAGAGGGTAGTGTGGATGGCCCAGTACATCACTGGGGCCGAGCTCCCTGCCATCCAGGACCTCTATACCAGGCGGTGTCAGTGAGAGGCCCTAAAAATTGTTAAAGACTCCAGCCACCCTAGTCATAGACTGTTCTCTCTGCTACCGCACGACAAGCGGTACCGATGCACCAAGTCTCTAATCAACAGGACCCTAAACAACTTCTAACCCCAAGCCATAAGACTGCTAAATAGTTAAATGGTTAACATATAGCTACCCAGACTATTTGCATTGACTCTTTTTTCTTTTTTTTACTCTTTTGACTCATCACACACGCTGCTGTTACTGTTTATTATCTATCCTGTTGAGTATTAACTTTATCCCTAACTATTTGTGCAGTACATATCTACCTCAATTAACCCTGCACGTCGACACGGTACTGGTACCCTGTGTATATAGCCAAGTTATCATTACTCATTGTGTATTTATTCCTTGTGTCTTTTTTCTGTGCATTGTTGAGAAGGACCCATAAGTAAGCATTGCACTGTTAGTCTACACCTGTTGTTTACGAAGCTGTGACAATTAAAATGTGATTTGTAGAAACAGTATTTAACTCTTTTGTGCTTGCATTTGAGATTAGGTTACTATACTAACTACATGCACAGCGCCTGGGTAGGCCTAGGAGAAGTGAGAAGTGGAGAAGTGAAGCATGCCTAGTTTTATGGTGATGATCCAGCATGGTTTTAATCAGATTTTCATATTCAAAGTTGAGAAGTGAATGATAATTGAGGGATACAGTAGAAAGATGCGTGTCTGTTAACAAGTAGCAACAGTTTAATACTTGCTAATTGTGTAATGAACCTCCAGTGGCTAGTGGTTTCTGGCAACCTTTTTCCCATTGCATTTCTATGGGAAGGATAGAAATGGGGGAACATGCCTCCCGAGTGGCACAGCTGTTTAAGGCACTGCATTGCAGTGCTTGAGGCATCACACAGCCCTGGGTTCGATATCAGGCTGTGTCACAGTCGGCCGTGACCGGGAGACTCATGAGGCGGTGCACAATTGGCCCAGCGTCGTCTGGGCTATGGAAGGGTTTGGCCAGCCGGGATTACCTTGTCCCATCGCTCTCTAGCGACTCCTTGTGGTGGGCCGGGAGCCTGCAAGCTGACTCAGTCGCCAGCTGTACGGTATTTCCACCGACACATTGGTGCGGCTGGCGTGCGGCTTGTCAGGGTCGTGTTTCAGAGGACGCATGGCTCTCAACCTTCGCCACTCCCGAGTCCGTACGGGAGTTGCAGTGATGGGAGAAGTCCGTAACTACCAATTGGATATCACAAAATTGGGGAGAAAAAGGGGTAAAAAGAAAAAGAAAGTAAGGGGCAACAAATGGCATGTTCCATCAGGATGATTGTAGGGGGGCATTTCTCAGTAGGAAGGAACCTTGTTTGCTTGGTTAATCACCGGTTCAAATAGAAGATGTTTGCCACTGTTTGGGGAATGTCTGCTTTTATGTGGCTGATGATCGTAGAAACATCCTCATATACTGGGTTTACAGGATTGAAGACGAGTGGTCTACAGACATCTCAATTGAAGAATTGCAGAAGAAAATGGCAGGCTGCTATGTCAATGCAACAGGAAGTAATGATATCTATAGAAAGGCTATGGAGAGGCTATGGCTTTACATCAATTTAACATGCTCAAGGATTGTAGATTGTAATGTAAGCCTGGATCCCTCAATTGTAATTACAAATTAGTTACAGTCAAAAATCAACAAATTGAGATTATGAGCACTAGCTGTTCAGGAGTTATATGGCTTGGGGGTAGAAGCTGTTCAGAAGCATTTTGAACCTAGACTTGGCGCCTGTCATGCGATAGCAGAGTAGGGTGGCTGGAGTCTTGGCAATTTTCAGGGCCTTCCTCTGACACCACCTGGTATAGAGGTCCTGGATGGCAGGAAGCTTGGCCCCAGTGATGTACTGGGCCGTACGCACTACCCTCTGTAGTACCTTGCGGTCGGAGGCTGAGCAGTTGCCAGGCAGTGATGCAACCAGTCAGGATGTTCTCGATGCTGCAGCTGTAAAACCTTTTGAGGATCTGAGGACCCATGCCAAATCTTGTCAGTCTCCTGGGGGGGAATAGGTGTTGTCGTGCCCTCTAAATGACTGTCTTGATGTGTTTGGACCATGATAGTCTGTTGGTGATGTGGACACCAAGGAACTTGAAGCTCTCAACCTGCTCCACTACAGCCCCGTCAATGAGAATGGGGGCGTGCTCGGCCCTACTTTTTATGTAGTCCACGATCATCTCCTTTGTCTTTGTCTTTGTCTTGATCACGTTGAGGGAGAGGTATTATCCTGGCACCACACTGCCAGGTCTCTGACCTCCTCCCTGTAGGCTGTCTCATCGTTGTCAGTGATCAAGCCTACAACTGTTGTGTCATCAGCAAACTTAATGATGGTGTTGGAGTCTGCTGCTTGACCATGCAGTCATGTGTGAACAGGGAGTACAGGAGGGGACTGAGCACGCACCCCTGAGGGGACCTGTGTTGAGGATCAGGGTGGCAGATGTGTTGTTCCCTACTCTTTCCACCTGGGGTGTTTAGTCCCAGGATCCCTCAAAGCTTAGTGATGAGCTTTGAGGGCACTATGGTGTTGAGCGCTGAGCAGTAGTCAATCCTCACATAAGGGTTCCTTTTGTCCAGATGGGAAAGGGCAGTTTGGAGTGCAATATAGATTGCGTCATCTGTGGATCTGTTGGGGCGGTATCAAAATTGGAGTGGGTCTAGGGTTTCTGGGATAATTTTGTTGATGTGAGCCATGACCAGCCATTTAAAGCATTTCATGGTTACAGACATGAGTGGTACGGGTCGGTAGTCATTTAGGCAGGTCACCTTGGTGTTCTTGGACACAGGGACTATGGTGGTCTGCTTGAAACATGTCGTTTTTACAGACTCGGTCAGGGAGAGATTGACAATGTCAGTGAAGATGATCGTGGACTTCAGGCAACAGGAAACAGAGGGAGCAGCCCCCCTATCCACATCGACGGGACAGTAGTGGAGAAGGTGGAAAGTTTTAATTTCCTCGGCGTACACATCACGGACAAACTGAAATGGTCCACCCACACAGACAGCGTGGTGAAGAAGGTGCAACAGTGACTTTTCAACCTCAGGAGGCTGAAGAAATTTGTCTTGTCACCAAAAACAATCACAAACTTTTACAGATGCACAATCGAGAGCATCCTTTCTGGCTGTATCACTGCCTGGTACGGCAACTGCTCCGCCCACAACCGTAAGGCTCTCCAGAGGGTAGTGAGGTCTGCACAGCGCACCATCGGGGGCAAACTGCCTGCCCTCCAGGACATCTACACCACCCGATGTCACAGGAAGGCCAAAAAGATTATCAAGGACAACAACCACACGAGCCACTGCCTGTTCACCCCGCTATCATCCAGAAGGCGAGGTCAGTACAGGTGCATCAAAGCTGGGACCGAGAGACTGAAAAACAGCTTCTATCTCAAGGCCATCAGACTGATAAACAGCCATCACTAACATTGTCTGCTGCCAACATACTGACTCAAATCTCTAGCCACTTTAATAATACAAATTGGATGTAATAAATGTCACTTTAAACAATGCCACTTTATGTAATGTTTACATACCCTACATTACTCATCTCATATGTATATACTGTACTCTATACCATCTACTGCATCTTGCCTATGCCGTTCGGCCATCGCTCATCCATATATTTAAATGTACATATTCTTATTCATTCCTTTACCCCTGTATGTATAAGGTAGTTGTTGTGAAATTGTTAGATTACTTGTTAGATATTACTGCATGGTCGGAACTAGAAGCACAAGCATTTCACTACACTTGCATTAACATGTGCTAACCATGTGTATGTGACCAATAACATTTGATTTGATTTGATTAGAAGACACTTGCCAATTGGTCAGCGCATGCTCAGAGTACACGTCCAAGTAATCCGTCTGCCTTCTGAATGTTGACCTGTTTAAAGGTCTTACTTCGGCTACGGACAGAGGGATTACACAGTCATCTGGAACAGCTGGTGCTCTCATGCATGCTTCAGTGTTGCTTGCCTCGAAGCGCTCATAGAAGGAATTTAGCTCGTCTGGTAAGCTTGTGTCTCTCGGCAGCCCTCGGCTGTGCTTCCCTTTGTAGTCTGTGATAGTTTGAAAGCCCTGCCTCCTCCGACGAGCGTCGGAGACGGTGTAATAGGATTCAATCTTAGTCCTGTATTGATGCTTTGCCTATTTGATGGTTTGTCGGAGGGCATAGCGGGATTTATTATAAGCTTCCAGGTTCGAGTCCAGCTCCTTGAAAGCGGCAGCTCTACCCTTTAGCTCAATGTGTACAATGCGTATTTACGTACGGTCACTGTGGGGACGATGTCATCAATGGACTTATTGATGAAGCAAGTGACTGATGTGGTGTACTCCTCAATGCCATCGGAAAAATCCCGTAACATATTCCAGTCTGTGCTTGCAAAACTGACAGGTGGCCCTATCAATTTGCTGGCCTTTTATAATTAAAATCTGAAAGTGACTCCATGGGTGAGTGATGTAGCGTTTGTAATAAATCACCATAATACACTGTGTCCAGATTTTTTAAGGTACTTGCTGAGGCCTGCATTTAGACAATATCGCCATAATCCAGCACTGATTAAAAAAAAGTTGAACAAAATCCTTTGTGACTAACATTAAAAATCAATAATTTTTACTAAAATAGAAACCCAATTTCAGCTTCAGTTTCTTGGTCAAGTTATCAATGTATTGTTTAAAATGTAGCATTTCATCTAACCAAATCCCAAGATACTTAAAGGAGGTGACCATATCAATTTGCTGGCCTTTTATAGTTAAAATCTGCAAGTGACTCCATCTGTTTACTTTCAGAGAAGAGAAAACGAGACCATTTGTTTTCCTTGAATCAAGCACACATTTCAATTCGAAAAGCTGCCTTTGAATAACATCAAAATCCAACTGTAAGTCCTGCATACAGATGGAGATTTGCAGAGTCAACAGTCTTCCTTAAATCAATTATTTACAGTGTAAAAAGGATCAGATGTAAAATTGAGCCCAGGGGAACTACTTTTGTTATCCTTCAAAACAAAAGACCAAGTCCATATTATGGCAAGAACAGCTCAAATAAGCAAAGAGAAACGACAGTTCATAATTGCTTTAAGACATGAAGGTCAGTCAACACGGAACAGTGCAGTCGCAAAAACCATCAAATGCTAAGATGAACTGGCTCTCATGAGGACCGCCACGGGAAAGGAAGACCCAGAGTTACCTCTGCTACAGAGAATAAGTTCAGTAGAGTTAACTGCACCTCAGATTGCAGCCCAAATAAATGCTTCACAGAGTTCAAGTAACAGACACATCTCAACATCAACTTTTCAGAGGAGAATGCGTAAATTGGTATTTCGTATTTTTTGGTATTGTTATTGGTATTTTATTAGGATCCCCATTAGCTGTCGCAAAAGCAGCAGCTATACTTCCTGGGGTCCACACAAAACATGAAACATAATACAGAATGGCATAATAAAAGACATCAATAGACAAGAAAAGCAAAAGAACAGAACAACATAATTTCTTTTTAAAAGGCCCACGTATTAAATCAAATCAGATCAAATGTTATTTGTCACATACACATGGTTAGCAGATGTTAATGCGAGTGTAGCGAAATGCTTGTGCTTCTAGTTCCGACCATGCAGTAGTATCTAACAAGTAATCTAACAAATACACAACAACTACTTTATACACACAAGAGTAAAGGAATGAATACGAGTATGTACAATGCATACACACAAACTATCTAGGTCAAATAGGGGAGATGCGTTGTGCCGCAAATTGTTGCTTTATCTGTTTTTTGAAACCAGGTTTGCTGTTTATTTGAGCAATATGAGATGGAAGGATGTTCCATGCAATAAGAGCTCTATATAATACTGTACACTTTCTTGAATTTGTTCTGGATTTTGGGACTGTGAAAAGACCCCTGGTGGCATAGGTTTGTGTGTCAGAGCTGTGTGTAAGTTGACTATGCAAATAATTTGGGGTTTTCAACACATTAACTTCTTTGGGAGCAGCGCACGAGGTGACCGTTTTGGAGGGCCTGGCGTGCCCAAAGTAAAATGCCTCTCATTCAGGCCCAGAAAAAAGGATATGCACATATTTAGTACCATTGGATAGGACACACTCTGAACGTTCTAAAAGTGTTAACATTTTGACTGTGAGTATAACAGAACGGATATGGCAGGCAAAAATCCGAGGAATTTCTGTCCTGGAAAAAGGGGTTTTGACACATTGCCTCATTTAGAACCCCTCCCTCATGAAAATGCCCATATAAGGGCATATGAATGCAGTACCTATTGCTTCCTCTGGATGTCAACAGTCTCGAGAAAGTGTTCTGATTCTTTTTAGATGCTTTTAGAGCATAGAAGAAGACGAATAAGGAAGTGGTCACACAGAATGTCAATAGAGGAAAACGCGCGTTCACGGCTGGCTCTTTGGTTTTTTCCTTTCTTATCGCCCAGTTTATATTCCGGTTGAAATATTATACTATTTATACATAAAAGTGTTCCTAAAGATACATTTAAAATTATGTTTGATTGTTCTTGGACAAGTTTATAGGTATAAGTTGAACGAGTTCTCTTCACGTTTCAATGGAGGAGTCGACGTTATATTTTCTCATTATAACACGCCAATCAAACGGAGATTTATGGATATAATACATAACTTTTTCTACCAAAGAACCATGGATTGTCTTCTTTGGACACTTGGGAAGCCCTCAGCAGAAGTTCTTCAAAAGGTAATTTATTTGTTTTCGCTGTGAAATGTGTTTTCTGTGAACCGTGAAGGCTTACGAATTTATGGTAATGGGAAAAATATGTGGGGTGCTATCCTCAAACAATCAAATATGGTGCTTTCGCCGTAAAGCCTTTTTGACAACGCTGTGATATTGCCAAGAAGCAGAACTTTTGATGACTATGAAACACTTGTATATTGATGAATGTTTAATAATTCAACTTTTGGATTTTGAATTTGGCGCCTTGCATTTCACCGGGTAGTGTCGGGAGTAGTGCCCCACCGCTAGCGCCCCACCGCTCCCTAAGAAGTTAATGTTTCTTATAAAAAGAAGAAGTGATGCAGTCAGCCTCTCCTCAATTCTTAGCCAAGAGAGACTGGCATGCATAGTATTTATATCAGCCCTTTGATTACAATTAAGAGCAAATGTGCCACTCTGTTCTGGGCCAGCTGCAGCCTAACTAGAGCCTGCAGAACTTGCGTTTTGGAGTGTGGTGTCAAAGAAGCAGAGCAAATTATTGATAGACCTCTCCCCATCTTTACAACCACTGCATCTATATTTTTTGACATGACAGTTTACAATATAAGGTAACGCCAAGTAATTTAGTCTCCTCAACTCCTCAGTTCATCTGCCACACCATTCATTACCAGATTCAGGTGAGGTCTAGCACTTAAGTAATTATTTGTACCAAATACAGTGCTCTTAGTTTTAGAGATGTTCAGGACCAGTTTATTACTGGCCACCCATTCCAAAACAGACTTCAACTCTTTGTTAAGGGTTTCAGTGACTTCATTAGCTGTGGTTGCTGATGCGTATATGGTTGAATCATCAGCATACATGGACACACATGCTTTGTTTAATGCCAGTGGCAGGTCAGAGTAGAGGGCCTAGAGAGCTGCCCTGCGGTACACCACACTTTACATGTTTGACATTAGAGACGCTTCCTTTAAAGAAAACCCTTTGAGTTCTATTAGATAGATAGCTCTGAATCCACAATATGGCAGAGGTTGAAAAGCCATAGCACATACGTTTTTTCAACAACAGGTTATGGTCAACAATATCAAAGGCTGCACTGAAATCTAACAGCACAGCTCCCACAGTCTTCTTATTAACAATGTCTTTCAACCAATCATCAGTCATTTGTGTCAGTGCAGTACATGCTGAGTGCCCTTCTCTATAAGCATGCTGAAAGTCTGTTGTTATTTGTATTTGGTCAAACACAACTTTTTCCATTATTATAGGTCTGCTGTTAGAACCAGTAAAGGCTGTTTAACACTCTTGGGTAGCGAAATTACTTTGGCTTCCCTGCAGGCCTGAGGACAAAGACTTTCCTTTAGGCTCAGATAAAAAAATATGACAGATAGGAGTGGCTATACAGTCAGCTACCATCCTCCGTAGCTTTCCATCTAAGTTGTTAATGCCAGGAGGTTTGTCATTATTGATCGATAACAATCATTTTTCCACCTCTCCCACACTAACTTTACAAAATTAAAACTTACAATGCTTTTCTTTCATTATTAGTTTTTTTTTTTAATGCATGAATACAATTGCTCTCTGTTCATTGTTGGCATTTCCTGCCTAGGTTTTCCCACTTTGCCGATGAAATAATAATTAAAATAATAGGCAACATCAAATGGTTTTGTGATGGATAAGCCATCTGATTCAATGAAAGATGGAGTTGAATTTGTCTTTCTGCCCAGACTTTCATTTAAAGTGCTCCAAAGGTTTTTTCCATCATTCTTTATATCATTGGTCTTGGCTTCATAATAAAGTTTCTTCTTATTTTTGTTGAGTTCAGTCACATAATTTCTCAATTTGCAGTAAGTAAGCCAGTCAGATGTGCTGCCAGACTTATTAGCCACTCCTTTTGCCCCATCTCTTTCAATCATACAGTTTTTCAATTCCTCATCAATCCATGGAGCCTTAACAGTTTTAACAGTCAGTTTCTTAACAAGTGCGTGTTTATCAATAATTGAAAGAAGCAATATCATAAATCCATCAAGTGCAGCATCTGAATGCTCCTCATTAATCACATCAGACCAACAAATATTTTTTACATCATCCACATAAGAGTCACAGCAAAATCTTTTGTATGATCTCTTATACACTATTTTAGGCCCAGCTATTGGAACTTTGGCTTTCCTGGATATAGGCACTATATTGTGATCACTGCATCCAATGGGTACGGATACAGCATTAGTAAAAATGTGATCGATACATGTGGATGATCTTGTTCCTGTAGTGTTTGTAAACACCCTGGTAGGTTGATTAATAACCTGAACCGGATTACAGGCACTGGTTGCATTAAGCTCTTGAGCTCATGAGAAGAAGCTCTTGAGTGGACAGCTTGATGAAAACCAATCAATATTCAGGTCCCCAAGAAAGTAGAGCTCTCTGTTTACATCACGTACACTATCAAGCATTTCACACATATTATTTAGATACTGACTATTAGCACTTGGTGGCCTATAGCAACACCCCACAAGAAAAGGCTTTAGATGTGCCAAGTGAATCTACAACCACAACACTTCAATAACACTTGACATAAGATCTTATCCAAGCATTACAGGGATATGGCTCTGAATATATACATCAACACCTCCCCCATAAGCATTTCTGTCTCTTCTATAGATGTTATATCATTGTATTACTACTGATGTATCATCAAATGAATTATCTAAGTGAGTCTCAGAAATGGCTAATATATGAATGTTATCTGATGTTAGCAAGTTATTGATTTCATGAACCTAAGGTTACATATATTAATATGGGCTATTTTCAGCCCTTTCCTGGGTAGCCTATCAGAGATAGACGTAATACTGAAAAGAGCAAACAAAGCAAGATAAAAAAATATACATTCAGCAGTCCATTAATCAATTGGTGTGTGTGTGTGCTGCGGGGTTGAAGCTCCAACCCCATAGGCTTGGCTCTCTCATCCCTTCCAGGCTTCTGGGAGGGAGGGTGGACAATGAGCCTGTCATAGTGGATGTAAGCAATGTCCCCACGTGCTCTGGCAGCTTTCATTGCTGGGATCAGTTCTTTCCTCTTCTGGTGCACAGCTTCAGGCCTTCATGGTCGAATTGCTGCAAAGAAACCACTACTAAAGGACACCAATAATAAGAAGAGACTTGCTTGGGCCAGGAAACACAACAAATGGACATTAGACTGGTGGAAATCTGTCCTTTCGTCTGATTTTAGATTTTTGTTTCCAACCGTTGTGTATTTGTGAGTCACAGAGTAGGTGAACGGATGATCTCTGCATGTGTGGTTCCCACTGTGAAGCATGGAGGAGGAGGTGTGATGGTGTGGGGTTGCTTTGCTGGTGATACTGTCTGTGATTTATTTAGAATTTAAGGCACACTTAACCAGCATGGTGACCATAGTATTCTGCAGCGATATGCCACCCCATCTGGTTTGCACTTAGTGGGACTATCATTTGTTTTTCAACAGGACAATGACCCAACACACCTCCAAGCTGTGCTATTTGACCAAGTAGGAGAGTGATGGAGTGCTACATCAGATGACCTGGCCTCCACAATCACCTGACCTTAACCCAATTGAGATGGATTGGGATGAGTTGGACCGCAGAGTGAAGTAAAACAGCCAAAAATTGTACCGCATATGTGGGAACTCTTTCAAGACAGTTGGAAAAGCATTCCAGGTGAAGCTGGTTGTGAGAATGTCAAGAGTGTGAAGGGTGGCTACTTTGAAGAATCCAAAATCTAAAATATATTTTGATTAGTTTAACACTTTATTTGGTTACTACATGATTCCATATGTGTTATATTATAATTTTTATGTCTTCACTATTATTCTACAAAAATACAGAAAAACTCTTGATTGAGTAGTTGTGCCCAAACTTTTGACTGGTACTGTACATCTGCGCAACTTACGAGGATAAAATCAGGACAATGTCAAAGAAGCTATGTACCAAATATATCAGAAAGTACAAAATGAGAAAATAAGTTATATACTCCTGTAAAATTAATAACAGTTTGAAGAAGGAGAGCACAACAGAACCACTGGCCACTAAAATGGTTGAAACCACTACAGGTACAGCAATATTAAAGGCAACTGAAATCAGACAAAAAGAGGATGAGGGCAACCAGAATTACATGACAAGAAAAATAAAGTTTTCAGAAACTCCACCCACATAAGAATTTGCAGAGGAGGTAGAGTTTCCTGTCTTGAACACAGAGTCAACGAATCCCTCAAAGGAATATGTTGGGTTACACTTTATTTGGATAAATGCTCTACAGACTATCTACAGACTATCAGTAACATTTAAACTAACTACAGTAACTTGCTAAAGTATTCATCCCCTTTGTGTTTTTCCTATTTTGTTGCATTACAACCTGCAATTCTTATGGATATTTATTTGGATTTCATGTAATGGACATTCACAAAATAGTCCAAATTGGTGAAGTGAAATTAAAAAAATAACTTGTTTAAAAAAATGCAACAATTTCTTTTTTTGAAAGGTGGTGCGTGCATGTGTATTCACCCCTTTTGCTATGAAGCCCCTAAATAAGATCTGCTGCAACAAATTACCTTCAGAAGTCACATAATTAGTTTAAAAAGTCCACCGGTGTGCAATCTAAGTGTCACATGATCGGTCACATGATCTCAGTGTATATATACACCTGTTCTGAAAGGCCCCAGAGTCTGCAACACCACCAAGCAAGCAGCACCACCAACCAACCAACCAAGCAAGCAAGCAAGCAAGCAAGCAAGCAGCACCACCACCAAGCAAGCAGCACCACCACCAAGCAAGCAGCACCATGAAGACCAAGGAGCGCGTCAAACAGGTCAGGGAAAAAGTTGTGGAGAAGTACAGATCAGGGTTGGGTTATAAAAAAAATATCAGAAAATGTGAACATCCCACAGAGCACCATCAAATGCACAACAAACCTGCCAAGAGAGGTCCGCCCACCAAAACTCACAGACCAGGCAAGGAGGGCATTAATCAGAGAGGCAACAAAGAGACCAAAGATAACCCTGAAGGAGCTGCAAAGCTCCACAGCGGAGATTGGAGTATCTGTCCATAGGACCACTTTAAGCCGTACACTCCACAGAGCTGGGCTTTACGGAAGAGTGGCCAGAAAAAAGCCATTGCTTAAAGAAAAAAATAAGCAAGCACGTTTGGTGCTTGTCAAAAGGCATGTGGGAGACTCCCCAAACATATGGAAGAAGGTACTCTGGTCAGATGAGACTAAAATTGAGCTTTTTGGCAATCATGGAAACGTTATGTCTGGCGCAAACCCAACACCTCTCATCATACCGAGAACACAATGCTGACAGTGAAACATGGTGGTGGCAGCATCATGCTGTGGGGATGTTTTTCATCGGCAGGGACTGGGAAACTGGTCAGAATTGAAGAAATGGTGGATGGCGCTAAATACAGGGAAATTCTTGAGGGAAACCTGTTTCAGTCTTCCAGAGATTTGAGACTGGGACAGAGGTTCACCTTCCAGCATTACAATGACCCTAAGCATACTGCTAAAGCAACACTCGAGTGGTTTAAGGGGACACATTTAAATGTCTTGGAATGGCCTAGTCAAAGCCCAGACCTCAATCCAATTGAGAATCTGTGGTATGACTTAAAGATTGCTGTACACCAGCGGAACCCATCCAACTTGAAGGAGCTGGAGCAGTTTTGCCTTGAAGAATGGGCAAAAATCCCAGTGGCTAGATGTGCCAAGCTTATAGAGACATACCTCAAGAGACATGCAGTTGTAATTGCTGCAAAAGGTGTCTCTACAAAGTATTGACTTTGGGGGGGTGAATAGTTATGCACGCTCAAGTTTTCAGAATTTCTTTTGGTCTTATTTCTTGTTTCAGAATAAAAAATATGTTGCATCTGCAAAGTGATAAGCATGTTGTGTAAATCAAATGTTACAAAGCCCCCCAATTCCAGGTTGTAAGGCAACAATGCCAAGGGCGTGAATACTTTCGCAAGCCACTGTATCTACTAAACCTAGCCCTTACCCTAATCCTAAACTTAATCCTTACCCTAGCTCTAACCTAAACCCTAACCTTTATTATAAACCTAACCTTACCCACATTTTTACATCAGCAAGCAGTTGCTTATCAACAGATAGTTTGTTGATAGTATGACCATCTGTAGAGCATCTAGAGATGGACTATCCGGACTTTCCAAATAAAGTGTGACCAGACGTCTGAGGATGAGAAGGATCATATTGGACACCGTAGATATACACTAAGTATACAAAACATTATGAACACCTTTCTTTCCTTGACATAGATTGACCAGGTGAATCTAGGTGAAAGCTATGATCCCTTATTGATGTCACTTGTTATGAAATCCACTTCAATCAGTGTAGATTAAGTGGAGGAGAGGTTAAAGGAGGATTTCTAAGCCTTGAGACATGGATTGTGTGTGTGCCATTCAGAGGGTGAATAGGCAAGACAAAATATTTAAGTGCCTTTGAACGGGGTATGGTAGTTGGTGGCCAGCGCACCGTTTTGTGTCAAGAACTCTGGGTTTTTCACGCTCAACAGTTTCCCGTGTTTATCAAGAATGATCCATATCAAGAATATGCAACTCAATATTAGGAAGGTGTTCTTAATATTTTGTACCCTCAGTGTAGACTCATCTTAGCTGCCTCCATGTGTGGGGATTGATTCATTGTACAGGTTTAAAGAGATATTCAGAGAGAATTCTTGTTCATAATGAAGACAATGTTAATGAAGATAATGTTATCTCCAAGCTCCTGGAAATGCTATTACTGACTCAGCAGCAAATACATTACTGGCTAAGCCAAATGGAGATAGTAAAGATTGTCGAAGACAATGATAAACCAATGAGTATCTTACCAGAGAATAAATCAAATCAAATCAAATTTTATTTGTCACATACACATGGTTAGCAGATGTTAATGCGAGTGTAGCAAAATGCTTGTGCTTCTAGTTCCGACCATGCAGTAGTATCTAACAAGTAATCTAACAAATTCACAACAACTACCTTATACACACAAGAGTAAAGGAATGAATACGAGTATGTACATATAAATATATGGATGAGCGATGGCTGACCGGCATAGGCAAGATGCAGTAGATGGTATGGAGTACAGTATATACACATATATATATGAGATGAGTAATGTAGGATATGTAAACATTATATAAATGGCATTGTTTAAAGTGGCTAGTGATACATTATTTTATCCAATTATAATTATTAAAGTGGCTAGAGATTTGGGTTGATGGCCGAACGGCATAGGCAAGATTCAGTAGATGGTTTAGAGTACAGTGTATACATTTGATATGAGTATGTCGGATACGTAAACATTATATACAAAATTGTTTAAAGTGGCTAGTGATACATTGTTACATCCAATTTCTATGTTTAAAGTGGCAGATGAAATCGGTAATTCACATAAATATAAAGGTAAAGACCAACAGGTGGAAGATGCAACTTATGAATAAGAAATGACCAAACCTAATAATAGTCTCAAATTATTATCGCTCATTACTAACATACGTGAGCAGAATAACACCTTCAAAAGTGCAGAAGAAGAACAGTCACTTTTATTATTTTGGTGGAAAGATGAGGCAAGCTGGGGATTCCAAACAACCAAAGGCAGGTTACAAGTATCTGAAGAAAACCCACCCCTTCTCCCAACATTAAAAACAGACAAATTGGAAAACATTTTAAACAACCATCCGCAAACGCAGGACATAGTCCCTTTTGAACGTAAGCAAAAAGTAGTCTCCATGTGTAACGGACTCTGGAGGGTCTAGAGATGTGGCTTGGCTGCCTTGCCCCAGTTCCACAGCTTTGGTTTTGCTCTGTGAGGAGGATGTGCTCTCCTGTTGCTCAGTTCCTGTTGCCACTGACACATGGGTAGGGTCATTCCCTGTAGCTAGACACACAGGTAGGGTCATTCCCTGTAGCTACAGACACATGGGTAGGGTCATTCCCTGTTGCTACAGACACATGAGTAGCGTCATTCCCTGTTACTACAGACACATGGGTAGGGTCATTCCCTGTAGCTAGACACACGGGTAGGGTCATTCCCTGTAGCTACAGACACATGGGTAGGGTCATTCCCTGTTGCTACAGACACATGAGTAGGGTCATTCCCTGTTGCTACAGACACATGGGCAGAATCATTCCCTGTAGGGAGCTGTCTGCCACTGCCACCTGCCGGACTATTTTGAGAAGACATAACTGTTCTGAGAAAATACATTATTCTGAGATTACACATCACTGTTCGGAGAAGACATCACTCTGCCTATTTCTGTTTTCTCTCTGAGATGGTCTTGCCCCTGCGTTGGTGGTTCCTGAAGCTCACCAATCTTCTGGCATTGCCCAATGTAAAGCCAGTCAGCTGGATGAGCTGCCTGGCGGTGCAGTGGTTGAAGTCAAATGAAGTGTTGTTTGCCATCCTCATACAGAGTACAGGTGCAACAAACACCCTTCCGCTCTGAGTCCAGGCCTGCTTCTACTGTTGAGGTGTACAGCCGCCGAAGCATCACCCAGGTGGGTGCTACATTTCAGTGGTGGACGCTGATCTACAGAGGAGGAGCTGTGACTATCGAAGATGACAAGGTGCCCGATGAAGAGCTCCGGGGCCTGTCTGTCAGATGTCTCTACCTCCCTGCCTGGCTGTACCATCTATGCTCCCTCCTCTCAAGATAGTACCTTTCTCAACTGCTTATCATCTAAAGCTGTGGATGACCATCACCCAAGAACTACCAGATCCTCCTACATTTGTTTTGTGAAATTGTTTTCCTTTTTTTTCCCTCCTTTTGTTTTTTTAAAGCAACTTTGAGATTCAACATGTAATTAAAAGTGCTAGCTATATAAAATAAATCTATTATTCTGACAATTTATTGATTCAAAATGACCTTTTGGAATAACACACAATTATGACATCACGGAACATAACATAGATTGTTCTGTTGACTTCTCTCTTTGATGTTAAAAAGCATACTCTTTTGAGTGATGTCCACGTGCAACATTTTAGTACATTTGAGTGATATTTGGTGCTAGTTAGACATATTTAGAAAAGGGCACAACATTTTAATATAACAATATTTATTTCAAAACTGATGCATTAACATCAAAACTTTATCTAAAAAAAGACAATATTTAGTTGTAAAGAACATCGACATACAATAATAAATATTGACATACATCATGTGTGAAATTTTATAATAAAAATGACACTGGCAAGGCAACTGCACATAGGATCCAACTCAAGGACATATTATGTAAACTGTAACAGAGGAGATATGAAGAAAATAATTGAATGTTAGTGAAACTGTCCTGAAGGGCAATCTGTGAAGACAAGAACATAGCTAACAATGTAGAGAGAAGATTGACTTTTGAAATCATGAGAGACTAACCTAACTCATTCCATCAATGTTAAAAAAGGCCATACTAAATACTACATCACTAAATACAGTGTAGAGTACTACAGGCTGGGAATAGCAGCTCATCATTAGACAGCAGAAGACTAGATTATTTCCGTAGATAGCGCCACCTAGTGGAAACTACCTTCTCTGAACTCATGACCTGATCAACATTGCCCATTTACAAATACCAAATTGTCAATGCCATTTTAAACACTTGGTTACACTGAAACATCCTTCAAATAAATAAAAGTCTGTAAAAAATTTAAACTCAACATACATTTTTTGCTTAAGGAGCAACTGGAACTTTGGCATTATTATCAGTGTTAAGACAGAACTTTGTAGCAATATCATGGACAGTGACAGCATTTAATTTCATGATGAAGTCAAATTAAGATAAAAGTATCATTTTTACACAAGGTTCATCATCAATACAAATAAACAAAACCACAACAACCAATAAATTATTGCTCTACAAGACCAAAATATATTTTTAAATCTCATAATTACCTGTATTGTTTGATCATGTGTAAATATGTGTTTTACATTCATTGCCGACTTATCAAGAGAAACCACTGGGAGTACTTCCCAAATGCCACCCTATTTCATATATAGTGCATTGCTTTTGAACAGAACCCTGGTCAAAAGTAATAGGGTTCCATTTGGGAAGCAGCCCTGGTGTTTAAAATACATTCAGGCCAGTCCATGCTTTGATCAGTGCATTCCATAATGGCCCGATCACTATGCACTACATTAGCGTAGACAACATCCGGTGTATATTATCTCGTTCCCCTACAGCAGTGTTTTCCAGCTCCAGTCCTCCAGTAACCCCAAAAGCACACATTTTTGCTGTAGTCCGTTACAAACTCACCTGATTCAACTCATTGAGGGCTTGATGATTAGTTGACAAGTTGAATCAGGTGTGCTTGTCCAGGGCTAAAACAGAAATGTGTGCCGTTGGAGGTACTGGAGGCCTGAAGTTGTGAAGAACTACTCTAAACATCCACCACCAGCTCGACAGTCACTAGCCTGTGCATAGCCTACCAGTTCACTGTGTGAAACTGTACAGAGGAAATTACTCAGCAGCCAGCCAATAGGCCTGTCACAGCAAGTACCTGGGATCATTTAACAACACGTACGGCTCAGTTCTGACTCATACTGTACATCTCATCCAAGCATTTTTTTTATTTTCCCCATAACTCCGTAGAAGCAGGGACATACTTTCACTTTTCTGTATATTCATAATAACCATTTTCAATGGCTTTAGAAATAATATTTTCTGCTGATAACCTTTGGCCAAAATAAAGTAATGCTTTGATTAGGTCATTCATGTCAGCTTCCATGCCCACCTTCTCCAACCATACTTTCAACAGTTCATAGACTCTATCTTCAGGATGAAGGTGCGCAGTGCTTTTTATAGCGTTGTCAGAGAGTCCGATGTGCCTGAAGAATCTGTTATGGTAGTGAACATCC
Source organism: Brachymystax lenok tsinlingensis (assembly GCA_030435695.1). Taxonomy (NCBI): domain Eukaryota; kingdom Metazoa; phylum Chordata; class Actinopteri; order Salmoniformes; family Salmonidae; genus Brachymystax; species Brachymystax lenok. Next base: position 17,954,260 of record CM059807.1, on the reverse strand, counting down.
AGCTCTTCAAAAAGTTCAAAACTTTTCTTCAAGGACTCATCACCTGAAAACAAAAAGGCATGTCAAGACCATGACATCAAAGCCCACCTATTCTTTAATGTTAACTAGTCTAAAACCATCAAATATAGAGGGTATACTCTCACCATTCAAAGGAACCAGTTTTATGAAGACATCTTCCTAAAAAAATACAAATAAAGAAACAACATGGTCAGTTATAAATCCTAAAACATAAGTCTGGCTCCTTAATTAGGCCTGTGCACTAGCTCTGAAGTTAACTCTTGGAGGGTCATGCAGGAGGGTAGGGGAAGGACCTCTACAACAGCTCTGGGCTTCTTGTCTATGTCCTTACTTAGTCCCTTCCTTGACCCTGCATGTGCATCTATAAATCACATTTACAATGCCTTCAGAAAGTATTGACACCCCTTGATTTTTCCACATTTGGTTGTGTTACAGCCTGAATTGAAAATTGATTAAATGTAGTTTTTTGTCACTGGCCAAATCAAAACACCCTATAATGTCAAAGTGGAAGTATGTTTGAATTTTTTTTTTGTGCAAATTAATTGAAAATTAAAAGCTGAAATGTCTTGAGTCAATAAGTATTCAACCCTTTTTCAAGCCTAAATAAGTTCAGAAAGTAAAAATGTGCTCAACTCACATAATAAGTTGAATGGACTCACTCTGTGCAATAAAAGTGTTAAACATGATTTTTGAATGACCGACTACCTTCTCTATACCCCACACATACAATTATCTGTAAGGTCCCACTGTCGAGCAGTGCATTTCAAACACAGATTCAACCAAAGACCAGGGAGGTTTTCCAATGCTTCGAAAAGAATGGCACCTATTGCTAGTTAGGTTAAAAAAAAGAAAAGCAAAAAAGCAAACACTGAATATCCCTTCGAAAATGGTGGAGTTATTAATTACACTTTGGATGGTGTATCAATACACCCAGTCACTACAAAGATACAGACGTTCTTCCTAACTCAGTTGCCGGAGAGAAAGGAAAGCGCTCAGGGATTTCACCATAAGGCCATCAGTGACTTTAAAACAGTTACAGAGTTTAATGGCTGTGACAGGAGAAAACTGAAGATGGATTTACAACATTGCAGTTACTCCACAATACTAACCTAGTTGACAGTGAAAAGAAGGAAGCCTGTACCGAATAAAAATATTCCAAAACATGCATCCTGTTTGCAACAAGGCACTAAAGTAATACTGCAAAGAATGTGGCAAAGCAATTCACTTTTTGTCCTGAATAATATGTTTGGGGGAAAATCAAATACAACACATTACCGAGCATAGTGGTGGCTGCCTCATGTTATGGGTATGCTTGTAATCGTTAAGGACTGGGGAGTTTCAGGATTTAAAAAAAAAGAAAATGGAGCTAAGCACAGGCAAAATCCTAGAGGAACCTGGTTCAGTCTGCTTTTCACCAGATGCTGGGAGATTAATTCACCTTTCAGCAGGAAAATGACTTAAAACACACGGCCAAATCTACACTGGAGTTGCTTACCAAGAACACAGTGAATGTTCTCGAGTGGCTGACTGACAGTTTTGACTTAAATCTACGTGACAATCTCTGGCAAGATCTGAAAATGGTTATCTAGCAATGATCAATTACTAATTTGACAGAGCTTGAAGTATCTCTTAGAGACTTACCCAGAAGGACTTCGGACTCAGGGGTGTCTCATGTAAATTAGATATTTCCGTATTTCATTTTCAATAAAATTGGCAAACATTTCTAAAAACATGTTTTCACTTTGTCATTATGGGGTATTGTGTATAGATGGGTGAGAAAAAAAAAAAAGATTTAATCCATTTAGAATTCAGGCTGTAACACAACAAAATGTGGAATAAGTCAGTGTCTGAATACCTTCTGAAGGCACTGTATGTGCTTCGGCTTGGCCATTAGCAATAGTTCAGCAAATCTTCAATAACTAGTGTAAAAATGCACACTAGAAAACACAGGTGACCGACCTGGTAAGTCTTCGTCAAGATGGTGCAAAGGGAGTAGCACTACTTCAAAATGGGACATGGTGGCTAAGCGTCCATTTGACCATAAGATGAATTATTAATTGTGCTAATGCTATCATACATATAGACAACTGTGGCTTTCAACAAACAGTAAGTTAATGGAGCAGAGAATAGAAAGATGAACAGAAAGACCAGATCCAGAATAGGATGAGTACTAAATAAACTATAAGGGAGTTAGAAGAAGACAGGGGAAGGTAGGGGAAGGTAAGTTAGCCTGAGCAAGACCAGAGCAGCTGCTCTCACCCCAGCCGCAGTGGCAGGCTGCCTCTTGGCCGAAGGGCTGGGAAGCGGGGAGGATCTGGGGAGGGGGGCTGAGGGTAGTGCAGACAGACTGGACTGGGAGGAGTTGGTGGTGTTGGGGAGGCTGTCGCCCAGTCCATTGTCCTCATCCTCTGAGGCTTTGGCACCCACCGCCTGGGTCTGCTCCAGCAAGGGATGGAGCGGTGTGTCATCCAGCACAGCATTCTGGTTGTTCTGCCTCTCCTCAATTGACCTGTTGTTTTGATCATCCTGCAAAATATGAAAAATTATGTTGTCTAATGAGGAAGAAATGTTGCTGTTCAACGGTGCAGTTTGCCATGTTCACACAATGTGTGTAATTTTATCAGCTCATCCCTCAGTAATTTGATCAGAATTAATCAATTGATTAATTGAGTGACACTGTGAATGTGAAAATAACATTTGAATGAGACTGACTTACCACCACAACCTTTAGCGTCACACTGAGATTATTCTGGGTGTCTGGAACAGAGGAAATGTGACTCAGACACAGCACTTTACTTCCAGGTACAATATTGACTGTTCTGTTGACAGCCTTAAGACACAGTGAACTTCAAAGCTTTGAGGCTATGTGCCCTCTGGATGGCACCCTTTTGACCAGGGCACATAGGGCTCTGGCCAAAAGTAGTGCACTAGATATGGAATAGGGTGCCATTTGGAACACAGCCTGATCCTTCACTATTGAAAGCCAAGGTATTTATTTTATATAAAATGACCTTACCTGTCCTTTTAAAGCGCTTTCGCCTATTCCAACAGACACCAGCAAGTACAGCAGTGAAACCCAGTACCGCCATCACAATCACAACTGCTGTTTCAATAGAGAAAATGATGTCACAACCACATCCCTCTGCTGTTTTCCAAATTAGCGGTTGTTGTTTGAATCCCGTATTGCCCCTTTATATTCAGAAATAGTCAATTATCAAATACATGCAACATTAATACCATTTACAAAAATAACGACACAACAGAGCATGCAGCAAGGTGATGTATGCTGTACCTGGGCCTGGAGTTTTACCTGAGACGGTGCTGGATGTGGCCAGTCTGGTCTTACAGACCGTGTTAGACGTAGTGGTGCAGTTCTTCACCCTCACCTCATTGTCTTTACATCTGGAAGAAGAGGAGGGTTTCAACAAAAATAGATTTTAAAAATAAAAAGATATGGAATGTGTAAGGTGAACATTCTTCATTTTGTAATGTTTAATGATAATCTAACGGAAGTTAGTTTGTCAAGTATCAGCGAGGCTGCTCAAATATTCTATGGACCTACCTTGAGCACTTCTTGCACACCTCGCAGGCTTGATCAGGGGCACAGAAATACCCTGGTTTACACTGACACTCTGTGTTCTGAGTGATGGTGCATGTCTTTGTGGTCACCTGATCTGTGAGAGGAACACAGAGTTTGCAATGTTGAAGACACAAAAAGATCAGGGCCTGGATTCATAAAGCATCACAGAGTAGAACCGCTGATGTCGGCTATGTTTTGTCACTCATTTTAATGGCATAACTTCATCGTCAAACAGAATTTACCTGGGCGACACTTAGTGCACTTTAAGCACTGTCGCAGTCCGTTGTCATGTTCAGTGTATGTGTCGAAGTCACAGTCCTCACATGTTCCTTTCTCCAAGGAACCCGTGCAGTACGCTTTGACATATTTACCTGAGGCCAGAGAAACAACACAGTTACTGGGCTGTCCAAACAGTTGTCTACCTGTACATAAAGCAGACACTTGACGGTCAGCTGAATATTCATTACTGTAGCCATATAACTGGAGTCATTACAAGATCAAACTTGCTTCAGTAGTTCCCATGATGGATTTCAGCTTGTGACAAACTGGCTACGTCCCAAATAGCACCCTATTCCCTATACAGTACACTACTTTTGACCAAGGCCCATAGGGCTCTGGTCAAAAGTAGTGCACTTTATAAGGAATAGCATAGGGTACCATTTCGGATGCATACACTGTGGATCTCAAATCTTCATTTGGCTCACCAGCTGGGCAATTCAAACAGCAGATGTTGTCATGTGGGTACTCCATGTTTTCCCTGCATGAGATGTCCCGCTGTTTCCTGTTCCTGACGCTGCCTTCTGTCTGTGTCAACTCAAGGCCAGATTGAGCTGCCGCCATGGGGTTGAGGGCCCAGATGAGGACAACCTTTGATTAAAAACACACTGTCATCCAGTTGCCCCTTGCTTCCTTTAGACACCCATAACATCTAAGCAAAGTGTAATCAAAGTGGGTTAACAAATCTGCATTGTAGAGCTAGTTATTTATTGTCTCACAATATGGCATTATCAAATCTAACTTTTTTTGTCATATGCACAGGAAACAGTGTAGTCTACACAGTACACAGTACATTATTGACTTTACAATAAAACCAGGAATACCTCTAGGTTCCATATTAATGACTAACCAGGGAAGGTCAAAATCACAATCCCAGAATGTTTTGGAGATCATCCAAACCTTGTTAGCAAAGCAATTTCTTAGCTTTTGTACATACAGAGCTCCTTGTTCGAATGACATCATAGTTTGCAACACTTAGGTTTGATAGCAGGACCAATATAATTTCCTTCCTGATCACACCACTGACTCTCTAGCAAAACAACTAAAGTTCAGCTATTGCGGAAGAGGGGAAGCAATAAATGGGGATTTCCATCAACAGCAATATTGGAGATGGCTCATAAATCTCTCTCACTTAAATATTGAGACATGGTTGACTACTAATAGGCCATTTAATGTGATGTGTAGAAAAGGAGACATCAGCAAGTTGCCAGTCATTGAGAATGTGGTATTTTAGGCTGCATTTAAAGGCACCCCAATTCTGATCTCATGCTATTAATTGGGCAAAAGATCAGAATTGGGATGCCTGTGTAAACGCAGCGTCATACACAGTGAACATGGACGATATGTTAAACCCTGTCTTTCTTAACCCTGTCACTTCAACTATAAGTGAAGCAAGCCTAATGATTAGTCCTGCCATTTCTGTAGTTACACAAACATGATTTTGTAACTGTTCCAATGGGTTCAAATTCATCTCCCAGCAGAAACATGTACTGAATTAATAAGATCACTAAACAATTATGTTGCCAGTGTAAATGAGGTAGAACTTTTCTATAGTCTATGTCTTTATATGGTTGAACTAAGCCTGTGTGTGTGCTGTATTTCTCAACTAAAGACAAATAAGGACGGTGTTCGCAATTTCCCCACTAATCCCTTTGGAACTGCCGCTGAGTCACAAGATACATGGGCACACCCAATTTAGCAACCTGTATATTACAGTGCAGTATGTCCAAATATGGCCTTCCTACAAACCTGCTGAACAAATTAAAACCCAAGCACATTCCAGACAAGACACTACGTGACAGCTAGACTGCATTATAAATTCGAGCCCTGAATCCTGATTGGCTGACAGCCGTGGTATATCAGACCGTATACCATGGGTATGACAAAACATGTACTTTTACTTCTCTAATTACGTTGGTAACCAGTTTATAATAGCAATAAGGCACCTCGGGGGTTTGTGGTATATGGCCAATATACCACAGCTAAGGGCTATATCCAGGCACTCAGCTTTGCGTCGTACATAAGAACAGCCCTTAGCCGTGGTATATTAGCCATATACTACACAACCCCCGTGCCGTATTGCTTAATTATATCATGTTGGGCTGCTGTCTTCACATGGATGGGACATTTCAATAAATCAATTCAAATCTGATGCTCTGTTCATCTCATATGAACGGAGTGGGAGTAAACGACTTCGGTCGAGCTCCAGATGGCATGTTGCTCTGTTCATCTCATGTGAACAGAGTGGGAATCTAACTGAGGCGAAACTCCATATGTTTTAACTCATTTTATGAGTTGGGCAAAGGACCTTATGTGAAGCCCATGCGGCTCTGAATGGTCAAGTGTAGGTGTGTGGCGGAATAAGACTGACTGTGCATGTATGACAGAGCAAAAGTGTATGTATATTAATGTCAGCATGTATCCTTTCTGTACATAAGAGCATCCTGTCGGGCTGTATCACCGCCTGGTACAGCAACTGTACAGCCCGCAACCGCAAGGCTCTCCAGAGGGTGGTGCGGTCTGCCACTGCCTGTTCACCCCGCTATCATCCAGAAGGCGAGGTCAGTACAGGTGCATAAAAGCTGGGACCGAGAGACTGAAAAACAGCTTCTCTCTCAAGGCTATCAGACTGTTAAATAGCCATCACTTGCCGGCTTCCACCCGGTTACTCAACCCTGCAACCCGGCTGCTGCCCTATATACATTGACTTGGAATCACTGGTCACTTTAATAATGTTTAAATAATGTTTACATACTGCTTTACTCATCTTATACGTATATACTGTATTCTATTCTACTGTATTTTAGTCAATACCACTCCGACATTGCTCAATCTAATATTTATAATTTCTTATTTCCATCCTTTTACTTTTAGATTTGTGTATTGTTGTGAATTGTTTGATACTACTGCACTGTTGGAGTTAGGAACACAAGCATTTTGCTACACCTGCAATAACATCTGCTAAATATGTGTATGTGACCAATAAACTTTGATTTGATGATTCTGCCAGTGTCTTTGTGCAAAGTTGAGGGTCGCTAGACTTCAATGTTCATAGTATGGATGTCAGACGGAAGAACGGAGGACAAGGATGATTATTGTATCGTGTGAAACTTTCAGACTTGCTGATGTGGTGGGATTCTCTCTGGTGTTTACAGAACATTGGTACTGTGAGATTAGGATAGCAGGGCCTGCTTAGACAAAACAATTGTAGCAGTAGAGCAAAGGATTACAATGTATGAGAGAGGTTTGGCAGAGAGGTTTGGAACGGTCTTTTTTATTGGTTTATTAACTAAATTTACCGCCTGGTGATTGCACCATGGAAGGCCAAAACTCCATCCCACCAAAACAGGCTGAAATTTTAGGCAGTCTTTTCAAATAGCTTATATACTAAAAGGGCATCATCATCATTTTCACAATATTATTCCAACCTCATAGTACGGCTGGGCGATATGGACAGAATATCATATCACAATATTTTTGACGGTATGATGGTATTTGACGATATTTTATGTTTTGGATAATAAAAGTTCTAAATATGCTTTATGAGTAGTTCATGACCATAGGATGGCAACACAAATGATATTCAATCCAACTCCAAACAAAGATAATTTTCAGCATTTTCATGAATTTCTGCACTTTTATTAGAAATGTACACACTGTGCCACACAGCATGATATGGGCAAAACATCTAAGCCCATTTATCTGGTGGAATCATGAAATATAATGATTATACTAATTCTATAGTTGGAATATAGTGGGCAGCACCTTGAATACATTGTTGTTTGGCATGACAACGAATGAAAAGCCAGGGAGGAATTATTGACAGGGTTGGTCAGTGTTTCCAGGAGACCGTAATTAGATGTTACTCTTTCCATGACATAGACTGACCAGGTGAATCCTGGTGAAAGCTATGATTCCTTATTGATGTCACTTTTTAAATCCACTTAAAACCAGCGTAGATGAAGGGGAGGAGACGGGTTAAAGAAGGATTTCTAAGACTTGAGACATGGATTGTGTGTGTGTGCCATTCAGAGGGTGAATGGGCAAGACAAAATATGTAAGTGCCTTTGAACAGGGTAGTAGGTGCCAGGCGCACCAGTTTGAGTATGTAAAGAACTGCAACGCTGCTGGGTTTTTCCGCGCTCAACAGTTTCCTGCGTGTATCAAGAATGGTCCACCACCCATGTCCCTGTGAATTGAGGCTGTTCTGAGGTCAAACGGGGGAAGGGGGCAACTCAATATTAGGAAGGTGTGACTCATGTTTGGTATACTCAGTGTATATAAAACACAGGAAATCATGTTTTTGACTGCACTGGTCCTTTAAGGCATAAGGCTTATATATTTTAAATGTATATAGTTCTATCCGTGTGATGCATACTTCTATATTCATGCTATGTATTATCTAATGTTTTATCTGTTTGGATCAGAGGAAGAGGAAAGGTGATACCTACTCAGTTGCACAACTAAATGCATTCAAACGAAATCATCTTGCCGTAGCTGCTGCTTTAGCTGCTAATGATGACCCTAATAAGAGGCATTAAGGCTAATAAACATAAGTAATCTAGAGTACAACCTCAACTGATTTAACTCCTTCATAAATGAGTAAATAGGATCAATGACAAACAATGTCATATATTGGAAACATTCTCCTATCATGAAAGCTTCATAACTTGACCCACATGTGTGATAATAACACACGTGGTAGTGTCAGAGATATACAACCTCATTCAGCACAATATAACAACTTATGCAAACATCTTGAACTTTTAACACATTTGCTTGAGTTGTAGCCCAGAGGCTGTATACTGTGCATTCGGTAAGTATTCAGACCCCTTACCTTTTTCCACTTTGTTACGTTACAGCCTTATTCTAAAATTGATTAAATTGCCCCCTTCAATCTACACAATACCCCATAATGACATAGCATCGCTGCACAGCTATTTTCAGGTCTCTCCAGAGATGTTCCATTGGGTTCAAATCCGGACTCTTGCTGGGCCACTCAAGGACATTCAGAGACTTGTCCCGAAGCCACTCCTGCGTTGTCTTGGCCTTGTGGTTAGGGTCGTTGTCCGCTCTGGAGCAGGTTGTGATCAAAGTTCTCTCTTCACTTTGCTCCGTTCATCTTTTCCCTTTTTCCTTAACAATTTACACACAATTACTTGAGGCTGTAATTGCTGCCAAAGGTGCCCCAACAAAGTACTGAATAAAGGGTCTGAATACTTATTTAAATGTGATATTTCCATAAAAAAAATTGTAATCAATTTGCTTTGTCATTATGGGGTATTGTGTGTAGGTTGATGAGGGAAAAAAACGATTTAATAAATTTTAGAATAAGGCTGTAGCGTAACAAAATGTGGAAAAAGTCAAGGGGTCTGAATACTTTCCCGAATGCACTGTACATCAAACTTCTCAGAGTGGGAGTGCTGATCTAGGAACAGTTTTGCCTTTTAAGATCTTAATGAATAAGATTGCATGGATAGGGGGACTTCACCACTCCTACTCTGAGAATCTTGATAACTAGTCTCGCTAGGCTGATGGGAAGTCTGGGATTTTCGTGACTTGATGATAGCTGTGGCCCCAGAGCTGGACCTGTGCTACTAGTAGGTAATCAGATTCATCACTTTTCACAAGTAGATCATAATGGTTAGTTATTTTACACGGAACACAAGATGACATGTTTCCCCCATAGTAGATATTCTACGCCCTTGTTCCCTGTAAAAATATATCCTTTAATTTCAACTCTAATCAAATGGCGTGTTGCTGACATTTTTCAACAGGTGCACAGCTGGGAAATAAAATATAGGCATAGACTACCGTATGGAACAGCCACCTCATTGTATATTATTTTATATATTTTTTAAGCATGAGGTACACAAACTGCACAACATTAAGGGCATATCAGATGAACAAACATGTATGAGTATGTACAGCACTGTTCTAGAATACTGCACCGTCAGTGTTCATACTTTTCTAATTCCAGGAGATGCGTTCAGAAATCTGCATTTAAAAAATGCAGACCATCAAAAACATCTGTGTTTTAAACCATTTCATCTGCGTTTTATATTGCTTGCAATGAAATAAAGGTATTGTTTGCTAAAACTATGCATGGTCATCATATTTCTAATGTTTATCATAGAAAGAATGTAGCCAGCTACGTTTCCTAATGTTTTGCTTGAAGTTAATCTTGCATTTTACCTGAGAAAAGTAGGCTACACAGAGAAAAGTACCAGAGAAAAGTATACTGAACAAAAATATAAAGGCAACATGCAACAATCTCCAAGATTTTACTGAGTTACAGTTCATATAAGGAAATCAGTATATTGAAATAAATATATTAGGCCATAATCTATGGATTTCACATGACTGGGTAGGGTTGCAGCCATGGGTGGGCTTTGGAGGGTATATGTCCACCCATTGGGGAGTCAGGCCCAGCCAATCCGAATTAGTTTTTTTCACAAAAAAGGGTTTTATTACAGACAGAAATACTCCTCAGACGATCCCACAGGTGAACAAGCCAGATGTGGAGGTCCTGCAGTATGCGGTTGAGGATGCCAAATTAGAGAAATTACCATTCAATTCTCTGGCAACAGCTCTGGTGGACATTTCTACACCTGTCAGGTGGATAGATTATCTTGGCAAAGGAGAAATGCTCACGAACAGGGATGTAAACAAAATTCTGCAAAAAATGTAAGAGAAATAAGCTTGTTGTGCATATGAAACACTTCTGAGGTCTGTTATTTCAGCTCATGAAACCAACACTTTACATGGAGTTTATATTTTTGTTCAGAGTTGCTGCACATTAGTCAGAGCGCTGTCTGCTAATAGAATGCCTGTTTATGTATATCATCCAAGCGGAGAAGCGCAACTGAAGTACACAATTTGTCTGATGCCAAGCAGAATTTACAATAAGAATTTTATATCTGCATTTACAAAACGCAGCAAGACATTTCTTACATATAAAATCTCTGCGTGAAAAACGCAATTTCTTCAACAGTCAATACATTTAAATGAATAGCGGAAATGTAGGCTATCTGGATACCCGTTGGTTGGAAGTTGTGGATTCTGGCTGTGTATTAGTAGTGTAAGGTGGTCACAGAGCCGCGTACCTATGTCACAACTATCGCATCTCAGCGACTATGATTCACTCGATTTGTCACAATGGGACGCCGGACTAAGTATACGGCTCTGAGACCAAAATTCCCAACCAACGCGTCCTCTACTCATTTGAATGTGTTGACAGTTGGAGAAATAAAAAAGTATGAACACTGCTGTGCATAAGTGTACACGTTTGGTACAATGATAGGTGATTTAGTCAAACAGTAGGCAACACCGGCTTCAACCGGCGCCACACAAAAATGTCACACCTTTATGAGGCCTTTCCATTGGAATGTTTACGCGACATTCTTTCTGGCCGCCCACATGGCGCATCGATTCTGAAGATTTAGAATTTTTGAATATATGTGATTTGAAATGATTACAACGTCGATCATTTAATTGGCGAGTGAATGGCATCGCTGTACGTGCATTGTGAACAATGTTCTCAGTCAATCGGTGATCCCACCGACAGCTACAAGTATCACGTGAAAACAGGAAAAGAAACTTACCATCAAATGTATATAGCTCATACTCAAAGGTGGTGGACACATCCCCGTTGAGAGAAGCACTATCCGATTATACTGAAATGTGGTGTACACATCCCAGTTGAGAGAACCAGCATCCGATATTATACTATTTCTCGCCGAGCAAAACTTCAGGCAACTCTCCTCATGAGAGAAAGTTTCAGATGACGATTGCGCTGTCTCAGTCACGCCCCTTTAGTCAATAGATTATCTAGGTAAATCCCAATTTAACCTTGTCCTCTATCCTTTACACCTTTTTGTCTTTAGATATCTTAAATGAAGTGCAAATAGGCCTAGATGCCTAATACTTGTTCCATTATTATTATTATTATTATTATCATCATCCACAGAATTAAAGTATGATTTTTGAGATAACTTGAAACATGTTTAATATTAGTATAAATGCAAATAGGAAACACAATATGGATTGAGTTACTGAATATGTCTTATTCCATATATCATACACGGGAGTTAAGGAGTATATATAAACCATTAACAATGCGGTTTTAGTTGGGGAAAACCCACTTTGTAAAACGTACATTATCAATGTGGAAAACGCTCTTTCTATGTGTGTCAGTTTGACATTATCTATGCAACAGTGGTCTGCTCCGCTGAGATACAGTATCTCCAGTCTCTCACGCAGACACGGCCATATAGTCACAGGAAGATGAGGGTTAAAAAGACTAATTTGCTCAGAAAGAGAAGAATTTCATACTCACATCAGAGTGCTGGGGCGCATGAACTAGTACACCTAACAGTAAACTGTGAAACTACACTAACCCGGTCAACCTCGTCTACTGATATAATTATGTGTGGATGGTTTAGATCAAATTTAAGTATATTTTTGACCTATTTAGTTAATATATCAAATACAATAAAATGTAAAAATAATAATACAGGATTGACAGTGCATCAAATGTTCTGCCGCAGTTGTCATACAGTAGCCTATATTGTCTGAATCCAACTCAGCCACACATTGTACAGAACATTTTTAGTGTTGCTGATATTTTTACCTGTTACCTTAGCAACTTGCTCATAGGGTCATTAAACACTATAACCTGAAACTGATCAGACAGCAGGTCATAAACCATTTCTTAATAAGCATTAATAGATCATACTGTATTCTACAACAGTATATCCATAGTCTATTCCTTTAGAAATGTGCAATCCTTAGAGCAAGAAAAACATTGTTCATATACAGCGCATTCGAAAGTATTTAGACCCCTTTACTTTTTCTACATTTTGTTACATCACAGCCTTATTCTAAAATAAGGTAAATCCTGGTGTAAAGGATAGAGGACAAGGTTAAATTGGGATTTACCCCCCCCATCAATCTACACACAATACCCCATAATGACAAAGCCATTTTTTATAACATTTTTGCAAAGTTCGGAAGTTTACATACACCTTAGCCAAATACATTGAAACTCAGTTTTTCACAATTCATCCTAGTAAAAACTCCCCGTCTTAGGTCAGTTAGGATCACCACTTTATTTTAAGAATGTGAAATGTCAGAATAATAGTAGAGAGAATGATTTGCTTGAATTATTTTTCATCACATTCCCAGTGGGTCAGAAGTTTACATACACTCAATTAGTATTTGGTACCATTACCTTTAAAATGGTTTAACTTGAGTGAAACGTTTCGAATAGCCTTCCACAAGCTTCCCACAATAAGTTGGGTGAATTTTGGCCCATTCCTCCTGACAGAGCTGGTACAACTGAGTCAGGTTTGTAGGCCTCCTTGCTTGCATACGCTTTTTCAGTTCTGCCCACATATTTTCTATAGGATTGAGGTCAGGGCTTTGTGATGGCCAATCCAATACCTTGACTTTGTTGTCTTTTAGCCACTTTGCCACAACTTTGGAAGTATGCTTGGGGTCATTGTGATTTGGAAGACCCATTTGCGACCAAGCTTCAACTTCCTGACTAATGTCTTCAGATGCTGCTTCAATGTATCCACATAATTGTCCTCCTCATTATGTCATCTATTTTGTGAAATGCACCAGTCCCTCCTGCAGCAAAGCCCCCCCCACAACATGATGCTGCCACTCCCGTGCTCCACAGTTGGGATGGTGCTCTTTGGCTTGCATGCCTCCCCCTTTTTCCCCCAAACATAACAATGGTCATTATGGCCAAAAAGTACTATTTTTGTTTCATCAGACCAGAGGACATTTCTCCAAAAAGTACGATCTTTGTCCCCATGTGCAGTTGCAAACCGTAGTCTGGCTTTTTTTATGTCGGTTTTGGAGCAGTGGCTTCTTCCTTGCTGAGCGGCCATTCAGGTTATGTCGATATAGGACTCGTTTTACTGTGGATATAGATACTTTTTAACCTTTTTCCTCCAGCATCTTCACAAGGTCCTTTGCTGTTGTTCTGCAATTGATTTGCACTTTTCGCACCAAAGTACGTTCATCTCTAGGAGACAGAACGCGTCTCCTTTCTGAGCGGTATGATGGCTGCGTGGTCCCATGGTGTTTATACTTGCGTACTATTGTTTGTACAGATAAACGTGGTACCTCCAGGCGTTTGGAAATTGCTCCCAAGGATGAACCAGAACCATTTTTTTCTGAGGTCTTGGCTGATTTATTTGGATGATGTCAAGCAAAGAGGCACTGAGTTTGAAGGTAGGCCTTGAAATAGATCCACAGGTACACCTCCAATTGACTCAAATTATGTCAATTAGCCTATCAGAAGCTTCTAAAGCCATGACATAATTTTCTGGAATTTTCCAAGCTGTTTAAAGGCACAGTCATTTTAGTGTATGTCAACTTTTGACCCACTGGAATTGTGATACAGTGAATTAAGTGAAATAATCTGTCTGTAAACAATTGTTGGGAAAATAGATGTCCTAACTGACTTGCCAAAACTATAGTTTGTTAATTTTTACAAGAACTTTGTGGAGTGGTTGAAAAACGGGTTTTAATGACTCCAACCTAAGTGTATGTAAACTTCCGACATCAACTGTACATCATTATTCAGACTCTTTACCCAGTACTTTGCTGAAGCACCTTTGGCAACGATTACAGCCTCAAGTCTTCTTGGGTATGAAACTACAAGCTTGGCATTCCTGTAATTGGGGAGTTTCTCCCATTCTTCTCTGCAGATCCTTTCAAGCTCTGTCAGGTTGTATGGGGAGCGTCGCTGCACAGCTATTTTTAGTTCTCTCCAGAGATGTTCGATGGGTTCAAGTCCGGGCTCTGGCTGGGCCTCTCAAGGACATTCAGAGACTTGTCGCGAAGCCACTCCCGCGTTGTCTTGGCTGTGTGTTTAGGGTCGTTGTCCTGTTGGAAGGTGAACTTTGCCCCAGTCTGAGGTCCTGAGCGCTCTGGAGCAGATTTTCATCAAGGATCTCTCTGTACTTTGCTCTGTTCATCTTTCCCTCGATCCTGACTAGTCTCCCAGTCACTGCCGCTGAAAAACATCAAAAACAGCATCAGGCTGCCACAACCATGCTTCACCGTAGAGATGGTGCCAGGTTCCCTCCAGACGTGATGCTTGGCATTCAGGCCAAGGAGTTCAATCTTGGTTTCATCAGATCAGTGAATCTTATTTCTCATGGTCTGAGCGTCCTTTAGGTGCCTTTTGGCAAACTCCAAGCGGACTGTCATGTGCCTTTTATTGAGGAGTTGGTTCCATCTGACCACTGTACCATAAACGCCTGATTTGTGGAGTGCTGCAGAGATGGTTGTCCTTCTGGAAGGTTCTCCCATCTCCACAGAGGAACTCTGGAGCTCTGTCAGAGTGACCATCGGGATCTTGGTCACCTGCCTGACCAAGTCCCTTCTCCCCCAATTGCTCAGTTGGGAGCGGCGGCTAGCTTTAGGAAGAGTCTGTGCCTCAACACAATCCTGTCTCGGCGCTCTACGGAAAATTCCTTCGACCTCATGCACTGTCAACTGTGGGTCCTTATATAGACAGGTGAGGGCCTTTCCAAATCATGTCCAATCAATTGAATTTACCACAGGTGGACTCCAATCAAGTTGTAGAAACATCTCAAGGATGATCAATGGAAACAGGATGCACCTGAGTTAAATTTTTAGTCTCATAGCAAAGGGTCTGAATACTTATGTAAATATTATTATTTTTTATTTTTATTTTTATAAATGAGCAAAATGTCTAAACCTGTTTTCGCTTTGTCATTATGGGGTACTGTGTGTAGCTATAATTTATTCATATTTTTTGGGTACTTTTACCCTTTTTTCGGGATATCCAATTGGGTAGTTGCAGTCTTGTCCCATTGCTGCAACTCCCCTACAGACTCGGGAGAGGCGAAGATCAAGAGCCATGTGTCCTGCCAAACTGCACTGCTTCTTGACACACTGCTTGCTTAACCCAGAAGCCAGTTGCACTAATGTGTCGGAGGATGAACCCGGGTCTGTAGTGACACCTCAAGCACCATGATGCAGTGCCCTAGACCGCTGCGCCACTCAGGAGGCATGTGTTGATTGATGTGGAAATGTGTAAAAAGTCAAGGTGTCTGAATACTTTCCGAATGCACTGTAGATCTAAGAATCAAAATACGTGTGGACCGCTCATGACACTCTGCTTTGTTTGCTATAGCATTCTGTGCTTCTTGATAAGGATGCAGACTCAAGGGAGTGGCAAGGGTCCCTGAGCTGCCCATTTGAAGATAAGTATATTGAAGGTGACTGCTTGGTTTCCTTGGTTTGGATTGAGCTGGGCCTAGTCTGCCTCTGAAGCAAGCAAACACTTGACTCCAGAAATGACACATTATGTACATAAGAAGATGAACATACACTTTAGGTATATTGAAATTATCTTGAACTTTGGGACATTCAGTTTGAGACCTCACCTTCCTCGGGGAAAGACTTAGAAACTATTCCCATGATTCTCATTAGAACTGTTCTCTGCAGTGAACTCTTCTGTTTGGCAGTGAACTCTCCTGTGTGCCCAGGATTGCATTACATGCAGGGAGTGCGTGACCAGGGCACTTTTTCTGTGCTGACTTTAAGATATTTAAAGACTATGAGCAGCCACCGTATTCTTTAGGTTTAGTACAGCCAGAGGATAACTGGGGCCAAGCTACTGTAGATTCATGAAGAGACTAGTGGAAGAAGACATCTAAGCCATATTGTACAAGTGAGGAGAAATCAAAAGCATGAGAAACAATTGAGCACAGAAATATGTAGTCGACCAGCACAACAGTGAAGTACACCTAGTAGATCATATAACAGTGTATGAAGTTTATATTTTGTCAAAGGTGCACAGTAACTCACTCAAACTTACGTTGAGACCTTAGCTGTACATTTATTTCCAAAAGGCTGCATATACATTTGCAAATTCTACTGTACAGAAAACATCCAAAATGTCCATAATTATATAGATACAATATACCACAAAGCTGCCCTGGCAATACCAAACATATGCAGTATGTTTAGCACTAGAAAAGCTCTGCAGCCTATTGAATTATATAATCTTAAATACTTTTTCAACTAATACTTTTTTAAATGTATGTTGGTTAGGTTTTGCTTTGTTTATTTTTTTTCAGCCCCACCTGTACTTTACAACATTCACCATTTACAGTAGTTAAACAAGGCACAAGAATAGTGATATGAAGCCAAAGGCCATGCGTGATGTGAAATGGAGCATAGCAACATCCATCCTGATGAAGTCAGTGTGGAGCTATAGCATGCGTCCCAAATGATACCCTATTCCTTTATAGTGCACTAGTTTTGACCAGAGGCCTAACTCGTCAGCCTGTGACATGACAATAATCGTCAGCCTGTGACACCACATTTGTCTTCAGCCTGTGACACCACAATCGTCTTCAGCCTGTGACACCACATTTGTCTTCAGCCTGTGACACCACAATCGTCTTCAGCCTGTGACACCACAATCGTCTTCAGCCTGTGACACCACAATCGTCTTCAGCCTGTGACACCACAATCGTCTTCAGCCTGTGACACCACAATCGTCTTCAGCCTGTGACACCACATTTGTCTTCAGCCTGTGACACCACAATCGTCTTCAGCCTGTGACACCACAATCGTCTTCAGCCTGTGACACCACAATCGTCTTCAGCCTGTGACACCACAATCGTCTTCAGCCTGTGACACCACAATCGTCTTCAGCCTGTGACACCACAATCGTCTTCAGCCTGTGACACCACAATCGTCTTCAGCCTGTGACACCACAATCGTCTTCAGCCTGTGACACCACAATTGTCTTCAGCCTGTGACACCACAATCGTCTTCAGCCTGTGACACCAAATTGCCTTCAGCCTGTGACACCAAATTGCCTTCAGCCTGTGACACCAAATTGCCTTCAGCCTGTGACACCAAATTGCCTTCAGCCTGTGACAACAAATTGTCTTCAGCCTGTGACAACAATCACCTTCAGCCTATGACAACAAATTGCCTTCAGCCTGTGACAACAATCGCCTTCAGCCTGTGACAACAATCGCCTTCAGCCTGTGACAACAATCACCTTCAGCCTGTGACACAACACAAAGCAATAATAATACAGAGAGTGTGTATGTACGGTTCAAAACCCAGTGGCCCACTTAATAACATTTAAAAACGCAACTTCAACATTTAATACCTTAGATAGGCAACATTAAATAAAATAGTTAAAATGCTATGTTTGGTTGTTATGATGTATTGTATTCCACAGACAAATGCTCTTAATGCAACATTAGCCACTGTTTAGCATTACAACAGCACACCTGTTTCATTTTTTTTCACCACTCTTGCTCACATTAGTACAGGGAATTAAAATTAAATTGCTAACAATTAAGAAAAACAATAATTCAAAACTTAAAGATCACCCACTTACTAATCTATTCTATATCCAGCTGGATTGTATAACGATTAACGCTCAATTGATTAGGAGAGCATAGCGAATGTGTTATGTAGAAATCAAAAAGCAATGTAGGTTTCATGTACCCACTGGGCACACACTGGTTGAATAAGTGTTGTTTCCACGTCATTTCAATGAAATTACATTGAACCAAAGTGGAATAGACAATGAATTGATGTCTATGCTCAGTGGGTAGAGTGTAATTTCACCTCGTCTGATCGTTGCTGTTGAGAGCAACATACAGTACATCAATAAGAGCATAGTAGACACAGCTCAACACTTCAGCCACCGTTTTCCCTCTATAGTGCACTACTTTTGACCAGAGCCCTGTAGTAGTGCACTATAAAGGGAATAGGGTTCCATTTTGGATGCATCCTCAGGTATATGAAATGGCATATAACAAACTATGAGCTAACAGTGCTTTAAGTAGTTCAGAGGAGACTGCAACAGGTGTACAATGAACAAGTTGAGCGTTTTGTAAAATGTAACTGCAGTGAGACACCTCTGAGTGCCATTTTCTACAAGTATTTAGATCATTTCAAATCCTTGTTATTATGCTCATTGTAATACAAATGAAAGCATGAGTAACTACAAATACGCATGATCCAATCCTGTAGATGCTAAAATCATATTGAACACATAAAACAGAAATATGCATCATAAGAATTACATGGAATAAACAATACCATCCTTTGATTTACATGGAATAAACAAATCCATCTTATGAATTATAGGGTACATGGAATACAATAAAGTACAGAAACACCATCCTGTTCCATTCTTTAGTGTTTAGCTGGACTTCTATTTTAAACGTGTTCAATACAAAGCCTATTGTTCAAACCAGTAATGCCACTGCTTTCCTATGGCATTTAAGATGTGTCCCAAATGGCACCATATTTACTATAGAGCCCTATGGGCCCTCCTTACTTATACAGTACAATAATATGTTAAACAGGCCTGCTTATTGTACCAGAAAGGCTTCCCATACTATTACACATTCTATCCACATCAAGGTTGGGGTCAATTCTACAAATTTAATTATCATTCAATTCTCTTTCCCTGACAATTCCATTGAATTGAATTCAAATTCCATGTCAGTCTTTGAATTGAGATATTTTCTCTGAATTCCAATGTTAGGTAAATTCCAATAATGCAATTCCTAATTCAATATTATCCACAACAATTCCACAAATTCAAATTGAATTCCTTCAGGCTGATCATCAATGTTCCGACAGCCTAGCTATACTGGCAATATAGGAATACAGATTGAAATAATTAAAAACAAATCCTAGAGTAAATTTGTTATACTATGTGCATTAATTCCATTAAATGGGAAATGTAAAAATATTGAATTCCAATTCAATTTATTTCCAAAAGGTTAAATTTTTTTACAATTCCAATCAGTATAATTCCAATTCAATTCCATAACTATAAGATTTTTTTTAATTCAAATTTAATTAAATGTAAATTCTCCACTTCATGAGTGAATTCAAGAATTGAATTGTCTTTTTCAAATTAAATTGGAATTGACCCAAACCCTAATCCACATTCATGTCCTGTGTAGTTGTGAAGTGCTGTGCCTCTGTTGGGGGGCTTGTGTGTGTTGGGTAGATCAGCAGCTCTTTGACAGGTGTTAATAATGGTTGAAAGTGGCTGATAAGATGCAGAGATACACATGGCATAGTGCCAGGAAATGACGTCATACAGCTCCTCCAGCTTTCTCCTTCTCCCCCAGGGTGGCAAAACCACAACTGTCACACGCATGCATGCACACAAACACACACTGCAGTACTGTAGCCTGACAAAGACATTTCCATCATTGTCAAGGGTTTTCCTTTAAAGATAGAGGATCCAGCCTGAGTCATGTTAACAGTACATTGTCCTCACACAACCCACGACTGTACATTACATTACAGTAAAATGCATGTTATTAAACTCTGTACTGTTTATACCTGTTTCAGAGTGGTTTCTCCCATTTGAGACATTATTTGGAATTGATGACCAAGTATTCAAATAGAAACAAATACCATACAGCTGTCTTACGGTATAGGTGTGATATGGGCTACTTCCCAAATGGAACACCCTATTCCCCATTTAGTGCACTACTTTTCACTAGGTTCTATACGGCTCTGGTCAAAAGTAATGCACTACATAGGGAATAGGGTGGCATTTGGGACACATTCACTGTAAATGCAGATGCACATGAGGGCAGTATCAAACCCTGGGGACGGTAAAGAGCATTTCCACTTTTTGAAGAACATTGGTGGGTCCTAACAGTGTAGAGGGTCCCCTATATCCTGAACAACAGAATAAGAAACCAAACTCAAATGGTCAGCTTAAGAATAGCATTAACTAGGAGGAAAAGGGAGGGAGGGAATAGAATGGCGAAAGGCAAAACAGATGTACAGTACATCATCAGAAAGGGGTGAATAAAGTTACAGTGCACACAGCAATGACAGATTTCTTTTTTTTTCTCAGTGGTAATTTTTGCCTGTCATGTTTTTTGCTCAGTGAACAACAAACTCCATTCACACACTGACATCCTATGGACCTTTTAATCCACAACCGAGTTAGCTGTCAGTCGTTATGTGCATACACAGGATATGCATTACACAGGGCTTGTTGGGATCTATGTAGAAGGAGGAGACAAGTCAGCTAGTATACTCAGGGGCTGAGTTAGCCGTCTCATGATTGGTGAGTTCACCCATTACACACACTGGGTTGTCTGGGCTTCCTGTTCCTAAATGATGTACCGAGTCTGATTCAGGTTCCTCATGGCTCGTTGCTGCAGTGCTTTTGGACTGGATCTTGCCAATTTCCTCCAGAGCGCTTGCCAGAGAGTCAAGGTCACCAGTGTCTTGGTGTCGTGCCTCCCACAGGCTCAGTATAACGGCAGAGGGGCTCTGTTGCTTAGCAAAATACAACAGGTTCCTGGGGGAAGGAGAGAAACGCATTAGTTGACAAAGTAGTAACAGCACACTTAGCAAAGTGAACAACACTTTTGTTTATAAAAAACCCCAGTTGTTCCTATGAGATGATGGTTCCTAATCTCAGCAGGGAGGGACTGACATCGTGCTGGAAAATGTTTCTCTAAGACTAGACATACTGGACATGATCAGGGATATCTTGAAATATCTAAGTAAGTCAATTGTAAGGTACAAGTTAACATTTGTGTGGAAGAAGTGAATTTCAAGTTAGAGCTGAATATGTAGGCCTATGACAAACGTACTCTGTAGGCTTATGGGTGGTTTGCGGTAACAGCATGCAATGTGTCTATTACAGATATCCATTAGATCCAGTGGAGGGCACTATTTCACTACAAAACAATGGTTTACCCCTCCCTGCCAAAAGCATATCACCCTCTGTGAATGCAGTCATTGATGTGCCATCAGACTCAATTAAAATGAGCTTAACGTGATAAGATATAAAATGAGGACAGCTGATCAGGCTCATTTGGAACCACTAAAGTCTCTCAAATACCTTCTGCTGTTTGTTCAAGCAATCATTGAAACACCCCGTGAGACATGACGGGCAGCTGGGCTGCATCTCAAATGGCACACTATTATTCCCTATTTAGTGCCATAGGGCCCTGGTGAAAAGTAGTGCACAACATAGGGAATATGGTGCTATTTGGGATCACAGCCTTGGACACTCACCTATCTAGATGGAGTTTCTGGGCTAAGAGCTGCCAGTCCTTTCCCTTAGCGTTGGCAGTGTCGAAGGTGGCACATATCCTCTGGTGGATGGAAAGGGGGATTTTGAAGGCCTTGGGTCCCGTCTGTGAGGTGACGGTGCAGTCTGTTTGCATAAAAAACAGGACTGACTCCTTCTTGCTCTACAAAGGCAAAACAGACAAAGGGGAGAGGCAAAACACAATGTCACAGTTGTCAAATATAATTCAATTACATTTGTATTTAACAAAAGGGCTGTTGGGATAGACAGGACCAAGAATAGTCAGCTCACATTGATATATTCTATCTGCCCTCTGTTTTATAAAAAACACAGGACACATCCCAAATGGCACCCTATTTCCTATATAGTGCACTAGATTTGACCAGAGCACTATAGGGAATAGAGTGCCATTTGAAAGACAACCACTGCAGACCCCTGAGTACAGGCTGTTCAGCCAGCAGAAGACACTGACTTCACTGAGGTTAAATAAAGATTGTGTGTATGGATTGTGGGAGAAAAATGTCCTCCACACACGGAGAGCCAGGATCACCTCTGCCACAGATGTATAGACCTGCAAAATCTGCTCGTGACCTTTGACCTGCTTCACGCTAATCTTGCAGGAGAACTGGGTGGTGGTGGGGCTGTATCTCTCCAGGGAGAAGGCACAGTGCAGGGGCTGCTGGTTACTGCACCACACTTGGGAAAAGGAAAATTCCTGCATGGCGAGAGAGAGACAGAGCAAGAGAGGAGGAAGACGGAGGCAAAACAGGATGAGAAATCTGGGCTTCTAAAGTATTATTCCTCTCCAGAAGATGACTCAGCTCCTATTCTATCCGTCACATGGGAAGGTCTCATATGCATACGCAGACAAAGTAGTGGGGTAAGATGATGTTTGAGGGGTTTGAAGTCACGCAGCGTTATTCAACGATAGCATTGTGTATGGAAATATGCATTTGTACTGTAGGGAGAGGGGGAGGGGCAAATCCCACTTAATTCTGATAATGGAAGTCAGATCGCAAGCTAAGTATTACACGCGATATCCAGGAGCGAGGGAACGACGAACGGGAAAATGATTGCCTTTGATGCATAATTAATTTCTGCCGTGGGCAAATCGGCAGGGAAACGTCCTTGACCTCCCGCATGCTCCCTTCTTCCATCTCTGCATAATAAAGTGACCTGTAAACTATTCACAGTAATGATAAGCATCCCAAATGACACCCTATCCCTGATATAGTGCACTTCCCATAGAGCTCTGGCCAAAAGTAATGCACTATATAGGGAATAGTGTGTTATATGGGACTCACCCATGGTGATAGGGACCCTGGCTAACTGTACAGTAAAAAACATGTAAACAGCCTTTTTGCCTACAGAGGACTTAACCCCTTGGCTTTGATCATCAATTCCTCCACGATGCGAGATGGATGCAGCAGTTAATGGTGCGCTAGGGAAATGACGGACGTGGAGAGGCCAGGTACTTTTTAGCAGTAAAAGCTGTCTTGATGTACTGTATGGCGCAGGCGAGAGCCATTACTCTCCACCTGCTCTATGAAAGGGGGAGGTTCACAGAGGCAGTCTCCCTCCAAAGATCCTCATAAATAAGCCAAGAGGAGGTGTCTGTCTGACGGTCTGTCCGATGCATGCCATCCTACTTCCTCGCCCCACTCACAGTTGTTTTGGGGGCAATAATAAAGCCTATTGGAAAAACAAGCACAACCATTTTAAAGTGAGCGGTAGTTAGAAGGCAATATTAGCTAATCAAAAGAGAACCATCGTGCTCTCCCATAAGCTTGGCTGGTGTGTAAAACCCAAAAAATTCAGACAAACGAAGAGGTGTAATGGGTTCGCGCTCAAAAATATTTTGCATAAAGCTTACATCCTTATTCAATGTTATTTTTTTTTTACTGCATCAGTGTGTAGGTACAATTTTCTTGAATTCAAAAGACAACTACAGATGAGCAGCATTGAATAATTAAGCTTTTAATAATTAACATTGAATAATTACATTGAATAATTAAGCTTTATGCAACATTTTTGAGTGCGAACCAATTATACCTCTTTGTTTGTCTGAAGGCAATATTAGAAAACATATTTACAGAGGAAGCACTGACATACATTGCTGTCCAGTGTTCGCACACATGTACCAATAAAGGTAAACAACCTCCAGTAAGTCTGGTTGTATCCAAAGTGTCAACAATCTGACAACAAATAACACATGCATCTTTCCATGCTCAGATTTCCAGTAATGTATCTTAAATCATTCAGTGCTCAATCTGTAAGTAGTTACAGTCTCAGTTACCTGACACGTGGTAAAGGGTTTAATGTTCCATAGAAACTGTGGGACATCCTGGATGGAGACCTGGAGGCTGAAGGTGTTCCCTCTGAAAGGGAGAATCTTGGGTTCCTCCAGGAGCTGTCCTCCTCTACAGGTCTCTGTGGCCACCACTCCCTGGGGAGGGAGGGAGAGATGGATGGATGAGGAGGGAGGGACAGATGGATAGAGAGACAGACAGAGAGTTGATTCTTGCTCTGGTGGATCCACAAATCGACTATCGCAAACATAGTCAAAACCTGAGAATTATCCTCAAGTCAAGAGCATC
Source organism: Brachymystax lenok tsinlingensis (assembly GCA_030435695.1). Classification (NCBI taxonomy): domain Eukaryota; kingdom Metazoa; phylum Chordata; class Actinopteri; order Salmoniformes; family Salmonidae; genus Brachymystax; species Brachymystax lenok. The sequence continues at coordinate 17,929,677 of CM059807.1, read as the reverse complement.
CTTAAATGACATTAAAGAATATAAAAAATACAATTCTCATTAGCAGCTATATCAAATGTGGAGCCATACAAGTTTGAAGTTTCAATTTAATCCATTGGATGAGCGTGTATCGGCTAACAGCTGTCCACCAAATTGAATTTGGAGTGATGAAAGAGCTCTTTGATTTGAGGCTGAAGTTATTCATCTGGCATCATTTTTCTCAGTTTCTGTGGCTGTTTTTTAGACATCTCAAATCACAAAAAAATGTGTGTGTACGTGCGTATTGCTTCTTCACGGTAGGTGTTAAAAACAATCCACCATTGGCATTGTGATCATAAAACATGCTTGAAAATTGCTCAAATAATACAAATACAATGACAACAGGGAACCTGCTGGATGAAGTACCCTCCATCTACATTTGTCTTTCAACACAGTTACATTCTGGACATCATTGAACTCAACTCTATGGTTGTCCATTAGATCATGGAGCTTCCTATTAAAAAATCACTTTAAAGGCACATCATGGCCATTGTCTGTGACCTTGAGAAATGACACCCCATTCAATGCTGCAACATTTCCCCATCCCCCGTCTTTAAGATCACCATTGCTTGGACAAATTGTATTCTGTAATCTGTAGATGTGTAATCTACAGATTCTGTATTCCCTATGCAGACTAGATGGCTGTTTGCCAGCCCAATCCTAACATTGTATGGCCTCTGAAGCAAGAGTAACAGCTACATTCAGAAGAAAATCTCTCACTGAAATGAGATCCTTAATATTATTATCAGGAGCATCCTATTAATCTAGGTCAAGAATATGACCAGTGATTGACCGTGTCCATCTATAGCCAGAGCTTGAACAACATGAAGGAGAATGAGTGTGATTGTAGTCGACAAAGACCCAGGGGAAAGAGAGGGCTGGCATCTGCTCGGCAGGCTGCGCTGGGGATGGATTCATAAACCAAATCCAAAAAGCATTTTAAACCCAGCTGCCTGTGACTTCTGCTAAATCACAGGAACACAAGCTGAGTCACTCCTGAGGCCCGTTCTGTTCTATGTCTCAGGGGAAGTGAGGAAGTTTAATTCCCTGACGCTAGATGATGAGATATCAATACACAAATTTACATGCTTTATTGAATTTGAATCAACTCAGAGTCACATACAGTACAATATGACCGATTGATTGGAAGGCTAACGCGTAAATATCAATGTTTGTGGTATCCTCTACTGCCTGAGCAAAATCACTGTAATCAATACTGCGCTTTATATGATTGCACAGGAGAGCCAACGGCAATCAATGAAAATAACCAACCCCCCACAAACACTTGAAACAATGATAGCACCTGAAAGGCGTGTGGCGTGTCGTCCACACAGTAGACTCGGAGGCTGTAGTCCATGGGGGTGGGCCCCATGCTGCCAAACACTGCTAGCTTCAGCCTCTTCACAGCTGCCTGGGTGAGCGGTTCACCAACAAGGGCGTAAGAGCCCGGCTGGTCCAGCAGCAGGTGGCAGCTACTGGAGTCCATCACGCAGTAACAAGATGTTGACTCATCCTCCACTGACATCACTTCCTGGAAACGCAGAACATAGAACACAACACAGGTCGCTTAGCAAAAGAGGATGATAAGACAATTTAATTTAGCATCATTACATTTGATTATACTGAGAAGAAATACTATAATTATGCTCTGTGGGCTGTGTGTGTATTGTATGTGTGTTTGTTCTGCATCTTTTATCGTGTTGTGTCATCATGAGACCATTTCAATGTTTGGTTCTAAGTTACATAACAGAAATTAATATAATGTGCTATATAAAGTGCTTTTCAAATGGGAACAATATCTACTTATAAGCAGTCTCTGAAGTATGTGATAATCATGGTAACATATCTCAGAACACCGATCAGTCAATACAAACAATACACACATGCTTTATTTATGAACATGACAGCAGTAGGCCTAGGAGAGAAACACTTATTTTAACACTTATTTCACCATTCAGGGCTAGAACCACCCAGTTTATAATATCAATTATAAACTGGGTGGTTCGAGCCCTGATTATTGATGGCTGACAGCCATGGTATTTCAGACCGTATTGCGTCGTGCCTAAGAACAGCCCTTAGCCATGGTATATTGGCCATATACCACACTTCCTCTGGCCATATTGCTTAATTATACCCCAGACTACAGTATCCCCCCCTCCTTCTATAAGAAGAACAAAAAAAGAATGCCAGAAAAGAATGCCAGAAAATTGGAAACATAACAAGCTATGTAATTTACACAAATGAGAAACAATGAAGGACCAACGACTGTTAGCTAGTATCTACCAATTTTGCTGTATCTTGTTAGTCTGTGTTGTGTTAAACCTCTGGTTGCAGAGGGGTAATGAGATGCAAGGCTGAGCTACGTAAATTAGACGCATGGCTCATCCTCAGGGTCATTAGCAGAGCAGACAGTGGGCTAAACGCATCCTAAATAGCACCCTACTAGCTTTATAGTGCACTACTTTTGAGCAGAGTCCCTGGTCAAAAGTAGTGCACTATGTAGGGTATATGGTGTCATTTGGGATGTGACCAGAGAGCTATGCTACCCCACCTGTCATGTCCTGGCCATAGATAGAAAACCCAGAGGGCTATGGTGGTTTTGGTCAGGACGTGACTAGGGTGTAGTTCTAGTTATTGTATGTCTATGTTGGTGTTGTGTGTTACACAAACAGCTGCCAATTAGAGGCAGCTGTTTGTCGTTGCCTCTAATTGGGAATCCTATTTAGTTTGTCCTCTCCCCACCTGTGTTGTGGGTTATTGTTTGTGCCTGTGCGCTACATGTATTGTTTCGATCAGTTATGTTGTTATTGTTTTGTATGTTTCACGTGAATTAAAAGATGTGGAACTACATGCACGCTGCCCCTTGGTCCATTTCTCCTGACGATTGTGACAGAATAACCCACCACACCAGGACCAAGCAGCGTGCCCAGGAGGAGAAGGTGTTCTGGACCTGGGAGGAGATAATGGGGGGTTGTGAGACCCCATTAGGGATAAGAGTGGACAGCGAAGACGCTGGGATCCACGTCCACAAAGAGCCCAAGGAGAATCCCAAGATAATTTGGGGGGGCACATGGGGTGTATGGACGAGAGCCAGAGCTTGTCTGGGAGACAGAGGAGTTTAGAGAAGGAAATTAGAGAGAGGTATTGGCAAGGAAGAAGCTGCAGCGCAGGTGCCTAGAGGAGCATCTGTCCAGCCCGGTACGTCCAGTGCCGGCTCCCCTCACTCGCCCTGAAGTGCGTGTCATCAGTCCGGTGAAACCTGTTCCGGCTCCACGCACCAGGATTCCAGTGCGCCTCCCCAGCCCGGTACGTCCTGTGCTGGCTCCCCGCACTCGCCCTGAAGTGCGTGTCAACAGTCCGGTGAAACCTGTGCCAGCTCCACGCACCAGGCCTCCAGTGCGCCCCTCAGCCCGGTACATCCTGTGCCGGCTCCCCGCACTTGCCCTGAAGTGCGTGTCATCAGTCCGGTGAGACCTGTGCCGGCTCCACGCACCAGGCCTCCAGTGCGCCTTCTCAGCCCGGTACGTCCTGTGCCGGCTCCCCGCACTCTCCCTGAAGTGCGTGTCATCAGTCCGGTGAAACCTGTTCCGGCTCCACGCACCAGGATTCCAGTGCGCCTCCCCAGCCCGGTACGTCCTGTGCTGGCTCCCCGCACTCGCCCTGAAGTGCGTGTCAACAGTCCGGTGAAACCTGTGCCAGCTCCACGCACCAGGCCTCCAGTGCGCCCCCTCAGCCCGGTACATCCTGTGCCGGCTCCCCGCACTTGCCCTGAAGTGCGTGTCATCAGTCCGGTGAGACCTGTGCCGGCTCCACGCACCAGGCCTCCAGTGCGCCTTCTCAGCCCGGTACGTCCTGTGCCGGCCCCCCGCACTCTCCCTGAAGTGCGTGTCATCAGTTCTGTGAGACCTGTGCCGGCTCCACGCACCAGGCCTCCAGTGCGCCTTATCCCGGTACGTCCCGCACCGGAGCCGCCACCGCTAGTGGCCCACCCGAAACCCCCCCGAATATAGTTTCAGTTTTGCAACCGGAGTCCGCACCTTTGGGGGGGAGGGGTACTGTCACGTCCTGGCCATAGATAGCCCTCTGGGTTTTCTATGGTGGTTTTGGTCAGGACGTGACTAGGGTGGGTTCTAGTTCATGTATGTCTATGTTGGTGTTGTGTGTGGTTCCCAATTAGAGGCAGCTGTTTGTCGTTGCCTCTAATTGGGAATCCTATTTAGTTTGTCCTCTCCCCACCTGTGTGGGTTATTGTTTGTGTTCGTGCCTGTGCCTTACACGTATTGTTTCGATCAGTTATTTCTTCATTGTTTTGTATGTTTCACGGGAATTAAAAGATTTGGAACTACATGCATGCTGCGCCTTGGTCCGTTCTTCAAGATGTTTGTGACACCACCCAGATGACTGACAGGAGTTCAAATCATGACTCACATCACATACACCATGTCATTAAATGTCATACAAGGCTTTAACCGGTATGTAATGCTAATAATGTACACCTTTTCGAGTTATGATGGTCATTAAAACGTTTCATGTCCTTTGGCTTGATTTCTATGAAAGGACTCATTATTTCTAAGAACCTCTGAGGGGTCACCTTGCTTTTTAATACTAAGAGTGAAAAACGACAAGTCTTAGCATCTACTTCAGGTCTCTCTATTTTCCCTTTGCAGTAGCATCTTGAGTATAATAGAGATGGCATATTAAGGCAGAAAATACAAATAACTTGACCAGTTGATCTGGCAGTGAAAAACAGCATAACTGTGCCACCTCTAAAAAGCCCTTCCAAGGTCAAGCAAACATCGAGCCAAGCACAAACTGAAGATTAATTCAGTGTTGTCTGAAAAAACTATCACTTGAAGAACACGTCAAAGCAGCACAAATCTTAGCTAGAATAATCTCCAGATTGTCTGCAGGGTCTGAAATCTCCAGCAATGCATGTTGCATATCCGAGAAAGATTATAGGCTACATCCCAAATGGTACCCTATTCCCTACATAGTCTGGTCAAAAGTAGTGCACTATGTAGGGAATAGGGTGCTATTTGGGACACTGTTAGAGAAGGACCAGGGAGAAAAATGTATTTATGAACTGATGGGGTCAGGAGGAAGCCCTTAATTGAGGCAGAGATCCCTGCCACTCTCATCGTATCCTTGCCTGGGGTAAGCAAGCCAGTGATACATTCAAAGACTGCTACACCTTGTATAATTACCTTACCTAGGGCACACAGCCCACTTCCATTGGTTGTAACAACATTATTTAGGACAGGCTGGGTGCAGGGGCCAACTAAGGATAATCTAGTGACTGCTGGTCTTCTAAATAACAAGCACTGTTCTAAGCACTGACACCACATAACAGACTGGGGCAGAACTGGACTAGTCATTATTCTGACCCCCTCTGTTCAGTCTGCCAAAGCACTGTCAGATGTACACTTCTATTAATGCCTGCCTGGACATGCTCTTCATTATTTTCTTACACTTTTGTAAAAAAAATAATAATAATATTCTTATGAACAAATAATGCAAAGAGCTGGTGCTGGTAGTGCCTGCAGAGCCTCTGGGTAGTGTATTAACAACCCCTTGGGAATGTACAATGACAATATGGGTTAGCACTGTAGAAATGTCTTTCTCAAAAAGACAACACCGTGGAAATATTAGACATTCCTAAGGTGAACAGTGCACACTGTGAAAAACATCAAGAATGCTGAAATTTATCTCAACTACTACTAGAAACTTCACATGGGAAAAAACAAACACTGTGGTAGCTAGTATCTCAACAACAGTGCTGAGAAAAACAGAAGGTAACAAACCATTGTCTAACAATTCCTGAATAAGCCAGTGAGTGGCAGGCAGCCTGATTCACGTGTCTGTTCAGTGAAACATTCAGTGAAACATTCCTGAGCAGAGGGAGGTGTCTAGGAGGCAGGGCAGGCAGTCTATGCGTCCCAAATGGCACCCTATTCCCTATACACTGAGTGAATAACATTTTAGGAACATTTGCTCTTTCCATGATAGCCTGACGAGGTGAATTCAGGTGAAAGCTATGTGCCCTTCTTGATGTCACCTGTTAAATCCACTTCAATCAGTGTAGATGAATGGGAGGAGACAGGTTAAAGAAGGAGGATTTAAGGCTTGAGACAATTGAGACATGGATTGTGTATGTGTACCATTCAGAAGGTGAATGGGCAAGACAAAATATTTAAGTGCCTTTGAACGGGGTATGGTAGTAGGGGCAAGGTGCACTGGTTTGAGTGTGGCAAGAACTGAAACGCTGCTGGGTTTTTCCACGCTCAACAGTTTCCCGTGTGTATCAAGAATGGTCCACCAGCTGGGCCTCCCGAGTGGCGCAGCGGTCTAAGGCACTGCATCGCAGTGCTAGAGTAATCACTACAGATCCGGGTTCGATCCCGGGCTGTGTCGCAGCCGGCAGCGACCAGGATTCCCATGAGGCGGCGCACAATTGGCCCAGCGTCGTCTGGGTTAGGGCAGGGTTTGGTCGGCCCGGATGTCCTTGTCCCATTGCGCTTTAGCGACTCCTGTGGCGGGCCAGGCGCATGCACGTTGACATGGTTGCCAGTTGTACAGTGTTTCCTCCGACACATTGGTGCGGTTGGCTTCCGGGTTAAGCAAGCAGTGTGTCAAGAAGCAATGTGGCTTTGCCGTGTTGTGTTTCGGAGGATGCATGGCTCTCGACCTTCACCTATCCCGAGTTCGTACAGGAGTTGCAGCGATGGGACAACCAATTGGATATCAAATGGTTGAGAAAAAAGGCAAAAAAAAGAACAAAAATAATAATTAAAATATAATGGTGCACCACCCAAAGGACATCCAGCCAACTTGACAACTGTGGGAAGCATTGGAGCCAACATCCCTGTGGAAGGTTTTCAACATCTTGTAGAGTCCATGCCCAAACCAATTGAGGCTGTTCTGAGGGCAAAAGGAGGTGCAACTCAATATTATGAAGGTGTTCCTAATGTTTTGTACACTACAGTGCACTACGTTTGACCAGGGACTATAGTCAAAAGTAGTGCACTATAAGGGAATTGGGTGCCATTTGGGACACAAATGGTGAGTCCAAGTCAGCCGGGGGGGGGGTATTTTCATGACTCTTCCCCAATTGCCTCACGTCCACACCCATTTCAGCGTGTCCAGAATCCACCGATCGATACTGCCGATGTCTAACGAGGCCTTTTGCCCTGTCGTTACCCTGTCTGACTGACACAAGCCGTTTGTCTTCTCTGCTATTACACCCTGCAATTGTAAAAAAAATTCTCCAGTGCTCTCAGTGTTAATCCTCTCAGGCAGGCTGTGTCTGTCAATGAGCTGGGAGGCCACTTTAGATAAATCATCTTATCAAGTCACTGGCGAATGGCGATGCGCTTTGGTGCCGTATAGTTTTTACACCTTTCTCACTATCTATCACCAGAGTGCGTCTGTCTGGCAATGTTACATAGTGAATCATGTAACAAAACAGGTTGCGGCGAACACAATATGTTCACGATTGGGTTTAGAATGTTAAAATAATGACAAGTGACAGTTGGGATGCAAGTGAGCATCATCTCAATTGTCATTTATCCCAAAACAATGGCAGACTTGAGTGATCACTACCAAACACATCAGCATGTGGCCCCTCAATAAAGGGATTAGAGGCCAAGTGTTCTCTCAAAATTCCATTGGCGACATCTTGTCCTATGTAAACAATTCCGAGGTGCTGCAATGGGCAGGTCTTTCTCACTGTCTGGAGGTGCTGCTGGTACGATTGGTTAGAGGGCCACAGCGCAGCTTTTTTCCGTTTATTACCATTTTCCCTAGGTGTTACCATCCCATATTAGTTGGCATGACTAGGCATGTTTAAAATTAAAACATTTGACCAAAATGATGCTATGTGCACTTTGTAGTACATTTTTTCACATGAGAATCAATGTTTTTGACTAATATCGATGCAACATAGGCCATTTTCAACCAGATAATGTTTTTTTATTTTATTTCAGCTGCCCTTCTCTTACCTCCCATTTGTTGTACTGTGTTTTCCTCTTCAATTGGACGTTCCAGTTGTCAGCATCCACCTCAGCACAGTGAGCTATCGTCATAGCAACAGGCCTGGAGAGATCTATGTCTGGAGGGCCATAGGTGACCTCTGGTCCTAACAGGACCTCAAAGCCTTCCTCCGTCTGGACACTGAAACACACACATTGGCATCTGTTAATCCTGAAAATATGCTATTCAACTAAATGTAGCTATGTCCAGGTAGAATGTATTTGATAAAATGTGGTCAAACATTAAATGGGTTTGTACATGCAACAATTCAAGATACTACTAAACTGACAACCTATTACACTGAGCAATTTTTTTTAATTTTGTCCACAAATTTGTTTACATCCCTGTTAGTGAACATTTCTCATTTGCCAAGATAATCCATCCACTTGACAGGTGTGGCATATCAAGAAGCTGATTAAACAGCATGATAATTACACAGGTGCACCTTGTACAGGGGACAATAGAAGGCCACTCTAAAATGTGTAGTTTTGTCACACAACAATGCCACAGATGTCTCAAGGGGATGTGGTTGCATAGACCCACAAGCCACTGCGGCCACTCATGAGTTCTGTTTATTTGTGGCCCCCATCAAAGCGGTCCATCCCTGCATCATGAACTGTAACTCCGTAAGATCTTTGAAATTGTTGCATTTATATTTTAGTTCAGTGTACATTACAATACTACAAACAACTGAATCCTAACTGTACATAATCAACTTAAGACATTCATCTACAGACCCTTTGACTTTTTCCACATTTTGTTAAGTTACAGCCGTATTCTAAAATGTATTAAATTGTTTTTTCCCCCCCATCAATGTACACACAATACCTCATAATGACAAAGCAAAAACCATTTAGAAATATTAGCACATTTTTTAAACAGAAATATTACATTTAAATAAGTATTCAGACCCTTTACTCAGTACTTTGTTGAAGCACCTTTGGCAGCGAATACAGCCTTGAGTCTTCTTGGGTATGAAACTACAAGCTTGGCATTCCTGTAATTGGGGAGTTTCTCCCATTCTTCTCTGCAGATCCTTTCAAGCTCTGTCAGGTTGTATGGGGAGCGTCGCTGCACAGCTATTTTTAGTTCTCTCCAGAGATGTTCGATGGGTTCAAGTCCGGGCTCTGGCTGGGCCTCTCAAGGACATTCAGAGACTTGTCGCGAAGCCACTCCCGCGTTGTCTTGGCTGTGTGTTTAGGGTCGTTGTCCTGTTGGAAGGTGAACTTTGCCCCAGTCTGAGGTCCTGAGCGCTCTGGAGCAGATTTTCATCAAGGATCTCTCTGTACTTTGCTCTGTTCATCTTTCCCTCGATCCTGACTAGTCTCCCAGTCACTGCCGCTGAAAAACATCAAAAACAGCATCAGGCTGCCACAACCATGCTTCACCGTAGAGATGGTGCCAGGTTCCCTCCAGACGTGATGCTTGGCATTCAGGCCAAAGAGTTCAATCTTGGTTTCATCAGATCAGTGAATCTTATTTCTCATGGTCTGAGCGTCCTTTAGATGCCTTTTGGCAAACTCCAAGCGGACTGTCATGTGCCTTTTATTGAGGAGTTGGTTCCATCTGACCACTGTACCATAAACGCCTGATTTGTGGAGTGCTGCAGAGATGGTTGTCCTTCTGGAAGGTTCTCCCATCTCCACAGAGGAACTCTAGAGCTATCTCAGAGTGACCATCGGGTTCTTGGTCACCTCCCTTACCGAGGCCCTTCTCCCCCGATTGCTCAGTTTGGCCGGGCGGCCAGCTCTACTTGCGTGTTCCAAAATTCTTCCATTTAAGAATGATGGAGGCCATGGTGTTCTTGGGGACCTTCAACGCTGCAGAATGTTTTTGGTACCCTTCCCCAGATCTGTGCCTCGACACAAATACGGTCTCTGAGCTCTACAGACAATTGCACTGTTAACTGTGGGACCTTATACAGACAGTGGGCCTTTCCAAATCATGTGCAATCAGTTGAATTTACCAAAGGTGGACTCCAATCCAGTTGTATAATCATCAAAGATGATCAATTGAAACAGGATGCACCTGAGCTCAACTCCATATCTCATATGGTCTGAGACACGAAATTGTGTAATTATATTTTTTCGCTTTGTATGTTTTAATAATTTTTTAAAAATACATTTTAGATTAAGGCTGTAACGTAACAAAATGTGGAAATAATCAAGGGGTCTGAATACTTTCCGAAGGCCCTGTATTCCCTATATAAAAGAGGGACATACAGTATTTTAGATAATGTACTGTATGATAAAGGCTTGAGTGTGCAGCACTAATAGTCCTATAAAGGGATCCCGCCTTGACTTTGCATATTCATCAGCCTCGTACTTATCATATTGGAGTGATTATCTTTACTATCGATCCTCTCTTGTGAAAAACGAATGAGGGCGGTGGACAGTCATGCAAATTCACAAACAGAAGGCAGAAACCAAGAGCCACCTGCAGGTGTTTGATTCCTGGAATCCCTGATAGATACCCAAGATGTAAAGTCAGAATACAATTTACCTTCAAATAGGATGGTGTATTCATTAAAAAAGGTCTGACAATAAAAAGCATCGGAATGTTTTTGTTGCCAGGAGGGGTAGCCGGTATAGCGGCAGGTGGTGGGTAGGCAGGCGTTAGTGGTTTAAAAAGGCCAAGTAAGATCAAGGCAGCGAGACGCCTTCGCAAAACTCTCTAAGCTCATATCAGTCATCACAGATCAGAGATCTGAGATTTGTCTAGATTTCCTCCCCTAAATAAAAAGTGATTAAGGCAATATCCAGATCCTCGAGTGAGCAAGGTGGAAAGTTCACAACGTCAACATACACTGTGTGCCTTTAAACAAACACCCTGAGGCATAAACAATGACAGAAATAACATTGTGGCAGATGACTTTGTGTGAACTATTTCAGTAGGATTGACACATACTGTAGTGTGGACTGCCAAACAATGGTTAGGATCTTTGATGGTTCACTTTTCACTGTCAATGTACAGTGAGTATACAAACATTAAAAACATCTGCTCCATCCATGACATGGACTGACGTCATTTCCTGTCACAACTTGTGGACTTGTTTACGTGCTGCTGTGCGTTTTGTTGCTAGCGTTACTTTGCTACCCGCCAACTTTACGGTTTTTACTTTTAAATTACCGTTTTGTATAAAAAACAAAAATCCCTTAACTTTTTCACCCCGGACACTTTATCTGGACTATGGTTCTATAGGACCTCCACCAGCCAAAGTTAAGTAGTAACATTAACATTCTGCCTTCTACTTGCAGTCTCTGTACTCATAATGTACAGGAGAACGATTGCCTTATGGTGAGGATAGCCGTGCTGCAAGCCCAGCTTCAGATGCAGATCGTTAGGCAATGGGAATTTAAGTGTAGGAAAGGATGAAACAGCATCTGTGCCACAAATAAGTACAGTTAATAGTATAAATCCCCTCTCACGGTCCTGGTGTTGTGCCGATTTAATTGAGGAGAATAAGAACAATCCAACATTTATTTTTGATACTGTCGCAAAACTAATTAAAACTCAGCATTCCCTAAGAGAGGATGGCTTTCACTTCAGCAGTGATACATTCATGAACTTCTTTGACGAAAAGATCATGATCATTAGAAAGCAAATTACGGACTCCTCTTTAAATATGCGCATTTCTCCAAAGCTCAGTTGTCCTGAGTCTGCACAACACTGCCAGGACCTAGGATCAAAGGAGACACTCACGTATTTTAATACTATATCTCTTGACACATTGATGAAAATAGTCATGGCCTCTAAATGCATACTGGACCCTATTCCAACTAAACTACTGAAAGAGCTGCTTCCTGTGCTTGGCCCTCCTATGTTGAACATAATAAACGGCTCCCTATCTACCGGATGTGTACCAAACTCCCTAAAAGTGGCAGTAATAAAGCCTCTCTTGAAAAAGCCAAACCTTGACCCAGAAAATATAAACAACTATCGGCATACATCAAATCTCCCATTCCTCTCAAAACCTTTGGAAAAAGCTGTTGCGCAGCAACTCACTGCCTTCCTGAAGACTAACGATGTATACAAAATGCTTCAGTCTGGTTTTAGACCCCATCATAGCACTGAGACTACACTTGTGAAGGTGGTAAATTACCTTTTAATGGCGTCAGACCAAGGCTCTGCATCTGTCCTCGTGTTCCTAGACCTTAGTGCTGCTTTTGATACCATCGATCACCACATTCTTTTGGAGAGATTGGAAACCAAAATTGGTCTACTTGGACAAGTTCTGGCCTAGTTTAGATCTTATCTGTTGGAAAGATATCAGTTTGTCTCTGTGGATGGTTTGTCCTCTGACAAATCAACTGTACATTTCGGTGTTCCTCAACGTTTTAGGACTTCTGTTTTCACTATAAATTTTACCTCTTGGTGATGTTTTTCGGAAATATAATGTTAACTTTCACTGCTATGCGGACGATACACAGCTGTACATTTCGATGAAACATGGTGAAGCCCCAAAATTGCCCTCCCTGGAAGCCTGTGTTTCAGACATAAGGAAGTGGACAGCAGCAAATGTTTTACTTTTAAACTCGGACAAAACAGAGATGCTAGTTCTAGGTCCCAAGAAACAAAGAGATCTTCTGTTGGATCTGACAAATAATCTTGATGGTTGATGGTCGTCTCAAATAAAACTGTAAAGGACCTCGGCGTTACTCTGGACCCTGATCTCTCTTTTGACGAACATATCAAGTCTGTTTCAAGGACAGCTTTTTTCCATCTACGTAACATTGTAAAATCAGAAACGTTCTGTGACGCAGAAAAATTCATCCATGCTTTTGTCACTTCTAGATTAGACTACTGCAATGCTCTACTTTCCGGCTACCCAGATAAAGCACTAAATAAACTTCAGTTAGTGCTAAACACGGCTGCTAGAATCTTAACTAGAACCAAAAAATGTACCATATTACTCCAGTGCTAGCCTCTCTACACTGGCTTCCTGTTAAGGCTAGGACTGATTTCAAGGTTTTACTGCTAACTTACAAAGTGTATTGTGACCGTAGCGTCACCGGGCTTGCTCCTATCTATCTTTCTGATTTGGTCCTGTCGTACATACCAACATGTACGCTACGGTCACGTTTGCTAATGTCCCGCTATTGTCCCAACTCAATCATCAAGTTTGCAGACGACACAACAGTGGTAGGCTTGATTACCAACAACGACGAGACGGCCTACAGGGAGGAGGTGAGGGCCCTCGGAGTGTGGTGTCAGGAAAATAACCTCTCACTCAACGTCAACAAAATGAAGGAGATGATCGTGGACTTCAGGAAACAGCAGAGGGAGCACCCCCCCTATCCACATCGACGGGAGAAGGTGGAAAGTTAAGTTCATCTGCGCACACATCACGGGACAAACTGAAATGGTCCACCCATACAGACAGCGTGGTGAAGAAGGCGCAACAGCGCCTCTTCAACCTTTGTCACCAAAAACACTCACAAACTTCTACAGATGCACAATCGAGAGCACCCTGTCGGGCTGTATCACCGCCTGGTACGGCAACTGCTCCACCCACAACCGTAAGGCTCTCCAGAGGGTGGTGAGGTCTGCACAATGCATCACCGGGGTAAACTACCTACCCACCAGGACACCTACACCACCCGATGTCACAGGAAGGACAAAAAGATCATCAAGGACAACAACCACCCGAGCCATTGCTTGTTCACCCCGCTATCATCCAGAAGGCGAGGTCAGTACAGGTGCATCAAAGCTGGGACCGAGAGACTGAAAAACAGCTTCTATCTCAAGGCCATCAGACTGTTAAACAGCCATCACTAACATTGAGTGGCTGCTGCCAACATACTGACACAAATCTCTAGCCACTTTAATAATTGAAAATTGGATGTAACAAATGTATCACTAGCCACTTTAAACAATGCTTTATACAATGTTTAAATATCCGACATTACCTATCTCATATGTATATACTGTACTCTATACCATCTACTGCATCTTGCCTATGCCGTTCGGCCATCCACTCAAATCTCTAGCCACTTTAATAATTAAAAATTGGATGTAATAAATGTATCACTAGCCACTTTAAACGATGCTACTTTATATAATGTTTACATATCCTACATTACTCATCTCATATGTATATACTGTACTCTATACCATATACTGCATCTTGCCTATCGCTCATCCATACATTTATATGTACATACTCGTATTCATTCCTTTATACTTGTGTGTATAAGGTAGGTGTTGTGAAATTGTTAAATTACTTGTTAGATATTACTGCATGGTTGGAACTAGAAGCACAAGCATTTCGCTACACTCACATTAACATCTGCTAACCATGTGTATGTGACAAATACAATTGTATTTTATTTTATTTGAATTTCTAAGCAAACAGCCATAGGCAGGGCTTTCTCCTATAAAGTTGGATTGGTCTGCCTATCCATGTGAGCGACGCAGACTCTGTCTCGACCTTTAAGTCTTTATTGAAGACTCATCTCTTCAGTATGTCCTATATTGAGTGTAGTCTGGCCCAGGGGTGTGAAGGTGAACGGAAAGGCATTGGAGCGACAAACTACCCTTGCTGTCTCTGCCTGGCCGATTCCCCTCTCTCCACTGGGATTCCCTGCCTCTAACCCTATTACGGGGGCTGAGTCATTGGCTTACTAGTGCACTTCCATGCCGTCGCTAGGAGGGGTGCGTCACTTGAGTCTCTGACGTGATCTTCCTGTCCGGGTTGGCGCCCCCTCGGGTTCGTGTCGTGGAGGAGATCTTCGTGGGCTATACTCGGCCTTGTCTCAGGGTAGTAAGATATCCCTCTAGTGGTGTCCGGGCTGTGCTTTGGCAAAATGGATTGGGTTGTATCCTGCCTGGTTGGCCCTGTCCGGGGGTATAGTCGGACGGGGCCTGTTCATCGGACGTGCTACCTTGTCCCGGACCTGCTGATTTTGACTCTCTCTCTCTACCGCACCTGCTGTCTCTTACTCTGAATGATCGGCTATGAAAAGCCAACTGACATTTTCTCCTGAGGTGCTGACCTGTTGCACCCTCTACAACCACTGTGATTATTATTATTATTATTATTATTTGACCCTGCTGGTCATCTATGAATGTTTGAACATTTTGGCCATGTTCTGTTTTCTCCACCCGGCACAGCCAGAAGAGGATTGGCCATACCTCAGAGCCTGGTTCCTCTCTAGGTTTCCTCCTAAGTTCCTTCCTTTCTAGGGAGTTTTTCCTAGGCACCGTGCTTCTACATATGAATTGCTTGCTGTTTGGGGTTTTAGGCTGGGTTTCTGTATAGCACTTAACAAGTGACATCGGCTGATATAAAAAAGGCTTTATAAATAAATGTGATTGATTGGCCAGGTGAATTCAGGGAAAAGCTATGATCCCTTATTGATGTCACTTAAATCAATATAGATGAAGGGGAGGGGACAGGTTAAAGAAGAATTTTTAAGCCTGTAGATAACTGAGACATGGATTGTGTATGTGTGCCATTCAGAGGGAGAATGGGCATGACAAAACGTGTAAGTGCCTTTGAACGGGGCATGGTAGTAGGTGCCAGGTGCACCGGTGTGTGTCAAAAACTGCAATGCTGCTGGGTTTTACGCCTAACAGTTTCCTGTGTATCAAGAATGGTCTATCACCAAAAGGACATCCAGCCAACTTGACACAACTGTGGGTAGCATTGGAGTCAACATGGGCCAGCATCCCTGTGGAACGCATTCCATGACCCAAAGTATTGAGGCTGTTCTGAGGGGCTACTCAATGTTAGGAAGGTGTTCTTAATGTTTGGTATACTGTGTATATTGTATCCCACTGTATAATGCAGACATCTTTTAGACTTTCCAAACATGTTCAATGAGTCAGGACTTCTATTGATAAAACATAATATTTTTCCTTTATAATATATGTATTTTACTGGCTTGTAGTTATAGAACAGCACAATATTCTGAAAACACTACTAGAGAACGCAGTAATAAACAGCAATAAAATATATGGTTGCATATCCTGTGCTTATGAATACAACTTCTATTCATATTACCTCCACCTCACACAGTCATCCTGTACCTTTTTTATTACTGCTCACTCTCAATCACCAGCAGCCCTGCATAGATTGGAATGGGCCAGCGATATCTCTGATTATCCTTCAGCCAACAGCGACATGCCTGATCACAAATTCAACGGTAAGAGCAGCTACGCAAGGAGCAGATTACCTGGGTTTTAAGTAGCTGCCTACCACTTATGACTGAGAAGAGTCCAGCAGCAGCAGCACATAAAAGCAGAAGTACCTCTCTGCATTCCAAACTGCACCCTATTCCCTATATAGTACAATACTTTTGACCAGAGCTGTTCAAAGGTAGTGTACTATATAGGGTGCTATTTGGGATGCATCCCTCTTTTTCAATTCCACTTGTCATCGTCATGAACTGTTCTGTACCTACGTATGGCTCGGCTGCCTCCCTGGCCCTAGATGAGGTCCATTATTCAAAGTGACTGATCACTCTCTCTTCAGGGACTGGGGAGCTGTGCAAAGTGGCATTTTGGGCCACAACGCCACAGAGAGAGGAAAGGCTGCGCAGGGCTAAATAAATGCACACATTAACATGCTCAATTAGCTTCACCTTGATTTGCTTGTAGTATCCCACCTGCCTGTCCAACTGGGTTTTTGTCAATTTCTTAAGGCGACGCATATTCCTGGGCAGAGAACAGGGACATTCATCAGATTGGTACCTGAAGGGGAATGCTGTACATGATAAACTACAAGATCAGATTTTTTATGACATTTTTTGTACATGCCTTTTAGCACCCCCTCGCTCTCACTCTCTCGGATAATAATAATAAAAACACATGGGACTTATATAGCGCTTTTCAAGGACCCAAAGTCGCTTTAGAATTGTAGAAAAGAAACATGCCAAATCTCCCTCGAATTGCATGTCAGTTAAGATCTTTATACAGTTAAATAAAATAAAATGTGGCATTAAAATGAATGCTATGTTAAAACCATTACCAATGGCTCCAGCCAGAGACAGTTAGTGACATCCCACCTGCTGATCAAATGACCATAAGACCCGAGGGGGCTTAGGGGAACTCACACATCTTTCCAGCAGGACAGCCAGAATAAACAGGCAGTCTGCATCCCAAATGGCATCCTATTTTCTATACAGTACAGTGTAACTATGGGCCCTGGTTAAAAGTAGTGCACTATAAATGGAATAGGGTGGCATTTGTTGAGGCTGACCAGAAGGTACAGTGGCTGGGGGGAGGAGTCATGTCATCCTCAAGGGGGAGAGATGCATTGCACAGCCCCGGCCATGTCCGTACTCCCACACCACCTAGATGCACTGCACAGCCCCGGCCAAGACCGTACTCCCACACCACCTAGATGCACTGCACAGCCCCGGCCATGACCGTAACTCCCACACCATCTAGATTTTGAAATATAAACAGATCTGCAATAGACCAGACAACAACAGAAGAAATGTTTATATACTGCGTTTGTTTTTTACCACCATGAACTCAAATTCTGCCTGTGGTGAGAAAGTTGGGCTGATTCTGCCCTAATAAGTTACACGTTTAATCTTACAAAACACAAATGCTTTCATCTAACAATTGGGAGCAAAATAAATATCACCAACTTAACCAAAACCAAACCAACAATCTTAAAATATTTTCCCCAAACCTTTGACAGAGTTCAAAATAACAACCTGAAAAATATATTTTAATGGAATTCTGTTATAGGGCTGGGATAAGTCTATTGGCTGTGGATTGTTTGGTTTAGAGAGAAGAAAGGACGCAATTCTCTGCTGGCCCCTCTGGCTGGCGAGGATAGCTAGTGAGTGACAGCTCTCAGGATGACAAGTCCACAAACCTCAGTCAGGGGAGAGATGTCTACACAGTAAACAGACTCACTCGTATAACGCTGAATCGTTCACATAGAGTGGAAAAAATACCATTTACTTGTCAGGCCTGAACCTATCTGTACTTGAAGGTATATTTCAGGTATATTTGAAATCAATAGAACATCTAGAATTCATATAGCTACTCTGAAATATTTCACCCAGGTCGGGTATGCACTTAACATACTGAAACCAATGAGTATAGCTGTCTTTGAATGCTCAGACCATGAAATGTCAGCCATTTTAGGTCCCTTCCTTGGAGTTTCACATTTCTTCCTTTGCCCACTTTGTTGGAATGGAGAGCTGTGAATGAGTGGTGACGGCTACCAGGCTGTAGCCTCAGGGGGGCTTCCACTAAGGAGCAACCAGAGCAGAGGCCCCCTGGAGAGGGGAGTCCATCACAGGGTCATTACCTGCCCATGACGGGAATGAATAATACTGAATGTCAAGATGAAAGACCCACCACCTCAACCCATATTCTTTCTTCCTACTGTCTGTGTGTGTCTCTACTTTACTGGGTATATGGACTTTACATCCTTGAAGTCAGTTGGACGAAATTGATCAAGAATACATTGGAAATAAACCCAGCTTGCTGCACATGAGCTGAACTTTCTCTGTTGCCGGAATACCACCTGTTAGGCTACAGTGGAAATGATCAGCCTGATCTTGACACCTAAAGGATTCCTGTGGAGACTGCAAGATAGGAAATGGTGCTTGCTGGGTCCATCTGCCAGAGCCCTCCATAAACACAGAGTGGGAACGGTTACCAACGTTTATACTGAGCAGGAAAGACTACATCTGTTGTGAGTCTTCATTTGGAGGTTTTTCTTCCCTTAAATTAGCTAAAGAAATATTCAGCTATGCAGAATTGTAATGGATACACTGGGTTATTTATTAAGCTTTTACCTCAGAAAGTAGAAATGGGTTGTCACGTGTGCTCCCTCTCTGGAACTCTAGGTCACCAGGCTGCTCGTTAGGGCGCACACCTGTCACCAGCTTTACGCACATAATGACACTCACCTGGACTCCATCACCTCCTTGATTACCTTCCCTTTATATGTCACTGCCTTTGGTATCTTCCACAGTCGTCATTGTTCCTGTTTCATGTCGGTGCGTTTGTGTTTCGTTCATTTATTAAATGTATTCACTCCCTGAACTTGCTTCCCGACTCTCAGCGTGCATCGTTACATGGGTGGGGAAGGATGGACAAGTAGCATAGCTCAACTGGTAAAGAATGGTAAGGTTTGATGAAAGAAGCAAGATGAGGAAATAGACAGACGGTCATGAGATCATGCTCTCACCTGGACTCTCCCTGATTTATCACCATGAACATCTCAGAGGAAGGGTCCTCAGCGATCGCCCCATGGGGTACCAGCAGGCTGACTCCTGCAAGACACAACAACAGGGTCAACAACAACAACTAGAGTAGGGTGGTATCCATCTTCATACCGTTTCTGTACCTTACCGGGGTACACCGGAAATGCACACAAGGGGCGCTATTTACATATTTTTACACCCATAACAATTTGGACAACAGGGATCTTGATCCAGGAGGGGATTGATTGTCTCTGCTGTAACCAAGAAGCTTGATCTTGACATCTAACCAGCTAGCAAGTTAGCAAACCAAATGCTTAGCTGGAGCCCTGAGCTGGATAGTTATAAGCAGTGGCGTAGCACAGAGGCGCATAATATTACGTATAAACACAACCACACAGCTTCAAAGCACAATTAATCTATTAGAAGCAATGCCATTTACCTTGTACAATCTGAGAATACATAAAAACAAGACAAACAATGCATAAAATCCTGTCTGGAACCTTAAAAAAGTTAGCAGGAGACTAGGGGATAGACGTAGATTCAATACCTGCCTGTCTATAAACAGGAAAGGAAGTGTTTTGTCGTCCCGCCTGCCATCTCCCTACTGGCAAATCAACTAGTTAGCTTTCATTAAACCAACACCTGCCGCCTTCTCAGACGTTTTACTGGTGATCGCGGTATAGGAGCCCTACAGGACCTGTTTAAATCATCAGCGTGACAGGGAACATTGGAAGCCAAAATAAATAAACTCACATCTCACATAGGAAAGGTTTGAACATCATCAGTTTACATCCCACAGGAGAGATTGATGTCTAATATTGTATTGAAGGTTGTCTGTGTGTGCATGTTCATGCGTGTGATCACTTGTGCTTGAGTGTGTAGGATATGTATCCACCCTGAAAGAAGAGACTGGCAGTTAGTGAAAAGTGTTGGACATGTATGGCTGTCCATTGAGCGTTGTTAAAGGTACTGCAGATTGGAGGTGTGAGTGATCCACTTGACCGCTCTGAGTCTCTCCACTCACACAGTCAGGAGACTGAAGGAGCCTGATTTCACTGTGCCTCTCCAGCGGAGCAGAGGGCCCTACACACACGAGGGCCCAGGAGAGAGATGTCAGAGCTACAGTTCACATGGAACTGTTGATCCTGACAGCTGTGGCAGTCCTCATAAACTCATCTACCTCTACTTGAAGTCAGGGTCTATGGTAAGAGGCCTGACCCCTGTTTGCCTGGGAGAGCTGGTGGGAATGTATAGCAGTGTTCCCAATTTTAATTACATTTTTTATTGTTGGACATAAGACTGTAAAAACACCAGCAGATCAGCTCCAAGTGATTTTAATTTTGGAAATCTGTTCCAAAGTATTCCCATGCATAAGAGATGTGATCCTATACAAATGTAAGCAAGGTTTGAAATGATTACGTTTTAGTCAAATATTATATCTGTTTGGGCTTCAGGTGGTCATTTTGCAGTTTACATTGTCCCGAGGCTGAATCTAGTTGATGATCCCTGATGTAGAGGAATAACAAACATCTACACTAGCTCGCTGTACTGTTCCAACCTGGGAAACAACATGGATGAATCCTACAGTACTGTAGCAACATGTGTTAGACTCTAGAGAGATTAAAGGAACCTGGTCTGCGTCCCAAATGGCACCATACTCCCTTTATAGCGCACTACTTTTGACCAGGGCCCATAGGGCACTATATAGAGAATCGGGTGCCCATTTGGGATGCATCCATGGTTTCACTAGCCATGACATATTTACTAAGCCTACCTTTACTTTTAATTAGTCTCGTGTGTTTTGCTAAATTGAGAACTTAATTTTCTCTTAGAATGGACGCACTGAATTTTTCTTTTTATAATGAGACATTATCATCAGTCGCCATCAAAAAGTAGTCAACCCATCTGTCTTTACAAATCATGTACTGTACCTCACCAGTATTTGGCAACACCAACTGTTTAATTCTGCTTCAAACACAGCTTCAAGTGTAATTCAGAGTCTTTAAACACATGTAGCTCACCAGTATTTGGAACCACCAACCGGCCTCCCAAATGCCCAAACACACCCGTGGTTCTCAGCTGATCTTTGGTGGGGTTGAGGTGGGGGCCATTGGGGGTGAGCAGGCCCTTCTTGGTGCTCCGTCTCTCCACAGTGCTGTTGCTGTAGTCTCGGTTCAGCCCCCTTGGGAAGGTCTCAGGCGGATGGCCTTTGGCAGCGTGGTACTCAGCGCGGTCGGCCACACCTAGTGAAACCATAAAGGAGCTCTGAACTTTGACCTTGATGTCTGGTAGGGGGTCAAAGAGCTCTTTGTTGTCTATGGAGTCCTGGAAGCAGATGGGGCTGGTATAGGTCCCACCCACTGTCATGTCTGGCTGCAGAGAGGAGTTGAGAAGCAGTGGGTTTCCTAGAGAGATGAGAGATGCACACAGCCACATAGTCATTCAGTAATGTAAAACACCTACAGTTGAAGTCGGAAGTTTACATACACTTAGGTTGGAGTCATTAAAACTTGTTTTTCAACCACTCCACAAATTTCTTGTTAACAAACTATAGTTTTGGCAAGTTGGTTTAGACATCTAATTGGTGCATGACACAAGTAGTTTTTCCAACAATTGTTTACAGGCAGAATATTTCACTTATAATTCACTGTATCACAATCCCAGTGGGCCAGAAGTTTACATACACTAAGTTGACTGTGCATTTAAATAGCTTGGAAAATTCCAGAAAATGATGTCATGGCTTTAGAAGCTTCTGACTGGCTAATTGACATAATTTGAGTCAATTGGACGTGTACCTGTGGATGTATTTCAAGTGGCTCTTTGCTTGACATCATGGGAAAATCAAAAGAAATCAGCCAAGACCTCAGAAAAAAAAATAGTTAGCTAAATTGCTAGCTAAATTGTAGACCTCCACAAGTCTGGTTCATCCTTGGGAACAATTTCCAAATGCCTTAAGGTACCATGTTCATCTGTACAAACAATAGTAAGCAAGTATAAACACCATGGGACCACGCAGCCATCATACCGCTCAGGAAGGAGACGTGTTCTGTCTCCTAGAGATGAACGTACTGGGGTGCGAAAAGTGCAAATCAATCCCAGAACAACAGCAAAGGACCTTGTGAAGATGCTGGAGGAAACAGTCACAAAAGTATCTATATCCACAGTAAAACATGTCCTATACCGACACTCAGCAAGGAAGAAGCCACTGCTCCAAAACCGCCATAAAAAAGCCAGACTACGGTTTGCAACTGCACATAGGGACAAAGATCGTACTTTTTGTAGAAATGTCCTCTGGTCTGATGAAACAAAAATGGAACTGCTTGGCCATAATGACCATCGTTATGTTTGGAGGAAAAAGGGGGGAGGCTTGCAAGCTGAAGAACACCATCCCAACCGTGAAGCACGGGGGGTGGCAGCATCATGTTGTGGGGGTGATGCAATTCACAAAATATATGGCATCATGAGGAAGGACAATTCTGTGGATATACAGTGGGGGAAAAAAGTATTTAGTCAGCCACCAATTGTGCAAGTTCTCTCACTTAAAAAGATGAGAGAGGCCTGTAATTTTCATCATAGGTACACTTCAACTATGACAGACAAAATGAGGAAAAAAATCCAGAAAATCACATTGTAGGATTTTTAATGAATTTATTTGCAAATTATGGTGGAAAATAAGTATTTGGTCACATATAAACAAGCAAGATTTCTGGCTCTCACAGACCTGTAACTTCTTCTTTAAGAGGCTCCTCTGTCCTCCACTCATTACCTGTATTAATGGCACCTGTTTGAACTTGTTATCAGTATAAAAGACACCTGTCCACAACCTCAAACAGTCACACTCCAAACTCCACTATGGCCAAGACCAAAGAGCTGTCAAAGGACACCAGAAACAAAATTGTAGACCTGCACCAGGTTGGGAAGACTGAATCTGCAATAGGTAAGCAGCTTGGTTTGAAGAAATCAACTGTGGGAGCAATTATTAGGAAATGGAAGACATACAAGACCCCCTGATAATCTTCCTTGATCTGGGGCTCCACGCAAGATCTCACCCCGTGGGGTCAAAATGATCACAAGAACGGTGAGCAAAAATCCCAGAACCACACGGGGGGGGACCTAGTGAATGACCTGCAGAGAGCTGGGACCAAAGTAACAAAGCCTACCATCAGTAACACACTACGCCGACAGGGAATCAAATCCTGCAGTGCCAGACGTGTCCCCCTGCTTAAGCCAGTACATGTTCAGGCCCGTCTAAAGTTTGCTAGAGAGCATTTGGATGATCCAGATGAGGATTGGGAGAATGTCAGATGAAACCAAAATAGAACTTTTTGGTAAAAACTCAACTCGTCGTGTTTGGAGGACAAAGAATGCTGAGTTGCATCCAAAGAACACCATACCTTCTGTGAAGCATAGGGGTGGAAACATCATGCTTTGGGGCTGTTTTTCTGCAAAGGGACCAGGACGACTGATCCGTGTAAAGGAAAGAATGAATGGGGCCATGTATCGTGAGATTTTGAGTGAAAACCTCCTTCCATCAGCAAGGGCATTGAAGATGAAACGTGGCTGGGTCTTTCAGCATGACAATGATCCCAAACACACCGCCCAGGCAAGCGAAGGAGTGGCTTCGTAGAAGCATTTCAAGGTCCTGGAGTGGCCTAGCCAGTCTCCAGATCTCAACCCCATAGAAAATCTTTGGAGGGAGTTGAAAGTCCGTGTTGCCCAGCGACAGCCCCAAAACATCACTGCTCTAGAGGAGATCTGCATGGAGGAATGGGCCAAAATACCAGCAACAGTGTGTGAAAACCTTGTGAAGACTTACAGAAAACGTTTGACCTCTGTCATTGCCAACAAAGGGTATATAACAAAGTATTGAGATAAACTTTTGTTATTGACCAAATACTTATTTTCCACCATAATTTGCAAATAAATTCATAAAAAATCCTACAATGTGATCTTCTGGATTTTTTTTCCTCATTTTGTCTGTCATAGTTGAAGTGTACCTATGATGAAAATTACAGGCCTCTCTCATCTTTTTAAGTGAGAGAACTTGCACAATTGGTGGCTGACTAAATACTTTTTTTCCCCACTGTATTGAAGCAACATCTCAAGACATCAGTCAGGAAGTTAAAGCTTGGTCGCAAATGGGTCTTCCAAATGGACAATGACCTCAAGCATACTTCCAAAGTTGTGGCAAAATGGCTTAAGGACAACAAAGTCAAGGTATTGGCGTGGCCATCACAAAGCCCTGACCTCAATCCTATAGAAAATGTGTGGGCAGAACTGAAAAAGCGTGTGCGAGCAAGGAGGCCTACAGACCTGACTCAGTTACACCAGCTCTGTCAGAAGGAATGGGCCAAAAGTCAACCCAACCTATTGTGGGAAGCTTGTGGAAGGCTACCCGAAATGTTTGACCCAAGTAAAAAATGTAGAGGCAATGCTACCAAATACTAATTGAGTGTATGTAAACTTCTGACCCACTGGGAATGTGATGAAAGAAATAAAAGCTGAAATAAATCACTCTACTATTATTCTGACATTTCACATTCTTAAAATAAAGTGGTGATGATCCTAACTGACCTTAGAAAGGGAATTTTACTAGAATTAAATGTGAGGAATTGTGAAAACTGAGTTTAAATATATTTGGCTAAGGTGTATGTAAACGTCCGACTTCAACTGTAGCTCTCTCTGCAGGAGCCATAGGTTGAAGTCAAGTGCACTGAGCACTCTCTGTGAACTGATGGAAAACAGTCTTTTAGTGTGAATAATATGCCAAGCTAGTTGACCAACACAGAGTTACAGTACAGGTAAATAACTTGGACATGAGATACTGTAGCTATCCAGGCCAGGGCTGAGCCATAGTCACTGGTCAGAGGTAAATTTAATTACCAAGCATACACAGCTTGATCTCCATGATCCATCTGTTGGAGTCAGTTCCTCTCTGTACACAAAGTCACCCTCCTGGAGGACACAGTGATTCCTTGTCTGTTGGCACAGCACACGGCTGGGGCTGTGTGTTTGTGAATAAGTGTGTGTGTATGGCTGGGAAGGGGCTTAGGGGTCTGTGATGGTGACCGTCCTGTAAATGAGGGGAGTCCTTCAGCTCACAGCATGGACTCAACAGGCCAAGGAGGGGCATCTTCAGCTACAGCCATTAGACGCCTGGCCAAACTGCCAAACACTGTGTGCAGCTATGTGGCACATCCAGACATTAGGGCCCTAGGACTCCCTGTGCCACGATAACAGCAGAGTCAAAAAGTCATTGCTGCCCAGCTGCTGCCTGGTGAGGGGTGGAAGGCAGGAGGCTAATGTTGTTTTATTTTTAGGGAAATTGTTAATTACTGGAGGGCTTGATCCGTGTTGTACTTCAGGGTGTTTCCACTGCAAGACTAACTAGAGGGTATTCAGGGTGTTTCCACTGCAAGACTAACTAGAGGGTATTCAGGATGTTTCCACTGTAAGACTAACTAGAGGGTATTCAGGGTGTTTCCACTGCAAGACTAACTAGAGGGTATTCAGGTTGTTTCTACTGCAAGACTAATTATAGGGTATTCAGGGTGTTTCCACTGCAAGACTAACTAGAGGGTACTCTGAAGCTGAGTGCTGCTTCTCGTAACTTCATCGTCTAGTCTAGTGCCTGAAAATGATGTAAGTGCAAAATGTAACAATATTAAAAGCTATTGCTCTGCAATCAAAAACAGGGGATATAATGGGAAATGTTCAATTTGACGGAACTGATATAAAGAAATGGAGCAGTGTGGAGCAATGAGAAGTAATTTTTTGTTACTGATTGGTAGTGATTTGTTACTGATTGGTAGTGATTTGTTACTGATTGCAGTAGACATAGAATAGGACTTAAGAAAATTCAGCTGCACACGCCATGGACAGATAGATAATGCGTTTCAGTAGACATTGCTTAAGCTTTCAACCTGACATGTGAACAGCCATGTGCATTTTTCTTCTTCTATCAGTGGAGAAAAATCAGATTATCGCTTGAGTGTGGATCTTTAAAATGGTGGATCAAAATGGAATTGCGGAGGAGGTTGGATGAGAGAAGTTAATGAAATGGACCTCATGTTGAATATCTTGAGGGATATGTTTGGAATTGGACCTCTGATTAAAAATCCTTCACAGCCAGCCGTAATGCAGGGAGACAGGGTCAGGCATAAAGACTCATTCACCACTACGCCTTAAACCATGTCATGGCAGGAGCGATCTGAAGCATTAAGGGCCTTTTTAAAGCAATCATAAGGCATGAAAAACTACTGATTCATAAAAAACACACTTGAGTAAAGCTATGTTTTTCTCTCAATGTGTTTTACCGGACGTTATTGGGCTTATGAAAAATCTACCTGAATAAGGTAGACTGGAAAAAAAACAGGTCAAGCATAATAAAATACATGCTATTCATTAGTCCCCCTCTGTAAAAGAAGAATCCATAGCTGAAATGAGAAAGCAGAGAATATGAGCTATATTTCAGAGGCTCATTTAGCAGGCTGACGGAGAAGGGAATAGAAGAATGGAGTGATGGTGGCCGGTGGACGGCACAGCAGGCAGCTCCTGAAAACCTGGCCTATTTAAATACGATTGATGGCCTGCTGGATGTAGCCCGGCACCGTCCCCC
Source organism: Brachymystax lenok tsinlingensis (assembly GCA_030435695.1). Taxonomy (NCBI): domain Eukaryota; kingdom Metazoa; phylum Chordata; class Actinopteri; order Salmoniformes; family Salmonidae; genus Brachymystax; species Brachymystax lenok. The sequence continues at coordinate 17,902,836 of CM059807.1, read as the reverse complement.
AGCTCCCCAGCCTCCCCCTCCCTGGCGCGTGGTGAGGGGCATGCATGACTTCCCAGGCCTTGGGAGCATTGGATGTGCATGGCTCCGGCAGGGCTTTTCACAGCGCTGTCACAACTAGACAGAATTTATTACCCGCCGCTGTGATGGCTATCACTTGTGCTAACCCAGAAGTGTCACTGACAGTAATATCAATGCATGTAGCAAGGCTGTCTGGAACAAGCCACAGACCCAGACACTGTTAAGAACAGAAATTATTTCTGTGCACAACAAAAATTGAATTGATGTTCACTATTCCATGCTTTTCACATTTCTCCATCAGTGGATTTGGCTGGGGCTATCTGACGACAGGGTAGGGGGTTTGGTTGCTTGACAGTCAAATGTGTGTGGTCTGCAGCAAGGGGGACACAGGAAGTGTCCGTCAACGATTGATAACCTATGTCTGCAATAACAGAGTAGCTGGTCGGTCAAAATAGAAGGACAGATCCTTTCAGTGATTATGATAATATAAATCCTAGGCAGATGTGCAGGATAATGCACCGTGCCGCCTCAATGCCAACACATGCAATCTATCACCAGCAGCGGCAGCATTCCTAAAGGAACCTTGACAAACTCCTGCCTGCTGTTTGGCCTTGTGTGAGACAGGGCATAAAGTGAAAGGCAGCGCTAGCTCACCTTGTCTGGTGGTCTTGAAGTTGAAAGACTGGAAGCCTCCGGTGAGCGCGGACGAATCGATGACGTCAACGCCGTAGTCGCTCTGGTTTTTCCGGTACAGCATGACAGCCACCACAAGGACAGTCACAGCTATGATCCCCGGCCCCAGCCCAGAGTAAAGAGCCACATCGTTGGAGCCATCCATACCTGGTACACACACACAGACAAACACACAGAAACAACAGTCTCACTGGATGTATGCTTAGCGTAAAGAATAATGTGTAAGAAGCTTAACTAAGGCAGAGTAAAGAGACATTGAAAAGGGACATGAGAGAATGGTGGTGGTAGTGATTCTAATGTGGTAACATTCTTGGGCATCTCAAATATTAGATGACAAGTTCTGCAGTATACTGGTTTTTGCTTTGTTTTAAGGAGCTTTTGGAGAGTGAATTCCTTTTAAAGCAGTGTGCTGGCTGTACATCTTAACATACCCTTTAACTGCTCAACCGACATGCTCCTCTTCCAATGCTACATTATTCAGCACACACAGGACTAGATGGGGAAATTTTGCCTCTACACCGCTGTTACACAAGACATTCATAAAGCTGTTAACAGTGAGCCGGAGGGAGGTATAACTGCTTTCAGACACACTAGTCTATATCCTATAAATGTAATGGTACATACTAAACTACATAGTATGACCAAATGGTCACCGTCTGACAGTGACAAGAAATGATCCGAGGCAAATTCATTTAAAGGAGCTCCGTTATGAAAATTTGGTCACTCACCAAATTTTCATCCCCCCGTTCTAGAACTCTGAACTCAATGGTTAAATTAGTTGTTTTTGTATTATTTTTTTGTTGTTGGTACTTTTTACCCCTTTTTCATACGGACTCGGGAGTGGCGAAGGTTGAGAGTCATGCGTCCTCCGAAACACAACGCTGCCAAGCCGCAACTGCTTCTTGACACACTGCCCGCTTAACCCGGAAGCCAGCCACACCAATGTGTCGGAGGAAACACCATACAGATGGCGACCGAAGTCAGTGTGCAAGCGCCCAGGCACCACAAGGAGTCACGATGGGACAAGGACATCCCAGCCAGCCAAACCCTGCCCTAAACCGGACGACGCTGGGCCGCCTCATGGGTCTCCCGGTCGCGACACAGCCCGGGATTGAACCCAGATCTGTAGTGACGTCTCTAGCACTGCGATGCAGTGCCTTAGACCGCTGTGCCACTCAGGAGGCCCTCAACTCAATGGTTTGACCCAGAATGCGTTGCAAGCCAAGGGAACAACCATCCAAGCACACATTACGTGAGTGAGCCTGTCAGCCTAATGAAGGCTCATTACAGACACTGCTGCAGCTCAAGTCAAGGTAGCACCTGACAATCATTTCAGCAGGTGTCAGGCGGTATATGCATGGCGGAGAGATTATCTGATCTGAGACCCACCAGAGAATACAAGTGAGGAATCACTGCAAATTGGTCAAATTAGCTTGTTTGCAATAATTACATTCCATTAATCACCTACAATATAGCACATGTTCAGTTGTCACAAGAGATCAATCTCTCGACTCAATCCGAGAAGGAAAGCCTGCTGTGATGTCACACTCGTGAAGAGCGGACAGTTGAGTGATGGAATGGTAGAACATGGTTCTAATTCTGTTTTGTTTTTTTGATGGGTGTGATGGCTGTGTAAAATGCAGGTAAATTAAAGTTAACCAAATAGGTAGGTGTCGAAAATAGGTGCCCATAACAAAAAAACTGCTAATACTCTGATTCTGGACCCTGAACTTTCATCTAGTGACAATTTGGTCATTTTATGCCTCACAAGTTAGGTCAAGAGTTGGGGGTTGAAGATAATAGAAATGCAGAAAGGAAGGACTCACTTTGAGGTTTAACATCATGCAGCATCTTTCCATCTGCAAAGACAGAGAGAATGAGAAAAGGAGAAAGAGACACGAGGTGATTAAACGCCAGCCCTGACTGTGTCCCAAATGGCGCCCTATTCCTATTATGGTGCACTACTTCACTACAAAAGTAGTGCTCTATAAAGGGAATAGGTTGCCATTTGGGACGCATACAGAACAAGGTGATTAAACACCAGCCCTGTGTGAGTGAGGTATCCTACTAGTGCACGTCTTTCAATCATGTGGAGATGCCCTACCACTGAGATATACAGATACAGACTGCCCAGATAATGATGACATCATTACCAGACTCAAATCAACATGGATAAAAGTGGCCAAGGGAGAGATTGGCAAATGGGTCTGAAAAATACTTTGATCATGATCATCTCTCTCCTTCACAAGGAGGAAAAGAAAAGGGTCAAACATTTTTGACAATTTATGATTACCAATGGAAAATTGGAGCTTAACAATGCTTCTTTTGTACCGAAGGAGCCCAAAATAACAATCCTACTTTGTAAAACATAATGTTGGCTCTTTCTTTCATGACACAGACACACAGACAGACAGACAGACACTGTATATACAGTATTTATACACAGTGCATTCGGAAAGCATTCAGACCCCTTTACTTTTTTAGATTTTATTACATTACAGCCTTGTTCTAAAATTGCTTAAATAGTTTTTTCTTTCTCATCAATCTACACACAATACCCCATAATGACAAAGCAAAAGGTTTACAGATTTTTGTTGCAATTGTATTAAAAATAAAATATCACATTTACATAAGTATTCAGACCCTTTACTCAGTCCTTGAAGCAACATTACAACCGCGAGTCTTCTTGTATTTGGGGAGTTTCTCCCCAAATCTGCAGATCCTCTGATCCTCCTCTGCAGATCCTCTGTCAGGTTGGAAGGGGAGGCCCGCGACCACTGTACAGCTATTTTCAGGTCACCAGAGATTTTAAATCGGGTTCAAGTCCGGGCTCTGGCTGGGCCACTCAAGGACATTCAAAGACTTGCCCTGAAGCCTCTCCTGCGCTGTCTTGGCTGTGTGCATAGGCTCGTTGTCCTGTTGGAAGGTGAACCTTCGCCCCAGTCTGAGGTCCTGAGAGATCTGGAGCAGGTTTTGATCAAGAATCTCTCTGTACTTTGATCCGTTCATCTTTCCCTCGATCCTGACTAGTCTCCCAGTCCTTGCCGCTGAAAAACATCCCCAAAGCATGATGCTGCCACAGCTATGCTTCTCCGTAGGGATGGTACCAGGTTTCCTCCAGACATGACGCTAAGAATTCAGGCCAAAGAGTTCCATTTTTATTTTAACTTTTTAATCATTTTCATGTAGAGTTGATTGTGTGTTTTGGATCATTGTCTTGCTGCATGACACAGATGCGCTCCAGCTTCAGATCACAGACAGATGGCCTGACATTCTCCTCAGGTTTGCCAAAAAGGACATGGAAGCACCTGGATGATCATCAACTCTTGGAAGAATGTTCTATGGACAGATGAGTCAAACATAGGTGGTAGTGTGACAAGCCAAGACAACGCATATTGTAAGAAATTTGCAAACATTTCGAAAAACCTGTTCTTGCTTTGTCATTATGGGGTATTACGTGTAGATTGCTGAGGATGTTTTATTTATATAAGCAATTTTAGAATAAGGCTGTAACGAAACAGAATTTATTCTTATTCTGAAATTGATTAAATATATATTTTTTTACAAATTCATAAAAAATCCTCCCTAGACATTTTTGCTAATATCTTTAAAGAGAAAAAACAGAAATACCTTATTTACATAAGTATTCAGCCCCTTTGCTATGAGACTCGAAATTAAGCTCAGGTGCATCCTGTTTCCATTGATCATCCTTGAGATGTTTCTACATCTTGATTGGAGTCCACCTGTAGTAAATTCAATTGATTGGACATGATTTGGAAAGGCACACACCAGTCTATATAAGGTCCCACAGTTGACAGTGCATGTCTGAGAAAAAAAACAAGCCATGGGGTTGAAGGAATTGTCCGTAGAGCTTCAAGACAGGATTGTGTCGAGGCACAGATCTGGGGAAGGGTACCAAAACATTTCTGCCGAATTGAAGGTCCCCAAGAACACAGTGGCCTCCATTCTTAAATGGAAGATGTTTGGAACCACCAAGACTCTTCCTAGAGCTGGCCGCCCGGCCTCATCGGTCTCCCGGTCGCGGGCCTTGGTCAGGGAAGTGACCAAGAACCCGATGATCACTCTGACAGAGCTCTAGAGTTCCTCTGGGGAGATGGGATAACCTTCCAGAAGGACAACTATCTCTGCAGCACTCCACCAATCAGGCCTTTATGGTAGAGTGGCCAGACGGAAGCCACTCCTCAGTAAAAGGCACATGACAGCCCGCTTGGAGTTTGCCAAAAGGCACCTAAAGACTCTCAGACCATGAGAAATACGATTCTCTGGTCTGATGAGACCAAGATTGAACTCTTTGGCCTGAATGCCAAGCTTCACGTCTAGAGGAAACCTGGCACCATTGGTGCACAATTGAGCAAGAGGACAAGTACATTAGAGTGTTTAGTTTGAGAAACAGAAGCCTCACAAGTCCTCAACTGGCAGCTTAAAAAAATAGTACCCGCAAAACACCATTCTAAACGTCAACAGTGAAGAGGTGATTCCGGGATGCTGGCCTTGTAGGCACAGTTGAAAAGAAAAACTAAATCTCAGACTGGCAAATAAAAATAAAATATTATAGATGAACAAAAGAACACAGACACTGGACAGAGGAACTCTTTAATTTTTTTATTTTTTTTTATTTCACCTTTATTTAACCAGGTAGGCAAGTTGAGAACAAGTTCTCATTTACAACTGCGACCTGGCCAAGATAAAGCAAAGCAGTTCAACACATACAACAACACATAGTTACACATTGGAGTAAACAAACACTCAGTCAATAATACAGTAGGGGAAAAAAACAAATCTATATACAATGTGTGCAAATGAGGTAGGATAAAGAACATAAGGCAATAAATAGGCCATGGTGGCAAAGTAACTACAGTATAGCAATTTAACACTGGAATGGTAAATGTGCAGTAGATGAATGTGCAAAGTAAAAATACTGGGGTGCAAAGGAGCAAGATAAACAAATGACTACGGTAGGGGATGAGGTAGTTGGTTGGGCTATGTACAGGTGCAGTGATCTGTGAGCTTCTCTGACAGCTGGTGCTTAAAACTAGTGAGGGAGATAAGTGTCTCCAGTTTCAACAATTTTTGTAGTTCGTTCCAGTCATTGGCAGCAGAGAACTGGAGGGAATGGCGGCCAAAAGAGGAATTGGCTTTGGGGGTGACAAGTGAGATATACCTGCTGGAGCGAGTGCTACGGGTGGGTGCTGCTATGGTTACCAGCGAGCTGAGATAAGGCAGGGCTTTACCTAGCAGGGACTTGTAGATGACCTGGAGCCAGTGGGTCTGGTGACGAGTATGTAGCGAGGGCCAGCCGGCTAGAGCATACAGGTCGCAGTGGTGGGTGGTATAAAGGGCTTTGGTGACAAAGCGGATGGCACTGTGATAGACTGCATCCAGTTTGCTGAGTAGAGTATTGGAAGCTGTTTTGTAGATGACATCGCCGAAGTCGAGGATCGGCAGGATAGTCAGTTTTTACTAGTGCAAGTTTGGCAGCATGAGTGAAGGAGGCTTTGTTTTGCGAAATAGAAAGCCGATTCTAGATTTAATTTTGGATTGGAGATGTTTAATGTGAGTCTGGAAGGAGAGTTTACAGTCTAGCCAGACACCTAGGTATTTGTACTTGTCCACGTATTCTAGGTCAGAGCCGTCCAGGGTAGTGATGCTAGTCGGGCGGGCGGGTGCAGGCAGCGAACGGTTGAAAAGCATGCATTTGGTTTTACTAGCGTTTAACTTGTTAGGGAGTGGCAGCTGAGGGGTCGGTTTTGGAGAGCCTGGCGTGCCCAAAGTAAAATGCCTCCCATTCAGGCCCAGAAAATAGGATATGCACATATTTAGTACCATTGGATAGGAAACACTCTGAATTTTCCAAAAGTGTTAACCATTTGTCTGTGAGTGAAACAGAACGCATATGGCAGGCAAAACCCCGAGGAATTTCTGTCCTGGAAAAAGTGGTTTTTACAGAGTGCCTCATTTGGAACCTCTCCCTCATGCAAATGACCATATAAGGGCATATGCATGCAGTACCCATCGCTTCCTTTAGATGTCAACAGTCTCGAGACAGTGTAAAATTTCATTTTGGATGAATTAGACCAGAGAAGAAGAGCAAACCAGGAAGTGACCTTTTTATGTAAACAGTACCCAGCGCCGCCTCCCGACAAAGCGCGCAGTGTCTTTACCGTCTTTATCGATCAGTTTATATTCCGGTTGATTTATAATAGTAAATATACGTAAAAGTGTTCCTAAGGATACATTTAAAACTATGTTTGATTGTTCTTGGACAAGTTTATAGGTATAAGATGAACGAGTTCGCGTCACGTTTCAATGGACTAGTGGAGGCTGTCGTTTCTGATTATAACGCGCGAACCAAATGGAGGATTTATGGATAAAATACATTACTTTTTCCAACAAAAGAACCATGGATTGTCTTCGTTGGACACTTAGGATGACCTCAGCAGAAGTTCTTCAACAGGTAATTGATTTGTTTTCGCTGTGAAATGTGTTATGTGTGTGCCATGATGGCTAATCGATTCATGGCTATGGGAAAAATATGTGAGGTTCTACCCTCAAACAATCAAATGTGCTGCTTACGCCGTATAGCCTTTTTGAAATCTGACAACGCTGTGATATTGCCAAGAAACAGAGCGTTTGATGAGTATGGAACACTTGTATATTGGTGGATGTTTAATAATTCAACTTTTGGATTTTGAATTTGGCGCCTTACATTTCACCTGGTAGTGTCGGGAGCAGCCCGCTAGCGCCCCAGCAATCCCTGAGAGGTTAACAGTGTCCAAAGAAGGGCCAGAAGTATACAGAATGGTGTCGTCTGCATAGAGGTGGATCAGAGAATCACCAGCAGCAAGAGCGACGTCATTGATGTATCCGGAGAAGAGAGTCGGCCCAAGAATTGAACCCTGTGGCACCCCCATAGAGACTGCCAAAGGCCCGGACTACAGGCCCTCCGATTTAACACACTGAACTCTGTCGGCAAAGTAGTTGGTGAACCAGGCGAGGCAATCATTAGAGAAGCCAAGGCTGTTGAGTCTGCCGATAAGGATGTGGTGATTGACAGAGTCGAAAGCCTTGGCCAGGTCAATGAATACGGCTGCACAGTAATCTCTCTTATTGATGGCGGTTATGATATCATTTAGTACCTTGAGCGTGGCTGAGGTGCACCCGTGACCAGCTCGGAAACTGGATTGTACAGCGGAGAAGGTACGGTGGGATTCGAAGTTGTTAATGATCTGTTTATTAACTAGGCTTTCAAAGACTTTAGAGAGGCAGGGCAGGATTGATATAGGTCTATAGCAATTTGTGTCTAGGGTGTCACCCCCTTTGAAGAGAGGGATGACCACGGCAGCTTTCCAATCTTTTGGGATCTCGGACGACACCAAAGAGAGGTTGAGCAGACTGGTAATAGGAGTTGCAACAATGGCAGCAGATAGTTTTAAAAAGAGAGGGTCCAGATTATCTAGTCCAGCTGATTTGTACGGGTCCAGATTTTGCAGCTCTTTCAGAACATCTGCTATCTGGATTTTGGTGAAGGAGAAGCTGGGAAGGCTTGGACAAGTAGCTGCGGGGGGGCGGAGCTGTTGGCCGGGGTTGGGGTAGCCAGGAGGAAAGCATGGCCAGCCGTAGAGAAATGCTTGTTGAAATTTTAGATTATCATGGATTTGTCGGTGGTGACCGTATTACCTAGCCTCAGTGCAGTGGGCAGCTGGGAGGAGGTGCTATTGTTCTCCATGGACTTGACAGTGTCCCAAAACTTTTTGGAGTTAGAGCTACAGGATGCAAATTTCTGTTTGAAAAAGCTAGCCTTTGCTTTCCTGACTGATTGCGTGTATTGGTTCCTGACTTCCCTGAACAGTTGCATATCGCGGGGTCTATTCGATGCAATAGCAGTCCGCCACAGGATGTTCAGTCAGGTCTGGAGTGAACCAAGGGCTGTATCTGTTCTTAGTCCTACATCTTTTGAAAGGGGCATGCTTATTTAAGATGGAGAGGAAGTTGCTTTTAAAGAACGACCAGGCATCCTCGACTGACGGAATGAGGTCAATATCCTGCCAGGATACCCGGGCCAGGTCGATTAGAAAGGCCTGTTCGCAGAAGTGTTTTAGGGAACGTTTGACAGGGCCTGGGTTTACCTCCACATCACCCGAGGAACAGAGGAGAAGCAGGATCAGGGTACGGCTAAAGGCTATCAGAACAGGACGTCTAGTGCGTTGGGAACAGAGAATAAAAGGAGCAGATTTCTGGGCATGGTAGAATAGATTCAGGGTATAATGTGCAGACAGGGGTATGGCGGAGTGAGAGTATAGTGGAGGTAGGCCCAGGCACCGAGTGATGATAAGAGTGGTTGCATCTCTGGAGGTGCTGGTAATACTGGATGAAGTCACCGCATGTGTGGGAGGTGGGACAAAGGAGGAATCTGAGGCATGTAGAGTGGGCCCAGGGGCTCCACTGTAAACTAAAACAATGATAAACAACAGTAAACAGGGCATATTGACACTTGAGAGAGACATAAAGCAGGGCATAAAGCAAACACAGGTGTTGGTTGGGAGAGCTAGCTAGGACAACAACGGGTAAGACCGCAAAGGCTAGTCAGCTAAGACAACAACAGGTACAACTGGCGATGAATGGGCAGAGGGTTGGTTAGCAACACACAGGGCCTGAGTACGCGGCTGGGGCCAACAGATAAATAAAATAAATAAATAAACAGAATGGAGTACAGTGATTAATGAATAGTCCTGCAGGCATCAGCTATGTAGCCAAGTGATCATAGGGTCCAGTGAACAGCAATAGATGGGGCAGGGAAGCCGCGAGGTATCGTTACTACGCCGGCATGCAGGAGAAGTTAATTAAGAGTTAGCAGGCCGGGGTTGGTAGAACCGTCTGCTCCGACGTCCGATGGAGGCCGGTTGCAGGCAGAGCGGATGGAGTAATCGTCCACAGACCAGTCGAAGTGGTACGACGGGGCGTCGTGACGAGAGGGAACCAAGCCAGATGGCGAGAGAGGTATTGTTGTTGCTAGCCGGGAGATGCGCCTGGCTCGCGGCTAGCTGGAGCTAGCTCCGGGGCAGGGGCGTTAGCCACTAGAGCCACTCGGTCACTCAGTGGCAGCTAGCTAGCTGTGGAGATCAGGTGTAGTGGTCCAGGGTTTACGGCAGGGATCCGGCGTTGTGGTGGAGAAACAGTCCGATGGTGGTAGGCTGGCAAGTATTATCCGGGCTAAAAAAGGCTGGTGTCTGTGCAGTAGGTTAAAGGCCGCTAGCGGTGGCTAACAGTGACTGAAAAGCTAGTAGCTGGTTAGCTCGCTAGCTCCCAATGGAATTCAGTCTAAAAAAGTCTAAAAAATAGCAGTTCCGTAACACAATGGGTGAGGCAGGTTACCGGAGGGTATATTTAATATGAAAACGGAAAAGAGGTTGAAAATAAATTTGAAATATATACAAAAAAGACGAAAAATACAAAGTACACAAGGGGACGAACAAAAACACGTCTGCACTGCTACGCCGTCTTGCCTAGAAGGCCAGCATCCTGGAGTCACCTCTTCACTGTTGACGTTGAGAATGGTGTTTTGCGGGTACTATTTATTGAAGCTGCCAGTTGAGGACTTGTGAGGCGTCTGTTTCTCAAACTAGACACTCTAATGTACTTGTCCTCTTGCGCAGTTGTGCACCGGGGCCTCCCACTCCTCTTTCTATTCTGGTTAGAGCCAGTTTGCGCTGTTCTGTGAAGGGAGTAGTACACAGCGTTGTATGAGATCTTCAGTTTCTTGGCAATTTCTCGCATGGAATAGCCTTCATTTCTCAGAACAAGAATAGACTGACAAGTTTCAGAAGAAAATACTTTGTTTCTTGCCATTTTGAGCCTGTAATCGAACCCACAAATGCTGATGCTCCAGATACTCAACTAGTCTAAAGAAGGCCAGTTTTATTGCTTCTTTTAATCAGCACAACAGTTTTCAACTGTGCTAACATAATTACAAGAGGGTTTTCTAATGATCAAATAGCCTTTTAAAATGATAAACTTGGATTAGCTAACACAACGTGCCATTGGAACCCAGGAGTGATGGTTGCTGATAATGGGCCTCTGTATGCCTATGTAGATATTCCACTAAAAATGGAAGCTACAATAGTCATTTACAACATTAACAATGTCTACACTGTATTTCTGATCAATTTGATGTTATTGTTAAAAATTTGCTTTTCTTTAAAAAACAAGGACATTTCTAAGTGACCCCAAACTTTTGAACGGTAGTGTATGTGATTTATTTTTAGTCTCGTAATTAGTGTCACAGTTTTAGCCCCATTTCAAAAACGCACAAGTGGCACTAGTTTACAGTTGAGTAGACGAATGTGTAACTCTCAATATTTAATTAAAAACCTCTCATTGTGCAACATTCATGAGAGTTAATCATATTATGGGTGATGCATTTGATGAAATTGCACATCTGTTGCAACTGTTACAAAATCTCTTTGACAACTGTGGTCAGAACTTATAAACTGTGGTCAAAACTGAATGCACCCTCCATGTCTTCAGTGATAGCTATGCTCTCGTGACACAGGGGGATGTTTAGCATGAACACCACAGGAGGGATTACGATAGTGTTATCCTGCACTGAGAGCTACAGCAATGTGGACTTCATTTCAGTATGTGTATTTGTCCAACCAATCCCTGTGTGGCAAGCTGTTCATATGTGTTAATGACGGGTCCTGTTGTGATCAGTGTGATGGAGATATGGTTATGAAGATGACAGTGAAGGTTAGGACTGCAATCTAGAAACGAAAGAGAAAGGAGTAAGGGACTTACTCTGGGTACACATTCCTCCAGTGCAGTTCTCTGTGGTGTCGCTGGGCCCATCACACATCTTGCCCCTGTGTCTGGGTGGTGGGTCATTGCACTCCCTCCTATGCTGTCGCTCACACTGCACACTGCACAGCGTCCATGCGCTCCACTCCTCCCAGCCACCATCAACTGTGGATGAGGAAATGGAACACGAACACAGAGACAGAACAGAAGGTGAGGCGGTGGTCCATCTCAGAGCGCATTCACTCCACATTAACACTCAGATTCTTCTCACATAATGGGTTCGCTCTTCTTTTCCCTCATGCAAAATGTGAAATTAAACCCCTTGATGTAGCCGTGCATGTTTATACTCAGGTTTCTTTGTCGTCTGTGTCATTTGACATAGGAGGAACCCATCATGCTCAGATAACTAATATTGGTAGACCATATGGTGCCAAAAGAGAATTCTTGGCAGAGTTTTGCGGAGACCGTAATCCGTCTCTACGCACAATCTCTGGAGAACAACGCAATTTATTTTGTAGCGTTCCATGAGTTCTAAAAGCACTCTGCACTACATTCTTACACAGTTTTCTTCCCAGCAAATATATGTGTTTATTTGGTGCAGAGAATACAGAGTGCGTTTGGGTTGACCATGTTAGTGCATACATTTTGTGCTCTCGCCAGATAGCTTCTTCCCTAACCAATCCAGTCTCTCCCTTGTGATTGGCTTTTGAAGACAGTTACAGTAAGTAAGACTGAGAACTATTACAAACTATTTTCTGGGACAGGAAGACAGAAGAGATACATAACAACAAATTCAGACCACCATGGCAGGCATGCAGCAGCATACAACATACAGTGGGGTCCGGAATTATTATTATTTCTATTATTGGTTCCCTCGATAAAGATGAGCAAAAAAATAAATCATAGAAATACTTACTTTTTTTTTATATATATATTTTTTTTACAATTATATTATTTTATACTAATAGTCAGAGAAAATATTTTGTTAAATAAGTAATACAAATAAAGGTCTAAAAATGGCTACCCATTTTCAATACTCCAGCACCCTCCCCCTGTGAGAATAATGACACTGAGCCCTTTTCTAAAATATTTTATGAGATTGGAGAACACATTGGGAGGGATCTTAGACCAATACAGAATCTTTCCAGATCCTTAAAATCCTTTGTCTGAGACCGAGATAGCCATTGAAAAATGTTGATTTTGTGGTTAATTAACTGTTAGTGAATTTTGATGTGTGCTAGTGGTTATTGTCTTGCTGGAAGACTAGAAGACTTATACACAATATCATACAGTATTTATAGTCTTGCATAGCCAGATGTTGACTCTGCACCTAGATGCCTACTATATTCAACAAATCATAAAGTTGAGCATACTATCTGTATGTCCTTGAAAGTCAAATGGCTTTACACTTGGATACATTCCCAGAAGATACCAGTCTATTCTTGCCTGGTGAAACCTACTGACCTCTGTGAGTAGAAAAACTGAATATGATCTCGCAAGATCATGATGGTCCAACAAGGCTAAGTCTATTCACCAGCTCTACAGTACTTCATGAGGCAGAGGAGCTTACTTGGGCAGAGGGCATTACAGGTGATCTTCTGCACAGACATGCCCTCGCAGAAAGCCCCTCCATTAAGCGGGGCCGGGTTGGTACAGGTACGGGAGCGTTTCTGGACGCCCCGACCACAGAGAACGTTACAGGTAGACCACTCTGTCCACAACGACCAACCACCATTCACTACAGAGAGATAGATGTGGGTGAGTTAGAGAGATATGGGGGTGAGTTAGGGAGATATGGGGGTGAGTTAGGGAGAGAGAAAAATAAAGATGGAAACTTTATTTAAAAGGGCAATCAGCAGTTGCTACATCCATTTTCTGACTTACAGTACCAGCCAAAAAAGTTTTAAACAAATCTAAATATATTTAAGATTCTTCAAAGTAGCCACCCTTTGCCTTAATGACAATTTGCACACTCTTGGTATCTTACTGAAGAGCTCTGAGACTTTCAACATGGCACCGTCATAGGATTTCCACAGCGACCAACTTGTACATTTCTCCTGAGCTTAGTTCAACTGCCGTACCCCATCAGAACCCCAAATATAAGCTTGTTTTACTCCAATGATTGTAAACAAAGTAAATGTAAACAAACACTTCATAGCCTCAAAACACGCTGGTTATAATGATAATTTTTATATCATAGATGATCAGTCCTTGCATCCATAGTTCTGTCTACGAATTTTAGAATGATTACATTTCTCCAGCCCCATCCCTCCTCTTTTCACTGAAACACTGGTGTGGGCGTACACTTTATTATTGTTTCAACTGCTGATTTGTCCTTTAAGTTAATCAAATCTCCCACATAGTTAACTATACAGACAACAGTTTAGAGTTATTAATGATTAGCAATGCTTCATGATGTTACATCACTAGATTCTTGAGCATATTGTGTACAGTACATCAAATGTGGAAAATGTGCACTACTCTTACTTTAATTGCCAGTTCAATTGTCAAAGCTCTTTGTATCAAGGAGAACAATTGGTAAGACTAACCCATTCAAACAGGCCACGGCACATTCACATAGTTGGGCAGTTTAAATCTGAATGAATGAGAGGTTATTTTACTGAGTAGTCAACCCCTTTGGTCTGATTTGTTTGTTGTGTCATTTGTATGTGTGGGGACATGGAGGAACATTTTTACCAACATTTTGTGAGCTGCCACATTGCTCCAAGGCCTCTAGCAAATGTGTAATTAATAAGCAACACTCCATTAAATGAGATTAAGACACAGTATCTTATTCCCTTTCATAAAATACACATTGATTTCAAAGGGGAGGCAGTCAATTGACTCTTTGAATAATACATTTATCTAAATAAAGGGAAACAGCTTTCCTAACAAAAACACTGAGATGGGTCTCTTAATCACTTGTGTGGGGGGCATGAAACACTAAAATTGATCTGAGGCACCCTGTTATCACTACAGACTGGTTTCCCAGACAAAGATTCAGCCCAGTCCAGTCCTAGACTAAAAAGCATGTTCGATGGAGTATCTTCTTAATCTAGGACTAGGCTTAATCTGTGTCCAGGAAATAAACCTTACAACAGACAAACACAGTCAGTTAGTGGCTGGGGCTGGGACCGGAGCCTTACCGAAAACAACCACAGTGGCTGTGGAACTGCGTCTTTTGGCCACGATGTTGCTGGCCAGGCACGTGTAGTTTCCCGAGTCAGACAGTCGTGCCTCGTTAATGATGAGATTGTGGTCAGCTCGGGTGTCAATGTTGTCATCAGTAAGGGAGCTCACCAGCTCCTCGTTCTTCAGCCACTCCACCTGCCGACAAGAGAGAAGAGAGAGAGAGAAAGAGACATATAAAAGAGGTAGACAGAGTTAGAGAGAGAGAGAGAGAGAGAGAGAGAGAGAGAGAGAGAGACATAGAAAAGAGGTAAACAGTTAGAGAGAGAGTCAGAGAGTTAGAGGGAATTATTACAGACTTATTACAGCATACAACCCATACAACCACACCAGATCACCCAACCACATGACCACAGCCATTAGGCGTTCAGAGGGCCATAACCAATTACCAGCAACACAGACAGAGAGGAAAACAAATTATGAATTACAAACTTAGTGACGCTTTATTGCTCCAATGCTCCTACCCTGGTATATGGAACTGCATCACTGCTTTTGCAAATTATATTCACACTGCGGTGAAATAGGGCTGGTTGACGGATTTACAGGGTGTTTTCATATAGCAAACACATGCCGTGTTTTCAAACTGCAAAAACGTGAACACACACAGTGTACAAAATATTAGAAACACCTTCCTAATATTGAGTTGCACCCCCTTTAACCCTCAATTCGTCAGGATATGGATTACAAGGTTTAAAAAGCCTTCCACATGGATGCTGGCCCATGCTTCTCACAGTTGTGTCAAGTTGGCTGGATGTCCATTGGGTGGTGGACCATTCTTGATGCACACAAGTAACTGTGAAGCTTAACTTCTTAGGGAGTAGCGCATGAGGTGACCGTTTTGGAGACCCTGTTGTGCCCAAAGTAAAATGCCTCCCATTCAGGCCCAGAAAATAGGATATGCACATATGTAGTACCATTGGATAGGAAACACTCTGAATTTTCTAAAAGTGTTAACCATTTGTCTGTGAGTAAAACAGAACGGATATGGCAGGCGAAACCCCAAGGAATTTCTGTCCTGGAAAAAGTGGTTTTGACACATTGCTCATTTGGAACCCCTCCCTTATGAAAATGCCCATATAAGGGCATATTAATGCAGTACCTATCGCTTCCTCTGGATGTCAACAGTCTCGAGACAGTGTTCAGATTTTTTTTTAGATGCTTTTAGAGCAGAGAAGAAGAGGAATCAGGAAGTGTCCCCAGAGATGTCAATAGAAGAGGACGTGCGCTCTCGCCAAGCGCGCTCTGTGGTTTTTTCCGTTCTTATAGCCCAGTTTATATTCCGGTTGAATTATTATAGTAAATATATATAAAAGTGTTCCTAAGGATACATTAAAAAGGATGTTTGATTGTTCTTGGACAAGTTTATAGGTATAAGTTGAACGAGTTCTCTTCACATTTCAATGGAGGAGTGGAGGCTGTAGTTTCTGATTATAACACGAGAACCAAACGGAGATTTATGGATATAATACATTACTTTTTCTAACAAAAGAACCATGGATTGTCTTCGTTGGACACTTGGGAAGCCATCAGCAGAAGTTCTTCAACAGGTAATTGATTTGTTTTCGCTGTGAAATGTGTTTTGTGTGAACCGTGAAGGCTAATTAATTCATGGTAATGGGAAAAATAGTGAAGGTGCTACCCTCAAACAATCAAATGTGGTGCTTTCGCCGTAAAGCCTTTTTGAAATCTGACAACGCTGTGATATTGCCAAGAAACAGAGCTTTTGATGAGTATGAAACACTTGTATATTGGTGCATGTTTAATAATTCAACTTTTGGATTTTGAATTTGGCGCCTTGCATTTCACCTGGTAGTGTCGGGAGTGGCGCCCCACCACTCCCTAAAAAGTAAAAAAAACAGCAGCATTGCAGTTCTTGACACACTGAAATTGCCTGGCACCTACTACCACTATACCCCATTCAAAAGCAAGTAAATATATTTTGTCTTGCCCAGTCATCCCCTGAATGGCACACATACAAAATCCAGGTCTCAAATGTCTGAAGCCTTAAAAATATGTCATTAACCTGTCTCCTCCCCTTAATTTACTATTGCAGCTCTGTGGACATAACATTTATTGGCAATTTTGATACCTTCTGGAAACAAAGTTTGTATTATAAAGAGGATGGGCTCCACCCAAATTTCTGAGATCCTGGATCCTTTCACAGTATTATAAGGCTGAGTTGGGACAATGACTTATCAATAACCCAAGTCCAGCTCATTTAATCCCTACTATTGTGTCACTGAATTGTCATAATGCGTCAGCAAATGTACATTATCCTAGGGTCGTTGAAAAACAATGTAAGTAGCCTAATTTATGTCCCTCTTACTGCCCCGAATGCTTCTGCTGATCCCACAGCTATTGTATGCAGTAATCATGACCCTATTATGAGAATATTTTGAAGATAAATACACAACGCAGAGGACGAGAGGACGAGAGGACGAGAGTACTAGAATTAACCATCAATAGGGAATTGTCACTGTAAATAGTTGGTCTTAAGTTCAACAGCTGTTTAGAATCTGTGGGATGTCAGTCCTGGACTCAGGGGTACGTGTGCCATGTTTTCATTGGTCTGTACATTGAGTCTGGAGCAGGATACTTGTTATTTGGCCATTGGCCCAGTTGTACTGCAAAAACTTCTGATTGGTCAACCCCAGCCCAGGGTGAGGGGTTATAAATGGCATCCTGTTCCTTTGTTCTGTGGAGAAAAGCTGAGGACAGGGGAGACTGAGACCTCCCAGAATAACATCTATGATTTGTCCTTCTCAAATTACCCTATTTTTCTCCCCCTGATTTGCTTGTTATTGAAGAATAACATAAACTGCTAACACTATGAACCAGAGTACTGTAAGCAGAGCTGGTGTGCACTAGTAGGATATCCACTGTATGCAGCTCAACCTGAACTAATAAAAAAATTACCCGAGCATGTCTACTTCGGCTAAGCAAGAAAAACAATCAAGCATCCCAGAAAAGTGTTTAAAATAGCCCACATTAACATATGTAGCTTAAGAAACAAGGTTCATGAAATCAATAATTTGCTAGTAACAGATGACATTCATATTATGACAATCTCTGAAACTCACTTAGATAATACCTTTGATGATACATTGGTAGCAATACATGGTTAGAAGAGCTACAGAAAATACAGAAATGCAGAAGGTGGAAGTGTGGCTGTTTATATTCAGAACCACATTTCTGTCAAGCTTAGAGAGGATCTAATTTTAAATACTGTTGAAGTATTATGGCTACAGGTTCATCTGGCTCGCCTAAAGCCCATTCTGGTGGGAAGCTGCTATAGACCACCGAGTGCGAACAGTCAGTATCTGGATAACATGTGTGAAATGCTTGATTATGTATGCGATATCAATAGTGAGGTATACTTTCTGGGTGATTTAAATATTGATTGGCCTTCATCAGGCTGCCCACTCAAGAGAAAGCTTCAAAACTGTAACTAGTGCCTCCAACCTGGTTCATGTTATCAATCAACCTATCAGGGTATTTACAATCAGTACAGGAATTAAATCATCAACATGGATTGGTCTTTACTAATGCTGCAGAAATGTGTTTGAAAGTGTCATGATCGTTTTGAAGAACGGACCAAGGCGCAGCGTGCATATCGTTCCACATAATTTAATTCAAAAATGGAACATCCAAAAACAACAAAGAAACACGTATGTAGCGCACAACAAATGCACTCACAGAAAACAATAACCCACACCACATGTGGGGAAAGGACACACTAAGTATGGTCCATAATTAGAGGCAACGACAAACAGCTGCCTCTAATTGGGAACCACACACAATCACCAACATAGAAAACACAAAACACCCCTGGTTACGTCCTGGCCCAAAACCCCATAGAGAACCCGGAGGGCTCTCTATGGCCAGGACGTGACAGTATCCCCCCCCCCCCAAATGCGTGGATTCCGGCCGCGAAACTTGAACAAGCTGGGGAGGGTTCGGGTGGGCAGCTTGCATTGGTGGCAGCTCCGGTGCGGGACGTACCGGGCTGAGAAGGCGCACTGGAGGTCTGGTGCGAGGAGCCGGCACAGGTCTCCCCGGACTGATGACTCGCACCTCAGGGCGAGTGCGTGGAGCCGGCCCAAGAGTCACCGGACTGAGAGGACGCACTGGACGCCTGGTGCGAGGAGCCGGCGCAGGTCTCACCGGACTGATGACTCGCACCTCAGGGCGAGTGCGGGGAGCTGGCACTGGATGTAACGGCCTGGGGAAATGCACTGGAATCCGAGTGCGTGGAGCCGGCGTAGGTCTCACCGGACTGAAGAGGCGCACTGGACACCTGGTGCGTGGAGCCAGCACAGGTCTCACCGGACTGATGACACGCACCTCAGGGCGCGTGCCGGGAGCCGGCACAGGAGTCACCGGACTGAGAGGCGCACTGGGCGCCTGGTGCGTGGAGCCGGCGTAGGTCTCACCGGACTGATTACACGCACCTCAGGGCGCGTGCGGGGAGCCGGCACAGGAGTCACCGGACTGATGACACGCACCCCAGGGCGAGTTCGGGGAGCTGGCACTGGACTTACCGGGCTGGGCAGACGCTCCTCTAGGCGCCTGCGCTGCAGCTCCTTCCTTGCCCATACCTCTCTCCTGTAACCTTCCTTGAACTCCTCATAACTCCTCCATTCGGGCTCTGGCTCTCTTCTCAGCCCGACCGATAGCCCCATGTGCCCCCCCCAAAAAAAAGAATCTTGGGGCTGTCCCTGGGCTGCATGGAGTCGTCGCTGTCCTCCCAATATCCTTGGCTACCCCCCAGAATCTCTTCCCAGGTCCAGAACACCTTCTCCTGGGCACGCTGCTTGGTCCTTGTGTGGTGGGTTATTCTGTCACGATCGTTTTGAAGAACGGACCAAGGCGCAGCGTGCATATCATTCCACATAATTTAATTCAAAAATGGAACATCCAAAAACAACAAAGAAACACGTATGTAGCGCACAGCAAATGCACTCACAGAAAACAATAACCCACACCACATGTGGGGAAAGGACACACTAAGTATGGTCCCCAATTAGAGGCAATGACAAAAAGCTGCACACACAATCACCAACATAGAAAACACAAAACCTCCCTGGTCACGTCCTGGCCCAAAAGCCCATAGAGAACCCAGAGGGCTCTCTATGGCCAGGACGTGACAGAAAGCAGTATCCAAATCCATCGGATGTAGTGATCACAATATAGTAGCCATATTTAGGAAAGCCAAAGTTCCAAAGGCTGCGCCTAATATTGTGTATAAGACGGCATACTATAAGGTTTGTAGTGATTCCTATGTTGTTGATGTGAAGAATATTTGTTGGTCCGTGGTGTGTCATAAGCAACCAGACGCTGCACTTGACACATTTATGAAATTGCTTATCCCATTTACTAATAAGCAAGCACCCATTAATAAAATGACTGTACAAACTGTTGAATCCCTGTGGATTGATGAGGAATTGAAAAATTATATGGTTGAGAGGGATGAGGCAAAAGAGATGGCAAATACGTCTGGCTGAACAACCGATTGGCAAACGTACTGCAAATTGAGAAATCATGTGTCAGGTCAGTGAGTGTAGCTGGTGCATAAAGTCAGACGCAGGAGAGCAGAGATGAGTGAACAATGTATTTACTCAATACGGCACAAGGTAAACAAAATACAACGTGCCCAAAAATACACGGGTGAAAATACCAGCCGGAATATACCGACAAGGAACAAGAAACAATTACGCACACAAACATGGGGGAACCAGAGGGTTAAATACATGAACATGTAATTGGGGAATGAAAACCAGGTGTGTGGAAAACAAAGACAAAACAAATGGAAAAATGAAAAGTGGATCAGCGATGGCTAGAAGACCGGTGACGTCGACCGCCGAACGCCGCCCGAACAAGGAGAGGGACCAACTTCGGCGGAAGTCGTGACATCATGTGACTAAACTGAATAAAAAGAAGAAGAAACTACACTATGAAACAAAGATAAATGACAAAGAATTATATAAAAAGCTTTGGAGCACCTTAAATGAAGTTTTGGGCAAAAATATATACTCCGCTCCATCTTTTAGTGAATCATATGGCTCATTCATCAAAAAAATCACAGATATTGCCAACTACTTTAATATTTGTTGTAATTGGCAAGATTAGCAAACTTAGGCATGACATGCCAGCAACAAACGCTGACACTACAAGATCAAGCACTATGATAAAACTGGCTCTCATGAGGACCGCCACAGGAAAGGAAGACCCAGAGTTACCTCTGCTGCAGAGGATAAGTTCATTAGAGTTAACTGCACCTCAGACTGCAGCCCCAAAAAAATGCTTTAGAGTTCAAGAAACAGACATCTCAATATCAACTGTTCAGATGAGACTGCGTGAATCAGGCCTTCATGGTCAAATTGCTGCAAAGAAACCACTACTAAAGAACACCAATATTAAGAAGAGACTTGCTTGGGCCAAGAAACACGAGCAATGGACATTAGACCGGTGGAAATCTGTCCTTTGGTCTGATGAGTCCAAATGTAAGATTTTTGGTTCCAACCACTGTGTCTTTGTGAGACACAGAGTAGGTGAACGGATGATCTCCGCATGTGTGGTTCCCACTGTGAAGCATGGAGCAGGTGTGATGTTGTGGGGGTGCTTTGCTGGTGACACTGTCAGCGATTTATTGAGAATTCAAGGCACACTTAACCAGCATGGCTATCACAACATTCTGCAGCAGTATGCCATCCCATCTGGTGGCATACTACTGTCCCATCTGGGATTACTTTTGGAAACAGGAGACAAAGGGCTGTGAGACATGGGTTTACATCTAGACAAATGAAAATGTGATGAAGACCTGATGGCGCCGAAGAACATGGCTGACGTTTAACATTCTCCTAACCAATTGTGCAATTAACTTATTTTGTAGATCATTTTGCTGCTACCGTCTCTTATGACTTCTGGACATCAGAACAGCGATTACGGACTGGAATAAACTTTTTCCTTTAAAGAGTCCGACGAGAAGGATATACTGCTTTCACTGGAACAGGCCCAGATCCCCGTAACTTGCTTGAAGAAAATACACAGGAAAAGGGGCCGCAGATCGTGCTGCCTTGTGAGAATCCGTAGGCGAGCAAGTAAACTCCCACTGCCATCCATTTTTCTTGCTAACGTGCAATCAGTGGAAAATAAAATTTATGACCTACGATTAAGATTATCCTACCAACGGGACATTAAAAACTGTAATATCTTATGTTTTACCGAGACGTGGCTGAACAATGATACGGATAATATAGACCTGGCGGGATGTATAATGCACCGGCAGAACAGAAAAGCTATGTCTGGGAAGACGAGGGGTGGGTGTGTGTGTCTATTTGTCAATAATAGCTGGTGCGCGATGTCTAATATTAAAAAAAGTCTTGAGGTATTGCTCGCCTGAGGTAGAGTACCTTATAATAAGCTGTAGATCACACTATCTACCAAGAGAGTTCTCATCTATACTATTCGTAGCCGTCTATTTACCAACTCGATAAGGCCATAAGCAAACAAGAAAATGCTCACGCTCCTAGTGGCCGGGGACTTTAATGAAGTAGAGCTTAAAGCAGTTTTACCACATTTTTACCAGCATGTCACATTTCCAGAGGGAAGACAATCCTTGACCACCCTTACTCCACACACAGAGCTGCGTACAAAGCTCTCCCCCGCCCTCCATTTGGCAAAACTGACCATAATTATATCCTCCTGATTCCTGCTTACAAGCAAAAACTAAAGCAGGAAGTACCAGTGACTCGCTCAATACGGAAGAGGTCAGATGACGCGGATGCTACTCTAGAGGACTGCTAGCACAAACTGGAATATGTTCCGGGATTCATTAAATGGCATTTGATGGTTCATCTGAGGGCCTACCCAGTCATCGGCTTCATCAATAAGTGCATCGACGACGTCATCACCACAATTACCGTACGTACACATCCCAAACAGAAGCCATGGATTACAGGCAACATCCACATCGAGCTAAAGGCTAGAGCTGACGCTTTAACTTGTTAGGGAGTGGCAGCTGATGGGGTCGGTTTTGGAGAGCCTGGCGTGCCCAAAGTAAAATGCCTCCCATTCAGGCCCAGAAAATAGGATATGCAGATATTTGTTAACCATTTGAAAACTGTTAACCATTTGTTTGTGAGTAAAACAGAACGCATATAGCAGGCGAAACCCCGAGGAATTTCTGTCCTGGAAAAAGTGATTTTGACACATTGCTCATTTGGGCACCCCTCCCTCATGAAAATGACCATATAAGGGCATATGAATGCAGTACCCATCGCTTCCTTTAGATGTCAACAGTCTCGAGACAGTGTATTTTTTTCATTTTGGATGAATAAGACCAGAGAAGAAGAGCAAACAAGGAAGTCACTCTGTCATGTAAACAGTACCCAGCGCGCGCTCCCGACAAAGCGCGCAGTGTCTTTTTTACCGTCGTTATCGATCAGTTTATATTCCGGTTGATTTATAATAGTAAATATACGTAAAAGTGTTCCTAAGGATACATTTAAAACTATGTTTGATTGTTCTTGGACAAGTTTATAGGTATAAGATGATCGAGTTCGTCACGCTTTAATGGAGTAGTGGAAGCTGTCGTTTCTGATTATAACGCGCAAACCAAATGGAGGATTTATGGATAAAATACATTACTTTTTCTAACAAAAGAACCATGGATTGTCTTCGTTGGACACTTAGGATGACCTCAGCAGAAGTTCTTCAACAGGTAATTGATTTGTTTTTGCTGTGAAATGTGTTATGTGTGTGCCATGATGGCTAATCGATACATGGCTATGGGAAAAATATGTGAGGTGCTACTCTCAAACAATCAAATGAGCTGCTTTCACCGTAAAGCCTTTTTGAAATCTGACAACGCTGTGATATTGCCAACAAACAGAGCTTTTGATGAGTATGGAACACTTGTATATTGGTGGATGTTTAATAATTCAACTTTTGGATTTTGAATTTGGCGCCTTACATTTTACCTGGTAGTGTCGGGAGCAGCCCGCTAGCGCCCCAGTGATCCCTGAGAAGTTAAAGGAGCGGGAGACTAATCCGGACGCTTATAAGAAATCCCGCTATGCCCTCAGATGAACCATCAGACAAGTGAAGCGTCAATATAGGATTAAGATTGAATCCTACTACACCGGGTCTGACGCTCGTCGGATGTGGCAGGGCTTGAAAACTATTACAGACTACAAAGGGAAACCCAGACGCGAGCTGCCCAGTGACGCAAGCCTACCAGACGAGCTAAATGCCTTTTATGCTCGCTTCGAGGCAAGCAACACTGAAGCATGCACGAGAGCACCAGCTGTTCTGGATGACTGTGTGATAACACTCTCGGTAGCCGATGTGAACAAAACCTTTAAACAGGTCAACAATCACAAAGCCGCTGGGCCAGATGGATTACCAGGACGTGTACTCAATGCATGCGCGGACCAACTGGCAAGTGTCTTCACTGACATTTTCAACCTCTCCCTGACCGAGTCTGTAATACCTATGTTTCAAGTAAACCACCATAGTCCCTGTGCCCAAGGAAGCGAAGGTAACCTGCCTAAATGAATACCGTCCCGTAGCACTCACATCGGTAGCCATGAAGTGCTTTGAAAGGCTGGTCATGGCTCACATCAGCAGCATCCTCCCGGACACCCTAGACACACTCCAATTCGCAGACCGCCCCAACAGATCCACAGATGACACAATCTCAATCGCACTCCACACTGCCCTTTCCTACCTGGACAAAATAAACACCTATTTGAGAATGCTGTTCATTGACTACAGCTCAGCGTTCAACACCATAGTGCCCACAAAGTTCATCACTTAGCTAAGGACTCTGGGACTAAACACCTCCCCCTGCAATTGGATCCTGGACTTCCTGACGGGCCGCCCCCCAGGTGGTAAGACTAGGCAACAACATGTCTGCCACGCTGATCCTTAGGGGTGTGTACTTAGTCCCCTCCTGTATTCCCTGTTCACCCACGACTGCGTGGCCAAACACGACTCCAACACCATAATTAAGTTTGCTGACGACACAACAGTGGTAGGCCTGATCACCAACAACGATGAGACGGCCTATAGGGAGGAGGTCAGAGAACTGGCAGTGTGGTGCCAGGACAACAACCTCTCCCTCAATGTGAGCAAGACAAAGGAGCTGATCGCGGACTACAGGAAAAGGCGGGCCGAACAGGCACCCATTAACATCGACGGGGCTGTAGTGGAGCGGGGTCGAGAGTTTCAAGTTCCTTGGTGTCCACATCACCAACGAACTATCATGGTCCCAACATACCAAGACAGTCGTGAAGAGGGCACGACTAAATCTTTTCTCCCTCAGGAGACTGAAAATATTTGGCATGGGTCCTCAGATCCTCAAAACGTTCTACGGCTGCACCATCGAGAGCATCCTGACCGGATGCAACAACGCCTGGTATGGCAACTGCTCGCCATCTGACCATAAGGCGCTACAGAGGGTAGGCGTTCGGGCCCTGGAGCCAAACTTCCTGCCATCCAGGACCTATATAATAGGCGGTGCCAGAGGAAAGCCCATAAAATTGTCAGGGACTCCAGTCACCCAAGTTATAGACAGTTTTCTCTTCTACCACACGGCAAGCGGTACCGGAGGACCAAGTCTAGGACCAAAATCTCCTCAACAACTTCTACCCCGAAGCCATAAGACTGCTGAACAATTAATAAAATCGACACCGGACTATTTACATTTGCCCCTGTCCCCCCTCCCCCTCCCTTTTGTACACGGGCTGCAACTCAGTGTTTATTATCTACGCATAGTCACTTCAATCCATACCTACATGTACAAATTACCTCAACTAACCTGTACCCCCGCACACTGACCCGGTACCCCCTGTAAATAGCCTCGTTATAGTTATTCTTATTGTGTTACTTTTTTATTATAATTTTTTACTTTAGTCTATTTGGTAAATATTTTTTTTAACTGTTCTTGAACTGCACTGTTGGTTTAGGGCTTGTAAGTAAGCATTTCACGGTAAGGTCTACACTTATTTGTATTCAGCGCATGTGACAAATAAAGTTTGATTTGATTTGATTTCAAGTAGGAAGTATACGGAGGGTACGGGGCAACAGAGGGCGAACAGCAGAGGGGCTAATGATCTTGGAGCAAGGGAGAAAGGTCTCGGCTTCCGGGGGTGTAGCCACGAAGCCATAGCGGCGGTGCTTTTCTGCAGGAGGGACTGGTGCACTTCACAAAATAGCTGACATCACGAGGAAAGGAAAATGATGTGGCTACATTGAAGCAACATCTCAAGACATCAGTCAGGATGTTAAAGCTTGGTCGCAAATGTGTCTTCCAAATGGACAATGACCCCAAGCATACTTCCAAAGTTGTGGCAAAATGGCTTAAGGACATCAAAGTCAAGGTATTGGAGTGGCCAATACAAAGCCCTGACCTCAATCCTGTAGAACATTTGTGGGCAGAACTGAAAAAGTGTGTGTGAGCAAGGATGCCTACAAACCTGATTCAGTTACACCAGCTCTGTCAGGAGGAATGGGCCAAAATTCAACCAACTTATTGTGGGAAGCTTGTGGAAGGCTACCCGAAACATTTGACCCAAGTAAAAAATGTAAAGGCAATGCTACCAAATACTAATTGAGTGTATGTAAACTTCTGACCCACTGGGAATGTGATGAAAGAAATAAAAGCTGAAATAAATCATTCTCTCTACTATTATTCTGACATTTCACATTCTTAAAGTGGTGAACCTAACTGACCTAAGACAGGGAATTTTTACTAGGATTAAATGTCAGGAATTGTGAAAAACTGAGTTTAAATGTATTTGGCTAAGGTGCATGTAAACTTCCGACTTCAACTGTAGGTCATGACGTTCGGCCACGGCCTGGAACCCTTCCATCAGACCACGAAGCAACGCCTCGTGCCTAACCAATGGTGGCTCCTTGGGAGGAGATGGCGTTGCGGAGCTGGTGCAAGTCTGCTGGATCAGTCATGGCCAGTTCGTAGGCTCTAGCTCAGAGTCGGGACAGGCAAGGGTGAAAACCAGGAGGGCGAGACTGGGGAAAAGAGAGACTGGGGAAAAGCAGGAGCTGAGACAAAACGTTGGTTGACTTGACACAATACGAACTGGCAACAGACAAACAGAGAACACAGGGATAAATACACAGGGGATAATAGGGAAGATGGGCGACACCTGGAAGGGGGTTGAGACAATCACAAGGACAGGTGAAACAGATCAGGGCTTGACAATGACAAACCACCGGTGTCTGCAAACTTAAGATGGAAAATTACTGAGGTTAATAGCGGACGATATTGCCATATCTTCAATTTAAGCCTAATAAAAAGTGTGTGCCCTCAGGCCTGTAGTGAAGCAAAAGTTATTTCCCTACCCAAGCATAGTAAATCCCCCTTTATGCTGGCTCAAATAGCCAACCAATCAGCCTGTTACCAACCCTTACTAAACGTCTGGAAAAATTGTTTGACCAGATAAAATGCTATTTTACAGTAAACAAATTGACAACAGACTTTCAGCACACTTGTAGGTAAGGACATTCAACAAGCACAGCACTTACACAAATGACTGGATGATTGGCTGAGAGAAATTGATGATAAAAAGATTGTGGGGGCTTTTTGTTAGACTTAAATGTGGCTTTTGACATTATAGATCATAGTCTGTTGCTGGAAAAACTTGTGTTATGGCTTTACACCCCCTTCTATATTGTGGATAAAGAGTTACCTGTCTAACAGAACACAGGGGGTGTTCTTTAATGGAAGCCCCTACAACAAAATCCAGGTAGAATCAGGAATTCCCCAGGGCAGCTGTCTAGGCCTCTTACTTTTCTCAATCTTTATTAACAACAGGCTTTGAATAAAGCCAGTGTGTCCATGTATGCGAATGACTCAACACCACACGTGTCAGCTACCACAGAGACTGAAATGACAGCAATTCGTTTCAGAATGGGTGGCAAGGAATAAATATTTCAAAAAAGAAAAGCAATGTAATTAGGACAAATCATTCACTTAACCCTGTAGTTGAGGCGACTAAACTGCATGGGGTAACCCTGGATTGTAAACTGTCATGGTCAAAACATATTTGGTGCAGCGGTCTAAGGCACTGCATCTCAGTGCTAGAGGCGTCACTACAGACACCCTGGTATGAATCCAGGCTGTATCACAACCGGCCGTGATTGGGAGTCCCATAGGGCGGTGCACAATTGGACCAGCGTCGTCCGGGTTTGGCCGGTGTAGGCCGGCATTGTAAAGACTATTTTTTTCTTAACTGACTTGTCTAATTAAATAAAGGTTAAAAAAAAATTAAAAATAAGATGTATCAATATATAACACTAGCTAGGATGGGGAGAAGTCTGTATATAATAAAGCGCTGCTCTGCATTCTTAACAGCACTATCAACAAGCCAGGTCCTACAGGCCCTAGTTTTGTTGGACCTGGACTACTGTTCAGTCGTGTGGTCAGGTGCAACAAAAAGCAATTGGCTCAGAACAGAGCATGGCTGGCCCTTGGATGTACATACGCACTATACACACATGTACACATGGATTTTGTGTTATAGATATGTGGTAGTAGAGTAGAGACCTCAGGGCACACACTTAATATGTTGTGAAATCTGTTATGAATGTATTGCAATGTTTTTAAAATGTATAACTGCCTTATTTTTGCTGCCCCAGGAAGCCTGGGGATCCATAATAAATACAAATACAAATGCACACTGATTGAAGTGGATTTAACGAGAATTATCAACAAGGGATCATAGCTTCACCTGGATTCACGTGGTCAGTCTATATCATGGAAAAAGCAGGTGTTCCTAATATTTAGCACACTGTAATGAAGCACCCTGAGAGTGAGGATCCATTTGCAGTTTTATTACAATCTTGGTCGTACGAACAGGGTCAATCGCCAGCAAACACAACAGCAGGGATAAGGCAAATCGTAATCCAGGTACAGGCATGAGGTCAGGGCAGGCAGCAAGCTTACAAAAATCAGTCCAGTAGAGAATATAGTCCAGGGCAGGCAGCAAGAATCAAAGCGGGAAAACAGTCCAGAGTATAACCACGATATGACGAACCAGAGAAAGCGCTCCAGAATTGATCACCAGGGAATACAAGACTTACGCCAAGGAGAGAAAGGGAGAGAGAGCCTAAATAGTCTATTAATGGGAGACAGGTGCAACGGTGGATTGGAACCAGGTATGTGGGAGTTGTAGTCCAGGGCTTAATATTCAGGAGAGGGTTCCCTCTGGTGGTGAGCAGGAGGAACGCGGGAGTCTCGTTGTTACAGAGCCCCCTGTGAGCGGCTCCTGGCCGAAGAGGCGCGGCACGCCGGGGTCTTCCTCGAGGTCGGGGCCGGTCTCCCGGTGCGTCCTATGGAACTCAGTCATGAGTGCGGGGTTGAGTATGTCCTCTGCATTAACCCAGGATCGCTCCTCGGTCCGTACCCTCTCCCAATCTACCAGATATTGGAGGAGCCTGCCCAAGGCGTCTGAATCGAGTAGATCTCGAAGCCGATATACCTCTCGCCGCCCACCAGGATGGGTGGGGAGCCCTGCTCACTGGTCTGCTCCTCCTCCTCCGCTCTCGGACCACCAGCGGTTTGAGAAGAGATACATGGAAAGTAGGAGAGATCCGGTAATTAGCGGGTAATGCCAAGCGGAAGGAAACTGGTGTGATTTGTTTGACTATTTGGAAAGGACCCACATACCTGGGACTGAGTTTCTTGCAGGGAGTTTGGCGTAGGTCTCGAGTGGATAGCCAAACCCATTGACCTGGAGTATATTCGGGGTTGGGGCGGCGGTGGCGATTAGCCTGCACCCTCTGTCTCCTGACTGCATGTAGTAAGTGGGTATGGGCCTGACTCCAGATGTCCTCGCTTCTCTGGAGCCAGTCATTGACAGAGGGTACCTCGGTGGGTTCCCCTGACCAGGAAACAGGGGAGGTTGAAGCCCATTACACACTGGAATGGGGTTAAACCGGTGGAGGGTTTCTGGAGTGAGTTCTGTGCATACTCCGCCCACATGAGAATCGACTCCAGTCTGCTTGGTTCTGATGACAGTAGGATCTGAGAAACCGGGTGATTTCTTGATTGAGGCGTTCTGTTTGACCGTTAGATTGTGGGTGATACCCAGAAGTGAGGCTAATGTTGATGTTGAGTTGTTGGAAGAATGCTGACCATACTCTGGATGTGAATTGGGGCCCTCGGTCCGACACGATGTCCTCTGGCAGACCATAGAGCGGAACACCAGGTTGCACATGAGTTCGGCAGTTTCCAATGCTGTAGGCAGTTTGGGGAGTGGAATCAACCGGCAAGCCTTGGAGAAGCGATCTATGACAGTGAGTATTGTGGTATTCCCATTGGACTTGGGGAGATCGGTAATGAAGTCTATGGCGAGATGGGACCATGGTCGTGGGGAACTGGTAGTGGTTGCAGTAGGCCCGATGGTAGTTGTCTGAGATGTTTATTTGTGTTACAGATGGTGCAGTCGTTAATGAACTTTATTGCGTCTGCCCCATGAGTTAACCACCAGAAGCTGTTCTGAAGCAGGTGAACCGTGGCGCGATTCCCGGATGACCGGAGCTGAGTGCGGAGTGAACTTGCTTTAGCACTTTCTGACAGAGGTCCTGAGGTACAAACGTTTTGTTAGGAGGGCATTGGTGGAGGGGTCCTTTGTGAGTTGGCTTGGGTGAGCTCTGTCATGATGTCCCACTGAATCGGGGCCACGATTAACGATTCAGGAAGCAGGGTTTCCTTGGGTTCAGTGGGCGCTATACCGTCGTGTTGGCGTGATAATGCGTCTGCCTTGGTGTTCTTGGAACCGGGACGATAGGTAACAGTGAAGTCAAATGCGTGTGAAGAAGAGTGCCCACCTCGCTTGTCTGGGGTTCAGTCTCTTGGCAGACCTCAAGTATTCCAGGTTCTTGTGGTCCCGTTAGAATCACGAAGGGATGTTTAGCTCCCTCCAGCCAATGGCGCCACTCCTCCATAGCTGCTTTCATGGCCAACAGTTCCCGGTTTCGGCGTCGTAGTTCTGCTCGGCTGGACTAAGTTTGCGGGAATAATAGGCGCACGGATAGAGCTTGAGTGGGGATCCGTGCCGCTGTGAAAGAATAGCTCCAATGCCCGTATTAGATGCGTCTACCTCAACTGTAAACGGGAGTTCAGGATTAGGGTGGTGGAGGATGGGAGCCGATGTGAAACGTGCCTTGAGTTCTGCGAAAGCCTCCTGTGCTGTAGTTGACCAGGTGAGGTGTGATGAGTTTCTTTTAGTCATAGAGGTTAAGGGAGCGGCTACCGAGCTGAAATTCCTGATGAAGCGTCGGTAAAAGTTAGCAAATCCCAAGAAGCGCTGTAACTCCTTTAAGGTTACTGGCAGGGCCAGTCTAGAAACGGCCTTGACCTTCTTCTCGTCCATGGCGACTCCTCCTGGCTGATGATGTAGCCCAAAAGGATGTGGAAGTCTGGTGAAATTCGCACTTCTCTGCTTTGGCGTATAGCTGGTGATCTATGAGTCGTTGCAATACTGTTCTCACATGTTGCACATGTTCTTCATAGGTGGGAATAGATGAGAATGTCATCAATGTACACAATTACCCAGCGATTCAGCATGTCCCGAAAGACGTCATTGATAAATGATTGAAACACGGAGGGACTATTAGACAGCCCGAAAGGCATAACCAGATACTCATAGTGCCCAGTGCTGGTAGAAAAAGGCTGTCATCCATTCATCACCGTCCCGGATGCGAATGAGGTTGTAGGCGCTGCGGAGGTCCAGTTTGGAGAAGTACTTGGCTTGGCGGAGTTGTTCTAGGGCAGCTGGAACCAGCGTAACGGATATCGAAACTTGACGGTGATGTCGTTGAGACCCATTAGTCAATACAGGGGCGTAAACCACCGTCTTTCTTTTTAACAAAGAAGAAGCCGCGGCTGCAGGTGATGTCGATGCTCTAATGAACCCCTTCGATAGTTCTTCCTCGATGTAGTTCTTCATGGCTTCTGATTCGGGTTGAGATAGGGGAAAGATTCGGCCCTTGGGTGGCTTTGTACCTGGTAGCAGCTCGATGGCACAGTCGCTTGATCGGTGAGGGGGTAGTTCCATCGCCTTGGTCTTGCTGAAAGCTTCGATGAGGTCAGAGTATTCAATGGGTAGAGTGGGGAAAAGAGCTGGCTCGTCCTTTACCGTGAACGCCTGAATGGAGAGTGAAGAGCTGCCCGTTAAGCAGTTGGAGTGGCATGACGGGTCCCATTTGATGATCGACCCTCCCTCCATGAGATGAGCGGGTTATGTTGCCGTAGCTGTGGAAGCCCAAGGATTACCGGGTTATGGGGTGATGTGATGGCGTGAAGCGAATTACCTCCGTGTGGCGGGTCCCGGTCTGGAGTCGGAGGTCCACGGTGGTGTGCAGGACCCTCCCATCGCCGAGAGGTCGTCCATCTAGCGCCTCCACTGCCAATTGAGAGTCACAGGTGATTAATGGAATTTGTTGTTGTTGGGCAAATTCATGAGACATAAAGTTGCCGGCTGCTCCGAGTCTAATAGTGCTGATGTGGTTATATGATTGTCCTCTAGAGATAATACAATCGGCACTTTGATACAAGAACTGGAGTGGTGTGCTTGGATGCACGGACTCACGAAGAGGGATTACGAGGAGGTGGTCTAGTGAGGCAGAACGCCCTTAGATGGCCAGGTTGACCACAATAGAGGCAGAGATGTTGGCGTATCACGGCGTTCACGTTCCTCCGGAGTCAGGTGAGTATATCCGAGCTGCATGGGTTGGTTGGAGGCAGAGTCCGCGGGACATTGTGTGCTGGTGGGTCCGTTCTGAGTGGGCGCCGTGATCGAATCAGATTGTCAAGCTGTATGGTGAGTTCGATGAATTGATTCAGCGATCTCCTCATCTCGGCAGGCCAGTTCAGACTGTAATTCCAAGCTGAGTCCCTTGCGAAAGAGCAGTTTAAGCGTGCTCTCAACCCAGTCGGTTTGAGCTGCCAGAGTGCGAATGTCAAGGCATATTCTGCTGCAGTATTTCCGCCCTGGTTCAATGCGAGTAGTCGGTCACCAGCTCTCATGCCTCCCTCCGGGTGTTCAAATACCTCCCGGAGCGTTGTAGAAAGGCACCGAACGAGGGAAAAGCCGTGCCATCCTCTCTCAAACCGCTGTTACCCACTCTAACGCTCTGCCAGTGAGGAGAGAACATACCAGAAATCTTGCTAGTGTCAGTGACATACATCGCTGGTTGTTGATCAATGAATAATGAACATTGCAGTAGAAATCCCTTTACTCTTGGTGGGGTTACCGTCGAATTTATCAGGGAGAGCCAGGCGTGGGTTAACTGTGGGTGCGGTGGTGGAGAGGTGCCCATACCTGCGTTCGGCTGAGGAGGGCTGAGTTCGGGCGACATCTGTAACCTCTGTAGCGTCCGGACGAGTTCCTCCGTTACCGTAGTTAGATGGGTTAGCTGCTGTTGATGAGCGGCGAGCTGGTTTGCTTGAGTGGAGATCTCCGTGGACATTTGGACCAGAGCTGCTGGATCGCGGTGGCGAAGTCTTCTGTAATGAAGCACCCTGAGAGTGAGGATCCATTTGCAGTTTTATTACAATCTTCGTCGTGCGAACAGGGTCAATCGCCAGCAAACACAACAGCAGGGATAAGGCAAATCGTAATCCAGGTACAGGCATGAGGTCAGGGCAGGCAAGCAAGCTTACAAAAATCAGTCCAGTAGAGAATATAGTCCAGGGCAGGCAGCAAGAATCAAAACGGGAAAACAGTCCAGAGTATAACCACGATATGACAGACAACGGGAGAAAAGCGCTCAGAATTGATCACCAGGGAATACAAGACTTCGCAAGGAGAGAAAGGAGAGAGAGCCTAAATAGTCTGTGTGGGAGACAGGTGCAGCGGTGATTGGAACCAGGTATGTGGGAGTTGTAGTCCAGGGCTTAATATTCAGGAGAGGGTTCCCTCTGGTGGTGAGCAGGAGGAACCGCGGGAGTCTCGTTTGTTACACACACAGTGTATTGCACTGCACGCACATATTTATACACACAATCATATTTCATAGATAGGCCTATTGTATTCTCCTCCGGCAGATCTACTCTGATGTACAACCTATCTGACGTCAATGAGTACTATACTTTATGACCTAGAAACAGGAGAACTAGGAATAGCTGAAGCCTTGTTTCCCTTCACTTTAAACAAGACTTGGAAATCCCCTTCAATGGATTCCAGATTCCAAGGCGCAATTAAAAGATACCCTTTAGCAAGATGGCATCAGAGGTAAGCAGTTAATGTACTAAAGTAGGAAGATAAGGGGAGGAAAAGACTGGGGATTGACTCTAATGTTTCATGATTAAAACAATCTGTCACTGGAAGAGAGCCGGCGGTAGCGGTGGCAGAGGAGTGTTTCCCTCTTTATGTATTTATTTCAATTTCATCAGGGGAAATTTGTGAGTTGAAAGAGGCAATTAATGCGTGGCACAATCCGCCCGGCCCTCACTGAGCTGTAGGACCTGCTCTACATTACCGGGCTGTCGCCTGCCACTGCTAACAGCCTTAGGGTAATGATGAAAAGATCCACCCGGCAGAAACGGAAGGAGAGAAGAAAAAAGAAAGAGTGTGGCGGGGACAAATACAAATTAGCCCTGTAAGTGTGTGGCGGAGGATGTGAGAGATGAATTGCCTAATTGGCACATTTGTTTCAATTAGGAGGTGGCCATCAGTGTCACAGGCTTGACGGAGAACCGGGTTCCAGGCCGAGGCCATGGGTGTCTGTGGGGACGTGGGAGGACCTCTGATCTCCTGGAGCGGAGAGGACACTGAGACCTAGGTGGGTAGGTGACAGTAAAATCTTGTAAAGTCATGTCTGTAAAGTATTATGTCTGTAAAGTCTTATGTCTGTAATGTCTTTGGACCCCAGGAAGATCAGCTGTCATCATGCCGAATAAAGATACAAATCTGAGACCTATAGGTGGGTGACAATCGGCAGCATAGCTGTGGAAATGTTGTTATATTAAATGTATTGCATTGGAGCCATGAGAGTGTGCAGCTTTTCTTTTCTAGGTGACACTCACATTCTAGGTGAGGCTCTAGTGTATGGCTGTGTCTTTGTCCCTTCCCTACTATCCTGGGACCCTACTATAGCTTCAACAGGTAAAAGCATAGAAATACTGATGCATCGTGGGCTGATTCTCTATATAGTGCACTGCTTTTGACTAGACCCTTAAGGGCCCTAGTCAAAAGTAGTGCACTACCTTAGGCAAATGGGTGCCATCTGGGACACAAACAGAGTTAGTAGTGCTCCCCTTCAGCCAGCTATTCTGAGGAGCCATGGAAGGCCTATGAATACATGTGGTGGAGCCTGTGACAGTGTGGGTGGGATAACTTTTTTCTTTCCTGTGTATCTCATCAAGACAATTACATGAATTAAACAACTATGACAGACGATCCCCAAGGACTGGGAGATGCCATGTAGCCCCACTGAACACTGAGTCAGTAGCCACGCCAAGCGTGTTAGTAATCCACCCCGAGGTGTACGAACTGAGATGTACACACACACGCACAAAGACGCACACACACAGATTGAGCCGAATCCAAGGCTTTGAACTTTGCATGCCTCTGTGTGTTCATATCTGTGTGAACCAGACATACATACAGACAGGGGAGGGCTGTGTCGGAGCTATCTCCAACGCTAATGTGTTTGCCACTCAGGAGGGTTAATCAAAAAAGATAGGGAAGACAAAGCAAGGTTGTGTAGCCAGCCCGCCTTCCTGTTGCTTCCCAAATGCCGCCTCTCCTCCCCTGAGCAACGTGGCAGCACCACAATACTATTCCACCCAGATCTGTCTTATCTTAGGAAAGAAAATTGAGCTCTTTACTGCACTGCCAGACCACACTGGGGAATGTAATTGCTTGGCTTAATAACGAAACTCATAATTTTCTCTTGGAGAGCTTGCTCTGACCTGTGAGGAATTAACAGAGGGAGCAGAGCTAGGGAATTGGAAAGAAGCATGAGGGCACATAATAAAATAAAATCATCAAATCAAATTGTATTTGTCACATGCTTCGTAAACAACAGGTGTAGACTAACAGTGAGATGCTTACTTACGGGCCCTTCCCAAAAATGCAGAGATTTTTGTTGTTGAGTAGAAAAATAATAACACAAGGAATAAATACACAATGAGTAATGATAACTTGGCTATATTACACGGGGTACCAGTACCGAGTCGATGTGCATGGATACGAGGTAATTGAGGTAGATATGGCCACTAGATATATACATACACACACAAAAGTATGTGGACACGCCTTCAAGTTAGTGAATTCGGCTATTTCAGCCACACCCATTGCTGACAGGTGTATAAAAATTGAGCACACAGGCATGCAATCCCCATAGGCAATTGGCAGTAGAATGGCTTTACTGAAAAGCTCAGTGACTTTCAACGTGGCACCGTCATAGGATGTCACCTTATCAACAAGTCAGTTCGTCAAAGGCCCTGTCCTGTTTCAGCATGACAATGCCCCCATGCACAAAGCGAGGCCCATACAGAAATGGTTTGTTCAGATTGGTGTGGAAGAACTTGACCGGCCTGCACAGAGCCCGGACCCCAACCCCATCGAACTCCTTTGGGATGAATTGAAACGGCGACTGTGAGCCAGGCCTAATCGCCCAACATCCATTCCGACTTCACTAATGCTCGTGGCTGAATGGCTGCAAGTGCCCGCAGAAATTTTCCAAAGTCTAGTGGAAAGCCTTCCCAGAAGAGTGGAGGCTGTTATAGCAGCAAAGAGAGGACCAACTCCAGATTAATGCCAATTATTTTGGAATTAGATGTTCGACAAGCAGGTGTCCACATACATTTAGTAATGTAGTGTATATACAGTGCATTCGGGAAAGTATTCAGACCCCTTGACCTTTTCCACATTTTGTTACGTTACAGCCTTATTCTAAAATGGATGTTTTTTTTCTCTCATCAATCTACACACAATACCCCATAATGACAAAGCAAAAGCATTTTTTTTGACAGTTTTACAAATGTATTTAAAATAAAAAATTTAAATGTCACATTTACAGAAGTATTCAGAGCCTTTACTCAGTACTTTGTTGAAGCACCTTTGGCAGCGATTATAGCCTTCTTGGGTACAAATTTGGCACACCTGTGTATTTTGGGTGTTTCTCCCATTCTTCTCTGCAGATCCTCTCAAGCTTTGTCAGGTTGGATGGAGAGCTGCACTGCACAGCTATTTTAATGTCTCTCCAGAGATGTTTGATCGGGTTCAAGTCTGACCTCTGGCTGGGCCTCTCAAGGACATTCAGAGGCTTGTCTCGAAGCCACTCCTACATTGTATTAGCTGTGTGCTTAGGATCGTTGTCCTGTTAGAAGGTGAACTTTGCCCCAGTCTAAGGTCCTGAGCGCTCTGGAGCAGGTTTTCATCAATGATCTCTCTGTACTTTGCTCCGTTCATCTTTCCCTCGATCCTGACTAGTCTCCCAGTCCCTGCCGCTGAAAAACATCCCCACAGCATGAGGCTACCACCACCATGCTTCCCTGTAGGGATGGTGCCAGATTTCCTCCAGACGTGACACTTTGCATTCAGGCCAAAGAGTTCAATCTTGACTTCATCAGACCAGAGAATCTTGTTTCTCATGGTTGGAGAGTCATTCGGTACCTTTTGTCAAACTCCAAGTGGGTTGTCATGTGCCTTTTACTGAGGAGTGGCTTCCTTCTGGCTACTCCAACATAAAAACCTGATTGGTGGAGTGCTGCAAAAATGGTTGTTCTTCTGTAAGGTTCTCCCATCGCCACAGAGGAACTCTGGAGCTCTGTCAGAGTGACCATCGGGTTCTTGGTCACCTCCCTGACCAAAGCCCTTCAACCCCGATTGTTCAGTTTAGCCGGGCGGCAAGCTCTAGGAAGAGTCTTTGTGGTTGCAAACGTCTTCCATTTAAGAATGATGGAGGCCACTGTGTTCTTGGGGACCTTCAATACTGCAGAAATGTTTTGGTAGTCCAAGATCCAGTTGTAGAGGGAAGTATTTATTCCCAGGGTCCTGAGTTTAGTGATGAGCTTGGAGGGCGCTATGTTGTTGAACACTGAGCTGTAATCAATGAACAGCATTCTCACATAGGTGTTCCTCTTGTTCAGGTGGGAGAAGGCTGTGTGGAATGCAATATAGATTGCGTCATCTGTGGATCTGTTAGGGCGGTATGTGAATTGTAGTGGGACCAGGGTGTCTGGGATGATGTTGTTGATGTGTGCCATGGCCAGCATTTCAAAGCATTTCATGGCTACAGATGTGAGTGCTACGGGCGATAGTCATTTAGACAACAGAGAGAAAGATCAAAGTGGGCGGGAACAGCTGGTGCTCTCATGCATGATTCAGTGTTGCTTGCCTCGAAGCGAGCACATAAGGCTGAATGTGGAATGGTTTGTAGCAAAAAGTAGTATATTCACTGAAATGAGTTACAGTGAATCAATAGTATCACCCATTTACAATTACATTGATGGCAATAGTAAAGTCTGTATATTTTGGAAGAAACTAACATGAAAGGAAGGCAATTACATGTGGAATGTAATATATTTCTTGTTTGCCACAATGGAAATGCACTAAGAGTTTAACAAGCTGTTTTAGTGCCTTTTGTTCCTTTTCACTTCAATTGGCTAAATTTGTCAAAAGCTGTAACGGAGGTAGCATGTAGTACAAATAATCACACAGCAGCACGCCAGTGTTCTTTTCTCTGTGATTTAAAATGTAATTTCTTTCTCCATTTATGATTAATTACATTTTAAACACTTGGAATTATCATCCTGTGCGTTCCAGATGATACCCTATGTAGTGCACCATGGGCCCTGGTCAAAAGTAGTACACTAGGGAATAGGGTGCCATTTGGGACACAGCTCTGAAATTGTTCAGTATTTTGTGTCATGGGCTGGGTTCCCATTTCTGAGACTGTTCAATGCGTTTAATTTCACATTAAGATCTTTCCTTTTATTTCCATAAATTAAGTGTGGTGGGTTATAGTTCGGCTGTTCATTTCACTTTCCTTTCAGATGATCCTAGAATGGGTTCATTATTCAAGGTTATCTGATGTTGGCTCCAGTCCAAATGATTTGAAACGTTATACATCTAACCCATATTCACACTCCTCATTCAAATATTCATTACTTCTTTAATACAAGAGTAAATGTGTTATGATGAAAAATAGGAAACCACAGTCAATTATTCTCTCACACATTTTTGACTTTGTTAACTTCGCTAACCTCTGCTGCGGTGCTAAAATGCTAAAAATAATTCCAACAGATGGCAGATCAAACAAAATAAAAGTGGTATAAGTAGGCTGTATTATTATTCTTGTGGTGGATAGGAATATAGAATTTTATACTTCTTCTATTCCTAATGTGCTTGGTTACCTCAATTACTGAAGTTGGATTTATATTTTAATGAAACTCCGTATGAAGTGAAAATTAAAAACGACCTCTGAAACTTAATCTTAATTGTAAAATGAAGAGTTTTGGCTTGCTCTTTGCCAAAATGCAGTGTGTTTTCAAAGCAACTCACTTAAGAGCCTCACTTGAAAATGTGTGCCTAAATAAATTTGGAGAGAGAAGTGAGATGGAGAGCTAAGATGAAAGCAGAGCAGTAACTTCAGTGTCATGTTTCCCTTGTGCAAGTAATGTTCCAGAGAGCCGAGCTAGGAGACAATCTCAGCCTCTCCCAAAGTGCCAGGCACAGGCTTATAGAAGCGATCTCAGCCACAGTGATGCAAAATGTATCCAATTCCGAGCGACTTATTAGCTCGCCTCGACATCATTGCTGACCGAAGGAGTTTCTGAACACGTTCCTCCAGAGGGATGTTACAGTGCATCAAAGTCACCAACTCACATTCTATTACAGCTGGGAGTGGAGCGAGCAGGAGCGGGAGCAGCATCCATCCCACAGTCAACAAGCCTGTCGAAAAAAAGGCTCCCAAAAACCTCACACTACACTTGCAATCTCAATATTTCATGAAGAGGTGGGTACTGTACAATGGAAGGGTCTGGGCTGTGAACGCCTGCTCTGTGTTATACAGTATTCACTTCTGGCTGGGATCATTTATGTTGACAAAGGACTGGAGAGGTGATTCTGGGCTCTTCTCAGCCTGGTCTGCATCCCAAATGAAACCCTATTCCTTACAGTGCACTACCTTTGACCAGGGCCCATAGGGCTCTGATTGAAAGTAGTGCACTACATTAGGAATAGGGTGCCATTTGGTACGCAAGCCAGGCTGGCATCACCCCACCATCCTCTCCACGCTGAATCATTCATAACTCACAGGTTACCCACAGCCAAAATCCACTCAAACCCACACATGCACCACAGAGCTATAGTTCATACTGATTAACTCTAGACACTGCATTTCAATAATACTGTATGCACATTTATTTTGAACAGTGCATCCAATAACACTGTCATCATTAAAAAAAATCACAGTGTGTAGTGTACGCCAACCGCTGACACTACACAGTCGGAATAAATATGTTTTCAAAGCAGACAGTTTTCCCCCTGCTGCATAAGAGTTGAAATGCTCCATTCTAGAGCCTCTCAACAGCCTGGAGTGTAAGGTAAGCTGTTTCCCTGCACACTGTTGGAGGGGTCATAACTGTTAAGGGCTGGGAAGCTGGGGTCTTACCTCTGCTGCTGGCACTCCCTCTGGGGGGCGGCAGTGCAGCACGATCATCCCTTTGATTGGAACTTCCTTCCCCTTGGGGTCCTGCTCAAAGTTCTTCCTCAGGTCTGTGTGGGGAGATAACACCCTACTGTCAGTCCACCCCATGCCCAGCCTGCCCTCAATCTCCCCATCACTAACACCACTTGCCACTGACTCTCCCTGCCTTACCCTGCCCTTAGTTTGGACACGACATCAACCTTGGGAGTGAGGAATGGGTCTGAATGAACCAGGAGGTGGTCTCCTTTCCTTCCTGCCTCCATCTGTCTGCAGGTTGCCAAGGTCATTTGGAGGATAAACTACACTGGCTGTTGAGTACATATTCATACGTAATATGCCCATTAAACTTAAAAGTATATGTCATGGGGGATATTGTTTTCGCTAAGTTGCACGTCGGCTTTCTATCCATCTACTCCTGCAGTGCAGTTTTGGCCACTAGCAATAATGTGAGACTGAGGTGCTTTATAAATATAATGAGTAGAACGGACATAGAAACTCGGTCTCTGACCATGGCAATTTGACTGGTAAACTCACGGGGACACTCAAAATGACACCAGTCCACCCACGATGGCATAACTGACCTGAACATCACTTCAGGTCATAATATTTTTTAGTTAACCCTTATTTTACCAGGTAAATTCTATGGGTCAGTGTTTCCTAATCCTGGTCCTGGGGACCAAAAAGGGTGCACATTTTAGTTTTTGCTCTAGCACTAACCCACCTGATTAAACTAAAGGCTTGATGAGTTGATTAATTGAATCAAGAATATAAGTGCTAGGACAAAAACGAAAATGTGCACCCCTTTGGGTCCCTAGGACTAGGATTGGGAAAAACTACTATGGGTGATACAGTACTGAAGTAGGTACTCACATGCGATGTGGACCGTGGCCTTGCGGCTCTTGGAGGTGCCTAGATGGCTCCAGGCCACACATAGACACCAGTAGTCCTCTGGACCATGGAAGTCCTCCACTTGTTGACGGGACACGTTGATCAACACCTCACGCACCTTCAGCCCTGCATGGGGGAAAGAAACAGCCAGTAACTGATGTTACTGTCTGGATCAAGTGTTATTTATATAAAGAAACAGCCAGTAAGTGATTTTATTGTCTGGATCAAATGTTCTTTGCAGAAAGAAACAGCCAGTAAGTGATGTTACTGTCTGAATCAAGTGTAAACAAAAACACAGCCAGTAAGTGATTTTACTGTCTGGATCAAGTGTTTTTTTTAAATAAAGAGACAGCCAGTAAGTGATGTTACTGTCTGGATTAAATGTTATTTAAATAAAGAAACAGCCAGTAAGTGATGTTACTGTCTGGATTAAGTGTTATTTAAATAAAGAAACAGCCAGTAAGTGATGTTACTGTCTGGATCAAATGTTCTTTGGAGAAAGAAACAATGTACTGAGAACATATACAGGACCTCTGATGCTCAGTGCTTAGAGTGCTTAGAGTGTCCTAACTGTAGTTGAGAGATCTTTAAGGGAGAGTGGGATGGGACTGGATCAAATATTTACTATATACATAGCTGTCTGGTAGTACTAATCAATAGTGTGGTAAAAATACATTAGGCTTTTAGGAGGCCTAACACTTTGCCCCAATCAGTGATGTGATTCTTTTCTCCCCGTCGTCTGGCTCTCTGCTTGGATATTGAAAGTGCATCACAGATGAAATAGGCAGCCTTCCAAGACTCTCTATGTTGTGAGTAATGCCTAATACTGCTAACAAAAAGAGTTGGTTAGAGCAGGGTCTCCTCTGCCCCTCTGCCCCTCTGCCCCTCTGCCCCTCCTCACCAACTACTTTGCTGACAGAGATCAGTGTGTCAAATCGGAGGGCCTGCTGTCTGGATCTCTGGCAGTCTCTATGGGGGTACCACAGGGTTCAATTCTCGGGCCGATTCTGTTCTTTGTATACATCAATGATGTCGCTCTTGCTGCGGGTGATTCCCTGATCCACCTCTACGCGGATGACAACATTCTGTATACTTCTGGCCCTTCTTTGGACACTGTGCTAACTAACCTCCAAACGAGCTTCAATGCCATACAGCACTCCTTCCGTGGCCTCCAACTGCTCCTAAACGCTAGTAAAACCAAATGCATGCTTTTCAACCGTTGGTTGCCCGCACCCGCCCGCCTGACCAGCATCACTACCATTGACGGTTCTGACCTAGACTATGTGGACAACTACAAATATCTAGGTGTCTGGCTAGACAGTAAACTCTCCTTCCAGACTCATATTAAACATCTCCAATCCAAAATCAAATATAGAATCGGCTTCCTATTTCGCAAAAAAGCCTCCTTCACTCACGCCGCCAAACTCACCCTAGTAAAACTGACTATCCTACCGATCCTTGACTTCGGCGATGTCATCTACAAAATAGCTTCCAATACTCTACTCAGAAAACTGGATGCAGTCTATCACAGTGCCATCCGTTTCGTTACCAAAGCCCCTTATACCACCCACCACTGTGACCTGTATGCTCTAGTCGGCTGGCCCTCGCTACATATCCGTCGCCAGACCCACTGGCTCCAGGTCATCTATAAGTCTATGCTAGGTAAAGCTCCGCCTTATCTCAGCTCACTGGTCACGATAACAACACCCACCCGTAGCACGCGCTCCAGCAGGTATATCTCACTGGTCATCCCCAAAGCCAACACTTCCTTTGGCCGCCTTTCCTTCCAGTTCTCTGCTGCCAGTGACTGGAACAAATTGCAAAAATCGCTGAAGCTGGTGACATATCTCCCTCACTAACTTTAAACACCAGTTATCTGAGCAGCTAACCGATCACTGCAGCTGTACATAGTCCATCTGTAAATAGCCCACCCAATCTAACTACCTCATTCCCATACTGTTTTTATTTACTTTTCTGCTCATCATCATCTGCTAAATTGTAATTTACTTTGCTACTATAGCCTATTTATTGCCTACCTCCCCACGCCAATCGCACACACTGTATATAGACTTAATTCTTTTTTCTATTGTGTTATTGACTGTACGCTTGTTTATTCCATGTGTAACTCTGTGTTGTTGTTTGTGTCGCACTGCTTTGCTTTATCTTGGCCAGGTCGCAGTTGTAAATGAGAACTTGTTCTCAACTAGCATACCTGGTTAAATAAAGGTGAAATAAAAAATAAAAAATAATAAAATAAGTTGACT
The DNA here is from genome assembly GCA_030435695.1 of Brachymystax lenok tsinlingensis. Lineage (NCBI taxonomy): Eukaryota > Metazoa > Chordata > Actinopteri > Salmoniformes > Salmonidae > Brachymystax > Brachymystax lenok. Next base: position 17,859,280 of record CM059807.1, on the reverse strand, counting down.
AATTAAATCAGGTGTGCCAGTTAATCAGGTGTTCCCTGAGGAGAGGGTTGGGAGACCCTCGGCTAGAGCATCAACATCCCTTCTAACAAGCTTCACATCAGACCTGCTTCAAAAACAATACTATATGTACAGCAGTGTTTCCCAACTACGGTCTTCCAGTACCCGCAACAGCACACATTTTTGTTGTAGCCAATTCAATTAAACTTGTCAAGGGCTTGATGATTAGTTGCCAATTAGAATCAGGTGTGCTTGACTGGGGCTACGACACAAATATGTACTGTTGGGGGTACTGGAGGACTGGAGTTGGAAAACTCTGATGTAACAGTTACCCTGACAGCCTCCCGAGTGGCGTCACTACATATTCGGGTTCGATCCCGGGCTGTGTCACAGCGGGCCGCAACCAGGAGACCCATGAGGCGGCACACAATTGGCCCAGCGTAGTCCGGGTTAGGGGAGGGTTTGACCGGCCGGGATGTCCTTTACCATCGCACTCTAGCGACTCCTGTGGCAGGCCGGGGCGCATGCACGCTGACACGGTCACCAGTTGGACGGTTTTTCCTCCGACACATTGGTGCGGTTGGCTTCCGGGTTAAGCGAGCAGTGTGTCAAGAAGCAGTGCAGCTTAGTAGGGTTGTGTTTCGGAGGACACATGGCTCTCGACCTTTGCCTCTCCAGAGTCCGTACAGGAGTTGCAGTGATGGGACAAGCCTGTAACTACCAATTGGATATCACAAAAAAAAGGGGTAAAAAAAAAGAAAAAGGTTACCCTGACACAATAACACATAGTATAAACCCCTCAAACTCAACTGGACCTCCAAGCCAGTTCCACTGCATTTTTTCATTTTCCCCCTCTAATCAGGGACCGCTTTAGACCTGGAACACCAGGTGGTTTCAATTCATTATCAGGTAGAACAGAAAACCAGCAGGCTCCGGACCTCGTAGGGTAAGAGTTGAGTACCCCTGGCATAAACCATAGTTACACAAGCATAGCAAGCACAATTCAAACCCAGCACATTTTTAGAACAAGCACATTAAAGCATGTCTGTACCAATGGAGTCTCCCTATGAAATCCTCTTAGCGCCGCAACATAAACCTCCCCGGCTGAAATCTTTGCAGACCTGTTATATAGTTCTGTATTGATAAAGGCTTCCATTTTTAATCTGAGCCATGGGCTTAGGGACCTGTCATGTGTTTTCTTTCCTCCTTTTCAGAGCCTCCATAGCCTGCAGCCCTCCCAAACACAGAATTAGAGAACAGATGTAACGTGTGAGGCTTGGGACAGAAAAATACCAATCTATGCTGCATGCCAAATGGCGCTCTATTTCCTACACAGTGCACTACTTTTGACCAGAGCGGTATGGGCTATTACCTAGTGAACTATACAGTGCACTAGGCAATAGGGTGCCATTTGGGACATAACCCTAGTCTCTCAGCACCCCGTCCTCTCCTCTGGGTTTCCTCTCCTGCACACAACAATAAATGCAGCCTAATCTAACATGCTTGTTGGCAGTCACACCAGCACACCATGTACTGCGTTTCAAACTTTTGAATACATAATAATTAAACACCATACTGAATAGCAGCAGGAACATGTCCCTGGATTAATGCTGTTGCTTGAAGATACAGAACAAGAGACATATTTAAAGGTCAGCTGTATGTATAGGAACAATCATGCCACTCATAACTAAATCAGGTAGCCTACATTATGTTGAGGCTGTGAGGAAAGTAGTGTATGGATGATGTTAACAAACAACCTCAGCTGCCTGTTAGTCTCCAAACAGATTTTACAGCAAAAATGTTGTTGGAACTCGGTCCCCTGCTATCCTCCAAACAAATTTGAATTCTACTGGAACACGTGGAGCATGCCACTCTGGAGATGAACAAAAAAACCAGCACTACAGCCAACCAGCACTTCACTTAGTGAGACAAACATAATTCATAATTCCCCTGCAGAGATATGGCAATTGACAGAGTGGGGGTAAAGAGACAGGAGAGAAAATCATGACTAATGACTGCACATAATCCCCCCCAAAAAAGAAACTGTGAACAATATGCTAATGGAAGCTGGCAGGTCCTGTCTCTCTGAGGGGCACATTTCCTTGAGGACTAACCGTCCGGGACAGGTGGTGTGCCTGAGAGACAGACCCGAGCTCCGACACTGTCATCTGTCACCCCTATTTGTTTACAGGCGGAACACCATTGACAGGACTTATTAAACTAAACCTCTGATTTCTTCCACCCCACTCTGCTTTATTCTTTATCCAAGTGGCTCTCCCAGTGACTAAGCCATCCAAAAGGCAGAATTATTCAGAGAGAGAGACAGAGAGAGACAGAGAGAGAGAGAGAGAGAGACTTAAGCCATGGCTATTGGCTTTTTTTAAATGAGAATGGAGGTTAGGGTGGTGTGAGTCTAGTTGGAGGCAAGGCTAATCTGCTCTCCCTATGGCCTTGCTCTGTTGCCTTGCCATGGCTCAGCTTATTGAGTTGGACAACAGGAATGGCATAGGGAGAGGCTGGATCCCACTCCAATTTCAGAGGGCTTGGATCATCGTGAAAAACAGGTGAGATTTGGTAAAAGGATATATCTGTATACTGGCACATGGCTTGCATTGGCTCAAACCTGACTTTTCTTCATAATAATTTATCTGTAGTGTTTCAAACCACTACAATTCCCATCAATGCCTGCCTCCTACTCTCCTGCAGGTCTGGGTCTTCCCTGGGTTTCCCTGTGGTGCAGTTGGAAAGAAGCCCTGAGCTTCACTTCCCTTCCAGAATCCCCTGGAAGGCTCTTTGGTGGTGGGTAGTACAAAGTCAAAGGTCCTCTGGAGTGCACTAGTCATCACTACTTGACCTGCACAGTGTGCTAGCATGTTGATGTCTCCAATGAGCATTCCCTTTTAACACATCCTCCCACCCTCAGAGAGCCTGTTACTGGCCTCTGTCAACACCAGTCTTTCTGCCTCCTGCTCAAGTTGTTCACAAGGGAGGGTTGGTGTGTGGTAATCTTGTTGCTTTCAATAAGTGTTGATCACATAAATGAGAGAGAAGTATGGTGATGTATTTGACCATCTTACCCTAATCATTTGAGCCTTCATCAATATCTGCCACATTAAAGAGAGGCTCAACTTACCGATTCCGCCTGTGCTTTTCCGGTGCTCATTAACAAGAACTAGATGTGTCTTGGGGGTGTGGTTCGATGTGGGTGTGTTATGTTTTCTACATATCGTATCCATGCAGTAATGTTTTTTGTCCCTCTTGACAGTGTGAACGTGATTGGTCAGGGAATCCCATGCTTCGCTCGTAATGCATTTCCTGCTTTCTCAATGTAGCCATCTTTAAATGAAAGTTGTGTGTGTCATGCCAAGGTTAGCTCACAAGCGTGAGGATGTTTTAGTTGGAGAAAAGCCAAGCCATTTAGAAAAAAACTTGTATTCTTTTAACATAACATTTGCGACAATGACTTGTATATATTGTTTTCTAAATAAATCCGAGGAGCTCCAGACTGTCTCTAAATAAATGGGCGGGTTGTAGGTTGATTCTGGTGAGCAATTGGATAGCTTTCACTGCAGCACACTGGGCAGCTGTGATCAGGATGATTTGATTACCGCCAGCCATGACTAGACTGTGCCAGGCAGTGGTCCCGTGTGGGCAGGATTGAAATCAAAACCTAACCATCATTTAAGTAGTGGCGACCTTAAACAAATCTCACAAAACTATGTTTTAGAATATACTGACTTTATGACCCAAAAGATCTTAGACTTTTTATTTCATTTTGGCACTAGAATAAACGTTTTAGTAATATCAATGCCACAGAGTCCGTTATCAAACAGAGAAAATCTTTTTTGCATTCAGTTGCACTTTAAGGAGTTCTGACTTACTGCAGTGAGGTTGATCGTGTGTGTAGGTGAGTATCCCAGTCTACCAAGGCAGCTATGGTACATGTGAAAACTGAGTGCAATTAAGGACAAAACACCTCTCAGCTGAGGAGAGAACAGCATTAGCACAGTCATGTCACCACAAATAAAGGATGATCATAAAAGGCAGGTACTGCTCTAAAAAAGGCTAAAACAATGACAGGCACTTATCGCATAATTAATACAGAACATCTATTACGAAATCATATACACTTTATTCCTCAGCCCACAGACACGAACACACACACTAACAAACATATCTACAATACAAAATATTTCATTACAGAATGTTTACCTGCATTTGGGGACATATTTACATGACAATGCACCATTTTTATTTCCCGCTGCAGAGAGGCAGCTCCAGTATATCCAGACGTCTGCCACATCAATTAGGCCCAATGTTCACTGTTTAACTCTTTAATTATAGGGCCAATGACACTGACAGAGCCAAGTCTATTCTATACATCTTTACAAAATAATATCCCATTTAAACGAAATCAAAAGTCTGGCAAAATAAACACTGACCACTAATGGCATTATAAGCAGAAATAATTAGTAAGTAAACCTATAAAAAAGGCATTGTACTGCAATAGGGGAAAGATAACTAAAACTGCACCCACCCATACAGGAAATATTGGAAGAAAAGTTTGCATGTTGGGTTTTGTCTCCATCTGTGGATAGATAAGGAAAGCGATAAGCAATGTCATACTGTTGTCTGTTGGCGATGGAAGAAGGGTTTCATAGGTGTGTGTGGTAAAGAGCTCTATTTTCAAGTCGTCCAACAAACGCATGAAGTTTGAGTTGGCACTTGGATTGGAACCGGTGCTTTGGTCAGATGACATGAAAATAGAACTCTGGCCACGCACATCAGTAGTGGATAGCTCAGTATTTTAATTAATATATATCTCAGTCTTTGAATTATTTATTTTATACAGTCATTTTTGCTAATCTTTATGAAGGGTGTCAATAATTTCAGACCCCTCTGTATAACACAGACCCCAATACACCCAGTCCTGCTTGACATGGAAGCCAAAATAGAATAGTAATCCAAACAAAAAATGTAAAGCTATGATAAAAAAAGTAGACATTTACAACACAACCCACCGGCACCGAACTAGCTGAAACCTGAGGTAAGACCAAATAAAATGTATTTCCTCCCTCTAAGGAGCCTATGAGATACAGGTACGGTATGTGTGAGGTGTATTGTATTGTCTGGGCACACTCAGTTAACAACCCCATTAACAGAGTCACGAAGAAACCATGGGGCAAAGATAACATCAATCCTCGCTTTAGTGGACATTACAGAGTGGCAAAAGCATTGCAACACTCATGATATAGGAGGGTTGAGAGTGTGGTGAGGCTAAGGCCCTTGCTTAGGGGGAAGCATAGTTTTACTGAATGTTTGCTGCCTGTTTGCTGCCTGTATGCTGCCTGTATGCTGTTGTTCCCCTGTGTCTCATTCAAGAAATTTGCTCCCTTCCATCTGCCCTCATTTACACTCCTTCACTGATCTGATAAGACTGGATATTATGTGAAACTAATATGGTGTAAAACTAGGTGCTAGCGGAGCTATTGCTTACACCAACCCAGTTGTCTCATTGAGTTCAATGAAGGGAAGTGAACAAGGACAGAGGGAAGGTAACATGGTCAGAGAATTAGACGCAGCCGGGTTTCCTGGCAGGTTTGTGTGTCTGTGTGACCACCGGGGTTGTTTATCTGCTATTCTCAGGCCTCTCTACCCCCATAGTGCCCAGGCCGGCCAGGACCTGCCACTCTCCATGTGCCTCCAATCTATGTAGGAGACAGCAATGACTTTGTCTGCTCACTGCTCACCAACGATAACATTCACTATGCACAGACTCAACAAGAAAGGTCAGTGATTTTTCTCCAATCCGTGGGCATTGAATCCTAATGGAATATATGGGTCTATATGGGGCCCATTTGTTTGTGATTCCCTTCAGCATATCGAGTATTTACCCCTGATAAGGAAGGAGATTTAAACTAGGTTAAAGTTAGAATCTTTAATTTAAACAATAACAAAGCAGACACCCTGCCTCTGTTTTGGTAAAATGTAACCATTATCAAATTCATTGACAGAACTATGGATGCAAGGACTGACCATCCATGATTTCAAAATTATAGTTTTAACCATGTTGAGGCTATAAAGTGTTTGTTTAGATTTACATTGTTTACAAACATTGGAGTAAAACAAGGTTATATTTAGGGTTTTGATGGGGATATGACAGTTAATAAGTTATATTCTTCAAGAATCAATGGGTATAATTAATTTATAAGTAAAACAATTAATGTAGTAACTAAGGTTTCTAGCTTAATTAAAAACACAAAAGATGGTAGTGGGAAGTATAGATCTTAAGAGCATCATGGAACTATATTCAACATCAGGTAACTGATGCAAGCAGGAGAATCAGTAAGAAAACTGATACAAATACATCTTATGGAACAGAGGGGACTGTTAAGAGACACGCAGGCACAGGCACACGCATGATAAGATACTCACTCTACACACACATACACATGGATGTTGTATTGTAGATATGGGGTTGTAGAGTAGTGGCCTGTAGTGACACTTAATGTGTTGTGAAAAGTGTTATGAAATGTAATGCCATGTAATATTTTAAATTGTATGCCTTAATGTTGCTGGACCCCAGGAAGAGTAGCTGCTGCCTTAGCAGCAGCTAACAGGGATACTTAATAAATACAAATACAAAGGAGCAGTCCATTCATAACATCATAAATACTTACAGTGCCTTCAGAAATTATTCATACCCTTTGACTTATTCCACATTTTGTTGTATCTCATTGGAAAGCAGAATGAACCCGGTTTATCTCCAGGATTTTGCCTGTGCTTAGCTCTATTACGTTTATTTTATGTCAACAACAAAAACTCCCTAGTACTTGCCGATGACAAGCATACCTATAACATGATGCAGCCACCACCATGCTTGAAAATATGAAGAGTGGTACAATACTCAGTGATGTGTTGGATTTGCCCCAAACATAACACTTTGTATTCAGGACATAAAGTTTATTTATTTTCCAAATGTTTTGCAGTTTTACTCCAGTACCTTATTACAAACAGGATGCATGTTTTGGAATATTTTTATTCTGTACAGGCTTCCTTCTTTTCCCTCTGTCATTTAGGTTAGTATTGCGGAGTACGACAATGTTGTCGATCCATCCTCACTTTTCTCCTATCACAGCCATTAAACTCTGTAACTGTTTTAAAGTCACCATTGGCTTCATGGTGAAATCCCTGAGCAGTTTCCTTCCTCTCCGGCAACCGAGTTAGGAAGGACGCCTGTATTTTTGTAGTGACTGGGTGTATTGATACACCATCCAAAGCCTAATAATAACTTCACCATGCTCAAAGAGATATTCAATGGTTGCTTTTTTTTTTTACCCATCTACCAACAGGTGCCCTTCTTTGCGAGGCATTGGAAAACCTCCCTGGTCTTTGTAGTTTAATCTTTGTTTGAAATTCATTTCTCGACTGAGGGACCTTACAGATAATTGTATGTGCGAAGTACAGAGAAGAGGTAGTCATTCAAAAAATCATGTTAAACACTAATATTGCACACAGAGTGAATCCAACTTATTATGTGACTTGTTAAACAAATGTTCACTTATTGACTCAAGACATTTCAGCTTTTCATTTGTAATTCATTTGTATACATAGCTACACAGGCTGCTTTAACTAATCAGCATTGAGGATATGTCCTCTTAACCTTTATTTAACTAGGCAAGTCAGTTAAGAACAAATTCTTATTTACAATGACGGCCTACCCCGGCCAAACACGGACGACGCACCACCCTATGGGACCCAATCACAGTCGGATGTGATACAGCCTGGATTCAAACCAGGGACTATAGTGACACCTCTTGCACTGAGATGCAGTGCCTTAGACCGCTGCGCCACTCGGGAGCCCTACAATGGCACCCTAATGCCTATATAGTGCACTACTTTTGAGCAGAGCCCTATTGCTCCTGGTCAAAAGTAGTGCACTAAATAGGGTGCCATTTGGGACGGGAACCCTGTGAGACAAGTGATGATTCGCTAGTCTCAGACATATGGGAGGGAGTGGACCAGTTTCCACCAACCAAACACCCTTGGGACCAATATTTCCCTGACACGGAACCTGGCGCGTATTTCCCCAATTCATTGAGGCAGTAAGGTCTTCAAGATGACAATGATATCCACTCTTAGTGGTAAGCCATTGACAAAAATAGGGAATTAATATAGGGAACTAAGTAAAGGGCTCATGTAAATATGGAGAGAGCACGCCAATCCAATCATTTATCCATTTTAAACCTATAAGAACACGTTATCGCTTGCAGCACTCGATGTAAATCGGAGGCCACTGTGACATTGCTTTTCCCAGTAATCTCTCCGCTGTTCAATTATGTATAGGCATGTTGACCCTATCAAAAAATCAATTACTGACAGGTTGACAATACCCTGCCTCATCCCAGAGGCCTCAGCACAGGTGTCTGTGGTTATCTCTAGTCAACACACTCCAAACCATGGTTTAAAACACCAGTGCAGTCTGAACTGAATTCTCACTTCTGTTGATATTACCATAGACATTTAAACATGGACAAATTGTGGCAGATAAGTTGATTTTCCTAAGAGGTAGGAAGGTTAATAGAAAGGAAAAGTTCCATGAGAAGCACTTAGTGACAGTACATTCTCAGCTTAGTACTTCAACTCACTGGCTGTCTTTAGTCTGTAACCAACTCTGAGCTTCTCCCCTCCGCTGTCCTCACCCCTCCCCTGCCCTCTCCGCTCTCCTCTCCCCCATTCCTCTCTGCTCTCCCCTCCCCCTCTCCATTCCGCTCCTTCTCCCCTCCTCTCCTCCTCTCCTCTGAGCTCTCCTCTTTCCTCCCTGTGCCTCAGTCTGGTTAACTCAAGGGCATTGTAGCGCCTCTTATCTGTGGCTGTGATTCATCAGCCCGTTTGGTAAATAAGAGATGTTATCATCATGGTGCTCTTGGTGGCATTGAAGGCCCATGTCCTAATCAATAACATCCAATTCATCATAGATCTGCTGCTTTGATTAGCTTGGCCTAATCCAATACACAATTTGGCTGTCCATTACCAAGGCAGGACAAAGCAGTGTTGAGCATGTTGTTATCAGTGGTAGTTATGAGTTTAGTGCTGATATAAAGCTAGCAGGCTATGCAGCAGGTCGGGCGTGAGGTGAGGACAATCTCAGCCAGGCTCTTTTAATTGCAAATCCACTCGGGTCTCCTTCTGATGCAGAACCCGTTGGTTTTACAGCCTAGGCAGGGCAACACCGCAGGTGGTTAAGTGCAGGAGATGGTAAAAAAGTTAATAATTGTTCCCCGGATATAGCTTAAAGGCAGAGCGAGGTAAAAAGGATGAACTTTTCTTTTTTAACACCGGGTGTTCTTGAATCAGAATCTGTGAAATTGCGTAGCGAGAGAGTGTAGATAATGTGTTAGGTTAAGTATTATGTGGGGAGGCGGTGGCTCCGTCTGGAGGGAGCTCAACGAGCAGCCGGTTATTCACTTGAGAATGCAGATGAGCTGAACAAGTATGAACCGAGTTAATGAATACAATACTGATTTCAAATCCTACATCAGACCTGACCTACTCAGGGTTCAAAGACCATACTTCCGTTACAGTAGGAAAACAACACGCTGGCACTATGAAATTAAAAGGATAATATCAAGTTTCTAACCTTATGAAATAATCAATACGAGCCATTATGGCACTGTTAACATGACAACGAATTACCCAATGGGTTTAGGGAGGAACTTTATTGTAGAGTTAACAGACATTAATTGGTCAATAGGTTGTCAGACCCTCTACATATACAGTGGGGAAAAAAAGTATTTAGTCAGCCACCAATTGTGCAAGTTCTCTCACTTAAAAAGATGAGAGAGGCCTGTAATTTTCATCATAGGTACACTTCAACTATGACAGACAAAATGAGGGGAAAAAATCCAGAAAATCACATTGTAGGATTTTTTATGAATTTATTTGCAAATTATGGTGGAAAATAAGTATTTGGTCAATAACAAAAGTTTCTCAATACTTTGTTATATACCCTTTGTTGGCAATGACATAGGTCAAATGTTTTCTGTAAGTCTTCACAAGGTTTTCACACACTGTTGCTGGTATTTTGGCCCATTCCTCCATGCAGATCTCCTCTAGAGCAGTGATGTTTTGGGGCTGTCGCTGGGCAACACGGACTTTCAACTCCCTCCAAAGATTTTCTATGGGGTTGAGATCTGGAGACTGCCTAGGCCACTCCAGGACCTTGAAATGCTTCTTCGGCCACTCCTTCGTTGCCCGGGCGGTGTGTTTGGGATCATTGTCATGCTGAAAGACCCAGCCACGTTTCATCTTCAATGCCCTTGCTGATGGAAGGAGGTTTTCACTCAAAATCTCACGATACATGGCCCCATTCATTCTTTCCTTTACACAGATCAGTCGTCCTGGTCCCTTTGCAGAAAAACAGCCCCAAAGCATGATGTTTCCACCGACATGCTTCACAGTAGGTATGGTGTTCTTTGGATGCAACTCAGCATTCTTTGTCCTCCAAACACGACGAGTTGAGTTTTTACCAAAAAGTTCTATTTTCGTTTCATCTGACATTCTCCCAATCCTCATCTGGATCATCCAAATGCTCTCTAGCAAACTTTAGACGGGCCTGAACATGTACTGGCTTAAGCAGGGGGACACGTCTGGCACTGCAGGATTTGAGTCCCTGGCGGCGTAGTGTGTTACTGATGGTAGGCTTTATTACTTTGGTCCCAGCTCTCTGCAGGTCATTCACTAGGTCCCCCGTGTGGTTCTGGGATTTTTGCTCACCGTTCTTGTGATCATTTTGACCCCACGGGTGAGATCTTGCGTGGAGCCCCAGATCGAGGAAGATTATCAGTGGTCTTGTATGTCTTCCATTTCCTAATAATTGCTCCCACAGTTGATTTCTTCAAACCAAGCTGCTTATCTATTGCAGATTCAGTCTTCCCAACCTGGTGCAGGTCTACAATTTTGTTTCTGGTGTCCTTTGACAGCTCTTTGGTCTTGGCCATAGTGGAGTTTGGAGTGTGACTGTTTGAGGTTGTGGACAGGTGTCTTTTATACTGATAACAAGTTCAAACAGGTGCCATTAATACAGGTAACGAGTGGAGGACAGAGGAGCCTCTTAAAGAAGAAGTTACAGGTCTGTGAGAGCCAGAAATCTTTCTTGTTTGTATGTGACCAAATACTTATTTTCCACCATAATTTGCAAATAAATTCATAAAAAATCCTACAATGTGATCTTCTGGATTTTTTTTCCTCATTTTGTCTGTCATAGTTGAAGTGTACCTATGATGAAAATTACAGGCTTCTCTCATCTTTTTAAGTGAGAGAACTTGCACAATTGGTGGCTGACTAAATACTTTTTTTCCCCACTGTACATATATTTTAACCTCTCATTACAACAACCCTTTTCCTCCAATCCCAGTGCAATGGGTGCCATTCGCATTATTTTGGTAATTTGCATACAATAATTAAAATACAGTGCTTGGTTTGGAGCTCATGGTATACATTTGTATTTATTTATTTATTTTAATTTTATTTGACCTTTATTTTACTAGGCAAGTCAGTTAAGAACAAATTCTTATTTCATTGACGGCCTAGGAACAGTGGGTTAATTGACTGTTCAGGGGCAGAACGACAGATTTGTACCTTGTCAGCTCGGGGATTTGATTACAATAATTCCGCATTTAGCAACATACAAACCCGTTTTTCATTCAAACCCGTTTTTCAACCACTCCGCAAATTTCTTGTCAACAAACTATAGTTTTGGCAAGTCGGTTAGGACATCTACTTTGTGCATGACACAAGTACTTTTTCCAACAATTGTTTACAGACAGATTATTTCACTTATAATTCACTGTATAACAATTCCAGTGGGTCAGAAGTTTACATACACTAAGTTGACTGTGCCTTTAAACAGCTTGGAAAATTCCAGACAATGATGTCATGGCTTTAGAAGCTTCTGATAGGCTAATTGACACCATTTGAGTCAATTGGAGGTCAAACTTAGTGCCTCTTTGCTTGACATCATGGGAAAATCAAAAGAAATCAGCCAAGACCTCAGAAAAAAGATTGTACACCTCCACAAGTCTGGTTCATCCTTGGGAGCAATTTCCAAACACCTGAAGGTACCACGTACATCTGTACAAACAATAGTAAGCAAGTATAAACACCATGGGACCACGCAGCCGTCATACTGCTCAGGAAGGAGACACATTCTGTCTCCTAGAGATTAACATACTTTGGTGCGAAAAGTGCAAATCAATCCCAGAACAACAGCAAAGGACGTGGTGAAGATGCTGGAGGAAACAGGTACAAAAGTATCTATATCCACAGTAAAAACAAGTTCTATATCGACATAACCTGAAAGGCCGCTCAGCAAGGAAGAAGCCACTGCTAAAAAAGAAAGCCGTAAAAAAGCCAGACTACAGTTTGTAACTGCACATGAGGACAAAGATCGTACTTTTTGGAGAAATGTCCTCTGGTCTGATGAAACAAAAATAGAACTGTTTGGCCATAATGACCATTGTTATGTTTGGAGAAAAAGGGTGAGGCTTGCAAGCCTGAAGAACACCATCCCAACCGTGAAGCACAGGGTGGCAGCATCATGTTGTGGGGGTGCTTTGCTGCAGGAGGGACTGGTGCCCTTCACAAAATAGATGGCATCATGATGAAGGACAATTCTGTGGATATATTGAAGCAACAAGACATCAGTCAGGAAGATAAAGCTTGGTCGCAAATGGGTCTTCCAAATGGACAATGACCCCAAGCATACTTCCAAAGTTGTGGCAAAATGGCTTAAGGACAACAAAGTCAAGGTATTAGAGTGGCCATCACAAAGCCCTGACCTCAATCCTATAGAAAATGTGTGGGCAGAACTGAAAAAGCGTGTGCGAGCAAGGAGGCCTACAAACCTGACTCAGTTACACCAGCTCTGTCAGGAGGAATGGGCCAAAATTCACCCAACCTATTGTGGGAAGCTTGTGGAAGGCTACCCGAAACGTTTGACCCAAGTAAAAAATGTAAAGGCAATGCTACCAAATACTAATTGAGTGTATGTAAACTTCTGACCCACTGGGAATGTGATGAAAGAAATAAAAGCTGAAATAAACCATTCTCTCTACTTTTATTCTGACATTTCACATTCTTAAAATAAAGTGGTGATCCTAACTGACCTAAGACAGGGAATTTTTACTAGGATTAAATGTCAGGAATTGTGAAAAACTGAGTTGAAAGGTATTTGGCTAAGGTGTATGTAAACTTCCGACTTCAACTGTTTTTTTGGCTCACAGCCCTCCTACCAATTAAAACAGAACATCAGGCACTTCACTTGTTGTTGTTAGATAATGCTCCATTCTGATCTCTGAAATAAATGAAATAGCTTGCCTCTTGCTAACAACCATTGGACGTAGCATAGAACTTTTCCATAATTCTTTTCCCATGAACTTCCTGACTCACACAGAGCAAAAATAATCAAAGTTCTGACTTTCATTTCCCCCATTATCAGTCACACAACAATTTCACAGAACAGCAATCACACAATAATGAACTCCCAGAAGCAATTAAACAGGCTTTCCTGCAGAGGGACCTTCATGAATACCAGAAAGACTCCTTCCGCTTTTGAGAAGCCACTAATCAGAGCACATTCCAGACGAGGTGTCACATCAGTTGTGTTCTCCCAGAAAGCCCTTCAGGAAACAGAACTAAAGCGAAGGCTTCTAATCAACACAACCTGCTCTATATTCTGCATCCAAAATTGCACTCTATTATCTACATAGTGCACTATGGGCCCTGGTCAAAATTAGTGCAATATATAAGCAATAGGGTGCCATTTGTGACACAAGCCTAGTCTGTTCTACACATCCCTCTCTGACAACAGCCTGATGGGGCTTAATTGGGCTGAACATACCATCTCATTTTATCACACTACATGATAACTTCAACACAACTTCAGAAATTACCTGTTGACATTATGAGGGCAAGATGGAGTGTTTTTTCCAGGTTTCCAGGATAGAATTATGTAGTAAAAAAAAATCTATTAAATGTTTTCGCATAAATGTAATTGTCTTTGGAAACTTGAAAAAAAGACAACTGCCTATAGACTGAAAAGTATCTGAAGTAACAATATGTTAGCTAAATGTACAGTACTGTATCAAGTCATAATCATAATCACAAAATGTCATAATTTAATTTCCCCAAACAAATATGCAGTGCTGATTGCAAGCCCATGGTCCCACACATGGTCACAGTGAATCCAGTTTCCCTCTCTCTCTATGCAGTAGTTAGACTGGGAGGCCATAGAAATGATGCAACTTACACAGAGTAAATATTACATTACATAGAACTACAGAAAATAGCATATCTATGGGATTATAGCCCTCAAATTCAACTCTGGACCTAGAAGCCAGTTCCACTGCTTTTTTCCCCTTCTTCCCCTCTAATCAGGGACCAATTTAGACCTGGGACACAATATAGGTGCAATTAACGATCAGGTAACAGAAAACCAGCAGTACTCCAGTCCAGGGTAGGATTTAAATACCCTTGGATTATAGGATCTCTATGGCTACTTACCAGTGTTCTGATCCATGTACTCCCGGGAAACATGTTCATTCTGGTGCACCCATTCTCCATTACACTTGAAGAAGATCTGCAGGGCGGGCACAGCCCGACACAGCAGCTTGATTGGGTTGCTCTTGATGATGTAGGCATCTTCTGGCTCCTTCATGAAGTGAGGCAGGGTACCTGGGACTGACGGTAGGGAGTCTGGCAGGATGTCACCTGTGGTTCCTGCAAAGAGAGAGACTGATTGATTGAACTAACTAATCAAATACATTTATTTAACTAAGCCTTTTTCAGATCAGCACTTGTCACAAGGTGCTTTATGGATACGCAGCCTAAATCCTTAAAGAGCAACCAATGCAGTGTTCTTCTGGGTGACCATGACTGATATTCAACAAAAAAAAACAGCGCTGATAGATATGTTAAACTTTTCACTAACATTTTTAGCTAAAGGAAAGTAATTCAAATTACTCTTCTATGATGTGTCCTAGAATTAAATGATGCCTGGAAAAAAAATTCTCAGAGGCAAAAAAAGTGTCACTGTTAACTTGGAGTATAGGAACAATTGATCTTTCACATACTGAGGCAATACTTTGGATTCACTATTCTCCCCATGTTCATATTGAAAATCTGTAATTCTCTGCGGAGTGACAATGTTTCTCATTCATCACAAGTTAACATGGTCAGAAAAGAAGAATACAAGGAGAACAATTTAAGCAATTCTCTTCCACTCTAGTCGAAATCAGTCTTTTCAGAGCAATTTGTCGATGAATGTAATCAGAATAGACCACCAAGCAGAGGCAATGGGAGAGGACTGATTACCCGTACTATGACTGTTGAGCCTGACTGCATCTTATCTCTGCCGCAAACCCTCCTCTTTGTGCAAAGAATGTCTTTGTGAAGATGCCAAAATGCCCAATATGTCCCTACTTTAGCACAATTCATATCAGGTTATTCCTTCAAGTCAGTTCAGACAGCAGCTGGAACAGGTTTGACTGTCATTCTACCATAGAGTACCACATTGATTTAATAGAGAGGGGGGGAAACATTGATCTAACAACAAGGCTACACAATATTAGATGGGATTTTAGTTCAATACAGATCTTGGATACATTCCCAAATGGCACCCTACTGTATTCCTTTCACAGTATTCCCTTTATAGTGCAGTACTCTTGACCAGGGTCCTATGGACTATAAAGGGAATAGGGTGTCATTTTGGGCAAAGTTCTGGACTCTTTATGTGAAGCCTCTAGTTCAGGACAGCCCTCTACTCCTGGGCCCAGAACAATAGGGAGGAACAGGACGTCATCGCTGGGCTAATCCCAGAATTAAACCTCAATCCCATCAAGGACAATATGGTTAAGCCATTCAGAGCTGTACTGTAAAAGCCCATGAAAGCTATTATGTCCCACCATCAATTCCAATTTTGTCCCTGAAATCTAATCACCCAGCCCCACTTTCTACCACCACCTCCCACAAATGTGGTTGTGTCTAATAGACAAATCAATGAACGCTATAGTGAACTCACCAAAAAACAGATTATAGTGTAAACATACATCCAAACTTCGGAGTACAGGACTCAATATATCAGGCCAGATTGGGGTTCATACTTTCAGAAATTACCCTGGACTTTTGGAGATTTTGCAAGGTCTTTTTGACAACATTCTCACAATTTGTCACGCACAGTTTGCCAAGACAATTATGTCGTTATTGACTGCAGTCATAAAGGCCTTGAGCACTAAATGGGTCTTTTATAAAGGGAAAAATACAAATATATAGGTTGCCTTCGTTTTGAAAAAGAAACAAATAGATTGAAGTATAAGAGTAAACTCTCAGCAAAACAATTATGTAACTATTCTGTTCTGTCATGTTCAAAAAGCTTGAAAAAAATGTGTTTTCTTCCACTGCAGTTTTTCTTTCTTTCACTTTGTTATGTTGTTGAGTACATGAATGAATCCAAGCATGTAATTTCGCAATGCATAAATAAATAATGCTTTTGACCATAGATTTCCTAGACAGACCTAGAAGAAGACCTTAAAAAACAAGAGACAATGTAGGTATGAAGGACGGACAGAGACATAAAGAACCAGGCATGCAGAAAATCAGGCAAGCGAGACACTAACTCGTAATCTTCCCAGATCATTGAGTGACAAATTAAAATAGTTTTAAGCAGAAGAATATTAAATTATGTTATTTCTGCTACGGGAGGTGGATTGGAGGGGGAAGGGGGTATACAACCTGTAGAACTAATTCCTTAGTCCGAACCTGAAAGGCAGGGGGACCAATAATGACACATCCTCTGTAAAATTGATTCTGGACAGATAGTTAATTTCTATGTTATTGATGCCTTTGCTTGTCTGCTTTTCAGGCAGCCATTTTTTTCTAGCATCAAAAAAGAGAACACAATGTGACGAAATCATTAACTATTTTTATACAGCACATGAGTGGAAAATACCCATATTCACTCTTATGATATCCCCCCACAGCTTTTTATCTCTTTATCTATGTATCACAACAAGTCGGGAAGTAAGTACATGTTGCGTCTATGGATACTGCAAGCTGTTTCCTCAAAGAGAGAAGTCTTCCTCAGTTAATCTCTTTCTAGTATGAATGAACTACTCTGTCTTTTATATTTATTTTTTATTTCACCTTTATTTAACCAGGTAGGCTAGTTGAGAACAAGTTCTCATTTACATGCCCTGGCCATAGAGAGCCCTCTGCGTTTCTCTATGGTGTGTTTTTCTAGGGGACTCTATGTTGAGTTTTGCGTTGGTTCCCAATAAGAGACAGCTGTTAGTCGTTGCCTCTAATTGGGAATCCTATTTTGTTCCCTTCCCCACCTGCCTTTTGGGTTATTGTTTGTTGTGTGGTATGTGCTACACACGTTTGTGATGATCAGTCATTCCTTTATTGTTTTGTATTGTTCCATGCTATTAAAAAGATGTGGAACACAATGCACGCTGCTCCTTTGTCAAACTCTGTCGACGATCGTGACAGAATAACGCACCACAACAGGACCAAGCAGCCCCAATATTTTTTTTGTGGGGGGGTCCATGGTGCTGGCTCCCTGCACTCGCTCTGAGGTGCGTGTCGTCAGTCCGGAGAGACCTTCACCGGATCCACGCACCCGGAGTCCAGTGCGCCTTCCCAGCCCAGTACGTCCTGTGCCAGGTCCGGTGGGACCTACGCTGGAATGGAGGAGTTTAAAGGATTTTTGGGAGGGATGTAAAAGAGAGATACATTCAGTGTGCTCTCTCAGCCCGGTGCGTCCTGTACCAGCTTCCTGCACTCGCCCAGATGTGCGTGAGACCAGCCCGGTACGTCCAGTGCCAGGTCCACGCACAAGGTGCCCAGTGCACATCACCAGCCCAGTGTGTCCAGTTCCAGCTCCCCGCATTCACCCTTAGGTGCGTGAGACCAGCCCGGTACGTCCAGTGCCAGCTCCACGTACCAGACCTGCAGTGCGCCTCTCCAGCCCGGGGAAACCAGTGCCAGCTCCACGCACAAGGTGTCCAGTGCGCATCCCCAGCCCGGTGCGTCCAGTGCCAGCTCCCCGCACTCGCCTAGGGTGTCGTCCCAGCCCAGTACGTCCTGTTCCTGCTCCACACACCAGGCCTCTAGGGTGTCGTCCCAGCCCAGTATGTCCTGTTCCGGGTCCATGCACCAGACCTCCAGGGTGTCGTCTCAGCCCAGTACGTACTGTTCCTGCTCCACGCACCAGGCCTCTAGGGTGTCGTCCCAGCTCCCCGCATTCACCCTTAGGTGCGTGAGACCAGCCCGGTACGTCCAGTGCCAGCTCCACGTACCAGACCTGCAGTGCGCCTCTCCAGCCCGGGGAAACCAGTGCCAGCTCCACGCACAAGGTGTCCAGTGCGCATCCCCAGCCCGGTGCGTCCAGTGCCAGCTCCCCGCACTCGCCTAGGGTGTCGTCCCAGCCCAGTACGTCCTGTTCCTGCTCCACACACCAGGCCTCTAGGGTGTCGTCCCAGCCCAGTATGTCCTGTTCCGGGTCCATGCACCAGACCTCCAGGGTGTCGTCTCAGCCCAGTACGTACTGTTCCTGCTCCACGCACCAGGCCTCTAGGGTGTCGTCCCAGCCCAGTATGTCCTGTTCCGGGTCCATGCACCAGACCTCCAGGGTGTCGTCCCAGCCCAGTACGTACTGTGCGTCTGGAGCAGGAACACCGACACAGAAGGCCCACCCGCCACCGACACAGAAGCCCACCCGAACCCCCCCATTGACTTTTGGTTGTGGTCGGAGTCCGCACCTTTGGGGAGGGTACTGTCACGCCCTGGCCATAGTGAGCCCTCTGGGTTTCTATATGGTGTGTTGGGTCTGGGCGTGACAAGGTCTTTCTAGGGGACTCTATGTTGAGTTTTGTGTTGGTTCCCAATTAGAGGCAGCTGTTAGTCGTTGCCTCTAATTGGGAATCCTATTTAAGTTTTTTCCCTTCCCCACCTGCCTTGTGGGTTATTGTTTGTTGTGTGGTATGTGCGACACACATTTGTGACGATCAGTCATTCCTTTATTGTTTTGTATTGTTCCATGCTATTAAAAATATGTGGAACACAATGCAAGCTGCTCCATGGTCCAACTCTGTCGACGATCGTGACAACTGCGACCTGGCCAAGGTAAAGCAAAGCAATGCGACACAAACAACAACACAGAGTTACACATGGAATAAACAAACGTACAGTCAATAACACAATAGAAAAAGTCTATATACAGTGTGTGCAAATTGCGTAAGGAGGTAAGGCAATAAATAGGCCAGTAGTGAAGTAATTACAATTCAGCAAATGAACACTGGAGTGATAGATGTGTAGATGATGATGTGCAAGTAGAAATACTGGTGTGCAAAAAAGTCAATAAAAACAACATGGGGATGAGGTAGGTAGTTGGATGGGCTATTTACAGATGTGCTGTGTACAGCTGCAGCGATCGGTAAGCTGCTCAGATAGCTGATGCTTAAAGTTAGTGATAGAGATATAAGTCTCCAACTTTAGCGATTTTTGCAATTAGTTCCAGTCATTGGCAGCAGAGAACTGAAAGGAAAGTAGATGTTGGCTTTGGGGATGAACAGTGAGATATACCTGCTGGAGCGCATGCAACGGGTGGGTGTTGTTATGGTGACCAGTGAGCTGAGATAAGGCTGAGCTTTACCTAGCAAAGACTTATAGATGACCTGGAGTCCGTGGGTCTTGCGACGAATCCGTAGCGAGGGCCAGTCGACGAGAGCATACAGGTCGCAGTGGTGGGTGGTATATGGGGCTTTGGTGACAAAATGGATGGCACTGTGATAGACTGCATCCAGTTTGCTGAGTAGAGTGTTGGAATCTATTTTGTAAATGACATTGCCAAAGTTGAGGATCGGTAGGATAGTCAGTTTTACGAGGGTATGTTTGGCAGCGTGAGTGAAGGAGGCTTTGTTGCGAAATAGGAAGCTGATTCTAGATTTAATTATTTCGGATTGGAGATGTTTAATATACGTCTGGAAGGAGAGTTTACAGTCGAGCCAGACACCTAGGTATTTGTAGTTGTCCACATATTCTAAGTCAGAACCGTCCAGAGTAGTGATGCTAGTCGGGCGGGCGGGTGCGGGCAGCGATTGTTTGAAGAACATGCAGTTAGTTTGACTAGCGTTTAAGAGCAGTTGGAGGCCACGGAAAGAGTGTTGTATGGCATTGAAGCTCGTTTGGAGGTTTGTTAACACAGTGTCCAAAGAAGGGCCAGATGTGTACAGAATGGTGTCGTCTGTGTAGAGGTGGATCAAGGAATCACCCGCAGCAAGAGCGACATTGTTGATATATACAGTGAAAAGAGTCGGCCCCGAGAATTGAACCCTGTGGTACCCCCATAGAGACTGCCAGAGGTCCGGACAACAGGCCCCCCGATTTGACACACTGAACTCTATCTGAGAAGTAGTTGGTGAACCAGGCGAGGCAGTCATTTGAGAAACCAAGGCTGTTGAGTCTGCCGATAAAAATACAGTAATTGACAGAGTCGAAAGCCTTGGCCAGCTCGATGAAGACGGCTGCACAGTACTGTCTTTTATCGATGGCGGTTATGATATCATTTAGTACCTTGAGCGTGGCTGAGGGGCACCCATGACCAGCTCGGAAACCGGATTGCACAGCAGAGAAGGTACGGTGGGATTCGAAATGTTCAGTGATCTGTTTGTTAACTTCGCTAGCAAAGACTTTAGAAAGGCAGGGCAGGATGGATATAGGTCTGTAACAGTTTGGGTCTAGAGTGTCATCCCCTTTGAAGAGGGGGATGACCGCGGCAGCTTTCCAATCTTTAGGAATCTCAGACGATACGAAAGAGAGGTTGAACAGACTGTTAATAGGGGTTGCAACAATGGCGGCGGATAATTTTAGAAAGAGAGGGTCCAGATTGTCTAGCCCAGCTGATTTGTACGGGTCCAGGTTTTACAGCTCTTTCAGAACGTCTGATATCTCGATTTGGGTGAAGGAGAAGCTGGGGAGGCTTGGGCAAGTAGCTGCAGGGCAAGTAGCTGCAAGGGGTGCGAAGCTGTTGGCCGGGGTTGGGGTAGTCAGGAGGAAAGCATGGCCAGACGTAGAAGTGTTTTAGGGAGCGTTTGACAGTGATGAGGGGTGGTCGTTTGACCACGGACCCATAGCGGATGCAGGCAATGAGGCAGTGATGCTGAGATCCTGAATGAAAACAGCAGAGGTGTATTGGTCAGGATAATATCTATGTTTACGGATCGGTCTGTGGTTGTGTCAAACCAGGACTACCTTCACTCATCAGGCCTACCTTTACTCATTTTTTGGAATGGTGAGTTATGGCAAAACTATCATAATCCTTTTCATCCACCATTGAAAAGTTTACAGAGATGTTGCCACTCAACTTCGAATTGAGCATCTATGACTTGTGACTTAACTTGGACTTGAGCTGTATGACTCAAAAGACTCAGGAGACTTGATGGATTTCCCCATCCCGAAAGGGCATCACACTCCTCTCATTCTCTAACCTCCTCTACCATCACCTTCTGATATTAGACAACCAAGCTCCACAGACCTCTCTACGCGCACCCAGTGGGCGGGAGTGGGGAAACACTCAACTCTAATTGGACATTTCTCAATGTCACTCAAACTATCTGTCAACACTAGCAGAGAGAAAGAGGCGAAGCGAGAGGGTCCACTCCCGTCAAAAGCTGTCCACGCATGAATACTGCGACATGCAAAGCGATAAGCAGAACGATAAGCAGACCGCCTGCCTTCCCGCCTTCGGGACAACGACTCCCATTGTCAAGGGAGGAGACCATCTCGTCATTATATATAGTATCGCTGACGCTAGTTCGCCAATTGAAAGAGACATTGACTGAGTCTGTAATCATCATGGCATCATCTGGATCGGTTCCCAAAATCAAACATGTGGGTCAAAAATCACTGATGAACTTTGTCAGCCATATGAAGTCCTATAAAGAGAGGTAAGAATTGAATTATTGCTGTGTGAGCTAGCTAGCTAACATGAGGTAATGTTCTGGAACTTACTAACGTTAGCTAGATAGCTTGCAATGGCTCCCCTTACCATGTGTCCAAAGTGAGCAGCACATTTAGATTGTTGTTTTGTTTAACATTCCTATGTAGGCCTACTACTACAACATAAAAAAATGACCTACAGTTTCCTAAACGTTATGCTCATTTCATTAATTCAACAAAAAAATGATGGTGAGATGAAGATTTGATCATCTCCATCATATAAAACAATTGACTAAATAGTATAAGTATTTTATAGATTTGATGAATACCAGAAGAGCAAGACGATCAGCTGTGACCCTCAGCAGCCTCACATCTCCCAATTCATAGACATGCTCTGTGCAACTGTACAACACAAACCATACACAGTAAAAAGCTATCACCAATTCCATAATGTCAGATCTTATTGTGGATTGCAACATACCCCTGTTCATCGTTGAACACAAGAGCTTACCCCAACACAATACCCCATTTCATTGATCCCCAGTCCTTAGGTATAGCTGTACAGTGCAATATTCATGTCAATACACACAATAGGCTGACTGGGAGGTGATTTCACACAGTCACAGTCCCGCGATTAGAGCTACAATGATAATATTTGCATAAACTCTTCACAGTTGTGTTTTGTGGGTGTCATTGCTTCACATTCCAACCTTGTTCAACATGATCTAGCCTAAATATAACATGATTCCACCAATTGTAACCATCAGCATCCCTTTCAAAGAGGTACTTTTATTTTGAAGGCAAACCGCAAATTCCACTATTGTGACTAATCCTTATTGTGGCTAGCTTCACAACACATGACCCGGTCCGGTCGAGCCTCACTAGCCAGATGAAGCTAGCTGACTGCTTATAACGTTAGCTTTGGGCAACAGGGTTAAGTAGCTGGCTAGCTATATATTTTTATGAACTGAAGTTCAATTTCAATAGGTGAACAACAAGTGGCTACCTAGCTAATACTTACACACAAGGATTCCTAAATCATTGCTGAGAATAATGACAATGACTGCAGTTTCTACTGGTCATTGTTTTAAGGCTGGTTGTATTGGTGCTAGCTAGGTAGTTAAATAAAGCTTAAATAAATAAATAGGTACTAATCTAAAGCTAGCTAGCTACCCCAGAAGTTGCGATCGAACAAATAATGCTTTATTACCAACGCGGTATTGTAAACACGTCGTTCGTTCCCGGTGTTTGCTTGTTTGCAGACTTTTTTTGTACAGCTTTGACAGTGCTACTGATAGTAGTTGTGGCGCTTGGCTGGCATGTGCAAATTCAGAACACACAACATTCTATAATAGAACTGTGTTATTTGACGTGTCAAATTAAAAGCTTATTTAATGCGTCAAATATTGTTATTGTCAAATAGTGTTATTTGACGTGCATCTTTTTTGACACGCAAAAACCAAAACGAAGTTCCATAGTATGTCGTGAAGGTAATTGCAGTGACACTATTACTGTGTAACTCCGATAGGGCAACATCTAAAAAATAGCGCACTTGGTAGTATGTATCAGTGCTCAACCAGTCGGGAAAGCCAACATCACCCACGACAGAGAACGTTTGATTGTCAAGGGCAATGAATCCCATAATCTTGGCATAAATGGATTTCGCTTTGAGCTGTCTCGCTGAAATGTTCTTACTTTTTCAAATGACTGCTCAACTTGTTGACTGCTCAATCCACACAGCAGACATTGTGGGCTAGGTTAGGAATGCTGTGTTGCACGTGTACCGCCAAATTTTACGTGGTGTCATTACGTCATATACAGTTGAAGTCGGAAGTTTACATACACTTAGGTTGGAGTCATTAAAGCTCGTTTTTCAACCACTCCACAAATTTCTTGTTAGCAAACTATAGTCGGTTAGGACATCTACTTTGTGCATGACACAAGTAATTTTTCCAACAATTGTTTACAGACAAATTCTTTCACATATAACTCACTGTACCACAATTGCAGTGGGTCAGAAGTTTACATACGCTAAGTTGACTGTCCCTTTAAACAGCTTGGAAAATTCCAGGAAATTATGTCATGGCTTTTGGAGGTGTACCTGTGGATGTATTTGCTCTGCCCTACCTTCAAACTCAGTGCCTCTTTGCTTGACATCATGTGAAAATCAAAAGAAATCAGCCAAGGATATCCTGGGATATCCTGGTCCAAGATTGTAGACCTCCACAAGTCTGGTTCATCCTTGGGAACAATTTCCAAATGCCTGAAGGTACCACGTTCATCTGTACCAACAATAGTACGCAAGTATAAACACCATGGGACCACGCAGCCGTTATACCGCTCAGGAAGGAGATGCGTTCTGTCTCCTAGAATGCCCTCCCTAGCAAAAAGGCAGTAACTGCTCATAGAGTGGAACTGAGAAAAATTTCTTCAAAGTTTAATTGTCCAGCCAAATGAATTCTAGGGAGATCATTGGAGATGTGATGATCTGTTGCCTTACTATGAGTAAATTTCTTATTCATGTTGACCCTGACCTCTGACATGACCTTTGACCCTTAAACGGCAGGTACTGCCTTCTTCCTTGGCATGATATAAATTGCAGGGTAATACCAAAGCAAAGAGCAGTATCTGCCATTTTCATTTGTTAGTTTACTATACTTCTCATTTATGCTATTAATACAAGAGAAGTGTAATTACTGACAGTGTAAAAGATTTGAAACTGCATCCTGTGTGTCTTCCACTAAGATACCAGTTGCATTTACATAGAGATGTAGGTTCTGCATCAGTCACAATACATACTGTGTTTGACAAGTAGCCCATGTCTTGTTATAAGAATAAATGTGAAAAGCAGCACTGCAATTGTTTGAATTACATGAAATGATTAGCTGTCTTGTAATATGTAATGATGGAACATGATAGAAGTATGACGTAGGGTAATACAAATGATAAAAAACGACCATGAGATTTCTAATAAAAACATTTTATTTCAATTTTTTGAAATGACACTTTAGAATGAATAAATAAATAACAGCTTTAAGAATACTTATTTACATGTTCATATTCATAAGAGGACCCAAATTACATTTAGCTACAATTGATACAATTCTGAATAGCTACATTTAATTTTTAAGTAAAACTTCTTCAGTGCTCTTCCATATCACTCCTCATCCTCAGCAATTCTGTTCACAGCCAAGCATTCCAGAACTGCCTTCGATTTGCAGGCATCAGAGGACACAGCTTGGTGATTCTGTCCATCTTCTTGGACTCTTCTATCCCTCTATCCTGTGTATGTAGTGTCGAGGGGGTCTCTAGAGTGACTTTCTTCATGATTAAGTCAAGCTCTGTGAAGTCCTTTTCATCTGTGAAGTCCTTTTCTTCATGGGATACTTTATAGAAGAGGCTCCTGGATCCACACCTCAACTGGATCTCAGCCATTTCTGGCAGCTTTGGTGCGGCTGCCTTCTTCAGCTTGACGATGGAATGGCCAGCTTTCCATGCCAGGATGTTTTCCTTTTTCATTTCGACCTCCTCCACCTTGCCTAAAAGTCCCCGAAGTCGTACACCACACCTCCAGGTCGAGCTTTCATTTCCTGTTGCACGCCACGGTGGAAACTGTCTGCACTCATGAAGGTGTGTCCTGGCTCGAAAAACTTGAGGGTGATGTCCTCCATAAAAGTTGAGTCAGCATTGACAACACTCACCAGTGATGTTAGGAGGCACCAGTTTTTGTTTTGAGAAGTGCAGTTATCCACCCAATACACTGCATGCTTGACATCTCTCTCCCTCTCCAGTGCTGTTACGTAAGATGAAGTAATCTCCTCTGCCTTCCGACCAGCTGTTCCTTCATGCCATACCACTGAGATTGTTTTCTTCTTCTTTTGAGACTTCTTTTCAATGGTAGCAAATGTCTCGTGATAGGCAACGATTCTTGTGAACAATGCTGTTTTCACACCTGGCATGCGAGGGAGCATGATGACTTTTTGCATATCAACGCTTCTCACAGACCTGTCCTCAGGCCAATATTTCTGTGCATCAGCCTGGTAATGGCTTCTGCTCTGCCCTGCAGACTTCTTATGTTCCTCATATTTCCTACATTGCATGCAATCGGGGTTGGTGATGGTGAATTCAGGTGCTGCATGGCTGTTGTCTTGGCAGGCTTGGGTTTCCATGGCCTCATTCTCCCTGTGCTCCATCTTCAGATGATGACCCTGCACCAAACAGATCTCGCACTCCTCCTCTCCAAGCTTCACATAGCTGATGTTCCTTCCCTTTACCGCCTTGCGATAGGTTTCGTAACCGCAGCTGGCATCTTTGTTCTTCTCCTTGTAGTCATTATGCATGAACCGAATATTGATGTCACTAGGGAGGTAGAGGCAATGTGGGGCGTCGACTGTCAGCGCCAACAGTGATATTTTTCTTAGATTGCTGTGCCACCATGTGGAAGATCCATGTTCTCTTCTCCTTATACTTCATCTCCCAATACTTTTCCCATATTTCCTTTTGCCTACCCTCTGAAATATTCTGAGTACATTGCCTCTTGCATTTGGGACCACATGGATTACCCATTGGTGGAATCTTGGATTTCTTGTTTGATAGTTTGTCTGGAGTTGTGTCCACGGGGTCAGCTGCCACTTGTGCTGGAACATCCAACTCTGAAGGTGGATGATAATCATCATCATCATCATCGGCAATTTATTTCTCATCTGATAGACTGATGTCTAAGGAGTCAGAGACCACCCACTGGTTCTCTACTTCTTCAAATAGTGTTGACACTGTGACTTCAGTTAAAGGGGGTAGATCAGGAATCGTTGTTAGAATGTGGCCCTCAAACTCAACTGAAATAAATAGAGCAAATAATCAGGGACATGCATCCTAATGATTATTTTCTGTCATGGATGATAATAATTAATACTGACATATTGTGGTGTGCAAACATATGATCATAATCCTTTTCAGTTATTCTATAATAAAGGATATAATCAATGTTGATTTTATTTTGTGCAAACATTATCATAATAATTTTCACTGTCATAACTCAGTTCATCTATTCATTTCATACCTGCTCCCAAAAAGGCTCTTAAATGTTCATCTTAATTTACAAATACAAAAACAATGCATGGATGGACATTGACAGGAATAAAACCTAGTATTGACGTGGTTGTACTGTCCTAATACACCCTCACATGGCAACTTTGATCCAAATAGATACTAATCATCTAGACCACAGGGATTGGTGGAAGTCATCCAAACGTTTTTTTCCGCATTCATGTAATGATAGCACTGAAGCAGACACATTGAGCACACATTTGGCATATCAAAGCTTGTTCTACTAATTACATATGCCACCAACAAAGGTGATGGATACAATTTGCGATTTTAACTTTCCTGACCGTGACATTCACGCAATACTGGAATATAAAGGAAAACCAGAATAGATATGAGTAGATATATTGTTAATCAGCTAGCAATGCTGTGTGTGTGCTCATCCGGTAAACGAGTGTGCGTGGCTTTTGACAATTCAGTATGGGGTGCACGTCCAACTGACCATCAGCTGGCTAGAGATCGTGTGTGTGGTGTAGCGTTACGGATTCAAATAACCCATGGAATGTCAGAATACAACTATAGGGATTAAATTAATTCTAGGTATAATAGATTGAAGCTAGTATAAACTGCTGATTGTCTCATGGGAGCATGTAGCTCAAATCTATGCTTCATGCTAATGCTATCTAGGTAGGTTTTGACATTTTGGTAGGGGCGTGTCAGTTTTAGCTAGGTGGCTGTCACTGGCTAGAAATTGTGTGTATGGTGTACTGATTCAAAGAAAGCATCAAATGAAATTTCAGAATATAATGCATTATATGGCTAATATATTAGTTAGTATCAATTGCAGATCTCCTCTTATGAGAGCAGGTAGCATTGTTAGTCTATGCTTGCTAGCTAGTTAGCTTAGCTTGCTAGCTAGCTAATTAATTTAGATTTTCAGATCTACTTAGCTAGCTAGTTCTTACTAGTGTCTGGATGTCGACGTTTCAGAGCAAGTTCAACCATCATTTTCCCCCGGGAATGTTGTGCAATGGTGTTGTATCCCTGGAGTAGCAATGTATGTGTGTGTAGCTGTCAGTCAGTGTCATACAGGTTCGATTGCATCACTATCAGAATAAAATGATATGATACCAAGGTAAAAGGCAGTAACTGCAGCCAAGGGCAGGTTGAAACCAAGCTAAAAGGCAGTAAGTTCAGTTACTGCCATTTACCTTGGTTTCACAGTAACTTTTTGCAGTTACTGCTAATACGACCCCCATGTTCTCCAAAACACATTAAAATAGAGGCAGGATACTTGTCCACATGATTAAGCATGCATTTAATGTAACAAAAATGACATTAACTCATTTTTCAACTAAATGAGCAGTTACTGCCTATTTGCTTGGTAAGGCAGTAGAGATGAACATACTTTGGTGTGAAAAGTGCAAATCAATCCCAGAACAACAGCAAAGGACCTTGTGAAGATGCTGGAGGAAATGGGTACAAAAGTATCTATATCCACTTTAAAACGAGTCCTATATCGACATAACCTGAAAGGCCACTCAGCAATGAAGAAGCCACTGCTCCAAAACCGCCATAAAAAGCCAGACTACGGTTTGCAACTGCACATGGGGACAAAGATCATAATTTTTGAAGAAATGCCCTCTGGTCTGATGAAACAAAAATAGAACTGTTTGGCCATAATGACCATCGTTATGTTTGGAGGAAAAGGGGGAATGCTTGCAAGCTGAAGAACACCATCCCAACCGTGAACATGTTGTGGGGGTGCTTTGCTGCAGGAGGGACTGGTGCACATCACAAAATATATGGCATCATGAGGATACATTTTGTGGATATATTGAAGCAATCTCTCAAGACATCAGTCAGGAAGTTAAAGCTTGGTTGCAAATTGGTCTTCCAAATGGACAATGACCTTAAGCATACTTCCAAAGATGTGGCAAAATGGCTTAAGGATAACAACGTCAAAGTATTTGAGTGGCCATCACAAAGCCCTGATCTCAATCCTATAGAAAGTTTGTGGGCAGAACTGAAAAAGTGTGTGCGAGCAAGGAGGCCTACAAACCTGACTCAGTTACACCAGCTCTGTCAGGAGGAATGGGCCAAAATTCACCCAACTTATTGTAGGAAGCTTGTGGAAGGCTACCTGGAACGTTTGACCCAAGTTAAACAATTTTAAGGCAATGCTACCAAATACTAATTGAGTGTATGTAAACTTCTGACCCACTGGGAATGTGATGAAATAAATAAAAGCTGAAATACATCATTCTCTCTACTATTATTCTGACATTTCACATTCGTAAAGTGGTGATCCTAACTGACCTAAGACAGGGAATTTTTACTAGGATTAAATGTCAGGAATTGTGAAAAACTGAGTTCAAATGTATTTGGCTAAGGTGTTGGTAAACTTCAGACTTCAACTCTACCTACGTTATATAGGTAGGCACATCAGCTTTGTCATCGGTTTTGCACATCGGCGTTAAATTAGACATCGGGCCGATACCGATGTTGGCATTTTTAGCTAATATAGGCCGATTCCGATATGTTCACCGATTTTAATATCGTGCATCCCCATTTGAGGGTGAGTTTGGAGTGAAGGGAATCGCTGCTGCAGTGAACACATGCTGGAACTTCAAACTGAGGCAGGTGAGAGGAGTGCTCCATTGCGGCTATCTGAAGTTGTGTCGGATGCTGGAAGAGGTGGGGCATAAGGAATTCATATTTTAATTGAGAAAGTGGAAACTGCTGAAAGAGTTGGGCGACATTCTTCAGCCTTTTGCAGAAGCCACAGATATTACCCAAGGTGAGAAAGTTGTCACAATCAGTGCAGTGGTTCCTTGCATTCTTTCCCTACACAATCATCTGGAGACGCAGAAACCACAAGTAAGCTACCAAACTGGCCTGGTCCGAAGTCTCCAAGCATCACTGAAGAGGAGATTAATTGGAATCTTCATCAATGTCAAGATGGCCACCAATCCACTCTTCTCAGGCCATATCTATCTTAAAGCAGTTGTGCTAGATCCCTCCTTTTCCCTGATGTGGCTGCAACATCATGTTCTGGTGGATGATTCTATTAAGGACGAGGTGATAAATGGTGAAAGATGTGTATCTTTTTTATTATAAAAAGTTTACCAATAGAGTTAATACTTAGCCTAATTCATTTAAGTTATACAGCATTTTAATTTAAATAGTAAACTACTAATAGCAAGATTAAAAGTTTTGTTTCTGTCTATATTTGTTCGGTCTATATAGATGTAATTCTGTGAGAGACTGGGCAACATGTGGATCCAACCACCACTGAGGACCGTTCTCTGGGAGAGGAGTCAGGGCTGTTTGCAGCATATCGCAAAAGACAACAAAAGAGAAGTATGTGGCACTCCAGCATCTCAGCCACTACCTTGACATTTGCAAAGGACAGAACAACCTTTTGTTAAGGGCTATGAACAGAAACACTCTTCCTTCACTGTTCCGAGTGGAAATGAGGGTCTTGGCAGTGCCTGCATCAAGTGCTCCTGTGGAGCGTGTGTTCAGCCATGGGGGGAATCATACTGCGGCCCCATCGCTCACAAATGGGTGATACTCTTGGCCAATTTTATATTTTGTAAATGCAATGCATTGTAAACCTAAGAGCCCAAAATGATTGTCATTGGTACCATTTGTATGGCCTTTCTACAGTAATAACTAAAAAACATGATATTTCACTGAAGTCTATAATGTAGTGTAATAAAAACAGGAAATAACAAATTGCATTAAAATTGGCATGAAAAAACACCATTGACTTGAAGACTCGAAACCCCAAATTATGGACTTGTGACTTGACTCAACCTGAGCTGTGGACTTTACTTGAGACTTGCCAATTATTACTTGGGACTTGACTCAAGACTCGAAGGTTAAGACTTGAGACTTGCTTAGGTCTTAAAATGCATAAAAAGATGACTAAATATGGGTTTTAATCAAATTATTACGTGGAATATAAATCCATGCAGACACTTAATTACCAGGGTGTGATATAATGATTTAGCACTGACAAATTGTTTTTCTCCATGCAGTGTACTTCATCTGGTATAATTTAACAGGAAGCCTTGACTCAAAAGGCCTGGTGAACCCTGTATATGCGTTTGATTTGAGGGTTCACATCCATTTCCCACTGCAAACAGCTAATTATGATCCTTGTCCCCTTCTTAATGCCTACACACTTACCACAGTCAAAGGTAACAGATAAATGGAACGAGGTGACAATGCACGCTCCATAAAGCACCCAGAGTCTCACTTCCTCTCGCTCTCATGATAGATGGTCATTAATATGTGGCTTAATGAAGGCAATGAGTGTGCCGCCAATAAGTCACTTATTTCCTCATTACGCCTGTACATTTTTACACTGCCTCTTAAAGGGTCCTCACTCTCCTCCTATCGGCTTCCAGTCAACGGGCAGAGGGCAGGCGGTGGGCAAATGCTTTCACCCTGAGCAGAGAGTAGACCCACTGGGTACAGACGTCAATTCAATGTCTATTCCATGTCGGTTCAACCTCATTTCATTGAAACGTTGATTCAACCAGTTGGTGCCGGGTGGGGAGCTGCCTGGATGGTGGATGGACGTTAAGGCAGGCAGTGCAGAATAATGCCATGGTGGTTATCTGCATATGGGGAGGTCTGCGGTGTCTGTCGTGGCACAGATGCTGTGCTCATGGACGAGGGGAACAATGCCAATGAGCCAGGGGACCTTGTCAAGCAGAAAGATTTACATCAACCAACTCTGACACATACCAATGGCATGACAATCACAACTGCATAATGTATGCCTTTGTCAGTTCTATTCACTTTTCTTTCCAATGCTGTGGGGTGCAGTGAGCGGACTGAGCTTGTACAGAGTGATAAATACGGATGGTGCTATGCCAAGATGGATAATTTACTGAACAGCCAACTGATGTAAAAAGAAAAAAAAGGAATCAAACTAGCACTTCTGCTTCTCTGTGAAAATACCCTTTTGTGTTTGACAGCTTGCCTCTCTCCTGTCAGCAATAAGCATCCCACAATCAAATGGACAGCAGCAGAAGTGGGCTATCTGTAGATACAACTGTCACCGCAGCACCACTCATTCACTACTCTCCTGGCTGCCTGTCTCCCTTTACTCAGTTGTACATTACTATTTCACAGCTGCCTCTGGACCCAAAGTCTTTTAAACCGCACACTTTTATTCCCACACCCTGAACACTGGGGACTTTCTCATGGTTTTTTTACAGGGGTGGAGACCGGGAGAGGGCAAGGAAGAATACTGTTAGGCTGTGTGAGTGTAGGTTTTACATGGTGAGCATCCTTTATTGGACTTCGGCAGGAATCCTACTCATTTGAAAGCCGGGAGTGCCAGTTTATTCCGACCGCAAGACTGTCAGAGGGGAGGGGACGAGAGGAGCACAGGAAGGAGAGGAAGGAGTCTGACTGTTCTGTTCTCTGAGCCCCATGTGTGAACTTCAGAGGGAAGAGAGAAGGAAGAGGCACAAGCAAGCACAGCGCACCCAGCCCCCTCCAGAATTATCCTACAGAGTAACAGCAGAGAAATACTGTAATCCTGTAGTCATGCTGTCCTTATACTTAAATTAAGGCGTTTCAAAGGGCTCAACAGTATCTAGCCTGTCTTATGACCTGTCCTGGAGGATCAGATCCACTGTATGCATAAAGCTCTTTTTACATCAGTAGTTGTCACAAAGTGCTTTACAGATCACCTTTACAGATCATCTTAAAATGTGCATGGTCCGATTAGCGCAGTAACTGTTCTGTAAATGAGATGGTGTTATTATTTTCAGACACAGCTTTTACTGTAAGACTTTGAAAAGCATTAGATGTACTGTTACTCGTTTAAAAAGGTGAGTAACAGCTGTGTGTGCCACATTCAACAAACCCATAAACCTGCTCTGTGAAAGGTTGACTCAAAGTAATTATAGTCCATAGATTTGGAGCCCCGTCAGTTATGGGGGTCCTGTTGAGTCCTCTCCATGCTCCAGAGGCTGTGAGCCCCTGGGTATGCTGATTGACTGAGACAGACTGTCAGTTATTGACACACTACCTCTGTGCACACATCCCCAGAAAGGCTGGCAGAGAATAAAGAATATAAATACTTCCACCAGAGGCCTGTCTGTGGTTGCACCATCTACTTCTTGTCTCTTAAAGTGATCCTTCTCTTAAGCCTGCATAACCCACCCATGCTTAGTTAGCTCCCACTCATTTTCACCTCTCAAGTCCTCACAGAGAGAGGGAGCTGTATCAACAGTTCCATCAAATTAGCATATTTCAGAATCCCTAGGGAGGGAGGTAGAATGTTCACAAAGCTTGGTGAGTCTGCCAAGGAGACTGGTACCAGTCTATTATAGTGGTAGTGTTCACATACGAGTCACCAGACCAGATCACAGTGAGGGTTAACTATAGAGGTCCTATCGATCACCACATAATTAGGTCAAATTTGCGCCTGTGTATGGAATGATCTGCAGAGCTCTATGCACCTTTGATGCTCGGATGCCTCTAGGCTAGGGAAGTTTAAGTTCTTATTGGAGGACTGCATTCTTGAGTAACGTGTTTGCTTCTTAAATTGCATGTAGTATTGTATGTTCTACATTTGATAAATTGTGTTCATGCAGGGCACCCTTGAAAAAGAAACATTGGTCTCAATGGGACTCCCTGATAAGGTTAAATAAAAAAAATGGTTTGAGGATCATTTTACCCTACAAAAAAGGGACAGGACAACACCCTGATTGGATCAGACAATTATAACTGAAAATGAACACGGCTGTCTCTTCTATGGCTTGAAGTGAGAGGAGAAAAAGAATGCCTCAAGGCAAATATCAATTAAAGCTAAAGCTTCTTAATTTTCAATGTCACAAATAGATTCAATGTTATCATTCACTGACACCTGTAAAGACATTTTGGCATCCAAGCCTGATACTGACAAAATGTTGTGGGGAGTAAGCGGTGCAGGATGAAGACTTTCCCCTGCAAAAGGGATGCGTTAATAACTTCAATGATTAGTTTAGCATACATTTTTGCATATTAATTACCTAATGTTTATTCATGAAACATAGCCGTAAAAAACTAATTGAAAAGCTCAATTTCTGGTCAACTGCTACTCATTTTTGGGCGAAGTTGAGACATCATATCAATGACTGGAAAAAGCCAAGGGGTGGAAAATGGAGAAGAAAACATCAGAATTCCACTGAAAGTTCCTTTAATTAAAGTCAATCCTTGCTATTCAGTTACATTTTCAGCCTCATGTTACAAACATGAAGTGTCTTCACTCCTAATCCTCACAATACTGCTGAATCAATCTGGCCTTGTTAGACTTTCGCCTACTAAATAGATTTTGGCGCTGTAAATTCTGATGAATTGCATTTGCGTTTGCATATGGATTGTCTTGTTGCTGAATTGATCCAGCTTTAAAAAAGTGAGCATATCACGAGCTCCTTAGATATAAACATGTTCTCAAGTCTTTATATTGAATACAAAACGCATGTTTATGGAAGAGTAATATGATTGTATAGTAGTCACTACAGTATAACAATGACTTCAATGTTTTACCTTGTGGTGTCTTTGGATTCAAGATTTGTCTACAGTTGTGAAAAGTAGGAATTGCATGTTTGTAAAATTGCACCCTATTCCCAATTTAGTACACTACATAGGGCTCTGGTCAAAAGTAGTGCACTATATAGGTAGTAGGGTGCCATTTGGAAAGAAGACATTGGTATTTAAAGCCAAACAGTTACATTGCAATGACTGGCAAATAATGATGACAAATATGGCGAGTCATCGGCATTGTTCCTGACGTGATTATAAACTCAATGACTGGTGATGGCTTGAGAGAAAACTGTTCCTTGTTAATCCGAATGGTTGGTTGGAGTCTAGACCGGAGACTGAATTAGTTTGATCACTCTATCAACAATAGCAAAGGCATTGCCACAGTTCTTTCCCAGGTACATTTACATTGAAGGTCCAGAAACTAATTACAAACTGACTGCATGACAAAGCTCAATTTCTAACTAATTTCGTCTGTCAATCAGAAAAGGAAATGTACCGGTAACTTCAAATGGCTTATTTCTTTCTTTCCCTCCCTCCATCTCGCTCTCCCTCTATCTCTTTACCGTTCAGCCCACTTTCTCTCAGACAGTCTGCCTTGTACTGTCCTGATGTGAAAATCGCCCACATTGGCTCAGTGGTGGTGAGGTAAATTAAATCTCCAGAGAGGAAAGCCTTGTCGTCTGGACAGATTTATTTACAAGGTGGCTGATGTCGGATCCAGGGAAATAGCCTATAAACCCTGAGTTGAGGCCGACTCTGGCACATCTTATTTAATACCACATCACAGACTACTAAGCCAGCCTCAATGTTTTAAAAGTACTGGTTAAGTCACAGAATTACCAGACAAATCCTGGGCACTTACAAACCAAAGATGGATAAGCCTCATCTGATCATAGCCCTGAGATGTATTACAGCCATTTCAACCAACCGTTCCCAACAACAGCGGTTTTATTTCATTATGTGTTAAGAATGCAGTGACAGTCTAAGACATTCCATTAGGTTTACCCAAGAAGCAAACTGTAACATGCAGTTATGGCTTTATATTCCATTCAATCTGTGTGAACTCCTGTATGTTTCATCAGGCATTTTAACAATATCCAAAGCAAATGGCCTGGATTACTAGGCCTATGCAGTAAACACTAGCGACTGAATTATTGCTAAAACAATCCTACAAGAAACTCCAATATACAGTTTTTGATATTCCAATGTATGTCTCCAAAACACAGACTCAATACGGTATGTGAAATGCCAATGCACTGTAATGAGGCATTTGCCTTTCAGCTGTCAGATCCATAACATTGACTTATTAATATGTCATTCAGTAATTGATAGAGTGATGTATTGTACCTCTCCTAATATTTCACTTGACCTATCGCCAAATAGAATCTGATCATTTCTGACATAACTTCAGTCTGTGGAGAGATAGATTGAGGATGTGAAGTCTGTGCTGTTTCTCCCACGTGGCAACAACACTACTATATGTACCCGAGGCTAAACCTAATAAGAGGAAACTAATGTTAACTATATACACCGCACCTGGGAGTTCTATCCATATAATATATTGAATTTTTTATGAGCTCATACATTATACAAGTTCAAACCATTAAACATAAAATCCACTTTTACATCCAACTCAAGGGGTCTTACAGCCTTGGAGATATTAGAATGCCCCTGATGGCTGCT
Source organism: Brachymystax lenok tsinlingensis (assembly GCA_030435695.1). Lineage (NCBI taxonomy): Eukaryota > Metazoa > Chordata > Actinopteri > Salmoniformes > Salmonidae > Brachymystax > Brachymystax lenok. The sequence goes on along the minus strand of CM059807.1, from coordinate 17,823,004 downwards.
TCAGAGTGCAATTCATTACACATTATTTCATGCAGTAAGCACACTTAGATTGATTCTAATGTGCATTTCCATGGCACAAGAACAATGTACATTGTTTGTAATCAAATCAAATTGTATTTGCCACATGCGCCGAACACAACAGGTGTATACCTTACAGTGAAATTACAAGCCCTTAACCAACAATGCAGTTTTAAGAAGAATACATGTTAAGTAAAAAATAGTAAATAAAAGTAACAAATAATTAAAGAGCAGCAGTAAAATAACATTAGCGAGGCTATATACAGGGGGTACCGGTAGAGAGTCAATGTGCGGAGACACCGGTTAGTCGAGGTAATTGAGGTAATACGTACACTACCATTCAAAAGTTTGGGGTCACTTAGAAATGTCCTTGTTTAAAAAAAAAAATTGTCCATTAAAATATCATCAACATTTATCAGAAATACAATGTAGACATTGTTCAGCTGGAAACAGCAGATTTTTTATGGAATATCTACATAGGCGTACAGAGGCCCATTATCAGCAACCATCACTCCTGTGTTCCAATGGAACGTTGTGTTAGCTAATCCAAGTTTATCATTTTAAAAGGCTAATTGGTCATTAGAAAACCCTTTTGCAATTATGTTAGCACACCTGAAAACTGGTGTTCTGATTAAAGAAGCAATAAAACTGGCCTTCTTTAGACTAGTTGAGTATCTGGAGCGTCAGCATTTGTGGGTTCGATTACAGGCTCAAAATGGCCAGAAACAAAGTTCTTTCTTCTGAAACTCGTCAGTCTATTCTTGTTCTGAGAAATTAAGGCTTTTCCATGTGAGAAATTGCCAAGAAACTGAAGACCTACTCCCTTCACAGAACAGCGCAAACTGTCTCTAACCAGAATAGAAAGAGGAGTGGGAGGCCCCGGTGCACAACTGCGCAAGAGGACAAGTACATTAGAGTGTCTAGTTTGAGAAACAGACGCCTCACAAGTCCTCAACTGGCAGCTTCAATAAATAGTACCCGCAAAACACCAGTCTCAGGTGCCAGGACAACAAAAAGGAGATGATTGTGGACTACAGGGAAAGGAGGACCGACCACACCCTCATTCTCATCGACGGGGCTGTAGTGGAGCAGGTCGAGAGCATCCTGACTGATTGCGTCACTGCCTGGTTTGGCGACTCCGGGATGCTGGCCTTCTAGGCAGAGTTCCTCTGTCCAGTGTATGTGTTATTTTGCCGATCTTAATATTTTATTTTTATTGGCCTGTCTGAGATATGGCTTTTTCTTTGCAACTCTGCCTTGAAGGCCAGCATCCCGGAGTCGCCAAACCAGGCAGTGACGCAATCAGTCAGGATGCTCTCGACCTGCTCCACTACAGCCCCGTCGATGAGAATGAGGGTGTGGTCGGTCCTCCTTTCCCTGTAGTCCACAATCATCTCCTTTTTGTTGTCCTGGCACCACACGGCCAGGTCTCTGACCTCCTCCCTATAGGCTGTCTCATCGTTGTCGGTGATCAGGCCTATCACTGTTGTGCCATCAGCAAACTTAATGATGGTGTTGGAGTCGTGCCTGGCCATGCAGTCATGAGTAAACAGGGAGTACAGGAGGGGACTGCGCACGCACCCCTGAGGGGCCCCCGTGTTGAGGATCAGCATGGCGGATGTGTTGTTACCTACCCTTACCACCTAGGGGCGGCCCGTCAGGAAGTCCAGGATCCAAATGCAGAGGGAGGTGTTTAGTCCCAGGGTCCTCAGCTTAGTGATGAGCTTTGAGGGCACTATGGTGTTGAACGCTGAGCTGTAGTCAATGCATAGAATTCTCACATAGGTATCCTATTTCCAGGTGGGAAATGGCAGTGTGGAGTGCAATAGAGATTGCATCATCTGTGGATCTGTTGGGGCGGTATGCAAATTGGAGTGGGTCTAGGGTTTCTGGGATAATGGTGTTGATGTGGGCCATGACCAGCCTTTCAAAGCACTTCATGGCTACAGACGTGAGTGCTACGGGTCAGTAGTCATTTAGGCAGGTTACCTTAGTGTTCTTGGGCACAGGGACTATGGTGGGCTGCTTGAAACATGTTGCTGTTACAGACTCAGACAGGGAGAAGTTGAACATTTCAGTGAAGACACTTGCCAGTTGGTCAGCGCATGCTCGGAGTTCACGTCCTGGTAATCCATCTGGCCCTGTGGCCTTGTGAATGTTGACCTGTTTAAAGGTCTTACTCACATCGGCTACAGAGAGCGTGATCACACAGTCGTCCGGAACAGCTGATGCTCTCATGCATGCTTCAGTGTTACTTGCCTTGAAGCGAGCATAGAAGTACTTTAGCTCGTCTGGTAGGCTCGTGTCATGTGGCAGCTCGCGGCTGTGCTTCCACTGTTGTCTAATATTTTGCAAGCCCTGCCACATCCGACGAGCTTCGGAGCCGATGTGGTACGATTCGATCTTAGTCCTGTATTGACCATTTGCCTGTTTGAAGGTTTGTCGGAGGGTGTAGTGGGATTTCTTATAAGCTTCCGGGTTAGAGTTCCACTCCTCGAAAGCGGCAGCTCTAACCCTTAGCTCAGTGCGGATGTTGCTTGTAATCCATGGCTTCTGGTTGGCGTATGTACATACAGTCACTGTGGGAATTGTATGTACAGTTGTGGCCAAATGTTTGGAGAATGACACAAATATTAATTTTAACAAAGTCTGCTGCCTCAGTTTTTATGATGGCAATTTGCATATACTCCAGAATGTCATGAAGAGTGATCAGATGAATTGCAATTAATTGCAAAGTCCCTCTTTGCCATGCAAATGAACTGAATCCCCAAAAAACATTTAATGACATCATGTCAGTGATTCTCTCGTTAACACAGGTGTGAGTGTTGACCAGGACAAGGCTGGAGATCACTCTGTCATGCTGTTTGAGTTCGAATAACAGACTGGAAGCTACAAAAGGAGGGTGGTGCTTGGAATCATTGTTCTTCCTCTGTCATCCATGGTTACCTGCAAGGAAACACGTGCAGTCATCATTGCTTTGCACAAAAAGGGCTTCACAGGCAAGGATATTGCTGCCAGTAAGATTGCACCTAAATCCACCATTTATCGGATCATCAAGAACTTCAAGGAGAGCGGTTCAATTGTTGTGAAGAAGGTTTCAGGGCGCCCAAGAAAGTCCAGCAAGCGCCAGGACTGTCTCCTAAAGTTGATTCAGCTGCGGGATCGGGGCACCACCAGTACAGAGCTTGATCAGGAATGGCAGCAGGCAGGTGTGAGTGCATCTGCACGCACAGTGAGGCGAAGACCTTTGGAGGATGACCTGGTGTCAAGAAGGGCAGCAAAGAAGCCACTTCTCTCCAGGAAAAACATCAGGGACAGACTTATATTCTGCAAAAGCTACAGGGATTGGACTGCTGAGGACTGGGGTAAAGTCATGTTCTCTGATGAATCCTCTTTCCGATTGTTTGGGGCATCCGGAAAAAGCTTGTCCGGAGAAGACAAGGTGAGCGCTACCATCAGTCCTGTGTTATGCCAACAGTAAAGCATCCTGAGACCATTCATGTGTGGGGTTGCTTCTCAGCCAGGGGAGTGGGCTCACTCACAATTTTGCCTAAGAACACAGCTATGAATAAAGAATGGTACCAACACATCTTCCGAGAGCAACTTCTCCCAACCATCCAGGAACCATTTGGTGATGAACAATGCCTTTTCCAGCATGATGGAGCACCTTGCCATAAGGCAAAAGTGATAACTAAGTGGCTCGGGGAACAAAACATCAATATTTTGGGTCCATGGCCAGGAAACTCCCCAGACCTTAATCCCATTGAGAACTTGTGGTCAATCCTCAAGAGGCAGGTGGACAAACAAAACCCCACAAATTCTGACAAACTTCAAGCATTTATTATGCAAGAATGGGCTGCCATCAGTCAGGATGTGGCCCAGAAGTTAATTGACAGCATGCCAGGGCGGATTGCAGAGGTCTTGAAAAAGAAGTCTCAACATTGCAAATATTGACTCTTTGCATCAGCTTCATTTCCCAGAATGATCAAAACTAGTTGTCTCATGCTTTCGTCTCTCTAGCAGACATATGGTGAGTAATATGTTTAGAACATCAAATCGCCAGATCGAATCACAATACATATAGAATAGTGAGAATCGCAATACATATTGTATCGGCACCTACATTAAGTATTGTGATAATATCGTATCGTGAGGTCCCTGGCAATTCCCAGCCCCAGTGATTTGTATGAAAAACTTCAACACAACACTATATACACTGAGTGTACAAAACATCTTTCCATGACAGACTTACCAGGTGAATCCAGGTGAAAGCTATGATCCCTTATTGATGTCACTTGTTAAATCAACTTCAGTCAGTGTAGATGAAGGGGAGGGAGGCAAGTTAAATCAATTCAGACATGGATTGCGTATGCGTGACATTCAGAGGGTGAATGGGCAAGTCAAAAGATTTAAGTGTCTTTGATTGGGGTATGGTAGTAGGTGCCAGGCGCACTGGTTTGAGTGTGTCAAGAACTGCAACGCTGCTGGGTTTTTCACCGTCAACAGTTTTCCATGTGTATCAAGAACGGTCCACCACCCAAAGGGCATCCAGCCAACTTCACACAACTGTGGGAAGCATTGGAGTCAACATGCGCCAGCATCTCTGTGGAATGCTTTCGACACCTTGTAGAGTCCATGCCCCAATGAATTGAGGCTGTTCTGAGGGCAAAAGAGGGTACAAGTCAATATTAGGAAGGTGAAAAAAGTGGAAAAGGACATGACTTATGGGATATCTTGCAACAATGCAAGATTAAAGGCGAATGAGCAAAAGAGCAGGGAAGAGGATGGCAGCTAGGTAGCTAACCATTGGAGAGATAATATCTCCTCTGACACCCCACCACCAGCAGCAGCCTGTGTAGAGCAGAGTAGGATGAGGACTCCCTCCTCGGAGGCATAGAGCTGGGTTTCTATATAATGCATGTAAACTGTGTAAACTACTATGTCTGTTTTCTGTCTCTAAATGTTGACTATCACTGCAGCACCATATCACCAAGTATGTATAAATGTTAAATGCCCATGCCCTGTAATGAGACATTTGCCTTTCAGCTGTCAGATCCATAACACTTATTAATGATTATATCTTCAGTAATTGATAGGGTGATGTATTGGACCTCCTTGTTAATATTGTAAATGTGCTTGTGTAAATGCACTTGGCGAATAAAGGTGGAATTGATTTACAGCTGCAATCTTTGGACACTTTGCTCCTATTGATTCCGACTTCAAATCAGAAATCCGAACAGAACTCAGTCAGGGATTTAATTAAACCTCTAAAGGAAGCGAATGACTGACATTACAGACAGGGTGGTGTGCGGAATCAATTGCAGAATGTAAATGAGTTTTAAATCCCCCCTTATCCCCTCTGGGGTATGGTGCGCTCTCTCTTTGTTCACTGCAGTCTTAACCAGATAAAAAGTGTCGCTCCATGGCTCCTTCTTAGCCAGCAGTTAAGATAGAGATAAGCACATGTCTTAGAAGCCCATTACTAAGCATGTAGCTACCTTTATTATTGGACTTACAGGCCCATTGTCACATCATATATGATGGGGTGAGGGCTAAGTTGTTATATTATTGCCAATAGGAACACTAGGGATCTAAACCACTTGGATTCCAATAGCAGACACCCTCACTACTCTATACCCAACAATGGTATTAACAGCAAATTGTATTAACAGCAAATGGTACTAACAGCAAATGGTATTAACAGTTCTGTGAGACATTTCTTGGATCTTAAATAGTAAATGTCTATGGCTGCTGAAACCCATCTACAGTAAATTTCCAATCTGATAATTGTAGCTGATAGCAGGTGGCGGTGGGTTTTTCAAAAGGGTATTAGAATAAGTGTTGGGGAGGAGGCTTTATTTTCACAGCCATCACCAAGCATAATTTAGATTATTTTTACCACTGAATCCTGTTGAGTGAATGTTATGGTGTACAGCCAGCCTTGAACCCTGTCACCTACCCTGAAGCTAGTAGGGCATAATCATTGATAATTGGCAGCTGGCAGAATTTACAAGATGAGAAGTGATTAATGCTAATTAAGCCTGGTGTGTGTGTGTGTGTGTGTGTGTGTGTGTGTGTGTGTGTGTGTGTGTGTGTGTTCATGTGCCCGACCTTGCCTGCTCTCTCTCTCTCTCTCCCTCTCTCTCTCCTCTTTGTACTTTCCCAGCCAGCCCAACCTGAGATAGTTTGCTTCCCCAATGACCCTTATAATACAGTATTTTTACCAGGGCCAAAAGCAGGAGTGCACTATGTAGAGAATAGAGTGCCATTGGGGATGCACACAGACACCCCCCAACCTACCTAAAGCCAGATTTACTGATGTAATGAAATATGCTCTTTCAAAGCAGGCATGGCTGGCTGCAAGCTACCTACTAAACGCTCATCCTGTACAGACAGACAGAGACACCGAGAGACACACAGAGAGCCAGAGAGAGAGAGAGAGAGAGTGAGAGAGAGAGAGAAATAAAGAAAAGCTGACACCAAGTGTGAGCACAGTGGTCCGTTCCCCTGATCTCTTCACATTGTGTTGATGTCTATGCTTGCAGCAGCAGGGATGTGTGGAGTCAGCAGTCAGCAAAGGCATGAGATGAAGAGTTGGGAGTCAAGTTAGGTGTGAGGCAATGGTTCGGAATACCAACTCATTTTCAACACTATCACTGTGTCCCAAATGGCAACCTATTCCCTATAGTGCACTAGTTTCGATCAGGACCCACAGGACTCTGGTCAATAGTAGTCGGTTAGGACATCTAATTTGTGCATGACACAAGTAGTTTTTCCAACAATTGTTAAAAGAAAGATTATTTCACTTATCACTCACTGTATCACAATTCCAGTGGGTCAGAAGTTTACATACACTAAGTTGACTGTGCCTTTAAACAGCTTGGAAAATTCCATAAAATGATGTCATGGCTTTAGAAGCTTCTGATAGGCTAATTGACATCATTTGAGTCAACTGGAGGTGTACCTGCCTTGTATTTCAAGGCCTACCTTCAAACTCAGTGCCTCTTTGCTTGACATCATGGGAAAATCAAAAGAAATCAGCCAAGACCTCAGAAAAAGACCTCCACAAGTCTGGTTCATCCTTGGGAGCAATTTCCAAACGCCTGAAGGTACCACTTTCATCTGTACAAACAATAGTACACAAGTATAAACACCATGGGACCACGCAGCCGTCATACCGCTCAGGAAGGAGACGCGTTATGTCTCCTAGAGATGAACATACTTTGGTGCAAAAAGTGCAAATCAATCCCAGAACAACAGCAAAGGACCTTGTGAAGATGCTGGAGGAAACAGGTGCAAAAGTATCTATATCCACAGTAAAAATAGTCCTATATCGACATAACCTGAAAGGCCGCTCAGCAAGGAAAAAGCCACTGCTCCAAAACCGCCATAAAAAAGCCAGACTACGGTTTGTAACTGCACATGGGGACAAAGATCTTACTTTTTTGAGAAATGTCCTCTAGTCTGATGAAACAAAAATAGAACTGTTTGGCCATAATGACCATCATTATGTTTGGAGGGAAAAGGGGGAGGCTTGCAAGTCAAAGAACACCATTCCAACCGTGAAGCACGGGGGTGGCAGCATCATGTTGTGGGGGTGCTTTGCTGCAGGAGGGCTGGTGCACTTCACAAAATAGATGTCTTCATGAGGAAGGACAATTATGTGGATATAGTGAAGCAACATCTCAAGACGTCAGTCAGGAAGTTAAAGCTTGGTCGCAAATGGGTCTTACAAATGGACAACGACCCCAAGCATACTTCCAAAGTTGTGGCAAAATAGCTTAAAGACAACAAAGTCAAGGTATTGGATTGGCCATCACAAAGCCCTGACCTCAATCCCATAGGATTAAATGTCAGAAATTATGAAAAACTGAGTTTAAATGTATTTGGCTAAGGTGTATGTCAACTTCCGACTTCAACTGTATGTTGTGACCTTATCCATGACCAGCCACCACGGCATGCTTTTGTGAAGAATGTAAAAACATGTGAAATGAATGTGGTCATTATCATGCAAGGCAGGGACTACGGACTAAGACTGGGGCGGTTATTGTAGACTTGATTGTTGAAGTATGCCAAGCCAAACGGAGTGGATGTGATTAAAAACATACATTTATTTACACAGCAGGTGTAATACAAAATGAGGTAAAACACTGTATGCAACCATGTCGTGATAACAATCAAGAGCACACAGCTTTTTGTACAGTGCATTACATCACTGTATGCATACATAATCAACATGAATGAAATCACTCAATGGCTATTGAGAAAGTAGACAATAGGAGCAGAGAGCAATCGCAGTGCCATCATAACACTCATGGTGGATGGGTAAATCTAAAGCCTGACAATAAATATTTTTTTGTGTCAACTGTCGAAAGGTTTATCCTTGTGGCGAGTCCTCTATACAGTACCTTACAGTAGAAGATAAACATTGAGCTTCATTCCACTATAGATCTTTAGAGACATCGAGCCTGAAGATGTTGTCTCTGACCTTCATGCCAGTTCAGCTTATACTACACGTCACGGCAACTTGCTGTGATGATCCATCTGCTTCTGAACTGAAACTGCCTTTTAAAGCAGTTTTAGGCATGCTGGGATGCAGGAATGGGATTTTTCTAGCATGACCGACATTCCTCAGAGACAGAGGCTGTGTCCCAAATGGCATCCTATTCCCTATATAGAACACTACTTTTGTTCAGAGCCCGTAAATGTAGTGCACTAAATAGGGAATAGGGGGCCATTTGAGACGCAGACATAACTTTAAAAGCCTGGGTTATAATGTGTGTGTAATCGCAGCGCTAGACGCGTCACTACAGACCCTGTATCACAACAGGCCGTGATCGGGAGTCCCATTGGGCGGCGCACAATTGGCCCAGTGTCGTCCCGGTTAGGGGAGGGTTTGTTAATTGCCTAGTTAAATAAAGGTTAAATAAAATAAATACAAATGTGGCTGCTGCCTCATGTACACTACCATTCAAAAATGTGGGGTCAATTAGAAATGTCCTTGTTTTTGAAAGAAAATCCCTTTTTTTTGTCCATTAAAATAACATCAAATTGATCAGAAATACAGTGTAGACAGGGTTAATGTTGTAAATTACTATTGTAGCTGGAAACGGCAGATTTTTATGGAATATCTACATAGGTGTACAGAGGCCCATTATCAGCAACCATCACTCCTGTGTTCCAATGGCAAGTTGTGTTAGCTAATCCAAGTGTATCATTTTAAAATGCTAATTGATCATTAGAAAACCCTTTTGCAATTATGTTAGCAGAGCTGAAAACTGTTGTGCTGATTAAAGAAGCAATAAACCTGGCCTTCTTTAGACTAGTTGAGTATCTGGAGCATCAGCATTTGTGGATTCGATTACAGGCTCAAAATGGCCAGTCCTTTCTTATGAAACTCGTCAGTCTATTCTTGTTCTGTGAAATAAAGGCTATTCAATGCAAGAAATTGCCAAGAAACTGAAGATCTCGTACAACGCTGTGTACTACTCCCTTCACAGAACAGCGCAAACTGTCTCTAACCCGAATAGAAAGAGGAGAGGGAGGCCCCGGTGCACAACTGAGCTAGAGGACATGTACATTAGAGTGCCTAGTTTGAGAAACAGACGCCTCACAAGTCCTCAACTGGCAGCTTCATTAAATAGTACCCGCAAAACACCAGTCTCAACGTCAACAGTGAAGAGGCGACTCCGGGATGCTGGCCTTCTAGGCAGAGTTCCTCTGTCCAGTGTCTGTGTTCTTTTGCCGATCTTAATATTTTATTTTTAATGGCCAGTCTGAGATATGGGTTTTTCTTTGCAACTCTGCCTTGAAGGCCAGCATCCCGGAGTCGCCTCTTCACTGTTGACGTTGAGACTGGTCTCTGGATTACTGTACTGTACAACTAAGGGCAACCATGGCATCCGTGACAGAGAGGGAGAAGTGTCCATCCATGTATGCAGGTAAAATAGTCTAGCGTGCTACATTATCAGATATTACACGTTCCTAATTTTGTTTTCATTTCAAGTTAAAGCGTACTGTTAGCTAGCTAGCTAACGTTAGCTGGCTGGCTCACTAGCAAGTGTTACGTGTAAGATCTGAGTAGTAATATTATTCGTATCTCAGAGCCATTTGCATTGCTAGTTTTAGCCTAATGTTAGCTATCTAACACTGAACCTGGTTGGTTATCTACCTGCAGATTCATGCAGTGTAGTATCGTTATAAGTTGGGATTATGGTTCATCGTTTAGCCAGCTAACTACATGTCTAATCAAACGACTCCACTATGCAAGTAACCATTTCAATAGTTTATGACGCCATTGCGACAACTGTCGATAGACGTAGCTGGTAAATTCGCTCTGGCTATCTACTCCGATCTCAGAGCACCCCTCGTCTGTGTGCCAGAGTGCAGAATAACTGAAGAGTTTACGAACGCTCAACACCCGTTGATTATGGCCAGTGTCAGTAAACGTTGGCAAAAAAAGCATAATTAAATTGTTGCCAGCAGCACAGTTACAGGTACCAACGCTCTGGATAACATAAAAACAGCCTAACCAGCTCTGCTAGGGCGAGTAAAATGGTCAGAGTGAGCTGTTCTCTCATTTGTGTCTGGAAGTAGCTAGCAAGCTAGCCAACGTTAGCCAGTTAGCTTGGGTGCTTGACTGCTGTTAGGTCAGAACCCTACTCCTCGGCCGGAGCATCCAGCGTGCGCTCTGAACGCTCAGAGAGCGAAACACTCAATTTACGAACGGACAATCTGACCATGCTCTGTTTACGAACGCGCACTCTGGCACTCCAGTTTGAATTGACGAACACACCCATAGTATAAACCATCCTTTGGTCTTGAAATCTTTGGTTGTTTAGTACATGGCCTCACATGTTAATCCTTAAAGATATGGGTGGCGCTAAGGCTTAAGAGGGTGTGAACGATGCTGAATGGGTGTAGACAAAGAATAGGTCTCCAGTAAGTTTACCAAAACATTCAAGGGCCACTTCCTCTAAAGTGAGGTTACAAGTCTATCAACTTCAAAGCAGAATTACTTTCCCATTGTTCCTCAACGGTAGTGTATGATATACCATTTTCAAGCTCATAGTCTCTACTTTTAGCTGGTCGGTTACATATACTGTACTCCCTAGTCTTGCATTGAAAAAGGTGGTAGTTGAGGTTCAGGCTCACATTAAATTATGTTTTATAGGCATACTGTATCGGTTCACATTAGAGCTATGCGATATATAACATTTATTTAATTAATTTGAATGCAAGTTTTAGCGCGACATTCCAAATGCACATCTGTTTTTATGAGCGTTTATGTCTGCTTGTTGCCATGTTGTGTTTTCTCCTTCGCTCCTACTTCTGTGACTGTGCACCCTCTCATTTACATACCCCTCCCCCTGCCACACACAACAACAAAGATGAGAGCACCTCTTTCTCTCCGACAAGCGGTTTTAACTCACTATTTGCATTTGAGGTTTGGTACAACAGAATCTGTCATATGAACACCGAAATACATAATTTTACTGAAATAGAGAAATTATCCTTTCTAACGATACCCTTTTAATGTCTCAACTCCTCAGATTGCACAAAGCAAACACTACTGAAACAGGAGTATCAATGAACATTGATTCTGGAAAATGTATGCTCAGTTTGTTGCGTGCCGGCACCACGTACCGCTAGCAGCATTTTAGCCAAAGACACTTACAGTATACTAGTTGTCTAGTCTGTGATTTATAAATGTGCAATAAGCATAAAACTAACGTAAAACTCATTCTCATTCTGAGAAATAATAGGTAGGCCACTTGATTTCAAAGTGGACACTTGATCTGGCTAGCACGTTGTTCAAACAGTTGGAGATGGACAGAAGGGTGTGTAATTTTCTATAGTGCCTGCTACAAGAAGTTTGTCATTATTAGTGAATGTGCCTTACGCATGGTTCTGGTTACATTTGTAAAAAAAAAAATAGCATTTTCAGACAGACTTGAAAGCCATATCAGTGATTATTGCAAAATTATTATTATTTTGATAAAATAATTAAATTAGTGGGTCTTATGATTGTTGAAGGCTTACAGTGCCTTCAGAAAGTATTTACACTGTCACGATCTTCAAAAACGGACCAAGGTGCAGCGTGCCGGGTTGAGTGAAACATGTTTATTAGTTTAACTCACCGAAACAAAACCAAGAAACAAAGCTCGGACATGCACTGTGTGGCACATAGACACCTACAAACAAAGTTAACTTCCCACACAGAAGGAGGGCAAAGGGGCTACTTAAGTATGGTTCCCAATCAGAGACAACGATAGACAGCTGTCCCTGATTGAGAGCCATACCCGGCCAAAACAAAGAAATACAAATTAGAACATAGAATGCCCACCCCAAATCACACCCTGACCAAACCAAAATGAGACATAAAAAGGCTCATACAGGTCAGGGTGTGACACACACTTATTTACTTTTTCTACATTTTGTTGTTACAAAGTGGGATTCCAATGGCTTGTTATTTTTTTTGTCAACGATGCACACAAAATACTCTAATGTAAAAGTGGAAGAAAAATTCTAACGTTTGTAAAAAAAATATTATGAAAAATATAACAGATAAGTATTCAACCCCGAGTCAATACATGCTGGAATCACCTTTGACAGCGATTACAGCTGTGTGTCTTTCTGGGTAAGTCTCTACGAGCTTTGCACACCTGGATGGTACAATATTTGCACATTATTCTTAAAAAAATGTAGTTGTTGATCATTGCTAGACAGCCAGTCTTGCCATAGAATTTCAAGCCGATTTAAGTCAAAACTGTAACTAGGCCACTGAGGAACATTCAATGTCATCTTGGTAAGCAACTCCAGTGCATATTTGGCCTTTCGTTTTAGGTTATTGTCCTGCTGAAAGGTGAATTTGTCTCCCAGTGTCTGTTGGAAAGCAGACCGAATACGGTTTTCCTCTAGGATGTTGCCTGTGCTTAGCTCTATTCTGTTTATTTTTATCCTACAAATCTCCCTCTTGCATGCCGATGACGAGCATACCCATAACATGATGCAGCCACCACCCGTCATGAAAATATGAAGACTGGTACTCAGTGATGTGTTGGATTTGCCCCACACATAACACTTTGTATTCAGGACAAAGTTAATTGTTTTGCCACATTTTTGCAGTATTACTTGAGTGCCTTATTGCAAATGGGATGCATGTTTGTGGAATATTTGTATTCTGTACAGGCTTCCTTATTTTCACTCTGTCAATTAGGTTATATTGTGGAGTAACTACAATGTTTTTCATCCATCCTTACTTTTCCTTTATCACAGCCATTAAACTCTGAATCTGTTTTAAAGTCACCATTGGTCTCATTGTGAAATCCCGGAGCAGTTTCCTTCCTCTCCGGCAACTGAGTTAGGAAGGACGCCTGCATCTTTGTAGTGACTGGGTGTATTGATACACCATCCAAATGAATAACTTCACCATGCTCAAAGGGATATTCAATGTCTGCTTTATTTCATACATTTTTCCTCTACCAATAGATGCCCTTCTTTGCGAGGCATTGGAAAAACACCCTGTTTTTTGTGGTTGAATCTGTGTTTGAAATTCCCTGCTCGACAGAGGGACCTTACAGATAATTGTATGTGTGGGGTAAAGAGATGAGGTAGTCACAAAAAAATCTATGTGAAACATAGAAACTTATAATGTGACTTGTTAAGCACATTTTTACCCCTGAACTTATTTAGGCTTGCCATAAATCTGTTGAATACTTATTGACTCGAGACATTTCAGCTTCATGTTTTACTATGACATTATGGGTTATTGTGTAGGCCAGTGACACAAAATCTAAATTTTATAAATTTTACATTCAGGCTACAGTGCCTTGCAAAAGTATTCATCCCCCTTGGCGTTTTTCCTATTTTGTTGCATTACAACCTGTAATTTAAATGTTTTTTTATTTGGCATTCAAGTAATGGACATACAGTCGTGGCCAAATGTTTTGAGAATGACACACATTAATTTCCACAAAGTTTGCTGCTTCAGTGTCTTTAGATATTTTTGTCAGATGTTATTATGGAATACTGAAGTATAATTACAAGCATTTCATAAGTGTCAAAGGCTTTTATTGACAATTACATGAAGTTGATGCAAAGAGTCAAAATTTGCAGTGTTGACCATTCTTTTTCAAGACCTCTGCAATCTGCCCTGGCATGCTGTCAATTAACTTCTGGGCCACATCCTGACTGATGGCAGCCCATTCTTGCATAATAAATGCTTGAAGTTTGTCAGAATTTGTGGGTTTTTGTTTGTCCACCCGCCTCTTGAGGATTGACCACAAGTTCTCAATGGGATTAAGGTCTGGGGAGTTTCCTGGCCATGGACCCAAAATATCAATGTTTTGTTCCCCGAGCCACTTAGTTATCCCTTTTTCCTTATGCCAAGGTGCTCCATCATGCTGGAAAATGCATTGTTCGTCACCAAACTGTTCCTGGATGGTTGGGAGAAGTTGCTCTCGGAGGATGTGTTGGTACCATTCTTTATTCATAGCTGTGTTCTTAGGCAAAATTGTGAGTGAGCCCACTCCCTTGGCTGAGAAGCAACCCCACACATGAATGGTCTCAGGATGATTTACTGTTGGCATGACACAGGACTGATGGTAGCGCTCACCTTGTCTTCTCCGGACAAGCTTTTTCCGGATGCCCCAAACAATCGGAAAGAGGATTCATCAGAGAACATGACTTTACCCCAGTCCTCAGCAGTCCAATCCCTGTACCTTTTGCAGAATATCAGTCTGTCCCTGATGTTTTTCCTGGAGAGAAGAGGCTTCTTTGCTGCCCTTCTTGACACCAGGTCATCCTCCAAAGGTCTTCGCCTCACTGTGCGTGCAGATGCACTCACACCTGCCTGCTGCCATTCCTGAGCAAGCTCTGTACTGATGGTGCCCCAATCCCGCAGCTGAATCAACTTTAGGAGACGGTCCTGGCGCTTGCTGGACTTTCTTGGACGCCCTGAAACCTTCTTCACAACAATTGAACCGCTCTCCTTGAAGTTCTTGATGATCCGATAAATGGTGGATTCAGGTGCAATCTTACTGGCAGCAATATCCTTGCCTGTGAAGCCCTTTTTGTGCAAAGCAATGATGACGGCATGTGTTTCCTTGCAGGTAACCATGTTTGACAGAGGAAGAACAATGATTCCAAGCACCACCCTCCGTTTAAAGCTTCCAGTCTGTTATTCGAACTCAATCAGCATGACAGAGTGATCTCCAGCCTTGTCCTCGTCAACACTCACACCTGTGTTAACGAGAGAATCACTGACTTGATGTCAGCTGGTCCTTTTGTGGCAGGGCTGAAATGCAGTGGAAATGTTTTTGGGGGATTCAGTTCATTTGCATGGCAAAGAGGGACTTTGCAATTAATTGCAATTCATCTGATCACTCTTCATGACATTCTGGAGTACATGCAAATTGCCGACATACAAACTGAGGCAGCAGACTTTGTGAAAATTAATATTTGTGTCATTCTAAAAACGTTTGGCCATGACTGTACACAAAATAGTCAAAATTGGTGAAGTGAAATGAAGAAAATAACTGAAACTAAAAAAGAAAACTAAAAAGTGGTGCGTGCATACGTATCTACCCCCTTTGCTATGAAGCCCCTAAATAAGATCTGGTGCAACCAATTACCTTCAGAAGTCACATAATTAGTTGAATAAAGTCCACCTGTGAGCAATCTAAGTGTCACATGATCTCAGGATATAAACACCTGTTCTGAAAGGCCCCAGAGTCTGCAACACCACTAAGCAAGGGGCACCACCAAGCAAGCGGGACCATGAAGACCAAGGAGCTCTCCAAACAGGTCAGGGACAAGGTTGTGAAGAAGTACAGATCAGGGTTGGGTTAGAAAAAAATAACAGAAACTTTGAACATCCCATGGAGCACCGTTAAATCCATTATTAAAAAATGGAAAGAATATGGCACCACAACAAACCTGGCATAGAGAGCGCCGCCCACCAAAACTCATGGACCAGGCAAGGAGGGCATTAATCAGAGAGGCAACAAAGAGACCACGAAGGAGCTGCAAAGCTCCACAGCAGATATTGGAGTATCTGTCCATAGGACCACTTTAAGCCGTACACTCCACAGAGCTGGGGTTTACGGAAGAGTGGCCAGAAAAAAAGCCATTGCTTAAAGAAAAAAATAAGCAAACACGTTTGGTGTTCGCCAAAAGGCATGTGGGAGACTCCCTAAACATATGGAAGAAGGTACTCTGGTCAGATGAGACAAAAATGTTGCTTTTTGGCTATCAAGGAAAACACTATGTCTGGCAAGGACACCATCCCCACAGTGAAGCATGGTGGTGGCAGCATCATGCTGTGGGGATGTTTTTCATCGGCAGGGACTGGGAAACTGGTCAGAATTGAAGGAATGATGGATGGCACTAAATACAGGGAAATTCTTCAGGGAAACCTGTTTCAGTCTTCCAGAGATTTGAGACTGAGGGGCCAGCCTGGTCTCAGACCAATATGAAATATACTTTACGTATTTCTGAGCATCTCCAAGACGTATGATACCTACAAATGGTCTAGTTTAGTTACTTGTGACAGAAACAAAAGTATAATTTTAACCACCTCCCATAAGCCTTATTCTAAACTTAACCCAATGTCGTTTAAGTTTTCCTAACCTTTGATGTTAGTTCCCCAAACCGCCAATGTAAATTCTCCCCATAATTGTACTTTTTTCATCAAGCAACCTGGTCTCAGATAAAGATGTGCAATACTATACATCCCCCATGATGTATGATAAGTTACTTCTTCCAATTAGTATGCTATTGCATGACCGGGTAAGATGTATGGTACTATACATCATCTAATTCGTATGATATTGTATAACTGATATTCCATTCATGTAACCTAACACAATGTAACGCAACATTTCATACCAAATGGCATATCACAGATTTACCTATAGAATAATCAAAATAGTCCTGAGACCATGTTGGAGGGACTGACTGTCTGATCTTCTCCCTCCATTATCCATCACTAAATCTTTCTTCACTTTCCTGCCCTATCTTCGACCATGCAACAGGAAAAGATTGGACCCTTTTTTTAAAATGTTCGCCTAAAATGACACCCAAATCTAACTGCCTGTAATTCATGAACTGAAGCAAGGATATGCATATTCTTGATACCATTTGAAAGGAAACACTTTGAAGTTTGTGAAAATGTGAAATTAATGTTGGAGAATATAACACATTAGATCTGGTATCATCTTTGAAATGCAAGAGAAATGCCACAATGTATAATTGCAGTTTAGGCGCAATTTAGATTTTGGCCACTAGATGACAGCAGTGTATGTGCAAAGTTTTAGAGCGATCCAATGAACCATTGTACTACTGTTCAAAATGCTGTATCAAGTCTGCCCAAATGTGCCTAATTGGTTTATTGATACATTTTCAAGTACATAACTGCGCACTCTCTTCAAACCATAGTATGGTATTATTTTACTGTAATAGCTACTGTAAATTGGACAGTGCAGTTGGATTAACAAAATGCTTTCTGTCCATATCAGATATGTCTACGTCCTGGGAAATGTTCTGGTTCTTACAACGTCATGCTAATCACATTAGCGCACGTTAGCTCAACCGTCAAGCAGGGGGACACACCAATCCTGTAGAGGATTTAATAGCACAATATCATGAGCTTTGCTAATTTCTGGAGAGCTTTTTTACTCTGGGAACCCGGCACCCACAGAATGAGACTTCACACCACCTATCGAGTGGACAACACTCATTACAGACTTTAACAATAGGCTGAAGCTTATACACATTTTCATTACGGATCCAACAGATTTACTACAGAGAAAACAAGTTCTTCATTTTCATTAAAAAAGGCCAGCCCTCATTCTTGATAACACATCTGATGTTACTGATGTTACATGAATAACATTAAACCCATCCTTTGCTTATTTTTTGCTATGTTTCATGGGAAATAAACCCCCTTACCTCACTCCTATGACTGTAGAATGTGTCAAACCTCTGATAAATACATGTAAATGTTTGTACTGTACTGAGTTCAGACTAAAATCTATGTACTGTATATCTCAATGATCACAAGGTAAATGACACGCAATGTGCAATGTTTTTCAAAAACTGAATACATGTTACCTGCAGGACAGTTAAGGGAAGGTACACTCGTTGATAACTGTCACAAATAAAAAACAGCTTTGGCTACAATGCAACAAACTCCATGTCAAGGCCAGAAAAGCCACATTTTCTAACAATTCTGAAATTGTTGGCAGGGCACTATCAAGTGCCCCCCTACCACACCCCCAAGAAAAACCTGGCAGAGGCAGAATAGGAGATGAAGCTCTCTTTTCACAGGGGTGGGCCTCTGATCCTTGAGCTGAAAGAGTGTTGCTTTACCCAGACACACTTCCTGCACACTCAGCATTACCAGCCAACTCAAGCCTGATTGGAAAGGATAGGCTGGAAAACAGAGCCAGCCAAAAGAGAGGAGAGTAGCTCAAAACACATTGTATGTACGCTGGGCTGGCATCCTCGCAGAGACACCAGTCTACAGGGCTCTGGCACCAGCAGCCCAGGTTACATCTGGACATGAAGACCTGGGGACTGGACTGGCAACAGAGACATTGACACCACGCCTGAGTTCTGAGACGCCAACACGCCAACGAGTTCTGAGACGCCAACACGGCAGCGAGTTCTGAGACGCCAGCACGGCTGCGAGTTCTGAGACGCCAACACGGCTGCGAGTTCTGAGACGCCAACACGGCAGCGAGTTCTGAGACGCCAACACGGCAGCGAGTTCTGAGACGCCAACACGGCAGCGAGTTCTGAGACGCCAGCACGGCAGCGAGTTCTGAGACGCCAACACGGCAGCGAGTTCTGAGAAGCCAACACGGCAGCGAGTTCTGAGAAGCCAACACGGCAGCGAGTTCTGAGACGCCAACAAGGCAGCGAGTTCTGAGACGCCAACACGGCAGCGAGTTCTGAGACGCCAACACGGCAGCGAGTTCTGAGACGCCAACACGGCAGCGAGTTCTGAGACGCCAACACGGCAGCGAGTTCTGAGAAGCCAACACGGCAACGAGTTCTGAGACGCCAACGAGTTCTTAGACGCCAACGTGGCAGCGAGTTCTGAGACGCCAACGAGTTCTTAGACGCCAACACGGCAACGAGTTCTGAGACGTCAACACGGCAGCGAGTTCTGAGACGTCAACATGGCAGCGAGTTCTGAGACGTCAACATGGCAGCGAGTTCTGAGACGCCAACACGGCAGCGAGTTCTGAGACGCCAACACGGCAGCGAGTTCTGAGACGCCAACACGGCAGCGAGTTCTGAGACGCCAACACGGCTGCGAGTTCTGAGACACCAACGAGTTCTTAGACGCCAACACGGCAGCTAGTTCTTAGACGCCAACACGGCAGCGAGTTCTGAGACGCCAACATGGCAGTGAGTTCTGAGAATCAAAAGACACCTCTGAATATATTCCCGCTGCTCCAGCAGGTTAGCCATGTGTCTGGGAAAGACCCCTGTCTCTCCCCAGTGAGGAGTGACAGACAGAAAGGCAGACAGACAGGCAGGGAGGCAGACAGCTAGACCTGACTGCTGAACAGAGCCTGCTCTCCCTGTAATCCTCCCTCCACTACAGAGCAGAGGAAACGGTTAAAAAGAGGGCTTGAAACATTGTTTCACCAGGCAGTTGGTTATACGGGGCGAGCGGGAGGGAAGTGCATTAACTGTAATGAATGTCAGCAAGCACATCCCAGTTGTCTGACACATCAGGTGCCAATTATATTGGCAGGCCCAGTCATCCACTCTGAGGAGAGCCTCCTTTGGCCTACCCGACATCTGCCTCATTAGCTGGGACAGACAAACAGACAGAAGGTGCAGGCTGGCTCCATGCCCCATGCCCGCCCCAGGCATCCCTACCTGGGACTTCACAGGGGTGCAGGGACACCATCCATTTCCTTAAGCTCCTCCACTTAGCTCAGCTCTCTTACCTATTATTGATGAGGTTGATGGAAGATGTGGTGGAATATGAATAAGAGACAGACGGATGGAGTGGAGTGACATTCGAGGTAATTGTACCGTTTCACCCCAAATGGCAACCTATCCCCTATAGTTCACTACATATGACCAGGGACCATAGGGCTCTAGTCAAACGTAGGGTACTATATAGAGGATAGGGTGACATTTGGGACGGTACGTGCTGTACCTGTAGTGGTCCAGTGGATTGGTATCCACTGGACCACTAGGTTGGGTAGGTTGGTCATTAGTCAACATCAGTGGTGTTTTCCTATTAAATATGCATAACCTGGTAAATCAAGCATTCATGGATATTGTCTCCTGGCATCCGCCAAACCCAGATTTGTCCGTTGGACTGAAGCGTGATTCATCACTACAGAGAACGCATTTACACTGCTCCAGAGTCCAAAAGGTGGAGAGCTTTACACCACTCCAGCCGAAGCTTGGCATTGCGCATGGTGATCTTAGGCTTGTGTGCTGCTGCTCGGCCATAGAAACCTATTTCATGAAGCTCTTGATGAACAGTTCTTGTGATGAAGTTGCTTCCAGAGGCAGCTTGAAACTTGGTAATGAGTGTTGCAACTGAGGACAGATGATTTTTACGCGCTATGCTCTTCACCATTCTGTGAGCTTGTGCGACATACCACTTCGCTGCTGAGCCGTTGTTGCTCCTAGATGTTTCCACTTCACAATAACAGCACTTACAGTTTACCGGGGCAGACATTTTAATAAAGGGGGCAGCCTATGATGGTGCCACATTGAAAGTCAGTGAGCTCTTCAGTAAGGCCAATCTACTGCCAGTGTTTGTCTATGGAGATTGCATGGCTGTGTGCTCAATTGTATACACCTGTCAACAACGGGTGTGGCTGAAATAGTAGAATCCACTAATTTGAAGGGGTGTCCACATACTTTTGTATATATAGTGTATGTTGTAGCTTAGCCCCTAGGCTCGTTGCGAACCAGGCGTGACAACGTGATTTTGGGAGGTATGGCAACGAGAGACTACTTAGCCCCTATTTTACATCTGAGGTTGTTGTGTTGTGCCCGCCATCGATTGAGATACATGCTCTTGAATACAGGGTGGATGTCATGTTTTGGCTGATAAATTTACTAAAATGGGATACCATTTAAATGTTCAACTTTGAAATGGTACCACAAAGATGGTTGGAGGTCCACACATCAGAGAATGTTGACTTGTATGGGAATATCTGTTTTAAATTATACTGTCAATCCTTCATAGGAAACCTATTGAAATCAATGAAATATAGTTATTAGATTAGACATGACCATTTAAGTTGACATTCAACATTGGGTGGACCGGAGGCCATCTTTAATTAGAAGTTAACAATTTTATTACATTAATTTCAATGGTGTACCAGCTAAATTGTAGTGGTCTGAATGGATAGGTCAATTCTATTTCTATGATTGAAATGACACCCACCCTGTATTCAAGAGCATGTCACATCTCAATCGATGGCGTGCACAACACAAAAACCTCAGATGATGTAATATGAAAATATGACAAAAATCATAGTTTAGAAGTTTTTAGATAAATGATGTTAAAGGAAAAAATATAAACTCTGAAAAAAAAGAAACGTCCCTTGTCTTTCAAAGATAATTGGTAAAAATTCAATTAACTTCACAGATCTTCATTGTAAAGGGTTTAAACACTGTTCCCCATGCTTGTTCAATGAACCATCAACAATTAATTAACATGCACCTGTGAAACGGTCATTAAGACACTAACAGCTTACAGACGGTAGGCAATTAAGGTCACAGTTATGAAAACTTAGGAACTAAGGAGGCCTTTCAAATGACTCTGAAAAACACCAAAAGAAAGACGCCCAGGGTCCCTGCTCATCTGTGTGAACGTGCCTTAGGCATGCTGCAAGGAGGCATGAGGACTGCAGATGTGGCCAGGGCAATAAATTGCAATGTCCGTACTGTGAGACGCCTAAGACAGCGCTACAGGGAGACAGGGCGGACAGCTGATCGTCCTCGCAGTGGCAGACCTTGTGTAACAACACCTGCACAGGATCGGTACATCCGAACATCACACCTGTAGGACAGGTACAGGATGGCAACAACAACTGCCCGAGTTACACCAGGAACGCACAATTCCTCCATCAGTGCTCAGACTGTCCACAATAGGCGACGAGAGGCTGGACTGAGGCCTTGTAGGCCTGTTGTAAGGCAGATCCTCACCAGACATCACCGGCAACAACGTCGCCTATGGGCACAAACCCACCGTCGCTGGACCAGACAGGACTGTCAAAAGTGCTCGACCAGTCGGCGAAAGTCAACATCACCGGCGACAGAGAATGGTTGATTGTCAAGGGCAATGAATTCCATTATCTTGGCGTCAATGGATTTCGCCTTTGAGTTGTCTCGCTGAAATTTCCTTACTCTTTCAAATGACTGCTCGACTTGTTGACTGCACGATCCAAACAGCAGACATTATGGGCTAGGTTAGGAATTCTGTGTTGTACGTGTAGCTAAAAATGTACGTGGCGTCATTACGTCACGTACCTACGTTATATACAAAGATGTTCTCATCTATCTTTGTTATATACAGTGGGGAAAAAAAGTATTTAGTCAGCCACCAATTGTGCAAGTTCTCTCACTTAAAAAGATGAGAGAGGCCTGTAATTTTCATCATAGGTACACTTCAACTATGACAGACAAAATGAGGGAAAAAAATCCAGAAAATCACATTGTAGGATTTTTTATGAATTTATTTGCAGATTATGGTGGAAAATAAGTATTTGGTCACATACAAACAAGCAAGATTTCTGGCTCTCACAGACCTGTAACTTCTTCTTTAAGAGGCTCCTCTGTCCTCCACTCATTACCTGTATTAATGGCACCTGTTTGAACTTGTTATCAGTATAAAAGACACCTGTCCACAACCTCAAACAGTCACACTCCAAACTCCACTATGGCCAAGACCAAAGAGCTGTCAAAGGACACCAGAAACCAAATTGTAGACCTGCACCAGGTTGGGAAGACTGAATCTGCAATAGGTAAGCAGCTTGGTTTGAAGAAATCAACTGTGGGAGCAATTATTAGGAAATGGAAGACATACAAGACCACTGATAATCTTCCTCGATCTGGGGCTCCACGCAAGATCTCACCCGTGGGGTCAAAATGATCACAAGAACGGTGAGCAAAAATCCCAGAACCACACGGGGACCTAGTGAATGACCTGCAGAGAGCTGGGACCAAAGTAACAAAGCCTACCATAAGTAACACACTACGCCGCCAGGGACTCAAATCCTGCAGTGCCAGACGTGTCCCCCTGCTTAAGCCAGTACATGTTCAGGCCCGTTTAAAGTTTGCTAGAGAGCATTTGGATGATCCAGATGAGGATTGGGAGAATGTCAGATGAAACCAAAATAGAACTTTTGGGTAAAAACTCAACTCGTCGTGTTTGGAGGACAAAGAATGCTGAGTTGCATCCAAAGAACACCATACCTACTGTGAAGCATGGGGGTGGAAACATCATGCTTTGGGGCTGTTTTTCTGCAAAGGGACCAGGACGACTGATCCGTGTAAAGGAAAGAATGAATGGGGCCATGTATCGTGAGATTTTGAGTGAAAACCTCCTTCCATCAGCAAGGGCATTGAAGATGAAACGTGGCTGGGTCTTTCAGCATGACAATGATCCCAAACACACCGCCCGGGCAACGAAGGAGTGGCTTCAGAAGAAGCATTTCAAGGTCCTGGAGTGGCCTAGCCAGTCTCCAGATCTCAACCCCATAGAAAATCTTTGGAGGGAGTTGAAAGTCCGTGTTGCCCAGCGACAGCCCCAAAACATCACTGCTCTAGAGGAGATCTGCATGGAGGAATGGGCCAAAATACCAGCAACAGTGTGTGAAAACCTTGTGAAGACTTGCAGAAAACATTTGACCTCTGTCATTGCCAACAAAGGGTATATAACAAAGTATTGAGATAAACTTTTGTTATTGACCAAATACTTATTTTCCACCATAATTTGCAAATAAATTCATAAAAAATCCTACAATGTGATTTTCTGGATTTTTTTTCCTCATTTTGTGTGTACCTATGATGAAAATTACAGGCCTCTCTCATCTTTTTAAGTGAGAGAACTTGCACAATTGGTGGCTGACTAAATACTTTTTTTCCCCACTGTAGGTCTGCACGTCAGCTTTGACATCGGTTTTGCACATTGGTGTTAAACTTGACATCGGGCCGATACCGATGTTGGCATTTTTAGCTAATATCGTCCGATTCCAATATGTTCACTGATATATTGTGCATCCCTATCTAGAACACATCCATCTGTTTATATCCTCATGACAAAGTATATATTTCGATGTACTCAATCTAAAAAGTGGACCAAATTATTCAACTGTTTCTCCTTTAAGTACCATGGCGCAAAGTGCCGTGTGTCTGTAGGAAACAGAGATACTGTATTACAGAAAGAAGGAGGAGATAGAAATCCCATTATGCAATGAATGGAGAAACACCCCCACCCAACTGACTGTCGACCCATTGCATTCACAATGTAATGCTGCATCACGTGGTTGCTAATCTAATCATCATGCAATCCCTTCTCAAGTGTGGGTCGAGAAACCTGCCCATTTTCCTTTAAAGTACAAAATGTCACGATTCCAAAGCTATACAATATTACAGAGAACAAGTTAATTATCTCACATCTTGGAAAATATTTGCAATGTTGTACTTATTGTTGACAAAATTCATGCTAATGTTCAGTTTTTGAACTAGCGCCCAATTGACTCCCATTCGCTCCTTGAAGGAGAGCTCTCCTTGTCCCAGAATTACCCAGATTGAACTGCAGGGACCATTGGCGACTTATGGAAAAACAACGTGTACAATAGGCGCTAAAATGATTCTAATGGAGTTTCCCCATCTCCTCAAAAGCATCTCTGTTGGAAAGTAACGTTGTTCTGCTCTCGCTCAGTGGCAGCAAGTTGAACTCTGAAAGACTCCTAAATTGACAGTGCAGTTTGTTAAGGCGATTTTACAGCTAGCTAACTACTTCACATGCTGATATTGACACTGTTAAATCATAGGAATTAGTGGTATGGGGTAGAATACTCCTTTAAGGTAAAAAGTGTTGTGAGTGTTATATCTGAGTGTTGATTCTAGTGGGATTAACGCCAGTGGGATTGACATTTGAATCACAGTGGAATCAACAATCGACTGTCAAGTTCATTTTCGTTAACTCTCTCAGAGTGAAAAGGACGTGGGCAGGGCCTCATTATCATTCTTCCCAGAATGCTTTGTTGCAGGTAGATTTTTTGAGTACTTTGTTTTAATATCTATGTTTCTGCATGCACATTGATGGATTAATTGATATTATACTATACAAAAGTTCACCATATATACAAAGGTATGTGGACACCCCTTCAAATTAGTGGATTAGGCTAGTTCAGCCACATCCGTTGCAGACAGATGTATAAAATTTAGCAAACAGCCATGCAATCTCCATAGACAAACATTCACAGTAAAATGGCCTTACTGAAGAACTCAGTGGCTTTCAACGTGGCACCGTCATAGGATGCCACCTTTCCAACAAGTCAGTTCGTAAAATATCTGCCCTGCTAGAGCTGCCCTGGTCAACTGTAAGTGCTGTTATTGTGAAGTGGAAACGTCTAGGAGCAGCACCGGCTCAGCCACGGAGTGGTAGGCCACACAAGCTCATGGAAAGGGACTGCAAGTGCTGAAGCGCATAAAAATTGTCCGTCCTCGGTTTCATCACTCACTACCGAGTTCCAAACTGCCTCTGGAAGCAACATCAGCTCATCTCGCTTCACCATCTGGCAGTCTGACAGTCAAATCTGGATTTGACGGATCCCAAGAGAACGCTACCGGCCCCAATGCATAGTGCCAACTGTAAAGTTTGGTGGAGGAGGAATAATGTTATGGGGCTGTTTTACATGGTTCAGGCTAGGCCCCTTAGTTCCACTGAAGGGAACTCTTAACACTATAGCATATAATTACATTCTAGATGATTCTGTACTTCCAACTTTGTGGCAACAGTTTTGGAAAGCCCTTACCTGTTTCAGCACGACAATGCCTCTGTGCACAAAGCGAGGTCCATACAAAATTGTTCTATTTTGATCGGTGTGGAGGAACTTGACTGGCCAGCACAGATCCTTGACCTCAACCCCAACGAACACCTTTGGGATGAATTGGAACACCGACTGCGAGCCAGGCCTAATTACCCAACATGAGTGCCGACCTCACTAGTGCTCTTGTGGATGAATGGAAGCAAGTCCCCGCAGAAATGTTCCAACATCTAGTGGAAAGCATTCCCAGAATAGTGGAGGCTGTTTATAGCACCAAAGGGGGGACCAACTCCATATTAATGCCCATGATTTTGGAATGAGATGTTTGATGAGCAGGTGTCCACATACTATCTATTTACTATGTCATGTAAATAGCATTTTTCTTTTAAACTAATCCAATCTATAAGGGGTTGGACTCATTGCACCCGTTACAGAGATGCTTGTTCCAGTTTAGATGGTTTAGGTAGTCTTGTCTGTCAAGTCCTTCACCATAGCAGTCATTCTGAATGAAGGTTGTGGGTGATAAAATATACCAATTGTTGGATAGTCTCCCTCTGGCTGGATTCCAATAGGAGTACTGATCACTTCACAAACCAGCTTATTATGACTTGCAGGTCTGATGTGGTCCATGAGCCAAGATTTTCAGACCACAATGTTGAGGAGAACTAGGCCATAACTTAAGGCCTTATGAAATGTATAATATGGTCCTAAAGGGTTTACTCTTAAATCTAACACATTGACTTAGGCAGTCACTTGGTGAAGGCTTGGTGAATGCAACAACCATGACTCTGTCACTAACAAACAGTCATGGGTGGGTATCTCTCACATTCCCTTGAAAGGCATGGTGGGAAATATGCAAATAAGGCTTTCCAACCTACAATGTTAACAACCCCCAAAAGAAATTATTCAAAAATATCTGTACATGTGTTATTCCCTAACACTAAAAAAGTGTAACAGCATCAACTCTATTAAAGTGTTAATTTATGTCCGAATTTGCAACCCCCATGGTGTTAGGTTCCAACACTAGGGATGTTAGTTTAACACTATTTTGGTGGGTCACATATAATTTCTAAGAAAGTCTTACATTTTACACCGGGGGTGTTCAAATTCTGACCTCAAATTTATCTTATCTCAGCTCACTGGTCACCATAGCAGCACCCACCCGCAGCACGCGCTCCAGCCGGTATATCTCACTGGTCACCCCAAAAGCCAATTCCTCCTTTGCCCGCCTTTCCTTCCAGTTCTCTGCTGCCAATGACTGGAACGAACTACAAAAATCACTGAAGCTGGAGACTCATATCTCCCTCACTAGCTTTAAGCACCAGCTGTCAGTGCAGCTCACAGGTCTCTGCACCTGCACATAGCCCATCTGTAAACAGCCCATCCTACTACCTCATCCCCATACTGTATTTATTTATTTATCTTGCTCCTTTGCACCCCAGTAACTTGCACATTTATCTTCTGCACATCTACCACCCCAGTGTTTAATTGCTATATTGTAATTACCTCGCCACCATGGCCTATTTCATTTTTCTACTGTATTATTGGCTGTATGTCTGTGTATTCCATGTATAACTCTTTGTTGTTGTATGTATCAAACTCCTGTGCTTTATCTTGACCAGGTCGCAGTTGTAAATGAGAACTTGTTCTCAACTAGCCTACCTGGTTAAATAAAGGTAAAATAAAATACAAAATAAATATTTGCTGTACATATTTAGCCTATAGGCCTAATCAACGTAAAGTCCTTAATAGAAAACAACTTACTGTCAAGACTTCTATAAATTGCATTGCTGACTATCATGTGTAGGCTACACGCAACCTCTCGATGCAGTTACTGAAGGCAATCTCCATCTCACATTCATGAATCTCCAAACTATCTTTGTGGCACTGGCAGAGGCTCACAATATAAACTGCAGCTACTCACTGTTAACTAAATGACTGGTACATTGTGTCCACAAACACACTCAAGGAAATAGACATTTGCAAAAGGATTCCATGATGTTAAGTAAAAAGCAAGTGCACAGGCTTGACTAGTCAGATTGGCAGGGATTTGATCAACCGCGGCACTATCCATGGTTCTGAATCTCCTCTACTAGACCGATTTGCTTGTCTGTTTGTTTTGTGGAGAATATGTTCCCTGTGACCAAGATATGTTCCCTGTGACCAAGTGTGACAAAGTCACCACTATACGCAGGTTATCATAAAGTAGAAAACAGCCACAACCTTCGAAATCCCCCTGATAGACATGTGCAAGGGCAGAGAAAAGGGCCTGACATCTAAGATAAGCTAATTTTCACTAGGCTAATAACCTCATCTGTCTACATTTAAACTAGGCTACATCAAATTGTGTGGTGACTGACAGAACTTTGAGTTGATTAAATTGTGACAAAAACAACACAAATCCCTAGATTCCTGTCTATATTTCTCGATTTACAGTGGTATAATTATGTCAGATTATTTTTGCTTGTATTATATGCTTTTACATAGCATTTCCGGTTTGAACGGGAATACCGGGATGGTTGCAATTTTCTCAGGAAGGAAAATGTGTACATTTTCTGTAAAATATTGAAACTTTGTTTCTTGACTGTGTTCAGCTCCCTAATAATCCCCAAAATGAAAGCTAGACAGTCACAGAGCATTGAACATTCCAGAAAAAGACCACAATAGGTCCTCCAGACCTCATTGAAGACCAAATGCGCCCCTCGGGGCAAAATTAGTTTGTATCCCTGATCTAAAGTGTAATTTATTGGACACTGCCTTTCTGCCTGCACCTAATTTATACTTCCTCCCCAGCCTCTTCCTCTTCTCAAACCACCAAGTATTTTAGAGTGCTTTACCCAAAGGTCCACATTGTCTACTCTCCAGATAAACAGCATTAGCACCTCCCTGAAGCACTGCCTACCGTCCCATAGTATATGCTTGCTTCACACAGTGGCACTCAACACCAACCCCACTATATTAGGACAATAGATCACTGTTAACGACAGCCCCCTAGCATGACTACGGGGACCTTTTATATCGGTCCTTTGTGAAGCTTTATTAGGAGAGATAAAACAGGTCAACTCCAACGTGACCAGGGTTATGTCCCAAATGGCACCCTAATCCCTTTATGGTGCACTTAATGTACTACTTTTAGGGCTCTGGTCAACAATGGTGTACTATATAGAACATAGAGTGCCATTTGCGGCGCATTCAGAATGATTTGCACCCCAGTGGCCACCAGGGAAATAGAATACAGTATATGTCAGATGGGGGGGATAAGAGAAAGTGATTGTCACCTCAAGCGTTTTGATGGAGTGTCTCTTTTATACATATGTGCTACTGTTGATTTACTTACTGGAGTACATCAGATACCACAAAGAGCTACTGAGTGGGACGAATGCATTTCTACGTCTCACTTTCTACAATTGGTTTAGTTTACTTTTCAAGCCATGCATTTTACATGGCTTTTTATATGGCCAAGATAGTATTGCCTTCTGCACAACACATCTACCCTGTCTTTTGGGTTCATGACAAGCTTTTCACTGACAGAAGAGACATCAATGAACACACAGGATAGAGAGTGGATGAAGATTCTAGAGTGCACATAAAATAATTATGGTCACATGCAGTATTATGTTACTCTTACTAATACCCTAACTAATCACAACCCTTAGTCTGACAGCTGGGGTTGTTGAGACTAGGTTACAGCATGGCACCACAAATGACCACCTTGGAACAGGGGCAGTTAGTC
The DNA here is from genome assembly GCA_030435695.1 of Brachymystax lenok tsinlingensis. Classification (NCBI taxonomy): domain Eukaryota; kingdom Metazoa; phylum Chordata; class Actinopteri; order Salmoniformes; family Salmonidae; genus Brachymystax; species Brachymystax lenok. The sequence goes on along the minus strand of CM059807.1, from coordinate 17,793,202 downwards.
AGTGCCTGGCCTGAGGTAATACGACACCGGCTCAGTCTCCAGTCTCAGAGGCAGTAGCAGCTTTATAAGAAATACAAAGAGGAATCCTTTGACAGGACCTTGTGACTTCGTTATTCCACTTGTGCTGTCCACACAACGCCAGTGGATACAGGCCCTCAGCTACACGCACAGACACACACACACGCACAGCTATAGAGACAAGGCTCTGGAGGTACATGGCCGTTCTCTCCCTCTGCTTCACTAGTGTGGTGCTGCTGGTCCAATTAGGCAGCTTCACCTGCTCCTCTGGGGGTCTGACTACAGAGCCCCATCTGTCAGGCCCATGCTCTGCCACTGTCATGTCAGCTTCAACAAATGGCTAGTGGGAGACCTGTGTCAGTCCCTAAAAGCCATACATTTCAATAACCATCACTGTTTTCAATTGTCGCCCTCCCAACTGACAGCACTGAGATCACAGTCACACGCTATCCTAACAACATGTTACATGAAGTTTGTTGCAATGTTCTCTAGAAGGTTGGCATAAAAAATAAGGGAAGAGTAGGTATACTCATCTGTATTTGATGTTTAAAAACGACTTAAGACTCTCAGATACACATATACACAGTAAAACATCTGGTCATGCAGGAAACACAAGATGATATTCATGAAAGTTGTTTGGCTCTAGGCCTACATGACCTTAAAGTGATTCCAGGTAGGGCCTTTGGATTTCTCCCCCTGGCAGTTGTTGGACAATCCTACCTGGTGACACATTGATGTACGAGTTCCAGTTTTGCTCCCTCTCCACCTCAGCTCTGAGGAGCAGGTGTGATGATCAGTGCCACTTGATCTGTCAGTGGGAGGGATAAAAATAGCCATAGAGATTGAGCAGGGAGTGGGACTTGACTTCACCAACTCTTATGTGCACGTAAACTCAATTGACCTTGAAAGGCTCTGCAAGGTTCTTGACCACGGTTGCCGGAGCCAATCTTTTTCAAGGTCAATAGTCCATAGATGGCTTTTCAAATCTCTCTTTGTCAGGAACATGAAACTAATGTGTCAACATCAAATGTCCATTGAGCAGAACAAAATAAAGTGTTATACTGAGCCCTCTGTAATTATTGGGACAGTGAAGCATGTTTTCTTTTGGCTCTATACGCCAAAAGTTTGGATTTAAAATTAAACAATGACTGAGGTTAAAGGGCAGACTGTCAGCTCTAATTTGACGGTATTTTCATCCATATCGGGTGGACCGTTTAGAATTTACTCCACTTTTTGTACATAGTCCCCCCATTTTAGCGGACCAAAAGTATTGGGGCAAATTCACTGGTGCATTAAAGTAGTAAAAAGTATTTGGTCCCAAATTGATAGCATGCAATGACTACATCAAGTATGTGACTCTCTATTTGTTGGATGCATTTGCTGTTTGTTTTGGTTGTGTTTCAGAAAACATTTTGCCCAGTAGAAATGAATGGTAAATAATGTATTTAGTCATGTTGGTGTCACTTTTATTGTTAATAAGAACATATGTTTCTAAACACTTCTACATTAATGTGGATGCCACCATGATTATGGAAATCCTGAATGATTAGTGAATACCCACCCACAAATGCTAACCTCCCCTGTTATTGTAATGGTGAGAGGTTGGCATGTCTTGGGGGTATGATATTGTGTGTCTAACTTTCTCACTCATCATCATTATTCATGATTCATTCAGGATTATCCATAATCATGGTAGCAAGTGTTTAGAAACAGATTCTACTCTTATTTACAATAAAAGTGACTCCAAAATGACAATACAATATTTACCATATATATTCATTGCGTACAAAATATTCTGAGAAACAACCAAAACAAACAGCAAATGCATCCAACAAATTTGAAGAGACACAAGCTTGATGTAGTCATTGCTTGCCATGAATACGGACCAAATATGTGACTTTTTACAACTTTAATACACATACGTGAATTTGTCACAATACTTTTGGTCCCCTAAAAATGGGAAGATCATGTACCAAAAGTGCTGTAATTTCTAAAGGGTTCATCTGATGAAAGCTGACAGTCTGCACTGTCATTGTATGATTTAAAATCCAAACCTTTGGAGTATAGAGCCAAAAGAGGAATAAAATGCTTTACTGTCCAAATAATTACAGAGGGCACTGTATGTTGAGAACATAATGCAACACTGCTATCAATACTTTTTTAAAGAGATGCCTCACCTACAATAAAAGCAATCAACCCCACTTGATGGCGAGAGTAGCCCTCTCCGCCCGCCAAGAGAAATTGAACTCTTTCAAATATGCTTACTATACTATACCTGGCTATACCCTGTATTTTACTGTCAGATTTGCTTGGTATATTCCATCATTTTGTAGCTGTAGGCTCCTCAAAATGCATAACTTCGCAAGTTTTTCTGAAGTTCATGATCAAGTGGGATGGAGGGCAGGGACTATAACATGGGCTTGAGAACAGCAGAGTCAGCATGTTGCATTGTGGTGAATCCAGGAAAGAACTCTGCCAGGCATCTGAATAGTAACAGCTATTACACTACATGAGTTTCACTCTGTCTGCATCTAAAATGCAGCTATAGGGTTCTAGTCGATGCAGCCATAGGCTTCTAGTCAATGCAGCCATAGGCTTCTAGTCAATGCAGCCATAGGCTTTTAGTCAATGCAGCCATAGACTTCTAGTCAATGCAGCCATAGGCTTCTAGTCAAAACTAGTGAGGGGGCATGTACTGGTATACTGCTGTTGGTTCATCATAGTTTGTATTATAGTATATTCCATTGTCTTCTGTTTAAATTGTTTGAAACTGAGCTGATAAAAGGCTTAAGGACTGCATGATTAAGTGCCCTATTAAACCCAGGTCAATTATTTATGTAGTTACGATATCATCTCATTCTCTGACTGAGTTCACTTTTAATGAGCAATTCTCTCATTTCAAATTTCACTCTACGCAGTACGCATCTAACTTTGTCACAGGTGTGAAACGAGCTGCTAAAAAGAATCATGTTTCATTAGGTAACCACTTAGACCTGTGTCGGTTAGTCCCAAAGCTACTCTTCCAAATATTGAGGCTATAATTTTGAGGCTATAATTATCATGGCTATCACCATTAACATTACAGCAGCCAGAGGCCATTCACCCTCTCTGGTAAACACCTGGGAAAATGGAGAGACAGAGAGAGGGAGCGACAGAGAGAGGGAGCGACAGAGAGAGGGAAAGACAGAGAGATGGAGAGGGAGAGACAGAGAGAGACAGAGACAGAGAGAGACCTATATCCCCCGAATAGAATCTCCATACTTTAACGATGACAGCTTCGCCATCCTAGAGGGGGAGATCAACAATTTCCAGGCCCAGGGACATGTACTAGTCTGTGGCAACCTAAATGCCAGAACTGGACAAGAACCTGACACCCTCAGCACACAGGGGGACAAACACCTGCCTGGAGGTGACAACATTCCGTCCCCCATATGCCCCCCTAGACACAACTATCACAACATAACCAACAAAAACGGGTCACAACTCCTGCAGCTCTGTCGGACGCTGGGTATGTACATAGTCAATGGTAGGCTTCGAGGGGACTCCTATGGCAGTAGTACTGTAGACTACTTTATCACTGACCTCAACCCAGAGACTCTTAGTGGTGTCAGTGGACTGACTGAACGCTCTATCAGATCACAGCAAAATCACACTCTACTTGAACAGAGCTTTGCTCAGTCATGAGGCATCAAAGCCAAAGGAGCTGAGTACTATTAAGAAATGCTATAGATGGAAGGAGAGGAGTGTGGAAATCTACAAAAAAAACAAGTTAGGCAACAACAAATTCAATCCCTTCTAGACAATTTCCTGGACAAAATGTTTCACTGTAATAGTGAAGGTGTAAACCTGGCAGTAGAAAACCTAAACAATATATTTGACCTCTCAGCTTCCCAATCAAATCTAAAAATGTCAAGCAGACAACCTAAGAAAATTAACAACAATGACAAATGGTTTGATGAAGAATGCAAAAACCTAAGAAAAATATTGAGAAACCTATCCAACCAAAAACATAGAGACCCAGAAAACTATGGTGAATCACTAAAACAATGCAGAAATACACTACAGAAAAAGAAGTAACAGCACGTCAGAAATCAGCTCAGTGTAATTGAAGAATCCATAGAATCGAACCACTTCTGGGAAAATTTGAAAACTAAAAAAATGTATGGATAAACCAATTCTCCGATCTTTTTGGCTCTATAACAAAAAACAAACAGCAAAAACATACCATGATCAAATAGAGAGGAAGAGAGCAAGGGCGAGGGTGAGGTAGAGAGCGAGAGCAAGATTGAGATCGAAAGCGATATAGAGAGCGAGAGCAAGATAGAGAGTGAGAGAGAGCGATATAGAGATTAATAGCGAGATAGAGAGCGAGATCGAGAGAGCGAGAGAGAGAACAAGAACGAGGTAGATAGCGAGGTAGAGAGCGAGAGATCGAGATAGGGACAGCGAGTGCGAGACCGAGAGAGAGAGCGAGGTAGAGAGCGAGACCGACAGTGAGCAAGGTAGAGAGCGAGTAAGGTAGAGAGCGAGTGAGGTAGAGAGCGAGTGAGGTAGAGAGCGAGAGAGCGGGAGAGAGCGCGAGAGAGTGAGAGAGAGCGAGGTAGAGAGCGGGGTAGAGAGCGAGGTAGAGAGCGAGCAAGGTAGAGAGTGAGGTAGAGTGAGGTAGAGAGTGAGGTAGAGAGCGAGGCAGAGAGCGAGGTAGAGAGCGAGGTAGAGAGCGAGCAAGGTAGAGCGAGCGAGAGAGCGAGAGAGAGAGAGAGAGTGAGAGAGAGCGCGAGAGAGTAGAGAGCTAGAGCGAGATGGAGAGCGAGTAGAAATTGAGAGGGAGATGGAGAGCGAGTAGTAGAAGCGAGGCAGAGAGCGAGAGAAGCGAGGCAGAGGCGAGAGAGCGAAGCAGAGAGGCGAGAGAGGCGAAGCGAGAGCAAGGTAGAGAGCTAGAGCGAGATGGAGAGCGAGGTAGAAATTGAGAGGGAGATGGAGAGCGAGGTAGAGAGCGAGATAGAGATCGAGATAGAGAGCGAGATAGAGAGCGAGGCAGAGAGCGAGAGAGCGAGGCAGAGAGCGAGAGAGAGCGAGCGAGAGGCAGAGAGCGAGAGAGAGCGCGAGCCGAGGTAGAGAGCAAGTGAGGTAGACAGCGAGCGAGTTAGAGAGCGAGAAAGGTAGAGAGTGAGCAAGGTAGAGAGTGAGGTAGAGAGTGAGGTAGAGTCTGAGGTAGAGAGCGAGATAGAGAGTGAGCAAGGTAGAGAGAGAGAGAGCGAGAACAAGGTAGAGAGCGAGCGAGGTAGAGAGTGAGATAGAGAGAGAGCAAGATAGTGAGAGAGAGAGCGCGAGAGAGCGAGAGAGAGCGAGGTAGAGAGCGAGGTAGAGAGCGAGCAAGGTAGAGAGTGAGGTAGAGAGCGAGAGAGAGTGAGAGAGAGCGAGGTAGAGAGCGAGGCAGAGAGCAAGGTAGAGAGCGAGAGAGAGTGAGCGAGAGAGAGAGTGGCGAGAGAGTGGCGAGCGAGAAGAGTGGCGAGAGAGTGAGAGAGAGCAAGAGAGCGCGAGAGCAAGAGAGAGCGCGAGAGAGCAAGATAGCGAGAGAGAGAGCGAGATAGCGAGAGAGAGCGATAGAGAGCGAGATAGAGAGGTAGAAGTAAGGTAGTGAGAAGCGAGGCGAGAGAGAAGCGAAGAAGCGAGAAGGCGAGATAGTGAAGTGAGAGTCAAGCGGGAGTGGCGAAGCGAAAGCGAGAAGAAGCGGCGGAGTGAAAGCGGCGATAGAGAACAAGGTAGAAGCGGAAACAAGAGTAGAAACTAGAAGCGAGATGGAGATCGAGGTAGAGAGCGAGATAGAGAGCGAGGTAGATAGCAAGAGCGAGGTAGATAGCGAGGCAGAGAGCGAGAACGAGGCAGAGAGCGAGAGAGAGAGCGAGCGAGGTAGAGAGCGAGCGAGGTAGACAGCGAGCGAGGTAGAGAGCGAGCGAGGTAGAGAGCGAGCAAGGTAGAGAGTGAGGTAGAGTCTGAGGTAGAGAGCGAGATAGAGAGTGAGCAAGGTAGAGAGCGAGCGAGAGGTGAAGCGGCGAGGTAGAGAGTGAGTAGAAGCGAGATAGCGGCGAGATAAGCGAGCGAGCAGATAGCGAAGCGAGGCCAAGGAGAGAGCGAGGTAGAGAGCGAGAGAGAGAAGAGAGCGAAGTAGAGAGCAGAGAGAGACAGAGAGCGAGGCAGAGAGCGAGGCAGAGAGCGAGAGAGAGTAAGATAGAGAGGGCGAGATGGCGAGATAGAGAGGTAGAGAGTGAGGTTGAGCGCGCGAGAGATTGCAGCAAAGTTCTATGGGTTGCACCAGATAAAGAGAGGACAGAGGAAGAGAATGGCGGTCATACTATGTACACCACAACACACTGCTGAGACTTACTTCTCTCCCTCAGCCATCGGTGTCAGACACAGACCACATTACTTCTCTGCAGGGACGTTCTGCTCCACCAGGCAATCTCAACACAATCATGCGGCCGGTAGTGACAGTGGTTCCTTGTAGCGCTTCATTAATAGCTGGCGTAAAGGAGGATGTTATGATGAGCTACTGTAAAGTGGGTTTAGCAAACCATTGTATGCTTAACCCAAGTAGATCATGTTAAATTAATCACCTATTGTTGATTCTGAATGGACATCTATCAGTCTATCCATCCACAGTATATATTACCTGTCCCACAGACACATTTTCCCAAAGTGTATTCTCAATCCATCTGCAGTGACGCTCAGTGGTTTTCAGAAGATGTGGCCACTTTTGGGTGAGGAAGAAACAGATCGTTCTTCTTTGACACTCAGGTCACCTAACTGCATGTTAATTATGTACTGTATTACAACAAAAAGGATGATTGTTGTTTGGGTTTCCTTCTCACCATTCATGATGAGGTTCAGTTTCTCGACTGATACTCCATCTGAGAAGGATTGTCTGCATTAGTCAAAGCCCCCCCAACACACCTGAGAGGATGAGGTGTGTTTGAAAGGATATACAGGGGAAAAGCCAATAACAAAATACTATTACAACAGAGTGAAAGGTCTGGATTCAGAAAATAAGTACTGCACCATAGTTACACCATGAGCAATAGGCCCCATCGGAGGAGGGGCCTAAAGTTTAACTATGTGCATGAAGCAAAATAATCGTTTAAGCATATTTTACAGAGCGGGAAAGAAAGACTAGCCAAGAAATGTCCTTTGAAATGGCTGACAGACACTTATGTGTTGCACTCCCCCTGTCCTTAGGCTTTCAAATGCACTGTAACACCATAGCTTTGGATTCATAGACAGTTCAATCATCTTGTCTGTATCCATCAAACACTTAAACCCCTCAATGGTTTACGAGGAATAGGAATTGATTATCAAGTCAGAAGTCTCGTATAGTCTGTTTGTAGCACAACGTCAGCAAATGTAAGGATAACATGCTGTGTGGGCTACATAAGCATAAGTCATGTAAATTACGCTGGCACTGACAAACAGTAAACAGTTTCATAAAAGAAGGGATTAGAGCAAGCATAATAAAGACACCTGGAATAGTTTAACTCGTAAAACACCACACAGCAAGCACAGGAGACAGGAACCGCGCAGCATCAGAGGAAAGGAGCGAAGCGTTTAACCTCTTAGGGATCATTGAGGCGCTAGCGCTCCATTCCCGACACTACCCAGGGAAAGATAAACCGGTATTTTGGGAACAACACAGAAAAATAGGACATTCAGTCTAATCTTCAGAGCTTTTTTTCCTGTGAATTAAGCCAATTTTTGTCATCAGAGGGTTTCCTGGCAACAAGTAGGGTAAATCATGACCAAAAGCCCCCCTGTCTCTCAACAGCTGTACTGACTATGCAGAATAAGTCAGCATGTTACTCCTGCTTGGCTGGGCCTGTTTGAGGGAGAATATTTTACATGCATCATCTAAATTACTGTCAGGGGAGCCAGCACTACAGAGAGATAAAGTATGTGTCCCAATTGGCACCCAATTCCCTATATAGTGTACTAAATAGGGAATAGGGTGCCCTTTGCGACACAGCCAAGGCTGAAGTGAAGGACGGCTAGTGTAATCTTAGTAGAAAAAATAACATTTAATTGCTCACTCTTACTTGGCCTGTCCCTGGTCTCCAGGGAGGGAGAGGGAGAGCAGGCCTGCCGCAGAGGAGAACTGGATGGCCATCAGAGAGAAAGATGGCCTGGGGCAGGCTGGGCAGTGAGAGAGAGAGAGGCTTAGGGATGATTCCCAAATGGCACCCTTTTCACATTTGGGTCCTGGCCAAAAGTAGTGCACTACAGTATATAGGGAACAGGGTGCCATTAGGGACCAGCTGAGGATTAAGCCTGGGTGGAAGAACCCTTGGACACAAGGTTGTGTGATTCATACCTCTGAATTCTCCTCTATGGCCTTTACTCTCCACATCTGCAGGTTACCACTTTTTGTCATGAATCTTGTTCTAGAGGCAGCTCTGAATTCTCCTCATGGCCTTTACTTTCCACATCTGCAGGTTAGCATTTTTTGTCATGAATCTTGTTCTGGAGGCAGCTCTGCAGAGTGGTCTAGCTGACACAGCCACAACGTCATACAATTTTATTTTAAACCTAACCCTAACCACACTGCTAACCTTAATGCATAACCTTAAATTAAAAACAAAAAGCAAATGTTTCATAAATTTTTACTGGCATCTGGCCCATCTAGCAGAAATTGCTCAGTTCTGCCTCAAGGAAAAGACTCATCCCATTAAACGTCAACCTGCTCCAGATCTCTCTCTCTCTCTGTCCACACAGAAGTGTGCGTGTAGAGAACGGTGGCCATATCTCCTGGTTTAATAAGGGACTGACATTGCTGCTAACATTTGCCCTCTATTAAATGAAATTAGATTTTGATTTAATGATGATCATGTACCCACACAGATGAATAACAAATCATGTCAACTCCTTCAAATCACATCATCGCTTTAGAACAATGACCTCATACACAGTGTTTTTGCTTCATGAGAATGATATCCACCGGATCAGGCCATGTACAGCAGGTATACTCCAAACATACTGGGCGTGTCCCAAATGATACCCTATCCTCTACTGTACATAGTGCAGTACGTTTGACCAGAGCCCTATGGGACTTGATCAAGACTAGTACACTATATAGGGAACAGGGTTCACACATGTCTTTGATGTCCAGGTGTTAACTCAACGGACAAAGTAGAAAATATATTAAAGTAACCACAGGTAATCCTGCATTGTTTTCCTTCATGTCACCCTGTGTTTTCCTTTTGATTTCCACCATAAAAATCGTGGCGCAGCACCTCTCAGATCCTGCATCTCTCCCTAACTCAAAAAGGCCTACTGTGTTTTTCATCCTCTCTCCCCAACCCCAAGGGCTAAAATAATTAAAAAATAAATAAAAACAGACCCATTCCCTGAACAGAGTGCCACTAGGCCTATTCAGCAGCAGCATACTGTCATGACGTTGCCCTGTTGGTGAGGTTTATGACCCACATAAATACCTTTCTCTACAGAATGGACTCTTGGAAAGCCCTTTGTTAATATAGAGAGAGTATATTAACATCAAAAGGTTGGGGAAAAGAACAATCTTTATGTAATCCAACCAGTTGTAAGTGTCTGTTGGTACTTAAAGAATATGATGTCAGATCAGTTGTCATCTGAGACATTATTACTGATGCTGGGGCGGCAGGTAGCCTAGTGGTTAGAGTGTTGGACTAGTCACCGAAAGGTTGCAAGATTGAATCCCTGAGCTGACAAGGTAGAAATCTGTTGTTCCTGCCCCTGAACAAGGCAGTTAACCCACTGTTCCTAGGCCTTCATTGAAAATAAGAATTTGTTCTTAACTGACTTGCCTAGTAAAATAAATGATAGGACAACATACACTGTATCTTGGAAAGTCTACATATTCTAGTTATCAGATTCACATGGAGTTGTTGTGCAATTAAAATGATCAAATATGAAACTATTTGTGAAAAGATTCAAAGTACTTTTAGTTTTTAAAATTAGAGAATTGTTTTCAGAAGTAAAATATCCTCAATCTGTGGCCATGTCCACGTGAATAGGCATTGGTTGGAAATGATGAACCAACCCCTTTTCTACACTTCTATAAGAGTCCCCGTGACCCAATTCACGGCAAACTAAGCCAACCTCAGCGTGAGCTCTGGTTGCGAATGGTTGAACGACTACAACCTAACAAAATTAACAGTGTTCCCAATGACGTGAGGACTGATGTCTATACGTTTAGAAGGGCAAATTTCACTTAACATTAGAACACAATGTCAGGTTGCTGCTGCTCATCCTAATATCTTAGTAAAACAAATATAGAATCTGAAGCATTTTATGTAACTGCCTTAATGTTGCTGGACCCAAATACAAATACACATTTTCCTGCTGTATGCCATTACTCCAGCTATACTGGTATATAACACAACTTCCATTTTCTTTACCCAAACAAATCAAACAGATTTCTCAGAAATGAAACATCTAAGTCCGAGTTGAAGGCTATTGACATTCAGCAAGACAGGAACTGTCACGCCCTGATCTGTTTCACCTGTCTTGGTGATTGTCTCCACCCACCTCCAGGTGTCTCCTGTTTTCCCCATTAGTCCCCGGTGTATTTATCCCTGTGTTTCCTGTTTGTCTTGTTTTGCCAAGTCAATCAGCGGTTCTCCTAGTTCCTATTTTTCCCAGTCTGTTTTTTCCTAGACCTCCTGGTTTTGACCCTTGCCTGTCCTGACAACGAATCCGCCTGCCTGACCACTCTGCCTGTTCTGACCTCGATCCTGCCTACCGCCTTGTACTGTTTGGACTCGGACCTGTTTACTGAACCCCTGCCTGTCCTGACCTCGAGCCTGCCTATCCCCTGGTACTGTTTGGAGTCTGACCTGGTTTATGAACTCTTGCCTGTCCCCGACCTGCCTTTTGCCTACCCCTTTTGGTGTAATAAATATCGGAGCTCAACCATCTGCCTCCTGTGTCTGCATTTGGGTCTCGCCTTGTGCCCTTATAGGAAAATCACAAACAATAATCATCTTGCAGAAAAACACACATTTTCTATTTTCAGAAGGTGAGAGGCAGCTGATTCTCAGCCTCATTAGTTATTTATTGCCTCTGACGTCCGAACATCTGGTCATTCACTGCAAATAGTCCACGGATCACTGAAGCCGCCTGCATCACACCATAGAAATGTGCCCCTGAGCTTTTTGGAAATCACATTTACTGCAGCTCTGCTCTACTGCACCCAACTGCTCCGTTGATCAGCAGTCGTTCAAGGTGTTCGTGCTGTGGATTTTTCTATAGCTACACACTCCATACACTGGAAATGATGCAGTACAATGTCGATCTGTATGTTAATACTAATACACTCATCTTTTAAAGTAAACATTCACATGCTGTCTGTTATTTGACATTCTGGGTGTTTGGGAGGAAGGGATGGGTAAACAATACAAGCCTTGGTTTACTCACTAGTGTGGAACTTTCACAATGTTGCAGATAGAGAGATAATGTAGATCATGATCACATTCATTTCTGCATCCCTCTGAAAATTTCACACCATATAAAAATCCCCAGTTGGACTAACTCTGACCAAGCTGCTTAACAATTAACACACCTTAGCGCTGCAAACATGACCATTCTTGAAGAAATGGGGGAACTTGGAAGTCAAAACACAAGTGTGTTAAGATGTAGCTCTCTGAGCAATTTCACTAGCCAAATCTCCCAAAAGCAAGAAACTATTTTATTTTGGGGGGTGGATCAGCTTTAATATTGCAAATAGACTGTGGCTTTTCAACCACTCCACAAATTTCTTGTTAACACACTATTGTTTTGGCAGGTCGGTTAGGACATCTACTTTGTGCATGAAACAAGTAATTTTTCTAACAATTGTTTACAGACAGATTATCTCACTTTTATGTATTTTTTTACCTTTATTTTACTAGGCAAGTCAGTTAAGAACACATTCTTATTTTCAATGACGGCCTAGGAAAAATTGGTTAACTGCCTGTTCAGGGGCAGAACAACAGATATGTACCTTGTCACCTCGGGGATTTGAACTTGCAACCTTTCGGTTACTAGCCCAACACTCTAACCACTAGGCTACCCTGTGCTTTTAAACAGCTTGGAAAATTCCAGAAAATGATGTCATGGCTTTAGAAGCTTCTGAAAGCCTAATTGACATTATTTGAGTCAATTGGTGTACCTGTGGATTTATTTCAAGGCCTACCTTCAAATTTCAAGCCTCTTTGCTTGACATCATGGGAAAATCAAAAGAAATCAGCCAAGACCTCAGAAAAAAAGATTTTAGACCTCCACAAGTCTGGTTCATCCTTGGGAGCAATTTCCAAATGCCTGAAGGTACCACGTTCATCTGTACAAACAATAGTACACAAGTATAAACACCATGGGACCACGCAGCCGTCATACCGCTCAGGAAGGAGACGCGTTCTGTCTCCTAGCGATGAATGTACTTTGGTGCAAAAAGTGCAAATCAAACCCAGAACAACAGCAAAGGACCTTGTGAAGATGCTGGAGGAAACAGGTACAAAAGTATCTATATCCACAGTAAAACGAGTCCTATATCGACATAACCTGAAAGGCCGCTCAGCAAGGAAGAAGCCACTGCTCCAAAACCGCCATAAAAAGACAGACTACGGTTTGCAACTGCACATAGGGACAAATATCGTACTTTTTGGAGAAATGTCCTCTGGTCTGATGAAACAAAAAATATAATTTTGGGGCCATAATGACCATCGTTATGTTGGGAGGAAAAAGGGGGAGGCTTGCAAGCTGAAGAACACCATCCCAACTGTGAAGCACAGGGGTGGCAGCATCATGTTGTGGGGGTGCTTTTCTGCAGGAGGGACTGGTGCACTTCACAAAATAGATGGCATCATGAGGAGGAAAATTATGTGGATATATTGAAGCAACATCTCAAGACACCAGTCAGGAATGTAAAGCTTGATCGCAAATGTGTCTTCCAAATGGACAATGAACCCAAGCATACTTACAAAGTTGTGGCAAAATGGCTTAAGGACAACAAAGTCAAGGTATTGGAGTGGCAATCACAAAGCCCTGACCTCAATCCTATAGAAAATGTGTGGGCAGAACTGAAAAAGCGAACAAGAAGGCCTACAATCCTGACTCAGTTACATCAGCTCTGTCAGGAGGAATGGGCCAAAATTCACCCAACTTATTGTGAGAAGCTTGTGGAAGGCTAACCAAAACATTTGACCCAAGTTAAACAATTTAAAGGCAATGCTACCATATACTAATTGAGTGTATGTAATCTTTTGACCCACTGGGAATGTGAAGAAAGAAATAAAAGCTGAAATGAATCATTCTCTTTACTATTATTCTGACATTTCACATTCTTAACAGATCCTAACTGACCTAAGAAATTGAATTTTTACTAGGATTAAATGTTAGGAATTGTGAAAAACTGAGTTTCAATGTATTTGGCTAAGGTGTATGTAAACTTCCGACTTCAACTGTATATGCAGTACCAGTAAAAAGTTTGGACACACGTACTCATTCCAGGGTTTTTCAAAAATGTTAACATTTTCTACATTGTAGAATAATAGTGAAGACAAATCAAAATATATTTGGATTTGTTTAACACTTTCTTGGTTACTACATGATACTAAATGTGTTATTTCATATTTTTGATGTCTTCACTATTACTATTTGATGTCTTCCTAACTAAAATACAAAGGTTGACATAACTCAAAGCATTGAATACACGAGGACTTGTTATAAAATGAGGACTTGTTATAAATGAGGACTTGTTAACCGTTATCATCAAAATGCATAAAAAGGGTAAAATAATTATTAAAGAATAATGAGAACTTGTAATTTAATAACATATAAGGTGTCATAGCACAAACATATTGGGGTAAGAAGAAAGAGTGGAAAATGTGTCTGCTGTTTTAGACAAGCAGAGCACTACACACGTTACAGTGAATTTTTTAAACGGGGGTTGCTTATATAATGATGAATCTCCACCATTGCCTTAAACTAACATTGAGAAAATGGGCTCACACCCAGTAAACACTCTTTAATGCCACTGCTTTAGGCTACTGAAGATCAATACATCAGAGATCTGGTTATAAAATAACCATATACCATGTACTTTTTTATTTGCAATACAACACAGTGAGTATGGATTTTATTCATGATTTTCATTATGTGGAGCACAGCACCCGCTTTTATTTTACGTGCAACCATTCCTGTTATGAATGACCATGCAGAGCTTTGTGTAACATATGCCTTCTACTGGAACATTGGACATTCCCACTCTCTGTCATTTCCCATGCTTTATCATGTCAGGCAAAGCTACACAACTTTTCGACAGGTCGTCATTGTAAATAAGAATTTGTTCTAAATTGATTTACTGATTTAAATACAAAATATACAGGTATAAAAAGCATATTCAGGCTCAGATTTTGGCAAACGTTTAAGTCTGTTATTAAGTAGGCTTATAGACCAACTGTTCAGCCTACATTTTCCACTTCATATTAACTAGGCTACTTTTAATTTTAACTGTTTTAACTCGCTAGTCGAGCCCTCACCTGCTGACAAGGTAAAAATCTGTCGTTCTGCCCCTGAACAAGGCAGGGGCAGAACGATGAACACTGTTCCTAGGCCATCATTGAAAATAAGAAATTGTTATTTAACTGACTTGCCTAGTTAAATAAAGGGAAAATATAAAATAAATTATAGGACGACATAAACTGTACCTTGGAAAGGTAAAAGGTAAACATTTATTACAATATGCATCTTCTAGCGATCTATTGATATGATAGATAAGCCCTGCCTCGCCGTGTGTAAAGTGACTTGTAGGGTACTCCCGTTACTCCTATGTTAAATTGCTTAATTTACTCATAACCTGACAACTGCTGTATTATAATTTAAAAACATTTTGGATATGCTTGGTAGGTCGTTTTTAACATACTTACATGCAGTCTTAAAATCAACTACATCATACCTAAAAACACTCATTCTAAACGTAAAAATGTTAACATGAATAGATAAGACTGATTATCAGCCAAAGAGATGATTCCAACTGACATTCTTACAGTGAGGGAAAAAAGTATTTGATCCCCTGCTGATTTTGTACCTTTGCCCACTGACAAAGAAATGATCAGTCTATAGTTTTAATGGTATGTTTATTTGAAGAGTGAGAGACAGAATAACAACAAAAAAATCCTGAAAAACGCATGTGAAAAATGTTATAAATTGATTTGCATTTTAATGAGGGAAATAAGTATTTGACCCCTCTGCAAAACATGACTTAGTACTTGGTGGCAAAACCCTTGTTGGCAATCACAGAGGTCAAACGTTTCTAGTAGTTGGCCACCAGGTTTGCACACATCTCAGGAGGGATTTTGTCCCACTCCTCTTTGCAGATCTTCTCCAAGTCATTAAGGTTTCGAGGCTGACGTTTGGCAACTCGAACTTTCAGCTCCCTCCACAGATTTTCTATGGGATTAAGGTCTGGAGACTGGCTAGGCCACTCCAGGACCTTAATGTGCTTCTTCTTGAGCCACTGCTTTGTTGCCTTGGTCGTGTGTTTTGGGTCATTGTCATGCTGGAATACCCATCCACGACCCATTTTCAATGCCCTGGCTGAGGGAAGGAGATTCTCACCCAAGACATGGCCCCGTCCATCGTCCCTTTGATGCGGTGAAGTTGTTCTGTCCCCTTAGCAGAAAAACACCCCCAAAGCATAACGTTTCCACCTCCATGTTTGACGGTGGGGATGGTGTTCTTGGGGTCATAGGCAGCATTCCTCCTCCTCCAAACACGGCGACTTAAATTGATGCCAAAGAGCTCCATTTTGGTCTCATCTGAACACAACACTTTCACCCAGTTGTCCTCTGAATCATTCAGATGTTTATTGGCAAACTTCAGACGGGCATGTATATGTGCTTTCTTGAGCAGGGGGACCTTGCGGGCGCTGCAGAATTTCAGTCCTTCACGGCGTAGTGTTACCAATTGTTTTCTTGGTGACTATGGTTCCAGCTGCCTTGAGATCATTGACAAGATCCTCCCGTGTAGTTCTGGGATGATTCCTCACCGTTCTCATGATCATTGCAACTCCACGAGGTGAGATCTTGCATGGAGCCCCAGGCCGAGGGAGATTGACAGTTCTTTTGTGTTTCTTCCATTTGCGAATAATCGCACCAACTGTTGCACCTTCTCACCAAGCTGCTTGGCGATGGTCTTGTAGCCCATTCCAGCCTTGTGTAGATCTACAATCTTGTCCCTGACATCCTTGGAGAGCTCTTTGGTCTTGGCCATGGTGGAGAGTTTGGAATCTGTTTGATTGATTGCTTCTGTGGACAGGTGTCTTTTATACAGGTACCAAGCTGAGTGTGCTCCTAATCTCAGCTCGTTACCTGTATAAAAGACACCTGGGAGCCAGAAATCTTTCTGATTGAGAGGGGTCAAATACTTATTTCCCTCATTAAGATGCAAATCAATTTATAACATTTTTCACATGCGTTTTTCTGGATTGTTTTGTTGTTATTCTGTCTCTCAATGTACAAATAAATCTACCATTAAAATTATAGACTGATCATTTCTTTGTCAGTGGGCAAACGTACAAAATCAGCAGGGGATCAAATACTTTTTTCCCTCACTCTAACTAGCTAGCTAACCCTGCTTTTAAGATGCCAATATGCTGTTGCGTACCGTTTTGCAGTGGTGGAAAAAGTACCCAATTGTCATACTTGAGTTAAAGTAAAGATACCTTAAAAGAAAATGACTCAAGTAAAAGTGAAAGTCACCCAGAAAAATACTACATGAATAAAGTCTAAAAGTATATACTAAAATATACTTAAGTATCAAAAGTAAATGTAATTGCAAAAATATTCTTAAGTATCAAAAGTAAAAGAATAAATCATTTAAAATTGCTTATTAAGCAAACCAGATGGCACAGTTGAATTTTTTTTATGGATAGCCAGGTGCACACTCCAACACTCGGGCATAATTTACAAACGAAGCATTTGTGTTTAGTGAGTTCGTCAGATCAGAGTCAGTAGGATAGACCAGGGATGTTCTCTTGATAAGTGAGTGAATTGGACCATTTTCCTGTCCTGCTAAGCATTCAAAATGTAACAAGTTATTTTGGGTGTACGGAGTAAAAAGTACATTATTTTCTTTAGGAATGTAGTGAAGTAAAAGTTGTCAAAAATATCAATAGTAAAGTACAGATACCTCAAAAAACTACTTAAGTAGTACCTCTACTTAAATACTTTAGACCACTGCCATTTTGTTTGAACAAAAGTAGGAAATTAAGTTATCAACTGCTCAAGGACCAGGTTAGAAGAACCTGACGCTTTCAGGCCACTATGCCGTGATGATGGAAAGCTGTGGGCTACGGTTACTCGATTTAGTTGTGTGTGTTGGAAGCACTTCATCACCGATCGCTAGCATTTGTTTGTATCTCACTAGCTATGTGTATTGCACAAAGCTTGCTAGTTAGCTTGTAGTAAGGACTAGTGAGCTGTAGCCGTCCAAGTAACAGCTACAATATTCTGCTGCATTTGGATTTATGAAAACCTGGAGATTCCTCCATGTAGCTGTAGATATTGCCATAGGCTACTTGGGCCATTGGGTAGGGTTGTTTCCCCAGCTGGTCTCCCGCAAGTTGAAAGGACATATAGGCAAGACTGGCAAAATGTACTTTTCTAAATACCTAGACCGTTCAAAGGCAGGTAAAGACTGGAAGTAATTATGCGACATATGTAAAACAAGCTAATTAGATTGAGGCGCCCGGGGAACAGTGGGTTAACTGCCTTGTTCAGGGGCAGAACGACAGAACGACACGCTTACTCCTTTTTTTCTTTATTTTTAATATTTTCTACACTTTAGAATAATAGTGAAGACATCAAAACTATGAAATTGTAGAATAATAGTGAAGACATCAAAACTATGAAATAACACATATGGAATCCTATAGTAACCAAAAAAAGTGTTAAACAAATCAAAATATATTTTATATTTGAGATTCTTCAAAGTAGCCACCCTTTGCCTTGATTACAGCTTTGTACACTCTTGGCATATTCTCTCAACCAGCTTCATGAGGTAGTCACCTGGAAAGCATTTCAATTAACAGGTGTGCCTTGTTAAAAGTTAATTTGTGGAATTTCTTTCCTTCTTAATGCATTTGAGCCAATCAGTTGTGTTGTGACAAGGTAGGGTGGTATACAGAAGATAGCCCTATATGGTAAAATACCAAGTCCACATTATGGCAAGAACAGCTCAAATAAGCAAAGAAAAACAACAGTCCATCATTACTTTAAGACATGAAGGTAAGTCAATCTGGAAAATTTCAAGCACTTTGAAAGTTTCTTCAAGTGCAGTCGCAAACCCCATCAAGCGCTATGATGAAACTGGCTCTCATTAGGACCGCCACAGGAAAGGAAGACCCAGAGTTACCTCTGCTGCAGAGAATACGTTCATTAGAGTTACCAGCCTCAGAAATTGCAGCCCAAATAAATACTTCACAGAGTTCAAGTAACAGACACATCTCAATATCAACTGTTCAGAGGAGACTGCGTGAATCAGGCCTTCATGGTCAAATTGCTGCACAGAAACCACTACTAAAGGACACAAATAAAAAGAAGAGACTTGCTTGGGCCAAGAAACACTAGCAATGGACATCGGACAGATTTCCACCAGTTTTTTGGTCTGGTGAATCCAAATTTGCGATTTTTGGTTCCAATCGCCATGTCTTTGTGAGACGCAGAGTAGGTGAATGGATGATCTCCGCATGTGTGGTTCCCACTGTGAAGCATAGAGGAGATGTGATGGTGTGGGGGTGCTTTGCTGGTGACACTGTTGGTGATTTATTTAGAATTCAAGGCACACTTAACCAGCAAGGTTTCCACAGCATTCTGCAGCGATACGCCATCCCAACTGGTTTGCGCTTAGAGGGACTATCATTTCTTTTTCAACAGGACAATGACCCAAAACACACCCCCAGAGTGGGTAAGAGCTATTTGACCAAGGAGAGTGATGGAGTGCTGCATCAGAAGACCTGTCTCAACGTCAACAGTGAAGAGGCGACTCCGGGATGCTGGCATTCTAGGCAGAGTTCCTCTGTCCAGTGTCTGTGTTCATTAGCCCATCTTAATCTTTTATTTTTATTGGCCAGTCTGAGATAATGCTTTTTCTTTGCAAATCTGCCTTGAAGGCCAGCATCCCGGAGTGGCCTCGCCACTGTTGACGTTGAGACTGGTGCTTTGCGGGTACTATTTAATGAAGCTGCCAGTTGAGCAAACTAGACACTCTAATGTACTTGTCCTCAGTTGTGCACCGGGGCCTCCCACTCCTCTTTCTATTCTGGTTAGAGCCAGTTTGCGCTGTTCTGTGAAGGGAGTAGTACACAGCATTGTACGAGAACTTCAGTTTCTCGCATGGAATAGCATTCATATCTCAGAACAAGAATAAATTGACGAGTTTCAGAAGATAGGACTTTGTTTCTTGCCATTTTGAGCCTGTAAACGAACCCACAAATGCCGATGCTCTAGATACTCTACTAGTCTAAAGAAGGCCAGTTTTATTGCTTCTTTAATCAGAACTACAGTTTTCAGCTGTGCTAACATAATTGCAAAAGGGGTTTCTAATGATCTGGTTGCTGTCAAATTTCTTTACACGGAGGAGGGAGATTTGCACGAACCACGTAATGTAAGTGGCAACGATGAGTCGAAATCCATGACTTAACAATAATTAGGCTTTGACACATTCATTCATTCATTTTCTTTTGCGTGTTTACATAACAAGCCACGCAGAGTCGTGGTGCATAGTAGGCTATTTACTGTGCGTCGATTGGCTAGTTTATAAAAGGTGTCGAACAGACTGAATAAAGTCAATCTTCATGCCTTTGCCATTCATAAATCATGCCATGTGGTTATATGTCAATGGGGACAAGTAAACCAAATGATTTCTTAGGTTTCCTTTCCTACAATGTCGGGGCTTGCCAGATAGTGTCGCTAAAGTGAGTGACTCGTCTTTTCAGTAAGTGTAGCCAGAGGCAGAACTAGAGAGGCGAAAAATCTCCCTCCAGCAGGTGGTGTTTTTTGTTGTTGTTGTTTTTTGCACACCAAGCAAGGAGTTTTGTATGGAGGCCAATGAGAGTGTAGAAGTTGGTCAACAAAAAAACTATTTATTTTCTATGTGATTGAATAGAAGTTTCCTAATGCTTAGGTTGGTACGAGTGTAAGTAGGACACGTGACATCCCCGCAACATTGAGAAAATAACACTTAATATCTGAGTTGTCTCTAGGTGGCTGTGTATATTCATGGCATGAGGCTAGTAGCATAGCATTTCTCCATTGTATACAGGCGGTTGACATCAACAACAAATATATATTTTTTTAATATTCAAATAATGAGATGTATCCACCAATCCAAAGAAAGGATAGGCGGGAGCTAGACAGCCCGTCGTGCCGCTTTGTTGACAACAACTCCCATTGTTAGGGCGGAGACACAAGTCTCTTGTCAGTATATCCATAATCATTGGTGTAGCCTACCGAATCGCAGAGAGTAATTCATTTGGCTGCCTAATTTGCATAGGCTACTGGTAGGCAGTAGCGGTGCATTGGTAAAAACACTGGGGAAGCCAAGCCCCCACAAAAAAGACATATTACAACCTATGTTGGGATAATTGTGTTTTTTGCTCTATAAATGGTTAGTTCACATGCCTTGCCACCATTATATATAGGCCTAAAGACGAGACAATAAGACAGTGACAGAATAAGCTAAACCACACCTTTGTTTTATCACAAAACCAGAGAGCAAACTCTATCCGGTGAAGTCGACGAAGCATATTGCATGTAACAAACAGTTACATGACCTACAGCAAGGCCAAGCAAGTTAATGTTTCCGACATTTTCGGACTACTAAACAACTATTGATTTAGAACCACGGAGAGCAACCGCATGTCGCAAAGAAAACAGTAGCTGTCTCCACTATTCCAGCACCATTTCAAATTCAACATCATCAAATCACCTATGCTTAGTCTAAAACAGTGACAGCTAAAAGATACCAAAAAGTATTTAGTCCAATCAACATAAGCTAAATATGATGTGGCTGTCCATGGTTCTGATTTCTCTGTGTGTGTGTGCACCCGTAGAAAAACATGTTGACCCACCTGACTTGTAGAGAAACGCCAATGCCATGATAGGCTATTATTTTGTATTATTTTGTTTTATCAAGGGAGGCAAAATGCTCACTTTCTTCACTTACATTCAATGCTATGGGTGGCAACAATTTCATACTCTTTTTGACCAGACAGCATCAGATAGGCTACACATACAGAGACAGAGGGGCGCTGTTTTTCTTGCTCAGATGCTTTCTCTGGTGAGATACATTCAGCCTCTTGCGAATTGAAGGAAAATTAAACGAAAGATATATAAAATAATTCTTTTTTTTCTTAGGTACTTTTTTGGGGGGGAGCCTGGCTTCCCTTGGCAACCATGAATACATGCCACTGCTGGTAGGCTTTTTGGTGATTATCTGCAGATAAATTATGGAAACATTCAATGAAGATGGTAAATCATCACTGCAGAAACAATAGGTAGTGGGGAGCCTCATGCTGTTCCAAATATCATCATAAGGGCCCTAACGGAATCCAGGCATTAAAACAGAATTCAACATTATAAAAAAATGGATTGACCTTAGTAGGGAATCAACTAAACATATTGAACGTTTATTAATTTGCCCAAGTTCATCATAAGACGAATGGAATGCAATGCATCAGTAATTCGTATTTCCTGCAACAAAACCTTTCATTTATTTTTCAAAATGTGAGGTATTTACTTAATTTTTCTGTTTTAATGTGGCAATTCAGATTTTGCAAGAAAACTGAAAAATAATGCTTTAATCTCAAGAGAAGACAGGTTAAATGTTAACTTGTTAGGGAGTAGCAGCTGAGGGGTCGGTTTTGGAGAGTCTGGCGTGCATAAAGTAAAATGCTTGCCACTCAGGCTCAGAAAATAGGATATGCACATAATTAATACTATTGGATAGGAAACACTCTGAGGTTTCCAAAAGTGTTAACATTTTATCTGTGAGTGTAATAGAACTCATTTGGCAGACAAAAACCAGAGAAATTTCCATCCGGAAATGTCATTCTGGTGGTTTATGGCTCACTTAGAGACTGCCTATTGAAAAGTGTTTATACCAGGACACTGAATGTAGTACCTATTGCTTCCACTGGATGTCAGCAGTGTATAGGTAAAGTTTAAAGGCAATCGGAACCATTGTGTTCAATCGGTAGAGGTTTTAGTCAGAGGAGCTATTTTTCAGTTGCACGTTTTTGGGCGCACGTTTGGCTGAGCGGTCCACTTTATTTGACTTATGTAACGTTTAGGTGACCATCCAAGTGAAAGATTATCACTTTTATTCATAAAAGATAAGCTAAGGATGCATTTTATTTGTTTTTTATTTTGTTGAGGGAAAGTTTATAGGTTTAGTTGAACGCGTTCTCGTCACGTTGGATTTTCTGAACATAAGGCGCCAACCAAACTGAGATTTAAGGAAATAATAAATTGCTTTTTCTAACCAAATACCCATGGATTGTCTTCGTTGGACACTTAGGAAGCCCTCTGCAGAAGTTCTACAAAAGGTAAGGCACAGGTTTTCCCTGTGAAATGCATTTTCTATCGACCGCGCTGGCTAAAGATTTCATGGTTATGGAAAATATTGAAGGTGCTACCCTCAAACAATCAAATGTAGTGCTTTTGCCGTAAAGCCTTTTTGAAATCCGACAATGCTGTGATATTGCCAAGAAGCAGAGCTTTTGATGAGTATGAAACACTTGTATATTGGTGCATTTTTAATAATTCAATTTTTGGATTTCACCTGGTAGTGTCACCTGGTAAATCACCTTGCTGCTCCCCAAGAAGTTAAGGTTTAATGTTCTCTTACTTAGAAAATAGTCCTGATCATATAGGCCTAGACAAGATCCAAAACTACTAAAAATACATTTTCAGTAATAAAAATTGCAAAGTAATATTTCTACACAACGCCACAATTTCTTTCCAATCTGGGAAGTAAACTCAATAAAGTACTCAATCATTTTGTCAAGACACTAGACACTAGAATTTACTAAAGGCACCAAAATAGATCTCCCCAGCCCGGGGATGCCAGGCCGTCTACTTTTTCTATTTGGTTGGCTACTCTATGTACTTTTGCAAAACACTTTAGTCTATCCTTCCAAGAGTCTGTTGATGTTTCATTAGAAATAATGTGATTACCAGTCAGAGGTGCTATGTTGCTGTGTTTCAAGGTAAATACACTCACACAAGCTGAGCCAAGGTTCATGGTATTGCTGTAAGTCTTAGCGCAGAGGGAGTTCCATGTACCGTGATGAAAACGTATAAATAAAGCCTCAAACAGCCTTCTAATTGCTGTAAGCAGCTCTTCCCCTTAAGGTGGACTTTTAGAAGAGAAGAGACATTTGCATAAATGTGCACAGACCACAATTTCAAGCGTCTAGTAGCCTAAACCAGGGTTTCCCAAACTCGGTCACCAGTATTGGTGTACTGTATGGTTTATGGTATTGGTGTACTGTATATAACACAACACAGCTGATTGAAATAATCAAAGCTTGATGAGTTATTTGAATCAGCTGTGTAGTGCTAGGGCAAAAACTAAAACGTCCAGGACAGAGTTTTGGAAGTCATGGCCTAAACCATACAGTACACAGTATTGGTAACATTTGTGATGTAAGAAGTGAATTGAAGTGAATTGACTAGGATGTTAGGGGATCAATGATTTCTCTAAACTGATATCTCTGTGGCAGATGGCCATAAAAAGTTATTTGAGGGGTGACGATGGCTGCTTCATGGCATTGCTGCTTGCTACTAACAGTTTTAATCATCCAAACCACCACAGAAATCCCTTGAACAAATAACAATTCAGGAAGAAAAAAATAGACTTTGTTGCTGCTGAGCTGGATTGGTCCTATTAAAGTATGTGTGCTGTCAGAGATTTGTTGGAATGAACTGTGTGCCCTTGTCTGTGGCAGGTCACTACTGAGCTATATCAATAATTCAGTTGGCAGCTAGACACCCTTCCCTGTTATGAAACAAATCTGGTTAACATTCCCGCCAACACACTCTGGTCTCCCTACTACTACTATGTGTTATTAGCATCTCTCTGGGTTCCCAGCTTGGGTTTTGGAGATGATCAAACTACTGTACATGTGAAAGCCATCTCCTGGAAGTTGCAAATTAAGGACATAGGAAGTGGATAGTAGACAGAATAACTTCTGAGGAGTGAGTTTTTCATTACTGTAGATCTTCTGAAAAAGCTCATGCGTCTAAAGGAAAGCTCCTACTATGGATACAGTATAGTGCACAATCTGTGCTGTACAGGTCTATAGGAAAGTGGAGAGGCTCTTTGTTCGTCCTAGCAGTATGCCTTTTCCCTATATGTCTCCAGCTCATTCCCAAACAGCCGGGAGCTGTCAGTAGAACGGTAGCGAGAGAGGGAGCAAGAGAGAGGGGGCAAGAGAGACAGAGAGAGAGAGAGTGAGAGAGAGATAGAGAGGGGGGGCGAGAGCAAGGGGGCGAGAGAGGGCAATGGAGCGAGAGAGGGCGAGAGAGAGGTAGGCGAGAGAGAGGTGGGCGAGAGAGAGAGAGGTGGGCGAGACAGAGAGGGCGAGGGGGAGTAAGAGAGGGTAAGACAGAG
Source organism: Brachymystax lenok tsinlingensis (assembly GCA_030435695.1). NCBI lineage: Eukaryota > Metazoa > Chordata > Actinopteri > Salmoniformes > Salmonidae > Brachymystax > Brachymystax lenok. The sequence continues at coordinate 17,768,506 of CM059807.1, read as the reverse complement.
AGGGGGGCGAGGGCTTGACAGAGAGGGGGGGTGAGCGAGACAGAGGGGGTGAGGCGAAAGAGAGAGGCGAGAGATGGGCGAGAGAGAGAGGGGGCGAGAGATGGGCGAGAGAGAGAGGGGGCGAGAGATCTCGAGAGAGAGAGAGAGAGCGAGAGATGGAGTGGCAATGAGAGGGGCGAGAGAGAGAGAGAGAGAGAGAGGGGGGGCCTAGACAGAGGGGGTGAAAGAGAAGGCGAGAGAGAGAGGGCAAGAAAGAGAGACAGAGGGCAAGAAAGAGAGAGAGAGAGGTGGGCGAGAGAGAGAGGCGAGGGAGAGAGGTGGGTGAGAGAGAGAGGTGGGCGAGAGGGGAGGCGAGTAAGGGGGCGAGAGCAAGAGGCGAGAGAGGGCAATGGAGCGAGAGAGGCGAAGAGAGAGGTAAGCGAGAGAGAGGTGGGCGAGAGAGAGGTGGGCGAGACAGAGAGGCGAGGGGAGGGAGTAAGAGAGGTAAGACAGAGAGGGGGCGAGGGCTTGACAGAGAGGGGGTGAGCGAGACAGAGGGGGTGAGGGCGAAAGAGAGAGAGGCGAGAGATGGGCGAGAGAGAGAGGGGCGAGAGATGGGCGAGAGAGAGAGGGGGCGAGAGATGCGAGAGAGAGAGAGAGGGGGGCAGAGATGGGTGGCAATGAGAGAGGCGAGAGAGAGAGAGAGAGAGAGAGAGAGAGGGGGCCTAGACAGAGGGGTGAAAGAGAAGGGGCGAGAGAGAGAGGCAAGAAAGAGAGAGAGGGCAAGAAAGAGAGAGAGAGAGGGGTGGGCAGAGAGAGAGAGGAGAGAGAGAGAGGTGGGTGAGAGAGAGAGGAGAGGTGGGCGAGAGGGGGAGGCGAGTAAGAGAGGGCGAGACAGAAAGGGGGCGAGGCGAGACAGAGAGGGGGTGAGCGAGACAGAGGGTGAGGCGAAAGAGAGAGAGCGAGAGATGGGAGAGAGAGAGAGGCGAGAGATGGGCGAGAGAGAGAGGCGAGAGATGGGCGAGAGAGAGAGGAGAAGCGAGAGAGAGAGGAGGAGGCGAGAGAGAGAGAGAGAGAGAGAGAGAGAGAGAGAGAGAGAGAGAGGGAGAGAGAGAGAGAGAGAGAGAGAGAGAGAGAGAGAGAGAGAGAGAGAGGGGGCTAGACAGAGGGGTGAAAGAGAAGAAGAGCGAGAGAGAGGCAAGAAAGAGAGAGAGAGGCAAGAAAGAGAGAGAGAGGGGGAGGCGAGAGAGAGAGGCGAGGTAGAGAGAGGTGGGTGAGAGAGAGAGGTGGGCGAGAGGAGGCGAGTAAGAGAGGCGAGACAGAGAGGGGGGCAGGGCTTGACAGAGAGGGGGTGAGCGAGACAGAGGGGGTGAGAGGCGAAGAGAGAGAGAGGGGAGAGAGAGAGAGAGAGAGAGAGAGAGAGAGAGAGAGAGAGAGAGAGAGACAGAGAGACAGAGAGACAGAGAGACAGAGAGGTGGGCGAGACAGAATGGGGGTGAAACAGAGGGGGGAGGCGAAGAGAGATGGGCGAGAGAGAGAGAGAGGGGGCTAGACAGAGGGGGCCCGAAAGAGAAGGGCGAGAGAGAGAGAGAGAGAGGGCGAGAGAGAGAGAGTGCGAGAAAAGAAAAGGAGAGGGAAAAGGAGCGAGAGGGAGAGGAGAGGGAAAAAGAGCGAGAGGGAGAGGGGGGCGAGGGCAAGGATGGCGAGGGAGACAAAGGGGGCAAGAGAGGGGCGAGAGAGGGGGCGGGCGAGAGAGAGAGAGAGGGCGAGAGAGAGAGGGTGAGAGAGAGGGATAGAGAAGTAAAGAAAGGGAGAGGGAGAGGAGAGGGAAAATGAGCGAGAGGGAGAAGCCGAGATAGGCAGGGAAGCGGAACACTGCTCAACTCGATGTGCCACTCTGATAAGATCCAGGGAGACCTCCCTTCTCCTCTCCAGACTTGGACGAGGATGACGATGGTAACCTTTCCTGTCAATGACATCCCAGAACAGCAGGGGATTCGGGAGACATTATGTACAACTACTTTAAAATTAGTACCGTTCTTCCTATGGTCTCCATTGTCTTCCTAAGGTGCCACATCTGTAAGGATCAAGTTAGCTGTGTGACTATTTAATTCTCACTGAGTTGATGTGCTGTTATAATACCTTTCCCCTGTAACTGGCTAGCTAGGAGATGTACTTTATGTGAATATGTCTGGATCGTTTATCGTAGCAGAGAGTAAACAGAAATGTATATCGAAGTGGTTTTTGATGACAAGTCAACAGCTTGAATTAATGGAATAAATGCATTACAATGCAAATCACGTATGAAATCACATATCGTCTGACTGATAACAAGACGGTAGGCCTAGCTGAGTCATATTGAAATTGCATCGAAGCTCTTGAGGGAGCATCCAACACATTATTCATAAATGAACATTGAAAACTATTTGACACACCTTGCTGTTAGCAGACGGGCCTTGCGGCATCTCAAATGGCACAGGGTTAAAAGCAGTGAACTATAAAGGGAATAGGGTGTAATTTGGGAATCATCTCCTGTTCCAGTTTAAATGAAATCCACAAGGGTAAACCAGGTCCAACAGAGCCCACTATATTAGCTTGTTAACGAAATCCCAGTGCGTTGCTTTTTAATGAAACCATCCAGGAGGCCAATTGCCCATAACTAATTATAATATGCTAATCAACCAAAGTGGTGGAGAGAGCAGAAGACTGATTTTACTGGTCTCTGGATTTTCATTTCTTATTTCAGTCTGTGTGCAAATTGTTTCAAAAGTGATTAATGGTTGTAATTAAGGGCTAAAATATTACGTAATCTTTAATGTGGCTGCTACTGGAACCTTCATTAATAACGAGTAATTCTTTATATACTGAACAAAAATATAAACGCAACATATGAAGTGTTGGTCCCATGTTTCATGATCTGAAATAAAAGATCCCAGAAATAGCTTATTTCTCTCAAATTTTGTACACAGGTCTGTTTACATCCCTGTTAGTGAGCGTTTATCATTTGCCAAGATAATCCATCCACCTGACAGGTGTGGCATATCAAGAAGCTGATTAAACAGCATGATCATTACACAGGTGCACCTTGTGCTGGGGACAATAAAAGGCCACTCTAAAATGTGAAGTTTTGTCACACAACACAATGCCACAGATGTCTCAAGTTTTGGCTCACAAGTGGGTAGACCCATCCTCACCCATAACTGCGCCCCTGCCCAGTCATGTGAAATCCATAGATTAGGGCCTAATGAATTTATTTAAATTGACTGATTTCCTTATATGAACTGTCACTGAAATTGTTGCATGTTGTGTTTATATTTTTGTTCAGTATACATTATATACATGAGCCTATACCTAGTCTCTTCATGTAAGAGCTAAACTATGAAGTAAATCTAATGTTTCTTTAAAGGGATACTTCAGAATTTTGGAAATTAGGCCATTTACTTACTTCCCCAGAGTCAGATGAACTCGTGGATACAATTATGTCTCTGTGTCCAGTATGAAGGAAGTTGAAGGTAGTTTTGTGAGCCAATGCTAACTAGCGTTAGCACAATGACTGGAAGTCTATGGATATCTGCTAGCATGCTCATTTATCTCATGCTCTCATCTCTCTGCAGGAGACATACAGTGTTATATATGTTTGGAACATCAAATCGCAGTATCGAATCGCAATACATATTGTATCGTGAGATCCCTGGCAATTCCCAGCCCTTTGATATTGAAAAGTAAAAAATCCTTGAGATCCTCATTTTGAAAGTCTGCAGGAAATAGGAGGGAAATGTCAACTTTGTTGGTTCTGCCTCTATCTCTCCCCCTCTGCCTACAGAGACTTTGCAGTCCAATCAATTTAGCGTATAATTATCATTCCAAAAGAAGATTCTCACTCTGGTAAGTGTTGCTTCCTTCGTTCCTAGTATCGCGATACTGGTATCGTGACAACATTACTAAGTAGGGCTACAGCCGAGGCATGGTTCATTGGTTAATACATAGTCAATGACCCTCCTAAATAAAGCATGTGGCAAGGCTACACTCCAGTGAGGAAATGGCACACCAAGATTGACCTCGTCATTGCAATGGTGTACGATTTACCTAATTGAGATTCAATTTGTGCCATGGAACTATTAACAGGCCTGGCCAGACAAACAGGCACGGACCAACTCCCAATGGCACAAGGCTATGCTGCGTGTTTAGTTGTTTATAAGCCTCAATCTCCCAATTGCATACCATCCGCATAAGTGCCTTCCAAATCAACATATACACAAGTATCCATATACTATTTTCCTAATTAAGCATGTTCATTAGACTAGTGACAATTAGCCATGGGCAATCAGCTTCTGAGGTAGTACAGGAGGTATCATGTTGCATCTCCATTCTCCCATTACTGTGTAAGGCCATTAGTTGGAGCGAGTTGTTTGGGGCCAGGGCTGTTTGTTGCACTGCAATCAGGCATAGTCAGCCACTGTAGCACACAACAGGGATGGCACCCTGTTCCCTATAAAGTGCACTACTTTTGACTAGGCCCCATTGGGAAGAGGGTGCCATTTGGAACGCAGACAAGGACCGACAACGGTCCTAGAGCTTGATAGGCACTTTACACTTGACAGTCACACTTCAGGATGGGGATACTTCAATGTTAATGATCATGAAACACAGCGGTTCCTTTTAGAAACAACCTAACTGTTCATGCGGAAAGCACATACTTTATTGCCTCAGAGCAAATTGCTGCAGCTACAGATGAAGCATCTTCATTTGATCAGCCTGTTGCATGATAACTTTCCTGCAATGCAAGACACAATAAACTGTAGTGTATTTGAGGTTTAAAAAAATCTTTGAAGTTTGTAATTTCCACTTTGAAATTTCAGACTTGATTTTCCCATACGAAAAGTGTATCAACCCCTACAAAACAAAATAATTAACTCCTTCACTCACTAGTTCCATAAAATATATCTGTATACAAATTCATCAATGCACTTGTAAAATCCTTCAGCAGGGCTTTGGGTGAAGTCTGTGTATCACAAATATATATATAATGTAAAGGGACAATTTCTACATTTAGTAATAATGATGATGCACTGACACTATGCAGATAGAATTCCCTGATACCACCATTGCCCATCTAATAATATAATTCACATTGCCTGTTGCTACAGGAATATTTTCCTGCTGTAGCAAACTGGCTCAAATGAAGATCCTACATCTGCACTGCCAACAATGGTTGTTGCACAACAAGCAGTCTCTTCAGGTAAATCAAAGCTTTACGCATGAGATAGAGATGCACAAACTGTTTGACAATCAAATCTGAATCTCAGTAACTTTGACGGTTATTTGTTAGAACTAATCAACCATGCTTCCAAAATACCATTCAAACCCTCAGAAATATCAACAATGTTTTCATTGCCCAAATCCAAACCAAGTAGCATGGGGGGGAGGGGTCTGTATAGATGGATGGGAAACAAACATTTCACAACCGGAAGTTGATCCTTTTTCATTGCTTATCAATTCTGACGCAAATCAGTTTTTTCCCGTTTCCCAGTGTGATGTATCACAGATAGGATGTGGGGACAGCCTGGGGCTTAAACACCTCTATGATGGACCATACATAATGAGATAGGACTTATCCCTCTCAGAAGCAGCAGTAGCAGCAGAAGTACAGTACAGTCCAGCCAGGCAACCTTGGGTGTTTCTCAAATGGCACCCTATTCCATTTAGAGTCCATTACTTTTCACCAGAGCCCTATGGGCCCTGGTCAAAAGTAGTACACTATAAAGGAAATAAGGGGCCATTTAGGATGCAGCCCTAATTAAACCAGCCACAGTGGTTACTGGCTGAGCTGGGAGTAGTTTGCATTCCTCTTAGCCAACCACCAACCTTTAACCCCCACCCAGACCCCCTTCCTCATGTGGAGCATAGCTGGTCGTTTCTGGGAGCAGTATTGACTGATCAACCTGAAAAGGGAATTTAAAGCAGGTTCCTGGAAACCGAAGGCTAAAAACATCAATCACCCTGGGCTGGGCCTGCTTCAAATTCCAACATCAAAAAAGTAACCTTTTGGACTGATCTCTGATCATATAATGGATTTCAGCACAGTGAGACTGACGTGTGTAATGGGTTCCTACTATACACTCTCCCTCCTCAGGCTTCCTTCCCGACGGAGTGTTCTATACGTTTGCCAAGGCTCCTAAAACCAAGTCCTCAGAAGCCACTTCAGACCTAAAATTGACTTCAGACTAACTCAACAAAAAAATAAGAAATATCTGAAATGATCCAAAATTGCTCATTAATATCATCTATTTCCTCAGTCTTCTGTTTTATCCAATCATCCTTGCTAAGATGTAGAAATTGATTTTGTTCATGGCTCTGAAGTTCAATGCTAACAGGCACATTCATACTGACATTTTTATTCACTGCATTCATTGGGTGTGGCCATCAGGAACAGCAGCAGAAATCATTCTACTTCTTTATTAACAGAAGATGATTCTAGGTTGTTGTGCGCCGTAAAAGATTGGTTCCACATTGGAATCAAATTAACCGAAATGGAGCCCATGACAGTATTGTGAATATGCTTTTAAAAAAAGATTTATGGAACAATTTCTTCCTATTCATCCAGTTAAGTGAGTGTCTGGTACATGTGTTAGGTTGCTAGACAGTGGCCATTCATTTGCAGCACTTAATCTAGAAGAGGACAGAGCACAGAATTCAATTAGCTCGTCAAATAAGCCAGATGACAAATCCATCATGTCCATGACACCGGCAGTCTGGCTTTCTTCTCCTAAAATATTCAGATAGAAAATGATGTTTTACACTCTGTTTCATTGCCATGTCTTGAGCTAATAATTATAAATTAGAATTTGTAATTAATACAGATCAGATTCATATGCAATTTGAATACATTTATTCATCACACTTGCCAAACATGGTATATGGTCCCTCAGTGAAATAAAGTTTAATGTGAAGATACAGAGCTGACATTTGCTACAGATGCAGCAATTTAATTTGACCTTGCTTCTCACAGCAGGACAATAATCATTATTATGTGGATTAAATTAATGGACATTTTTGTAGGGGTTGATACATTTTTCATTAGGTCAAATCAAGTCTGAAATGTTAAATTGTAAATTACAAACTTTAGCAACCCTTTACAAAACCTTGAATTCACTCCAATTGTCATTTCCTGCAGCGCAGGAAACATTTCTGTAACAGAGTGATCAAATTAAGATCGTTTCTAAACAGATCTGGTAAGTATCACAACATACAAAGAGCCCCTAGCAGTGGGTAACATACATTTGTAAGCAGAGATAAGATTTGATGAAGGCTGAGATCAGATGTTTTTGTACGATGCCATTAATACTGCCCAAAGTATCAATAAACTTCAAACAACCAAATGAAGCATTCAACATTTTCAACCACAAAATTAAGATTGATTAGCTAATTTGATGAACATATTTGCATCTACTTCAAACTGATGATTCACTGAAGATGCTTGGGGTGCAGCTAAAGTACCCTTCTTGGAAATTAACGGAACTTTGCTACTTGATCAAGGAGATAATCACACAATATTTTCACAACAATGGAGGCATCTAAGTCAAAAAGGCGATGTAGGCATATGATATGAGGATCTAAAAAAAAGTACAAGTGAAAGTTAGAAAAGTGCTGCATTAAAACATTTTCCCCCAGAGATGTTATTCATCAGAACTGCTCACAACACCCACATACGATCACACCTACATGTATAGAAATAGAAAACTACACACTTCAAACAATGAGAATCATAGCATAACTGCTTAATTATCACAGCCACATCATTGAGGCAGGCCTACTTCAAGAGAATTACCCCATAGTTGAGACCCTGACTTGGGTGACTTAGGTTCTGCTCTGGCCCATGTCAATCAGGAGGAGGTTGGGAAAAGTTAGGACATGGAAATGGATTCCCCTTGGCGTAGCACAGCCTCGCTTGAGAGAACAAGCCATATTGCCACTGCAAGCTCGCTTGAGTCACAAATGGCAAATTTTGACCAGGGCCCATAGACATAATGTCTGACTCCATCGATTGGGGGCAGGATAAACAGAAGGGTCAGGACTTATGGCAGCCATAGCAGGTCCATGTCCACCATCACTCAGCATTCATTCACTCAGTGTGACCTTGACGTTGCGACGTGGCAGCAGCAGAGCACCTCGCTCACCTTGAGATGAATGGTGTCCATCCACACACCTTAAGACTCTAGAGGTGCTGCTCAGCACTCAGACAATCACTGCCTTATCAACAGCCCTGCCTTCTGTCAAAGTGTCAAGGCCACAACGTGGCTGCCACAGCCAACCACATCTCTAAACCACTGAGAGTTAGGGAGAGAGAGAGAAAAGGGCTGAATGCCAAATCCACTACAAATTCTTTACCAGAACCGTGTGGGCCCTGGTCAAAAGTAGTGCACTCTATAAGAATAGGGTGCCATTTGGAACACAACCAAGGTATGCAATAAGGTCCTGGCCTGAGGAATATAATAAAGAATAAACTAAATAAATAAACAGAGGTAGTGGGATATTAATGTCCTCGGGTGTTGGGTATAAACTGGCTTTAGACACAGAGACAGAATTACAGTAGTGTGCTGCGATTAAGTTCTCACCTGTTACAGTACACTAATTTCTGCAGACCTCAAAGCAACCTGCTGCTGGAACAGAGTAATTGCCTGCCATCTCTGCAATTTAACAACATGTCCAATATGTGTAGATAAGAATACTATATTTGAACAAGGGCTCAAGCACACACATTTTCTATATAAAAATGTCCTTTTGTAGTTTCAAAAAGGCACTTAAGTCAACAATCTGCTGGGGCTGTCCCCGAGGGCTGTACAAGATTGACATCGCACATTAAATGGGAGATCCCCCATGGCAGCAGGAGGTGATACACAAATCTTTTCCAGGTGATCACTTCCATTAATCGGCTTAGCCAGCTCTTACTAATAAAAGGGATTAGACTAAAAGGAGGATTATTTAGCTGTTATTGGTAGCAATAGTAGTACAGTAGGACTATCATTGCACAATGAACAGGACCTTGGATCTGTCCCAAATGGCACTCTATTCCCTAGTGCAGGGGTAGTCAACTCACCCTACGAGGTCCGGAGCCTGCTGGTTTTAACTTTACCTGATAATTAATTGCACACACCTGGAGTCCCAGGTTTAAATCAGTCCCTGATTTCGAGGGGAACAATGAAAAAATGCAGTGGAACTGGCTTTGAGGTCCCAGAGTTGAGTTTGAGGTCCCTAGTGTATAATTAAGTGCACTACTTCTGCCCAGTCTTATGGGCCATGGTCAAAAGTAGTGCACTATATAGGGAATAGGGTGCAATTTGACTTGCATATCTTCTACTGTAGCCAAGCTACATGATCAAACATCTGAATATTACAGTAGTTATTTATGGTAACTACTGTAGGGTTGCAAAGGGTCGGGAACTTTCTGGTAGATTTTCGTAATTCATCCGGAAATTCACCTGTATCCATTCATGTTTCACTTTAAAACATTTATCCTACAAAGGAGTTGTTTAATCTAACTGCATAACTTTTTATCTGTACATGGTATTGTATTTGTTTGTTTTAAAAAAAAAAAAAAAAATCTAATGCCACGGGCACTATCTGATGTGTAGAGACATTTCAATGCAGCTAATGTAGAAGGAAAAGCTGTGTAGATTTGCAAATTCTGTGCCAAATCATATGTGAAGAATGCAACAAAGATGCAGAATCATCTGGCCAAATGCATAAAGTTCCCTCAGCGCTCACAACCTCTGACAAAAGTCCCTCTAATTCTATTAGAAAATGATGAATTAGACACCTTTATCAATAGCAACAGCTCATGGTCCTCCTGGAATCAGAAGTTTTTTTGACTTAATGGAGGAACATAGAGAAATGCTGATGAATGTCTTGCTCGAGCTGTGTATGCAACTGGTTCACCTCTGATGCTCACAGGCAATGTGTATTGGAAGATTTTTTTAAAAACATTATTTAACTAGGCAAGTCAGTTAAGAACAACAGTGGGTTAACTGCCTTGTTCAGGGGCAGAACGAGAGATTTTTTCCTTGTCTGTCACAACTTCGGCGGTCAGAAGTCGGTCCCTCTCCTTGTTCGGGCGGCGTTCGGCGGTCGAAATCACCGGATTTCTAGCCATCGCCGATCCACTTTTCATTTGTTTTGTCTTTGTTTTTTACACACCTGGTTTCAATTCCCCAATTACATGTTTATTATTTAACCCTCTGTTTCCCCCATGTTTGTGTGCGTAATTGTTGTCAGTCCATTTGGTGGGCTTGATATTTGTTTCTACTTGGAAATGTTTTGAGTAAAATACGTTGTTTTGGTCATCTCTGCTGTCCTGCGCCTGACTCTTTTTGCACTACTACACCAAGCCATCTGACATTGTCATCTCGGGGGGAGCTGTAATCTGTAACAAACCTCGTTCAGTCTCCTCAGGACTTTGAATGGCCACACAAACTGCGGGCCCAGCTTCCGGCAGGTCAGGCGGAGGGGCAGGTTTTGGGTCGAGAGCCAGACCCTGTCCCCCGGTGCGAACACAGGGGCCTCGCTGCGGTGGCGGTTGGCGCTCGCCTTCTGCCGCCTCACGGCCCATTGCAGGTGCACATGGGCGGCGTCCCAGGTCTCCTCCGAGTGCTTAAACCATTCGTCCACTGCAGGAGCCTCGATCTGGCTCTGATGCCAAGGTGCCAGAACCGGATGATACCCCAGTACACACTGGAAGGGAGAGAGGTTAGTAGAGGAGTGGCGGAGTGAGTTTTGGGCCATCTCTGCCCAGGGGATGAAAGCCACCCACTCCCCCACCCGGTCCTGGCAACATCCTGGTTAACTCTCTCCACCTGCCCGTTACTCTCGGGGTGAAAACCTGAGGTGAGGCTGACCGAGACCCCCAGATGTTCCATGAATGCCTTCCAGACCCTGGACGTGAACTGGGGACCCCGATCAGAGACTATGTCCTCAGGCACCCCGTAGTGCCGGAAGACGTGGGTGCCATTGCAAGGATTAAGGGAGACAATGCCATCATCTGATGTTCAGACTCTGCTTGCAGATGTAAGAGAATAAATCTGTACTGCCCTGCCCACTTCAATGTTGCTCCAAGCAGAGGAAACTGCACTTCTGAAATACATATAAAAGTGTGAAGACTTCTGCCTGAAGCCCATACATGCCGCAGCATACACGTTGGACCCCAAGTATGCTGGCAAGACCATCCTGTCTGGTGCAGAGATCAACAAGACCTATGGTGTCATCACTACCATGTCTCGCCATCTTGCCCTGGATGAGGGCAAGGTTCTTGGCAGTCTGGCGAAGTACACTTCCAAGCAAGAGCTTTGGGATGGAGATGCAACATATCTCATCAGCCACCTTTCCCCTGTTGCCTCCATCATCCTCCAAATCCCACCAACATCAGCCGCCTCAGAGCGCAACTGGTCCTTGTTTGGGAACACACACACCAAAGAACACAATAGGCTGACCAATACATGGGTTGAAAGTGACAGGGAAGATGAGGCCTCAGAGTCTGATGTTCAAGAGGTGGACATTGAGGAGATCCAGGGAGAAGACATGGAAGCCTGAGAGGAAGACAACCAAAGCTTTAGTTTCTAGACTATTATTTTACAGATTTATGTTGATATCAGGTTTCAGGCAAGACCCAAGTGCAGACTGTGTTGAAGTAACAATGTTTATTGCAACAATAGGGGCAGGTAAACGACAGGTCAAGGCAGGCAGGGGTCGATAAACCATAGGAGTGGGGCCATGGTACAGGACGGCAGGCAGGAACAGGGTCAGGTCAGGCAGAGGTCAGTAATCCAGAGTAGGGGAAAAGGCACAGGACGGCAGGCAGGCTCAGAGTCAGTACAGGCAAGGGTCAAAACTGAGAGGATGAGAAAAAGAGAAGGAAAAAGCAGGAGGAAAAGCAGGAGCTGAGAAACCACTGGTTGACTTGAAAAAGGAAGACGAACTGGCAACATACAAACAGAGAACACAGGTATAAGTACCCAGGGGATAATGGGGAAGATGGGCGACACCTGGAGGGGGGTGGAGACAATCACAGGTGAAACAGATCAGGGCGTGACAGTTGAAAACGTTTTTAGGAGATACGATGGATCATTGGGGATCCTTCAATATTCCCTTTCTTTTGTTGTTCAGTGAAATCATCCCATGTGAAGAGTCAACTCATTTAATTAAAGTTCAATTCGTACCTAAAATGTTTTTTTACATTTCTATTGGAAGGATTTAATCATTTGCAATTTTGTCTACTTATGATAGGGTAAAATGTTTATGTTTCTGTCTCCACATGATATGGTAAATATATCCAATGCAAAAAACATCTACATTTAAATGGTATTAATATTAATTTGCATGTATTCCCGTTAATTCCCACGGAATGTTTCCACCTCTGAATATTCCCCAAAATGTGCAACCCTATTGGTACCAACAGCACTAGCTGTATCAGTGATAATATTGTTTTGATTGCACAATGAACATGACCTTGTTTTTCTGCTTATAGATTGGAACACATGATTGGTCAAACCTCTGGAGTGTTCTGTCTGCATCCCAAATAGCACCACATTCCATATATAGTGCACTACTTTTGAACAGAGCCCTGTAGGCCCTGGTCAAACGTAGTGCACTATACAGAGATTAGGGTGCCATTTGGCGCATATCCTCTGTGTTCTATGGTACCACTTCCTCGTCCTCATTAGGCCCTCTTCACCATGTTTCTGTGGTGATGGTCCATGGGGTCTGCATCCTTAATGCTAAATTAGAAGACTGGGGATGAGTCCCAGCTACACCAGCTTTGATGTTCCATTTAAAAGGAGCCAATGAGGAAGTGAAGTGACACCCTAGTGGGGGAAATTATGCTAATCTGGACCATGTTAATTAAGCCTAAAGGGTTAATTTCTGTCTTGGAAGGCTTTAATCTGTCTCTGGTGGGCCTATGGCGGACCTATATGCAGCATGCCATGCCAGTGCTTTAAGATGCTTTGTGTTGTGCATTTGGAAACATAACTTTTCCTTAGTTGTAATTAAAAGTTGTATTAATCCTCCTACTTTGAAATGTAATTGGTGAGAGAGAGAGAAGCAGCTTGAGTTTCACCCTCTTCAACATGTATATCAACGAATTGGCGAGGGCACTAGAACAGTCTGCCCCCTATTCACTATATAGGGCACTACTTTTACCCAGGGCTCTGCATTAAATATGGAGTAGGGTCCTATTTGGTATGCAGTTTGGTGTCAGTTTACTCACAGAAAAGCATAATCCATACGTTAAGTTTTCAAAGAGGCACATTTTTTTAGAGAAAAATAGAGAACAAAGCTGGTATTTTATGTCAGCAAGCCATAACTTAATAACAGCAGTCAATGCTAATTATAATATTACAAAATAATGTCGAGAGAGAATACAGACATGAAACATTCTAAGCCATCAATAACTTTGTACAAGTCCATTTAAAAGTACTGACAAATGTCTCATTATTATGTTCTTGAAGTCCATGGGAGAGGAAATAAGAAAAAGGGACATGCTGCAATCATTCCTCTGTACTACCACAGCCATGTGTTTTAGGAATCACTAGAACCTTTTAAGACTCAAGACTCAAGTAGGGTCGGGCGGTATCCCAGATTTTCATACAGTCATACCGTTTATGTACCATTCCGGGGTATACGGTATTACAAGAAGTGCACACAAGGGGCGCTATTGTTTTTTTTGGGACGCATAAAACTATTTTGCCAACAGGGATCTTGATCCAAGAGGGAATTAGAATATCTCTGCAGTAACCAAGAAACTTGCTCTTGACATCTAGCCACTTAGCTAGCAAGTTAGCAAACCAAATGCATAGGTGGAGCCCTGATCTGGATATAATTTATTTGACACATCGTAGATTTCTTTCTTATAGTTACACTTAACTTACACTGAGTTTACAAAACTTTAGGAATACCTTCCTAATATTGAGTTGACCCCTTTGTGCCCTCAGAACAGCCTCAATTCTTTGCGGCATGGACTTCAAGTGTGTCGAAAGCATTCCATAGGGATGCTGGCTCATGTTGACTCCAATGCTTTCAACAGTTGTGTCAAGTTGGCTGGATATCCTTTGGGTGGTGGAACATTCTTGATCCACACGGGAAACTGTTGAGTGTGAAAAACCCAGCAGTGTTGCAGTTCTTGACACACTCAAACCGGTGACATCAATAAGGGATCATAGCGTTCACCTGGATTCACCTGGTCAGTATGTCATGGAAAGAGCAGGTGTTCCTAATGTTTTGTACACTCAGTGTATAGTTATAAGCAGTGGTGTAGCACGCACCCCCACAGCCCCCACGAGGCGGGGGTGCCCCCGACCCAAAAACAGTATGCAGTATATTTCCCAAGCCTAGACCCAAAGCACAGTTCCATTCTCTTGTTCTGTCATGTCACTCTATCTTCTAATGTAGGCACCTGCGGCTATACATTCAGCATGGGCCCACATTAGTAATTATTGGAGTAATTATGGGCCCCTATAATTTCATTAGGATTAATTCACATGCATGAATGATTTAAAACCAACAGAATCAGATACAGGCTGTGAAATGCAGGCAGAGCGTGTGTCCCAAATGGCACCCTATTCCATACAAAGTGTACTACTTTTGATTAGCTGAGACTAGTATATTTTAAAGGGAATAGGGTGCCATTTGAGGCGCAGGCAGAGTGAATGACTAGCCTGGGTCTCGAAGCTCAAACTGATTGATGAATAATGTTCTGACATGGCAGATAACAGCAATGTATTGGGTCCTCCTCCAGTATTTGACACATTGAAATGTGATGAATTGTACAGTGAATGGTACATGCAGAGGTTGTGTGTGTGTGTGTGTGTGTGTGTGTGTGTGTTTTTGTGTGTGTGTGCAAAAGTAAGGTTATTTGTGCAAGTCATACCTGTGGTTGGTGACAGGTCACACGTGCACAAATGATCAGAACCACTGGAGATCTTGTCCATGTTCTTTTATAATCTGCACCCGGCACAGCCAGAAGAGGACAGGCCACCCCTCACAGCATGGTTCCTCTCTAGGTTTCTTCCTAGGTTCTGGCCTTTCTAGGGAGTTTTTCCTAACCACCGTGCTTTTACACCTGCATTGCTTGCTGTTTGGGGTTTTAGACTGGTTTCTGTATAGGACTCTGTGACATCAGCTGATGTAAGAAGGGCTTTATAAATACATTTGATTTGATTTTATACAGATAATAAAATACTGACTTGATAATATACATCATCCTAATATCTTTTAATATCAGGAGGACTGTGTGAGTGAAATCAAGAATAACAAGGGAATCAGACAGCTTTGTGCTGCAATAAAAGAGAAGGTCAAATGCTCTATTATCGAATGATTTTATATTGCCTATGGAAGAAAAGAAACAGAGCACTCACACACAAATATGCTTACACACAATCTCACAAAGGACAGACAAATACATACAAGGAGAGAGGCAGAGAGAGGCAGAGAGAGGCAGAGAGAGGCAGAGGCAGGGAGAGGGAAGGAAATAAGCAGAAAGAGAGGGAGAAAGAGTGTTTATTTGTGTTCTCACAGCCAATGCAATGCTTCAAAGGAATCTAGTAGGTTTCGCAGTGATGTCTCTAGAATGGGGATGCAGCGAAAAGACTGCCAGGTGCTAAAACTAACAGTGTTGGGGGGGAGTCGACAAAGCTCGTCTGCCTGCCAAACTCAATCATCAGGAAGCCTCACAGAGCAGTGGAAACGTATGGCAGATGACAGATGATCAACACATGATGTGCCTTTCTAAATAGAGACATGAAGGAGCACGCTTCTAAATGCTGTTCTAATTAGGGTCATGGTGGTGGAGAACGCTTCTAAATGCTGTTCTAAATAGGTACATGATGGTGGAGAACGCTTCTAAATGCTGTTCTAAATAGGTACATGGTGGTGGAGAACGCTTCTAAATGCTGTTCTAAATAGGTACATGGTGGTGGAGAAAGCTTCTAAATGCTGTTCTAAATAGGTACATGGTGGTGGAGAACGCTTCTAAATGCTGTTCTAAATAGGTACATGGTGGTGGAGAACGCTTCTAAATGCTGTTCTAAATAGGTACATGGTGGTGGAGAACGGTTCTAAATGTTGTTCTAAATAAAGACATGGTGGAGAACGCTTCTAAATGCTGGTCTAAATAGGGACATGGTGGAGCACGCTTCTAAATGCCGTTCTAAATAAGGACATGGCGGAGCACGCTTCTAAATGCTGTTATAAATAGGGACATGGAAGAGCACGCTTCTAAATGCCGTAATAAATAGGGACATGGTGGAGCACGCTTGTAAATGCTGTTCTAAACAGGGACATGGAGGAGCACGCGTCTAAAATCTGTTCTAAATAGGGATATGGTGGAGCACGCTTCTAAATGCTGTTCTAAATAGGGACGTGGTGGAGCACGCTTCTAAATGCCTTTCTAAATAGGGACGTGGTGGAGCACGCTTCTAAATGCCTTCCTAAATAGGGACGTGGTGGAGCACGCTTCTAAATGCTGTTCTAAATAGGGACATGGTGCAGCACGCTTCTACATGCTTTTCTAAATAGGGACATGGTGGAGCACGCTTCTAAATTCCGTTCTAAATAAGGACATGGTGGAGCACGCTTCTAAATGCTGTTATAAATAGGGACATGGTGGTGCACGCTTCTAAATGCTGGTCTAAATAGGGACATGGTGGAGCACGCTTCTAAATTCCGTTCTAAATAGGGACATGGTGGAGCACGCTTCTAAATTCCGTTCTAAATAGGGACATGGTGGAGTACACTTCTAAATGCCTTTCTAAATAGGGACATGGTGGAGCATGCTTCTAAATTCAGTTCTTAAAAGAGACATGGTGGAGCACGCTTCTAAATGCTGTTCTAAATAGGTACATGGTGGAGCACGCTTCTAAATTCCGTTCTTACTAGGGACATGGTGGAGCTCGCTTCTAAATGCTGTTCTAAATAGGGACATGGTGCAGCACGCTTCTAAATGCGATTCTAAATAGGGACATGGTGGAGCACGCATCTAAATGCTGTTCTAAACAGGGACATGGAGAAGCAAGCGTCTAAATTCTGTTCTAAATAGGGACATGGTGGAGCACGCTTCTAAATGCTATTCTAAATAGGGACATGCTGGAGCACGCTTCTAAAAGCTGTTCAAAATTGGAACATGGTGGAGCATGCTTCTAAATGCTGTTCTAAATAGGGACATGGTGCCGCACGCTTCTAAATGCTATTCTAAATAGGGACATGGTGGAGCACGCTTCTAAATGCTGTTCTAAACAGGGACATGGTAGAGCACGCGTCTAAATGCTGTTCTAAATAGGGAGATGGAGGAGCACGCTTCTAAATGCTGTTCTAAACAGGGACATGGAGGAGCACGCTTCTAAATGCCTTTCTAAATAGGGACGTGGTGGAGCACGCTTCTAAATACTGTTCTAAATAGGGACATGGTGGAGCACGCTTCTAAATGCCTTTCTAAATAGGGACGTGGTGGAGCACGCTTCTAAATGCCTTTCTAAATAGGGACATGGTGGAGCACGCTTCTAAATGCTGTTCTAATTAGGGTCATGGTGGTGGAGAACGCTTCTAAATGCTGTTCTAAATAAGGACATGGTGGTGGAGAACGCTTCTAAATGCTGTTCTAAATAGGTACATGGTGGTGGAGCAAGCTTCTAAATGCTGTTCTAAATAGGTACATGGTGGTGGAGAACGCTTCTAAATGCTGTTCTAAATAGGTACATGGTGGTGGAGAACGCTTCTAAATGCTGTTCTAAATAAAGACATGGTGGAGAACGCTTCTAAATGCTGATCTAAACAGGGACATGGTGCAGCACGCTTCTAAATGCTGATCTAAACAAGGACATGGTGGAGAACGCTTCTAAATGCTGATCTAAACAGGGACATGGTGCAGCACGCTTCTAAATGCTATTCTAAACAAGGACATGGTGGAGCATGCTTCTAAATGCTGTTCAAAATTGGAACATGGTGGAGCATGCTTCTAAATGCTGTTCTAAATAGGGACATGGTGGAGCTCGCTTTTAAATGCAGTTCTAAATAGGGACATGGCGGAGCTTGCTTCTAAATGCCATTCTAAATAAGGACATGGCGGAGCACGCTTCTAAATGCTGTTATAAATAGGGACATGGTGGAGCACGCTTCTAAATGCTGTTCGAAATAGGGACATGGAAGAGCACGCTTCTAAATGCCATAATAAATAGGGACATGGTGGAGCACGCTTCTAAATGCTGTTCTAAAAAGAGGACCCGGTGTAGCACTCTTCTAAATGCTGTTCTAAACAGGGACATGGTAGAAACCATAGCGTCTAAATGCTGTTCTAAATAGGGACAAGGTGGAGCACGCTTCTAAATGCTGTTCTAAACAGGGACATGGAGAAGCACGCGTCTAAATTCTGTTCTAAATAGGGACATGGTGGAGCACGCTTGTAAATGCTGTTCTAAACAGGGACATGGAGGAGCATGCGTCTAAATTCTGTTCTAAATAGGGATATGGTGGAGCACGCTTCTAAATGCTGTTCTAAATAGAGACGTGGTGGAGCACGCTTCTAAATGCTGTTCTAAATAGGGACATGGTGCAGCACGCTTCTAAATGATATTCTAAATAAGGACATGGTGGAGCACGCTTCTAAATGCTGTTAAAAATTGGAACATGGTGGAGCATGCTTCTAAATGCTGTTCTAAATATGGACATGGTGGAGCTCGCTTTTAAATGCAGTTATAAATAGGGACATGGTGGAGCACGCTTCTAAATGCCTTTCTAAAAAGGGACATGGTGGAGCACGATTCTACATGCTTTTCTAAATAGGGACATGGTGGAGCACGCTTCTAAATTCCGTTCTAAATAGGGACATGGTGGAGCACGCTTCTAAATGCTGGTCTAAATAGGGACATGGTGGAGCACGCTTTTAAATGCAGTTCTAAATAAGGACCTGGCGGAGCACGCTTCTAAATGCTGTTCTAAATAGGGACATGGTGCAGCACGCTTCTAAATGCTATTCTAAATAGGGACAAGGTTGAGCACGCTTCTAAATGCTGTTCTAAACAGGGACATGGTAGAGCACGCGTCTAAATGCTGTTCTAAATAGGGACATGGTGGAGCACGCTTCTAAATGCTGTTCTAAACAGGGACATGGAGAAGCACGCGTCTAAATTCTGTTCTAAATAGGGACATGGTGGAGCACGCTTCTAAATGCTGTTCTAATCAGGGACATGGAGGAGCTCGCGTCTAAATTCTGTTCTAAATAGGGATATGGTGGATCACGCTTCTAAATGCTGTTCTAAATAGGGACATGGAGGAGCACGCTTCTTAATGCCTTTCTAAATAGGGACGTGGTGGAGCACGCTTCTAAATGCTGTTCTAAATAGGGACATGTTGGATCACGCTTCTAAATGCTGTTCTAAATAGGGACATGGAGGAGCACGCTTCTTAATGCCTTTCTAAATAGGGACGTGGTGGAGCACGCTTCTAAATGCTGTTCTAAATAGGGACATGGTGGATCACGCTTCTAAATGCTGTTCTAAACAGGGACATGGAGAAGCACGCGTCTAAATTCTGTTCTAAATAGGGACATGGTGGAGCACGCTTGTAAATGCTGTTCTAAACAGGGACATGAAGGAGCACGCTTCTAAATGCCTTTCTAAATAGGGACGTGGTGGAGCACGCTTCTAAATGCCTTTCTAAATAGGGACGTGGTGGAGCACGCTTCTAAATACTGTTCTAAATAGGGACATGGTGGAGCACGCTTCTAAATGCCTTTCTAAATAGGGACGTGGTGGAGCACGCTTCTAAATGCCTTTCTAAATAGGGACATGGTGGAGCACGCTTCTAAATGCTGTTCTAATTAGGGTCATGGTGGTGGAGAACGCTTCTAAATGCTGTTCTAAATAAGGACATGGTGGTGGAGAACGCTTCTAAATGCTGTTCTAAATAGGTACATGGTGGTGGAGCAAGCTTCTAAATGCTGTTCTAAATAGGTACATGGTGGTGGAGAACGCTTCTAAATGCTGTTCTAAATAGGTACATGGTGGTGGAGAACGCTTCTAAATGCTGTTCTAAATAGGTACATGGTGGTGGAGAACGCTTCTAAATGCTGTTCTAAATAGGTACATGGTGGTGGAGAACGCTTCTAAATGCTGTTCTAAATAGGTACATGGTGGTGGAGAACGCTTCTAAATGCTGTTCTAAATAAAGACATGGTGGAGAACGCTTCTAAATGCTGTTCTAAATAGGTACATGGTGGTGGAGAACGCTTCTAAATGCTGTTCTAAATAGGTACATGGTGGTGGAGAACGCTTCTAAATGCTGTTCTAAATAGGTACATGGTGGTGGAGAACGCTTCTAAATGCTGTTCTAAATAGGTACATGGTGGTGGAGAACGCTTCTAAATGCTGTTCTAAATAAAGACATGGTGGAGAACGCTTCTAAATGCTGATCTAAACAGGGACATGGTGCAGCACGCTTCTAAATGCTGATCTAAACAAGGACATGGTGGAGAACGCTTCTAAATGCTGATCTAAACAGGGACATGGTGCAGCACGCTTCTAAATGCTATTCTAAACAAGGACATGGTGGAGCATGCTTCTAAATGCTGTTCAAAATTGGAACATGGTGGAGCATGCTTCTAAATGCTGTTATAAATAGGGACATGGTGGAGCACGCTTCTAAATGCTGTTCGAAATAGGGACATGGAAGAGCACGCTTCTAAATGCCATAATAAATAGGGACATGGTGGAGCACGCTTCTAAATGCTGTTCTAAAAAGAGGACCCGGTGTAGCACTCTTCTAAATGCTGTTCTAAACAGGGACATGGTAGAGCACGCGTCTAAATGCTGTTCTAAATAGGGACAAGGTGGAGCACGCTTCTAAATGCTGTTCTAAACAGGGACATGGAGAAGCACGCGTCTAAATTCTGTTCTAAATAGGGACATGGTGTAGCACGCTTGTAAATGCTGTTCTAAACAGGGACATGGAGGAGCATGCGTCTAAATTCTGTTCTAAATAGGGATATGGTGGAGCACGCTTCTAAATGCTGTTCTAAATAGAGACGTGGTGGAGCACGCTTCTAAATGCTGTTCTAAATAGGGACATGGTGCAGCACGCTTCTAAATGATATTCTAAATAAGGACATGGTGGAGCACGCTTCTAAATGCTGTTAAAAATTGGAACATGGTGGAGCATGCTTCTAAATGCTGTTCTAAATATGGACATGGTGGAGCTCGCTTTTAAATGCAGTTATAAATAGGGACATGGTGGAGCACGCTTCTAAATGCCTTTCTAAAAAGGGACATGGTGGAGCACGATTCTACATGCTTTTCTAAATAGGGACATGGTGGAGCACGCTTCTAAATGCTGGTCTAAATAGGGACATGGTGGAGCACGCTTTTAAATGCAGTTCTAAATAAGGACCTGGCGGAGCACGCTTCTAAATGCTGTTATAAATAGGGACATGGTGCAGCACGCTTCTAAATGCTGGTCTAAATAGGGACAAGGTGGAGCACGCTTCTAAATGCTGTTCTAAACAGGGACATGGTAGAGCACGCGTCTAAATGCTGTTCTAAATAGGGACATGGTGGAGCACGCTTCTAAATGCTGTTCTAAACAGGGACATGGAGAAGCACGCGTCTAAATTCTGTTCTAAATAGGGACATGGTGGAGCACGCTTGTAAATGCTGTTCTAAACAGGGACATGAAGGAGCACGCTTCTAAATGCCTTTCTAAATAGGGACGTGGTGGAGCACGCTTCTAAATGCCTTTCTAAATAGGGATGTGGTGGAGCACGCTTCTAAATGCTGTTATAAAGAGGGACATGGTGGAGCACGCTTCTAAATGCCTTTCTAAATATGGACATGGTGGAGTACGCTTCTAAATGCCTTTCTAAATAGGGACATGGTGGAGCATGCTTCTAAATGCAGTTCTTAAAAGAGACATGGTGGAGCACGCTTCTAAATGCTGTTCTAAATAGGGACATGGTGGAGCACGCTTCTAAATTCCGTTCTTACTAGGGACATGGTGGAGCACGCTTCTAAATGCTGTTCTAAATAGGGACATAGTGGGGCACGCTTCTAAATGCCTTTCTAAATATGGACATGGTGGAGTACGCTTCTAAATGCCTTTCTAAATAGGGACATAGTGGAGCACACTTCTAAATGCTGTTCAAAACAGGAACATGGTGGAGCACGCATCCAAATGTTGTTCTAAATAGGGACATGGTGGAGCTCGTTTCTAAATGACTTTCTAACTAGGGACAATGGTGGAGAACGCCTCTAAATGCTGATCTAAACAGGGACATGGTGGAGCATGCTTCTAAATGCTGTTCTAAATTAGGACATGGTGGTGGAGAACGCTTGTAAATGCTGTTCTAAATAGTGACATGGGGGAGCACGCTTCTGAATACAGTTCTAAATAGGGATATGAAGGAGCACGCTTCTAACTGCTGTTCTAAAGAGGGACATGTTGGAGCACGCTTCTAACTGATGTTCTAAATAGGGACATGGTGGAGCACGCGTCAAAATTCCGTTCTAAATAGGGACATGGTGGAGCATGCTTCGAAATGCTGTTCTAAATAGGGACATGGTGAAGCACGCTTCTAAATGCTGTTCTAAATAGGGACATGGTGAAGCACGCTTCTAAATGCTGTTCTAAATAGGGACATGGTGGAGCACGCTTCTAAATGCCTTTCTAAATAGGGACAAATAGGGAAATGTTGGAGCTCGCTTCTAAATGCTGTTCTAAATAGGGACATGGTGGAGCATGCTTCTAATTGCTGTTATAAATAGGGACATGGTGGAGCACGCTTCTAAATGCTGTTCTAAATATGGACATGGTGGAGCTCGCTTCTAAATGCTGTTCTAAATAGGGACATGGTGGAGCACGCTTCTAAATGCTGTTCTAAATAGGGACATGGTGGAGCATGCTTCTAAATGCTGTTATAAATAGGGACATGGTGGAGCATGCTTCTAAATGCTGTTCTAAATTGGGACATGGTGGAGCACGCTTCTAAATGCTGTTCTAAATATGGACATGGTGGAGCACGCTTCTAAATGCTGTTCTAAATAGGGACATGGTGGAGAACGCTTCTAAATGCTGTTCTAAATTGGGACATGGTGGAGCACGCTTCTAAATGCTGTTCTAAATAGGGACATGGTGGAGCACGCTTCTAAATGCTGTTCTAAATAGGGACATGGTGGAGCACGTTTCTAAATGCTGTTCTAAATAAAAAGCGTGCTTGAGTCTTTGAACCGATTACTCTTCTTCCCACCGCCGCCTACTACTGTGATACAGTTAAATGCTCTCTTCCCCTCAATCCGTTAGAGAAATGCAATCTCAAAGCACACCAGTAGGTGGCGTCGATGCTTCTGACTCATCTAAAGATTCAGCTAAAAGTTTGAGCACCTCTCCTTCACTCACTCCTAAAGGATTTGGATAAAGGAGAAGTTTTCAGCAATATTATAACATCCCTATTCTTTCTAACTAACATGCTGACCAAACCGGCTCTGCGAGTGCATCTGGTGCGCAAGTTGATTTTGTCTGTCTATCTCCACCAGACGTGTTCGTGACACACAGGTAAAAATACCAAAACCTAATGTGAACCAAATATATGAATTTGGGGACAGGTCAAAACACACATGAAACCTTCATGGACATTTAGCTGGCAAGCTGTTGCTAGCTAATTTGTTCTGGGGGATAAATATTGGGTTGTTATTTTACCTGAAAAGTACAAGGGGTGGCAGGTAGCCTAGAGGTTAGAGAGTTGGAATCCCCAAGCTGACAATGTAAAAATCTGTCGTTCTGCTCCTGAACAAGGAAGTTAACCTCACTGTTCCTAGACCATCATTGTAAATAAGAATTTGTTCTTAACTGACTTGCCTAGATAAATAAAGGTTCAATTAAAAAACGACATAATAATCTTAGAAGTAGAACTTTTTCCCATTTTGAGCAATACCAAAATCATGTGTTCTCTACTCCGACAATTAATTCACAGATAAAATAGGAAACCTAATTAGTTATTTGATTAATCTCTCCTCGTTCATCTTTCAAATCACCCATGTGGGTTAGTATGCTCGTGAAAACCAATGAGTACATGGGAAAGGCAGGACTTGCTGCACACCATGCGCCTAGAATATTTTTTTTTAGTCATATTTTAGCACCTGTCTACGCAGATGCCTGTTGATGAGCGCAAACAGTTTGGATGAAATTATTGAATAACATGCATACATTTATTTTGCAACGCTAGAGCACGCGGCTGGTCTAGTCAGCATGTAATATGGAGAGAGTGACACCTCTGTGGTCCTCTGTAGCTCAGTTGGTAGCGCGTGGCTTTTGCAATGCCAGGAGAGTGGGTTCAATTCCCAGGACCACTCATCTGTAAAAAAAATTATCCACGCATGACTAAGTCGCTTTGGATAAAAGTGTCTGCTAAATGGCCTATATAACCCTGTAGTGATAGGCTTTATCCATGAAGAACCAGTGGTGATTTGGGAGTCATTGCTCTGCCTTGTGAGATATATCTCTAAAGAGAACGAAACTACAAGAAAGAAAAAGACAAATACTAAAAGTAACATATAGCCATCTCCATTGGTCTACAGACTTTTTCGGCTTAAAAAGGAACAGAGCTTTCCCTAATTGATTTGTTTTTGCTTCTATGGATGTTTGAGCCAGAGACAGTGAAGCTGTGCCATAGAGAGACTGCTGCTGATAGATTTAATTAGAAAAATAACTGTTGGTGGATTAGCAATAAAAACTTAGGCACTCATTTAAGCCAAAGAGTATGAGCAAATACGCTGTCGCCAGGACACAACTCATTAACAAGGTAATCCTACACAGAGCAGCTCCCCCATCATGTTTATCTTTACAATTCAATTCCCGCCCTGGTTTCAATATTAGACAATCCTTGGAAAGTTGAGTTTCTTCAATATCATTCTCAGTCCATTACCATACGTCAGTCAATTTCCATGAGAAAGTCTGATAAAGAAAAAACGGAATTCATAGGAAAGAAAAGGACCCAATAAGTATATAATATGTATAATTGATGGAAAAGGCATTTGACTGAAAATCAATCAAACTATTTATCTGAAGGCCAATATGAATAAGCAGCTTCAGCAGAATCTTGAATAGTACCAAGTACGAGGATATTGAACACAAATCTTCCAAAACAAATCTACTACACATTTTACAAATAGCTCTAATAATAATAATAAATGCCATTTAGCAGACGCTTTTATCCAAAGCGACTGTCGAGCGTGCATACATTTTACATATAGGTGGTCCCAGGAATCTAACCTACAAGCACCAGGCTCTACCAACTGAGCTACAAAAGACCAACTTTGGTAATGCTGGTTTTACATTTGGTAATGCTGGTTGTCCTCGTTACTAGTTAGGACCTACCCCAGCCTGAGTAATAAGATAGGGGATTCTCTCTGCCAGAATGACAGGTCCCTAATTAGCTACCACTACATCAGTAGATCTCTTCACCAGCTACAGTGCTTTTCTCCTCTTTCATAACTATTTAAATGTATGTCTTCTTACAAGAACCAGGATCACATGCCTAGAAATGGAGCCATCCTCCTACAGCAATAAGGGTTTAATGAAGTCCTCTCTCCTTTGTGCAACAAACCAGCAGAGAGAAAGAGGACGTACACCTAGTGTAAAGAAGAAACCCTTGCTCTTTCCATGACAGACTGAATCCAGATAAAAAGCTATGATCCCTTATTGATGGCACTTGTTAAATCAACTTCACTCAGTGGAGATGACGTGGGGAGACCGGTTAAAGAAGGATTTTTAAGCCTTGAGACATGGATTGTGTATGTGTGCCATTCAGAGGGTGAATGGGCAAGGCAAAAGATTTAAGTGCCTTTGAAACGGGTATGGTAGTAGGTGCCAGGTGTACCGGTTTGTGTCAAGATGTGACGATCTTCATGAACAGACCAAGGCGCAGCGTGATTCCCCGGGCGCCGATGACGTGGATGTTGATTAAGGCAGCCCCCCGCACCTCTCTGATTCAGAGGGGTTGGGTTAAATGCGGAAGACACATTTCGGTTGAAGGCATTTGGTTGTACAACTGACTAATAATGGTGACTTTTGACTTTGACTTTTTGATTTGAGTTGCATATTTTTTATGAAAAGTGAAACTTACAAAAAACAATAAAGAAATAACAGATCGTAACATATAATATATAGCGCAACCAGGACATACAACATAACACACAATAACCCACAACACAGGTGGGGAGAGAACACACTAAGTATGGTCCCCAATTAGAGGTAACGACAATCAGCTGCCTCTATTTGGGAACCACACACAATCACCAACATAGAAAACACAAAACACCCCTGGTCACGTCCTGGCCCAAAACCCCATAGAGAACCCAGAGGACTATCTATGGCCAGGACGTGACACAAGAACTGCAACGCTGCTGAGTTTCACATGCAACAGTTTGCTGTGTGTATCAAGAATGGTCCAGCACCCAAAAGGACATCCAGCCAAAATGTGGAAAGCATTGGAGTCAACATGGGCCAGCATCCCTGTAGAACGCTTGACACCTTTTAGAATCCATGCCCTGACAAATTGAGGCAGTTCTGTGGGCAAAAGGGTGTGCAACTTAATATTAAGAAGGTGTTCTTAATGTTTTGTTCTCTCTCTCTCATAAACCAAGCAGGGCTACAGAGGAATATAAACTAATGAAAAGCCCTATCTTGGCTGCTGGCCCATTCTCTGTACTGCTCTCTCCCATCTCTCAGCATAGATCCTGTGAAATGAAACTGAACTGGCAAACGATAAAGCAGCCAGCCCACCATGGTGGCGGTATCTAGCTCTCAGCTCTCTGTGATAAAAGCCATTAGGAAAGAATTATGAGTCAAATTTCATTTTTACAATTCTAGCATAAAGCATAATATTGCATAAAGAATCACCCAGTCAGCTTCAATAAAAAGGATGAAAAAAATAAATACATATATAAATAGTCAAGCATCCAGCATGGGCACTGGTCAAAAGAAGTGCACTAAATAGGGTTTAGAGTGCAATATGGAACACACCCTATCTCTTTGCATCCAGTTACATCAACGCATCCTTGCATGAGTAACAAGAGGGAGAAAGATGCAGAAATCTGGCATTAGCATTAAGCCACGCTTCAACCTATGGGCCTCTGATTCTTTATTGCGGGATAAAAGGGAACAAAGAGAGATTCAGTGTTCGTCTGTATCTAGAACCCTATAGACTGCATAGTGTACTACTATTGACCAGGGGCCCATAGGGCTGAGGGCTCTGGTCAAACGAAGCGCACTATGTGGACACAACCTTGGTCTGATGAGAATGACATGATGGCATACAGCAGGGATCATTAACTACACTGAACACAAATAGAAATGCAACATGTAAAGTGGTATCTGTGACCAACATATGCATATCTGTATTCCTAGTCATGTGGAATCCATAGATCAGGACCTAATTAATGTGTTTCAATTGGCTGCTATCCTTATATGAACTCAGTAAAATCTTTGAAATTGTTCCATGTTGCATTTTTTGTTTAGTATAGATTCAGCCGCGAGCAAGATGATCGCAAGAAGCCCAAACAAATACAGTACCAGTCAAAAGTTTGGACACACCTACCCATTCAATGGTTTTTCTTTATTTTTACTATATTCTACATTGTAGAATAATAGTGAAGACATCAAAACTATGAAATAACACATATGGAACCAAAAAAGTGTTAAACAAATCAAAATATATTTTAGATTCTTCAAAGTAGCCACCCTTTTCATTGAAGACAGCTTTGCACACTCTCAGCATTCTCTCAACCAGTTTATTTTATTGATTTATCCAGGCAAGTCATCATTGAATTCTTATTTACATTGACAGCTTAGGAAGTGTGTTAACTGCCTTGTTCAGGGGAAGAACAACAGATTCTTACCTTGTCAGCTCAGGGATTCGATCTAGCAACCCTACTGGCCCAATGCTCTAACCACTAGGCTACCTGTCACCCCAGCTTCACCTGGAATGCTTTTCCAACAGTCTTGAAGGAGTTCCCACATACGCTGAACACTTGTTGGAAGCTTTTCCTTCACTCTGCTGTCCAACTCATCCCAAACCATCTCAATTGGGTTGAGATTGAGTGATTGTGGAGGCCAGGTCATCTGATGCAGCACTCCATCACTCTCCTTCTTTGTAAAATAGCACTTACACAGCCTGGAGGTATGTTGGGTCATTGTCCTGTTGAAAACAAAATTATTGTCCCACTAAGCGCAAACCAGATGGGATGGCGTATTTCTGCAGAATGCTGTGTGCCTTGATTTTTAAAAAAAATCACAGACAGTGTCACCAGCAAAGCACCCCCACACCATCACACTTCCTCCTCCATGCTGCACAGTGGGAACCACACATGCGGAGATCATCCATTCACCTACTCTGCGTCTCACAAAGACACAGCGGTTGGAACCAAAAATCTCTAATTCGGACTCAACAGACCAAAGGACAGATTTCCATTGGTCTAATGTCCATTGCTCATGTTTCTTAGCCCAAGAAAGTCTCTTATTATTATTGGTGTCCTTAAGTAATGGTTTCTTTGCAGCAATTTGACCATGAAGGCCTGATTCACGCAGTCTACTCTGAACAGTTGATGTTGAGATGTGTCTGTTACTTTGTGAAGCATTTATTTGGGCTGCAATTTCTGAGGCTGGTAACTCTAATGAACTTGTCCTCTGCAGCAGAGGTAACTCTGGGTCTTCCTTTCCTGTGGCGGTCCTCATGAGAGCCAGTTTCACCAGACTGCAGTTGAAGAAACTTTCAAAGTTCTTGAAATTTTCCAGATTGACTGACCTTCATGTCTTAAAGTAATGATGGACTTTCCATAATATTGACTTTTACCAAATAGGGCTATCTTCTGTATACTACCCCTACCTTGTCACAACACAACTGATTGGCTAAAACACCTTAAGGAAATAAATTCCACAAATTAACTTTTAACAAGGCACACCTGTTCATTGAAATGCATTCCAGGTGACTAC
The DNA here is from genome assembly GCA_030435695.1 of Brachymystax lenok tsinlingensis. Taxonomy (NCBI): domain Eukaryota; kingdom Metazoa; phylum Chordata; class Actinopteri; order Salmoniformes; family Salmonidae; genus Brachymystax; species Brachymystax lenok. Next base: position 17,739,511 of record CM059807.1, on the reverse strand, counting down.
CTCATGAAGCTGGTTGAGAGAATGCCAAGCGTGTGCAAAGCAGTCAAGGAAAAGGGTATCTACTTTGAAGAATCTGAAATATATCAAATATATTTTGATTTGTTTAACACTTTTTGGGTTACTACAGTGAAGGAAAAAAGTATTTGATCCCCTGCTGATTTTGTATGTTTGCCCACTAACAAAGAAATGATCAGTCTATAATTTTAATGGTAGGTTTATTTGAACAGTGAGAGACAGAATAACAAAATAAAAATCCTGAAAAACTCGTGAAAAATTTTATAAATTGATTTGCATTTTAATGAAGGAAATAAGTATTTGACCCCTCTGCAAAACATGACTTAGTACTTGGTGGCAAAACCCTTGTTGGCAATCACAGAGGTCAGACGTTTCTTGTAGATGGCCACAAGGTTTGCACACATCTCAGGAGGGATTTTGTCCCACTCCTCTTTGCAGATCTTATCCAAGTCATTAAGGTTTCGAGGCTGACGTTTGGCACCTCGAACCTTCAGCTCCCTCCACAGATGTTCTGTGGGATTAAGGTCTGGAGACTGGCTAGGCCACTCCAGGACCTTAATGTGCTTCTTCTTGAGCCACTCCTTTGTTGCCTTGGCCGTGTGTGTTGGGTCATTGTCATGCTGGAATACCCATCCACGACCCATTTTCAATGCCCTGGCTGAGGGAAGGAGGTTCTCACCCAAGATTTGACGGTACATGGCCCCGTCCATCGTCCCTTTGATGCGGTGAAGTTGTCCTGTCCCCTTAGCAGAAAAACACCCCCAAAGCATAATGTTTCCACCTCCATGTTTGATGGTGGGGATGGTGTTCTTGGGGTCATAGGCAGCATTCCTCCTCCTCCAAACACGGCGAGTTGAGTTGATGCCAAAGAGCTCCATTTTGGTCTCATCTGACCACAACACTTTCACCCAGTTGTCCTCTGAATCATTCAGATGTTCATTGGCAAACTTCAGACGGGCATGAATATGTGCTTTCTTGAGCAGGGGGACCTTGTGGGCTCTGCAGGATTTCAGTCCTTCACGGCGTAGTGTGTTACCAATTGTTTTCTTGGTGACTATGGTCCCAGCTGCCTTGAGATCATTGACAAGATCCTCCCGTGTAGTTCTGGGCTGATTCCTCACTGTTCTCATGATCATTGCAACTCCACGAGGTCAGATCTTGCATGGAGCCCCAGGCCGAGGGAGATTGACAGTTCTTTTGTGTTTCATCCATTTGCGAATAATCGCACCAACTGTTGTCACCTTCTCACCAGGCTGCTTGGCGATGGTGTTGTAGCCCATTCCAGCCTTATGTAGGTCTACAATCTTGTCCCTGACATCCTTGGAGTGCTCTTTGGTCTTGGCCATGGTGGAGAGTTTGGAATCTGATTTATTGATTGCTTCTGTGGACAGGTTTCTTTTATACAGGTAACAAGCTGAGATTAGGAGCACTCCCTTTAAGAGTATGCTCCTAATCTCAGCTCGTTACCTGTATAAAAGATACCTGGGAGCCAGAAATCTTTCTGATTGAGAGGGGGTCAAATACTTATTTCCCTCATTAAAATGCAAATCAATTTATAACATTTTTCACATGCGTTTTTCTGGATTGTTTTGTTGTTATTCTGTTTCTCACTGTTCAAATAAACCTACCATTAAAATTATAGACTGATCATTTCTTTGTCAGTGGGCAAACGTACAAAATCAGCAGGGGATCAAATACTTTTTTCCCCTCACTGTACATGATTCCATATGTGTTATTTCATAGTGTTGATGTCTTCACTATTATTCTACAATGTAGAAAATAGTAAAAATAAAGAAAAACCCTGGAATGAGTAGGTGTGTCCAAACTTTTGACTGGTACTGTATGTTTAACAAAAACATCATCATTTCAAACCTTGCTTACATTTGTATACAATCACGCAGTTCTACTATGTGTGGGAATACTTGGGAACAGATTCCTTAAATTAAAATCACTTGGAATGGATTTTCTTGGTGTTTTTAGTCTTTTATGTCCAACAATGTAATTATATATTTTTTGCTCTGGAAACTTGGGGGGACAAATAGAACCGCCAGTTGGGGAATCCTGGCAAACAGGGTGATAGTAGGAGAAGGAGATGGCAGGCTCACATGTATGGATAGTAATAATGAAAGCGAGAGAGGAGCAAAAATGACAAAGCTGACTCATCTAATCACACAAGAGAATCACAGGATGCTGTTCTGTGGCTATGGATACCATCTGAAAGTGACACTGACAAGTCACGGAGTGGTATTGCAAAGTTGTATGTTTGATGACAACTAAATTATTTCCAAAAGGTAAAGCGATTTATGGTAGCTTTTGTTGTTGCATACTGTTCATTACAACCTATTTTCTCAGACGGTTTGAGTATACAGTAGTAACAACAAAGCAGGCAACTGGCGTTACAGTAAGACATTGTTGGCCATGCCATCATGTCCACAGAATAGACCATGATCTAATCTTCCATCATGGCTGAGATCTGCAGCTTCAGTAATAAAATGACCAGGCTTGCAGTCTTAAATTTCGTCAACAAAAATAGTGACAAAAATATTTGTCAAACACCCATTCTTCAGTGTCAATTGACGAGACTATAACTGACAAAATAGACCCAGAGTTTTTTTTACACAAATTAATTCATTTCAGTTGACTAAAATCTGACTAACAAGTGGACTGGACAAGAGTTTTTGGAGAAATTGAAAGCTTTCAAGTGATAAGCACAATTAATATTAGCAGCACAAATGCGCCTACGATTATACATGTGGAGCAGGCAACTCTTGCTTCCTTGTAGCTAATCAGTCGACACCACCCTTCTAGATAACTGCACTTTGCCTGGTTAAGAAACACAAGCTTCTTTACAAAATAAAATAAAAACAATTGCAGCATTACATTTAATGGTAAAAAAAAGTAGGCTGTCTTTGAATTTGTAGTTTCGCTCAACATTCCGACTTTCCATAGCCAGGTTTTCTAGACAACGTAGCAAAGTCTCCCTCTTTTCCTCAGAGAAAAGGTCTTGATTCTAGCAATTAGATATGACCCATAATACCGGTGCTAAAATAAAATATTCTATCGTCCATTGGTGGGCCACATTTTAAATTCATAAAGCATATCGTGGACTGTCGTAAACCAGGCTGACCGGACCGTAAACCATTTGTTCAGGCTACACCTTGTCCATTCATTTTAACTCATTAGCTAGCGATAACTACCAACCTGTGGCGCATTCAGCAGGACGCAAGGTTGGAACATGCTATGATAGAAACATGATATGTTGAACAAACATGCCTCTCTGACATGTTGAATAAGGAATAACATTGGCTGTATTCGTGGAATTTCTATCCACAACATTAGTCCTGGTAACATTACCAATAGCCTATACGCAAACATTTGGTGGCAAAGAAAGGAAGGAAAAGGAATAGCAAACAATTTATTGACTAAAACCCTCTTGCCACCACACTATATCTGACTGAGTAAATAACTTTATTTTGAGTTAATGTGGATCCAGTGACTCAGACTTCAGCTCTAGGACCAGGATTCGGGCACTGGGACTCGGACTCAACTAATCTCTCCCTCTCTGCACTTGTCTGTCTTTGTTTTGTTTGTAATGTGCAATACCTCTGCAGGGTGAATTAGGAATTTACATGGCCAGATCATTTGTATATATGTTTGTTATATTCCTGCTTTGGGAAGAGAATAGGATGTAGAAAAATGTTGTTAGGACAAGGCTATGTATGTGTGGAAGTCAGTGATTTATGTTTACTATAGGTTAATAAGGCAATACAAATGTGATGACTAAAATGTGAATAAAATGAAAGGGCATTTAGTTTACTAAAATGTCCCACTGTCATTCTGACAATTATACAAAATAATTATTCAAATAACTAAAATGTGACAGTCATTTTGACTAAAATATAATTAAGTGTAAGGGACAGTTTGACATTTACTTGGAGGGGGGGCTGGTCTGGTGTCATAGAAAATGCACACCGCTCCCCAAAGTGAAAAATATTTTCACATGACCCTCGCCTTGTACTGTAAAATAAATCACACCCTCCCCAGTCATATTTTTTATGACCACAAATAACAATTACTGTAGCGAACCTTCAAGGAATTGTGTACAGATCCTTGCGACATGGGGCCATGCATTAACATGCTGAAAAATGAGGTGATGGCGGTGGATGAATGGCACGACAATGGGCCTCAGGATCTCATCACGGTATCTCTGTGCATTCAAATTGCCATCGATAAAATGCTAATTGTGTTTGTTGTCCATTAGATTATGCCTGCAAACCGCTCGCCCACACAACTCCATTCACATGGTCTGCAGTTGAGTCCAGTTGGATTTACATGCTGACCACACCGCCCGCGACACATGCGCAAGCGTTGCAAAATAAATGTACACGTACATGTTATTTAATCATTGCATCCACACTGCTCACGTGCGTCTGCGTAGCCAGACACTAAAATAGAACTTGGTTCTATTTGTGACGCTTGATACGGAGCAAGTCCCGCCTCTCCCATCACCTAATTGGTTTTAAGGAGCATATACCCAAATGGGTGATTGAAAGATTAACTGAGTTCCACACTCCAGTGCAGTTGGTGGTGGTAATGCACCTTAAAGCTGGTTGCCAACTGCCATATAAAGTCCAAAGAAGAAGAAGAAGCCTGTAGAAGGAGAGATTACTAGAAAATAACTCAGCTTACCCATTTATCTGTGGATTATTTGTAAGAGTAGAGGACCTTGTGCATTTCTGGTAATAATAAGAACCCAATGTTTATATACCAGGACAAATTAACTAGCAACAGCAAGCCAGCTATCTAAATTGCCATAAATGTTTAATGGTCTTCGACCTGTCCCCAAATTAATATAGTTCAGAGTTCTTTTTGATATTTCAACCTGTGTGTCCTGATCGTGTCTGTTGTGGGTGGACAAATTCAACTTTTGTGCGAAGGCGGACGCACGCGAGCGGTGTGATAAGCATGTTACTGACAAATTCTCTAAAACGATGTTGGTGGCGGCTTAAGGTAGAAATTAACATTACATTCTCTGGCAACAGCTCCGGTGGACATTCCTGCAGTCAGCATGCCAATGGCACACTACCCCAAATCTTGTGGCATTGTGCTGTGACAAAACTGCACATTTTAGAGTGGCCTTCTATTGTCCCCAGCATAAGGTGCACCTGTGTAATGATTACGCAGCTTCTTGATATGCCCCACCTGTCAGGTGGACGGATTATCTTGGCAAAGGAGAAATGCTCACTAACAGCGATGTAAATAAAATAAGCTTTTTGTGCGTATGTAACATTTTGGGGATCTTTTATTTCAGCTCATGAAAAATGGGACCAACACCTTACATGTTGTGTTTATTTTTGTTAGGTGTCTATAGGAAAACCTGTAAAAGAGCGCATGTAAACCAAAAATAAAAAAAATATATACTACCCCGCCACTGTTTTAGCGTTAATGCTAGTTCCCTGTCAGGAGTAAAGGGAGGGTTGGCATGGTAATGCATCCTATCACACGTAGGGTGCCATTCCTGAAGATCTCACTCTGCAGCAGCTCAGTGCAGAGCCGCCTAGCTGGAACTGTCTGCTGTTTTATTAGGAATTATCTGCAGCAGATTAATAAATGTTGCGCTGGCTGTGTCCCACAGGACGTTGGGCTAGAGAAGCAGATCCGGATAATGGAGGGGCATCCATCATATCTGCCTGTCAAGCTACCCGTACATATATAGGATCTTAATTTGTTCACCCTGTTACACCCTGCTACTAAAACTAGTAGAGCAGAGTTTAAAAAACGCTTTCCCTTACAAAAAAGGCCAACCACTACAAAAATGTCCATTAATTATAATCCGCATTTCCTTTTGCTGCAGGATTATTTTCCTGCTGTAGCAAACTGTCTCAAATTAAGATTCTACATCTATCTGCCACCCAGAGTATCACTGATGGCCCAATACAAGTACAGTACAAGAAAAGTTGAAGTGGTGAGTCGTAAAGGTAATGTAGGTTTAGGTCTATAGGCAGGCATGGAATCCATTTTTATAATCATCAACTTCCAATCAAATATATAAATATTGGACACCTTTTGTCTATTTGACAGCAAACTAATACATTATATCTAATTGTTTCTGACCTGGGTGTCAATCTGTGAGTGAATGAGTGGCTTTCTGGGATGATTAATTTAGACAGCTGGAAGTTAACAGACGTATTACTCCTTCTAATCAACTTCATCTTGACAACAATAAAGCGAAATACACTAGTTGCTGTGGCAACAAGCAGCAAACCTCTCCGCTGTCAGAAAGATAATTTCACAGAAACATCTTACGAGTACAGCTTCAAGAACTGCCAAAGTGAAAGTAAATAAGAGTAAACAAGACAAAGGACAAATAAATGAATAAAATATCACTTGAGTGCAGGAAGATGCATACATTGAAATGTATTTGCATAGGTAATTTTCTTTGTTGACCTACTGCACTTTGCAGACCCCCTGCTAAAACCAAAACACCAGAAGGATCGGGGTGAGGAGGGTCTGAGGGGACACAATGCATGGGAAACACGTTCATATTGATGGCTCAATCTACCTCAGCTGTCCTTTTTCACCTTGTTGGTGCATCTAAAACTCATGAACAATGCTGTTGCCATGTTAGAACAAGACCTGTTATGATCACGTCGTTATACAACGGTCATATCTTTAGGCTATAGTTGGCCTATCCTGAAGTGAATTCTGTGGGGTCCATCTAAATATCAACAACAGATGATGTTGCTTGTTTATTGTGTTCAATTCAATCACCTCACCTCCCTTTATAGAGATAATCGTGGTTGGGGTATGCAAGTTGTCTAGACATTCAGGGGAATACAGTGACAATGACAGCTGTTCAATTCTCTGAACAATAAGATAATATATTTAGCCTTAGAATTTAGGCTAAACACATGCACAGTCATTTTTCAATAGGAACCATTTCAGTGAGGTATGAATACAAAGTATAGAAAAAGTCCTGAAGGCACACGCGTATCAGTATACAATTCCATTCCTTCCAACCAGCGCACACAACATGGTGGATTTGATCATGAGGGGGAAAATAGGGTAATTTATTGTGATAGTTGTAACAGTTTTCAATTTCTACAGGCAATGCATTTCGATATTTGAGGACAGACGGGATTCAAATGCATACGCACAAAAAGACCTCCCTGCACACAAATGAATTGGGCTCAAATCATACCAGAATTCTCCTAGGACAGTGGTGAAGCAGGCTATTTTTCTGACACACAATGAATAAAAATGGAGACCGACTGGAGTCTTAATGGCCTGTGGTCTGCTGCAAAAACAGAAAGCTCAGCCTTCGCTCGTTTCCCCCCAGTGCTCTAGTAATAGGTCGGTGGAAATAAATCTAATCACCACACTTTGTTCTCCCCAGTGATATCATTTCTTCGTATTACTTTTCACCTCCTGTGTCTCATGCCACGATCAGAATCTCATTTGATTGTATTTACATTTGCTTTGGATCCCAACCAAGCTGATACTGAAAAGCAATTACTACTTTGTCGAATCCGACCAAAAGACAGAAGCATGAGATCTCTTTGGAACATAGAGGATTCACACAGTTCTAACGTTGACATTTACGATTCCATCTTTTCCCGTAAGTATGGTTCAGTACATTCGCATGAAAATAAACTGATTATGACAAACATGGCCTTTAAGAGAGGCCTTTGACTGAGAACAATCTACATTTATAAAAGTCTAATACCACCCCTGTTCACAGCTACAGTGGGAAATGTCATTTATCAAATTGTCAACAATTCAAAACTATTACATTTTAAATGGCACTTTCCTTTCTATGCCACACACACACACACACACACACACTAATATAAAGCTAGCTATCAATACGATCATATGCCAATAGGTCATTGAATGCAAATCTACTGTAAAATCCACTAAATATGGTTAAGGTTTTCATCTTTGCCTGAATTAATTAAACCATTTAATAATGACTTCCTAGAACTAAACTAGCACTTCAAGGTTGAACTTCTTCAGCGTCCTACAGAGTTTAAAACTGAGAGAGCCACTTTGGACTAGTGCTAAAAAAAAACACATTTACATATCAGGATATAATTTAGATGATATCGTATTGTTTTGACAATATCGCAATATTATTTTTGCACTATTTGGCTGTACCCGCATCAACCTCCAGTATTTTCTTTTTTCTTTCTTTTTTTTTAAAAAAAGGGGCCAATGTGTTTTCAGCACTGTTATGTCCACGACTGATCAAAACTTGTTTTCTCACGGCTCCCTCTTGTCCCTCTGCAGCAGACATATGGTGAGCTACAGTTGAAGTCAGAAGTTTACATACACTTAGGTTGGAGTCATTAAAACTCGTTTTTCAACCATTCAACAAAGATCTTGTTAACAAACTATAGTTTTGGCAAGTCGGTTAGGACATCTACTTTGTGCATGACACAAGTAATTTTTCCAAAAATTGTTTACAGACATATTATTTCACTTATAATTCACTGCATCACAATTCCAGTGGGTCAGAAGTTTACATACACTAAGTTGACTGTGCCTTTAAACAGCTTGGAAAATTTCAGAAAATGATGAAACGGCTTTAGAAGCTTCTGATAGCCTAATTGACATAATTTGAGTCAATTGGAGGTGTACCTGTGGATTTATTTCAAGGCCTTACCTTCAAACTCAGTGCCTCTTTGCTTGACATCATGGAAAAATCTAAATAAATCAGCCAAGACCTCAGAAAAAAAATTGTAGACCTCCACAAGTCTGGTTTATCTTTGGGGGCAATTTCCAAACGCCTGAAGGTACCACGTTCATCTGTACAAACAACAGTATGCAATTATAAACACCATGGGACCACACAGCCGTCATACCGCTCAGGAAGGAGACGCGTTCTGTCTCCTAGAGGTGAATGTACTTTGGTGCGAAAAGTGCAAATCAATCCCAGAACAACAGCAAAGGACCTTGTGAAGATGCTGGAGGAAAAAGGTACAAAAGTATGTATATCCACAGTAAAATGAGTCCTATATCGCTCAGCAAGGAAGAAGCCTGACCTGATCTGGTCTGATGAAACAAAAATAGAATTGCTTGGCCATAATGACCATTTTTATGTTTGGAGGAAAAAGAGGGGGAGGCTTGCAAGCCGAAGAACACCATCCCAACCATGAAGCACAGGGTGGCAGCATCATGTTGTGGGGGTGCTTTGCTGCAGGAGGGACTGGTGCACTTCACAAAATAGATGGCATCACGAGGAAGGAAAATAATGTGGATATATTAAAGCAACATCTCAAGTCATCAGTCAGGAAGTTAAAGCTTGGTCGCAAATGGGTCTTCCAAATGGACAATGACCCCAAGCATACTTCCAAAGTTGTGGCAAAATGTCTTATGGACAACAAAGTCAAGGTATTGGAGTGGCCATCACAAAGCCCTGACCTCAATCCCATAGAAAATGTGTGGGCAGAACTGAAAAAGCGTGTGCGAGCAAGGAAGCCTACAAACCTGACCAGCTCTGTCAAGAGGAATGGGCCAAAATTCACCCAACTTATTGTGGGAAGTTTGTGGAAGGCTACCCGAAACGTTTGACCCAAGTTAAACAATTAAAGGCAATGCTACCAAATACTAATTGAGTGTATGTAAACTTCTGACCCACTGGGAATGTGATGAAATGAATCAAAGCTGAAATAAATCATTCTCTCATTCTCCCTATTCTCTCTATTATTCTGACATTTCACATTCTTAAAATAAAGCGGTGATCCTAACTGACCTAGACATGGAATTTTTACTAGGATTAAATGTCAGGAATTGTGAAAAACAGAGTTTAAATGTACTTGGCTAAGGTGTATGTAAAACTTCCAACTTCAACTGTATGTTTGGACCATTGAATCGTAATAAAAACACAGTATTGAATCACAATGCATATGGAGTCGTGAAAATCGCAATTATTATTGCATCGGCACCAAAGTATAGTGATAATATCATGTCATCCCTGGCAATTCCCAGCCCTACTTTGGACTGTCGTTGCTACGCGGCTGTGGACTCAAGTGAGTTTAGGCATTTCAATTATAGAACTACTGCTAAATTTCTCCCAATCTTCTTTCTGATGTACAGTACATTCGGAAAGTACTAAATTGTGTTACGTTACAGCCTAATTCTAGAATGGATTAAATAAAAAAAGACCAAAACTCTTCCTACAGCTGGCGGAGAAAGGCGGAGAAAGGCCTTGGTCAGGGAGGTGACCAAGAACCCGATGGTCACTCTGAAAGAGCTTTAGAGTTCCTCTGTGGAGATGGGAGAACCTTCCAGGAGGAAAACCATCCAGAAGGAAAACCATCTCGGCAACACTCCACCAATCAGGCCTTTATGGTAGAGTGGCCAGACGAAAGCCACTCCTCTGTAAAATGCACATGACAGCCCGCTTGGAGTTTGCCAAAAGGCACCTAAAGGACTCTCAGACCATGATGAAACCCCCGGTTGAACTCTTTGGCCTGAATGTCAAATGTCACGTCTCCCTATGCTGAAGCTTGGTGGTGGCAGTATCAAGCTGTGGGGATGTTTATCAGCGGCAGGGACTGGGAGACTAGTCAGGATCGAGGGGAAAGATAAACAATGCAAAGTATAGAGAGGTCCTTGATGAAAACCTGCTCCAAAGCGGTCAGGACCTCAGACTGGGGGTGAAGGTTCACCTTCCAACAGGACAACGAACCTAAGCACACAGCCAAGACAATGCAGGAGTGGATTCGGGACAAGTCTCTGAATGGCCCAGCCAGAGCCCGGACTTGAACCCGATCAAACATCTCTGGAGAGACCTGAAAATAGCTGTGCAGCGACGCTCCCCTCCCCATCCAATCTGACAGAGCTTGAGAGGATCTGCAGAGAAGGATAGGAAAAAATCCTAAAATACAGGTGTGCCAAGCTTGTAGCGTAATACCCAAGAAGACTTAAATGCTGCCAAAGGTGCTTCAACAAAGTAGTGAGTAAAGAGTAAAGGGTTTTAATACTTATTTAAATGTAATTTACGTTTGCAAAAAATGCTTTGTCCTTATGGGATATTGTGTGTAGATTGAAGAAAAAAAGTTATACATTTTTGAATAAGGCTGTAACAAAATCCAATCAAAAGTACACAGTAGATAGTCCCATGTTTTTTTGCATGTCAGGAATCAAGGTGTCGCATACACCAGTGGAGGCTCCTCAGTGGAGGCTCCTCAGAGGAGGAAGGGGAGGACCATCCAGTGAATTTCATAAAATAGGGAAACATTAAAAAAAGTTTACCTTTTTAGATAAAACTATACTAAATATATTTGTCACCAAATAATGTATTAAAACACACTGTTTTGCAATGAAGGTCTACAGTAGCCTCAACAGCAGTCTGTAGGGTAGCACCATTGTGTAGCCGGTGGACAGCTAGCTTCTGTCTCCATCTGGGTACATTGAGCCTCCTAGGTTTTGTATTAAAGTCATAGTTCTCACCACCTTCCATATACTTACACAGTAATTATGACAACTTCCGGAGGACGTCCTCCAACCTATCAGAGCTCTTGCAGCATGAAGTAACATGTCTACCCATTCAAAACATCAGAGAATGAATCTAGTACTGAAAGTATAAGCTACAGCTAACTAACACTGCAGTGCATAAAATGTGACCGACCGGCTCGATTCGATCTTATGTAGCAAAATTTGAAATTGTGTTTTTTACATTGTGAACTTTCAATTTAATCTGGAGTGCTCTGGGCGTTTGTAAACTCAGAGTGTTATCAGATAGAATTATGAATGGCCAGAGCGTTTCACTCTCGGAGTGCACACTGGACACTCTGGCCGAAAAGTAGGGTTGATCCGAGCATTCTGACCTAACAACAGCAGTCAAGGACCCAAGCTAACTGGCTAACTTTGGTTATCTTGCTAGCTACTTCCAGACACAAATGAGAGGACAGCTCACTGACCATTTTACTCGCCCTAGCAGAGCTGGTCAGGCTGTTTTTATGTTATGCAGAGCATTGGTGAATGCAACTGTGATGCTGGCAACAATTTAATTATGCTTATTTTGCTAACGTTCAATGACATATTCCATATTCAACAGGTGTTTTTTTCAGACGAGAGTGCTCTGAAATCAGAGGAGATAACTGGTAAATTCGCTCTGGCTATGTCTATTGACAGTTGTCGCAGTAACATCATAAACATTCTATTGAAATAGTTACTTGCATAGTGGAGTCTTTTGTTTAGAAATGTAGCTAGCTAAACAATGAACCATAATCCCAACTCATAACGTTACTACTTTGCATGAATCTGCAGGTAGCTAACCAACCAGGTTCAATGTTTCCTAGTTATAGCCTAATGTTAGCTAGCTATGAAAATGGCTCTGAGATATGAATATTACTACACAGATCATGCACGTAATGTTAGCTAGCTAGCCAGATAGCTAACAGTACACTAACTTGAAATAAAAACGACTTAATGACAAAATTTGAAACGTGTAATATCTGAAAATGTAGCTAGCTAGACTCTCTTACCCGTATACATGGATGGACGCTTCTCCCTCTCTGTCACGGATGCCATGGTTCCTCTTAGTTTGAAGATGTAATCCAGAGCCTTCTGTGTTCTCTTTTCGACGCTGTCTGCATATTTGCAATCAAACGTCAAACGTCGCATTTTCTCCATCTCCTTAGCTATCATACTCTAATTCCACTGATTTCAAAACTCTGTCTTCCAGAAAGTGGAGAGTAACACTTATGCAGTTCTACTATGTGATATCTTTCAAAAAACGCCACGTTAGGAAGGATTACCTACACATACAGACCAGCTCACGTTATAGACAGAAGAGTGCTACATGTCAGACCAATCCGAACTCATCTCTCGGCATGTCCAGCCCATCCATTATCTCAGCCAATCATGGCTAGTGGGAAGGTTTGCTCACTCTTTTCATTGCTAAACAAACTAGGCTCGTATTTTATTAATTGTATTCGTATTTACTGATGGCACACAAGTTTGTTATTAAGGCTCATGAAAGTTCACATGATCCAGATGGCATTTCTGCCAAAAAATGCATTGAGAAAAAAACTAAAAGTTTATGTTAAAATGGCGCTCCTGTGAAGTAGTGACGCGCAACATACTTCTAGTTTCCTGAAATTAGTCACAAATGTAGTGAGTAGTTGACTCAAAGAGAGATAGAGAAAGACTATAATTGAACAAATTAATTTCTTTCAAATTTGAGGGGAGAGAGAGTAAGCAACACTGGAATGCTTCCAAGTCAAGGTCAGATTTTGGTGTTATTAATGTATTGCCACCGGGGGGCACTGGGGCCCACCGGTGTAACTACTAAACTTCTTTCTTACTGTACTGCATGATTGAAGCTAGCGTGTTTACTAACGAGTTAGTTCTAATAGCTCTGTTGACCATGACGTGACAACGATGTAGGCTGTCTGTCGCGGTTATAGCAGTCATGATATAAAGGTTTGGTATGGAACGTTTTTTTTGCCTGGTCACAGACAGCTGATGTGTTGTGCTCTGAAGTCCACAAGCGAAGGGAAAAGGATGAGAGGAGAGCGCATAGACAGTTGCGACAAGTAATTATATATACACAACGAGCAAAGTGATCACGCTGTTTTTATGTGTATGCTATGTTTGCTTGTGATCAAGGGTGTATTCATTCCACCGATTCTATTGAAAAACATTTCTTAAACGTAAGAGATCGAAACGGGGATAAAAATCCCCAAATTTGTCAAATAGAAACATACATTTGCAACTGTTGGATTAATGATTATTCCCTAGATCAGCAAGATGCAGGCAAGTGTGTGCAAGGAGGTATTGAATGTGCCACATGCTTTACTCAGAATTCTCAACGTTGTAAACTTTTCATAGGCTAGGTTGTAGCAACCTCATGATGGGTACATGGAAATGACAGTCATCCAATATGCTGTAATAGAAATAAGCCATGCAAAAAAATGTAAATACAAAAATTATTTTAAAAATCATCCTCCCTTATCCTAAATGGCACCGACTGCCGCTGGCGTACGCATAGTCAGCAGATATTATCACAGGTGCAGCGAAATACTTATGTTTCTAGCTCCAAAAGTGCAGTATACCTAACAATACAAAACACACAAATCCCCAAAATATCAGAACATGCAATGTCAGAGTCCAGAATATAAATGGATGTATACAGTGCATTTGGAAAGTAATCAGACCCCTTCACTTATTCCACATTTTGTTACATTACAGCCTTATTCTAAAATAGAATTTAAAAAAATAAGAAATGTATAAAATACACAAAATAAAAACATTTTATCATCTACACACAATACCCCATAAAGACAAAGCAAAAAACAGGCCTTTAGAAATGTTTGCTAATTAAAAAAAAAAAAAAAAATTACATAAGTATTAAGACCCTTTACTCAGTACTTTGTTGAAGCACCTTTGGCAGCGATTACAGCCTCGAGCCTTCTTGGGTATGACGCTACAAGCTTGGCAAATGTGTATTTGGGGAGTTGTTCGATCCAGAGATGTTTGATCTGGTTCAAGTCTGGGCCCTGGCTGGGTCACTCAAGGAAATTGAGAGACTTGTCCCAAAGCCACTCCTGCGTTGTCTTGGCTGTGTGCTTAGGGTTGTTGTCCTGTTGGAAGGTGGACCTTCACTGCCAGTCTGAAGTCCTGAGTGCTCTGGAGCAGGTTTCATCAAGGATCTCTCTGTACTTTGCTCCGTTCATCTCAATCCTGACTTGTCTCCCAGTCCCAGCCTCTGAAAAACATCCCCACAGCATGATGCTTCCACCACCATGCTTCACCGTAAGGATGGTGTCAGGTTTCCTCCAGACGTGACGCTTGGCATTCAGGCCAAAGAGTTCAATCTTGGTTTCATCAGACCATGTTTCTCATGGTCTGAGAGTATTTAGGTGCCTTTTGGAAAACTCCAAGCAGGCTTTCATTTGCCTTTTACTGAGGAGTGGCTTCCGTCTGGCCACTCTACCATAAAGGACCACCATCTCCACAGAGGAACTCTAGGGCTCTTTCAGAGTGACCATTGGGTTCTTGGTCACCTCCGTGAGTGTATTCATTATCTTTAATTTTTTCCTTTGGCTGACAGACAGTCAAAGCAGAACTGAAGATTAATCTAAAAGACCATTGAAGTGCTGCAAATTTCTACACTGGTCCCTGTGCTTTCCTCCATTGTCTGCAATTAGCATTCTGTTTCACATTCCCACCCTGAGGACTGTTTATTCCTCAAGGTGATGGACTAGTCTTTTTTTTGACAGTCAGTGTAGATGTACTTATACCTGAATGTAGACTTGTATTATGCAACACATGATTACAACTACTGTACAACTGGTATATGATATATCCCATTGCCAATGGACCAACAGAAATGTCTGACAATGTATAGTCTGCTGCAGTATAGTTGTTTCCCCTGTAGGCAACCTTTTCTAAGTAATAATACTATTGTCAGGGTAAATCAGCTAAGAAAATGTAGAGATTTTGTTCTCCCTCAGTTCCACATCTTCACATATTAATGTTCCTTTGTAATATTCAATAAATGTCTGGATCCAGTTTGTATTTACGCAGTGAAGTGTGCAGCAGAGCGCTGCTCCAACATAACTTGTTAGCTAAAATCAGTAAATATATCACAGAGTTCCGATTCATCACCAGTTGGGATTTAGAATGCAAAACAATATAAATAATCTTGCATTAATTATGCTTTATTTAAAATTAATAAGAGCTTATTGATAGCTAGCTATATTTACACAAACATCATGGCCTGTTGATCATATGACTGCGTAATTTATGTTGACATGTTCATTACATAAATGGCACCAGCACTGATGAATTCATATAGTATAGTTAGGTTACGGCACCAGGGTCTATGTCCTCAGATCAGAACATGGCAGGGTGTATTCTTGGCTTTGCAAGAGGGGTGATGTTAAAAGCTTTTCACTGTTAGGAGGTGATTTCTGCCCCCTCCATGAGGGATCGTTTGCTTTCAGGGAGGAAGTGGATGGGTTTCACATGCCTTGGGATATAAGACAGGATAAAATAGAAGCTGGCTCTTATCTCAATATGTCCTTCCATTAAGAACATGACATTAAATCACTGTGAGCTTGGATGCTTCCCGCCTCGGGCCGACAGAGGACACGTAGCTATTTCATGGGCACGCAAAGGACAAGTATAGCTCAGTCAGATACAATTTGGAAATGTGAATATTTCCATACAATGCTCATTACAGCTTCAAACAACATATGATTTTGGCGTGTGGTGCGTGGGTACAGAATAAAACCAACAAAGCTGCAGTGTGACCTGAAAGGGCGAGAT
Source organism: Brachymystax lenok tsinlingensis (assembly GCA_030435695.1). Classification (NCBI taxonomy): domain Eukaryota; kingdom Metazoa; phylum Chordata; class Actinopteri; order Salmoniformes; family Salmonidae; genus Brachymystax; species Brachymystax lenok. Next base: position 17,723,212 of record CM059807.1, on the reverse strand, counting down.
GAATACAACATGATCTGAAATGTGAGTTTGTGGAATCCACTATGGAGCCGACCCTCAAGAAATGTTTCAGAACAAAAACTGTCTTATAAAGGGAAAAACAGGAAGATGCCTTCAGGGCAAAAACAAACCAACAGCTACTCAGCTTGGAGTACAATGGAGTTTTCATAAATGCTGTTTCAGGTCATATAGGCCATGCTACCAGGAACCCGAGTCTGAGGAAAATCAATGAACACCACCACAGATCAAAGTACACTGTTATCCACCTCCTACACATGCTCATTAAAACACCTACCAAAAATAGGCCTATAACTACATTGAATGTTAACTCGACTGCAAAATCAAACAAAAGAATACGAGAAACAACAGAAAAGGGTCCTCTTATAGGTACAGCACTAGCGTTACAGACAAACGCATCAGTTCAGACAAACGCATCAGTTGTATTATGTTGTTGTTGACATATGGCTGAGGAGCGGTGAGGAGTTAACAGCAGCTGCCTCAAGTCTTCACCAGGTATACTGTCTGCCTCATTATCCTGTCCAAAACCCTGGCTTGAAATATGCACAAACCATCTCTGCTCCTTGTAAACTGATGCCTGATGCCTCCACCCGTGTGACAGTTTTTAAATGTGTTTTTGTATTACTCTTCGTTGCATTGTAGCCAGCACCCTTGAGGCCTACTCTGATCATTCATCAATTCAGTTCAAACTCACAGTGAGTGATTTTATATGAAAAGGAGGATAAGGTAGGTAAGGGGAGGAAACAGGCTGCCACAAGGAGATAAACCATAAAACAGATAAGCTGTCAAGAAATTGCAAGTCAGGAAAAGTTTACAATCAAAAGGGTCGGGGGGTGCTGGAACATTTGTAGACTGCAAATTGACCGCAAGAAGCCCAAACAGATATGTTTGACTAAAACATAATAATTTCAAACCTTGCTCACATTTGTATACGATCACGCGTCTCTCTATTATGCATGGGAATACTTGGGAACAGATTTCTTAAATTAAAATCACTTTGAGCTGATTTCCTGGTGTTTTTACAGTCTTTTATGTCCAACAATGAAAAAGAAAATTGGGAACCCTGCTATAAAACAGAGTAATATTAAAATTAATTCAACAGTTGACAAAAAACTGAGACAAAAGGAGAAAACAAAAGGATATAGGGGCAACCTGGGATTTGGTTCTACGTGAATAACGGATACAAAATAACTGTTGTTTCTATCGTAGTGCTCAGCTATGCATCAATCTTCATGCTTCCACATTAATCAAAACCTGGTAGTAGATATTGTATAACTAACTAATAATGGAAGGGCTCTTCAAGTATAATTTAAATAAGAAACATTGCATTGATCAAATAACCACGTGTATCGGACGTGTGAGGGAGAAAGCGACACTTAAGCAGCACAGTGACGTGCATCACATATAATAGAAGCACTAATCCAATAAGGTGGATCAATAGCTACCATGGACCTAACACAGAAACTGCTTGGTCCACCAGGATGAAGTGTATTATGGTTGTGTCTCAATTATTTATATCACAACTTGTCCTACAGCACTGTTCTGCCCTGTTCTCTCCCACTGAATTCACCCTATAGATCAACAGAGGACATGTTTGAACAGCTGACCCACGGGCCTCAGATGAGGAGGCTTAAGAAACAGTGAAAGACCATCAGGCTGACTTGTGGTGGTCACTGGGACTGGGCATGCAGCTAGGGCAAGATTAAAATTACACTGGTTGTGTCCAGAATGGCACTCTATGTAGTGGTAGTGCACTACTTTTGACCAGGGTCTATAGGGCTTAGATCAAAAGTTGTGCACTCTATAGGTAATATGGTGCCAGTTTGGATGGACACTGGTAGTCTGACTGAGGATGGGGACAATGTACTACATTAGGTACGTAATAGGTTGCCATTGGAGCCAGCTCACTGCTTAGCTCAGCATAATCTCTATTATTACAGTGACACTGTCCGTCCTCACTGAGGGTGAAGTCTTGCTCGCTGCACTTTAACTACAAATTTCAGTGCCCCTATATAAAATGTCCAAATATTAACACCATGTGAAACCTTTAGGTTTCTTGCTCATTGAAAATCATTACTGTGAACATAATAGCAAACAGAGGTCAATTAACATAGATGAACCTTACACTATGTTACTCCCTACCCCCTACTGAGCTGTTAATGCCAAAACAACTATAAAATAGCTTTTTAGGTCATCCAACTCAATAGAATAGAAATAACACTGTGGTAAGCCGTCCTGTGATTTTATACAGAGATTTACTGAGGAACCCCACTCTATCAAAATACCATTTGTTTGAGATAGTCAAATATAGATTTCAGCAATGCACCCATAAATCAACATGACATGTTTTTCGATAATAATATTGAATTCTCTTCGACTGAATAAAAGATGTGGGCTCTCTTTTTAAATGACACACCTGTAACTGCATGGAGGCTTATGGCCGGATTTAATCAGAGACCTGCCTTAGCGGTGTTTGCACAGTAGCCTTTGATACTGCCCCCCACAAATGGCTTGTTCCGAAAACACATGGGGTAAATGCTACAGTGTAAATACTACATTGCATGGTGGATTGAAGTGAGCCCTTGAGAGGACCTTAATTAATTTTCTATTTCTGCGAATTTCTGATAAATGGACCACTTTCAACCTCTCCAATCAGCAGTCTTTTGTTCTTAGGGACAAGAAACACATTATGTTCATGCCAATTTAACATAGTGTTGCTAAGAAAGTTTTTTTATGAAGCTATAAAATGTTTTACAGGAAGTTTGTGTGTGTGCCTCCGTATTTAGACGACATGGTCAAATCAATATGGTAGACACTTGTGCTATTGAAAACAAATGCAATGGCTATGAGTTGAACAAAATGATTTCCCCCACAAAATGTAGAAGAAAAACATAGCTGTACCATAAACCACCCGTAACCACCAGCTGTAACCACCCGTAACCATAAACCACCCGTAAGATTCATATTAGCAAACTATTCCAAAATCATATGTAGCTAAAAGGCCCTCTCACCAAGTCCGTTATTTAGACACTTAAAATAAATATGAGCACATCTTGTTTATGACACAGTTCGCACCCTTTGCAAAATATCATCCTGTCGCAATCTGTCAAATATTTATTCGGAACAGGTTAGATTTTTGCGTCTTTTCTCGTGCGAAAATAAGCTGTTGAACAATAGAAATTGTTATCTGGGACACTGCCACTGACAGGTCTGTGGGTTCGTTGTGTGAATTAATTAAATGTATCTGCCTGTTTATGTTTGCAATGTATAAGTGCAGCAATTTATTAATTTAGTCAATGTATGAATTTAGCCAATGTGATTACATCACACCAGAGATACTTGTCACTCTTGCCATTCAAACTTCCCCACCAGAGTGTGCAAAGCTGTCATCAAGGCAATGTGTGTCCGTGTGTGTGTAATATATATATATACACACACACACACACACACACACACAGTACTCGTTCAAGAGGTAGAGAGAGGGGAAAGAGAGAGGTCAGTGGAGAGGCGTGAATTGCGCAAGAAGGGAACAGTGAAGACGTGTTAGTTAGAAGTTCATATATTAATGCATAATTCGTATAGCCTATATACACTTTGTTTACAATTGTGAACACCTGCTCCTTCCATGACAGACTGACCAGGTGAAAACTGATCCCTTATTGATGTCACTTGTGAATCAGTGTAGATGAAGGGGAGGAGACAGGTTAAAGAAGGATTTTTAAGCCTTAAGACAATTTAGACATGGATTGATTGTGTGCCATTCAGAGCGTGAATGGGCAAGACAAAAGATTTAAGTGCCTTTGAACAGGGTATGGTAGTAGGTGCCAGGCGCAACATGGGCCAGCATCCCTGTGGAATGCTTTTGACACATTGTAGAGTCCATGCCACGACGAATTGAGGCTGTTCTGAGGGCAGAAGAGTGGGTGCAACTCAATATTAGGAAGGTGTTCTCAATGTTGAGTTGCACCCCCTTTTGCCCTCAGAACAGCCTCAAATCTTTTGTCTTGCCCATTCGCTCTTGGAATGGCAGACATACACAATGTCTCAAGGCTATAAAAATGTTGTGTATACTCAGTGTAGATCTCCCCTTTAAAAAAAATGTTCCTCGGAAATGTATATGATAGTATAAATCAATGTAGCCTATAGTTTTTAGACTCAGTTTTTGATATCCTACAGAAATGACTTAAAGCTAAGGCAAGGTTTTTAATACATTTTTGGGAAAGGAGAAGTGATTATCTTATGTGTCTAAGTGAGATGCACCGCAGTTGGCTTTGATTGATGGTTCCTTTTAGGTGTCAGGGTGTGTGTGAATTCTTTATGTCCATTCATAAAGTTTCTTAAAATAGGGTTTAGGGGAGTCTAAATCAAAATCTGTATTAAAATGTGGACGAAAAGATCGCAACGCAGTTGGTGACAAAAGTCAGTAAAAATGAACAGATTATTTAAGATTTGTTAAAAACTGACCAGTTCTGTATATTTTTGCAGACAAGGTTGGCATAATCAAGACATTTTACTGACAAAAAATTCTGTATCTTGAAGCTAAAACCTGAAACCACTCATTTACTGTATGTTGTAATCAAATAATTTACCTGTATGGTTATAATTTTAATTCTATGCCTCATTTTGAATTAGAATAATTTCACCCTAAGGCTGCGTTTACACAGGCAGCCCAAATCTGGTCTTTTGACCAATCACATCAGACATTTTTCAAATATTTTTTAGAGCTGATCTGATTGGCCAAGAGACCAAATAGTGAAAAAATATCAGAATTGGGATGCCTGTGTAAACACAGCCTTAGGTTGAAATTATTCTAATTCAAAATTGTAACCCAACAGGTAACTTTCTGAATGGTCATAAAGAATTCACCCAAATTAGGCAATGGTATATTAACTTGTACGTTGACCAAGGAAGATTGGCAAATGGGTACTAGGGTACCCTGTGTTAAGCATGGCTGCTTTGAACTAATTACTTTTGTACAAAGTAGGATTATTTCACACTTGGAAAGAGAAAAATATGCATGTGATAAAGGGAACAACTTTGTGATTCTGTGGAGGCTGTTAAATTCACACTAAAATGTTTTTCTAAATATACTTTATATAAAGGCTATGATAAACTAGTAGGCTATACTCCCACTTATAGCTTGTGTTGAATGTCGTTTTAGAACTACACTGAACAAAAATAAAAACGCAACATGTAAAGTGTTGCTTACATGTTTCAGAAATGTTCCATATGCACAAAAAGCTTATTTGTCTCAAATTGTGTGCACAAATTTGCTTACATCCCTCTTAGTGAGCATTTATTATTTGCCAAAATAATACATCTACCTGGCAGTTGTGGCATATCAAGATGCTGAATAAACAGCATGTTTATTACACAGGTTCACCTTGTGCTGGGGACAATAAAAGGCCACTAAAATGTGCAGTTGTCACACAACTGCTGTCTGTCGGAATGTCCACCAGAACTGTTGCCAGATAAATGAATGTTCATTTCTCTACCATAAGCCGTTTTAGAGAATTTTGCAGTACGTCCAACCGGCCTCAAACACAGACCACGTTTATGGCGTCGTGTGGGCAACGTTGTGAACAGAGTGCCCCATGGTGGCGGTGGGGGTTATGGTATTGGCAGGCATAAGCTACAGGCAATGACCACAATTGCATTTTATCAATGACAATTTGAACAGAGATACCGTGACGAGATCTTGAGGCCCATTGTGAGGCCCATTTTTTTAAGGTATCTGTATTCCCAGTCATGTGAAATCTATAGTTTAGGGCCTAATTAATGTATTTAAATTGACTGATTTCCTTATATGTACTGTAACTTCGTAGAATCTTTGAAATTGTTGTGTTTATAATTTGTTCAGTATAATACAACACTTTGCCAAATGTTTTTTTTCTTCTCCTTACTATTACACACAACTCAATTTACCAGTAACCATTTATCACTACACAGAGAAGATAACTGGGGCATGGACAGATGGGCTTGGACAGAGAGACATGAACAAAGACATGAACATCATCTCGTCCACAGAGCCAACGCTGCAGCGTCTGTACTGCATGACGTAAAGATGTCATACAAGCACAAGGTTACAAGCTGCAAGCACATCAGACCATGCTTTAATTATTCCCAAGAGGGGCCACACTTCTCAAGCTCCCCAGAAATTATTCCCCCTACCAGTCATCAAGTACATCCTTCTCCATGATGCTCCGCTCTCATCCCCATACTGTCACTGTCTGTTAACACTACATACTGTCAAACGCTTCCTGGAATTCAAGCACTTCGTTCTGTTATACTGCAACAGCATCCAGGAAAGGCTTTGTAGATAGATACACTTATAAAAGCTGCTCTCCAATCCATAGTAGACCTTGGTCAACGGGCCCTGGTCAAAAGTAGTGCACTATAAAAGGAAATAGGGTGCCATTTGTGATGCACACCTGGTTCTAGAATGAAGAGGTGCTGCTGGTCAAGACCACCGCGGAAGGCACCGATTGAATGTGTTGACTGAGATGGATGAACGCATGCTCTGTGGATTGTACATGATTTAGCACTGTGACCGAGAGGGCCACCTCACCCTGTCCTGATTGCTCTCCCCTCCCTCCGATAAAGAATGAAAAAACTTCAGCATCCTTTATTATAGATGAGCCCATCATGACACTAGATTGGAGAATGGAATTCAAAACAATGCTTTTTGAGGGGGGACCAATGCCTACATTGATTTTCCTCAGGAATTTCCCAAGTTGTCAGTGAGAGTGAAAGAGCTCATCACTCAGTCACACCATCTGGGGTGTAATTTAAGCTAGTTGTCCACTGAAAACACTTTCTCTTCAAGCCAAATAGCTATATTAGAGCAGGATAATTATGCACATTGTCACATAAAGAGAAAAGCACAGGGGCGAGAGTAGTAGATACACTTATATGGCTGTACTGTACGCTCATACAAAGAAAATAATTCATAAATTAAAGTGGATGCATGTATTCTTGTATTTAATCATCTTGATGCACAGAAAGACAGGAGTCATAAAATAAGGGCCTAAACAGCAACCCCAGGCAGTAGCTGCTAGCTAGCTGGTCTAGAGCTACCACCATCATCACTGTTTATCACTTCTGAATGTACAGCCATTTGGTTTCATTTAAATGTAATTCTGGGCACTGAACTGCACACGTTGACAGCCAGATTCTGATGATTCATTCTAGAACAGAATGGCAGTTGGAAATATCACAGCCCCCTACTATCTCGGAGTGAAAACAACAGATTTGACCTTCGGCTCATTTCATCAATGCCCGGCTACACTGCTGAATAAAAACATAAATATTCTACAAAAAAATAAAGTAGAGGCAATTTCAGACCAAGGTCTTAATTTTTCATTTTTTTGTGTGTGTGTCAGATATTGGTCCAACTGTGTCAATCATATTCAGGGCAGCTAACAGAGAGAGGCACAATCAGCACCCTGGTTCACAGGTGAACTGGTCTATAAAGCAATTTGATGAGTCTCTATGTCAAATGTTTTTTGCAAAGCTCTTGGAGACTTACCCAAAGACTCACAGCTGTAATCGCTGCCAAAAGTGTTACTAACATGTATTGTCTTATGGGGGTGAATACTTATTTAACCAATGTGTTTATTTTTTATATTTTTTTTTATAACTGTTAGAGTATTTTGTGTACATTTTTATCCCACTTTGAAACTCAACAAAATTTGAAAAAGGTTAAGGGGTGTGAATACTTTCTGAAGTCTTGCTGTTCTCTCGAACACAGCGATTGCTGTCAGCCCTGCTGGATGCTCAGGCAGCCAGACTACAGGTCACGCATGACCCAACCTTGGCTGTGTACCAAATTGCACCCTATTGCCTTTATAGTGCACTACTTTTGACTAGAACCCTATTGGCTTTGTTTTAAAGTAGTGCCCTATAAAGGGAATAGGGTGCCATTTGGTACACATGTTAGTAACACTTTTGGCAGCGATTACAGCTGTGAGTCTTTGGATAAGTCTCCAAGAGCTTTGCACACCTGTATGGTACAATATTTGCCCATTATTCTTTTTAAAGCTCTGTCAAGTTGGTTGTTGATTATTGCTAGAAAACCATTTTCAAGTCTTCCAACAAATTTTCAAGACAGTTTAAGTCAAAACTGTAACTAGGCCACTCAGGAACATGTCATCTTGGTAAGCAACTCAAGTGTAGATTTGGGCTTGTGTTTTAGGTTATTGTCCTGCTGAAAATGAATTTGTCTCCCAGTATCTTTTGGAAAGAAGACAACCAGGTTATCCTGTAGGATTTTGCCTGTGCTTAGCTGTATTCCATTTCTTTTCAACCTAAAAAACTCCCTAGTCCTTGCCGATTACAAGCATACCCAGAACATGATGCAGCCACCACCATGCTTGAAAATATGAAGAGTGGTACTCAGTGATGTGTTATGTTGGATTCGCCCCAAACATAATGCTGTGTATTCAGAACAAAGTTAATTGCTTTGCCACATTTTTTGCATTATTACTTATGCGCCATGTTGCAAATAGGATGCATGTTTTGTAAAATATTTGTATTCTGTGCAGGCTTCATTCTTTTCACTGTCATTTAGGTTAGTATTGTGGAGTAACTACAATGTTGTTGATCCATCCTCAATTTTCTCCTATCACAACCACCTTAACTGTTTTAAAGTTACCATTGGCCTCATGGTGAAATCCCTGAGCAGTTTCCTTCCTTTCCGGCAACCGAGTTAGGAAGGACGCCTGTATCTTTGTAGTGACTGGGTGTATTGATAGACCATCCAAAGCTGATTTAATAACTTCACCATGCTCAAAGGGATATTCAGCATATGCTTTTTTAATATTTTTTTTCACACACATCTACCAAATCGGTGCCCTTCTTTGCAAGGCATTGAAGGGCGTTGAATCTGTGCTTAAAATTCACTACTCGATTGAGGGACCTTGTATGTGTGGGGTACAGAGAAGGGGTAGTCATTAAAAAAACCTGGTTAACCACTATTATTGAACACAGAATTAATCCATCCAATTTATTATGTGATTTGTTAAGCACATTTGTACTCCTGAACTTATTTCAGGGTTGTCATAACAAAGGGGTTGAATACTTGACTCAAGACATTTCAGCTTTTCATTTATTTTTTTATTACATTTTCTACAAATATCATTCCACTGGGGTATTCTGGGGTATTCTGTCTAGATCAGTGACACAAAACCTAAATGTAATCAATATTAAATTCCGTCTGTAGCACAACAAAATGTGGAAAAAGCCAAGGCATGTGAATACTTTCCTAAAGACATTGTTTTAAAACACACCTCTGGAGGAGGACTCAGATAAAATAAATGCATTCACGTCGTCGCATGGCCGGTTGTTTCTGCACTGACTATTGACTCAGAGCCAAGGGATGATAAAGCTGCACAAAATAATGCAAAGATTGTGATGTACCAGACAGCTTTCTTATCCAGTCTTCATTGCAATAACTAGGCTAACTTAATATTAACAGCTAAATAGTACTCACTTCTAACCTAAAGGATACACATAAATCATGTTTCAGGGGGCATTAAATAATCAATTATAAATGAATGAGGTAGATTAAGGATTTATACAAAGGGAATGTCCAGTCAGGTCTAAAATTATTGGCACCCTTGATAAAGATGAGCAAAAAAGGACTAGAAAATAAATACTGAGCTATATTGATTTGATATATATATGTATGTACATACATACATACATACATACATACATACATACATACATACAGACATACATACATACATGCATGCATACATACAAATACAATTTCTCAGACAAAGTAATTACATTTTTTTTTTTTTATAATCTCATCTTTTAATCAAGGGTGCCAATAATGTTGGACCTGACTGTATATTCCATAAATTAATTGGAAACACAATACTGTGCTTTGTTGCACACTAATTCAATGAAAATTAATGCAGGACTTATTGGTTAGTTAATTTGCCTGTCCTTCATTCATCCATTGGTAGAGGGAAAGGGGTGTGATTTGGGATGTAACCTAATACTACACCTCTGAGATTAAATCTCACTTTGATAATGACGCCAATGTGATTTATGGTCAGCATGGTATCCAGCCATCACCAACTCGTTACAATGTCAAATCTGCTGATCTCTGAATCATTCTCTGACAGTTACCAATCAATCCTCATCATGGCAAGTGACATCATCTATCTATATCTATATAGTTTATGTATCCAGAAATGGATAAACATCATCATTCATATGATCATGATTATCTATTGAACACATTGTTTTCACAATCTTCACCAAAACACACCATTCTCCATACTGATCAGGCAAGACCCCTGATCAATCCCATGCTAATGGAGTTGCAAACATAGAATCACAAATAAAACACATTTTCAAAGGAGCGATACAACATTAATCAAATGTGCTGTAGTCCACATGAAATCAGCATTATATATAGGATAATAATATATACTATACTGTAGCTTCATTGTTCTATATAGCATGCTGATTTCATATTATCTGATTCACATATGAAATCATATTGTATGTAGCCTACTTCAGCCCCGATAGACGGAGATCAGAACACTATCCTATCCTTGCGTGTGATGAGGTAAGATTGGAACTGTGAATCACAGACTGGGTGGATACAATTGAAAAATCCTTTTAAAAGTTTCCCCAGGGCAGCGTGCGCTGGGCTTGCTTAGAGTAGTGTTGTACAGGCGAAGCCTCCGTTCATGACCCCCTCGCGTGATTTTAGTTTGTGGTGAATAGTGCTGTTCCACAACTCCATTGATCCTTAAGAGCTTAAATCTGTTGAGTGGTGGCGGGCACCAGGGGGGTAAGGTCCGAGTGCTTCAAAGGCTACCGTGATGGTGCTGTTTGGTTAATAGAATCAACCTTGTGAAGATATGTGCGTGCAACACCTGTTTTGACCTCCATCAGAGTATTGTGTTTCACGTTTGGAAGAGGCAAGAAGGGAGGTCTCTTCATTTTAGGGTACTGAAGTGGGCCTCTACCAAATACATAGGCTTAGTCACAAATAGCACCCAATTCCCAATATGGGCCCTTGTCAAATGTAGTGCACTATAAAGGGAATAGGGTGCAATTTTAGTGCACTATAAAACAAATTGGATGCCATTTGAGACACAGCCAGTCATCCACTAGATTTCCAGACCAAGCTGCAAAATAACTCAAGCACAACCACAGTAGCCCTGACTGGTCTATGGTTTTGTGCCATTGAGCAAAATGGTCTCATTACAACTCAATTGTTTTTCCCCACCAGGAATGTGAATCAAAGCACAATGTATGCCTACATTACACTAAGAATAAAGACATTTCATCTTTTCAATAAGCGATAGCTGACAAGCCAATGCAGAACCGGAGTCAGTGCACAACACCTGAAGCACATCTTAACAGATCCCCAGTAGCCCATCGCACCCCAATGTGGAGGAACAGATCCCCATTAGCCTACTGCAAGGTTTCCCAAACACAGTCCTGCCCCCTCTTTTCTAGCACTACACAGCTGATTCAAATAATCAAAGCTTGATGAGTTGGTTATTTGAATCAGTTGTGTAGTGCTAGGGCAAAAAACTAAACGTGCACCCAAGGGGGTGGCAGGACCGAGTTTGGGAAACCCTGGCCTACTGGGGAAGCATTATGACTTGAAGGACTAGGGTGGATACAGTAGGGCTCAGTCCAAAATGGCACCCTATTCCCTTGGGGCTCTGGTCAAAAGTAATGCACTGCATAAGGAATTGGGTGCCATTTGGGACATATCCCTAGGTCCATGGTAGCTGATTGATTACTTGATGATGTTGTAACCCTTTCCTTACTTATATAAGAATCCAGTCATTTGCATTCACTTTAATTCATACTTACCATGTGTGTAAATTACTTTTGCATTAACTGCTCTCTAAATGGATAACGGACGATGATTATGATCATTCTTGCGCCTGTTGCTTCTCACACAACACATGACATTGCTGTCAAGCAAAGGCTATTCAACCACTTGAATATAAGACACAGATGGTAAGGGTAAAGCGAATTACAGTATTGAGAAACTGTTTGAGGAGTCGGGGAGAAGACAGTATCAGGATTGTTGAAGAAAAAAGCTAATGAGGACAGAACCGTATGTGCTCCTAGCGAAGAAATGACAGAAATAACTCGTGTTACTGATCAAATGGTACTAATATGGTACTAATATTTTTAGCAAAAAAAAGTGTCCAACTCAAGCAGTCATTCAGTTCATTTAGAGAAACTAGGCAAAACACAAGCAACGTGAAACTGATGTGTAAGTGCGCAAATAAGAAACCGCACCTGTCAAGTTACTCGACCCAATGTTGGAGACAAGTAAAAAACACACATATTGATACCCAAATTATTTGGATATATTAGATGTCTTGTTTGGAACCTTACCTTTAGACGTCGTGCACGTTGTGCAATAAACAAGGAACACGAAGCCCAAGGAGAGGTAGCGTCCCTTCGTCATCGCACCCATACTGTAGCTTCAGCTTCACTTTCCAGTGGATGCGCTGAACTGGGAGAAATTCCCCCGTTTTCACCCTCTTCTTGCAAGCCTTGACATGATGCTGTCAGTAACAGGTTCCTATGTAATTATCATGGACCATTGGACAGTCACTCTAACCCACTGGAAAGAACCTTGCGCTGACACACCGGACAACCGCATCTTTACTTCACTTTACTGTATAACACACAGACGTCGTGGCGGGGTACTGCTCCGACTTTTCTAGCACCTCTCATGCCAAGCTGTATATGACAGACCGGTAAACCAATGGCGTTTCGCGGTGGGCGTGGAGGAGAGGAGACCGGCGGAAACGCCCGGAGAAAGCTGAGAGTTACGCAGTTGGACATACCGTGGCTGATGTTCTGTTAAAATCAGGGTCGAGTCTATTTGTCTTCACACGACATCACTGTAGCCTTTCTGTAAATGATGAAGGAAGAAGAGTTCATTTTATTATATTTTGGGGAGGTGGGGTTTATTTGTGTAAGGTCATTTAATCAAATGAAAATGAACAAAATATGAAGATTAAAATTACACACAGGTTGGACTCCTGAATTTAGCAATCCTTACAAAAACAGGTTCCAGTTTTGAAAGTGTAGTAACTGCAGTCGACTGTGGTATTTTTGGACGATGTAATTGCAGAATAACTACAGTTATACTGCACTCTAACTGCAGTTATGCCGCAGTGTACTGCAGTTATACTGCACTCTGACTGCAATATTTTTTCTTAGGGGATGGACCTCAGTAGTATTACCTGAAGGTCAATAATTTTTTTTAAAGATTGTATTATTTTCAGTGAGGAATAAGTATTTTTCCAAAACCTTGGATTTTCATCAGTTTTACCATAGCATTCCATTAACTTTGTCAGGGGCAATTCCCTTTGAAGTGTATGCGTCACCTTGCCTATTAGATTATGGTGGACATACCAGTACCTCTAAACGCATCGGCCTGCATGCTTTATCCCACTCCACTTTTCTGGCTACATATTGGATAGCCCAAATTACTCTTCAAGGACAGCAAAGAATAACCCAGGAATTACTCAAATACTAATTTAAGATGTCCTCTGTGTTGCCATATCAAGCATGACAGACTCTATTCCATCACACTCTCACCTCTGCATGTCTGGTGAAAGTGACTCACAGAGAGAAGCATAATCAGAGAGCATCACAGGAAAAACACATTTTTGCAGGTCACACTGTCTGAAGAGGATAAGTAATCATTTTCACTAGAACACTTGCTCTGTGTGAGATCATAGCATCCTTATCCTTATGTATAACAAGACATACACAAATACTGTGTATACTGTATAATAACAATAAAATGATTATTGAATCACAGAACAATTCAATAGCAGACCAAATGGACAAGAACAAATCTGCAAAGTAATTTTCTGGTTTATTTCTATGCCATGTATTTAAATTGCAGCAACAGGCTGTTTTCTAAGGATAGTTCTTCACATGCTTCCATTTTAAAATGTAACTGCATGTCACCCACCCATGAGTTGTGAAAGACATGTACGCTGAACAAAAATATAAATGCAACATGCAACAATTTCAAAGATTTGACATACAGTTTGACATACAGTTCAATACAATTCAATCAGTAAATTGAAATAAATTCATTAGGTCCTAATCTATGGATTTCACATGACTGGTAATACAGATATGCATCTGTAGATCACAGATACTGGACCTTAAAAAAAAGGTAGGGCTGTGGATTAGAAAACCAGTCAGTATCTGGTGTGAATACCATTTTCCTCATGCAGCGCAACACATCTCCGTCTCACAGAGTTGATTAGACTGTTGATTGTGGCCGGTGGAATGTTGTCCCACTCTTCTTCAATCGTTGTGCGAGGTTGCTGGATATTGTCGAAAACATAGATCCAGAGCATCCCACACATGCTCAATGTGTGACATGTCTGGTGAGCATGTAGGCCATGGAAGAACTGGGACATTTTCAGCTTCGAGGAATTGTGTATACATCCTTGCGACATGGGGCAGTGCATTATCATGCAGAAACATGAGGTGATGTCAGCGGATGAATGGCATGACAATGGGCCTCAGGAACTTGTCACGGTATCTCTGTGCATTTAAATTGCCATCGATAAAATGCAATTGTGTTCATTGTCCGTAGCTTAGGCCTGCCCATACCATAACCCCATCGCCATCATGGGGCACTCTGTTCATAACGTTGACATCAGTAAACCGCTCACCCACGTGACACCATCTGACATCTGCCGGTACAAGTGAAACAGGGATTCATCCGTGAAGAGCACACTCCAGTGTGCCAGTGGTCAACAAAGGTGAGCATTTGCCCACTGAAGTTGGTTACGACACCAAACTGCAGTCAGGTAAAGACCCTGCTGAGAACGATGAGCACGCACGCAGATGAGACTGTTTTTGACAGTTTGTGCAGAACTTCTTCGGTTGTGCAAACCCACAGTTTGATCAGATGTCCGGGTGGCTGGTCTCAGATAATCCCGCAGGTGAAGAAGCAGGATGTGGAGGTCCTGGACTGGTGTGGTTACATGTGGTCTGCGGTTGTGAGGCCAGTTGGACGTACTGCCAAATTCTCTATGAGGTTGGAGGTGGCCTATGGTAGAGAAATGAACAATCAATTCTCTGGCAACAGCTCTGGTGGACATCCCTGAAGTCAGCATGCCAATGGCACGCACCTTCAAAATTTTAGACATCTGTGGCATTGTATTGTTTGACAAAACTGCACATTTTAGAGTGGCCTTTTAATGTCCCCAGCACAAGGTGCACCTGTGTAATGATCATGCTGTTTAATCAGCTTCTTGATATACCACACCTGTCAGGTGGATGGATTATCTTTTCATTTGAGAGAAATAAGCTTTTTGTGTCTATGGAAAAATTCTGGGATCTTTTATTTCAGCTCATGAAACACGGGACCAACACCTTACATGTTGAGTTTATATTTTTGTTCAGTATATATAGGAAGTTACTGGGGTGCAGTAAAAGCTTGAACAATATGGCTGTGCCTTTCCAACACTGAGTGAACTCAAACATATTATTGCCACTTGATGCTTCTTTGGTAAGAGAGGTGCAGTTTGACATCATTTATTAAGCCAGACATGAGGGCTGGTTTCTTATCAACATGTTTTTTTCCTGGAGGGTATTCATGTGCACATCTTTGATGCCGTTATGAATTGATTGAACATCTTCATATTTATTTATTTTCTGCACGCTATGGCCTGAGTGCAAGTCGAGGAGGCCTGAAAACTCAAGCAGAAAGGTCACTGTCACTTACTGTGTCCCAAATGGCACCTAGTTCCCCATATAGTGCTTCCATTCGACTCTGGTAAAATGTAGTGCACTATATAGGGAATAGGGTGGCATTTGGGACACAAGACTGTCACTTTCATGTCAAAACTATTGAGTGGTTCGTAATGTGTAGCATCCTGCGGGGATCAACATTAATTTCTTCAAGGGAACATGCCGGAAATCCATAAACAAACCAGCAGTGAGTGTGTGATCGCTGGCCTGCCTGAAGGCTTTGTCTATTGGAAGATTACTGTAGGTGCCCACAGGGGAGGCAGTAACAGATGAGGTGACCCTCACATGCATACAGATGTGACACTGCTGTATGTGCATCGATTCTCAATGAGCGCCAGATACACTACATCATGTAAATGCTGTGCTTAGCAGGTAAATGGCCGCCATGCTAAGGAGACACTGATAGACGCTGGTCATCAGGTGGTTGTGTTTTTTTCCCTGCACTGCTGAAAGTGACGGGTATTTCACACAAAAAAACAAGTACGTAGTGCTTTATCAATATTCAATTAAATGATCCCCTTAAGTAGGTTTCAGAAAGACGTTGTATTATATCTTTAACTATGTAAAAAAATGGCAATATCAAACAAGTTAATGTTAGTTTTGTTAAGTTGATTTATCTTTTACAAGGCATTATCTAAAATCAAGCAATAACAGGTTTTCCATGAAGCAATACTTTTTGCTACTGTACATCCACCCACATTCTTCAGCCTACATTGTATGTGAAGTTGCCATGGGCACTGAATACATTGAACACCTTCTTGACCTCATGAAGACCTTTGTATTACCAACGTCGCTAATAGCGAGCTGGTTTATTTTCACCCATAGAGAATACACTTCAGCTGTTGATTGTTGAGTAGCTTTCATTAATCATACATTATGAAGAATTTTCTAATTGAGATAGACTGACTCATATCATGTGTGCGTTCTAAATGGCATCGTATTCTATTCCCTATAGCCTACAAATGTGGACTTGAGTAGCACACTATATCAGGAATAGGGTGGCATTTGGGAGGCAACTCATGGGACTTTAGTGTTAGGGTGATACAAAGGTGGGGCTTGTAAACAGAGCACTTCAGATGAGACTCACAAGGATATAAACAGACCATATTAGAGCCAATGAATAGCAGCACATCCTTCTACATTCCACGTCTCTTCCACGTGCTCCATGGTCGGTCTATCCAACTGCTGGAAATCTCTAAACAAAGCATTGTCACCTTTAAAATATCACATTCATTTGTCCACATTTCACAACAATGGCTGCGTCCAGAATGGCACCATATTCCCTTTGAAGTGTGGGAGGAACTTGTAGCCTCCTCCCAAAATGCACTGAGCTAAGTAAAGTTCAGCACTAGTGAGTGTTGTGTAACATTTCTAAGAGCGGTGAAGAGTCATTGATTCTTGTCACCTAACATTTAAGTCAGATTAATTTTCCAAAACACTTGTTCGGCCATGTCATGTACTCTCTATGCCCTTTGAACTACAGGGGCTCATCCTCAAGGTCTGGTTTATGAATCAACACATTAGTCTTCTTAACAAAAATGACAATCTACTGGTAGAAGAAAAAGTGAGCACACCAGAGAATGACATTCATCATGACTCTGACATGATCTTTGACTACAACCAAGAAGTAAGTTTAATTCATGGCATCCATTAGCTAGAAACAGCCTTGCTCAAATGTGTGTAATTCACAACAGGATCATAAAACGGTGTGTTTAGGCCCTCCACCAATCAACCAGAGATACAGTATGAATACGAAGAAAAAAAAGGTATGAAAATGTATGCACTCTGGATAAGAGCGTCAGCTAAATGACTAAAATGACTAAATGTCAAAAAAGGTGAAAAAAAAGCCATTAACAGAAAATAAACAACAGAGGTTCTATACTGCTTCTATACTAGACACAAGATAGAACTGGCTTCCTAAGAGCAACCTCATCCACGTAAGTTTACAAGTTCATGTATTTGGCATCATTCATAACAAGATCATACAGATGTCTTCCGGCCCTCAAGCAATCAACCCAGATTATGAGGCCACAAAGAACACAACCTTAATCCACCATGATTTCAAACATCAACATGTCGACAGAAGTGCCTGTGAGTATGCTGAATATGATTTCAAACATCAACATGTCGACAGAAGTGCCTGTGAGTTTACTGAATATGATTTCAAACATCAACATGTCGACAGAAGTGCCTGTGAATAGGCTGAATATGATTTCAAACATCAACATGTCGACAGAAGTGCCTGTGAGTAGAATGAATATGATTTCAAACATCAACATGTCGACAGAAGGGAATATATTGTTGTGACTCTGTGTGGGTTGGTAACACACTGCTGCTCATATAATAATAAAAACAGCCTGGACAAAACAATTGCAGATGCCAGTTGAGCTTTTTTTTATTTGAAATAGGTCTAAACCACTTTGAACAAGGTAGGCCTTTCAAACATGTGGTAGCGGCTGCTATGAGAAGGTTAAAAGGCTGTGTAGCTTGCTGGGCACTCAGGTCCAGTCCGTGCTATCTGGGATCCTTGGGACGTCCCTACCCCATTTAAATTTACATTTTAAATGGTTAGGGTTGGGGTTGGGGTTAGGTAAGGGTTATGGTTAAGGTAAGGGTAGGGTTAAGGTTAGGGTTAGGGTTAGGGTTAGGGTTTAAGGTAGGGAATTTCCATGGATTCCGGGTAGCAGTGACTCTCAGGTCCAGGCAGGCCCAAACCAGAGGCTTTTAGAGGGCTGTCCAAGGTCCAGATAGGACTAGGGCTGCCAGTGGTGCTGAAAGGAACTGTTCACAGTCTTATACAGTCATGGAATAAAAAAGGGAAAAGGTTATCACTTGAGGACTACGGCCTTCTGTCATTTTGTAATAATAATTACTGTGCAAGGAGAAAAGGTATACTCATTCTTAAAAACTGCACATATGAAAGACAAAAAAATAGGTAGGAATAAACACAGATGCTGGTGGAAGCAACAAGCTAGGATTGGGCATACAGTATAACATATGGTTAGAATTTTATCATGGGAAAATATATCACATTTACAGTTGAAGTCGGAAGTGGGTCAGAAGTTTACATACACTCAATTAGTATTTGGTAGCATTGCCTTTAAATTGTTTAACTTGGGTCAAACGTTTCCGGTAGCCTTCCACAAGCTTCCCACAATAAATTGGGTGAATTTTGGTCCATTCCTCCTGACAGAGCTGGTGTAACTGAGTCAGGTTTGTAGGCCTTCTTGCTCACACACGCTTTTTCAGTTCTGCCCACACATTTTCTATAGGATTGAGGTCAGCACTTTGTGTTGGCCACTCCAATACCTTGACTTTGTCATCCTTAAGCCATTTTGCCACAACTTTGGAAATACGCTTGGGGTCATTGTCCATTTTGAAGACCCATTTGCAACCAAGCTTTACCTTCCTGACTGATGTCTTGAGATGTTGCTTAAATATATCCACATAATTGTCCTACCTCATGATGCTATCTATTTCGTGAAGGGCACCAGTCCCTCCTGCAGCAAAGCACCTCCACAACATGATGCTGCCACCCCCGTGCTTCACAGTTGGGATGGTGTTCTTCAGCTTGCAAGCCTCCCCCCTTTTTCCTCACATAACAATGGTCATTATGGTCAAACAGTTCTATTTTTGTTTCATCAGACCAGAGGACATTTCTCCAAAAAGTATGATATTTGTCCCCATGTGCAGTTGCAAACCTTTGTCTGGCTTTTTTTATGGCGATTTTGGAGCAGTGGCTTTTTCCTTGCTGAGCGGCCTTTCAGGTTATGTCGATATAGGACTCATTTTTATTTTATTTTACTAGGCAAGTCAGTTAAAAACAAATTCTTATTTTCAATGATGGCCTAGGAACAGTTGGTTAACTGCCTGTTCAGGGGCAGAATGACAGATTTGTACCTTGTCAGCTCGGGGATTTGAACTTGCAGCCTTTCGGTTACTAGTCCAACACTCTAACCACTAGGCTACCCTGCTGTAGACAATTTTGAACCTGTTTCCTCCAACATTTTCGCAAGGTCCTTTGCTGTTGTTCTGGGATTGATTTGCACTTCTCGCACCAAAGTACGTTTATCTCTAGGAGACAGAACGCGTCTCCTTCCTGAGCGGTGTGACGGCTGCGTGGTCCCATGGTGTTTATACTTGCATACATTGTTTGTACAGATGAACGTGGTACCTTCAGGCGTTTGGAAATTGCTCCCAAGGATGAACCAGACTTGTGGAGGTCTACAATTTTTTTCTGAGGTCTTGGCTGATTTCTTTTGATTTTCCCATGATGCCAAGCAAAGAGGCAATGAGTTTGAAGGTAGGCCTTGAAATACATCCACAGGTACACCTCCAATTGACTCAAATGATGGCAATCAGCCTATCAGAAGCTTCTAAAGCCATGACATCATTTTCTGGAATTTTCCAAGCTGTTTAAAGGCACAGTCAACTTAGTGTATGTAAACTTCTGACCCACTGGAATTTGATAGAGTGAATTCTAAGTGAAATAATCTGTCTGTAAACAATTGTTGGAAAAATTACTTGTGTCATGCACAAAGTATATGTCCTAACCGACTTGCCAGAATTATAGTTTGTTAACAAGCTATTTGTGGAGTGGTTGAAAAACAAGTTTTAATGACTCCAACCTATGTGTATGTAAACTTCCGACTTCAACTGTAAGTTTTCTCTACGGCTGCTAACTTTCCCCTGGGCCAAAAGCATCAAAATACAGTAATACGCCGTGTAGTAAGAGATTTTACAGCTCTGTGCAGAAGAGATAGAAAAGCTCACCCTCTCTAGACAACACTACTGTCTTACAGCTTTCTATATCAAAGGCCTCTTCATGTTGAAATAATACACTACATTGTCCACTTAAATGCAACTATCATTTAATTGGGAAATGTATTCCAACGAGCTTGTCATATTTTTACTGAGAAAATCTTGGCGCCCATTATACAGAGGAGATTTTGACTTTGAATCCCTCATTGGCATGTATACATCAAAGATAATCTCACTCAATATGAATAGCAGGCTCTTTGATAGTTCACTTGATAACAAGATAGATGTCAGTTGAAAGCATAAATCTGTATTGCGTTTTGGTACCAGATACAACCATCTCAAGCACTTTGCTATTTGTTCCCTACATGCTTATCACAGACATGACACTAGCTTTTATTCCTGCATCTACTTCTGAGGGCTGAAATGGACTGAGCTGACAGGATTGAACAGGATTAGTAATGACAGTTATTCAGCTGCTTTAAGAGCTCCAAGCCCTTTAATATCCTCAGAGCCTATTTGATGATATAGTTGGCTATCTGTTATGTTTTGTCTAAACCCTCTACAACAAAACTCCACAACAAACAACGTTTTTGCGGGATGTCATCTGCATTATGTATTACGCCCTGATCTGATTCACCTGTCTTTGTGCTTGTCTCCACCCCTCCAGGTGTCGTCCCTATTATCCCCTGTGTACTTATACCTGTGTTTTCTGTTTGTCTGTTGCCAGTTCGTCTTGTTTGTCAAGCTTACCAGCGTTTGTCCTTTCGGCTCCTGTCTTTTCCCAGCCTATTTTTCTTGCTTTTTTCTCATTTTTGATCCTTGCCTGTCCTGACCCGGAACACGCCCTCCTGATCACTATGCCTGCCCCTGACCCTGAGCCTACCTGCCGTCTTGTACCTTTGCCCCTATTTGGATTTCCGACCTCTGCCTGACCTGACCCTGAGCCTGCCTGCCGTCCTGTACTTTTGCATCTGTTGCTGTAATAAACATTGTTGCTTCGACACGGTCTGAATCTGGGTCTTACCTTATCCTGATAGTACGAACTGGCACCGACTGACCCAGCAGACCTGGGCCAGCTGCGCAATGCCATTTCCTCCAAAGGAGCCACCATCGGGAGGCACGAGGAACTGCTTGGTGGCCTTATGGAGGGGTCCAAACGTTGGCTGAACGCCGTGACCGGGCATTCGACTGTTTGCTGGAGCAATTCAGTGGGTTGTCTGGGAGGCAGCCTACCACGGTGGCAAACCCACAGCCCCTCAGTAATCCAGCTGCTAGCAGCGCCGTCTCATCGGCCACTCCACCTTCTCAGGAGCCTCGTTTAACCCCCCCCGGAACACTTCAATGGAGAGTCGAGCACCTGTCGGACGTTTCTAGCTCAGTGTGCCCTCATTTTCGACTCTCAGCCCTTGATAGCCTATCTCATCATGCTGATGTCCGGGAGGGCTCTCACCTGGGATACTGCTGTATGGGAACAGCTGCCGGCCATATGCATTTGTCTGGAGGGATTCGTGGCAGAGGTGAAGAAGCTTTTTTTGCCTCGTTCTCCGGGATAGAAGCTGCCCGGAGGCTAATCCAGCTTTGTCAGGGCTCCTGCAGTGTGGCTGACTATGCGATGGATTTCCGCACGTTGGCAGCGGAGAGTGCTTGGAGCCAGGAAGCACTGTTCGATAAGTTCCTACACGGCATCTCTGAGGAGGTCAAGGACAAGCTTGCTGCTGAGTTACCTACAGATCTCAATTCCCTCATAACTTTGACCATCCGAATCTATGGGCAACTACTGGAATGACGGAGGGAGAGGAAATTCGATTTCGCTCGCACGCCCAGGGATCCCACCTTGCTTCCGAGTCAACCCGGAAGCTCTCGGCGGTCTCATAGTCGAGAGGACCCGAGGCTTCCAGACCTGCCCCGAGGGCTGGCGAAGACAGCCGAGTCACCGCTTCCTGAGCTTATGCCACTACGCAGAGCTGGGCTGACCGCCGGCGGAATAGCAATACAGGCTCGACACGAAGAGTCTGTATTGCTTGGTCATTTCGGGTCCTCTTGCCCTCTGAAGAAGCCAGGCTCACTGGTAGGAGCAATGACTCTGGCGGGCCATATGGAGAACGTTCCTGCTTCCCCCTTCCCCCATTCTGCTGTGGGGAGACCAGTCCAAATCTTTCCGGGTTCTCATTGACTCTGGGGCCGGCGAGAGTTTTTTGGACGCTAACAGTCCCATTCAGCTCCTCTACAATCCCATGAACATTAGAGCGCTGGACGGGCACTCTATGGGCAGAGACACCCACAGCACCACTCCCATCCACCAACGGGTGTCAGGGAACCACAGCGAGGATATTAAGTTCCTGCTCATCAAGTAGACCACACTATTTGCAAAGAAAATGTTCATACATTTTTTTCGTGGCTGTTTTTTTACCACCACAGATGGATGCTGGCACTTAGTCTGCACTGAGTCAACTGTATAAGGAAATAGACAAACAGGAAACCGCTCACCCAGAGGCGGCACTCCTAGTTACCGAAGACTTAAATGCAGGGAAACTTAAATCAGTTTTACCTAATTTCTATCAGCATGTTAAAAAAAAATATAGATCACATTTACTCCACACACAGAAACGCATACAAAGCTCTCCCTCACTCTCCATTTGGAAAATCTAACCATAATTCTATCTTCCTGATTCCTGCTTACAAGCAAGAATTTAAGCAGGAAGCACCAGTGACAAGGTCTATAAAATGGTCAGATGAAGCAGATGCTAAACTACAGGACTGTTTTGCTAGCACAGACTGGAATATGTTCTGGGATTCTTCCGATGGCATTGAGGAGTACACCACATCAGTCACTGGCTTTATCAATAAGTGCATCAAGGACGTCGTCCCCACAGTGACTGTACGTACATACCCCAACCAGAAGCCATGGATTACAGGCAACATTCGCACTGAGCTAAAGGGTAGAGCTGCCGTTTTCAAGGTGCGTGACTCTAACCCGGAAGCTTATAAGAAATCCTGCTATGCCCTCCGATGAACCATCAAACAGGCAAAGCGCCAATACAGGACTAAGATTGAATCGTACTACACTGGCTCCGACGCTCGTCGGATGTGGCAGGGCCTGCAAACTATTACAGACTACAAAGGGAAGCACAGCAGCGAGCTGCCCAGTGACACGAGCCTACCAGACGAGTTAAATAACATCTATGCTCGCTTCGAGTCAAACAACACTGAAGCATGCATGAGAGCATCAGCTGTTCTGTAGCTGACATGAGTAAGACCTTTAAACAGGTCAACATTCACAAGGCTGCTGCGCCAGACGGATTACCAGGACGTTTTGCTCCGGGCATGTGCTGACTAACTGGCAGGTGTCTTCACTGACATGTTCAACTTCTCCCTGTCCGAGTCTGTAATACCAACATGCTTCAAGTAGAACACCATAGTCCCTGTGCCCAAGAGCACCAAGGTAACCTGCCTAAATGACTACAGACCCGTAGCACTCACATCCATAGCCATGAAGTGCTTTGAAAGGCTGGTAATGGCTCACATTAACACCATTATCCCAGAAACCCTAGACCCACTCCAATTTGCATACCGCTCAAACAGATGCACAGATGATGCAATCTCTATTGCACTCCAAACTGCCCTTTCCCACCTGGACAAAAGGAACACCTATGTGAGAATGCTATTCATTGACTACAGCTCAGCGTTCAACACCATAGTGCCCTCAAAGCTCATCAAAAAGCTAAGGACCCTGAGACTAAACACCTCCCTCTGTAACTGGATCCTGGACTTCCTGATGGGGCGCCCCCAGGTGGCAAGGGTATGTAACAACACATCCGCCACGCTGATCCTCAACACAGGGGCACTTCAGGGGTGCATGCTCAGTCCCCTCCTGTACTCCCTGTTCACTCATGACTGCACGGCCAGTCACAACTCCAACACCATCATTCAATTTGCTGATGACACAACAGTGGTAGGCCTGATCACCTACAACAACGAGACAGCCTATAGGATTCTACATAAATCCAATGATCTAAGAATTAAAACAATATCAGGATAAGGTAAGACCCAGATGCAGACCATGTCGAAGTAACAATGTTTATTACAGCAACAGAGGCAAAAGTACAGAACGGCAGGCAGGCTCAGGGTCAGGTCGGGCAGAGGTCGGAAATCCAGATAGTGGCAAAGGCACAAGACGGCAGGCAGGCTCAGGGTCAGGTGCAGGCAGAGTGGTCAGGCGGGCGGGTTCCGGTTCAGGACAGGCAAGGGTCAAAAACCGTGAGGACAAGAAAAAGAGAGACTGGGAAAAGACAGGAGCCGACAGGTCAAACGCTGGTAAGCTTGACAAACAAAACGAACTGCTTCATCTGACCACTTTTTTATTGATCCAGTCACCGGTGCTTCCTGCTTAAATTTTTGCTTGTAAGCACAAATCAGCAGGATAGAATTATGATCAGATTTGCCAAATGGAGGGCGAGGGAGAGCTTTGTATGTGTCTCTGTGTGTGGAGTATAGCTGGTCCAGAGTTATTTTTCCTCTGGTTGCACATTTAACATGCTGATAGAAATTTGGTTAAACAGATTCCTGCTGTACAGTCATAGAATCCCGCTGTACAGTCATAGAATCCTGCTGTACAGTCATAGAATCCCGCTGTACAGTCATAGAAAACTGCTGATTTCCTACTACAGAAAACAGCATGCAACAGAGAGAAAGGGAGAGCCTCTCTCCAGCATAACCTGCGGATGATGACCAGATTGGCAGATTGACATGTGACATAATTGTGTGTTGAGATGGCAAGTGGCAAGCAGAGTGAATGTTCATATTTTACACATTCGGTTGTATTATAAGGTGTGATTTGCAGGTTTAGAGGCTGAGTTGTGAACCACAAGGCAACATCACAAATGGCACCCTTCCCTATGTGCCCTGGTCAAAAGTACTGCCCTACGTAGGGAACAGGCTGCCATTTGAGACACATTTTTCATTTAAGGTTTCATTAACCTGTCACATGCTAACTTGAGGTATTCCTAATCCGCACATCATATTACTTCTTTACAATTAGCATTGTTTACAATTTGGATGTTATCCTTATATATTCATTAATAAAATTGGAACGCACTTTATAAAACATTAGTCTGAATAATCAATATAAAAAAAGTATGACTTTCAGATTGTCAAACCCTCAGTGTCTTACTCCAGCAGATAGAAAATACAACAATGAAGCCTTTTCACAACACAAGTATTGTCAAGCCATTACTTGATACAATGGAGTTGACCTTCATTCACTTCCAAGAGATAATACCATATTCAATCAATATTCAGGAAGGATCAACGTGAATGACATCTCTTCTTCTTAGTTTATATTCCATTCCAGAGGAAGGGCAGACAAGTTATTTGATACTAAGACCTAATTGCAAGGTTATTGGCTTTGATAATCTCATATTGAAATTCTAATGGAATGCCAGGGACTGACCTCATTTACAGCATCACTGCAACAAACGTTAGTTTGTGTGTTGATCTAAAACCTGTTTTATGTTGTTATCTTCATCTTCAAAGTCACAAGTGGATGTGTCCACAATCTAACAGATATATTTAAGTTGTGTTTGTCCTTAGAATTTTTTTTGTGTTGAATTTGTCAACAGGATTAGTGATTTTCATCAATCACTAACTCCTATTCGGAGTCAATAAAAGGTTTTCTCCTCAGCTTTGGCAACCTTGTCCTATCTTTGAATATCTAGCGGTAAATCTGTGGTAACTGGTACATTGCAAGCTATGTCATAATCGCTTGATAAAAAAAGGATCCTCCCTAAATACATTGAGAATCTATTTAGTTTAAATCTTTGTTCCATACTTTTCCTCAGAGCTGTAATCACTTATTAGAAAGGTCTCGATAGAGGTCTTCCTCATTTAGGACCAGTATGGAAAACATTTATACATTTTCAGTGGTTGAGAGAGAGAAACCCTTTCAGTAGGGGGATTATCATTGTATTCATAGCTGTCAGTGAATGTCACTTTTGTTGGGGGGGACAAAAAACATCTGGCATTTTCTGGCATACGGTACCGTGCAGATACTGACACTGTTGTGGAAACTCTACTACTGTACATAGAGTACAGTATTGATGTATGGTTGGTTGTCAACACTAAGAAATATACTGTAACTACTTCCCTGGACAACAAACTGTACTGTATGTGCCTGTAGGGAAACAAAGACTGTAGGAATACTAGTTCAAAGTGAAGATATGTTTGTATCAAACAGGTGTCCACTGTGATTAGGCTAAGCCTTGATGACTGGATGATTTTACAAAGTGCTTTTCAGCATCTGAAAGGGCGACAAATTGTCCTCAACTTCCATTTTAGTTTCACACACTGGCTGCCTTTCCACATTGATGTTCAAAGTCAGCCGCCATCCTTGTTGGTGATTATCTTGTGCTTGATCTTGAAATCTTCCCTTGCAGCTCGTTCTCAAAGGACCGCTGTCATGGGCTGACTCTGTTTTAAGTTTGTTTGTCTTAGTTTCTTTGTAATATTGATGATCAAGACTGCCAATACAAAATACTTTAGTGAGTCTAGCCAGGACAAACAATGCATTTGTTTAAAGAGGTACTTCGTGGACAGATGCCAGAGCACAGACTGTGAACTACCGTCATTGTATGTGGCCAAGATGTAATGAAAATAGTTTTTTTTTTACTAGAGATAGAAACGGTCAAATACATAACTTCATGCTGCTGTGTACTGATATGTTATAACGTGCATTCGGAAGGTATTCAGACCCCTACAGTTATTCTGAAAGTTATACAAATATACTCCAAACAGGTTTTTAGAAATGTTTGCAAATGTATTAAAAATAAAAAACAGAAATACCTTATTCAGACCCATTGTTTTGAGACTCGAAATTGAGCTCAGTGCATCGTGTTTCCATTGACCATCCATGAGATGTTTCTACAACTTGATTGAAGTCCACAGTTGACAATGCATGTCAGAGCATAAACCAAGCCATGAGGTCAAAGGAATTGTCCTTAGAGCTCCGAGACAGGATTGTGTCGAGGCACAGATCTGGGGAAGGGTACCAAAAAATATTTGCAGCACTGAAGGTCGCCAAGAACACAGTGGCCTCAATCATTCTTAAATGGAAGAAGTTAGGAACCACCAAGACTCTTCCTAGAGCTGGCCGCCGGGCCAAACTGAGCAATCGGGGGGGAAAGGCCTTGGTCAGGGAGGTGACCAAAACCTAATGGTCACTCTGACAGAGCTCCAGAGTTTCTCTGTGGAGATGGGAGAACGTTCGAGAAGGACAACTATCTCTGCAGCACTCCACCAATCAGGCCTTTATGGTAGAGTGGCCAGATGGAAGCCACTCCTCAGTAAAAGGCACATGACAGCCCGCTTGGAGTTTGCCAAAACTAAAGGACTCTCAGACCATGAGAAACAAGATAATCTGGTCTGATGAAACAAAGATTGAACTCTTTGGCCTGAATGCCAAGCTTCACGTCTGGAGGAAACCTGGCGCCATCCCTACTGTGAAGCATGGTGTTGGCAGCATCATGCTGTGGTGATGTTTTTCAGCGGCAGGGACTGGGAGACTAGTCAGGATCGAGGGTGTCACACCCTGATCTGTTTCACCTGTCTTTGTGCTTGTCTCCACCCCCCTCCAGTTGTCGCCCATCTTCCTCATTATCCCCAGTGTATTTATACCTGTGGTGTCTGTTTGTCTGTTGCCAGTTCATTTGTTTCGTCAAGTCTACCAGCATTTTTTCCTGTGCTCCTTTCTGTTGTGGTCACTTTGAAGGAGTGCGCACAAAGAAACAAGTACTCCTATATGCTTAATTGAGAGTTCCTAATGTAACTTTAGTTGTTCTACAAACGTTGGGCTGTATGTTTAGATTTTTTTATACATTTTAAGGCTGAATGATGCGAATCTAATGATGATTTGAGGCATTAGCTCTGCTTAGTTTTTTGCGCAGGCTTTACACACTTCATCAGTCTCTCATTCACAATTTGAGAAGCACTTGATAATGCTTCGAATTTCCCAGCATCATCCCCTTTGTGTAGCCATAATGCATCCTAAAAAATCCATGCCTTTTGGAGCCTTTCTCCCCTGAGTGCTGTCTGCTCCAATGCACTTCTCACTCACACGTCTCTCCATCACGTGATCTGGTATTTATCACAGGCTACAAGTGAAGACAGACACATCCGGGATGCAACTGCGTGCGTCCTTATCCAATTCCGAGGTGCATATTGAAGATATTGGAAGAACTGTCTACATTTACTTTTTGTCAGCCAACAAGATGAGTAGGCCTAACAAACAGCAAAAGCACAAGCCTATGTCAATCTTCTTTCCCCCATAGAACAAAAGTTGACCTATTATATTCTCTGCAAGAAATAAATATTCCAAACGTAGTCTGGGACAGTTGTGGGATGTGATAGATCCCAAATTAATACAACCACTAGCATCAAAAAAACTTTTTACGCAATGTGGCTGACGCAACAGATCAGAACGTTTAGCTTAAAATGTTGATAAACTACTAGGCTATTTCTTCACATTATAAGCGCAGCAATGCGCACACAGCAGTTCCATTAGCTGTCACGCCTGTTCCCGCTTCCCCTCTCTGGCGCTTGAAGGCGCCAGGCTGACTCCCCCTTTGTTCAGGGACACATTATTCAATTTCTGTTAGTCACATGTCTGTGGAACTTGTTCAGTTTATGTCTCAGTTGTTGAATCTTGTTATGTTCATACAAATATTTACACATGTTAAGTTTGCTGGAAATAAATGCAGTTGACAGTGAGGGGACGTTTCATTTTTTGCTGAGTTCATATAATTCACAAGTGATAAGCTAATATTGTCACCTATCAGACTATTCTTGATTTAAACTTGTCTTCACATATACACTACTGTTCAAAAGTTTGGGGTCAATTAGAAATGTCATTTTTTTCCATGAAAACATACATGAAATGAGTTGCAAAATGAATAGGAAATATAGTCAAAATGTTGACAAGGTTATACAGTGAGGGAAAAAAGTATTTGATCCCCTGCTGATTTTGTATGTTTGCCCACTAACAAAGAAATGATCAGTCTATAATTTTAATGGTAGGTTTATTTGAACAGTGAGAGACAGAATAACAAAAAAAAAATCCAGAAAAACTCATGTGAAAAATGTTATAAATTGATTTGCATTTTAATGAGGGAAATAAGTATTTGACCCCTCTGCAAAACATGACTTAGTACTTGGTGGCAAAACCCTTGTTGGCAATCACAGAGGTCAGACGTTTCTTGTAGATAGCCACAAGGTTTGCACACATCTCAGGAGGGATTTTGTCCCACTCCTCTTTGCAGATCTTATCCTAGTCATTAAGGTTTCGAGGCTGACGTTTGGCACCTCGAACCTTCAGTTCCCTCCACAGATTTTCTGTGGGATTAAGGTCTGGAGACTGGCTAGGCCACAGGATCTTAATGTGCTTCTTCTTGAGCCACTCCTTTGTTGCCTTGGCCGTGTGTTATGGGTCATTGTCATGCTGGAATACCCATCTACGACCCATTTTCAATGCCCTGGCTGAGGGAAGGAGGTTCTCACCCAAGATTTAACGGTACATGGCCCCGTCCATCGTCCCTTTGATGCGGTGAAGTTGTCCTGTCCCCTTAACAGAAAAACACCCCCAAAGCATAATGTTTCCACCTCCATGTTTGACGGTGGGGATGGTGTTCTTGGGGTCATAGGCAGCATTCCTCCTCCTCCTCCAAACACGGCGAGTTGAGTTGATGCCAAAGAGCTCCATTTTGGTCTCATCTGACCACAACACTTTCACCCAGTTGTCCTCTGAATCATTCAGATGTTCATTGGCAAACTTCAGACGGGCATGAATATGTGCTTTCTTGAGCAGGGGGACCTTGTGGGCTCTGCAGGATTTCAGTCCTTCACGGCATAGTGTGTTACCAATTGTTTTCTTGGTGACTATGGTCCCAGCTGCCTTGAGATCATTGACAAGAGCCTCCTGTGTAGTTCTGGGCTGATTCCTCACCGTTCTCATGATCATTGCAACTCCACGAGGTCAGATCTTGCATGGAGCCCCAGGCCGAGGGAGATTGACAGTTCTTTTGTGTTTCTTCCATTTGCGAATAATCGCACCAACTGTTGTCACCTTCTCACCAAGCTGCTTGGCGATGGTGTTGTAGCCCCTTCCAGCCTTATGTAGGTCTACAATCTTGTCCCTGACATCCTTGGAGTGCTCTTTGGTCTTGGCCATGGTGGAGAGTTTGGAATCTGATTTATTGATTGCTTCTGTGGACAGGTTTCTTTTATACAGGTAACAAGCTGAGATTAGGAGCACTCCCTTTAAGAGTATGCTCCTAATCTCAGCTCGTTACCTGTATAAAAGATACCTGGGAGCCAGAAATCTTTCTGATTGAGAGGGGGTCAAATACTTATTTCCCTCATTAAAATGCAAATCAATTTATAACATTTTTCACATGCGTTTTTCTGGATTTTTTTGTTGTTATTCTGTCTCTCACTGTTCAAATAAACCTACCATTAAAATTATAGACTGATCATTTCTTTGTCAGTGGGCAAATGTACAAAATCAGCAGGGGATCAAATACTTTTTTCCCTCACTGTAAATAATGATTTTTTATTGAAATAATAGTGTCCTTCAAACTTTGCATTCGTCAAAGAATCCTCCATTTGTAGCAATTACAGCCTTGCAGACCTTTGGCATTCTAGTTGTCAATTTGTTGAGGTATTCTGAAGAGATTTCACCCCATGCTTCCTGAAGCACCTTCCACAAGTTGGATTGGCTTAATGGGCACTTCTTACGTACCATACGGTCAAGCTGCTCTTACAACAGCCCAATAGGGTTGAGATCCGGTGACTGTGCTGGCCACTCCATTATAGACAGAATACCAGCTGACTGCTTCTTCCCTAAATAGTTATTGCATAGTTTGGAGCTGTGCTTTGGGTCATTGTCCTGTTGTAGGGGGAAATTGGCTCCAATTAAGCGAAGTCCACATGGTATGGCATGGCGTTGGAAAGATTAAGTGAATTAAGCCTTCCTTCTTCAAGATCCCTTTTACCCTGTACAAATCCCCCACTTTACCACCACCAAAGCACCCCCAGACCATCACATTGCCTCTACCATGCTTGACAGATGGCGTCAAGCACTCCTCCAGCATCTTTTAATTTTTTCTGCATCTCACGAATGTTCTTCTTTGTGATCCAAACAACTCAAATTTAGATTTGTCTGTCCATAACACTGTTTTACAATCTTCCTCTGTCCAGTGTCTGTGTTCTTTTGCCCATCTTAATATTTTATTTTTATTGGCCAGTCTGAGATATGGCTTTTTCTTTGCAACTCTGCCTAAAAGGCCAGCATCCCGGAGTCGCCTCTTCACTGTTGACGCTAAGACTGGTGTTTTGCGGGTACTATTTATTGAAGCTGCCAGTTGAGGACTTGTGAGCTGTCTGTTTCTCAAACTAGACACTCTAATGTACTTGTCCTCTTGCACAGTTGTGCCTCCCACTCCTCCTCTTTCTATTCTGCTTAGAGCCAGTTTGCCCTGTTCTGTGAAGGGAGTAGTACACAGCGTTGTTCGAGATCTTCAGTTTCTTGGCAATTTCTCGCATGGAATAGCCTTAATTTCTCAGACAAAGAATAGACTGACGAGTTTCAGAAGAAAGGTCTTTGTTTCTGGCCATTTTGAGCCTGTAATCAAACCCACAAATGCTGATGCTCCAGATATTCAACTAGTCTAAAGAAGGCCAGTTGTGTTGCTTCTTTAATCATCACAACAGTTTTCAGCTGTGCTATCATAATTGCAAAAGGGTTATCTAATGATCAATTAGCCTTTTAAAATTATAAACTTGGATTTGCTAACACAACGTGCCATTGAAACACAGGAGTGATGGTTGCTGATAATGGGCCTCTGTACGCCTATGTATATATTTTATATTCCATATTCCGCCTATGTAGATATTTCCAGTTAAAATAGTCATTTACAACATTAACAATGTCTACACTGTAACTCTGATCAAGTTAATGTTAATTTAATGGACTTTTTTTTTTTACCCCAAATTTTGGAACGGTAGTGCACTAAAAGATATATGTGTGAAATTAGTTTTGATTTAGAATGGACTTTTATCATGCCCCTGTCTCAACTGGTGCAGGGGAAAAAATGAATAGCGAATGGAGGACACTTTTCATGCCAGCCAGGTAGGCTATACTTCTGTTGTACATGTAAGCAGTGTGCTTAATATTTGCTTAATATTAGTAAAGTTGAGAAATAAATATTGTAGGCCTAGCTTATAGAAAGCTGATGGGATCCTCCTCTTTTTAATAGAGGCCATCACTCGGATTCCTTGCGCAATTTCATAGCCTGTGGAAATGTTGCATAACATGGGCTCTCATGAAGTGGGCTCTCATGAAGTGTTTGATTAAATGTTTGATTACATTGTCATTGATGTCAAAGTGATTAGAGGGCCTAGAGAGTTCTGAGTACCAGGCAGTTAGCATGTTTGGTAGGCTACTAATGACCATCAGAAGCATCAGAGCTTGGAGAAGCCTAATTACCGTGACTAAATGGTCACGTGGAATGTGGCGGTAATATTGTCACCGCAACAGCCCTAGCTGTAATGAAACAAAATGTGGAAAAAGTCAAGGGGTCTGAATACTTTTCGAATGCACTGTACGTTGCAACCAATACCGATTTCTGTCACAATTCATGACAATTGCCAAATGATGATCATTGAATGGTTTCAATAATGGGACTGAACACACATGTAATATGGTTTTGACATGATGCTTGCCAGGCTGGCTGTCACTTGGTCTGGGAAGTATTTGATTATGTAAGTAGGGACATTATTCCATTTAAATTGACATATTTAGTGAAGGAGGGAGGATTAGGAACAGTGGGAGGGTAAAGAACAGTGTGTTTCTTGAAAAGTCTTGGAAAGAAGTCGCTAATAGGAAGGAACAACTGTCACGACTTCGACTAAAGTTGGTTGCCTTCCTCGTTCGGGCGGCATTCGACGGTCGACGTCACCAGTCTTCTAATCATCACCGATCTACTTTTCCTTTTCCATTGGTCTTGTCTTGTTTTTCACACACCTGGTTTGCATTCCCCATCATTATCTGTTGTGTATTTAACCCTCTGTTTTCCCCCATGTCCTTGTGTGTGATTGTTTATTGTTATGCCAGCTGATGCATTTATTTTATGCCTCACCTGTTTTGCGTTTGGCATATGTATTTGTATATTACACGTTTAGCGTTTTGCTTGATTACATTTTTGAGTGTTTTGCTCACTCAGTACTGTTCTCCTGCGCCTGACGTTAACGCATTAGCTACACAAGAGCCTGACAGAATCAGCCATGGAGTCAGCAGGAGCAGGTACCCCGGTCAGAGGACTCGAGGAACGCGTCCAGGAACACTCAGCTATGTTACATCATCTCCGTGCCATGATGGATCGCGTTGTCCAGACCATGGACTGCTGGGAGAGACGGGAAGTTTCTCCAGCGCATTGACCAACGCAAGCGGGGTTACCTCTACCCGTCCAGTCCGGATCCAGCTCCAGTGGGATGCGTCTCTCCCTTCCCAGGGAGTATGATGGGATGGCCGCACAGTGCCAGGGGTTCCTCCTACAACTGGACCTATACCTGGCTACCGTTCACCCAGCTCCCTCAGGAAGGGAGAGAGTCTCCGCCCTCGTCTCCTGCCTCTCGGGGAGAGCTCTGCAGTGGGCCAACGCCGTATGGGGAGAGGAAGATGCAGTGTTGGACCACTTTGAGGAGTTCACCCGTCGCTACCGGGCCGTCTTTGACCATCCGCCCGAAGGTAGAGCGCGGCGGGGGAACGACTTTTTCATTTGAGGCAGGGGACAAGGAGCGCACAGGAGTTTGCGCTGGAGTTCTGGACTTTGGCCGCCGGAGCCAGATGGAACGACAGGGCCCTCATCGACTATTATCGATGCAGCCTGCGCGAGGACGTGCGATGGGAGTTGGCCTGCAGGGATGCCACCATCAACTTTGACCAACTAGTGGATCTGTTCATCCGGTTGGATAACCTGCTGGTCATCCGTTGACGTCCTGAGGGGGCTCTGTCGGTTCCATCTCCCAGTACTCACGCTCCGGTGCCCATGGAGTTGGGAGGCGCTGTTCGGGCGGCATTCGGCGGTCGACGTCACCGGTCTTCTAATCCTCACCAATCTACTTTTCATTTTCCATTGGTCTTGTCTTGTTTTTCACACACCTGGTTTGCATTCCCCATCATTATCTGTTGTGTATTTAACCCTCTGTTTTCTTCCATGTCCTTGTGTGTGATTGTTTATTGTTATGCCGTTTCTTTCCGGTTGGTGCATTTATTTTATGCCTTGCCTGTTTTGCGTTTGGCATATGTATTTGCATATTACGTGTTTAGCGTTTTGCTTGATTACATTTTTGAGTAAAGTGTTTTGCTCACTCAGTACTGTTCTCCTGCGCCTGACTTTAACATATCAGCTACACAAGAGCCTGACAACATCATAGTTTGTAAGTAGGGTTGCAAAGCTACCTGTATTTTACGAGAGTTACCGGAATCTTCAGTAATTTGGGTAATAAACAGAAAATCATGGGCAATATTTTGTAATTTTGTAAATTTATACTTGAATAACTGTAAAATGTTTATAATTAGAAACTGTAATATCTATTGCTGAACAGCGACATGGATAACATGGTTTTTCGGTCCATCGGCAAGATAGAACAGCTGCCTCCGGTAAGACAAGGGGTGGCGGTCTGTGTCTATTTGTAAATAACAGCTGGTCAACGAAATATAACATTAAGGAAGTCTCAAGATTTTGCTCACCTGAGGTAGAGTATCTCATGATAAGCTGTAGACCACACTATTTACAAAGACATTTTTCATCTATATTTTTCTTAGCTGTCTATTTACCACCCCAAACCAATGCTGGCACTAAGACGGCACTCAAATAGCTGTATAAGGCCATAAGCAAACAAGAAAATGCTCATCCAGACTTTAATGTAGGGAAACGTAAATACATTTTACCTAATTTCTACCAGCATTTTTTATGTGCAACCAGAGGAAAAAAAACTCTAGACCACCTTTACTCCACACACAGAGACGCTTTCAAAGATCTCCCTTGCCCTCCATTTGGAAAATCTGACCATAACTCTATCCTCCTGATTCCTGTTACAAGCAAAAACTAAAGCAGGAAGCACCAGTGACTCTATCAATAAGTGTTCAGATGATGCAGCTGCTAAGCTACAGGACTGTTTTGCAAGCACAGACGAGAATTTGTTCCAGGATTTTTCCGATGGCACTGAGGAGTACACCACATCGGTCACTGGCTTCATCAATAAGTGCATCGATGATGTCGTCCCCACAGTGACCGTGCGTACATACGCCAACAAGAAGCCATGTATTACAGGCAACATCCGCACTGAGCTAAATGGTAGAGCTGCCGCTTACAAGGAGCGGGACTCTAACCCGGACACATAAGAAATCCCGCTATGCCCTTCGATGAACCATCAAACAGGCAAAGAGCCAATACAGGACTAAGATTGAATCGTACTACACTGGCTCCGACGCTCGTCGGATGTGGCAGGGCTTGCAAACTATTACGGACTACAAAGGGAAGCACAGCCGAGAGCTGCCCAGTGACACGAGCCTACCAGACGAGTTAAATAACTTCTATGCTCGCTTCGAGACAAGCAACACTGAAGCATGCTTGATAGCATCAGCTATTCCAGCCGATTGTGTGATCACGCTCTCTGTAGCCGATGTGAGTAAGACCTTTAAACAGGTCAACATTCACAAGGCCGCAGACGGATTACTCTGAGATGCGCTGACCAACTGGCAAGTGTCTTCACTGACATTTTCAACCTGTCTCTGACCGAGTCTGTAATACCAACATGTTTCAAGCAGACCACCATAGTCCCTGTGCCGATGAACACCAAGGTAACCTGCCTAAATGACTACCGACCCATAGCACTCACGTCTGTAGCCATGACGTGCTTTGAAAGGCTGGTCATGGCTCACATCAACACCATTATCCCAGAAACCCTAGACCCACTCCAATTTGCATACCGCCCCAACAGATGTACAGATGATGCAATCTTTATTGCACTCCACACTGCCCTTTCCCACCTGGTCAAAAGGAACACCCATGTGAGAATGCTATTCATCGACTACAGCTCAGCGTTCAACACCATAGTGCACTCAAAGCTCATCACTAAGCTAAGAACCCTGGGACTAAACACCTCCCTCTGCAAATGGATGCTGGACTTCCTGATGGGCCGCCCCCAGGTGGTAAGGGTAGGTAACAACACACCTGCAACGCTGATCCTCAACACGGGGGCCCCTCAGAGGTGCGTGCTCAGTCCCCTCCTGTACTCCCTGTTCACCTATGACTGCATGGCCAAGCACGACTCCAACACCATCATTAAGTTTGCCGACAACACAACAGTGGTAAATCAAATCAAATTTTATTTTGTCACATACACATGGTTAGCAGATGTTAATGCAAGTGTATGAAATGCTTGTGCTTCTAGTTCCGACCATGCAGTAGTATCTAACAAGTAATCTAACAATTTTACAACAACTACCTTGTACACACAAGTGTAAAGGAATGAATACGAGAATGTACATATAAATATATGGATGAGCGATGGCCGAACGGCATAGGCAAG
Organism: Brachymystax lenok tsinlingensis; assembly: GCA_030435695.1. Classification (NCBI taxonomy): domain Eukaryota; kingdom Metazoa; phylum Chordata; class Actinopteri; order Salmoniformes; family Salmonidae; genus Brachymystax; species Brachymystax lenok. The sequence continues at coordinate 17,686,003 of CM059807.1, read as the reverse complement.
ATGCAGTAGATGGTATAGAGTACAGCATATACATATGAGATGAGTAATGTAGGATAAATAAACATTATATAACGTGGAATTGTTTAAAGTGGCTAGTGATACATTTATTACATCCAATTTTTTATTATTAAAGTGGCTAGAGATTAGAGTCGATGGCCGAACGGCATAGGCAAGATGCAGTAGATGGTATAGAGTACAGTATATACATATGAGATGAGTAATGTAGGATAAATAAACATTATATAACGTGGAATTGTTTAAAGTGGCTAGTGATACATTTATTACATCCAATTTTTTATTATTAAAGTGGCTAGAGATTAGAGTCGATGGCCGAACGGCATAGGCAAGATGCAGTAGATGGTATAGAGTACAGTATATACATATGAGATGAGTAATGTAGGATATGTAAACATGATATAAAGTGGCATTGTTTAAAGTGGCTAGTGATACATTTATTACATCCAATTTTTTATTATTAAAGTAGCTAGAGATTTGAGTCAGTATGTTGGCAGCAGCCAATCAGTGTTAGTGATGGCTGTTTAACAGTCTGATGGCCTTGAGATAGAAGCTGTTTTTCAGTCTCTCAGTTCCAGCTTTGATGCACCTGTACTGACCTCCCCTTCTGGATGATAGCGGGGTGAACAGGCAGTGGCTCGGGTGGTTGTTGTCCTTGAGGATCTTTTTGGCCTTCCTTTGAATCGGGTGGTGTAGGTGTCCTGGAGGGCAGGTAGTTTACCTCCGGTGCTGCATTGTGCGGACCTCACTACCCTCTGGAGAGCCTTACGGTTGATACAGCTCGACAGGATGCTCTCGATTGTGCATCTGTAGAAGTTAGTGAGTGTTTTTGGTGACAAGCCGTATTTCTTCAGCCTCCTGAGGTTGAAGAGGCGTTGTTGCGCCTTCTTCACCACGCTGTCTGTGTGGGTGTACCATTTCAGTTTATCCGTGATGTGTACGCCGAGGAACTTGAAACTTTCCACCTTCTCCAATACTGTCCTGTTGATGTGGATAGGGGGGTGTTCCCTCTGCTGTTTCCTGAAGTCCACGATCATCTCCTTTGTTTTGTTGACGTTGAGTGAATGGTTATTTTCACTGGCAACGATGAGACAGCCTATAGGGTGGAGGTCAGAGACCAGGCAGTGTAGTGCCAGGATAACGACCTCTCCCTCAACGTGATCAAAACAAAGGAGATGATTGTGGACTACAGGAAAAGGAGAACCAAGCATGCCCCAATTCTCATCGACAGGACTGTAGTGGAGCAGATTGAGAGCTTCAAGTTCCTTGGTGTCCACATCACCAACAAACTATCATGGTCCAAACACACCAACACAGTCGTGAAGAGGGCACGACAATACCTATTCCCCCTCAGGAGACTGAAAATATTTGTCAGATCCTCAAAAGGTTCTACAGCTGCACCAGCGAGAGCATCCTGACTGGTTGCATCACCATCTGGCATGGCAACTGCTCGGCCTTCGACCGCAAGGCACTACAGAGGGTAGTAAATACGACCCAGTATATCCCTTTCCTGTTTTAGCATGACAATGCCCCTGGGCACAAAGCGAGTTCCATACAGACATGGTTTGTCGAGATCGGTGTGGAACAAATAGACTGGCCTGCACAGAGCCCTGACCTCAACCCCATCAAACACCTTTGGGATGAATTGGAATGCCAACTGTGAGCCAGGCCTAATCGCCCAACATCAGTGTCCGACCTCACTAATGCTCTTGTGGCTGAATCAAAAGCAAGTCCCCACAGCAATGCCTTCCCAGAAGAGTGGAGGCTATTATCGCAGCAAAGGGTGGGGAGCAACTCCATAATATAATGCCCATGATTTTGGAATGAGATGTTCGACAAGTATGGCCATGTAGTGTATATGGAAAGATCTAGGAAATGGGGACTGTCTAACTGTTTTGCGGAAATGCAGAGATGCAGAGAAGGAAGTTGATTACTTCTAAATAACTTTGGGTTACTCCTTCCATTATAGAGCTTTGCTTTGGTGTGGATTGAGACCTATACATTCATTTCAGTTGTGTTCCTCCATTCTATTCACTTTTCCTTATTTCTATGGGATTGTGTTTCTGTACGCCAATGGAACGTCTACAAAACTATGAGCAAACCAACCTTAATATTGAATACATGGAATTGAATTGTGATTGTAACGAGTGCGCTGAGAGTCAGGAAGCAAGTTCAGGGAGTGAGTGTTTAAATAAATAAACGCAACTAAATACAAAACAAAGAACACAAACAACGCACAGACATGACACTGGAACAGTAACAAAAATGACAGAACCAAAGAGATTGACATATATAGGGAAGGTAATCAGGGAGGTGATGGAGTCCAGGTGAGTCTGAAGATGTGTGTAACGATGGTGACAGGTGTGCGGCATAACAAGCAGCCTGGTGACCTAGAGGGAGCATGTGACAGTGATGATACCAATGAATGAATCTTGCACACAATGTGCTTATTTTTTTGTTAATTTCTTAACAGGAATAATGACATTGTATGACATTGTTTGGTGAAATATGCATAAAAGATGAGTAATTGCCCATAATTCTGCACCTTTGGATAGTTATTTCGAATTATGATCATCTTGATTTAGTGACTGCAAAGATTTTTGAAAGACAGACTAATTTTTGTCTGCTTGGACTCAAGAGATGAGTAAGTATAGTTACATTCATCTTTTAGCAGGCAATTGTGTTCTTTTGATGAATGTATTTGAATTTTTATCGGTACCATATAGTTTTGATGAATGTATTTATGTTTTGCGGAGACAACTACATTTTTTAAACGCAGTTTGTCTCTTTTGGAAAATTTACAACATTGTTCCAAAAAATGCTTGTACACAACTGAGAAAAATTGTAATACATGGATATTCAATGGCCATCTGTTGTCTCTGATGCTGTGTATTCTGCATAATCCGTTATAATGCTATAGCACTTGGAATTCTGCTTTCTGAAATCTTAAGTGAAGTGGGGAGGTGTTCAAACTTAAAGCTACGTATGTGGAGAGAAGATAACACAAAAGCTGTCATATCTTGTAAGATATGTTATTTATTGGGTATCTGAATAGCGTAAAGGAGTAAAAAAGTATATGAAAAGGATTGAAATGTTACAGTAGTAAAGTATTGTAACAGGCAGTAAAACATATAGAAAATAACATTCCTCGCAGATAGTTGAAAAGCCTTATGGTCTATCTCAATTTCAGATTTCTAATAATTTACTAAATACTACCATGTAGGTTATTTTGGTGGCGTAGGTCATTTCAGAAGCATCTAATTCTGGTACCAAGTCGATGCCGCTGGCAAAATTACATATCACCTCATCTTCCAAGGTCAAACTGCTCTGCCAACATACTGAAGCAACCTCCATCTAAAGTTTGGTTGACTTTTCTGGTAATAAAGAATAATATGAATTCTAACCATGCCAATGCCTGAGTCTGAGATGCCAATCCTCTTTCCAACAGGGTCTGTACTGTATCAACGTACTGTAATGTGATATTTAATTGTATTTTGTGTATACCACTGTAAAGTGTCTTCAGAATGTATTCACACCCATTTTCCAAATTTTGATGTGTTACATCCTGAATTTACAATGTATTCAATGTAGATATTTTTTTACTGGCCTACACACGATACCCCATAATGTCAATGTGGAATTATGTTTTTTGAAAAGATTAAAAGGTGACATGTCTTGAGCTGAAAGTATTCAACCCCTTTGTTATGGATAGCCTAAATAAGTTCAGGAGTGAACATTTGCTTAACAAGTCACATAATAAGTTTGATGGACTCAATAATAGTGTTTAACATGATTTTTTAATGACAACCTCATATCTGTACCCCACACATACAATTATCTGTAAAGTCCCTCAGTCGAGTAGTGAATTTTGAACACAGATTCAACCACAAAGACCAGGGAGGATTTCCAATGCTTCGCAAAAAAGGCCACCTAAAGGTAGATGGGGAAAAATAAAAAAGCAGACATTGAATATCCCTTTGATCATGGTGAAGTTAATAATTAGACTATGGATGATGTATCAATATACCCAGTCACTACAAAGATACAGGCGTCCTTCCTAACTCAGTTGCCGGAGAGGAAGGACACCACTCAGGGATTTCACCATGAGGCCAATGGTGACTTTGAAACAGTTACAGAGTTTAATGGCTGTGACAGGAGACAACTGAGGATGGATCAACAACATTGTATAGTAGTTACTCCACAACACTAACCTAATTGACAGAGTGAAAAGAAGTAAGCCTGTGCAGAATACAAATATTCCAAAACCTGCATCCTGTTTGCAACAAGGCACTAAAGTAATAATGCAAAAAATTTGGCAAAGCAATTAACTTTTTGTCCTGGATACAAAGTGTTGTGTTTGAGGCAAATCCAATACAAGACATTACAGAGCACCACTCTCATTCATGCGGTGGGTGTAGCTGGTGTAGGTAATCAGGCGCAGGAGAGCAGAGATGAGTGTACTTTACTGAGGAAAATGTACAAACAGAACGCTACCGCGCACAAAAACAAATGCCCAAAACCAAGTAAGGCAGCACAAAGTACAAAAATACACTTACTTCAAGCATAGTGGTGGCTGCACCATGTTATGGGAATGCTTGTAATTCTTAAGGACTGGGGAGTTAAGCACAGGCAAAATCCTAGAGGAAAACCAGGTTCAGTTTGCTTTCCACCAGACAATGGAAGATTAATTAACTTTTTAGCAGGAAAATAACCTAAAACACAAGGCCAAATCTACACTGGAGTTGCTTACCAAGAAGACAGTAAATGTTCCTGAGTGGCCGAGTTACAGTTTTGACTTAAATATGCTTGAAAATCTATGGCAAGATAATAACCAATTTGAAAGAGCATGAATAATTTTGAAAATAATAATGTTGCATAATTCAGGTGTGGATCTGGAGTCAAGGGGTGTGAATACTTTCTGAAGGCACTGTATGTGCTCTGTCGAGCGAAGGTTATCCTGGTCCTCTTTCTTGTTTTGTTATGTATTTATTAAAATACTGTATGTATACTGTAGTGTAGTGTAGTAGGAGACTGGGGGGCTATGGAGGGATTGTTTGAATTTACGCTCCAAGATGTTTGTCAGCTCTGGATAGTAGTGTGTGCATTTGTGTGTTTGCATATGTGTTTGAGTGTGTGTTTGCATGTACAGTAAGTAATCACCAACCAGTACTTTCTCAGATGCCCATCCTGCGATCAGGTAAACCCAAGATGCAAGCAATTCTCATTCCAAAAAAACAAATAAAAAAGCACAGGACAATTTGATGGGATTAGAGAGTGACTAAAACACAGGAAGAACTGCTAGTGTTTGTTAGACAGAAGCTGAAGCACTTCTTTATGTTAATTTGTTGACAGGGGAAAAATGGAAGCTAATTAGCTTTTAATTGCAAACTCACTCACTGCAGACTCACATACTGCCTCCTGTCTCTGTTAGCTTAAGAACTCTTGAGGGGATTCTACTCTGAGTTTATTCAGAGTTTATTTACCCTAATCCAGAGAAGTTAAGATATTATATTGGAGAGTACATAATATAGATTTTTTTTATGATGAGAGAAAAGGGGATAAAAGAAATACTCAGCCATGAGACAAGGTGCCAAACCATGCTGGCACAGGTTTCATTTTGAGTTCACTCTCATCAGTTTTGTATCTCCCTGAGAGCGTCCCAAATGACAGCTTATTCCCTATTTACAGTAAGCAAAATAAATATGGAATAGAGTGCCATTTTGGACGCACAGCCCCTCTGTCAGCTTGTCCATCCTTTTAATCCACAAACAGCCACTTAGAAGGGACTGAGGCAGCAGTGGTGGGGGTGGTGGGGAGGAGTACATGCTGTGTTGGGGTTCCAGCCTACCCAACCCTGGCTCCTAGCCCTGGCCCCCAGCTGTCTTTCATGGTTTATCTGAGGCCCCCAGCTGTAGTGACCACTGGGCTGCAGTTATCAAGGCTGTTAGGACCAGAGGGAGCACATATCTCTTTGTGCATATCACCCCTTGGAAATATTACAATTAGTTGTGTGTTGCACATGATAATGTATTTGATTGCAACTGTGGTGTGTTTACTAACTACAATGAGACATTTTGGCTAAGGTGTAGAATTATACGATTAAGACAACGGTCAGTAGTGCCTATTGTGTGTTCACTTGATCTACACAACATTTACCTTTTTATCTTCTATGTTTACAGTACAACCCACCCCACAATTTTTCAGACACACATGTTATGGTTACACGTGGGCGGGAACAGATTGAGGAGTGCTGCTCTACGAACATTTTTGAATTTCTGTTTCTTAATTAGACAATTGTACTAGCTCATTAGATACAATGTGTGCTTGAAATCTTGAAACAACCTAATCAGTTAAAGTGAAGGTGCAGGATGAAATGGCTTTTCGTAATTTGTTTGCATGCTTATTATGTGGATGGCATAATTGTCTTTGCTTTAGCAGCTACTTCATGGGGAGCGTAATTGGACATTTTGAGGGTGGAGAGTAATTATTGCACTCTGAATTAATGAACAACTATTTTGATTATGTTCAGAGGTTACCAATGGTCAATATTGTTCAGAGATCTGAGAGTGGGACTACAAGCCTGTAGATTGCTGTGAAATCGCTCTGTTTATGCGGAACAGCTAATTGTGGTGGGCCAAGAAAAATGTTGTTGTTGGTTCTTTTTTGTTGGTGTTAATGTTGGTGCACACTGCTATGAGAATTCAAGGGACGGTGATGAATAGCTGTGCTGTGCTGCATTATGAAAGCAAGCATTGTCAATAACAAGTCCTTGAATCATTGAATGGGATTTTATTAGAGTGAAAACCAAATGTAGGTATTTGCTTTCTCCTTGACCCGATTCCTCCAAATCTACTCGCCCTTCAGTGTATATGTTCTTCTCTTCTTGGGCCGACCCTGCCTAGCTCTGTACTACATCCAATCCCTTTCCTCTATGTGAGCATAGTAACAACATGATTAAAGATGCATGACATTACCCCGTCCAGCAGGAATGAAGAGAGATTATGTTGAGAAGATTGACCTTGTTCAGCACAGAGTTATTGCATTAGTCCATCACCTTTGTATTCTAATGCCAACAGAAAGGTCATGCATTAAACATTGCACATGACTACTTTAATTAGCTGGCTGCTACCAGTGCCAAACCATTGGCTGTGTCTCAAATGAAACACTATTGCCTATATAGTGCACTTATTTTGACCAGAGACCTGATTAAAAGTAAAGCACAATATAGATAATATTGTCTCTCTGCCCTGTGGGTGGAGATAGTATTTCACAGACATGTGTCCAAACCCTTTGGCTCTCCGGCCAGAAGATGTGTGAGCATTAAATATTTCCTTATTTAGTGCACGTTGAACACACCAGAGGACTGGGTGGTTTAGAATGAGATTGCAGCCCAGGGGAAACAGTACAATCCAGGCAGAGCTTGTGAGATCAAGGTGGTACATTCATGAACACATGATACTCTGTAATCAGACTTATGCAGTATCAGAATGGGATACTGGATACAGGATAAATACTATGTTGATTATTTTTGCATTGATTAATTAGCAGCAACAAACATTTTTTATGAATGTAAGTTGTAAAGTATGATCAATAGAACTACGAAAAAACATGACCATATTGGATACTAACTAAAACATGTAAATTTAGACGCATGCTTTTAAAAATAGTGATTCATCTATATTCCCGGCTGCATGCTTATTGTTATTATCGTGGTCAATGAACCATCACGCCACGTTCATATTCTTCTCCTTCTCCTTTAACACAACAGCCGTTCTTACATCAGTCCATGGTCCTGGAGGTATGAAGGTACGGAAGTCCTGGACGTATGGAAGTCCTGGAGGTATGGAGATATGAAGGAATGTGTCATATGTTCTCCCTCTCCGGCCTCTAGGTCACCAGGCTGCTCATTAGGGCGCACACCTGTCACCAGTGTTACGCGCATAATGACACTCACCTGGACTCCATCACCTCCTTGACTACCTACCTTTTATATGTCACTCCCTTTGGTTTCTTCCCCAGTCGTCATTGTTCCTGTTTCATGTCAGTGCGCTTTTTGTGTTTCTTGTTTTGTTCATTTATTAATTAAATGTATTCAATTGCTTCCTGACTCTCAGCGTACATTGTTACAGTATGGAGATATGGCAGTATGGAGGTCCTGGGGGCATGGAGGTATGGAGGTCCGTGAGGTATGGAGGTCCTGGAGGTATGGAAATATGGAGGTGCTGGTGGTTTGGAGATATGGAGGTGGTGGAGGTATGTAAGTGTAGCAGTATGGAGGTCATGGAGGTATGGAGGTCCTGGAGGTGCTGGAGGTATGGAGATGTAGCAGTATGAAGGTCATGGAGGTATGGAAGTCCTGGAGGTATGGAGACATGGAGGTGCTGGAGGTATGGAGGTGTAGCAGTATGAAGGTCATGGAGGTATGGAGGTATGGAGATATGGATGTAAGGAGGTCCTGGAGGTACGGAGATCCTGGAGTTATGGAGGTATAGAGGTCCTGGAGGTGTGGAGGTAGAGCCAGAGCACCATTAACTAATTAAGTCAACAGTCATATGTATTGTAGGTCTCTGTGGGGATGTTATTCTTAGCTTCTCTCATCCATCATTTATGCATGGCTCTCCATTACATGTTCATTTGAATGGGAGGATAGTATATCCCTACTTTTCTGTACACTAAACGTTAGTGATTGAATAACCATCCTCCTGAATGGAGCCCAATTCCCCTTTATGTTAGAGGCTGGGTTGCATTCCATATGGTACCCTATTCCCCATATAGTGCACTACATGTGTGACCCGTTACAGAAAGCTGGCCGTATGACGCACGTCATTACTTCACAGGAGTAGTGAAATGCCTTCCTGAACATGTGAACTTCCATGTGCTTTAATAACAAACTCTTATGTAATCTGTGAATATAAATAAAATGTGAAATCCCGCAGCTGTTTAGACACAAAAAAATACAGAATCTTGCCTAGCCATGATTGGTTGAGATAATGAGGGGGCTGGGACATTCACGTGAAAGAGAGTCCATTCTGTCACTCAAGGTTTCGCTGTCAAATGGCACATCCGGGTCTCTGCTACAGTGGATATTTGAAAGATCCATTAGATTTACTAATAGAAAGTGTAGCTACAGCTTTCAATACCAGCGTTGTCCTGAATACAGCTGCTGGTATAGACACAGCTCTGTTTTCTGTGGCTAAAGCAGTTTGGACTGGTTGAAGCCGAGTGGGAAGGATCTGTGGCTAAAGCAGTTTGGACTGGTTGAAGCCGAGTGGGAAGGATCTGTGGCTAAAGCAGTCTGGACTGGTTGAAGCCGAGTGGGAAGGGTTCTTTTGAAAGTGTTACAGTCTGCAGTGAATCATCAATATCCATACACTGGTAAGAGTCTACAATTAAAATGCCATGTACAGTACATACTTTATTCTCTCAACTGTGCATTTGTTACATTATAGCTTTATTAAAAAATGTATTAAATTAATCAAGAACTGCTCGAAAATCTACACACAATACCCCATAATAACAAAGCAAAAAAAGGTTTAGACATCTTTACAAATGTATTTTTAAAAAACATGCAGATACCTTATTAACATAAGAATTCAGACCCTTTGCTATGAGACTCGAAATTGAGCTCAGGTGCATCCTGTTTCCATTGACTATCCTTGAGATGTTTCTACAACTTGATTGGAGTTCACCTGTGGTAAATTAAATTAATTGGACATGATTTGGAAAGGCACACACCTGTCTATATAAGGTCCCACAGGTGACAGTGCATGTCAGAGCAAAAACCAAGCCATAAAGTCGAAGGATTTGTCTGTAGAACTCTGAGACAGGATTGTGTTGAGACACAAATCTGGAGAAGGGTACTGAAACATTTCTGCAGCTTCTCTGGTCTTATTAAACTTATTTGGCCTTTGGCCAAGCGTCACGTCTGGAGGGAACCTGGCACCATCCCTAAGGTGAAGCATTGGGGTGGCAGAATAATGCTGTGGGGATGTTTTTCAGCAGCAGGGACTGGGAGACTAGGCAGGATCGAGGCAAAGATGAACGGAGCAAAGTACAGAGAGATCCTTGATGAAAACCTGCTCTGGAGCGCTCAGGACCTCAGACTGGGGCAAGGTTTCACCTTCCAAGAGGACAACGACCCTAAGCACACAGCCAAGACAACGCAGGAGTGGCTTCGGGACAAGTCTCTGAATGTCATTGAGTGGCCCAGCCAGAGTCCGGACTTGAACCCGATCAAACATCTCTGGAGAGACCTGAAAATAGCTGTGCAGCAACACTCCCCATCCAACTGGACAGAGGATCTGTAACGATGTGCGTAATCAGTGGCAGGGAAGTCAGACGCAGGAGAGCAGAACTTGGTGATAGCCGGAGCAGTTTAATAAACAAAACCCACGGCATAAAACGTAACAAGAACAAAATTGGGTACAAAACCCGACGCGCACCAAAACACACGTGCACATGCACTTACAATAAACAATTACGGACAAGGACATGGGGAAACCAGAGGGTTAAATACACAAAATGTAATTGAGGCAATTGGAACCAGGTGTGATGGAAGACAAGACAAAACCAATGGAAAAAAGAAAAAAGGATCGGCGGCTAGAAGGTCGGGGACGTCGACCGCCGAACGCCGCCTGAACAAGAAGAGGGACCAACTTCGGCGGATGTTGTGACAGTACCCTCCCCCCCTTGACGCGTGGCTCCAGCTGCGCGTTGACACCGGCAGCATTGAAGGATCCAACATGTCCTTGACCGGAACCCAGCACCTCTCCTCCGGACCGTACCCCTCCCACTCCACGAGATACTGAAGGCCCCTCGCCCAATGCCTCGAATCCAGTATGGAGCGAACGGAGTACGCTGGGAACCCCCGATGTCCAGAGGGGGCGGAGGAACCTCAAGCACCTCAGACTCCTGGAGCAGACCAGCCACCACCAGCCTGAGGAGAGACACATGGAACGAGGGGTTAATACGTTAATCGGGTGGAAGCTGTAACCTTTAACAAACCTTGTTCACTCTCCTCAGGACTTTAAATGGCCCTACAAATCGCGGACCCAGCTTCCGGCAGGGCAGGCGGAGGGGCAGGTTTCGGGTCGAGAGCCAGACCCGGTCCCCCGGTGCGAACACCGGGGTCTCACTGTGGTGGCAATCTGCGTTCTCCTTTTGGCGCATAACCGCCTGCTGAAGGTGAACACGGACAGACTCCCATGTTTCCTCCGTGCACCTGAACCAATCGTCCACCGCAGGAACCTCAGTCTGACCCTGATGCCAAGGCGCCAGGACTGGCTGGTACCCTAGTACACACTGGAAAGGAGAGAGGTTAGTGGAGGAGTAGCGAAGCGAGTTCTGTGCCATCTCGGCCCAGGGCACGAACATCGCCCACTCCCCTGGTAGGTCCTGGAAATAGGACCGCAGAAACCTGCCCACATCCTGGTTAACTCTCTCCACCTGCCCATTACTCTCGGGGTGAAAACCTGAAGTAAGGCGTGATGGAGACCCCAGACGCTCCATGAACGCCTTCCAGACTCTAGACGTGAACTTGGGACCCCGATCAGACACTATATCCTCAGGCACCCCGTAGTGCCGGAAGACGTGTGTAAACAAGGCCTCCGCAGTCTGTAGGGCCGTAGGGAGACCGGGCAGAGGGAGGAGAAGACAGGACATGGAGAAACGATCCACAACGACCAGGATTGTGGTGTTACCCTGTGAGAGTGGAAAATCAGTCCGAAAATCCACCGACAGGTGCGACCAAGGCCGCTGTGAAACGGGTAAGGGGTGTAGCTTACATTTGGGTAGGTGCCTAGGAGCCTTACACTGGACGCACACCGAGCAGGAGGAAACATAAACCCTAACGTCCTTAGCCAAGGTAGGCCACCAGTACCTCCCGCTCAAACAGAGCACTATCCGACCAATCCCAGGATGACCAGAGGAGGGTGACATGTGGGCCCAATAGATCAACTAGTCACGAACAGCAGACGGAATGTACAGACACCCAGCGGGACACTGGACGGGAGCAGGCTCTGCACGTAGCGCATACTCTATGTCCGTGTCCAGCTCCCACACTACCGGCGCCACCAGGCAGGAGGCGGGGAGTATGGGAGTGGGATCCATGGGCTGCTCCTCTGTGTCATACAGCCGGGACAATGCGTCTGCTTTCACATTCTGGGAGCCTGGTCTGTATGAAAGGGTAAACACAAAACGGGTGAAAAACATGGCCCTCCTTGCCTGACGAGGGTTCAGTCTCCTCGCTGCCCGGATGTACTCCAGATTGCAGTGGTCAGTCCAGATGAGAAAAGGGTGTTTAGCACCCTCAAGTCAATGTCTCCACGCCTTCAAGGCCTTGACGACAGCCAACAGCTCCCGGTCCCCCACGTCATAGTTACGCTCTGCCGGACTGAGCTTCTTCGAAAAGAAGGCACAGGGGCAGAGCTTCGGTGGCGTACCCGAGCGCTGAGAGAGCACAGCTCCTATCCCAGCCTCGGACGCGTCCACCTCCACCTCCACCTGAACGCCAAAGAGGGATCCGGATGGGCCAGCACGGGAGCCGAGGTAAACAGCCCTCAGGTGACTAAAAGCCCTGTCCGCCTCAGCCGACCACTGCAAATGTACCGGGCCCCCTTCAGCAGTGAGGTAATGAGAGCCGCTACCTGACCAAAACCTTGGATAAACCTCCGGTAGTAGTTGGCAAACCCTAAAAAACGCTGCACCTCCTTTACCGTGGTTGGAGTCGGCCAATTACGCACGGCTGAAATGCGGTCACTCTCCATCCACCCCTGAGGTGGAAATGCGATACCCTAGGAAGGAGACAAACTGCTGGAAAAACACCCTGCCCGTGCAGGTCCCTGAAGATCTCGTCTACAAAGGATTGGAAGACTGATGGAACATTCATTAACTTCTTAGGGAGCGGCAGCAGAGGTGACGGTTTTGGAGAGTCTGGCGTGCCCAAAGTAAAATGCCTGCCATTCAGGCCCAGAAAATAGGATATGCACACAATTAGTACTATTGGATAGGAAACACTCTGAAGTTTCTAAAAATGTTAAAATGATGTATGTGAGTATAACAGAACTGATATAGCAGGCAAAAACCAGAGGAAAATCCATCCGGATTTGCAGTTTTTTTTGTACATGACCTTTTTGTCCAGGCTGCCTATTGATTTCTAAGTTAACTAGGACTGAGACTTTATACAGTGTCTGGAGGCTCTAGCACTAAGCAGAACAGATAGGAAGAGGAAGTAGTGAAGGGACCACATTTGTCAACATCTTTTCACGGGCGCAAGATTGTGAATGCGCCCCACTTTATTTTCCTATCGTTCACGTTATCGTCCGATTTAAATATTACAGTAAATATACATAAAAGGATGCCTTACGGATACTTAAAAAATGATGTTTGATTTGTTTGGAGAAAGTGTATAGGTATAATTTGAACGTGTTCTCTTCACGGTTCAATGGGCGACTCAACGGTGGATTTTCTGATCATAACGCGCCAACCAAACGGAGATTTATGGATATAATAAATTACTTTTTCTAACAAAAGAACCATTGGATGTCTTTGTTGGACACTTGGGAAGCCCTCAGCAGGAGTTCTTCGAAAGGTAAGTTATTTATTTTAGCTCTTATATGGGTTTTGTGTGACCCGCGCTGGATATGAATTTATGTAGACCAAACACAGGGCTGGAATGGGCTACAAGACCATCGCCAAGCAGTTTGGTGAGATGGTGACAACAGTTGGTGTGATTATTCGCAAATGGAAGAAACACAAAAGAACTGTCAATCTCCCTTGGCCTGGGGCTCCATGCAAGATCTCACCTCGTGGAGTTGCAATGATCATGAGAACGGTGAGGAATCAGCCCAGAACTACACGGGGGGGGATCTCAAGGCAGCTGGGACCATAGTCACCAAGAAAACAATTGGTAACACACTACGCCGTGAAGGACTGAAATCCTGCAGCGCCCGCAAGGTCCCCCCTGCTCAAGAAAGCACATATACATGCCCGTCTGAAATTTGCCAATGAACATCTGAATGATTCAGAGGACAACTGGGTGAAAGTGTTGTGGTCAGATGAGACCAAAATGGAGCTCTTTGGCATCAACTCAACTCGCCGTGTTTGGAGGAGAAGGAATGCTGCCTATGACCCCAAGAACACCATCCCCACCGTCAAACATGGAGGTGGAAACATTATGCTTTGGGGGTGTTTTTCTGCTAAGGGGACAGGACAACTTCACCGCATCAAAGGGACGATGGACGGGGCCATGTACCGTCAAATCTTGGGTGAGAACCTCCTTCCCTCAGCCAGGGCATTTAAAATGGGTCGTGGATGGGTATTCCAGCATGACAATGACCCATAACACACGGCCAAGGCAACAAAGGAGTGGCTCAAGAAGAAGCACATTAACGTCCTGGAGTGGCCTAGCCAGTCTCCAGACCTTAATCCCATAGAAAATCTGTGGAGGGAGCTGAAGGTTCGAGTTGCCAAACATCAGCCTCGAAACAAAATCCCTCCTGAGATGTGTGCAAACCTGGTGGCCAACTACAAGAAATGTCTGACCTCTGTGATTGCCAACAAGGGTTTTGCCACCAAGTACTAAGTCATGTTTTGCAGAGGGGTCAAATAGTTATTTCCCTCATTTAAATGCAAATCAATTTATAAAATTTTTCACATGCGTTTTTCTGGATTTTTTTGTTGTTATTCTGTCTCTCACTGTTCAAATAAACCTACCATTAAAATTATAGACTGATCATTTCTTTGTCAATGGGCAAAGGTACAAAATCAGCTGGGGATCAAATACTTTTTTCCCTCACTGTATGAGCGAACGATCTATCTATAAAATTCCCAGCCGCGCCTGAATCAACGAGCGCCTTATGCTGGGAATGCGGTGAAAACATATGGGCAACAGAGGGCTCTGGGTGAGAATGGTGCCGGCTCACCTGGGTGACGTCAGAGCGCCCTGCCTGCTGCCTCGATCCCCAGAGGAACCAACCCGGCACCGACCGTCAGTGTGACCTCTGCGGCCACAGATGGTGCACGAGATGGAACCCCCTCCGGTCTCCCTGCGCACCGCCCCTCCTAGCTACATAGGTGTCGGAGAGGGAGTATGGGGGGATGGAACCACCAGACCCCGATCTGAACGTCCACCAGCTGGTCGAACGTGAGGGTGGTGTCTCTGCAGGCCAATTCCCGACAGACGTCCTCGCGCAGACTGCACCGGTAATGGTCCATCAGGGCCCTGTCATTCCATCCCACGCCGGCAGCCAGGGTCCTAAACTCCAGGGCGAACTCCTGGGCGCTCCTTGTTTCCTGCCTCAGATGGAAGAGGCGCTCACCCGCCGCTCTACCCATCGTACTCCTGTGGCAGGGAGAGCCGAATCCCACTGGGACCAGGAGGGAGAAGGGCGCTCAGAGGAGACCCCGGTTGTGCTGGTGGAGGCGCTGGAAGAACTCCCTGTCTCTCCCAGTGGTCCATTGTCTGAACAACACGGTCCATGGCGGTGCCAAGATGTTGGAGCATTGCTGCGTGCTCCCGGACGCTTCCTCCACCCCTATTCCCGGGGTACCTGCTCCTGCTGACTCCATCGTTAGGTCCGTAATTCTGTAACGATATGCGTAATCGGTGGCAGGGAAGTCAGACGCAGGAGAGCAGAACTTGGTGATAGCCAGAGCAGTTTAATAAACAAAACCCACAGCATAAAATGTAACAAGAACAAAATTGGGTGCAAAACCCGACGCGCACCAAAACACACGTGCACATGCAATAAACAATTACGGACAAGGGCATGGGGAAACCAGAGGGTTAAATACACAACATCAACCAGGTGTGATGGAAGACAAAGTCACCATTATTAGTCAGTTGTACAACCAAATGCCTTCAACCGAAATGTGTCTTCCACATTTAACCCAACCCCTCTGAATCAGAGAGGTGCAGGGGGCTGCCTTAATCAACACTAAAATGTGTCTTCCGCATTTAACCGAACCCCTCTGAATCAGAGAGGTGCGGGGGGCTGCCTTAATCAACATCCACGTCTTGGGCACCCAGGGGACAGTGGGTTAACTGCCTTGTTCAGGGGCAGAACAACAGATTTTTACTTTGTCAGCTCGGGGATTTTAACTTGCAACCCTCCGGTTACAAGTCCAACACTCTAACCACTAGGCTACCTGTCGCCCCCGACTAGACAAAACCAATGGAAAAAAGGATCGCGACGGCTAGAAGGTCGGGGACGTCAACCGCCGAACGCCGCCCGAACAAGAAGAGGGACCAACTTCGGCGGAAGTTGTGACAGGATCTGCAGAGAAGAATGGGAGAAACTCCCAAAATACAGGTGTGCTAAGCTTGTAGTGTCATACCCAAAAAGACTTGAGGCTGTAATCGCTGCCAAAGGTTATTCAACAAAGTACTGAGTCTGAATACTTATGTTAAAGTAATATGTCAGTTTCATGTTTTTTATAAATTAGCAAAATTGTTTGCTTTGTCATTATGGGGTATTGTTTGTAGATTGATGGGGGGGGGGGTGATCTAATACATAGAATAAGTCTGTAACCTAACAAAATGTGGCAAAAATCAAGGGGTCTGAATACTTTCCGAAGGCATGTAGCTAGCTAGACAGTTGCATACAGATACCGTTATAGCTTGATTCGTCCCCGCAACGAGCCGTTGTTTACAGATGGCTTTTTGCGGGATGAAGCAACGTTAAGACAGCTAGCTGAGCTGGCCAGTTACATTCTGCTGTTAATGCTGATAGCTGATGTGCTAAGGCATGCATGACATAATGGTCATCTTTTTCATGTCTGCCAGTTTGTCATGTTTAACTAGCTAGCTACCAAAAATAGCCATTGTGGTGTGAATGCTAATCTATTAGTAAGCTAATCAAACCCAATGTTACGTTATAGGGACACATGCAAAGTTGGCCCATAGGCTAGATGTGGAGGGAATAGGACCTCCTGGAATCCTTAGGTTTTGAGGGAATGGGACCTCCTGGAATCCTTAGGTTTATAGGGAATGGGACCTCCTGGAATCCTTAGGTTTGGAGGGAACGGGACCTGGAATCCTTAGGTTTGGAGGGAAGTAGTATTCAGTAGAACTGTTATAATTAAACTGTTGGGGATAAGAACGTTTAAGCTTTGTCCATTCACATTAGATTTCCCCTCCACTTTTCCCAATTCAACACATTCAACCATTCTCCCCTGTATGTACTGCACATAGCCTTTCAGTCAGAGGAGAGGCTGCCGGTGATCATTTGATTGAGCTCAACATGGTACAGTAGCATACCAGGTCTGGGTAGCTGTGCTGTGCTGTCAGATGACCAGCTGTTGAGTGCATGATGCAACCAACCTCATCATGATGGTAGTCCTGTGGTTCTGTGCAGCTGGCCGCTTGTGTGGAGGGGTTCATCAAATCAACTCTGGTTTATTATCTCCAGCCCACCCATGGAGGAGGTGTAGCGGGGATTCTGCTGCCTTCATCTCCAGATGGAGAGAGAGCAACAACTGGTGTCTCAGACAAGTGCCAGGTTCCATTAGTGCCAGGAAACCGTTGCTTTTTCTTTGCCAAACGCCTCCCAGCTCAATGAATAGAGATGTGGGCCTAGACAGCCTGTCCCTGGGTCCCATGCTTTATTCAACTGGAGCTTCGCATTATCATTCAGTGTTTGGTGCAGTTCATTAATGCTTGATCAGTTCAGTGATACAATACTTTAGTGCTGTGGTTCTCCATCCTCTCTTTCCACAGTCTTGTGGAACAAGCCCACCGTCAGTCTAGTCACTATTTAACCTGCTCATACAGACTTCCACAGCCCTAACCTTAACCACACTGATAACTTTATGCCTAAAGCATTTTCTATTTTCATGAATTTTTACGATATAGCCAATTTTCACTTTGTGGCTGTGGTAACTAATGGAAACCTTAAACACTGGTGACCACTGGCAAACTACAGTGCCAGGATATTCAGCACAATGGACAGCAACCATGTAGCAAAGGGCAACCAAAGATGGACAGCACAGTGTCAGACATTGCATGAGTCAGGATACTTTCCCCAATACTTCCCTTAAACATAAGAGTTTAAGAAGCTACATTGTGCACACGTCAACTCAAGTGAACACAAAATAAGCACAACTGACCAGTGACTCAATGTACATCACTGACAGCAAGTTACTGGAATTCTTGGGTAACCAACCCTTAAACAAAAGATGAGGGGCAGGAAAAAGAGATTCAGAGACGAGTGCTGCTATAAAGATCATAATCACATACACTACATGACCAAAAGTACGTGGACACCTGCTCGTCGAACATCTCATTCCAAAATCATGGGCATTAATATTTGGTCTCCCCTTTTTCCTCCAACCTTCTGGGAAGGCTTTCCCCTAGATGTTTGAACATTGCTGCAGTGACTTGCTTCCATTCAGCAATAGTGAGGACAGGCACTGATGTTGGGCGATTAGGCCTGGCTCGCAGTCGGCGTTCCAATTCATCCCAGTGTTCAATGGGGTTGAGGTCAGGGCTCTGTGCAGGCCAGTCAAGTTCTTCCACACCGATCTTGATAAACCATTTCTTTATGGACCTCACTTTGTGCACGGGGACATTGTCATGCTGAAACAGGAGAGGGTCTTCCCCAAACTGTTGCCACAAAGTTGGAAGCACAGAATAGTCTAGAATGTCACTGTATGCTGTTGCATTAAGATTTCCCTTCAGTGGAACTAAAGGGCCTAGCCATGAAAAACAGCCCCAGACCATTATTCCTTCTCCACCAAACTTGCATTGGGGCAGGTAGTGTTCTCATGGCATCCGCTTAACACTTCGGACTGCCAGATGGTGAAGCGTGATTCATCACTCCAGAGAACGCATTTCCACTGTTACAGTCCAATGGCAGCGAGCTTTACACCACTCCAGCCGACTCTTAGTATTGGTATGGTGATCTTAGGCTTGTGAGCGTCTGTTCGGCCATGTGAAACCCATTTCATGAAGCTGCCGATGAACAGTTCTTGTGCTGAGGTTGCTTCCAGAAGCAGTTTGGACCTTAGTAATGAGCGTTGCAACTGAGGACAAACATTTTAATGCGCTACCTACTCTGCGGTCCTGTTCTGTGAGCTTGTGTGGCCTACCACTTTGCAGCTGAAACGATGTTGCTTCTAGACGTTTCCAATTCACAATAACAGCACTTACTGTACAGTCGACCAGGGCAGCTCTAGCAGGGCAGAAATTTGATAAACTGACTTGTTGGAAAGCTGGCATCCTATGACGGTGCCACGTTGAAAGTCACTGAGCTCTTCAGTAATGCCAGTCTACTGACAATGTTTGTCTATGGAGATTGCATGGGTGTGTGCTCTATTTTATACACCTGTCCACTCATTTGAAGGGGTGTCCACATACTTTTGTATAGTGTAGTTCAGTTTTAGGCCTATGCATGTGTGATGCAAAATGACTGTTGCTAGAGTTCACCCCGCAACGTCAGTCAGCATAAAAGGATGCGAGCATTTGATATACCACATGTGCACATATTTTCCTACTGACTCCCTCCACTATTCCCACCATTGACTCACACTTATTTAAATGCACTCCAATGATGCCTGGAATAAAATGTTTCTCAGAGCTCTTTTTATTAACTGGACAAACCATTCCACCGCAGGATCACCTGTGATAATCTCTCACAGTGAGGAAAGAAAGACAGGATGGAAGGAGATTTCCATGGATTCGTCCCAAATGGCACCCTATTCTCTACACAGTGCACTACTTTTGACCAGAGCCCTAATAGTGCACTATGTAGAGAATAGGGTGACATTTAGGAGCAACCCACATGAAGCAGTAAAGGGAAATCTAATTGTATTAAATGATTCAGATCTTGGTTATCAAAAGTGATGTTCCCCCAGGAAGAGAGTTAATTTCCCCCATTCTTTGACAGGTGCCATTTCACATTAGATAGCTGCATGAGCTAAGCTGCTCACCATGACCAAATTAATATCCACAGAACAGAAATTGTTTGGTTAAGGGCCCTTGATAGACAACAAGATTCAAGATGAAAATGTACAGGGCATGTTTTTTTTGTTTTTACGTTATGTAAGTACTGTAGTATTGATCTGATCAAACAACCACACAGGTGTTGGCTAACAACGGCTGGATACATTCAGTCAGACAAATAGGAATACAATAAATAAAAATTGTGAAACAAGATGCGATAGCTTTTTCCCTGTATCTCTAAAACAAGTCATCTCAAGGGGCCAAAGTAATCCCAAGGTTGATTTGTCTCTTCCCACGAGTGTGAGATTCACACAGAAACACATTACTTTGCATGGACACAAAGCCTTCCTACCTCTAAGCTGGCTTTTACGTTTTTATATGTATACACTATAAATGCATGCTCTCAGCATGATTGAGCAAATACAAAGGATGGTTGATGGAAGGCCTGCTCAAAAGACAGCTGATGTTGGGTGCTCTTTAAATGCAAATCTAGTGGAATATTCATGTCCATACAGGCTACAGTCAATGTAAGCATTATTAGAAGCACCTGCACTTCATATCAAATACAATCTAGTTGATTACCCTTTTAAAGGATTGCGATGTTTAAATTTCCACCCCTAACTGTTGCCTTTACAATGCATCAAGACAGACGGTAGGCTTCAAGCAAAGGAGTTCATGTACATAAATGCAACATTTTGCCAAAATTGCTTTTCAGTTACCAAAGATTCTGCTGTTGAGACCAACAGCGGGTGACAGTAACTGGCAAAACATCAACACCCTCAGGACCGGGATTTAATTTCTAACTTTGTGTAAGATCATTTTTTATTTTTTTATGAATGTGCCAAGGTAATGTAATTTCTCCCAGTATATTCCTGCAGTATAAAAATGTAATTTCAGGAGGTAGTTCTGCACTCCTTTATTGCAAGGAGATCAATAAATGTGCCAGTGCAGCTCCACTGGTGTGAGGGCAGGCAGGCACGGTTTACTAGAACAAAATGGGAACTATTCACAAATATTAGGTATGAGCAGCATTTATATCATGAATAAAGAGCAGGTTTTGAGGCCTGGCATTTAATAAAGGGACGGAAGCAGGAATGGAAGACCTTCAGAAAACTGTTTAGAGGTGGCACAGAAAAGCAGAGCCTTGTGCCTCCACCTTACTCCAGAAGGTGACCCTCAGATAAACAGCAATTAAGATTGTGGAGATATAGGGTGAATCCCAAATGGCACCCTATTCCCTATAGGTCCTGGTCAAAAGTAGTACACTATATAAGGAATAGGGTGCCATTTGGGAATAGTTATAGCAGCAACTGCATGCAGATTACCATCTCACTAGAGGAGATTATTGACTCATTAAAATGGTTACATCTAACTATTGGATGAAGACTTGGTAGTAGCTCCCAGAACCGATGCCTAGGCTTTAGAGATACACATGCTTGTTTGAGCATCACAACTTTCATTTCCGGTCACAACTAGTAGACTTGTTTACGTGCTGCTGTGCGTTTTGTTGCTAACCTAACTTTGCTACCTGACAGTTTTACGGTTTTTACTTTGTAATTACCGTTTATTTTTCATTCAACTTTTTCACTCCGGACGCTTTATCTGGACGTGTTTCGTCAGGACCTCCACCAACCGAAGCTAAGTAGTAACATTAACATCATGCCTTCTAATTGCAGTCGCTGTACTCATAACATACAGGAGAACGGTCGGCTTAAGGCGAGGATAGCTGTGCTGCAAGCCCAGCTTCAGACGCAATCGTTAGGCAAGGGAAATGTAAGTGTAGGAAAGGATGAAACAGCGTCTGTGCCACCAGTAAGTACAGATAGTCGTAGAAATCCCCTCGCACAGTCCCCGCAGCCGGACAATTTTCTCACGGCTTCTGGAAGGAAATGCTGGAGCAATGCTCAACCGGTGTCGCTCATTCAGCCGACAGAAACTTTCAACCGGTTTTCCCCATTAAGCAGCGGGTCGGAGTCAGAGGCCGAGCCTTCTCTGGTCTCTACTCCTCCCGTTACGGGGTCTGAGATGCCGAGGCCTCCCACCATTAGCACTGACAAATTGAAAACTCTAGTCATTGGCGACTCCATTACTCGCAGTATTAGACTTGAAGCGAATCACCCAGCGATCATACACTGTTTACCAGGGGGCAGGGCTACCGACGTTAAGGCTAACCTGAAGATGGTGCTGGCTAAGGCTAAATCTGGCGAGTGTAGAGAGTATAGAGATATTGTTATCCACGTCGGCACCAACGATGTTAGGATGAAACAGTCAGAGGTCACAAAGCGCAACATAGCTTCAGCGTGTAAATCAGCTAGAAAGATGTGTCGGCATCGAGTAATTGTCTCTGGCCCCTCCCAGTTAGGGGAGTGATGAGCTCTACAGCAGAGTCTCACAACTCAATCGCTGGTTGAAAACTGTTTTCTGCCCCACACAAAGATAGAATTTGTAGATAATTGGCCCTCTTTCTGGGACTCACCCACAAACAGGACCAAGCCTGGCCTGTTGAGGAGTGACGGACTCCATCCTAGCTGGAGGGTGCTCTCATCTTATCGACGAACATAGACAGGGCTCTAACTCCTCTAGCTTCACAATGAGATAGGGTGCAGGCCAGGCAGCAGGCTGTTAGCCAGCCTGCCAGCTTAGTGGAGTCTGCCACTAGCACAGTTAGTGTAGTCAGCTCAGCTATCTCTATTGAGACTGTGTCTGTGCCTCGACCTAGGTTGGGCAAAACTAAACATGGCGGTGTTCGCCTTAGCAATCTCACTAGAATAAAGACCTCCTCCATTGCTGCCATTATTGAAAGAGATTGTGATACCTCACATCTCAAAATGGGGCTACTCAATGTTAGATCCCTCACTTCCAAGGCAGTTCTAGTCAATGAACTAATCACTGATCATAATCTTGATGTGATTGGCCTGACTGAAACATGGCTTAAGCCTGATGAATTTATTGTGTTAAATGAGGCCTCACCTCCTGGTTACACTAGTGACCATATCCCCCGCGCATCCCGCAAAGGCGGAGGTGTTGCTAACATTTACAATAGCAAATTTCTATTTACAAAAAACAAAAAAACGACGTTTTCGTCTTTTGAGCTTCTAGTCATGAAATCTATGCAGCCTACTCAATCACTTTTTATAGCTACTGTTTACAGGCCTCCTGGGCCATATACAACATTCCTCACTGAGTTCCCTGAATTCCTATCGGACCTTGTAGTCATGGCAGACAATATTCTAATTTTTGGTGACTTTAATATTCACATGGAAAAGTCCACAGACCCACTCCAAAAGGCTTTTGGAGCCATCATCGACTCTGTCGGTTTTGTTCAACATGTCTCCGGACCTACTCACTGCCACAGTCATACTCTGGACCTAGTTTTGTCCCGTGGAATAAATGTTGTGGATCTTAATGTTTTTCCTCATAATCCTGGACTATCGGACCACCATTTTATTACGCGTTTGAAATCGCAACAGATAATCTGCTCAGACCCCAACCAAGGATCATCAAAAGTCGTGCTATAAATTCTCAGACATCCCAAAGATTCCTAGATGCCCTTCCAGAATCCTTCCACCTACCCAAGGACGTCAGAGTACAAAAATCAGTTAACCACCTAACTGAGGAACTCAATGTAACCTTGCGCAATACCCTAGATGCAGTTGCACCCTAAAAACAAAAACATTTGCCAAAAAAACTAGCTCCCTGGTATACAGAAAATACCCGAGCTCTGAAGCAAGTTACCAGAAAATTGGAACGGAAATGGCGCCACACCAAACTGGAAGTCTTCCGACTAGCTTGGAAAGACAGTACCGTGCAGTATCGAAGAGCCCTCACTGCTGCTCGATCATCCTATTTTTCCAAGTTAATTGAGGAAAATAAGAATAATCCAAAGTTTCTTTTTGATACTGTCACAAAGCTAACTAAAAAGCAGCATTCCCCAAGAGAGGATGGCTTTCACTTTAGCAGTGATTCATTCATGAACTTCTTTGAGGAAAAGATCATGATCATTAGAAAGCAAATTACGGACTCCTCTTTAAATCTGCGTATTCCTCCAAAGCTCAGTTGTCCTGAGTCCACACAACTTTGCCAGGACATAAAATCAAGAGAGACACTCAAGTTTTTAGTACCATATCTCTTGACACATTGATGAAAATAATCATGGCCTCTAAACCTTCAAGCTGCATACTGGACCCTATTCCAACTAAACTACTGAAAGAGCTGCTTCCTGTGCTTGGCCCTCCTATGTTGAACATAATAAACAGCTCTCTATCTACCGGATGTGTACCAAACTCACTAAAAGTGGCAGTAATAAAGCCTCTCTTAAAAAGCCAAACCTTGACCCAGAAAATATAAAAACTATCGGCCTATATCGAATCTTCCATTCCTCTCAAAAATTTTAGAAAAAGCTGTTGCGCAGCAACTCACTGCCTTCCTGAAGACAAACAATGTATACGAAACGCTTCAGTCTGGTTTTAGACCCCATCATAGCACTGAGACTGCACTTGTGAAGGTGGTAAATGACCTTTTAATGGCGTCAGACCGAGGCTCTGCAACTGTACTCATGCTCCTAGACCTTAGTGCTGCTTTTGATACCATCGATCACCACATTCTTTTGGAGAGATTGGAAACCCAAATTGGTCTACATGGACAAGTTTTGGCCTGGTTTAGATCTTATCTGTCGGAAAGATATCAGTTTGTCTCTGTGGATGGTTTGTCCTCTGACAAATCAACTGTAAATTTCGGTGTTCCTCAAGGCTCTGTTTTGGGACCACTATTGTTTTCACTATATATTTTACCACTTGGTGATGTCATTCGGAAACATAATGTTAACTTTCACTGCTATGCGGATGACACACAGCTGTACATTTCGATGAAACATGGTGAAGCCCCAAAATTGCCCTCCCTTGAAGCCTGTGTTTCAGACATAAGGAAGTGGATGGCAGAAAATGTTCTACTTTTAAACTCTGATAAAACAGAGATGCTAGTCCTAGGTCCCAAGAAACAAAGAGATCTTCTGTTGAATCTGACAATTAATCTTGATGGTTGTACAGTCGTCTCAAATAAAACTGTGAAGGACCTCGGCGTTACTCTGGACCCTGATCTCTCTTTTGACGAACATATCAAGACTGTTTCAAGGACAGCTTTTTCCATTTACGTAACATTGTAAAAATTAGAAACTTTCTGTCCAAAAATGATGCAGAAAAGTTAATCCATGCATTTGTAACTTCTAGGTTAGACTACTGCAATGCTTTATTTTCCGGCTATCCGGATAAAGCACTAAATAAACTTCAGTTAGTGCTTAACACGGCTGCTAGAATCTTGACTAGAACCCCAAAATTTGATCATATTACTCCAGTACTAGCCTCTCTACACTGGCTTCCTGTTAAGGCAAGGGCTGATTTCAAGGTTTTACTGCTAACCTACAAAGCATTACATGGGCTTGCTCCTACCTATCTTTCTGATTTGGTCCTGCCGTACATACCTACACGTGCGCTACGGTCACAAGACGCATGAGCCTCCTTACTGTCCCTAAAATTTCTAAGCAAACAGCTGGAGGCAGGGCTTTTTCCTATAGAGCTCCATTTTTATGGAATAGTCTGCCTATCCATGTGAGAGACGCAGACTCGGTCTCAACCTTTAAGTCTTTATTGAAGACTCATCTCTTCAGTAGGTCTTATGACTGAGTGTAGTCTGGCCCAGGAGTGTGAAGGTGAACGGAAAGGCATTGGAGCAACGAACCACCCTTGCTGTCTTTTGCCTGGCCGGTTCCCTCCACTGGGATTCTCTGCCTCTAACCCTATTACAGGGGCTGAGTCACTGGCTTCTGGTGCCGTGGCGGAGATCTTGTGGGCTATACTCGGCCTTGTCTCAGGATGGTAAGTTGGTGGTTGAAGATATCCCTCTAGTGGTGTGGGGGCTGTGCTTGGCAGAGTGGGTGGGGTTATATCCTGCCTGTTTGGCCCTGTCCGGGGGTTTCGTCGGACGGGGCCACAGTGTCTCCCGACCCCTCCTGTCTCACCCCCAGTATTTATGCTGCAGTAGTTTATGTGTCGGGGGTGCTAGGGTCCGTCTGTTATATCTGGAGTATTTCTTCTCTTATCTGGTGTCCTGTGCGAATTTAAGTATGCTCGCTCTAATTATCTCTCTCTTTCTTTTTTTCTTCTCTCTCTCTCTCTCTCTCTCTCTCTCTCTCTCTCTCTCTCTCTCTCTCTCTCTCTCTCTCTCTCGGAGGACCTGAGCATTAGGACCATTCCTCAAGGCCTACCCGGATGTCCCGAGTCCACCTGGCCGTGCTGCTTCTCCAGTTACAACTGTTCTGCCTGTTTTATGAACATTTTAAAATCTTGTCCATGTTCTGTTATAATCTGCACCCGGCACAGCCAGAAGAGGACTGGCCACCCCTCACAGCCTGGTTCCTCTCTAGGTTTCTTCCTAGGTTTTGGCCTTCTAGGGAGTTTTTCCTAGCCACCGTGCTTTTACACCTGCATTGCTTGCTGTTTGGGGTTTTAGGCTGGGTTTCTGTACAGCACTCTGTGACATCAGCTGATGTAAGGGGGGCTTTATAAATAAATTTGATTTGATTTGATTTGAAGACTTAATTTGACTGTCAAAGGCAGATTTATCTGAGAAGATCCTAAATGCCATCCATTAAAAACATAAACAAATGAAATCATTATGTTTGCATTGAAATTAATGACTTCCAACAGAGGGGAAATATCCTCAGGTCCTGTAACACAATTA
Organism: Brachymystax lenok tsinlingensis; assembly: GCA_030435695.1. Taxonomy (NCBI): domain Eukaryota; kingdom Metazoa; phylum Chordata; class Actinopteri; order Salmoniformes; family Salmonidae; genus Brachymystax; species Brachymystax lenok. The sequence goes on along the minus strand of CM059807.1, from coordinate 17,659,314 downwards.
GTAGGCAGCTGCCAGGCCTCAGAACAATATAAATTAATTTCTGAACAAAAAAGTAATAAATGTAGCTTTTTTTCTCATGAATAATGGAACAACAAAAGTACACTTCTTTCTTTCTGTGTTGACAGGTTCAACTAACTTATTATTCATGTTTTTCTGTATCACAGTCTCTAACAGCAGTAATATAGTTTTATTGTTTTCAAGGAAAACTCCAAAATTCTGTTTTTACTTTTTTGCACTGCTACAGTACAGTACAGTACATACCCTGCAGCCTCTACTGGTACAGGATATGTGAGAGAATTAAATGTTTGCTTAGCTGGTATTCCCAAACTGGGGTACGCGCAATGCCATCAGGGGTACTCCAAATAAAAATGTGAATCACATTTTCAAACAGTACATTTATATTGTTTTCAACAGGATTATACATTTGGGTGAGGTTTTTTCTTGCCTGAGTAGACTCGTTTCACTGGCAAAAATAAAATTAAAACATCTCGTGTTCAGCGAAATAACAACACAACGTCAAATACAGGTAGCCTAGTCAAATAATTAACATCCAATCACATTAACTGTCACTCTCTCGGGGGAATTCCACTAACGGTCCGTATGTAGCCAAACGTAGCTGCTGCTCATGTTGGTATCTGTACTGATGGCGCAAAAGCCATGACAGGGAGACATAGTGGAGTGGTATCGCACGTGCAAGCAGTTTCTCCCGACGCCACTTGGGTACACTGCAGCATCCAATGAGAGGCTCTTGCTAACAAGGGAATACCTGACAGCTTGAAAGACATTTCGGACACTACAGTGAAAATGGTTAACTTTGTTAAAGCAAGGCTCCTGAACTCTTGTGTATTTTCTGCACTATGCAATGATATGGGCAGCGACCATGTAACGCTTTTACAACATACAGAAGTGCGCTGGTTATCAAGGGGCAAAGTATTGACACGTTTTTTTTTATTGAACAGACGAGCTTAAAGTTTTCTTTACTGACCATAATTTTCACTTGTCTGACCACTCGCATGATGACGAGTTTCTCACACGACTGGCCTATCTGGGTGATGTTTTTTCTCGCCTGAAAGATCTGAATCTAGGATTACAGGGACTCTCCACAACTATATTCAATGTGTGGGGCAAAATTAAGGCTATGGTTAAGAAGTTGGAGCTCTTCTCTGTCTGCATTAATGGACAACACACAGGTATTTCCATCATTGTATGATTTTTTGTGCTAATGAACTTAAGCTTACGGACAATGTCATATTTGATATAGCAAAGCACCTGAGTGAGGTGGGTGCGCAATTACGTAGGTACTTTCCTGAAACGGATGACACAAACAACTGGATTCGTTATTGCTTTCATGCCTTCATTGCCGATATCTGAACAAGAGAGCCTCATCGAAATTGCAACAAGCGGTTCTGAGAAAATCAATCAGAAGCCACTGCCAGATTTCTGGATTGGGCTGCGCTCAGAGTATCCTGCCTTGGCAAATCGGGCTGTGAAGACACTGATGCCCTTTGCAACCACGTACCTATGTGAGAGTTTATTCTCGGCCCTCACTAGCATGAAAACTAAATACAGGCACAGACTGTGTGTGGAAAATGATTTAAGACTGAGACTCTCTCCAATACAACCCAACATTGCAGAGTTATGTGCATCCTTTCAAGCACACCCTTCTCATTAACCTGTGGTGAGTTATTCACAATTTTCGATTAACAAATAAGGTTTTATGTGTAAGATGGTTAAATAAAGAGCAGAATTATTGATTATTATTTGTGCCCTGGTCCTATGAGAGCTCTTTGTCACTTCCCACAAGCCGGGTTGTTACAAGAACTCACACTCATTCTTATGTTTAATACATGTATCATATAGTGTGTGTGTGTGTGTGTGTGGAAGGCTTACAAGGATGCCAAAAAACAACATTTGAGAGTGCGCTGACCCTTGTGCTAGAGAGGGTACGCAGCTGGAGGTTGAATGTTTGAAGGGGTACGGAACTATAAAAAGTTTGGGAACCATTGGCTTAGCACAACAACAAACTATTGAAATACACTAGGGGAGAAAACTGGTCCTTTGCAAAAAAAAAATATATATATATATATATATATATATATAGATACTAAAATGTTTACCAAGATTAAAAAAGTTTTGTCATTCGAAGACAGAAAGGAATGGTTGAAATAGAGAGTGTCAACAAGTTAAACCTGCTCCAGTCATACATCATGATACTTCTGCTCACTTTCTCAAGACAAAATGCAGACAAACCCCCCACCATCCCAATGTTAATCATTGGGCATAGATTATATCAAGTGGTTGTGAAGGGCGCTAAACAAAATCAATTCAGTGTTGTGTATTCCTTGAGCACTGGGACAAATGCATGCAGTCAGAGCAGTGGAATAGATCTGTACTGTCGCCCACTCTCCAGAGCCCATACAAATTATATGCTAATGTTCTCTTCACACGTCCATCACAAACTGCATAAGTGTACCTTCACTAAGAAACTAATCTGGCTTTTATTGGCCTGCCACAAGGAATCTATACATTAGTTGTAGATTAGAGGCTGGCAGCTGTACAGTGCCTAGCACTAATGTAGTCTACCACAGATTGTATAATGAACTTGGGGGAAAAGTAGCCAAAGTAGCTCCAAGAAAAACGTGCCATTGTAATAACACCATTATAAAACAGGGCCTATATCTACAAGCATCTCAGAGTAAGTGTGCTGATCTTGGATCTGTCCATATAATTGTATTGATTATGATTTAAAATGAAATGCTGATCTTAGATCAGCACTCCTACTCTGAAATGCTTTGTGGATATGGGCCCAGGAGTGAACAAGTTCAAGGGAACTAACCGTAGAAATAGCATCTGGCTTTAATTGCTGTGAAGAAAAGGATTCAACCTCGTTAAAAACTGATTCTATGCACTAGTTACTCTTGCATAATGATAATTATATTACTTTGCCATTGCCATCTAGTCAACTCATTTGATCCACTAATTGTAGACGCAAACCTTAGTTTTATCCCTTATGAGCTGTTCAATAATACATTTACAGTTTAGTCATTTAATCAAGATACTTGAAGAGGTAGGTTTTTGGAAGAAGGGCAGGGACTCAGCTGTCCTGGCATTAGGGGGGAAGCTTGTTCCACCATTTAGGGTGCCAGGACAGAGAAGAGCTTTGACTGAGATGAATGGGACCCGGCCCCTTGTAGGGCTGGGAAGTGGCAGAACGGAGTGCTCAGGTTGGGCTGTAGGGTTTCAGCATAGACTGAAGGTAGGGACGGGCAGTTCCCTTTGGTGCACTGTAGACAACCACCCGGGTCTTGAACTGGATGTGAGTTTCGACTGGGAGCCAGTGGAGAGTGCGGAGGAGCGGGGTGACGAGGGACAATTTGGATAGGTTGAACACGAGGCGGGCTACGACGTTCTGGATGAGTTGCAGAGGTTTGATGGCACAAACCATTCATCTGAATATAAATGCACATTGGTTTATGTTGGTCAAATATAAACCTCAAATCTCAAAGTATCTCTCTCCCCACCTCATTAAACACAGCCTAAACACACTCACTTTTTCACTATCCCTGAGAGAATGTTACTTGTTGTGTGGCAGAAAGCTACCATGTGGACATCAATGAAATAAAAACACATCATAAAGAATATGTGTGAGGGAATTGGGGAGACGGTGGAGGGCGGGGAGCATTATCATAGACAGAGGGTAGGAGGGAGTGGGCAAACTGCCTAGCGATGCAGTCAGCATGTTGTATCAGCAGGACTGTTCAATGAATCACACATTGGGCAGTCGCTTAGACGATAAATACACAAGCGTGAGGTCTAACATACAAGATAGGACTCATTGTTGGTAAGACCTGACCTGTATTTCATAGGCCGGGCAGGTTCGATGATGAATAGGGCAGTGCAGGGTAATATTTCTTCCACTATCTTTGGTCAAGGCATTATGTTAAAAGTGGAGGGTATAAAGGGTATAGTTAATCTGGAAGTAGAATAAAGGTGAGAAACAGAACGGAGCTCCTGTGGATTGTAATGTAAAGCCAGAGAACTGGTGGGTTTTGTTGTATTATCAAGTGTTGTCCATCCGTAATTATCTGCGCTAGTAAATTTGGTTACTCATGAATCACCAGGATGAAATGGATTTATTTGATTTATTTGAGCATTTAAAAAACAATACAACCACAATTGGACACAATGCATTTAAAATCATCAAGGATGACACACACAAAAAGTTCTAAAATGTATTTCCATTGTGGTCCTCTTGTAAATACAGTACATGAAAACAAAGTATATACACAATTATAATATGAAAACAAAATAGTGTTTTTATATTTCCAATCAGCTTGAAACACTTGAAATTCAGCATGTGTCTTACATGGCACCCTATTCCCTATATAGGGCTCTGGTCAAAAGTAGTCTACTACATAGGAAATAGAATGCCATTTGGGACACAACCTCAGGGACACCGGTGAGGCCGAGTTCTTGTCTCTTCCTCTCTCACCACTCAGTGGAGTGGTTTAGGAGAGGTCCTTGCTCCTTGTCCAATTACCATCCCTCTCAGCCATCTGGTGGCAGCTAATCACTTCACAAGCCCCCACAGCACCAGCATAGCCAGCGCACTGCCACCACCAGTAGAAATACACTGCAGGATAGGGTGTCATCTCCCACACAGGTGACATGACAAGTTTTGCCCAGACAAAGTGTTCCTCTCTATGATATTGCCTGGTACGCTATTAAACTGTTAATGCTGGTATGGCGGTATCCCCAGCGCTCACTGTCGGGTGATGAGTCTGTCAGAAGATTCTACCTGGAACCAAAAAGGGTTTTAACTGGAACCAAAAATACTTTTCCCATGGGGAAAGCCAAAGAACCCTTTTGGAACCCTTTTTTTCTAAGAGTGTAGGCAGCTGGTGATATTTACTATTTGGACAGTATATGCCCCTCAAACTCAACTCTGGACCTCAAAGCCAGTTCCACTGTATTTGTTCATTGTTCCCCTCTAATCAGGGACTGACTTAGACCTGGGACACCAGGTGTGTGCAATTAATGATCAGGTAGAACAGAAAACCAGCAGGCTCCGGACCTCTTAGGGTAAGAGTTCACTATCCCTGGTATATTCCTTTATGGCATTTCAGGATTTCCAGGAATAATTATTATTAACTTTTATTTTACCAGGTAAGTTGACTGAGCATATTCTCATTTACAGCAATGGCCTGAGAAATAGTTACAGGGGATGATAAGGTGGCCATGATGGTATGGGGGCCAGATTGGGAATTTAGCCAGGACACCAGGGTTAAGACCACTATTCGTATGACACCCGTTTTAATGTCCCATCCGAAAGACGGCACCCTACACGTGGCAATGTACCCAATTACTGCCCAGGAGCATTGGCATATGTTTTTTAGAACAGAGGAAAGAGTGCCTCCTACTGGCCCTCAAAACACAATTTCCTGCAGCATCTGGTCTCCCATCCAGGGACCAACCAGTACCAACCCTGCTTAGTAAGCCAGCAGTGGGATACAGGGTGGTGTGCTGCTGGCCAAATTCCTCAGTTACATTTCAGCCAGCCTAAGCAACATCATGTACAAAATGCTGTAAGTACACAGTAATACTCATCAAGATGTATCTAGCTACAAACTTGTTAAGCCATTTAAGCAGCGTCTCAACACAGTGTTTGTGAGACACAGCACCCTGGAGTCCTGCTGTGTTGTGAAGTAACTCTGCACATATGAACAAGTTCCTGATGAGTGTTTTGAGAGGGCCCCCATTGAGGCTTCCATGGTCGTTCACAGATCCACGGTCTCCCTCTGTGTAACTGCTCAGGCTTAAAGAAGCAATTAAAACAAGACATCCTCCTGGAGCTTCACAAGGCTTCTCTCTCTCCTCGTATGCTGTGGGAGATAAGATGTTTAGAAGACAGGCCTATTTTTCTACCTCTCAGGCAGTTAAAAAATGTAATTAAATAAATAAGTAACATCTCAATGCACTCAGCCATAAAAAAACAAGGCTACACTATGCACTACTTGGAACGAGTACAGTAGAAAAACAAATCGGAAATGGAAATAGAGTAATCTCAATTTAACAATGGCACCATAGCCTACTGTATACTCAGACTAGTTTGAATTATTTATTAGTATATTTTTGGGGTTTTCGCAAATAAAAAGTAAAAAAAAATCATTTTGAAGTCATTTATTTTGTAAAATGTCATTTATTTTTCCTGGAAAGTAAAATAAAATCTTCATAAAGGTCATGCTGAGGGAACATTCTTCATTATTCAATTGTGATGTTATGCCTCTATATTAATGAAGTTGTCCAAGGATTCATTGAACTACTAATAACCCTGTGACCTTGGAATAGGTCTATGTATTGTACTTGTGGCCATGTGTTACACCTTCCTCTCCATGAATTCAGCAGTTAGAGCAGCCTCCTAAATTAGCTGGAAGAGAAAAGTACCCTTCTACTGCCCCCCAAAAAACAAATTGATTCGATTGAATTATGATGAATTACTTTCATTAACATCTACCCAAGGGCAGGATTTCAAATGTTGACTTTGGGAAAAACATGACGACTTTTTGTGTATTTAAAAGAAAGATCGCAGCGCTGCATCCGGTGTCCTATGGAGGCCATTATTACCATAGGTAGCACAGCTGGTGGAGGCAGCTTAGAAATGGCTTTGGGACCTGCCCATCTATCACAATCTGGCCCCCTTTTTCATAGGAGAATCAATCACCTAAGATCTGGCCAGAAGTCACTCCCTCACCTAGGTAATTTCAGCTGCCGAGGAAGCTGAGCTGGGTCAGGACACAAGGTTTTCCTCATGAAAGTGACCTCAATAGAAAAAGTGCATGGGTGCTGATTCAAATCAAATCAAAGTTTATTTGTCGCGTGCGCCGAATACAACAGTTGTAGACCTTACAGTGAAATGCTTACTTACAGGATCTAACCAATAGAGCAAAAAAAAAGGTATTAGGTGAACAATAGGTAAATAAAGAAATAAAAACAGTAAAAAAAAACAGGCTATATACAGTAGTGAGGCTATGTACAGTAGCAAGGCTGTAAAAGTAGCGAGGCTATAAAAGTAGCAAGGCTACATACAGACACCGGTTAGTCAGGCTGATTGAGGTAGTATATGTACATGTAGTTATGGTTAAAGTGACTATGCATATATGATGAACAGAGAGTAGCAGTAGCGTAAAAAAGGGGTTGGCGGGTGGTGGGTGGCGGGACACAATGCAGATAGATAGCCCGGTTAGCCAATGTTCGGGAGCACTGGTTGGTCGGTCCAATTGAGGTAGTATGTACATCAATGTATAGCTAAAGTGACTATGCATATATGATAAACAGAGAGTAGCAGCAGCGGGGGGCACAATGCAAAAAAAAAGTCAGGGTAGCCATTTGATTACCTGTTCAGGAGTCTTATGGCTTGGGGGTAAAAACGTGTGGATGTGGACACCAAGGAACTTGAAGCTCTCAACCTGCTCCACTACAGCCCCGTCGATGAGAATGGGGGCGTGCTCGGTCCTCCTTTTCCTGTAGTCCACAATCATCTCCTTAGTCTTGGTTACGTTGAGGGAGAGGTTGTTGTCCTGGCACCACACGGCCAGGTCTCTGACCTCCTCCCTATAGGCTGTCGCGTCGTTGTCGGTCATCAGGCCTACCACTGTTGTGTCGTCTGCAAACTTAATGATGGTGTTGGAGTCGTGCCTGGCCATGCAATCGTGGGTGAACAGGGAGTACAGGAGGGGACTGAGCCCGCACCCCTGTTGCTATCTACACTCAACACCTGGGGTCGGCCCGTCAGGAAGTCCAGGATCCAGTTGCAGAGGGAGGTGTTTAGTCCCAGGATCCTTAGCTTAGTGATGAACTTTGAGGGTGCTATGGTGTTGAAAGCTGAGCTGTAGTCAATGAATAGCATTCTCACATAAGTGTTCCTTTTATCCAGGTGGGAAAGGGCAGTGTGAAGTGCAATAGAGATTGCATCATCTGTTGATCTGTTTTGGCGGTATGTAAATTGGAGGGTGTCTAGGGTTTCTGGGATAATGTTGTTGATGTGAGCCATTACCAACCTTTCAAAGCACTTCATGGCTACGGACGTGAGTGCTACGGGTCTGTAGTCGTTTAGGCAGGTTGCCTTTGTGTTCTTGGGCACAGGGACTATGGTGGTCTGCTTGAAGCATGTTGGTATTACAGACTCAATCATGTTGAAAATGTCAGTGAAGATACCTGCCAGTTGGTCAGCACATGCCCAGAGCACACGTCCTGGTAATCCGTCTGGCCCCGCAGCCTTGTGTATGTTGACTTGTTTAAAGGTCTTACTCACGTCAGCTACGGAGAGCGTGATCACACAGTTGTCTGGAACAGCTGAAGCTCTCATGCATGCCTCACTGATTTACTACATATGGTGGTGCCTTTGTGTGGAGTGCTGCATTGGATATAGCATGACCTTGGGTATAGTCAGTGGTGGAAAATTACTCAATTATCATACTTGAGTAAAAGTAAATATACCTTAATGGAAAATGACTCAAGTAAAAGTCACCCAGTAAAATACTACTTGAGTAAAAGTCTAAAAGTATTTTGTTTTAAATATACCTAAGTATCAAAAGTAAATGGAATTGCTAAAATGTACTTAAGTATAAAAAGTACAAGTATAAACCATTTCAAATTCCTTATATTAAGCAAACCAGATGGCACAATTATAATTTTTGGCGGCTAGCCAGGGGCACACTCAGACATAATTTACAAACAAAGCATTTGTGTTTAGTGAGTCAGCCAGATCAGAGTCAGTAGGGATGACCAGGGATATTCGCTTGATAAGTGTGTGAATTGGACCATTTTCCTGTCAAAATGTAACAAGTACTTTTGGGTGTCAGGGAAAATGTATGGAGTAAAAGTTCATTACTTTCTTTAGGAATGTATTGAAGAAAATGTTGGAAAAAATATAAATAGTCAAGTAAAGTACAGATACCCCCACAAACGACTTAAGTAGTACTTTACACCACTGGGTATAGTGTTGTTGACTATGAAGGCAATAAAAAAAGAATACACTTCTACTGGTTGTTAAAATAGTGACTTGAAGTGTTTTTCATTGACATGTTATCTCGTGGTACTCTGGCAGTTCTCGTTCTCTCCCTGTCTCTTACTCCCTCTGTCTGTCTCTCCCTCTCTCTGTCTCTCTCGCTAGCTCTCGCTACCTCCCTCTCTATCTGACTTCCTGCTCTGGTCTGATATCCTGTTGATGAAACTCAACCTCCCCAACCTCTCTGTCTGCTCCTTCTCCACAGATCAAATATTGGCAGTCTTGTATAAAGAGAGAGAGAGAGAGAGAGCTCCTGTGTCAACTGGCCCCAAACTGAGACAAAGAGAAGCATATAGGTTGTCCTTGTCACCAAGTTAACACACACTTAAAGCGCTAGATGCATGTATGTGGACACTTCGTTTATGCTATCAAGCCAAGGCCATTGATGGCAAATACAAAAATGAGCATTGTGTACCAGCTGCACTGTTTTTTGTATCATAAATAGATCAACTTAAACTTTTGAACCCTGCAGAACTGTGAGCACCAATATGAAACTGTAAAATAGAAAACTGTTGCCAAGCTTCAAACATTTAACATGACACCTGAATTGACTCACACAGTTGTTGTTCAGCCAATAACTATGTGTAAACACTGATAGACCCACAGGAGTATTTGTTGAGCCAGACTCCATCCTCTTCTTCATTAAAGTAAAGTTTGCCTGGAGGCTACAAACATCAATGCTCTTAAAATGAAAGACATGAATTACTCTTGTAATATTACAAGTGGTATGGTTTTGGTTGTCTCTTTTCTCAGTGATTTCTATGACAGTAGAATTAAACCTGTGTGTTCAGTTGGCATTGGCATGAATAGCTGCCATTCTACGGGCTCCTGGCTAATTCTGCAGGTTTTTTTTCTCCCTTACCTTAACTTTTTTGTTCATCATGTTTCCGCCATCATTTCCTATGACCGAAAAGAGCTTCTGGACATCAGAACAGTGATCACTAACCTCGATTTGTTCCTACTTCAACGAGTCGGCGGCACAGGACATACTGCTCACCCCGGACCAGGCCCTAATTTCTGACACTCTGAAGAGAAAGAGATGGCGATACAGAGGCCGACATGCGGGTACCCTGACGAAACTACGGGGGCGAGTAAATAAACTGCCTCTACCCTCTGTTCTTTTGGCGAAAGTACAATCACTGGTGATCAAACTGGATGAGCTCTGTTTGAGACTATGTTTCTCAGAGTCGTGGTTGAACAAGGACATGGATAATATACATATAGGACGGAACAGCAGCTTCGGGTAAGCTCAAGGAGGAGGTGTTTCTCTACGTTAACAACAGCTGATGCGCAAACTCTAATCAAGTCTCGGGGTTCTGCTCACCTGAGTTAGAATACCTCAAGATAAGCATGTTACCTGTGCAACTAGAGGTGAAAAAACTCTAGATCACCTTTACTCCACACATAGAAACGCATACAAAGCTTTCCCTCACCCTCCATTTGGCAAATCTGACAATAACTCTATCCTCCTGATTCCTGTTTACAAGCAAAAACTCAAACAGGAAGTTCAAGAAATGCGCCCAATACGGAAGTGGTCCGATGAAGTGGATGCTAAGCTACAGGACTGTTTCGCTAGCACAAACTGGAATATGTTCCGGGATTCATCGGATTCCATTGTTACGTTCCCTAGTAAAAAATGTATAAATTGTCGCTTAAACAGAAGGGGGAACTAACAAAGAGTCACTGACAACAACCAAAACGAAGCAGGTGGGGTTCTAGGAGGGGTTCTGAAAGACACTCATGGGGGTGTCCACTGAAAGTTGACTAGCAACAACAACTGGAACCTAAAAGAGACCCATCATGAGCGCCCACAAATTTTGCCCAACAAGAGGCAAACAAAATAAAAAACCCACACCAAACCAAAACGTGGAGCAAAACGAAAACAGCGAATATCAGATAAAGGATAGTTTTTTTATAGAAATCAAATAGGGAGTGCCAACTAGGGCTGTTGCGGTGACCGTATTACCAGCCACACCGGCGGTCACAAGTCATGAAGGCAGTCAAATTTCACATGACTGTTTAGTCACGGTAATTAGGCTTCTCGAAAACTAAAGATGCTGCTGATGGTCATTAGTAGCCTACCAAACTTGCTAACTTCCTGGTACTCAGCACTCTATTGTCCCACTAATATCAATGCAAATGTAATCAAAAATCTAATCAAACACTTCATGAGAGCCCATGAGCTCATGTTGCACAACATTTCTATAAGCTATGCAATTGCGCAAGAAAACGTGATGGCCTCTACTAAAAAGAGGAGTAAATATAAGCATTCTATAGGCAAGGCCTACTATATTTATTTCTCAACTTTCCTGATATTAAACACATTGCTTATATTTACAACAGGAGTATAGCCTACCTGGCTGTCATTAAAATGAACCACTGGAAAAGCGTCCTCTATTCGCTATTTAAGTGCATAGACGACATGTATTTTTCCCGCCTCCCCTGTTTTGAGACAGGTGCATGATAATGGTCCTTTCTAAATAAAAAAAATGTCACATTTATTATATGTAAAGACAATGGGTGACAATATTAGCCTATCACTGGTGAATTATATATTATAACTTGTGAATGATGCCCAGCATAAGAAATATAGCCTTTTTTTGCAACATTTTCTAAACATAGTCACACACCTCATGTAGCCTAGCCCATAGCCCTTTATGTTTTGATAAGGTTTGTATTACAACTAAAGTGGCTAAATCATTTCTTAAAATCGCATCTATGTTTGGAATATTCATTTCTCGCTCAGAATAGGTTGAATTTTGTACTATGGGGCATAGTAGATTGACATAGGCTAGTGATTTTTGTGTTCGTTAGGCCTACTCATCTTTACTGGCTGACAGAAAGTTAATGTGGACTGTTCTACTAATACAGTGGGGAGAACAAGTATTTGATACACTGCCGATTTGGCAGGTTTTCCTACTTACAAAGCATGTAGAGGTCTGTAACAAAAATCCAGAAAATCACATTGTATGATTTTTAAATAATTAATTTGCATTTTATTGCATGACATAAGTATTTGATACATCAGAAAAGCAGAACTTAATATTTGGTACAGAAACCTTTGTTTGCAATTACAGAGATCATATGTTTCCTGTAGTTCTTGACCAGGTTTGCACACAGTGTAGCAGGGATTTTGGCCCACTCCTCCATACAGACCTTCTCCAGATCCTTCAGGTTTTGGGGCTGTCGCTGGGCAATACGGACTTTCAGTTCCCTCCAAAGATTTTCTATTGGGTTCAGGTCTGGAGACTGGCTAGGCCACTCCAGGACCTTGAGATGCTTCTTACGGAGCCACTCCTTAGTTGCCCTGGCTGTGTGTTTCGGGTCGTTGCCATGCTGGAAGACCCAGCCACGACCCATCTTCAATGCTCTTACTGAGGGAAGGAGGTTGTTGGCCAAGATCTCGAGATACATGGCCCCATCCATCCTCCCCTCAATACGGTGCAGTCGTCCTGTCCCCTTTGCAGAAAAGAATCCCCAAAGAATTATGTTTCCAGCTCCATGCTTCACGGTTGGGATGGTGTTCTTGGGGTTGTACTCATCCTTCTTCTTCCTCCAAACACAGCGAGTGGAGTTTAGACCAAAAAGCTCTATTTTTGTCTCATCAGACCACATGACCTTCTCCCATTCCTCCTCTGGATCATCCAGATGGTCATTGGCAAACTTCAGACGGGCCTGGACTTGCGCTGGCTTGAGCAGGGGGACCTTGCGTGCGCTGCAGGATTTTAATCCATGACGGCGTAGTGTGTTACTAATGGTTTTCTTTGAGACTGTGGTCCCAGCTCTCTTCAGGTCATTGACCAGATCCTGCCGTGTAGTTCTGGGCTGTTTGCACATTTATAAAAAATATGAATCAGAAATATTCAGACCGTTTGCTATGAGACTAAAATGAGCATAGTTGCATCCTGTTTTCATTGATCATCCTTGAGAATTGTGTCGAGGCACAGATCTGGGGATGGGTACCGAAACATTTCTGCAGCATTGAAGGGCCCCAAGAACACAGCGGCCTCCATCATTCTTAAATGGAAAATGTTTGGACCCACCAAGACTCTTCCTAGAGCTGGCCGCCAGGCCAAACCATCTCTGCAGCACTCCACCAATCAGGCCTTTGTGGTAGAGTGGCCAGATGGAAGCCACTCATCAGTAAAAGGCACATGACAGCCCGCTTGGAGTTTGACTCAAGGCACCTAAAAGACTCTCAGACCATGAGAAACAAGATGCTCTGGTCTCAAGAAACCAAGATTGAACTCTTTGGCCGGAATGCCAAGCGTCACGTCTGGAGGAAACCTGCCACCATCCCTACGGTGAAGCATGGTGGTGGCAGCATCATGCTGTGGGGATGTTTTACAGTGGCAGGGGGTGGGAGACTAGTCAGGATCAAGGACAAGATTAAGGGAGAAAAGTATACAGAGATCCTTGATGAAAACCTGCTCCAGAGTGCTCAGGACCTCAGACTGGGGCGAAGGTTCAACTTCCAACAGGACAATGACCCTAAGTACACAGCCAAGACAATGCAGGAGTGGCTTGGGGACAAGTCTCTGAATGTCCTTGAGTGGCCCAGCCAAAGCCTGGATTTGAACCCGATCGAACATCTCTGGAGAGAACCGAAAATAGCTGTACAGCAACACTCCCCATCCAACCGGACAGAGGATATGTGGAGAAGAATGGAAGAAACTCCCCAAATACAGGTGTGCCAAGCTTGTAGCATCCTACCCAATAACACTCAATGCTGTAATCGCTGCCAAAGTTGCTTAAAGAAAGTACTGAGTAACGGGTCTGAATACTTATGTAAAGACTGGGTTTTTTTTATAGCTAAAATTTATAAAAAACGGTTTTTGCTTTGTCATTGTGAGTAGATTGATGAGGGAAAAAAACTATTTAATACATTTTAGAATAAAGCTGTAGCGTAAGAAAATGTTGAAAAAGCCAAGGGGTCTGAATACTTTCCGAAGTCACTATAAACCTCTGAAGTGTTGAAGAGCCAGTACCAAAGCGAGCTTCTCCTTCTCGATAGTTGAGTTGTGGTTTTGATAAGAGGCCAATTTCTTTGAAAAGTACTCCACAGGGTGCTCAACATTGTTAGCTTCTTTCTGTAGGAGCACAGCCCCTGCATCGCTGGTATCGGTGGACAAAGCAAATGGACAACTGAAATCTGGAACAGCTAGCACCAGTGCAGAGACCAAAAGGGTCTCTGTCTTCTCAAAAGCCTCCTGACAGTCAGGGCTTCAACAGAAAATTACTTTCAGACTAGTCAAATCTGTAAGTGGCGCAAAAACCTGTGCAAAGTTCTTGCAGAGTAGCCAGCCATTCCCAAAATTCAGCGCAGTTCCTAGGGAGAAGCTGGCACTTGAAGGTTATTGATGGCCTCCATTTTTGCCAGGACCGGTCAGACTTTCCCTTGCCCCACCACCTTCCCGAGATATTTCACTGTTGCTCGGGCAGTTTCACTCTTTGACAGGTTAACTGTCAGGTTGGCAGCTAAGAAACGCTGGAACAGACTCCTAATATCCTGAAAGTGTTGGGGCCCGGGGATGCTAAATACGACCACGTCGTCTAAATATGTCTCAGCATTTTCCAGGCCACGTAGCATGATATGCATGAGCCTTTGAAGTGTGGTTCCTGCATTTTGAAGCCCATAAGGGAGACAAAAGTGGGAAATCAAACCATCAGGAGTGACAAAAGCAGACAACTCTTTTGCGCACTCAGTTATAGGGACCTGCCAATATCCCTTCAACAGACCGAACTTGCTAATGTACTTAGCAGCGCCAACACTTTCCACACAATCGTCAACCCTAGGCTTAGGGTACAAGTCCGACTTAGTAACGACATTGAGTTTTTGGAAATCGTAACAAAACCGCAGACACCCATCCACCTTAGGTACTAATATACAGGGTGAACACCACAGACTGTTGCCATGTTGTGCAATGCCGTGCTCAAGCATGAACTCCACCTCACTGCGGAGCTTCTCTCTCTTTTCAGGATTCACTCGATAGTCATGTTGTTTGATTGGGGCAGAGTCCCCAACGTCAATGTCATGCTCTAGTACATTTTGTATGAGTTGGCACATCTGAGAAAAAAAACGGATATTCTAAAAGCAGTGCAATAATGTCACATTTTTCCTCAGGAGACAAGTATGCCAAAAATACATCAAGGTTTTCTAGAGGAGTTTAGCACATCAGCTTCATTAATAAGTGCATTGATAACGTCCTCCCCACGGTGACCGTTTGTACATATCCCAACCAAAAGCCAAGGATTACAGGCAACATCTGCACTGAGCTAAAGGCTAGAGCTGCCACTTTCAAGGAAATCTCACTACAACCTCCGATGACCCCTAAAATTTTCAAAGCATCAATACAGGACTAAGATCGAATGTTACTACGCTGGCTCTGATGCTTGGTGGCTGTGGCAGGACTTGCAAACTATCACAGATTACAAAGGGAAGCCCATCAGCAAGCTGTCCAGCGATGCAAGCCTAGAAGACTAGCTAAATACCTTCTATGTTCGCTTTGAGGCAAGCAACACTGAACCAAGCATGAGAGCACCAGCTGTTCTGAATGATGTGTGATCATGCTCCCTTTAACAAGTGGCGCAGGGGTTTAAGGCACTGCATCTCAGTGCAAGAGGAGTCACTGCAGTCCCTGGTTCGAATCCAGACTGCATCACATCCGGCCGTGATTCCGGGTTTGGCCGAGGTAGGCCGTCATTGTAAATAAGAATTTGTTCTGAACTGACTTGCCTAGTTAAATAAAGGTTAAATAAAAATAAATAAACTGATGTGAGTAAACAGGTTAACATTGACAAGGCAGCAGTGCCAGACAGATTACCAGGACATGCACTCAGACCATGCGCTGACCAGCTGGCAAGTGTCTTCACTGACATTTTAAATCTCTCCCTGACCCAGTCTATAATACCTATATGTTTCAAGCAGACCATCATTCTCCCTGTGCCCAAGAACGCAACTCACATCTGTAGCCATGAAATGCTTTGAATGCCTGTTCATGGGTCACATCAACACCATCATCCCAGACACCCTAGACCCACTAATTCGCAGACAACCCGAAAAGGTCCACACATGATGCAATCTCTATTGGACTCCACACTGCCCTCTCCCACCTGGACAAGAGGAACACCTATGTGAGAATGCTGTTCATTGACTACAGCTCAGTGTTTGACGACACGACTGTGGTAGGCCTGATCACCGACGACGATGAGACAGGCTATAGGGAGGAGGTCAGAGACATGGCAGTGTGGTGCCAGGAGAACAACCTCTACGTCAGCAAGATAAAAGAGCTGATCGTGGATGACAGGAAACAGAGGGTCGAGAGCTTCAAGTTCTTCGGTGTCCACATCACTAAGGATCTATCATGGTCCACACACACACCACACAGTCGTGAAGAGTGAACGTCAACGCCTCTTCTCCTCAAGAGGCAGAAAAGATTTGGCATGGGCCCTCAGATCGTCAAAGTTCTATAGCTGCACCATCTTGACTGCTTGCACCACCGCTTGGTATGGAAGCGGCTTGGCATTCGACCACAAGGCACTACAGAGGGTAGTACGTATGGCCCAGTACATCACTGGGGCCGAGCTCCCTGCCTTCCAGGACCTCTATACCAGGCTGTGTCAGAGGAAGGCCCAAAAAATTGTCAAAAACCCCAGCCACCCAAGTCATAGACCGTTCTCTCTGCTACTGCACGGCAATTGGTACCAATGCACCAAGTCTGGAACCAACAGGAACCTGAACAGCTTCTACCCATATTGTAAGACTGCTAAATAGTTAGTTAAATAGCTACCTGGACCCTTTTTTCACAAAGTTTTTTTACTTATCACATACACTGCTGATACTGTTTAGTATCTATCCGGTTGCCTAGTCACTTTATTCCTAGTTATATGTACATATCTACCTCATACCCCTGCACATCGACTTGGTACTGGTACAGCGTGTATATAGCCAAGTTATCATTACTCATTGTGTATTTATTATAACTTTTATTATTACGTGTTATTACTTTTCTATTATTTATCTATTTTCTTTCTCTCTGCATTGTTGGGGAGGGCCCATAAATAAGCATTTTACTGTTAGCCTACACCTGTTGTTTACGAAGCATGTGACAAACAAGTTTTGAGTTTGATAAACAGTATTCTCTGATCATTAGAGCAGAGTTTACTATTCTCCTCCCTTGAAACTTTAGAGAGAATGACATTTGCTCTTACACATGGTCACCATATTGTGGATGTAGGCTAAAGATCATTGGCAATTTGTCTCATGACGGGGTTGTAGTGGAGCGGGGCAAACACGATGAAACAAAATGAATAACACAATCAAAACCTGTTGCATACACATCAAAAAATCTCTATGACAAACAAGCCTGCCATATCCCTCATCTTCATACAGTGCATTCGGAAAGTATTCAGACTTTTTCCACATTTTGTTAAGCTACAGCCTAATTCTAAAATGGATTAAATTGTTTTTTTCCCTCATCAATCTACACACAATGACCTATAAAGACAAAGCAAAAACAGTTTTTAGACATTTTTGCAAATGTATTAAAAACAAAAACATGAAATATCACATTTATATAAGTATTCAGACCCTTTACTCAGTACTTTGTTGAAGAACCTTTGGCAGCGATTACAGCCTCGAGTCTTGACATATGACGCTACAAGCTTGGGAAACCTGTATTTGGGGAGTTTCTCCCATTCTTCTTTGTAGATCATTTCAAGCTCTGTCAGGTTGGATGGAGAGCGTCACTGCACAGCTGTTTTCAGATCTCTCCAGAGATGTTTGATTGGGTTCAGAGACTTGTCCCGAAGCCACTCCTGCGTTGCTTTGGCTGTGTGCTTAGGGTCGTTGTCCTGTTGGAAGGTGAACCTTCGCCCCAGTTTGAGGGCCTTAGCGCTCCTGAGCTGGTTTTCATCAAGGATCTTTCTGTACTTTGCTCTGTTCATCTTTCCCTCTATCCTGACAAGCCTCCCAGATACTGCCACTGAAAAACATCCCCACAGCATGATGCTGCCACCACCATGAATCCAGGTGAAAGCTATGATCCATGATTGATGTCACTTGTTAAATCCAATTCAATCAGTGTAGATGAAGGGGAGGAGACAGGTTAAATAAGAATTGAGACATGGATCCTTGAGAAATGGATTGACAATTGAGACATAGATTGTGTGCCATTCAGAGGGTGAATGGGCAAGACAAAATATTTAAGTACCTTTGAATGGGATGCCAGGCGCACCGGTTTGAGTGTCAAGAACTGCAACCCTGCTGAGTTTTTCACGCTCAACAGTTTCCCCATGTGTATCAAGAATGATCCACATCCCAAAAGACATCCAGCCAACTTGACACATCTGTCGACACCTTGTAAAATCCATGCCTCAATTAATTGAGGCTATTCTGAGGGCAATAGGGGGTGCAACTCAATATTAGGAAGGTGTTACTAATGTTTTATACACCCAGTGTATATCTCTTATGCGTGGAACACTTTGGAACAGATTTCCAAAATTAAAATAAATTGGAGCTGATTTGCTGGGGTTTTTACAGTCTTATGTCCCCCCCAAAAAAAAACTGTCTGTCATCCCTGATGCCTCTGTTCTGATTAAGAAGACAGAGGGATATGGAGTCCCAAATGGCAACCTATACCCTACATAGTGCTCTATACTGTATGGGCCCTGGTCAAACGAAGAGGACTACATAAGAAACAGGGTGCCATTTGGTATCTATTCTGATTTAGCCCCTCTGCCTGCCTGTCACCAACCCCCAGCTTCCGCTGTGTGCGCAGGTGGTTTATTAACTAACCTGAAATGAACAATCAAGAAAAGATCGAAGCAGGTGAAAATCTTTCGCCCCCTTACCTTTCTCATAATGTCAGATGAGCAATTCCTTTGCATATATCAAGTGATCCGCTGCATGTAAGTGTCGATCATTTCCAGATTCTTTTTTAGCAATACATCATCTGTGGGCGTAGGGAAATTATGCATAGAGTGAGAGGCTTTGTGCAGCAGTGTGAATGGGATATGAATAGAGGAACATCAAGACACATTGTCATTCACACAGATTCTATTAGAAGGAAAGGCCACAGAGGGAGGACTGAAATGAATACATGTTGATGTTGCTGTCATCGTTGAGGCAAATAAAGAATTTAAAAAAAGTCCCTTCCAAGACACTGATTTTCTCATTCAATCTACCGCGATGCAGATGGTGCCTGCAAGGGGACAGATTTGGGATGCTTCTCAAATGGCATCTTATCCCCTATATTGTGCACTGCTTTAAACCAGGGCCCATAGGTTCAGAAAAGATGAGATGTTCATGAAAAAAAGCCATCACCACTTCTATAAGTGCATTCTGTGTTAACTAAGTTTCATATGTTCATACCCTTCCTCACTTTGCAGCATAAGGCCATTGAATCTCATTAACTGTGTTGCAGGTTTAGAATTTCACCAATTAGCAAGGGAATTAATCCACATGAGAAGTTGAACTCCACCAGTTGTCTACATAACCTTTCATCCAAGTGCCATTTCAGTATGCTGTAAATACGAATTTCAAAGGAACACCATCATCAAACCAGCCATGTTCTCAAAATGTTCTTTTTTTTCAGCATTTGAAAACATCTACTACAAATCAGATTGTATATGTCACATACTTCGTAAACAACAGGTGGAGACTAACAGTGAAATGCTTACTTACAGGCCATTCCCAAAAATCCATAGAAAAAAAAGAGAAATTGTTGATTTTTTTTTTTGAAAAGTAGACAAATAATAACATGATAAATAATAAATAAGCAATAAGGTCCGAGGGGGTGTGGTATATGGCCAATATACCACGGCTAAGTGCTGTTCTTATGCACAACGCAAAGTGGAGTGCCTGGATACAGCCATTAGCCGTGGTATATTGGCAATATACCACAACCCCCCGAGGTGCCTTACTGCTATTATAAACTAGTTATCAACGTAATTAGAGCAGTAAAAATAATTGTTTTGTAATACCCATGGTATGATTCCAAGATGGCGTAGTAGTCGGACGTGTATTTTGTCTTGTCCCGTCCTGTCCCGTGTAAATATCGTTTTTATAATATTTTTATATATTTTCTTCACATATATTTTTATATATGCTTTCTAAAATTCAACTTCAACACTCTCCTGCAACCTGCCTCACCCAATGTGGTGCGGATCTGTGTTTATTGTTGTTGGTTTTTTTCTAATCCTGAGTCGCCCAACAAATGCTAGCTAACTTCACTAGCTACTGTTAGTATTTAGCTTACCATTGCTAACGGACATCAGCTAACCTTTAGCTCGGAAAAGCTCTCGCCATTCGTATAACGCGACTCAAACCAGAGCTTACCGGACCGGACCTATTTTTATTTATTTTTCTCTCCATATCCCCGGATTCCTTCCGCAAGTTGGACATTTTTCACCTGGATCCTGCAGCTAGCTAGCTGCTACCCGAGTGCCTATTGGCTAACGTCGGTCCCGGAGCACTGCACCAATTAGCCTGAAGCTAACCTGTGCTTGACCCATCTCCCGGCTGGCTGAAGAACCCCATCAGCCGCTCCTGGGCTACAACACCTATCTGGACCCATTTTTACTGCCGGTGTGGAGCCCCACCAGGCCTTCACGACTGGACTACCGACGTTATCTAGCCCCACTCCAATTCCCCAGGCGCTCTCATTTGTTGACTTCTGCAACCGTAAAAGCCTTGGTTTCATGCATGTTAGCATTAGACGCCTCCTCCCCAAGTTTGTTTTATTCACTGCTTTAACACACTCTGCCAACGCGGATGTCCTAGCCGTGTCTGAATCCTGGCTTAGAAAGACCACCAATAACGCTGAAATTTCCATCCCTAACTACAACATTTTCAGAAAAGATAGAACGGCCAAAGGGGGCGGTGTTGCTATCTACTGCAGAGATAGCCTGCAGAGTTCTGTCTTACTATCCAGGTCTGTACCCAAACAATTTGAACATTTACTTTTAAAAATCCGCCTTTCTAGAAACAAGTCTCTCACTGTTGCCGCTTGCTATAGACCACCCTCTGCCCCCAGCTGTGCTCTGGACACCATATGTGAACTGATTGCCCCCCATCTATCTTCAGAGTTCGTGCTGCTAGGTGACCTAAACTGGGACATGCTTAACACCCCGGCCATCCTACAATCTAAGCTTGATGCCTTAAACCTCACACAAATCATAACTGAACCTACTAGGTACAACCCCAAAGCCGTAAACACGGGCATCCTCATAGATGTCATCTTAACTAACTTGCCCTCCAAATACACCCCTGCTGTTTTCAACCAAGATCTCAGCGATCACTGCCTCATTGCCTGCATCCGCAATGGGTTTGCGGTCAAACGACCACCCCTCATCACTGTCAAACGCTCCCTAAAACACTTCAGCGAGCAGGCCTTTCTAATCGACCTGGCCCGGGTATCCTGGAAGGATATTGACCTCATCCCGTCAGTAGAGGATGCCTGGTTGTTCTTTAAAAGTGCCTTCCTCACCATCTTAAATAAGCATGCCCCATTCAAGAAATTTAGAACCAGGAACAGATATAGCCCTTGGTTCTCTCCAGACCTGACTGCCCTTGACCAGCACAAAAACATCCTGTGGCGTTCTGCATTAGCATCGAACAGCCCCCGTGATATGCAACTTTTCAGGGAAGTCAGGAACCAATATACACTGGCAGTTAAGAAAGCCAAGGCTAGCTTTTTCAAGCAGAAATGTGCCTCCTGTAACACAAACTCAGAAAAGTTCTGGGACACTGTAAAGTCTATGGAGAATAAGAGCACCTCCTCCCAGCTGCCCACTGCACTGAGGATAGGAAACTCTGTCACCACCGATAAACCCACAATAATTGAGAATTTTTTCATAAGCATTTTTCTACGGCTGGCCATGCTTTCCACCTGGCTACCCCTACCCCACGGTCAACAGCCCTGCACCCCCCTCAGTAACTCGCCAAAGCCTCCCCCATTTCTCCTTCTCCCAAATCCAGTTAGCTGATGTTCTGAAAGAGCTGCGAAATCTGGACCTGTACAAATCAGCCGGGCTAGACAATCTGGACCCTTTCTTTTTTAAATGATCTGCCAAAATTGTTGCAACCCCTATTACTAGCCTATTCAACCTCACTTTCGTGACGTCTAAGATTCCCAAAGACTGGAAAGCAGCTGCGGTCATCCCCCTCTTCAAAGGGGGTGACTCTCTTGACCCAAACTGCTACAGACCTATATCTATCCTACCCGGCCTTTCTAAGGTCTTTGAAAGCCAAGTTAACAAACAAATTACCGACCATTTCGAATCCCACCGTATCTTCTCCGCTATGCAATCTGGTTTCAGGGCTGGTCATGGGTGAACCTCAGCCACGCTCAAGGTCCTAAATGACATCATAACCGCCATCGATAAGAGACCTTACTGTGCAGCCGTTTTCATTGATTTGGCCAAGGCTTTCGACTCTGTCAATCACCACATCCTTATCGGCAGACTCGACAGCCTTGGTTTCTCAAATGATTGCCTCGTATGTATCACCAACTACTTCTCCAATAGAGTTCAGTGTGTCAAATCAGAGGGCCTGTTGTCCGGACCTCTGGCAGTCTCTATGGGGGTGCCACAGGGTTCAATTCTTGGGCCGACTCTCTTCTCTGTATACATAAATGATGTCGCTCTTGCTGCAGGTGAATCTCTGATTCACCTCTACGCAGACGACACCACTCTGTATACTTCTGGCCCCTCTTTGGACACTGTGTTAACTACCCTCCAGACGAGCTTCAATGCCATACAACTCTCCTTCCGTGACCTACAACTGCTCTTAAACGCAAGTAAAACTAAATGCATGCTCTTCAACCGATCGCTGCCCGCACCTGTCCCCCCGTCCAGCATCACTACTCTGGACGGTTCTGTCCTAGATTATGTGGACAACTACAAATATCTAGGTGTCTGGTTAGACTGTAAACTCTCCTTCCAGACTCACATCAAACATCTCCAATCTAAAATTAAATTTAGAATTGGCTTCCTATTTCGCAACAAAGCATCCTTCACTCATGCTGCCAAACATACCCTTGTAAAACTGACCATCCTACCGATCCTCGACTTCGGTGATGTCATTTACAAAATAGCCTCCAATACTCTACTCAACAAATTGGATGCAGTCTATCACAGTGCCATCCGTTTTGTTACCAAAGCCCCATATACCACCCACCACTGCGACCTGTACACTCTCGTTAGCTGGCCCTCGCTTTACACTCGTCGCCATACCCACTGGCTCCAGGTCATCTACAAGTCCCTGCTCGGTAAAGCCCCGCCTTATCTCTGCTCACTGGTCACCTTAGCAGCACCAACCCGTAGCACGCGCTCTAGCAGGTATATCTCACTGGTCACACCCAAAGCCAATTCCTCCTTAGGCCGACTCTCCTTCCAGTTCTCTGCTGCCAATGACTGGAACGAACTACAAAAATCTTGAAACTGGAGACACTTATCTCCCTCTCCAGCTTTAAGCACCAGCTGTCAGAGCAGCTCACAGACCCCTGCACCTGTATATAGCCCATCTGTAAATAGCCCAACCAACTACCTCATCCCCTATCGTATTTATTTATTATCTTGCTCCTTTGCACCCCAGTTTTTCTACATTGCACATTCATCTACTGCACATCTACCATTCCAGTGTTTAAATGCTATACTGCAATTACTTTGCCACCATGGCCTATTTATTGCCTTACCTACCTTATCCTACCTCATTTGCACTTTTTGTATATAGATTTGTTTTTTTTTCTACTGTATTATTGACTGTATGTTTGTTTCACTCCATGTGTAACTCTGTGTTGTTGTACGTGTCGAACTGCTTTGCTTTATCTTGGCCAGGTCGCAGTTGTAAATGAGAACTTGTTTTCAACTTGCCTACCTGGTTAAATAAAGGTGAAATAAAAAAAATAAAAATAATAAAAATACGGTCTGATATACCACGGCTGTCAGCCAATCAGCATTCAGGGCTCAAACAACCCAGTTAATAAATAGAAAAATAAATACACAATGATTAATGATAACTTGGCTATATACACAGGGTACCAGTTCTGACTCGATGTGCAGGGGTATGAGATAATTGTGGTAGATATGTACAAATACTGTAGGTTGGGATAAAGTGACTAGGCAATGGGATAGTAAATAAAAAGTAACAGCAGCGTTTGTGATGAGTCAAAAGAGATGCAAAAAGGGACAATGCAGATGTTCCATGTAGCTATTGGTTAACTATTTAACAAGCTTGGTGGTAGAAGCTGTTCAGGGTCCTGTTGGTTCCAGGTGCATCGGTACTGCTTGCCATACGGTAGCAGAGAGAACAGTCTATGACTTGGGTGGCTGGAGTCTTTGACAATTTTTAGGGCCTTCCTCGGACAATGCCTGATATAGAGTTCCTGGATGGCAGGGAGCCCGGCCCCAGTAATATACTGGGCCAAACGTCCTACTCTCTGTAGCGCCTTACGGTCAGATGCCAAGCAGTTGCCATACCAGGCGTTGATGCAACCTGTCAGGATGCTCTTGATGGTGCAGCTGTATAACTTTGAGGATCTGGGGACCCATGCCAAATCTTTTCAGTCTCCTGAGGGGGGAAAGGCCATGCTTTCCACCTGGCTACGTCTACCCCAGCCAACAGCTCTGCACCCCCTGCAGCAATTTACCCAAGCCCCCCCTTCCTCCCTCCTCTTCTCCTTCACCCAAATCCAGACAGCTGATGTTCTGAAAGAGCTGCAAAATGTGGATCCCTCACAAATCAGCTGGGCTAGACAACCTGGACCCTCTCTTTCAAAATTGTTGCAACCCCTATTACTAGCCAGTTCAACCTCCCTTTCGTATCGTCTGAGATCCCAAAAGATTGGAAAGCTGTCGCGGACATCCCCCTCTTCAAAGAGGGAGACACTCTAGACCCAAACTGTTTTAGACCTATATCCTTCCTGCCCTGCCTTTCTAAAATCTTCGAAAGCCAAGTTAACAAACAGATCACGACCATGTTCCGCATAGCGTCGGACAATAACATGATGAATACGCTGATTTGGTGAGCGAGTTTATTAGCAAGTGCATCGGTGATGTTGTACCCACAGCAACTATTAAAACCTTACCCAACCGGTTACATGACTGAATACAAACAGTGTAGCTATTCCCTCCGCAAGGCAATCAAACAAGCTAAGCGTCAGTATAGAGACAAAGTAGTCGCAATTTAACAGCTCAGAGATGAGAGGTATGTGGCAGGGTCTACAGTCAATCACAGACTACAAAAAGAAAACCAGCCCCGTCACGGACCACGATGTCTTGTTCCCAGACAAACAACTTCTTTGCTCGCTTTGAGGACAATACAGTGCCACCGACACGGCCCGCTACCAAAACTTGCGGGCTCACCTTCACCGCAGCCAACGTGAGTAAAACATTTAAACGTGTTAACCCTCGCAAGGCTGCCGGCCCAGATGGCATCCCTGGCCGTGTCCACTGAGCATGCGCAGACCAGCTGGCTTCAAGAGGGCCACCATTGTTCCTGTTCCCAAGAAAGCTAAGGTAACTGAGCTAAATGACTATTGGCGTGTAGCACTCACTTCCGTCATCATGAAGTGTTTTGAGAGACTAGTCAAGGATCTAACCCATCTGGACAAAAGTACAATTAAAACTCGTCATTAAGCTCGAGACCCTGGGTCTCGACCCAGCCCTGTGCAACTGGGTCCTGGACTTCCTGACGGGCCGCCCCCAGGTGGTGAGGGTAGGAAACAACATCTCCACCCCGCTGATCCTCAACACTGGGGCCCCACAAAGGTGCGTTCTCAGCCCTCTCCTGTACTCCCTGTTCACCCATGACTGCGTGGCCAAGCACACCTCCAACTCAATCATCAAGTTTGGAGACGACACTACAGTGTTAGGCTTGATTACCAACAACGACGAGATGGCCTACAGGGAGGAGGTGAGGGCCCTCGGAGTGTGGTGTCAGGAAAATAACCTCTTACTCAACGTCAACAAAACAAAGGAGATGGTCTTGGACTTCAGGAAACAGCAGAGGGTGCACCCCCCTATCCACATCGACGGGACAGTAGTGGAGAAGGTGGAAGGTTTTAAGTTCCTAGGCGCACACATCACGGACAAACGGAAATGGTCCTCCCACACAGACAGCATGGTGAAGAAGGCACAACAGCGCCTCTTCAACCCAGGAGGCTGAAGAAATGTGGCTTTTGGCTTCACCAAAAACACTCACAAACTTCTACAGATGCACAGTCAAGAGCATCCTGTCGGGCTGTATCACCGCCTGGTACGGCAACTGCTCCGCCCACAACCGTAAGGCTCTCCAGAGGGTAGTGAGGTCCGTACAACGCATCACCGGAGGTAAACTACCTGCCCTCCAGGACACCTACACCACCCCATGTCACAGGTCAAAAAGATCATCAAGGACAACAACCACCCAAGCCACTGTCTGTTCACCCCACTATCATCCAGAAGGCGAGGTCAGTACAGGTGCATCAAAGCTGGGACCGAGAGACTGAAAAACAGCTTCTATCTCAAGGCCATCAGACTGTTAAACAGCCATCACTAACATTGAATGGCTGCTGCCAACATACTAACTCAAATCTCTAGCCACTTTAATAATAAAACATTGGATGTAAAAAATGTATCACTAGCCATTCATTAAAAATCCTACAATGTGATTTTCTGGATTTTTTTTCCTCATTTTGTCTGTCATAGTTGAAGTGTACCTATGATGAAAATTACAGGCCTCTCTCATCTTTTTAAGTGAGAGAACTTGCACAATTGGTGGCTGACTAAATACTTTTTTGCCCCACTGTATATCTCCCTCTTTAACAGAGCAGCTTACCGATCACTGTACCTGTACACGGACGATCTGTAAATATCACATCCAACTACCTCATCCCCATATTGTTATTTATCTTTTTGCTCTTTTGCACCCCAGTATCTCTACTTGCACACCATCGTCTGCACATCTATCACTCCAGTGTTAATGCTAAATTGTAATTATTTTGCCTTTATGGCCTAATTATTGCCTTGCCTCCTTAGTCTTCTACATATGCACACACTGTACCTTGATTTTTCTATTGTGTTATTGACTGTACATTTGTTTATGTGTAACTCTGTGTTGTTGTTTTTGTCGCACTGCTTTGCTTTATCTTGGCCAGGTCGCAGTTGTAAATGAGTACTTGTTCTCAACTGGCCTACCTGGTTAAATAAAGGTGAAATAAAACAAATTAAAACATCCAAAGAGTATTAGAGCGGGTATAGTAGGATTCAATCTTGATCCTATATTGACACTTTGCCTGTTTGTTGGTTTCGTCGAATAGTGTAGCAGGATTTTTTATAAGCGTCCGGATGAGTGTCCCGCTCCTTGAAAACAGCTGCTCTAGTCTTCATCTCAGTGCGGATGTTGCCTGGCTTATGGTTGGGATATGTATATGTAAAGTCACTGTGGGGACAATTCCGTTGATGCGCTTATTAATGAAGCCGGTTACTGATAGGGTTGGGCTGTATCCAGATGTTCATATCGTCATACCGTCCTTCTCTCACCCTTGTATTTACAGTATTACCAATTTAGTACACAATGGGGTGCCAAACTCCCCCCGCAAAAACAGTCATTGGGTGTCTATTACCAGATTGCTAGCAAAATGAGCACAGGTAATTGAGAATTTCCATGGAGGCTGCTAGCTAAATATGCTAACGAGCGCAAACGACAATAAATGAATTGCAAAGACAAGTAATCCAGCTCATAAAGTTATACATATATATATTGCCTTCGGAAAACATTCAAACCCCTTGACTTTTTCCACTTTTTGTTACGTCACAGACTTATTCTAAAATGTATTAAATCGTTTTTTTCCTCAAATCAATCTACACACAATACCCAATAATGACAAAGCAAAAACAGGTTTTAATAATTGTTTGCTTATTTATAAAAAAATATATATACATAAATATTGACATTTACATAAGTATTCAGAACCTTTAGTCAATACTTTGTTGAAGCACCTTTGGCAGCGATTACAGTATCGAGTCTTCTTGGGTATGATGCTACAAGCTTGGCACACATGTATTTGGGTAGTTTCTCCCACTCTTCTCTGCAGATTCTATAACGGTACCTGTATGCAACTGTCAGCATGATCCCCACAGCATGATGCTGACATCACCATGCTTCACCGTATTGAGGCGCACCTGGACTCCATCACCTCCTTGATTATCTTCTCTATATCTGTCACTCCCATTGGTTCTTTCCTCAGGTGTTATTGACTCTGTTTCATGTCGGTGCGGTGTTTGTGTTTATTGTTGTTTATTTATTAAAACCCTCACTCCCTGTACTTCCTTCCCGACTCTCAGCGCACTTGTTACACCAATCAAGTTGTAGAAACATCTGAAGAATGATCAATGGAAACAGGATGCACCTGAGCTTAATTTTGAGTCTCATAACAAATGTTCTGAAAACTTATCTAAAAGGTATCTTTTTTTATTTGTAATAAATTAGCAAACATTTCTAAAAACCTGCTTTTGCTTTGTCATTATGGGGTATTGTGTGTAGATTGCTGAAAATTTGAATTTATTTAATCCATTTTAGAATAAGGCTGTAACGTAACAAAATGTGGAATAAGTCAAGAATTTGGTCATTTAGAAGTGAATGTGAACGAGAGACATTTTGGAAATTAACAGTTTTGACGCATGCAGTATTATCTCTCCAGCAGCATGTGTACACGTTGTGTCTTTGTGGAGTCTGGAGTCGGTAGGGCAAAGGCCCTGCCTGCTCTGCTCGTAGAAGACGTGAACGGAGAGGAGAAAATAACATAAGGAAGCAAGATAGCAGTGGCAGCTGTACAAATAACTAATCCAAAGAGCTTTGACTTCTAATACACGGCAGAAAGATATGATATGATGCCCCGTCACCTTATTAATTCAGCCGCTTACTGTGAGTTAAACTCAGGGGTCGTGTTAACAAAGAATTCTATGTTTTCAACATAGGAAAAAAAGAAAAAGAAATATCTTGTGTTTTGTAAATGCAGATCGAAAATGCTTGTAATTTCTCCTCACCATCAGACTAATTTTGTGCTTCTGTTGCACTTCTAAACTCAGATGAGATGAGAATTCACGAACGGAAATTCTATCAGCAGACAGCGCTCGGACTGATGTGTAGCTACTTTCTCTGGTGCTTTTCTCTGTGTAGCAATCCTATTTTTCTATTAACTTTAAGCAAAACATTAGGAAATGTAGCTGGCTACATTCTTTATATGATAGGCCTAAAATTATAAATATTATGGCCATGCATTGTTTTTGCAAAAAAAAGACCTTGCTTTTTCATTTACTTGTGTGGCTGCTAGCCAAAAAGCATTGCATTTCTGTTGTCATCTGATGAAAATGAATCTGTTTTCTGCCGAATATGTTGCGCTAATGTATTTTATGTGAAGGAAAACTATAGTTGCACATCCCTGATGACTCTATTGAAACAAAAAAAAACACTTCACTTTCAATATAAACTGCGACCCCTGTCAATACACAACTGGACCCACCTGCTCACGCTTTCTTCCATTGTGCTATTTCACTGGCTCAACTGTTCTGGGGCACTACTTATGCTTCATTATTGTAAAATAATGTGACAGGTGAAATAAGAACGCGATCTGCGTTATCTCCTAACGCTTAGCACAAGTTGACTGTAGGTACTTACTTCAAAATCAAATCAAATCCCATTTTATTGGTCACATACACATGGTTAGCAGATGTTTTGCGGAGTGTAGCAAAATGCTTGTGCTTCTAGTTCCGACAGTGCAGAAATATCTAACAAGTAATCTAACAATTCCACAACAACTACCTAATACACACAAACCCAAGTAAAGGAATGGAATAAGAATATATACATATAAATATATAGATGAGCAATGACTGAGCGGCATAGGCAAGATGCAATAGATGGTATAAAATACAGTATATACATGAGATGAATAATGCAAGATATGTAAACCTTAATAAGTGGCATTATTAAAGTGACTAGTGATCCATTTATGTGACTAATGATCCACTTAATTGGTATTGAAAGAAATAGTTTCAACGGTTTTTTAAAAACATATATATACAGTATACCGCCCAAGCATAGTGACTGATGTGAGAAACTCTTGCCATTGGATGAATCACCTCACATATTCCAGTATGTGCTAGTGAAACAGTTTTGAAGCTTAGCATCCGCTTCATCGAACCACTTCCATATTGAGCGCATCACTGGTACTTCCTGTTTGAGTTTTTGCTTGTAAGCAGGAATCAGAAGGATAAAGTCATGGTCAGATATACCAAATGGAGGGCGATGGAGAGCTTTGTGTTCATCTCTGTGTGTGGAGTAAAGATGAAAGGTGTGGAGGTGTGGAGTAAAGATGTGGAGTAAAGGTGTTTTTATCCCTAGTTGCACAGGTGACATGCTGGTAGATATTAGGTAAAACGTTTTTTCAGTTTTCCTGCATTGAAGTCACCGGCCAGTAGGAGTACTGCCTCTGGGTGAGCATTTTCTTGTTTGCTTATGGCCCTATACAGCTCGTTGAGTGCGGTCTTAGTGCCAACATCGGTTTTCTATAGCTTATCATGAGGTATTCTAACTCAGGCGAGCAGAACCTCAAGACTTCCTTAATATTACAGATTGTGCACCAGTTGTTAACAAAGAGACACAAATGTCCTCCTCTGAGCTTCCCCCGGTGCAGCCACTCTGTCCTGTCAATATATGGATAAACTAGCTAGATTTATATTTAACATGTCCTTGTTCAGCCACGCCTCAGAGAAACATAGGATATTACAGTTCTTCAGATCTCGTTGTTAGGATATTCTCAAATGGAGCAAATCCAGTGATCACAAGTTGGCCAATAGAATGGAGGGTAGAGGTGATTTATCCACTCTCTGTGTCACACACTATCTGTTTCACCTGTCCTCGTTATTGTCTCCACCACCTCCAGGTGTCGCTTGTTTTCCCCAGTGTATTTATCCCTGTGTTTCCTGTCTCTCTGTGCCAGTTCGTTCTGTATGTTTCCAAGTCAACCAGCGGTTTTCCCGTTCTCCTGCTTTTTGCATTCTCCTTATTCTAGTCCTCCCGGTTTTGACCCTTGCATGTTTCTGGACTTTGTACCAACCTGCCTGACCATTCTGCCTGCCTTGACCAAAGCCTGCCTGCCACTCTGTACCTCCTGGACTCGGATCTGGTTTTGACCTTTTTGCCTGTCCACGACTATTCTCTTGCCTACCCCTTTGGATTAATAAACATTGTAGGACTCCAACCATCTGCCTCGTGTCTGCATCTGGGTCTCGTCTTGTGCCTTGATACTCTGACGTAGTCTCGTCAGGTATCCCTCATTCTGCCCTCTATGGCGCCGTTTCCTCCTTTTTCGAATGTCGGGGATTTGGGCCTGGTTCGGGATAGTCTTTCGACTCCGACTGATTGAAGTAGAAGTCCTCGTCCAAATCATGGTTAGTGATACTGTAGCTCTTCTGATGTCCAGAAGCTCTTTTCGGTCATAGGAAACGATGGCGGAAACATTATGTACAAAAAAAGATAAGGTCAGTGAATAAATATACACAAAATAGCACAATTGGTCAGGAACCCATAAAAGGGCCACCATTCCCTCCGGCGCCATTCTAAGACACCCATCAAGGTCAAATTACTGGCAAATGCTTGTTACCATGGTTTTGTTGTACACTGAGTGTACAAAACATTAGGAACACCTTCCTAATATTGAGTTGCAACCCCTTTTTCTCTTAGAACAACATCAATTTGTTGGGGCATGGACTCTACAAGGTGGCGAAAGCATTCCACAGGGATGCTGTTCCATGTTGACTCCAATGCTTCCCACAGTTGTGTCAAGTTGGCTGGATGTCCTTTGGGTGGTGGACCACTCTTGATACACACAGGAAACCGTTGGTCGTGAAAAACCCATCAGCATTGCAGTTCTAGACACACTCAAACCGTGCACCTGGCACCCACTACCACACCCCGTTCAAAGGCACTTACATTTTTTATCTTGCCCATACTCTCTGAATGGCACACATACACAATCCATGTCTCAAGGCTTAAAAATCCTTCTTTAACCTGTCTCCTGGTGACATCAATAAGGGATCACAGCATTCACCTGGTCAGTCTGTCATGGAAAGAGCAGGTGTTCTTAATGTTTTGTACATTCAGTGTATTCCTTAAATGTAATAAACACATTTTTTGACAGAAACTCCAGTTTACATAAAAACGTCAAATGTAGGGCATTTAATTCAAGCTCCTTGTTGAGCCGTTTAATATGTTAACTTAATTTTGTTGATAGACATTCCAGTTTAGTTACATAGAAAGTCAAATGCGGGGTGTTTAATTCAAGCTCCTTGTTGAGCCGTTCAATTTGTGAACTTAAGTGTGATGAATCAGCGTTTCATGGCAGGTGGGTAGAAGGCAAGCAAGTGGCCGTCCTCCATGTATTTCTCCTACTCCAACTTCTGTGACCTACAGTAACTGACATCCATCGTCCAGGATCAACTCCATGACAGAAGTGCGTCCCCAAATGGCGCCCTATTCCCTACGTAGAGCACAAAGGCAAAAGTAGTGCACCAAAGAGGAAATAGGGTTCCCTTTGAGACGCAGCCAGCTAGCAACCCAGGAAACATCCAATGATTGATACCACTTCTCATATTTTCTCAAGGTCATGCTGGTTGGCACATCAATGGAAGAGTGGACGTATCACACATTTGGTTTGTGGTGAGAGTCAAGATGAGAGAGAGACATGGATGAACTCCTGTACAGAGACAGTCTTGACATTTGTGAGCCTGAAAATGAGGTAGGAAGAGTGAAGGTGTGGGGGTGAGAAGAGAGATGTCGTTAACGTCAACATTGCTCCAGCAGATACAGCATGAGTGGACACATGCTGCATAGTGTATCTCTTAGATTTGGTTATTGGAAGATGCAACTTTGTCATTTTAGTAGCTTATAACTTCTGATGTGGGAAGTCCATTCCTTCTTCCAGTTATTACTGATAGCAAGTGGCTAGCTGGTGGCTGGAAATAATTGCCATGCTACATGCAGATTCTAAATAAAAAGTCCCTCTGAAAAGACGGTGACAGGGAACAAGCCAAAGACAGTGCTCATCCCAAATGGCACCCAAATGGCACTCATCCCAAATGGCACTCATCCCAAATGGCACTCTGAGACACAACCATTGGCCTTCCGGCTCCTTCATCTATGCCATGAGTCATCTCTGGACGCAGGCTGGTCTGGGTAGCCCCTGTTCAGTTTTTCCATTGACACAATAGGACTGATTAAAAAGACCAAATTGATAGCCACTGGCTATGTGCTAATTCTCTGCCCTCTACCAGTGAGAAGGATCTCTCTTCTACTGTGGCTGACCTCTTTTGATGTAATCGTTCACACACCCACACACACACGCCTGCACACATACACACATACACACACACACATTCGCACACACACACACACTTCAGCAATACATTTTCTATCAAAGGCATCTCTCTCATAGCACAGCAGTTCATAGACTTTCAATGTTCACAAAGGTAGGGCCTGGTAATTGGTCAAGCATATACAGAAATAGCATGGTTTAAAAGTTTCACAGGTTTTCTAAGGCAACAACTAATGAAACTATACAACAACATTTACAATAAAATATAGAGGAAAACGTATACTAAATCAGTTTGAATAGTTAATTGAGCTTTTTGGATTTGTAAGACAAGTAAGACAAGTAGACATGTCCTAAAATAAAATATACCCGTGTGTGAGAGAGAATAGGCGAAAAACATATTGCCTATTGTTATAGCTTACTGGGTAAATTAAGTGAAATTGACTTTAGCCAGTCCTTTCAGGCTGGAGCAAAATAGCCTTGAAAGATTGGCAGATCAAATACAGACATAGAATCTTAATTTGAGACCGTTTTCTACAGCAGGAAAATAATCCTGCAGAAACAGGAAATGTGAAATATTATGTGAATTATAATTCATGGATATGTTTGTAGGGGTTGATACATTTTCGTAAGGGAAAATCAAGTCTGAAATTTCAAAGTGGAAATTACAAACTTCAGAAGCGTTTTTATACCCAAATGCACTACAAGATTAAAATGAGTGCATTGCAGGAAATTTCTCCTGCAACAGGGTGATCAAATTAAGAACCTACATCTGTGCAGTGCTCTTGTTCTCACTGTACATCTGCCAGGTCTTCAGAATAACAACCAAACACAGAGTAGCAACATAAAGACAAGCAACACCCAAGCCACCTATTCAACAGACAAATAGCCACCGCACAGACCAAGGGGATAATATTTTCTTGAAGTTACAGAATGCCTGAGCTGAATGAATGCAAAATGAGGACGATTGGAGATTTCCAGACAGAATAATGGCAGTCACACTTCCAAGTTTCATGGTGTTAGGGCTGAGATAAACTATTTTACTTTATGTTGTGCCTTGGCCATAAATCTTGGTGGATTGTATAAACAGTGCCTTCCTCCTTCATTTTATCTAACAATCCTTCATGCGGAAACTTTTTCATATGGGTTAACCTTAGCTACTGGAGAGGGTGCAGTGCTCCTCTTTCCCCCTTCTTTGCACTCTGCTTCTTGGTTCATTAGTGTAGCATGGAAACATTCTGTAGTTTTAAAGTTAAGCAGTTGTGAGTGTTTGACTACCCTGAATATTTGTAAGAATCTTTATTGTATTCATGTACAGCTTACATACTATTGTTGTTCAAGATCAAATCTAATCACTAGGCCAATTGTGTTGCATGGACTTAGCCTTAAACACTTTATGACCAGGGGAATTCAGGCATGAATTTCCACAACTGCTACAATAATATTTATGTTTTCTGTTAATGTGATTCTGAGTGTGCTTTATTTAGCAAGAAAATAAGTTATGGTCCCTCCAAATCAGATTTCTGCTCCATAATTTCAGCAACAAAAAAACGTGGGAGGTTGATAACCATAATGTGCTCTGATGCATGAGTTTGTCTTTCTGTTTTATTAAGTGGATCCCAAGCAACTACCCTTGCTTATTTACTGCGGGCTGACTTGTGTGAAGAATTTCTATGGGGATATTCACTCAAAGACACCATAGGTGTTTACATTGGGCTCTCGAGTGGCACAATGGTCTAAGGCACTGCATCTCTGTGTTAAAGGGGTCACTACGGACCTTGGTTTGATTCCAGGCTGTATCACAACCGGCCATGATTGGGAGTCTCATCAGGCGGTGCACAATTGGCCCAGCGTTGTCTGGGTTTGCCCGGGGGTAGGCTGTCATTGTAAATAAGAATTTGTTCTTAACTGACTTGCCTGTTAAATAAAGGTTAAATAAAAAAAGGTGTCCCTTACAATTTCTAGGCCAACCCATAGAGATGTACTCTATTTGGAAATAACCTGTTTTAGCATAGACATTGCCATTAATGGGCTTCCACCATTTTAAAGTAGTCAACTGGGTGAGGATTCCTATAGGTTGGGAGCGATCAGACAATGATCAGAGCATTGTCTTCATCCTCAAATTGGGTTGTATGGTTTGTAAATGGCTTTAAGATATATTACCGCCATCTAGTGGCCACAATAAATAAATGATAGACAAGAGTTGGTTCAGGACTCCAGCAATGCAGGTGGATGTGAATCACCAATATTAGCTTTGCACCTTTTTCAAACAAAAAAAGAAAAATACAATTGACAACTTTAACATGCAGATAACCTTTAATGGCGCTGCCCAAACTGCCACAGACGTCATAATGGCACAGACACAAAGATGATCTCTTTACATCTTCATGGGCCAACCATGGATGGCATATGATAAATACTATAAAACCGACCAGCCCTGCGAATAGCAAAAGCTAAATATTTAGAGATTGTCCAAATGGAAATGTACTTCTTGGATTTCATAGAGGTCTGTTGAATTAATCCATTACCCCTAATATAGACAATTATTTCCAATTCCTGAAGGAGCAGCGGATCAAGTCTAGGCTGTATGGAGGTGGGCACCACAAAACATTATTGCAATTATTACCATAAGATGGAGACAAATGTTTGCATTTTTATATATGAAATCTGATGCTCAATGGGGGCCACCATTCGGTAATTCGACCATGATTACTACAAGTTTACATAGCTGGCCATTAGACTCATTTACCAATCCCAAAAAACATTGCTGACAAGGGCTAATTAAATAAGAGAAAAAATTTAACCTTCTTTATTCTACTATTCTAACAATAAGTTGAGACCCTGACTGAGTAAAAAATATATATAATTGATCCGTGAGCCTACAAAAGAACTGAAGACCGAGGCAGCAGCTCTGCTATGGAGAGGTGCCCTGTCAGCTGAAAGTCAATGCTCACCCAAGTGTAGGAAGTGAACACTGCCTGATTTACAAAACCTTTGACCAAGGTCACAGTGGAGGAAGGTCAAGCAGGTGAGTAATCACCCTCGGCCAGTTGGTCATCCTTAGCCCTCTAGCCACCGCAGAGACTGGCCCGTGAGATGGTGTGTGTGGAGGGCAGCCATGATGTGCGTCTCAAATGACACCCTGTTCCCTATATAATGCACAACTTTTGACGAGAACCATATGGGCTATTTGAGATACCGCCATGATGTGCCTGTATGGTCATGTCTGTTTTTGAAGAGCACTACGGGGATCGCCCCCCAACAAATGTATAAGAGGTGCTCATGGACAAAAGTGGAAAGGAACGTTTTATAAGTCTGGCCAATGTCAACAAGATGTGAAATATCTAAACCTTTCATTCATATATGGCTGGATCAGTAAATATATTGAAAGCTGTATGTGTGGAAACCCAGGAGGCTGAACGGCAAGGAGATCTAGAAAGGTCAGGTGTAGCAGCTAGGTTGACCACGTGAAATGTCAGCAAGGCAATCTGATCATTTCCAACCCAGGGGTGGAGGGAAAAATCAAAAGAGGCCATGTATGATCGGTAAGACACTTGGTGTAAATGTCAGATAAATATGGTCTGGGAGGATGGGATCTGTCTGTCAGGGATGATGGCAGTGTTCACATAGCAAACATAGGAAGTTCTGTGGCCAAGACTTAAAGGAAAATAAGGGTGAAAAGGTAAGGAATGTAGTCAGTGTACTCTCCCAATAGTGTGTCTGTAGTCAGTATTCCCACTCAGACATAGGCCATAGCCTCTTCAGTGCACATTTTTGTTCATGTTTTGGTTTATCAAAACAATAATATACATATGTGAAGCCCTTTACTAAATGATACATGCATCTCATGACAAAATGTTGTTTGTAATATTTATAAGTTTACATTTATCTGGTCCCTTTCCCCCATTGCATTCTCTTGATGTACTGTATTGAAGTACTGCAGCTATAGGGATTGTTGTTCTATTCTAAAAGGCTTTCATCACTTCTTGCCTGGATTTGGGTTTATCACATGTTTCCATGGAGACAGCAGAAAGCCAGATCAGTGTGTATCTTATCACTTTTTAGTCTTAGCTACTTCACGGTCTAGCCTGCATTCAGAGTGTAAGAATACTATTATTTTTCCTAATTCATACATATGGTGTGATGTATGAATCAATTTCCTGAAATGTAGGCTACGGCCAGTGGGGTATGGGCATATGTGCTAAATGACTGTTTGTGTATCTGGAGGTTAGTCCAAGGGGAGCTAAAATCCCAGACCTTCCATTCTCTGAGCTAGGGATTTTGATTAACCATTTAATGTCTGTTGAATTACGTCAAATTAATAGAGAGATCCAAATATTTTGCCTTATCAACTCTCCATGGTAATATAATCAAATGTTAATGAGCCTTTTATTCACTGATAGCATCCATTGTTGGTGAATGGTGATTATTTTCACTGTATTGTATTAGCAAAGAGAAACCTTTGTACCTTTCTCATTGAGGGTAATTATGTAAATGAACTTCAACAGTGTTATGAATGTTTCATGTTCTTATTGAGCTTTAACAACACATCACACAAGGAAGGTAAAAGCACATTGATGGAAGTCTGGAATAGAGAAACAACATGAGGCAATACAAATAATGTGGCATTGGTTTAATTCCATATTAATTATACTAACAGTCAATCTCAAATGTCAAAACAGATATACTTGATATGTTTAAAATTTTTATTGAGATGCACCAAGCGGAATAGTTAAATATGCTACCAGACAGTGCCTTCAGAAAGTATTCATAACCCTTGACTAATTCCACATTTTGTTGTATGACAGCCTAAATCCAAAATTAATTAAATATACAGTACATTCTCTCAACCAGCTTCATGAAGTAGTCACCTGGAATGCATTTCAATGAACAGGTGTGCCTTGTTAAAAGTTATTTTTTGTATTTTCTTTCCTTCTTAATGCGTTTGAGCCAATCAGTTGTGTTGTGACAAGGTAGGGGTGGTATACAGAAGACAGCCCTATTTGGTAAAAGACCAAGTCCATATTATGCCAAGAATAGCTCAAATAAGCAAAGAGAAACGACAGTCCATCATCACTTTAAGACATGAAGGTCAGTCAATCCGCAAAATTTCAAGAACTTGGAAGGTTTCTTCAACTGCAGATTTGAGATGTTTGGTTCCAACCGCCGTGGATTTGTGAGACGCAGAGTAGGTGAACGGATGATCTCAGCATGTGTGGTTCCCACCGTGAAGCATGGAGGAGGTGTGATGGTGTGGGGGTGCTTTGCTGGTGACACAGTCAGTGATTTATTTCTAATTCAAGGCACACTTAACCAGCATGGCTACCACATCATTCTCCAGTGATACACCATCTCATCTGGTTTGCGCTTAGTGGGACTATCATTTGTTTTTCAACAGGACAATGACCCAAAACACACATCCAGGCTGTGTAAGGGCTATTTGACCAAGAAGGAGAGTGATGGAGTGCTGCACCAGATGACCTGACCTCCACAATCACCTGACCTCAACCCAATTGAGATGGTTTGGGATGACTTGGACAGCAGAGTGAAGGAAAAGCAGACAAAAGGTGCTATGTATATGTGGGAACTCTTTCAAGACTGTTGGAAAAGCATTCCAGGTGAAGCTGGTTGAGAGAATCCCAAGTGTGCAAAGCTGTCATCAAGGTAAAGGGTGGCTTCTTTGAAGAATCTAAAATTTAAAATATATTTTGATTTGTTAAAGAAAAAGTGAATTAATCTCCCAGTGTCTGTTGGAAAGCAGAATTAACCAGGTTTTCCTCTAGGGTTTTGCCTGTGCTCCATTCTTTTCTTTCTTATCCTGAAGAACTCCCCAGTCCTTAGAGATTACAAGCATACCCATAACATGATGCAGCCACCACTATGCTAGAAAATATGTGGTACTCAGTAATGTGTGAATTGCCCAACATAACACTTTGTATTTAGGACAAAATGCGCTTTGCCACATTTTTTGTAGTATTACTTTAGTGCCTTGTTGCAAACAGGATGCATGTTATTCTGTACAAGCTTCCTTCTTTTCACTCTGTCAATTAGGTTAGTATTGTGGAGTAACTACAATGTTGTTGATCCATTCTCAGTTTTCTCCTATCACAGACATTAAACTCGGACTGTTTTAAAGTCACCATTGGCCTCATGGTGAAATCCCTCACTGGTTTTCTTCCTCTCCGGCAACAGAGTTAGGAAGGACGCCTGTATCTTTGTAGTGACTGGGTGTATTGATGCATCATCCAATGGGCAATTAATAACTTCACCATGCTCAAAGGGATGGATATTTAATGTCTGCTTTTTTCATTTAAAAAAAATCATGTTAAAATCTATTATTGCACTTATTATGTGACTTGTTAAGCACACTTATTTAGGCTTGCCATAACAAAGGGGTTGAATACTTATTGACTCAAGCATTTTGTTTTTAATTAATTTGTAAACATTTCAAAAAAGCATAGGTCCACTTTGACATTATGGGGTATTGTGTGTAGACCAGTGACCAAAGCTTTCAATTCAACACATTTTAAATTATAGCTGTAACAACAAAATGTGGAGAAGGTCCTTTCTTAAGGCACTGTATACAATTGAGTACACAAAACATTAGGAACACCTGCTCTTTCCATGACAGACTGATCAGGTGAATACAGGTGAAAGCTATGATCCCTTATTGAAGTCAACTGTTAAATCCACTTCAATCATTGTAGATTAAGGGGAGACGTCAGGTTAAAGAAGGATTTTTAGCCCTGAGACAATTGAGACATGGATTGTGTATGTGTGCCATTCAGAGAGTGAATGAGAAAGACAAAAAATGTAAGTGCCTTTGAACGGGGTATGGTAGTAAGTGCCAGGTGCACCGGTTTCGAGTGTGTCAAGAACTGAAACGCTGCTGGATTTTTCAAGGTCAACAATGAATGATCCACCACCCAAAGGACATCCAGCCAACTTGACACAACTGTGGTACGCATTGGAGTCAACATGGGCCAGCATCACTGTGCAACGTTTTTTCTACCTTGTAGAGTCCATGCCTCGATGAATTGAGAATGTTCTGAGAGAAAAAGGGGGTGCAGCTCAATATTAGGAAGGTCTATCTAATGTTCTTAGTTCATATTGTTTTTTCAGTTGTAAAACTATGTACCCCATTCAATTAAAGCCAGTTTCCAGGCATATTCAAGAAGGCAAAACAAGAACAACCTCGATATGTAACAAAATATTAAGGTGAATGCCAATACTCTTCCTCGTCATGACACCTCACATACAATTAAAAATCCCCCCAAAGAATATGAGCAAACTTCAAGTTCAAATACAGCAAAATAATCCTGAGTGTTGTATTAAACTTCATACATCCAGGGTGTGATGATGATGTCCTATACTGGGAGTCCCCATTACAC
This sequence comes from Brachymystax lenok tsinlingensis, assembly GCA_030435695.1. NCBI lineage: Eukaryota > Metazoa > Chordata > Actinopteri > Salmoniformes > Salmonidae > Brachymystax > Brachymystax lenok. The sequence continues at coordinate 17,618,503 of CM059807.1, read as the reverse complement.
CATTTAACAGAACCAATTAAAGACCCAGAAGAGATGAAAATCAGAGGAAAATAAATAATTTAAAAATCCCATTAGAACAGACAAAGAAGACCCAATTGTGTGTTTCCTGCTTAAAGGGTCAAAGAGAAGAATTAATAGGTTTCATAGGCAGAAATAAATAGACTGGGGAAAGGTGTCTCAGAAGGGAAATTAGTTTTAATAAAAAAAAGAAGCTGACCGCTTTCTGCTTTCACAGTGGTCTAGACATTCATACGGAATATGCGGCCGACATCGCTCCCCTTGTAGGCACCAAACCCTAGTGAAACAATAAGCTCAGAAGCAAAGCATTAAACCAACCGACTAGGCTGCAAATGTGGCTTCCCTGTCCCTAGGTCAGACGATCCAATCGAAAGCCATGAATAACCTCGCTGAAGAAAAAGCAATTATCCTGCAGCACAGACAAAAGGACTAGGCCTCTGACGTCGGAAAGGACAGAGTGGCACAGGCTGGGCAATGTCTCCTGCTATCTGATACAATTTAATGTACTCTCTGTGTATTAATTTATTATTTTTCCAAATCGTGACAGTGTATGCAACTGGGGGGAGAAAAGGAAGGTGTACTAAGTATATCGGAATTCTCAACGTATTTAGAACACATGTGCAGTGAAGTCCATTGACACTTATTGAATTGGCATACACACATGCATATATATACACAGTTGAAGTCGAAAGTTTACATACACCTTAAATACATTTAAACTCAGTTTTTCCCAATTCCTGACATATAATCCTAGTAAAAAGTCCATGTCTTACGTCATTTAGGATCACCACTTTATTTTAAGAATGTGAAATGTCAGAATAATAGTAGAGAATTATTTATTTCAGCTTTTATTTCTTTCATCACATTCCCAGTGGGACAGAAGTTTACATACACTCAATTCGAATTTGGTAGCATTGCCTTTAAATTGTTTAACTTGGGTCAAACCTTTCGGGTAGCCTTCCACAAGCTTCCCACATGAAGTTGGTTGAATTGTATCCCATTCCTCCTGACAGAGCTGGTGTAACTGAGTCAGGTTTGTAGGCCTCCTTGCTCGCACACGCTTTTTCAGTTCTGCCCACAAATTTTCTATAGGATTGAGGTCAGGGCTTGTGATGGCCACTCCAATACCTTGACTTTGTTGTCCTTAAGCCATTTTGCCACAACTTTGGAAGTGTGCTTGGGGTCATTATCCATTTGGAAGACCCATTTGCAACCAAGCTTTAACTTCCTGACTGATGTCTTGAGATGTTGCTTTAATATATCCACTTCCTTTTCGCACCAGTCCCTCCTGCAGCAAAGCACCCCCACAACATGATGCTGCCACCCCCATGCTTCACGGTTGGGATGGTGTTCTTTGGCTTGCAAGCCTCCCCCTTTTTCCTACAAACATTATGATGGTCATTTTACTGTGGATATATATACTTTTGTACCAGTTTCCTCCAGCATATTCACAAGGTCCTTTGCTGTTTTTCTGTATTTGATTTGCACTTTTGTACGTTCGTCTCTAGGAGACAGAAAGCGTCTCCTTCCTGAGCGGTATGACGGCTGCGTGGTCCCATGGTGTTTATACTGTCGTACTATTGTTTGTACAGATGAACGTGGTACCTTCAGGTGTTTGGAAATTGCTCCCAAGGATGAACCAGACTTGTGGAGGTCAACAAAAAAAAAAGGTCTTGGCTTATTTCTTTTAATTTTCCCATGATGTCAAGCAAAGAGGAATTGAGTTTGAAGGTAGGCCTTGAAATACATCCACAGATACACCTCCAAATGACTCAAATTATGTAAATTAGCCTATCAGAAGCTTCTAAAGCCATGACATAATTTTCTGGAATTTTCCAAGCTGTTTAAAGGCACAGTCAACTTAGTGTATATCAACTTTTGACCCACCGAAATTGTGATACAGTGAATTATAAGTGAAATAATCTGTCTGTAAACAATTGTTGGAAGAATTACTTAGAACCGACTTGCCAAAACTATAGTTTCTTAAAAATAAATTTGTGAAGTGGTTGATAAATGAGTTTTAATGACTCCAACCTAAGTGTATGTAAACTTCCGACTGTGTATATATATATATATATATATATATATATATATATATATATATATATATATATATATATATATATATATTTTAGAATTTGAATAAAAAATGTATTTGGTGTACGCCAGTTTGGGAATACCTGCACTGCAGTGCTAGCTAGCTGTAGCTTATGCTTTCAGTGCTAGATTAATTCTCTGATCCTTTTATTGGGTGGACAACATGTCAGTTCATGCTGCAAGAGCTCTGATAGGTTGGAGGACGTCCTCATGAAGTTGTCATAATTACTGTGTCATAATTACTGTGCTTGCCTTCATTTAGGTAGACTGTATACTGTACACAGTGCATTCGGAAAGAATTCAGAACCCTTTACTTCTTACACATTTTGTTACATTGCAGCATTATACAAAAATGTATTAAATAGTTTTTTTCCTCATCAATTAACTTATTTGGGCTAGGGGGCAGTATTTTGAAGTTCGGATGAAAAACCCAAAGTAAACTGCCTGTTACTCAGGCCCAGAAGCTAGGATATGCATAGCTTTGGATAGAAAACACTCTGAAGTTTCTAAAACCGTTACAATAATGTCTGTGAGTATAACAGAACTGATATGGCAGGCAAAAAACCCGAGCAAAATCCATCCAGGAAGTGGGATTTTTTGAGGTGACCAGTTTTCAATTGAAGGCCTATTGGTTATATAGGGGAATAGCTCCCAGATTGCAGTTCCTATGGCTTCCACTAGATGTCAACAGTCTTAAAAAGGTTTCAAGCTTTTATCTTGAATAACCATGGAGTAAGATAAGTTCTTCCTGAGGTCACGTCAAGTGTACTGTTATGGATTTAACGCGTAACAGGGAGCGCGCTCTTAGCTCTTTTTCTTTTCTATTCATCAGGCTATATTCTGTCTGAAATATTATTGTTTATATTCATTTTAGTATCTGAGTATTGATTAGAAACGCTGTTTGACTTGTTTCGACGAACTTTACCGTTACTTTTGGGATATTGTTTGTCTTTGGGCAGGTGGATTACTGAACAAAATGCACCAACCAAACAGAGCTTTATGGATATAAAGAGGGCCTTTATTGAACAAAAGGACCTTTTATTGTGTAACCGGGATGCTTGGGTATGCCATCAGATGAAGATCTTCAAAGGTAAACAATTTATTTTAGGCTATTTTTGAGTTTGTGACACCTCTGCTGGTTATGTTATTATGCTAATTGAATATGTGTGCGGGGCGTTGTCATCAGACAATCAAATGTTCTGCTTTCGCCGTAAAGCCTTTTTGAAATCTGACAATGCTGTTAGACTAACAATATTCTAAGCTTTTGAATGGTGTGCAACACTTGTGCAACACTTTGGCGCTCTGCATTTCACCGGATGTTGTCGATGTGGGACGTGACCGTCCCGCCTAGTGCAAAAAGGTTAACACACAATACCCCATTATGACAAAGCAAAAACAGGTTTTTAGAAATGTATGCAAAATTTTTATATATATATAAATGATTGGTTGAGAAAATACCAAGAGTGTGCAAAGCTGTCATCAAGGCAAAGGGTGACTACTTTGAAGAATCTAAAATCTAAAATATATTTTGATTTGTTTAACACTTTTTTGGTAACTACATCAAATCAAATCAAATTTTATTTGTCACATACACATGGTTAGCAGATGTTAATGCGAGTGTAGCGAAATGCTTGTGCTTCTAGTTCCGACCATGCAGTAGTATCTAACAAGTAATCTAACAAATTCACAACAACTACCTTATACACACAAGAGTAAAGGAATGAAAATGATTCCACATGATTCCATATGTGTTATTTCATAGTTTTGATGTCTTCACTATTATTCTACAAAGTAGAAAATAGCAAAAATAAATAAAAACCCTGCAATGAGTAGGTGTGTCCAAACTAATGACTGGTACTGTATATAATTAGCGTAATGGATGTTTTAAATAAAGGACATAAATTATGTCTCTTAATTCAGCCAACATAATAATGGGTTTGATCATGACTACTCAACAAATGCATGCAGGTTTATGAGGGATTATAAGGTTAAGGATAAATTAGCCTAGCAACAGTACATGACCCTATTATGCAACCTGGTCTCAGAGCATTTCGTATTATTCTGTATATAAATCCCAAACACTCCATTTAATACGATATGTTTCGTGTGGTATGTATTCATTTGTGGATGTCCATCACCCATTTCATATGATATGTTACGAATTACAATTCGTATTAAACATTACGAATTTACAAAATGTACAATTTGTTATTAAATTTGCAAAACCTATAATATGTTACGATTTTTCAAAATGTATGATATGTTACACATTCTAGCTAGGTGGCTAACGTTAGCTAGCTCGCTAACATTAGCTAGGCTAGGGTTAGGGTTAAGTTTAGGAGTTAGGTTAAAGGGTTAAGGTTAGGGGGAGGGTCATCTAAAATGATTAATTTTAGCGTTAGCTAAAAGGGTTAAGGTTAGGGTTAGGGGAAGGATTAGCTAACATGCTAAGTAGTTGCAAAGTATCGAAAAAGTAGTAATTAGTTGAAAAGTTGCTAATTAGAATTGTCCGTGATGAGATTAGAACTCGCAACCTTTGCGTTGCTAGATATTCGCGTTATACACCCACCTATCCACTCAAACACCTGCACTTAATTAACAGAACCTAAATGTACTGCTCTTTTCTTTAGTGATCCTGGTAACCAATAGGAGGGCTAAAAACTCATGAATGTATGGGTTTTAATTAGCAACCTTGTAGATGCAACATAAATATCACGCTTGAAAAGTGCCTATTTAACACATGGGGATGTATCAAACCAAGCAGTGAGGTTGGTTTTGAAAGGTAATTTTTAGACATTGCTGTCCACCTTATCTTTCCTCAAGACCTCAGGTTTTGATTGAGTGAATATTTGAGCTAGATTAGTAGGCTCTATTAGGGCAGCCTGGTCTCATAGTAAACGTAAATCCAGGACACTCAAATCAGTACGATATCAAATAAAATGTTATTCGTCACCAAACCCTAGTGCTTACTTACAAGCCCTTCACCAACAATGCAGTTCAAGAAATACAGCTAAGAAAATATTTACTGAATAAATGAAAGTAAAAAATAAAATAAATTAAAAAACGAACACAATGAAATAACAATAACGAGGCTATACACAGGGAGTGCCGGTACCGAGTCAATGTGCGGGGGTTCAGGTATGTCGATGTAATTTGTACATGTAGGTAGGGGTGACTATGCATAGATAATAAACAGCGAGTAGCAGCAGTGTAAAAACAAATGTAAATAGTCCAGGTGGTTATTTGATTAATTGTTCTGCAGTCTTATGGCTTGAGGGTAGAAGCTGTTACGGAACCTTTTGGACCTAGACTTGGCTGTAGCAGAGAAAACAGTCTATGACTTGGATTACTGGAGTCTTTTTTTTTACCTTCCTCTGACACCGCCTAGTATATAGGTCCTGGATGGCAGGAAGCTTGGCCCCAGTGATGTACTGGGCCGTATGCACTACCCTCTGTAGCGCCTTACGGTCAGAAGCGGAGCAGTTGCCAATCCAGGGGGTGATGCAACCTGTCAGGATGCTCTCGATGTTGCAGCTGTAAAACTTTTTGAGGATCTGGGGACCCATGCCAAATCTTTTCAGTCTCCTGAGGGGGAAAATGTGTTCTCATGCCCTCTTCAAGACTGTCTTGGTGTGTTTGGACCATGATAGTTTGTTGGTGATGTGGACACCAAAAAAATTGAAACTCTTAACCCGCTCCACTACAGCCCCGTCGATGTTAATGGGTGCCTGTTCGGCCCTGCTTTTCCTGTTTTCCACAATCAGCTCCTTTGTCTTTCACACATTAAGGGAGAGGTTGTTGTCCTGGCACCAAACTGGCAGGTCTCTGACTTCCTCCATATAGGCTGTCACATCGTTGTCGGTGATCAGGCCTACCACTGTTGTTTTGTCAGCAAACTTAATGATGGTGTTGGAGTCGTGCTTGGCCACGCAGTCGTGGGTGAACAGGGAGTACAGGAGGGGACTGAGCACGCATCCCTGAAGGGCCCCAGTGTTGAGGATTAGTTTGGCAGATGTGTTGTTGCCTACCCTTACCAACTGGGGGAGGCCCGTCAGGAAGTCAAGGATCCAGTTGCAGAGGAAGGTGTCATGTCCCAGGGTCCTTAGCTTGGTGAAGAGCTTTGTGGGTACTATGGTGTTGAGCGCTGAGCTGTAGTCAATTAACAGCATTCTCACATAGCTGTTCCTTTTGTCCGGGTGGTAAAGGGCAGTGTGAAGTGCGATTGAGATTGCATCATCTGTGGACCTGTTAGGGCGGTATGTGAATTGGAGTGGGTCTAGGGTTTCCGGGATGATGGTGTTGATTTGAGTCATGACCAGCCTTTCAAAGCACTTCATGGCTACCGAAGTGAGTGCTAAGGGGCGGTAGTCATTTAGGCAGGTTACTTTCGCTTTCTTGGGCACAGGGACTATGGTGGTTTGCTTGAAACATGTAGGTATTACAGACTCGGTCAGGGAGAGGTTGAAAATGTCAGTGATAATGTCAATGATATGTTTCATTTGGTATAGTAACATAAGACAGATGTTTACCCAAAGGTTGCAAGTTCAAATCTCATCATGGATAATTTTAGCATTTTAGCTAATTATCAAATGTTCAACTACTTACTACTCTTTAGCTACTTCGCAACTACTAATCCTTCCCCTAGCCCAAACCTTAACCATTTTATCTAACCCTTCCCCTAACCCTAACCCTTTTAGCTAACCATAACCCTTTAAAACGTCTTAGGGAGCAGTGGGTCACAGGCGCCCCTCTGCGACAACTTCCGCAAAAATGCAGAGTGACAAATTCAAATTACAAATAATTAGTAATATAAAACATTCATGAAAATACAACTGTTGTATACTGTTCAAAAGCTTAGAATCTTGGCAATCTCACAGCGTTGTCAGATTTCAAAAAGGCTTTACGGCGAAAGCATAACATTTGATTGTCTGAGGACAGTGCCCCGCATATTTTCAGCATTAGCATAATAACATAACCAGCACAGGTGTCACAAAACCTCAGAAAAAGCGATAAAATAAATCGCTTACCTTTGAAGATCTTCTTCTGATGGCAAACCGAAGGGTCCCAGCAACACAATAAATGTTCCTTTTGTTCTAAAAAGTCTCTCTTTATATCCATAAAACTCTGTTTGTTTGGCGCATTTTGTTCAGAAATCCACCGTCCACTTGTCCAATATAGAAGCTATAGAGACCGTTAAAAATATACCTATAAACTTTTTCCAAACAACTCAAACATAAGTTCTATTCGATCCTTAGGTACACTAATATGTATATAAACTATAATATTTCACACGGATAATATCCTGGGCAATAGAAAAGGAAAAACAGAGGCGCACGCTCACGGTCCCGCGCGTAAAAGAGAGAAGTCACTTCCTCACTCCACTTGCCAAATCTTGTCTTACTCCTCGATTTTTCAAGATAAACGCATGAAACCTTGTCTAAAGACTGTTGACATCTAGTGGAAGCCATAGGCACTCCAACCTGGGAGCTGGATTCCAGTATTGTCTATACCAAGTCAATGGGAAAAGAGGCACCTCACAGAATCACATTTTTCCTGATGGATTTTCCTCTGGTTTTCTCCTGCCAAATCAGTTCTGTTATACGACTAATTATGTGCATATCCTACTTTCTGGGCCTGAGTACCAGGCATTTTACTTTGGGCACGCCAGACTCTCCAAAACTCCGAACACTGCCGCCGCTTCCTAATAGGTTTAAACCTAACTCCTAAACTTAATCCTAACCCCTAACCTCTAGTTTAGCTAATGTTAGCCAGCCATCTAACAATAGTCACCTAGCAACAATTCGTAACATATCATAAGTTTTTCATATTCGTAACATATTGTACATTTGGTAGATTAGCAACATATTGTATTTATAGCAAATTTGTAACATATTATATCATAAGAAATGGGTGATGGACATCCACTAATGAATACATACCATACAAAACGTAACACATCTTACTAAATGGAGTGTCTTGGATTTACCTACAGAATAAAAATAAATGCTCTGAGACCACAATGGTTAAGCACATTTTAACTCTTGAACTTATTTAGGCTTGCCATAACAAAGGGGTTGAATACTTATTGACTGAAGATATTTCAGCTTTTCATTTTTTATTAATTTGTTAAAATTTCTAAAAACATAATTCCACTTTGACATTATAGGGTATTGTGTATAGGCCAGTGACAAAAAAAAATCTCAATTGAATCCATTTTAAATTCAGGCTAACACAACAAAATGTGGCAAAAGTCAAGGGGTGTGACTACTTACTGAAGGCACTATAGGTATCAGAAAACGGTATCAGGATTCATTACAGTTCTTAACGAGGTGACAGAAAAAAACAGTGTCCCTATAGTGCTCTCACTTAATTTCAAAAGCTACTCTCCCCCTGAGGGTCACCAAAGAAACGGTTACAGGTAGAATGTTAGAGTTTGCATTATGGTTCACCTGGTGGAATGGCAGGTGTATAAGTGACATGCACATCCCAAGCTTGCACACCAGTGTTGGGCCAATAACAAAAATTATGAATAATTTAAGAAAACCTGCACATGGCATATTCTGCTCCCTAGTGCTAGAATGTAACAACAAAACAACAAAATACAGACATGCATTAATCTAAGGCATTCCGAAATCTGCCAGAGGAACGCATCATAACTCATCTGAATGAAAATGTGAAGGCAAATAACCTCAGATGTTAGAGAGTGCAAGCCAGTATGTTTGAGACTTATGTTTATGACTTGACCCTTAGAACAATGTGCAATGAAAAACTCCCACAACTTTGAGAAACAACTCTGGAGTAGTTATGTTGTGGTAGTTGTTTATGGCAACAGATGCCTAGGTCGTATTCATTCATTATGAATCTGCACAGGTCCTTCGCTACAGTTGGAGCTTTAATTAGCTAGCACCTGTTTTCTGTTGAATTCTTGCACCAATAAATACATTTTCAGATAGTTGGCTCCCTTGGAGAGTGAGGCCATTAATCCACAAGGACAGTTACTGCTACTCCCATTACTAGGACAGGGTGTTGAGATAGCAGAAGGGTTGCACAATTCTGGTAAATTCCCCCAAATTCCCAGGTTTTCCAGAAATGCTGTTTGGAGGCTTCCAGGTTTCCTGCTTATTTCCTTCTGTTTCCAGGAATCGTCCAACCAGAATTACTGGAATTTTGCAACCCTAGATAACAGCTGGCTTTAAATAATGCACCATATAACCTTTACCTCATACCAGAAGCCCTAATCTGATCATTTGCATACATCCACCACTATGGACGGCCAATGAATATCAACCTAACTAGGCAACATTATGACTGAGCAATGGCATCAAAATATGCCATATCTACATGCTCTACAAATGTTTGGCCTGGTTTGAATGAAAGGTGAAAACAGTTACCTATACTTCTGCATTCTATTATTACTAGATGTATATATTATAAATATAATATATATATGTATTGATAATAATTGACATAGTAATCATTTCAAGATCCTTATGTGCCTACTGTATGTATGTGTTACCGGTAAACAGCATAGCTCACGGAAAGTCAAACAGCGAGTGATAATGGTGTGGAAGTGAGTAAAACATCCAGAAGGTCAGTAAAAGGTGATAAGAAAAGGGCAGAGAGCAATCTAGTTCGAGAGAAAACAGCGCTGGAGAATGAGAAAGGGAGGATGCAGCTGGCAAGATGAGCCATGAAGTTTCCTAGAACTATACCCAGAGAATTCTCCCCAGTTAACTCGCAGGAGGAATTTCACTCTATTACCTTGTCCCAAATACCTGTAGATCAATGTACAGCAAGCATCGATTGTTTGACCAAGAAGGTGATGTGGACAGCATTACAATCCAGCAGAGGATGCAGTCAGGCAAAACTAAGAAAACTAGAAACCCTTAGCTAACCACAGCTGCATGTGAGAGGCTGAAGAGTGTAGAACTGTAAGTACTGCTTGGAGAGGTGGAGGCATTTTCTAAAATCCTGTTTAAGTTGACAGGCTAAGCCAGAGGAGCCAGCAGGCAACTCATGAAGTCACTTCAGTGTTAAGAGAGTGTTTATGGAGTCAATAGATTATTTAATTTCCAACAGTCATTTTAAAAGAAACACTGCAGCGTCTCATTCTTCAGTAATATATTTGCTCTTCCAAAAAATGGAGAACTCAATTTTAAGCTTTCAGAAAGTAACAAAAGCTTTTTTTTTTTGCAAGCATGCACAATGTCAGTGCCATTCACTTGACCATAAAATAGGGACATTGGCTTCTCCCTCCAATGCAATCTCCCACTGTATAGCTGCACCACTACAACAACTAATGCCATATGTTGAGTTGAGGATGCCAAAAATATGATATATTACTAGACCTTTTTAATTGAAATATCCATCATAACAGTAATAACTGCAAAAAGCCAGCTGTTTTCTTAAAGATGCCAAGCCGGGGAATGTATTCATATGGTTAGGTGCATTTGCTCTCCATAGAAATAGCCATGAGAAGAAGTATGATTTTAGGAAATATTGCATTTTGGAAGAATAAATTAATGAATCTCACTGTGTTCCAACTACTCTAATGTGATTATTATTATTTCACTGCTTCAGGGATAGCATATGCAAAGGTTTAGCTTAACAGCCTTCTTCAGTGTGCCTTATTCAATGTCAACAGATCCTAGACATCAAGCACTTACTATACCACCGCCTGAAAAACTATTGAGGACCTTTACTTATGAGCATGAATCATGTTATCATGATTTATTACATAAAACATTTTATTGAAGCTACACTTGACCAGTAATTCAACATTTACTTCATTTATATATAGAAATAGATAAGTCGAGTGGAGAGCATTTCAGGCTTAATTATGATATACTTTCTATTCCATATGTCCTGAAGGGCACCATAATCCCTATTTAGTGCACTACTTTTAGCCAGAGGCCTATGGGCCCTTGTCAAAGATAAATGAGGAATAGGGTGCCATTTGGGACACAAACCATGTCATGAATAACTTCTCTTTGCGGGTGAGGGATGAACAACTTAAACAATTAATCTCAGCAAACTACAGATGTGTTTATATTGCAAAGACAAGGCAGGTTTTAATTTACACCGTTATCGCCGAGCTGGTCCCAAACGACGCAGACCAGTCACTATAGTTCTATTGATGTCTATCTCTTACACAGAGGCTGAGTCCCAAATGGCCCATTGGGCTATATGGTCAAAAGTAGTGCACTATGTAGGGAATAAGGTGCCATTTCGGACTCAAACTCACACAGAGGTTTTGTTTGGTGAGAGCTTTTAATGGGGAATAATGACTGTACTATTATTTTACCAGGATCTCTCTGGCAAGCCATTGGGGAAAGGTCTAACCGCTTGACAATAGCATGAAGCCTTCATGTATTTCTGTTTTATTAACCTCTATCAATGCCCCCTGGTCTAGGATTATTTCATTAACTACTAACATTTGGCTTCATTCACTTTACACTTTAGACTTTAAATTGCTTGAATAAACACATGGATTGTTAGAAGGGGACAGTGTGTCAATTGTCCATATGCTCTAGTTGTTTGAATAGCTCTTGGTTGTTGATTAGAGTTATAGCCACCTGCTGCTTTTGAGAAACTGTAAACACATTTTGCTGTTTCTGTCTGAGAATCGGTTTCACCTTGTTTTAACATTGCACTTATAATTTGTTTGCCTAAGAACTTCAGTTAGACTCAGAAAGCTGAATATAATGACCTCTATGATATACTTCGATGGCAATAATTAAGGTATTACCTCTTTCTGCACACCTCACCTTATTACTGGGAAATAAACGCAGCCTTGTAATGCATCTCGGGGGCAAATTAAAAACTGAGTGGTGCGTTCCTTTATTTATTTATCTTGTTGTTGTTGTTTTTTACCCGCAGCTCTGTGCTTTCGCTGACTTCCAAAGAGGAGATGCAACGACTCAATCTAAGGCTAGAATAAAGGAAAAGTTTCCACTCATATTTGGCATTGTTTCCAAGAATGTTTTAAAATGTATATTTTATTTTCTATCAGTCATTCAGGTTGTATTTTTCTCTTGACATTGTGCTGTATGTAATTTTAATTCCAATCTCAAAGTTTTAATATGATTTGTAAAGAGTAGATCTTTGAATACTGATGTTACACATAATCAAGAAGACCATCATTTATTGACCGCTATGCACCTTTTGAACAAAGTTGTGTGAAACGTTCAGACATATCCAACACACGACACACATACTGCATGACGCCTCTCCTCAGGGACCCACAGCCATTCCAAGTGCTTGAACTATTCCAGAGCTAGCACATATAAATCTAAACTCATTTTGGCAGACACCCCAGAGCTCTTGCCTGATAATCACAGAATTGCAGGCATTTGACACGGATTAGCATGTCAGATGCTGTACATTCAGAGGTGGCAGCAGTTTAATTGATACGTTGGGAGATGCTCTGTTGTGATGAATGGTAATGTGACAAAAAATGTATGACGACCTCTTATGGCATACATCTCAAAATGCAGATACTGAAACCCAGGATTATACAGTGCATTCGGGAAAGTATTCAGACCCCTTGACTTTTTCCACATTTTGTTACATTGCAGCCTTACTCTAATATTGTTTAAATTGATTAGGGGAAAAAACTATCTACACACAATGCCCCATAATGACAAAGCAAAAATGAGTTTTTAGACATTTTTGCTAATTTATTAAAAATACAATTATCACAAAAACACAAATATACAAAAACTGAAATATCACATTTACATAAGTATTAAGACCCTTTACTCAGTACTTTATTGAAGCATCTTTGGCAGCAATTACAGCCTCAGGACTTCTTTGGTATGACGCTTCAAGCTTGGCACAGCTGTATTTGGGGAGTTTCTCCCATTCTTCTCTGCAGATCCTCTCAAAATCTGTCAGGTTGGATGGGACTGCACAGCTATTGGGTTCAAGTCCGGGCTCTGGCTTGGCCACTCAAGGACATTCAGAGACTCCAAGCAGGCTGTCATGTGCCTTTTACTGAGGAGTGGCTTCCTTCTGGCCACTCTACCATAAAGGCCTGATTGGTGGAGTGCTACAGAGATGGTTGTCCTCCTGGAAGGTTCTCCCATCTTCACAGAGGAACTCTGGAACTCTGTCAGAGTGACTATCGGGTTCTTGGTCTGACCAAGGCCCTTCTACCACGATTGCTCAGTTTGGCCGGGCGACCAGATCTAGGAAGAGTCTTGGTGGTTCCAAACTTCTTCCATTGTGTTCTTGGGGACCTTCAATGCTGCAGAAATGTTTTGGTGCCCTTCCCTAGATCTGTGCCAAGACAAAATCCTGTCTCGGGGCGCAACGGACAATTCCCTCGACCTCATGGCTTGGTTTTAACTCTGACATGCACTGTCAAATAAATCAAATTGTATTTGTCACATGCGCCAAATACAACAAGTTTAGACCTTACAGTGAAATGCTTACTTACAAGCCCTTAACCAACAATTCAGTTTTAAGAAAAATAAGTGTGAAGTAAAAAATAGGTAAGTAAAAAATTTAAAATAAAAGTAACAAATAATTAAACAGCAGCAGTAAAATAACAAGAACAAGGCTATATACAGAGGGTACCGGTACAGAGTCAATGTGCGGGGGCACCGGTTAGTCAAGGTAATTGAGGTAATATGCACATGTAGGTAGAGTTAAAGTGACTATGCATAGATAATAAACAGGGAGTAGCAGCAGCGTAAAAGAGGGGGTGATCAATGGAAACAGAATGCACCTGCGCTCAATTTCTGAATACTTACATAAATAAGGTATTTCTGTTTACGATTTCTAATACATTTGCAAAAAATAAATAAAATGTGTTTTCGCTTTGTCATTATGGGGTATTGTGTGTAGATTGACGAGGACATATATTTTTTTAATCCAATTTAGAATAAGGTTGTAACATAACAAAATGTGGAAAAAGTCAAAGGGTCTGACTACTTTCCGAATGCACTGTATATCCTGTCTGAGATGAGGTTGAGGGATCGTTGTGACGTGCCAGAATGTGTTTTGCATTTGCTAGAAGGTTTAACAGTTTTGACTGACTAGTGGTGAGGATGGAGTTGGAGTATGGCCTCTGGGTCTGACTATCAATCACAATATGTTGTCACTCACGTGAAAATGTAAAGTGAAGATTAAATTCAGGGCAAAGGCATGATTTGGCCCACAGAGATCTTCACAATAAACTACTGCTGATACATTTTCATTGACAACATCACCTTTTATTCCAAATTGACTTAATTCTTTCTACCTGTACTTTTCTACTCAGTCATTTGAACATTTATGCCATGTGGAGATATAATATTCATGGTCTCTTTGTAATGGACCTTCACATAGGCTTATGTCTGTTTGAAGAGAAAGCAGACCACTCTTTAAAGCAAGCAAGCTTATTTTCTTTGGTTCTAGAACGAGAGAGCAATAGGTTTCATCTACCATTTTATGAAGCGCTGCAGGATCATCTTATAAAATTAATCTATCCAACTCCAATCTGCTCATAAAATGGCCAGTGATTTATTGAAATTGCAAACCCTCTTGAAATCACTATTCCATACAATTACCAGTAAAGGTAAAGAAATGAAAAGCACACTGCACCAAAAATATGATAATCTAAAGTTTCAACACAAGTATACAACTTTCCAAGTCCATATTTATTCAAATAAAGAATATAAAACTGATACGCATATACGATGCTTCATGATTAATTTTCCACTTCACACTTTTCTTAAATGTAAAACTTAGCAAATCCTGTATTTTATCTTTGTTCGGGTCTCATAGCAAAGGGTCTGAATACTTATACTTACCTAAAGGTTGTTCAAATCATTTTGCATTTAGTTAAGCCTTAAGGATTATTGTACAGGGCATTTCCAGGATAAGAACTAATTCTCAGGTCATGAGCAGCTCAGATGTAATTTTAACATAATACATATAGTCATGGAGAATTTATATTACACATCAAGCGACGTGCGCGCGAGAGAGCTCCTCATTGGCTCACTGCTGTTCACAAACAGTAATTGGCAGGAATTGCTGAACTCCATTGTTGAAGCGGGAAATGTCCAATCAAATATTCATGATCTCACATTTCTCAAACAAATCCATACCACAGCGGGCCTCACTTAACTGTTTGTGTGTGAACCTGCCTGCATGCCTGCCTCTGTGTGTGCGGAGAGAGAGAAAGAGAGAAAGAGAGAGAGAGAGAGAGAGAGAGAGAGAGAGAGAGACTAGCACAAAAAAAAAAAGACATTGACAAATACATGCAGGCTAGCACCAAGGCTATCATTTACATATCTGTGATTTCCCTTTGTCCTACCATTCCTTTAGCATCAAATACAGCTATAGGATCTTAATTTGAGCCAGTTTGCTACATCAGGAAAATAATCCTGCATTTACAGGAAATGTGAATTATTATGTGGATTATAAATAATGGACATTTTTGTAGGGACATTTTTGTAAGCCTTTTTAAAACTCAAATACACTACACGTTTGCATTTCCAGCTTTGCAGGAAAATTCTCAGCAACCAAAGAGTGATCAAATTAAGATCCTAGATCTGTAAGCCTTCTTGATCAAGTGTGATATCTGTAGCTTCTATTTGGACCTGTTTTACCTCAGTCCTGTTTCTTTGTTGAATGTACATTATTTATCTCTGTTGGAGATACACAAATCCCAAATGTGCATAGGGTAAAGATAGAAAACTTGAGCTTGATTCTGAATACATTTGATAGTACTGTATATGTTACGTGCCTGTGTGATGGGGAATTAATATTACTAATGAATGTTACACCGTGTTGTAGTGATCTACCAACCATTTTGTACTGTAAATGAATGATTAGCAGTGAGCTGGTAGGATAAAGATAATGATTAAGGTTACTGTTGTATGTGTAATTACTAGACTTATTAAATAGTAATAATAACTTGAGGACAAAGGATTTACAGTCTACCATTAAGAAAACATGGATATGGATATCCCTCAACAAACAATTTAGCAAGCTAGCATGTACATTGGGTTATGTAAACAAACATTCAGCGCATTTATTATTCTCTGGTGTATCGGCTAATGTGTGTTTTGGGACAGATTGAAAATGGACTTTCAAACATATGCCTGGAGTCTGGAGATGAGCATGAAACAAAAACTAGTGTCAATCAATACACGTGCATTAGTCCGGGTACTGACTCAGGAAAGTAAAATAAGAAGGCCACATTTTTGATACTGTAGAGCTATAGAAAAATCAGATTTTTTGCAAACTGCACAGATCTTTAAAACCTCCTTCTATCCATTATGCAGAGCCCAGGTATGGGTATAAATTAGATGACTGTGTCTCAAATAGCTCGCTATTCCCTATATAGTACACAACTTTTGACCAGAACATTATAAGCCCTGGTCAAAAGTAGTGCACTATATATGGAATATGGTGCCGTTTGGGACGTACACAAAGTGAATCTAATGTGAAGAAGCCAAAGCTCTGGTATAGAAGACCACCATCATTCTAAGGCTATGGCATAGGCTTCCTTTTTTATTTTGAATGACTTTTGCACCTTTTTCTTTGTGTAAAGATTCTCTCAATCAGCTTCATAAGGTAGGCCGTCATTGTAAATAAAGATTTGTTCTTAACTGACTTGCCTAGTTAAATAAAGGTTAAATAAAACATTTTTAAATTAAAGCATTTGAAAACTCCAACAAAATGTGTGCTTGATCAAAAGTTGTATGGAGAAAGGAAAGAGTGCAAAGAAATATAACATGCAGTCAAGTTATTGGGATAGTGGGTATGATACAATATTGATATACAGTAGATGGTATGAAAAACTTATGAGCTCCACTTCAATACAACATCACCTGCAGTGGAGGGCAATCTACAATAGTGATATGCAACCAAATTATGGTCTGTACAAAAAAGGAAACAAACATACAGTACCAGTCAAAAGTTTGAACACACCTACTCATTCTTTATTTTATTTAACTTTTTTCTACATTACAGGATAATCGTGAAGACATCAAAACTATGAAATAACACATATGGAATCATGTAGTAACCAAAAAAGTAGCCATCCTTTGCCTTGATGACAGCTTTGCACACTCTTGGCATTCTCTCAACCAGCTTCACCTGGAATGCTTGAAGGAGTTCCCACATATTATGAGCACTTGTTGGCTGCTTTTCCTTCACTCTGTGGTCCAACTCATCCCAAACCATCTCAATTGGGTTGAGGTCGGGTGATTGCGGAGGCCAGGTCATCTGATGCAGCACTCCATCCATCACTCTCCTTCTTGGTCAAATAGCCCTTACACCGCCTGGAGGTGTGTTGGGTCATTGTCCTGTTGAAAAACAAATTATAGTCCCACTAAGCACAAACCAGATGGGATGGTGTATCGCTACAGAATGCTGTGGTAGCCATGCTGCTTAAGTGTGCCTTGAATTCAAAATTAATCACTGACAGTGTCACCAACAAAGCACCCCCACACTGGTTGAGAGAATGCCAAGAGTGTGCAAAGCTGTCATTGAGGCAAAGGGTGGCTACTATACATGATTCCATATGTGTTATTTCATCGTTTTGATGTCTTCACTATTATTCTACAATGTAGAAAATAGTAAAAATTTTGAAAAACCCTTGAATGAGTAGGCGTGTCCAAACTTTTGACTGGTACTGTAAATGTTCCATTCCTCTTTTTAATCAAGGTAGATTTTGTGACAAGTGTACACAAGTCCCCCCACAAGTATATTGCAACAGAACTGAATGGAGCAAGCTGTTCTGCCCCATGAAGTTTAGAGGCACATTACCTAGGCACTGAGATACAGGGAAACAGCTGTTGCAGCAATCCCTAGTAGAGCTACAGAGCAGGAGCAGACTTCTTCAGAAAGTGCCCATGTGGCCCCTGTGACATCATGCAAATCCAGATAGATGCCAACGACTTTATAGGGGAAAATGAATGTGAATTCACTACATTTGGAGGAGACTGATGGAAAGGACCATGTGGCACCATATGCTAGTCGAGTACCAAGCCAAATATATGAATCAGAAATGTTAACACAGTAATACTTGCTAGGACGAGTTTTATTAAAGGTGTACAAAGCACTTTAGATAGACATCGTTAAATGCTCATAGATTTAAAAAACTAAAAAAATTTTTTTATTAACATTATAATCTGACTGAAATGGGGTTTTCCACCAGAACTGTCACTATAAACAAAATGTATCAACACCATCATTTAATTCTTCAGGCTTCATCAAACTATTCTATGCTCTTATTCATCTGGGGAACACAATGTACAATCCTGCAGTTCTAACGTTGACAAATCATCTTTCCACTGGGCACACACTGGTTGAATGAACTTTGTTCCATGCCATTTCAACGAAATTACGTTGAACCAACGTGGAATAGACATTGAATTGGCGTCTGTGCCCAGTGGGTACACCTTTTTTTTTTTACAAATCAGTCTACAAACGTAATATTACAGTGTATCCAAATGGCATTTTGTCAAACTCTGCAAAATTCCCAGCAACACATAATCAACAATACAATCCTTGGTTGTATAACCTCACTGATGAAAACAAGCCTTATCCAAAACAACCCTAAAGTATACTGGGTGTGTATATAATTTAGGGCTGACCCCAATTAGTTGACTGGTCGGTTGTTTGGTCGTTAGGCTGTTGGTCGACAGAGGTTGTTTTAGTCGAGCAGTAACAAGTTATATATATATTTAAAATGTGCTACTGCTCGACAAAAACAATCTATATATTTATATTTGCACACATCTCAGTGAACTAATATATTGCGTAGGCCTAGACTAAAATCCAATGTATGCTTGAGTCGAAAATGTAGTCGGAGGCGCCATATGAAGTCTGTGACATGGCATGCAGAGGCCAAATCTAGTTCTGTACAGCATCGCTGTGCTCCTCCTAAATGTTGTAACAATGCGGAGGGCTCTGTATAGCTTCGCATTGACATGATTGGTTGACAGTACTGTAGTACAGTAATAAGGGCAGTAAATCCTGTATAAACAAAAACAACTCACTTCATTCACAATAGCGCTGCACTGCTCCGCGAAGCGCAGGAAGTATGAACGCCCTAGCTCCTGCTGAAACCATTCTTTCCCTGATTTATGCTGAGGCCATATCACCATAAATGCTGCATGGCCAATGCAGACGTCGGATTGACCATGCGCCCAGATGCAAAATGCACTTCTCTCTCCAGAATGTATCTCCCGCCAATTTGTGCACATTCACTGTTTCATAACTTCATTGTGTAAATTGTTTGCGTATATCAATTCCCCATTACATATATCACCACTAGTACATTTACCATTAATTCCTATAATTTTAAATCTACAATGTTTGTTACTTTGGTTACGGTCATTTCTTTTAATGCATTAAATATTATTATTTCAGTCTTCCTGTTCTCATTGTCGGAGTGGACACATTGTTTGCAGAGCGCACAACCTATGCTACAATTGTGAGAAACAAGTTTTGGTTCATTTAATTCCATTTACTAGTTCTGTCAATTTAGTCATTGTCTTTTGTTTGGAGCGCTCCTGTCAATGTTGAGTAAGGACGCACACACATAGAAGTAGGCCTATAGGCTAACTGGCCTGCGTGCAAATGTAGGCATATAAATGTGCCCATTTGGGGATCTGATAGTTTTTCTGATTGGCATAACGCACCACCTGTAGAGCTTCTCAAAGTAATGTTTTCTTCACCTTAAACAGCAAGCTAACGAAGTCTGTATTTACATCCATTGAGAATTACAATAGTTCCTCAATGTATTTGAAAAATCTTTCCAGCTCTCTCCCTTTCGATAACCACTCAGCGTGAAAGGGAAATATTTAATGCTTCTTATCAATGCTTTACTTGGATTGAAACAGGTTCTGGGACTCATTTTGGGTGCTGGTAATGTTTATATTTAGGTGCAGGAGCTCCACAATACTTTTGAGCTAATATTCTATAAAATGAACAGGAACTCAAGCAGTAGAACATCTGAGGTGCTGGTACTCAGCTCCAGCGAGCTCCTGCCCATGTCAAGCACTGCTTCTTATCCCTTGCGCAAATAGCCTACAGCTGTGTTTTTATACAATGTTGCAAGTTTGCTAGCACAAGTTGCGGGCTGGGCCCAACGATTAAAACCTTCCCCAACCAGAAACCGTGGATTGATGGCAGCATTCGCGCAAAATTGAAAGTGCGAACCAGTGCTTTTAACCAGGGTAAGGCGACCGGAAACATGACTGAATACAAACACTGTGGCTATTCCCTCCGCAAGGCAATCAAACAAGATAAGATAAGTATAGAGACAAAGTAGAGTCACAATTCAACGGCTCAGACACAAGAGGAATGTGGTAGGGTCTACAGTCAATCACGGACTACAAAAAGAAAACCAGCCCGTCGCGGACCACGATGTCCTGCTCCCAGACAAACTAAACAACTTCTTTGCTCGCTTTGAGGACAATACAGTGCCACCGACACGGCCCGCTACCAAAACCTGCGGGCTCACCTTCACCGCAGCCAACGTGAGTAAAACATTTAAATGTGTTAACCCTGCAAGGCTGCTGGCCCAGATGGCATCCCTGGCCGTGTCCTCAGAGCATGCTCAGACCAGCTGGCTGGTGTGTTTAGGACATATTCAATCAATCCTTATCCCAGTCTGCTGTTCCCACAAGCTTCAAGAGGGCCAAAATTGTTCCTGTTCCCAAGAAAGCTAAGGTAACTGAGCTAAATGACTAACGCCCCATAGCACTCACTTCCGTCATCATGAAGTGCTTTGAGAGACTAGTCAAGGATCATATCACCTCCATCCTACCAGACACCTTAGACCCACTCCAATTTGTTTACCGTCCCAATAGGTCCACAGACGACGCAATCACAATCACACTGCATACTACCCTAACCCATCTGGACAAGAGGAATACCTATGTAAGAATGCTGTAACATCATAGTACCCTCCAAGCTCGTCATTAAGCCCGAGACCCTGGGTCTCGACCCAGCCCTGTGCAACTGGGTCCTGGACGGGCCGGCCCCAGGTGGTGAGGGTAGGAATCAACAACTCCACTCCGCTGATCCTCAACACTGGGGGCCCACAAGGGTGTGTTCTCAGCCCTCTCCTGTACTCCCTGTTCACCCATGACTGCGTGGCCAAGCATGCCTCCAACTCAATCATCAAGTTTGCTGATGACACTACAGTGGTAGGCTTGATTACCAACAACAACGAGACAGCCTACAGGGAGGAGGTAAGGGCCCTCGGAGTGTGGTGTCAGGAAAATAACCTCTCACTCAACGTCAACAAAACTAAGGAGATGATCGTGGACTTCAGGAAACAGCAGAGGGAGCACCCCCTTCTCCACATTGACGGGACAGTAGTGGAGAAGGTGGAAAGTTTTAAGTTCCTCGGCGTACACATCACGGCCAAACTGAAATGGTCCACCCACACAGACAGTGTGGTGAAGAAGGCGCAACAGCGCCTTTTCAACCTCAGGAGGCTGAAGAAATGTGGCTTGTCACCAAAAACACTCACAAACTTCTACAGATGCACAATCGAGAGCATCCTGTCGGGCTGTATCACCGCCTGGTACGGGAACTGCTCCGCCCACAACCGTAAGGCTCTCCAGAGGGTAGTGAGGACTGCACAACGCATCACCGGCGGTAAACTACCTGCCCTCCAGGACACCTACACCACCCAATGTCACAGGAAGGCCAAAAAGATCATCAAGGACAACAACCACCCGAGCCACTGCCTGTTCACCCCACTATCATCCAGAAGGCGAGATCAGTACAGGTGCATCAAAGCTGGGACCGAGAGACTGAAAAACAGCTTCTATCTCAAGGCCATCAGACTGTTAAACAGCCACCACTAACATTGAGGGGCTGCTGCCAACATACTGACTTAAATCTCTAGCCACCAATAATAGGAATTGGTTGTAACAAATGCATCACTAGCCACTTTAAACAATTAAAAATTGGATGAAATAAATGTATCACTAGCCACTTTAAATGATGCCATTTATATAATGTTTACATATCCTACATTACTCATCTCATATGTATATACTGTACTCTATACCATCTACTGCATCTTGCCTATGCCAGTCAGCCATCGCTCATCCATATATTTATATGTACACACTCATATTCATTCCTTTACTCTTGTGTGTATAAGGTAGTTGTTGTGAATTTGTTAGATACTACTGCATGGTCGGAACTAGAAGCACAAGCATTTCGCTACACTCGCATTAACATCTGCTAACCATGTGCATGTGACAAATAAAATTCGATTTTAATTTGAGTTGATTTGATGTTAAATAGTTGATATAATGTTTCAAGTTCGTTGCAGACAGGCCATGTAAAGCCAATGTGATGTATATGATATTTATTTTTATCAGGATATTTTCTACCTGCAGGCTGCAAGGTTTTTATTTGTTGGCTTTATGTAGGCTATTTGTACATAGTTGGCAATGGAAGTTAATTTGGGGGTTTGTATAATTTAGATTTTGATAGAATTTTGATTAAGCACATGACAATGATTTTGAGATTTGAAGATGTTTGTATAAAATTAATTAAACTGTTTCACGAAAATGTGCATATGAAAACCATAACTGGCAACCAGATCAGTAGAAATGGTCAGATACATTTGCATCATACATGAGAAAGGCTGCCGACTCCTCGGACAGCCTATTACCGAAAACTTCAGGAGAGTAATGGCAGAATCTGCAAAAGCCAGCAGGAGCGAGAGGATAATAGTTGGGTCAGGTTAAGGTTTTTTTCTTCTGGTTATCTCTGGCTCCCTCTTGAGGCATCAAACCCTAAGCTTAAAGCATCAGACACACTCAATGCATACCGTTGATTTATTAAAAGACGTAGGGTGTGCCTATATATGGAAAAATACACGTTTATACGGTTAGGCCTGTCGTTACCATTTCTATATTTTTCCTGTTTCTTAATTGTTTGAAACCTGGACATTTCACTTAATATTATGAGGCATGTCTTACCTTGCTTCAAAATAGCCTAGGGCAAAAAAGGCTAAGCATTTGAAAACTATTTTATTGCAATTTCAAACGGAATAGTATTGCCATTTTGCAAATGTTTCTGTCGCTACTTGCATCACTGAATCAGGGATTTGGAAACACATGAGTTATCAATTTGTTATTTAGAATTATATTAGGGCTGTCCCCAACTAAACAAC
Source organism: Brachymystax lenok tsinlingensis (assembly GCA_030435695.1). NCBI lineage: Eukaryota > Metazoa > Chordata > Actinopteri > Salmoniformes > Salmonidae > Brachymystax > Brachymystax lenok. The sequence continues at coordinate 17,595,237 of CM059807.1, read as the reverse complement.
TTGTGGTAGACCGAAAGTCGTTATAAACGTGACATTTATAAACGTGTATTTTTCCATATATAGGCACACCCTACGTCTTTTAATAAATCAACGGTATGCATTGAGTGTGTCTGATGCTTTAAGCTTAGGGTTTGATGCCTCAAGAGGGAGCCAGAGATAACCAGAAGAAAAAAACCTTAACCTGACCCAACTATTATCCTCTCGCTCCTGCTGGCTTTTGCAGATTCTGCCATTACTCTCCTGAAGTTTTCGGTAATAGGCTGCCCAAGGAGTCGGCATGCCTGGTCAGGACCCGGAGGAGGCGATTGGGAAAGCTGCCATTACCGTCAATACTACTCTCCAACGTGCAATCATTGGACAATAAATTAGATGAGGTACGATCACGAATATCCTACCAACGGGACATTAAAAACTGCAACATCCTATGTTTCACGGAATCGTGGCTGAATGACGACATGGATATTCAGCTAGCGGATATACGCTGCACCGGCAAGATAGAACAGCACACTCCGGTAAGACGAGGGGGGGCGGTCTGTGCATATTTGTAAACAACAGCTGGTGCACGAAATCTAAGAAAGTCTCTAGATTTTGCTCGCCTGAAGTAGAGTATATTGTGATAGATTGCAGGCCACACTACTTGCCTAGAGAGTTTTCAGCTATACTTTTCGTGGCTGTTTATTTACCACCACAGACAGATGCTGGCACTAAGACCGCACTCAGTCAGCTGTATAAGGAAATATGCAAACAGGAAACCACTCACCCAGAGGCGGCGCTCCTAGTGGCCGGAGACTTTAATGCAGGGAAACTTAAATCCGTTCTACCAAATCTCCATCAACATGTTAAATGTGCAACCAGAGGAAAAAACAATTCTAGATCACCTGTACTCTACACACAGAGACGCGTACAACCTTCTCCCTCGCCCTCCATTTGGTAAATCCGACCATAATTCTATCCTCCTGATTCCTGCTTAAAAGCAAAAATTAAAGCAGGAAGCACCAGTGACTTGGTCTATAAAAAAAGTGGTCAGATGAAGCAGACGCTAAACTACAGGACTGTTTTGCTATCACAGACTGGAACATGTTCCGGGATTCCTCCGATGGCATTGAGGCGTACAACACATCAGTTTAATAATTCAACTTTGGGATTTTGAATTTGTCGCCTTGCATTTTACCGGGTAGTGTCGGGAGTGGGGCACTAGTAGATGGAAAGGCTTTCCCAAAAACCTTCTAAGTTAAATGTTAACTAGCTACAAACTATTCTATGCCTACCTGGGAGAATGATATCATGATTATTTGCATCAATCAAGTGGCCATTTGTTTTGCTAACTCCAGCTCATGTGCTACAGAAACACTGCTAACCAAGCAACAGTGCTAACCAAACAACAGTGCGGGGCCTGCACACTTGAATTAAAGCCTAACTACACTTAAAATTCTAAACTTCTTAGATTTTTCCCAGACCTCAAAAGTGGTCTCTTGATGTGGTTAAATGGCATTGTTATGGACTTAGAACATCCAATGTTGTTGTTTTTCTATTAACAAAGTGTGATATTGAGAGCGAAAACCTGAAAATAATTGAAAACCTGTGAATTTCTGACAGACTCATTTATCTGTTTAATAGGCTGACTATTAGCCTGCTTGCACAGTACAGCTTGGGCGGGCATGGCTATGAAAAACCAATATGGGATTTATCATTTTAGATTATTCAGAGTGTATGTCACTGTTTCTCAGAATCTTTCACACAGGGCGCTTTTCAGGAAATTATTGGCAACATTTGAGTATACCCACTTCCCCAGGCACCACTACACCACTTGGGAGGTGTGATGTTTACAGAAGACAATCTGGGGGAGGAGTGATGTTTACAGAAGACAATCTGTTTGGTGAGTACTTCAGAATCAATTTCAAGCAAAAAGGGTCAAAGCAGCAACGCCCTGTGATTCAACAATGTAGGGTAGCACACTGCTCTGCTCTAAATAGGGAGGCTGTATGCTGCATGCAATTACCCAGTATAAAGCACTCATGACTCCCTCCTAATTATAAACCCCAATGAATAATCACAGCCATTGCAATTAATTGTGCAACTCTTCAGCTAAAAACTGTTGAGAGCTGCAGCACATAGCAAATCAAAAAAATGTAATCAAAGTTTATTTGTCACGTGCACCGAATATAACAGGTGTAGACCTTTGTCCTAGACTTGGCACTCCGGTACCGCTTGCCATGCGGTAGTAGAACGAACAGTCTATGACTGGGTTGGCTGGGGTCTTTTACAATTTTTAGGGCCTTCCTCTGACACCGCCTGGTGTAGAGGTCCAGGATGACAGGCAGCTTAGCCCCAGTGATGTACTGGGCCGGACGCACTACCCTCTGTAGTGCCTTGCGGTCAGAGGCGGAGCAATTGCAGTACCAGGCAGTGATGCAACCAGTCAGGATGCTCTCGATGTTGCAGCTGTAGAGACTTCTCAGGACCCATGCCAAATCTTTTTAGTCTCCTGAGGTGGAATAGGCTTGTCGTGCCCTCTTCACGACTGTCTTGGTGTGTTTGGACCATTCTAGCTTGTTGTTGATGTGGACACCAAGGAACTTGAAGCTCTCAACCTGCTCCACTACTTCCCCGTCGATGAGAATGGGGGCGTGCTCGGTCCTCCTTTTTCTGTAGTCCACAATCATCTCCTTAGTCTTGGTTATGTTGAGGGAGAGGTTGTTGTCCTGGCACCACAAGGCCAGGTCTCTGACCTCCTCCCTGTAGGCTGGTCTCGTCATTGTCGGTGATCAGGCCTACCACTGTTGTGTCGTCTGCAAACTTAATGATGGTGTTGGAGTCGTGCCTGGACATGCAGTCGTGGGTGAACAGGGAGTACAAGAGGGGACTGAGCACGAACCCCTGGGGAGCTCCAGTGTTGAGGATCAGCGTGGCAGATGTGTTGCTACCTACCCTTACCACCTGGGGGCAGTCCAGGATCCAGTTGCAGAGGGAGGTGTTTAGTCCCAGGATCCTTAGCTTAGTGATGAGCTTTGAGGGTACTATGGTGTTGAACGCTGAGCTGTAGTCAATGAATATCATTCTCACATAAGTGTTCCTTTTGTCCAGGTGGGAAAGGGCAGTGTGGAGTGCAATAGAGATTGCATTGTCTGTTGATCTGTTTGGGCGGTATGCAAATTGGAGGGTGTCTAGGGTTTCTGGGATAATGTTGTTGATGTGAGCCATTACCAACCTTTCAAAGCACTTCATGGCTACGGACATGAGTGCTACGGGTCTGTAGTCGTTTAGGCAGGTTGCCTTTGTGTACTTGGGCACAGGGACTATGCTGGTCTGCTTGAAGCATGTTAGTATTACAGACTCAATCAGGGACATGTTGAAAATGTCAGTGAAGACACCTGCCAGTTGGTCAGCACATGCCCGGAGCACACGTCCTGGTAATCCGTCTGGCCCCACAGCCTTGTGTATGTTGACTTGTTTAACTACTTAGGGAGTGGTGGGGCGCTAGCACTACCCGGTGAAATGCAAGGCGACAAATTCAAAATCCAAAAGTTGAATTATTAAACTGATGTGGTATACTCCTCAATGCCATTGGAGGAATCCCGGAACATGTTCCAGTCTGTGATAGAAAAACAGTCCTGTAGTTTAGCGTCTGCTTCATCTGACCACTTTTTTATAGACCGAGTCACTGGTGCTTCCTGCTTTAATTTTTGCTTGTAAGCAGGAATCAGGAGGATAGAATTATGGTTGGATTTACCAAATGGAGGGAGAGGGTTGTACGCGTCTCTGTGTGTAGAGTACAGGTGATCTAGAATTGTTTTTCCTCTGGTTGCACATTTAACATGTTGATGGAGATTTGGTAGAACGGATTTAAGTTTCCCTGCATTAAAGTCTCCGGCCAATAGGAGCGCCGCCTCTTTGTGAGTGGTTTCCTGTTTGCTTATTTCCTTATACAGCTGACTGAGTGCGGTCTTAGTGCCAGCATCTGTCTGTGGTGGTAAATAAACAGCCACGAAAAGTATAGCTGAAAACTCTCTAGGCAAGTAGTGTGGCCTGCAATTTATCACTATACTCTACTTCAGGCGAGCAAAATCTAGAGACTTTCTTAGATTTCGTGCACCAGCTGTTGTTTACAAATATGCACAGACCGCCCCCCCTCGTCTTACCGGAATGTGCTGTTCTATCTTGCCGGTGCAGCGTATATCCCGCTAGCTGAATATCCATGTCGTCATTCAGCCACGATTCCGTGAAACATAGGATGTTGCAGTTTTAAATGTCCCGTTGGTAGGATATTCGTGATCGTACCTTGTCTAATTTATTGTCCAATGATTGCACGTTGGAGAGTAGTATTGACGGTAATGGCAGCTTTCCCAATCGCCTCCTCCGGGTCCTGACCAGGCATCCGGCTCTTTTGTCCCTGTACTTGCGTCGCTTCTTCTTGCGAATAACTGGGATGTCGGCCCAGCCGGGTGTTTTGAGAATATCATGTGCGTCTAGCTTGTTGTTGAAAAAATCTTCTTCTAATCCGAGGTGAGTGATCGCTGTCCTGATATCCAGAAGCTCTTTTCTGCCATAAGATACGGTTGCAGAAACATTATGTACAAAATAAGTTACAAATAATGCAAAAAAACCCACATAATAGCACAATTGGTTAGGCGCCCGTAAAACGGCTGCCATTTCTTCCGGCGCCATTTCAGAATAGTTAGAATGGCAAGTCCCTCTCTGTCTAATTCACCACTGTTCATTATATGTTGCTGGATTTGAAATTCAGTGGATGCTCCTCAGGAGGAAATTTAGGACCATCCTCTTCAGTGAATTTCATAAAATTAAAAATAGTAAAACATTTAAAACGTTATCCTTCTTATATAAAACTACACTAAATATTTTAATGTCACCAATTAATTGATTAAAACACACTGTTTTGCAATGAAGGTCTACAGTAGCATCAACAGCACTCTGCAGGGTAGCCGGAAGACAGCTATTTTCCGTCCTCCTCTGGGTACATTGACTTCAATACAAAACCTAGGAGGCTCATGGTTCTCACCCACTTCCATAGACTCACACAGTAATTATGACAACTTCCGGAGGACGACCTCCAACCTAGAAGGGTTCTTGCAGCATAAACTGACATGTTGTCGACCCCAATTGTTTTTTTTTTTCAGAAAATGAATTTAGTGCTGAAAGCATGGGTAAGCTAGCTAGCACTGCAGTGCATACAATGTGGTGAGTAGTAGACTCAAAGAGAGAAAGACAATAGTTGTACAGTTTGTTTTGAACAAATACTGTCTACCTAAATGATGGCAAGCACAATAATTATGAAGCAGTAATTATGACAACTTCCGGAGGACGTCCTCCAACCTATCAGAGCTCTTGCAGCATGAACTGACATGTTGTCCACCCAATCAAAGGATCAGAGAATGAATCTAGTACTGAAAGCATAAGCTACAGCTAGCTAGCACTGTAGTGCAGGTATTCCCAAACTGGGGTACGCCAAATAAAAATTTGATTCAAATTTAAATATATATATACACAGTTGAAGTCGGAAGTTTACATACACTTAGGAAGTAATTAAAACTCGTTTTTCAATAACTACACAAATTTCTTGTTAGCAAACTATAGTTTTGGCAAGTCGGTTAGGACATCTACTTTGTGCATGACACAAGTAATTCTTCCAACAATTGTTCACAGACAGATTATTTCACTTAAATTTCAATTTGTCACAATTACAGTGGGTCAGAAGTTTACATACACTAAGTTGACTGTGCCTTTAAACAGCTTGGAAAATTCCAGAAAATTATGTCATGGCTTTAGAAGCTTCTGATAGGCTAATTGACATCATTTGAGTCAATTGGAGGTTTCCCTGTGGATGTATTTCAAGGCCTACCTTCAAACTCAGTGCCTCGATTGACATCATGGGAAAATCAAAAGAAATCAGCCAAGACTTCAGAAAAGAAATGGTAGACCTCCAATAGTCTGGTTCATCCTTGGGAGCAATTTACAAACGCCTGAAGGTACCAAGTTCATCTGTACAAACAACCGTACGCAAGTATTAACAGCATGGGACCATGCAGCCATCATACCACTCAGGAAGGAGACGCGTTCTGTCTCCTAGAGATGAACGTACTTTGGTGCGAAAAGTGAAAATCAATCCCAGAACAACAGCAAAGGACCTTGTGAAGATGCTGGAGGAAACAGGTTCAAAAGTATCTATATCCACAGTAAAACGAGTCCTATATTGACATAACCTGAAACCGCTCAGCAAGGAAGAAGCCACTGCTCCAAAACCACCATAAAAAAGCCAGACTACGGTTTGCAACTGCACATGGGGACAAATATCGTACGTCCTCTGGTCTGATGAAACAAAAATAGAACTGTTTAGCCATAATAACCATTTATGTTTGGAGGAAAAAGGGGGAGGCTTGCAAGCCGATTAACACCATCCCAACCATGAAGAACAAGGGGGGGAGGGGCAGCATCATGTTGTGGGGTGCTTTGCTGCAGGATGGACTAGTGCACTTCACAAAATAGATGGCATCATGAGGAAGGACAATTATGTGGATATATTGAAGCAACGTCTCAAGACATCAGTCAGGAAGTTAAAGCTTGGTCGCAAATGGGTCTTCCAAATGGACAATGACCCCAAGCATACTTCCAAAGTTGTGGCAAAATGGCTTAAGGACAACAAAGTCAAGGTATTGGAGTGGCCATCACAAAGCCCTGACCTCAATCCCATAGAACATTTGTGGGCAGAACTGAAAAAGTGTGTGCGAGCAAGGAGGCAAACCTGACTCAGTTACACCAGCTCTGTCAGGAGGAATGGGCCAAAATTCACCCAACTTATTGTGGGAAGCTTGTGGAAGGCTACCCAAAACGTTTGACCCAAGTTAAACAATTTAAAGGCAATACACTCAATTAGTATTTGGTAGCATGTAAACTTCTGACCCACTGAGAATGTGATGAAAGAAATAAAAGCTGAAAGAAATAATTCTCTCTACTATTATTCCGACATTTCACATTCTTAAAATAAAGTGGTAATCCTAACTGACCTAAGACAGGGAATTTTACTACGATTAAATGTCAGAAATGGTGAAAAACTGAGTTTAAAAATATTTTGCTAAAGTGTATGTAAACTTCCGACTTCAACTGTATATAAAAACTGCTCAAAAAAATAAAGGGAACACTAAAATAACACATCATAGATCTGAATGAATGAAATAATCTTATTAAATACTTTTTTCTTTACATAGTTGAATGTGCTGACAACAAAATCACACAAAAATTATCAATGGAAATCAAATTTATCAACCCATAGAGGTCTGGATTTGGAGTCACACTCAAAATTAAAGTGGAAAACCACACTACAGACTGATCCAACTTTGATGTAATGTCCTTAACACAAGTCAAAATGAGGCTCAGTAGTGTGTGTGGCCTCCATGTGCCTGAATGACCTCCCTACAACGCCTGGGCATGCTCCTGATGAGGTGGCGGATGGTCTCCTGAGGGATCTCCTCCCAGACCTGGACTAAAGCATCCGCCAACTCCTGGACAGTCTGTGGTGCAACGTGGCGTTGGTGGATGGAGCGAGACATGATGTCCCAGATGTGCTCAATTGGATTCAGGTCAGGGAACGGGTGGGCCAGTCCTTAGCATCAATGCCTTCCTCTTGCAGGAACTGCTGACACACTCCAGCCACATGAGGTCTAGCATTGTCTTGCATTAGGAGGAACCCAGGGCCAACCGCACCAGCATATGGTCTCACAAGGGGTCTGAGGATCTCATCTCGGTACCTAATGGCAGTCAGGCTACCTCTGGCGAGCACATGGAGGAAATGCCACCCCCAAAGAAATGCCACCCCACACCATGACTGACCCACCGCCAAACCGGTCATGCTGGAGGATGTTGCAGGCAGCAGAACGTTCTCCACGGCGTCTCCAGACTCTGTCACGTCTGTCACGTGCTCAGTGTGAACCTGGTTTCATCTGTGAAGAGCACAGGGCGCCAGTGGCGAATTTGCCAATCTTGGTGTTCTCTGGCAAATGCCAAACGTCCTGCACGGTGTTGGGCTGTAAGCACAACCCCCACCTGTGGACGTTGGGCCCTCATGGAGTCTGTTTCTGACCGTTTGAGCAGACACATGCACATTTGTGGCCTGCTGGAGGTCATTTTGCAGGGCTCTGGCAGTGCTCCTCCTTGCACAAAGGCGGAGGTAGTGGTCCTGCTGCTGGGTTGTTGCCCTCCTATGGCCTCCTCCACGTCTCCTGATGTACTGGCCTGTCTCCTGGTAGCGCCTCCATGCTCTGGACACTACGCTGACAGACACAGCAAACCTTCTTGCCACAGCTCGCATTGATGTGCCATCCTGGATGAGCTGCACTACCTGAGCCACTTGTGTGGGTTGTAGACTCCGTCTCATGCTACCACTAGAGTGAAAGCACCGCCAGCATTCATAAGTGACCAAAACATCAGCCAGGAAGCATAGGAACTGAGAAGTGGTCTGTGGTCACCACCTTCAGAACCACTCCTTTATTGGGGGTGTCTTGCTAATTGCCTATAATTTCCACCTGTTGCCTATTCCATTTGCACAACAGCATGTGAAATTTATTGTCAATCAGTGTTGCTTCCTAAGTGGACAGTTTGATTTCACAGAAGTGTGATTGACTTGGAGTTACATTGTGTTGTTTAAGTGTTCCCTTTATTTTTTTGAGCAGTGTATATTATTTTATTACTTTTTATTCACATTTTCAAATTTTCCATTTCCAACGGGGCTATACATTTAGGTGAGGTTTTTTTAACGCCTGAGTAGCCTCGTTTCACTGCCAAAAATAAAATGAAACCATATAGTGTTCAGCCAAATAACAACACAATGTAAAATACAGGTAACATCCAATCACATTAACCATTACTCTCTCACGGGAATCCCACTAAAGGTCCGTATGTAGCCAAACGTAGCTGCTGCTCATTCCGTTTCCTCAACAACTGATTAATGGTTAAAAAGTAAGGCCCGGGTCCATAGAGACACATACCAGCTCTACTGGTAGTACTGCTACTACCAGCAGTACTACACCTGCACCTGTCGACAACAAGATGTTCTGCTTCCACGAGCTCATCGAATGCTTGCATCAGTAATTCTACATTTGTTGTTAGCCCAGCTAGCATGGACACTGACAGTTGTGAATCTGATGCAGCCGAAGAGCTACTGCCCCCTTACCCGGGAAAGCACCGAACAACAGACAGGGACGTTCAGCCATCAAAGAGGCGTAAATATGATGAGAACTACATTGATTTGGGGTTCACTTATATTGGGAGTAGTGCCTTTCCTCAGCCGCAGTGTGTTATATGTGCAAAAGCACTATCTCACAGCTTGATGAAACCTTCACTCTTGCACAGACATTGAGAAACAAAACATGCCAATTTGAAAAATTTGCCACAGGAGTTTTTTGAGCAAGAATTAAGATGACTTTCGAGTAGTAAGATGTATAAAAGCAACAGATACCATTAATAAGACGGGGCTAGAAGCGTCTTATATGGTGAGCTACCGATAGGTAAGCCCCATACCATTGTGGAGGACTTAATTCTTTCTGCTGCCGCGGATATGGCTGGGACAATAATTGGGGAAAAGGCCAAAAAAACTATACAGACAAGGTCATCATCAAACAACACTGTTCACGACACATCAGTGGCATGGCAGGAGATGTTATAAAACAATTACTGCTTCGCATACAAGCCATTGAATTCTATGCGTTACAGCTGGATGAGTCGTGGCGGGCCTTGCACATGTCCGTTTATGGGGGGTCAATTAAGGAAGACATCCTCTTCTGCAAATCACTGGAAACCAGGACAACAGGAGAGGATATTTGTAAAGTACTGGACAGCTTTGTGACATCAAATGGACTTTGGTGGTCAAGATGTGTTGGTATCTGTACTGATGGTGCAAAAGCCATGACAAGGAGACATAGTGGAGTGGTAACGCACGTGCAAGCAGTTGCTCCCAACGCTACTTGGTTACACTGCAGCATCCACCGAGAGGCTCTTGCTGCCAAGGGAATGACTGACAGCTTGAAAGACATTTTGGACACTACAGTGAAAATGGTTAACTTTGTTAAAGCAAGGCCCCTGAACTCTTGTGTGTTTTCTGCATTATGCAATGATATGGGCAAAAACCACCAGAAGAAAAACACCAAAAGAAAGATGCCCAGGGTCCCTGCACATCTGCGTGAACGTGTCTTAGGCATGCTGCAAGGAGGCATGAGGACTGCAGATGTGGCCAGGGCAATACATTGCAATGTCCGTACTGGGAGATGCCTAAGACAGCGCTACAGGGAAACAGGACGGACAGCTGATCGTCCTCGCAGTGGCAGCCCACGTGTAACAACACCTGCACAGGATCGGTACATCCGAACATCACACCTGCGGGACAGGTACAGGATGGCAACAACAACTGCCCGAGTTACACCAGGAACGCACAATCCCTCCATCAGTGCTCAGATTCTCAACCTATTGCGGACAGAGGTTGGACTGAGGGCTTGTAGGCCTGTTGTAAGGCAGGTCCTCACCAGACATCACCGGCAACAACGTCGCCTATGGGCACAAACCCACTGTCGCTGGACCAGACAGGACTGGCAAAAAGTGCTCTTCACTGACGAGTCGCGGTTTTGTCTCATCAGGGGTGATGGTCGGATTCACGTTTATCGTCGAAGGAATGAGCACCAAGGCCTGGAGGTGGAGGGTCCGTCATGGTCTGGGGCGGTGTGTCACAGCATCATCGGACTGAGCTTGTTGACATTGCAGGCAATCTCAACACTGTGCGTTACAGGGAAGACATCCTCCTCCCTCATGTGGTACCCTTCCTGCAGGCTCATCCTGACATTACCCTCCAGCAGGACAATGCCACCAGCCATACTGCTCGTTCTGTGTGTGATTTCCTGCAAGACAGGAATGTCAGTGTTCTGCCATGGCCAGCGAAGAGCCCGGATCTCAATCCCAATGAGCACATCTGGACCTGTTGGATCGGAGGATGAGGGCTAGGGCCATTCCCCCCCAGAAATGTCTGGGAACTTGCAGGTGCCTTAGTGGAAGAGTGGGGTAACATCTCACAGCAATACCTGGCAAATCTGGTGCAGTCCATGAGGAGGATGCAATGCAGTACATAATGCAGCTGGTGGCCACACCAGATACTGACTGTTACTTTTTTGACCCCCCCACCCCCCCTTTGATCAGGGACACATTATTCAATTTCTGTTAGTCACATGTCTGTTGGACTTGTTCAGTTTATGTCTCAGTTGTTGAATCTTGTTATGTTCATACAAATATTTACACATGTTAAGTTTGCTGAAAATAAACGCAGTTGACAGAGTTTATATTCAATGTGCGGGACAAAATTGAGGCTATGATTAAGAAGTTGGAGCTCTTCTCTCTGCATTAACAAGGATAACACACAGGTCTTTCCATCATTGTATGATTTTTTTGTTTGGAAATGAACTCCAGCTTATGGACAATGTCAAATGTGATATAGCGAAGCACCTGAGTGAGTTGGGTGCGCAATTACAGAGGTACTTTCCTGAAATAGATGACACAAACAACTGGATTCGTTATCCTTTCATGCCCTGCCTCCAGTCCACTTACCGATATTTGAACAAGAGAGCCTCATCGAAATTGCAACAAGTGGTTTTATGAAAATTTAATTTAATCAGAAGCCACTGCCAGATTTCTGGATTGGGCTGCACTCAGAGTATCCTGTCTTGGCAAATCGTGCTGTTAAGACACTGATTCCCTTTGCAACCACGTACCTATCTGAGAGTGGATTCTCGGCCCTCACTAGCATGAAAACTAAATACAGGCACAGACTGTGTGTGGAAAATGATTTAAGACAGACTATCTCCAATACAACCCAACATTGCAGAGTTATGTGCATCCTTTCAAGCACACCCTTCTCATTAACCTGTGGTGAGTTATTCACAATTATTGATGAACAAATAAGGTTTTATATGTAATGGCAAAGAAAAGAGCAAAATAATTGATTATTATTATATTATCATTTGTGCCCTGGTCCTATAAGAGCTCAATGTCACTTCCCACGATTGTGACAAAAACTCACACTCAATCTTATGTTTAAAAAATGTATTGTATAGTGTGTGTGTGGCAGGCTTACAATGATACAATTTGAGAGTGCGCTGACCCTGGTGCTAGCGGGGTACGCAGCTGGAGGTTGAATGTTTGAAAAGGTACGGGACTATGAAAAGTTTGGGAACCACTGCTGTAGTAGACTCAAAGAGAGAGAAAGACAATAGTTGTACAGTTTTGAACAAATACATTTCTTCTGTAATGAAGGAGAAGCAAGAGAGAGATATTTCTTTTTTTTCAGTTTCACTGCTAGCAAATGCAGCTTGCTAGTTTAGCCTACTCAAACAACCTGATTAAACAGAGGGATGCTATATTAGCTAGCTGGCTATGACTGGGGCCCACCGGTAGTGCTAAACTGCTTACTGACAGTACACTAACTTTACTGCATGACTGTAGCGGGATTACTAACGCGTTAGTTCTATTAACTATGTTGACAATGACATTACATGTACAGCCTACATCTTTGGGGACAAAGATGTAGGCTGTGTGTAGCGGTTTGGCTTGGAAAGGTTTTTTCACCTGGTCACATACAGCTGATATAGTATGCATTGAAGTCCACAAGCGAAGGGAAAAGGTGAGAGGAGGGGACCTCATAGATGTGAGAAGGAACACAATGTGGCTGCTGTGAAAGTTAACCGTGTTTACGCGTGATCAGGGGTGTATTCATTCCGCCGATTCTGTTGAAAAACATTTCTGAAACGAAAGCAAACTGAACGAAACAGGGATAAACATACCTGAATTTGGCCAATAGAAACAGTTTGCAACTGTTGGACTAATGATTACACTCTAGATCAGCTAGATGCAAGCAAGAGGCGGTATTGAATGTGTCACGTCTGTCCATGTGTCACTGTCTGTCAACTCACATTTTTCTCTTGACCTGTGTGCACCTACGTTGTAAACTTTCATTCATAGGCTAGGTTGTAGCAACCTCATTATGGGTATAGGGAACATTTGAGAATCATGTAGTAGCCTATACCTTTCACTGTTACATTGAACTGGGTGAATGGAATATGAATGACAGTCATCCAAAGGGGTGCAACTTTCACCAGGACGGGGGACATGTCCCCCCCACATTCTGAGATTGCATTTTGGTCCGCCCCAGTTCTATCATTGCAATGTGATACAAAACGAGGTAACGGTGTGCTTTAGGACCATGCAAACGCCTCCTAGCTGTAATAAATTATGTCCCCCCACTTCTGTCCCCCACCTGGTCATCCAATATTCTGTAATAGAAATAAGGCCATGTTCATGAAAAGTAAAAATCGTCCTCCCTCATCTTAAACGGCACCGACCACCACTAATGAAATTAAAATATGAAATTGCAATGTGTTTGACCTTTGAATATTACTGGACGGCTGAGGCAGGCTCCCTCTGTGGTTATTTTCATGTGAAAATGTTTTATCTTCATTTTAGGGAAACATTTTTAAAAAATTCTATCATTTCTGTTTTGTTCCTTTCTGATTATTTTCTTCTGAAAATATGTTTTCTCCATTTTATGGGAAAATGAAAACTCTTTTCTACAATTTCCGTTTTGTTCCCGAACTTCAAACATTTTATAAACCTTTCACCAATATTGCAAGATTGGCACCTTTGAATGATCCAAATACCAATAAAACCAGAGACAACATTATTGGATCTGAGATGGGAAGCACAGTGTCTCATATGAAGGTATTGCCCCATAAGCTAGGATGGAGGAATTAATCAGAATTATACTCTAGGCAATAAGGTCAATGCAAAATGTATTACTATACTTGTTGGCTCTTATTGGAACCGTATGTGTTTCCTCTGCAGATAGACAGAAAAATAGGTTTATGGCTTATGTCTTATTGCCCAGCACTATATTGAGTCTTGCGCTTTCCTGTGGTGGATGTGAGAGGTAACCTCTAACCCACAGGCTTCCAACTGGATTGGTGTGATGAATTCTTAAAGCAATAGAACAATGAGAGTAGTAGGGCTTTTCCACTGTGGCACTGGTGTTATACTCAGGACATTGATGTTGTTTCTCCTACCAAAAATGATGCTATGGGCCAATGGAAAGGTTATAAAAAGTTGGTATACAACATTACATTTAACATTCTCTCCAATACAGTCTGTTTGTTAAAGATGCAAATACACTGGATCTTGCACAACATCTTTGGTTAGTAAATTAACTTCCAGGCAGCAGGCTCTTAATGCAGGCTATGGCTGGTAACAGACAGTCTGGCGATGGTGCTTGTCCTCAATCAGGGTTAACCACCTAGCCAACCACTCATTATCAGAGAACCAGGGTTCTGACCATGGTAAACATCTCCAATGTATGTGTTCTTATGACCAGTCAGCTTCATTCATTCATCCATTCATTCATTTATTCGTTCATTCATTCATCCTGTAAAGCACATTGTGACAACTGCTGATGTAAAAAGGGCTTCATAAAAAATACATGTTATTGATTGATCCACTCATTCATTCATTCATTCATTCATTCATTCATTGCTTTATTCATTCATCCCTTTACCTAACTTCCTACAGTATACTCATTATATCAACTGCAGCCTCCTTGGTTACCTTGGCGTTTTGGAGGCAACAATGAAGCAATAGAAGTCGGGAGAGTGATTTAGGCCTTAAGCGCTTACCCTGTGATCACCTCAACTAGCCTGACAGGAGATCACAGTTGAACTCTGCAGTCTGTAAAGGGCATGTTTGATGTTGCATATCATACACGCTCAAGCTGCCATGCTTCCAAACACCCAATAGATCACAGCCGTAGGGCATGATACACTCAGAAGCAGCATGCACACTTGGAGCAGAGTAAAGTACCTTATCTTATTTAGGAAGAAATATATAGCCCTTTATATGGTTTGGGTTACTGGGTGTCTGGAAATACTGTACAGATTTAGGATCTTAAATTTGAGCCAGTTTTTCTACATAAGGATGTGATATTTCAAGTTTATATATATATATATATATATATATATATATATTGCCCAAAAATATTAAAACATGTTTTTGCTTTGTCATTATGGGGTATTGTGTGTAGATTGATGAGGGAAAAAAACAATTTCATCCATTTTAGAAAAAGGCTGTAACGTAACTAAATGTGGAAAAAGTCAAGGCGGTTGAATACTTTCCGAATGTACTGGTACATATTTTACTTTTATCTGAGGAAGCATATTGTGGTTATCATTTCTATAAGTCATTTGGTTTAATTAGTAGACCCTAGTAAATCACATTTCCTGACAGATTTCTGATTAGCATAAAAGTAGCATTATATATCCCATCATATACTGTACACTATTGTAATCTGATTAATCATGTAGACGTGTGCGGATGCATGTTTAATGTTGAATAATACATTTTTAATACACTGCAGTTTTATTATGTTTCTCTCCACTATTTTGTCATAATTTGACACTAAAGTATGACTTCATGCGTTCTGTTGAAAAACAAAGTCATATACTTCACATTACTTGACACTAAAAAGTTACACTAAATGTCAGGAAAACAATCCAAACCACCCTGTATAATCTGCAATGATATTAACACGAAGAGAAAATAAATGCTGCCTCTTGAACCTTATTAAGGTTACCCTATTTGCCCAGACTGACAAAACATATTTCTATAACCTTTTGTGAGTAATAATCATTTAGGAAAGTAGAGCAAGAACAATATAGTATGCGTACCAAAAACAGTAGGTAGTATCTATAGAAAATGGTAGAAATTATAGAGTTAGGCTCCAAACCAAGAATAGGCAATAGAAACATTGGATGAAATAGGCCTAAATGCAGTATTCTTAGTCCAGACAAAAGCATATATTAAACCAAAAAACAACAGTGTTTTTCAAGAAGATAAAGGAGAACCAATTTGCAGGTTTGAAAAGTAACGAAGAGGGGGTGGGCTGAGGGGGATACTTCTCAATATTTCCTTGTATTGATATACAGTTGAAGTCAGAAGTTTACATACACTTTAGCCAAATACATTTAAACTCAGTTGTTCACAATTCCTGACATTTAATCAAAGTAAAAATTCCATGTCTTAGGTCAGTTAAGATCACCACTTTATTTTCAGAAGTTTACATACACTCAATTAGTTTTTTGGTAGCATTGCCTTTTAATTGTTTAATTTGGGTCAAACATTTCAGGTAGCCTTCCACAAGCTTACTACAATCATTTGGCTGAATTTTGGCCCATTCCTCCTGACAGAGCTGGTGTAACTGAGTCAGGTTTGTAGGCCTCCTTGCTCGCACACGCTTTTTCAGTTCTGCCCACAACTTTTCTATATGATTGAGGTCAGGGCTTTGTGATGGCCACTCCAATACCTTGACTTTGTTGTACTTAAGCCATTTTGCCACATCTTTGGAAGTATGCTTGGGGTCATTGTCCATTTGGAAGACCCATTTGCGAACAAGCTTTAACTTCCTGACTGATGTCTTGAGATGTTGCTTCAATATATCCACATAATTGTCCTTCCTCATGATGCCATATACACTGCTCAAAAAAATAAAGGGAACACTTAAACAACACAATGTAACTCCAAGTCAATCACACTTCTGTGAAATCAAACTGTCCACTTAGGAAGCAACACTGATTGACAATACATTTCACATGCTGTTGTGCAAATGGAATAGACAACAGGTGGAAATTATAGGCAATTAGCAAGACACCCCCAATAAAAGAGTGGTTCTGAAGGTGGTGACCACAGACCATTTCTCAGTTCCTATGCTTCCTGGCTGATGTTTTGGTCACTTTTGAATGCTAGCGGTGCTTTCACTCTAGTGGTAGCATGAGACGGAGTCTACAACCCACACAAGTGGCTCAGGTAGTGCAGCTCATCCAGGATGGCACATCAATGCGAGCTGTGGCAAGAAGGTTTGCTGTGTCTGTCAGCGTAGTGTCCAGAGCATGGAGGCGCTACCAGGAGACAGGCCAGTACATCAGGAGACGTGGAGGAGGCCGTAGGAGGGCAACAACCCAGCAGCAGGACCACTACCTCCGCCTTTGTGCAAGGAGGAGCACTGCCAGAGCCCTGCAAAATGACCTCCAGCAGGCCACAAATGTGCATGTGTCTGCTCAAACGGTCAGAAACAGACTCCATGAGGGTGGTATGAGGGCCCAACGTCCACAGGTGGGGTTGTGCTTACAGCCCAACACCGTGCAGGACGTTTGGCATTTGCCAGAGAACACCAAGATTGGCAAATTCGCCACTGGCACCCTGTGCTCTTCACAGATGAAAGCAGGTTCACACTGAGCACGTGACAGACGTGACAGAGTCTGGAGACGCCATGGAGAACGTTCTGCTGCCTGCAACATCCTCCAGCATGACCGGTTCGGCGGTGGGTCAGTCATGGTGTGGGGTGGCATTTCTTTGGGGGGCCGCACAGCCCTCCATGTGCTCGCCAGAGGTAGCCTGACTGCCATTAGGTACCGAGATGAGATCCTCAGACCCCTTGTGAGACCATATGCTGGTGCGGTTGGCCCTGGGTTCCTCTTAATGCAAGACAATGCTAGACCTCATGTGGCTGGAGTGTGTCAGCAGTTCCTGCAAGAGGAAGGCATTGATGCTAAGGACTGGCCCGCCCGTTCCCCAGACCTGAATCCAATTGAGCACATCTGGGACATCATGTCTCGCTCCATCCACCAACGCCACGTTGCACCACAGACTGTCCAGGAGCTGGCGGGTGCTTTAGTCCAGGTCTGGGAGGAGATCCCTCAGGAGACCATCCGCCACCTCATCAGGAGCATGCCCAGGCGTTGTAGGGAGGTCATTCAGGCACGTGGAGGCCACACACACTACTGAGCCTCATTTTGACTTGTTTTAAGGACATTACATCAAAGTTGGATCAGGCTGTAGTGTGGTTTTCCACTTTAATTTTGAGTGTGACTCCAAATCCAGACCTCCATGGGTTGATAAATTTGATTTCCATTGATACTTTTTGTGTGATTTTGTTGTCAGCACATTCAACTATGTAAAGAAAAAAGTATTTAATAAGATTATTTCATTCATTCAGATCTATGATGTGTTATTTTAGTGTTCCCTTTATTTTTTTGAGCAGTGTATTTTGTGAAGTGCACCAGTCCCTCCTGCAGCAAAGCATCCCCACAACATGATGCTGCCACCCCGTGCTTCACGTTTAGGATGGTGTTAATCGGCTTGCAAGCCTCCCCCTTTTTCCTCCAAACATAACGATGGTCATTATGGCCAAACAGTTCTATTTTTGTTTCATCAGACCAGAGGACATTTCTCCAAAAAGTACAATCTTTGTCCCCATGTGCAGTTGCAAACCGTAGTCTGGCTTTTTTATGGAGGTTTTGGAGCAGTGGATTCTTCCTTGCTGAGCGGCCTTTCAGGTTATGTCAATATAGGACTCGATTTACTGTGGATATAGATACTTTTGTACCTGTTTCCTCCAGCATATTCACAAGGTCCTTTGCTGTTGTTCTGGGATTGATTTGCACTTTTCGCACCAAAGTACATTCATCTCTAGGAAACATAACGTGTCTCCTTCCTGAGTGGTATGACGGCTACGTGGTCCCATGGTGTTTATACTTGCGTACGGTTGTTTGTACAGATGAACGTGGTACCTTCAGGCATTTGGAAATTGCTCTCAAGGATGAACCAGACTTGTGGAGGTCTACAATTCTTTTCTGAGGTCTTGGCTGATTTCTTTTGATTTTCTCATGATGTCAAGCAAAGAGGCACTGAGTTTGAAGGTAGGCCATGAAATACATCCACAGGGAAACCTCCAATTGACTCAAATGATGTCAATTAGCCTATCAGAAGATTCTAAAGCCATGACATAATTTTCTGGAATTTTCCAAGCTGTTTAAAAGGCACAGTCAGCTTAATGTATGTACACTTCTGACCCACTGGAATTGTGATACAGTGAATTATAAGTGAAATAATCTGTCTGTAAACAATTGTTGGAAATATTACCTGTGTCATGCACAAAGTAGATGTCCTAACCGACTTGCCAAAACTATAGTTTGTTAACAAGAAAAATTGTTTTTATGACTCCAACCTAAGTGTATGTAAACTTCCAACTTCAACTGTAAGTACTTTAATTTAAGTTAAACAATTTAAAAGGCAATGCTACCAAATACTAATTGAGTGTATGTAAACTTCTGACCCACTGGGAATGTGATAAAAGCTGAAAGAAATCATTCTCTCTACTATTATTCTGACATTTCACATTCTTCAAATAAAGTGGTGATCCTAACTGACCTAAGACAGGGAATTTTTACTAGGAATAAATGTCAGGAATTGTGAAAAACTGAGTTTAAATGTATATGGCTAAGGTGTATGTAAACTTCCGACTTCAACTGTAGATAGTTCTTTCTTTCCTGGTATTGATATAAGTAGATAGTTCTCTCTTTCATGGTATTGATATAAGTAGAAGTAGGTGTCCCTGACTGGCTCAGGTCATGATGTCCCGATTCTCTGTGCTCGCCTCAGCTTGTCACATCACACCCAAGGACAGTAGGAGACCTTCACCGATGAATTAATCATTAACATTCTTCCCATGGGTTCACTCTCCATAGTCCACACACTATTGTACTACAAAAGAACCCTGCAAAAGAACTCTATTTCTCCACTGGCCTTCAGTATGTTCCCTGTGAATATCAGTGGACATTGAGGTTGCAACTCTAAAGCAGATAGATGTTGTTTCCCATAAAGCTTGGGAGATGAAACTCAAAACTATACTGCAATTTTCTTTGACCACATCAGTAGCAACTGCTACTGAAATGCTGCTCAACTTTAATCCATACACTACATAAGGGATAATCAACGAGGAGCTATGCATTCTCTGGGAAATAATGAAAGACGTGGAGCGGAATTAACCTTCCACGGGAGTTGCATTATTTTCCAGAGAACGCATTGGAGTCCTAGGACCCCGAGTTGATTATCCCTTTATACCATGGCTATAATTTCACACATTTACTGCTAGAAATGTGTTCATTGCAAGTAGAAATGTGTTTAACATCCACTGACGTAGCTAGCAAGTTTATTAGATGGCAACAGTAGTTGTCTTGGTAATAAACTAACAGCCTTGCTAGTTTAACTAACCAAACCATCACTCCTAGCTTGATATTAAGAAAATTGAATTCAACAAAGTAAATAATGTTTCCGTTGGACGTTTGCTTTCAAAAGCTGCTCAAACATAGAACATGTAAGAACTATAGCCATTGAATTATACCGTGCAAATATACTGTGCATAATAGGGAAATAAAGCACACTCTAGAATGCCCTTCAAGCCAATCAGAAACAAGTATTCAACAATGACATGATATATGTATAATATTTATGATTGGACATACACTACATGACCAAAAGTATGTGGAGACCTGCTCGTCGAGTATCTCATTCCTTACTATGGAGTTGGTCCCCCCTTTGCTACTATAACAGCCTCCACTCAGCCTTCCCAGCATTCTACTAGATGTTGGAACATTGCTGCAGGGACTTGCATCCATTCAGCCACAAGAGCAATTAGTGAGGTCGGGGACTGATGTTGGGCGATTAGGCCTGGCTCGCAGTCGGTGTTCCAATTCATCCCAAAGGTGTTCGATGGGGTTGAGGTCAGGGCTCTGTGCAAACCAGTCAAGTTCTTCAATACCGATCTTGACAAACCATTTCTGTATGGACCTCGCTTTGTGCACGGGGGCATTGTCATGCTGAAACAGGTTAGGGCCTTCCCCAAATTGTTGCCACAAAGTTGGAAGCACAGAATCGTCTACAGTGTTATTGTATGGTGTAGCGTTAAGATTTCCTTTCACTGGAACTAAGGGGCCTAGGCCAAACCATAAAAAACAGCCCCAGATCATTATTCCTTCTCCACCAAACTTTACAGTTGGCACTATGCATTCGGGGAGGTAGCGTTCTCCTGGCATCCGCCAAACCCAACTGCCAGATGATGAAGCATGATTCATCACTCCAGAGAACGCGTTTCCACTGCGGTGAGTCCAGTGGCGGTGAGCTTTACACCACTCCAGCCGACGATTGGCATTGTGCATGGTGATTTTTGGCCTCTGTGTGGCTGCTCGGCCATGGGAACCCATTTCATGAAGCTCCCGACAAACAGTTATTGTGCTGACTGCTTCCAGAGGCAGTTTGGAACTCGGTAGTGAGTGTTGCAACCAAGGACAGACAATATTTACCCGGTAAGCGCTTCAGCACTTGCCGGTCCCGTTCTGTGAGCTTGTGTGGCCTACCACTTCATGGCTGAGGTGTTGTTGCTCCTAGACATTTCCATTTCACAATATACAGCACTTACAATTGACCAGGGCAGCTCTAGCAGAGCAGAAATTTGACAAACAGACTTGTTGGAAAGGTGGCGTCCTATGACGGTGCCACGTTGAAAGTCACAGCTCTTCAGTAAGGCCATTCTATTGCCAATGTTTGTCAATGCAGATTGCATGGCTATGTGCTCGATTTTATACACTTGTCGGCAATGGGTGTGGTTGAAATGGCCAAATCTACTAATTTGAAGGGTTTCCACATACTTTTGTATATATAGAATAGTAGGATGAATGCATATAAAATAATCACGCATGCTCATCATATAATGCCAATACATTTGAAATAACGTCAGAAAAAAAGTATTATTGGTGTGAAAAGGTGCTCTCTACAAAGAACCAAGACCCACACACACACATCCAAATCAATACGCTCAGCACAGAGTGAGCAATAATGCATGCTTTTGTTCCAATTTCCCAGGCTTGCAAGGGAATAGAAAATGTCAGGCAGCATTCCAGTCAAGCAGCCAAATAATTACAGGGAGTAGCAGGGGGCCGAGCCTGGTCTCACAGAAACAAAACAACAACACAGAGATCACCGCCTCGTCACGCCTGACGGGGTGGCCTCGCTCGCTAAAGAAACAAGGTACCAGTCCAGGAACAAACACTACAGAATTATGTTAACTGTGTTGTGTTTCTCTGTTCACCAGTGATTTCCTGCTGTGTAACTACTGAAGTATTCTGTGGGGTTCTGTGCGATTTCTATAGGCTGTGTGAGTTTTTGTGGAGCGGAGCCTAAAACTGGTTTGTGTGTGTGTATATCAACAGTCTCATGTGCTAGCTAATTACATGAAATTAGTTACGCGTTGTGACTTCACGGAAAGAAATCATGCAAATAAAGGTATATATATGTGTGTAACATTCAGCTAAACACTTGAAATGTGCTCAAACTCTCAAGGCTTCATGGGTAGCATGAAAATACCCTGCTCAATGCTCACTATGCTGTCCATACCATTATGACCATATGAGAAAGCAGAGGGGCAGTAACTTCACCCCCCAGCCAGCTCTCCTCTCACCCTGATAAGGCAAATCGGGAGGATTTTGATCTCTTCCTCATCCTATCTGGTCTGGGATTCTGTTTGAAGTGGCGCTGTGCCACTCCAATAGTAAAGTAATTATTGTCGTCGAAAGCCACGTATGGCCTTGAAAGGGCTTTCACTTGGCGTATCCTTTAATCACAGATGCACAGCCACAATGCTGCCTACGCCTGTACTCTGCAGGATCAGCCCTTCACATACTGTAGGCCACTATCTATCAGAAACTGCTGCGTCAAGATAATAATCAAACATTTAATCAACCAGGTCTTCTATGGAAATTTGAGATTAAATGATGCAGATAAGTATGCAGGCGTTGTAGAGGCCTTTGACATTAGATGGAAGACATCACTGGCAGAGGGAGTGGCGCTCACTGTGGAACCATCATAGGGCAGACTACCCTGCCGCTACATAAGAGGTCTCAACTCGTAAATTGCCATAAATGGACCAGGATTAGTAAATGATAATGGTTGAGAACACTGCGCATTACTAAACATTGAAACAATGTGTAATCTTTACCTTGAATGTATAAACTGTGACAATACATGCAGACACATTCACTTTTAAATATATCAATTAATTTGAGGACTTTGGACAATATGCAACAAGAACAGACCCAAGTCTCTAAAGTATTAATGTGTGGGATAAGGCTATATCTGAGAAAAAAATCTTATTTGAAAGGCTACAGCTGTAGGATACAACTGAAATGACTAGAAGGAAAATAAATAGAATATTGAAATATTTGTCTATAAAAGCAGAATAAAAACAAGCGAAAACCTATACTGTAATCCATTTTCAGTGAAGGCTACACCTACAGTACTTATCTTCAACATACTGTATAAATACATAATTCTTGTTTACACCTGAGCTATGGCCATGTGTCTGTAATGTTTGTTGATTGTTTACCTCAAGTTACAAGAGCTTGTGGATAAGCAAACATATTGACCCGTCACTGTCCCTCACCTCTGAGCATTCCCAATCCAGGCAGATTGTCTCTTTTATATATTATTTGTTGTTTGTCTCTTGTAAACTCAGCAAAAAAAGAAACGTTCCTTTTTTCAGGACCCTGTCTTTCAAAGATAATTCGTAAAAATACAAATAACTTCACAGATCTTCAATGTAAAGGGTTTAAACACTGTTCCCCGTGCTTGTTCAATGAACCATGAACAATTAAAAAACATGCACCTGTGGAACGTTAAGACACTAATAGCTTACAGACGGTAGGCAATTAAGGTCACAGTTATGTAAACTTAGGACACTAAAGAGGCCTTTCTACTGACTCTGAAAAACACCAAAAGAAAGATGCATGCTGCAAGGAGACATGAGGACTGCAGATGTGGCCAGGGCAATACATTGCAATGTCCGTATTGTGAGACGCCTAAGACAGCGCTACATGGAGACAGCACGGACAGCTGATCGTCCTCGCAGTGGCAGACCACGTGTAAAAACACCTGCACAGGATCGGTACATCCGAACATCACACCTGCGGGACAGGTACAGGATGGCAACAACACCTGCCCGAGTTACACCAGGAATGCACAATCCCTCCATCAGTGCTCAGACTGTCCGCAATAGGCCTGTTGTAAGGCAGGTCCTCACCAGACATCACCGGCAACAACGTCGCCTATGGGCACAAACCCACCGCTGGACCAGACAGGACTGGAAAAAAGTGCTCTTCACTGACGAGTCAAGGTTTTTTCTCACCAGGGGTGATGGTCGGATTTGCGTTTATGGTCGAAGGAATGAGTGTTACACCGAGGCCTATACTACAATCTAAGCTAGATGCCCTCAATCTCACACAAATCATCAAGAAACCGACCAGGTACAATCCTAAATCTGTAAACATGGGCACCCTCATAGACATTATCCTGACCAACTTGCCCTCCAAATACACCTCTGCTGTTTTCAATCAGGATCTCAGCGACCACTGCCTCATTGCCTGCATCCGCAATGGGCCCGCGGTCAAACGACCACCCCTTATCACTGTCAAACGCTCCCTAAAACACTTCTGCGAGCAGGCCTTTCTAATCGACCTGGCCCGGGTATCCTGGCAGGATATTGACCTCATTCCGTCAGTCGAGGATGCCTGGTCGTTCTTTAAAAGCAACTTCCTCACCATCTTAAATAAGCATGCCCCTTTCAAAAGATGTAGGACTAAGAACAGATACAGCCCTTGGTTCACTCCAGACCTGACTGCCCTTGACCAGCACAAGAACATCCTGTGGCGGACTGCTATTGCATCGAATAGTCCCCGCGATATGCAACTGTTCAGGGAAGTCAGGAACCAATACACGCAATCAGTCAGGAAAGCAAAGGCTAGCTTTTTCAAACAGAAATTTGCATCCTGTAGCTCTAACTCCAAAAAGTTTTGGGACACTGTCAAGTCCATGGAGAACAATAGCACCTCCTCCCAGCTGCCCACTGCACTGAGGCTAGGTAACACGGTCACCACCGACAAATCCATGATAATCGAAAATTTCAACAAGCATTTCTCTATGGCTGGCCATCCTTTCCTCCTGGCAACCCCAACCCCGGCCAATAGCTCCGCCCCCCCTGCATCTACTTGTCCAAGCCTTCCCAGCTTCTCCTTCACCAAAATCCAGATAGCAGATGTTCTGAAAGAGCTGCAAAATCTTGACCTGTACAAATCAGCTGGACTAGATAATCTGGACCCTCTCTTTTTAAAACTATCTGCTGCCATTGTTGCAACTCCTATTACCAGTCTGCTCAACCTCTCTTTGGTGTCGTCCGAGATCCCAAAAGATTGGAAAGCTGCTGCAGTCATCCCTCTCTTCAAAGGGGGTGACACCCTAGACCCAAATTGCTATAGACCTATATCAATCCTGCCCTGCCTCTCTAAGGTCTTTGAAAGCCTAGTTAATAAACAGATCATTGACCACTCAATCCCACCGCACCTTCTCCGCTGTGCAATCCGGTTTCCGAGCTGGTCACGGGTGCACCTCAGCCACGCTCAAGGTACTAAACGATATCATAACCGCCATCGATAAGAGACATTACTGTGCAGCCGTATTCATTGACCTGGCCAAGGCTTTCGACTCTGTCAATCACCACATCCTTATCGGCAGACTCAATAGCCTTGGTTTCTCTAATGATTGCCTCGCCTGGTTCACCAACTACTTTGCCGACAGAGTTCAGTGTGTTAAATCGGAGGGCCTGTTGTCCGGGCCTCTGGCAGTCTCTATGGGTGTGCCACAGGGTTCAATTCTTGGGCCGACTCTCTTCTCTGTATACATCAATGATGTCGCTCTTGCTGCTGGTGATTCTCTGATTCACCTCTATGCAGACGACACCATTCTGTATACTTCTGGCCCTTCTTTGGACACTGTGTTAACTAACCTCCAAACGAGCTTCAATGCCATTCAGCACTCCTTCCGTGGCCTCCAACTGCTCTTAAACGCTAGTAAAACCAAATGCATGCTTTTCAACCGTTCGCTGCCTGCATCCGCCCGCCCGACTAGCATCACTCCCCTGGACGGCTCTGACCTAGAATACGTGGACAACTACAAATACCTAGGTGTCTGGCTAGACTGTAAACTCTCCTTCCAGACTCACATTAAACATCTCCAATCCAAAATTAGATCTAGAATCGGCTTTCTATTTCGCAACAAAGCCTCCTTCACTCATGCTGCCAAACTTGCACTAGTAAAACTGACTATCCTGCCGATCCTCGACTTCGGCGATGTCATCTACAAAATAGCCTCCAACACTCTACTCAGCAAACTGGATGCAGTCTATCACAGTGCCATCTGCTTTGTCACCAAAGCCCCATATACTACCCACCACTGCGACCTGTATGCTCTAGTCGGCTGGCCCTCGCTACACACTCGTCGCCAGACCCACTGGCTCCAGGTCATCTACAAGTCCCTGCTAGGTAAAGCCCGCCTTATCTCAGCTCGCTGGTAACCATAGCAGCACCCACCCGTAGCACTCGCTCCAGCAGGTATATCTCACTGGCCACCCCCAAAGCCAATTCCTCTTTTGGCCGCCTTTCCTTCCAGTTCTCTGCTGCCAATGACTGGAACGAACTACAAAAATCGTTGAAACTGGAGACACTTATCTCCCTCACTAGTTTCAAGCACCAGCTGTCAGAGCAGCTCACAGATCACTGCACCTGTACATAGCCCAACCAACTACCTCATCCCCTACCGTAGTCATTTATCTTGCTCTTTTGCACCCCAGTATTTTTACTTTGCACATTCATCTACTGCACATTTACCATTCCAGTGTTAAATTGCTATACTGTAGTTACTTTGCCACCATGGCCTATTTATTGCCTTATGTTACTTATCCTACCTCATTTGCACACATTGTATATAGATTAGTTTTTTTTCCTACTGTATTATTGACTGTATGTTTGTTTCACTCCATGTGTAACTCTGTGTTGTTGTATGTGTCGAACTGCTTTGCTTTATCTTGGCCAGGTCGCAGTTGTAAATGAGAACTTGTTCTCAACTTGCCTACCTGTTTAAATAAAGGTGAAATAAAAAAATAAAAATACTCTGGAGCGGGATAGATTTGGAGTTGGAGGGTCCGTCATGGTCTGGGGTGGTGTGTCACAGCATCATCGGACTGAGCTTGTTGTCATTGCAGGCAATCTCAATGCTGTTCGTTACAGGGAAGGCATCCTCCTCCCTCATGTGGTACCCTTCCTGCAGGCTCATCCTGACATTACCCTCCAGCATGACAATGCCACCAGCCATACTGCTCATTCTGTGCGTGATTTCCTGCAAGACAGGGATGTCAGTGTTCTGCCATGGCCAGCAAAGAGCCCGGATCTCAATCCCATTGAGCACGTCTGGGACCTGTTGAATCGGAGGGTGAGGGAACTTGCAGGTGCCTTGGTGGAAAAGTGGGGTAACATCGCACAGCAAGAACTGGCAAATCTGGTGCAGTCCATGAGGGGGAGATGTACTGCAGTACTTAATGCAGCTGGTGGCCACACCAGATACTGACTGTTACTTTTGATTTTGTCCCCTTTGTTCAGGGACACATTATTCAATTTCTGTTAGTCACATGTCTGTGGAACTTGTTTAGTTCATGTCTCAGTTGTTGAATCTTGTTATGTTCATACAAATATTTACACATGTTAAGTTTGCTGAAAATAAAGGCAGTTGACAGTGAGAGGACGTTTCTTTTTTTGCTGAGTTCATATTATATTTGTTGTTTTTCTATCTATTTATGTATAGCGTGTGTTTTTGTCTTATGCTTTATTTATTAGTGGTAAATGGTCTAGTAAATATGAACTGGAACTGGTGCCTTTTAATCTTAACAAATATTTCAGAGAGTGTCTGCTGTCTGCAATTTGATAAATGAAAACGTTGAACTGGGACTGCACTAATAAGCATGTTGAGGCACAGTAGCTGGGTTACACAGGTGAGAAAAATAGGTGGGTAAACACCAGTGGCGGTTTGTGCCGTTCAAGATTTGAGAGGACCTTTATCTTTTTTTATGAGCATGGCCTTATTTCTATTACAGCATATTGGATGACTGTCATTCATATTCCATTCACCCAGCTCAATGTAACATCGATAGGGTTAGGCTATTACATGTTACTCGAATTTGCCCTATATTATACCCATCATGAGGTTGCTACCATCTAGCCCACAAATTAAAGTTTATAATGTAGGTGCCCAGGTCAAGAGACAAATTGGAGTAATCAAGGTGACAGACAGTGACACCTTCAATACCGCCTATCACACTCTTGCGTACATCAATCTGATCATTACTGTGTAATCATAAGTCCAAACAGTTGCAAAATGTTCTGTTTTGAAACTAAAATGAGAGTTTCTATTGAAACAAATTCAGGTAGGTCCCTCCCCATTTCCCTCCCTGTTTGCTTCTGTTTAAGAAATGTTTTGCAACAGAATCAGAAGAATGAACACCGCACACTGGTCACCCACACACACGGTTCACTTTCATAGCAGCCACATGCAGCATCATAACTTTGCTCGTTGTATAATTCCTTCATGCATCTACACACTCTCCTCTCACCTTTAACCTTTTCTTGTGGACTTCAGTGCACAACTCAACAGCTGTCTGTGACCAGGCACAAAAACCTCTCCAAGCCAGACCTTCATACCATAACCGCTAACCGCTGCACAGCCTACATCGTTGTCACCATATTAACGTTATAGTCAACTAACTAGAACTAATGCGCTAGTAAACCCAAAATTCAATCCATGTGTACAATCATGCAGGAAAAAGTGTAGTGTACAGCAATCCGTTTAGCAGTTTCACCCTGGCGGGCCCCAGTAGCAATACATTTGTAAAACTGAAAGCTTACCTTCAATGTACCCAGAGGACAGAAAATAGCTGTCTTCCAGCTACACCATGGTCCTACCCTAGAGGGTGCTGTTGAGGCTACTGTAGACCTTCATTGCAAAGCATTTTGTTTTAATTAGTTATTTGGTGACATATGGTGCATCACTGGTAAACACCAATTCACCATTCACAGTGAATAATGTAACACTCTATATTTTCAAGGCGTTTGCACCAGGTGTTTGTACCATAGCTCTGATCATGTCATTTCTGATATTATAGGTGGAAGCCCAGCATATGCTGTGTTATTTACAGCAAGGCATTCATTGTCATGATTTTACTTTCTTGCAATAAAACGATTTGACCATGGGACACTAATATACCTGGAAAAGATATTGGGTACTGTTAATTATTTATAAACAGCTGTAAACGATGAATCATACTGACCACTCACATAATCAGTGAAATAACTAAGACATCATAGAACAGATTCAAGCATCTAATAGAACACATAATCCTCATATTAAGAGTATATACTGAAGTTGAATATACTGCAAAATACTGGAGTTGAATTCCAGTTCTCCTTCATATACTCCTTTCTCTTTCTCTGTTCCACTCACCTCCTTATTGCGTTGGTGCCGCCAATGGGCTTTTCAGTGTGATTAGGGATGATTTACAATATCTGGTCCTGGGTGCTAAAACAATGCTACACTCTAATTAAACTGTGTTTGTATAGACTCCATTAGTGGGATCTAGTAATTAAAGTTGGGATAATTTCAAAAAATTATTTCTGATGCAGCTAGCATAATATACAAGTTGTTGTCATTTATCTTTTTTTACAATAAATGTGAATGTTTAGAGAACAGCTAATTTGACATGCTCATAAAGTATATTTTGCCTTCTCAACAGGTCCCTGTTTTTATTGTGCAGTGGTGGGTGAAAAAAGTATTTGTAAGATACTTGTCTATTTGTTAAACAGTCAACCTGAACTTCTTCATTTACAAAGAGCCCACACATTCATGATGTTGAATTCATTATCTAGCTCATGTATAAGAGCTCTCACAATAAGCGGTTGTGAGAAACAGAGTGATTATGGTGCTAGAAGGTGTGGGGCTGGGTCATAAATTGCACCCTTTTCTCTACATAGTGTGGATAGGCACCCTATGGGCTCTGGTCAAAAGTAGTGCACTATATAGGAAATAGAGTGCCATTTGGGATGCAAGCCTTGTTGCTAAATAAAAAAAGAGCTCTGATGAGTGATGAAGGCAATACTTCTGAATTACCTGGTGATTAATATGGAGTGTTTGAATCCTCTGCGTCAATATTCACCTGCACCACTGACAACCCTGGGCCTCTCTGTGTGGTTGCGTCTCAAATGGTATCCTATTCCCTATATACTACACTACTCTTGGCCAGAGCCCAGATCAAAAGTAGTGCACTATATTGGGAATAGAATACCATTTGAGACACATACACACAGAGAGTTCCAGGATTGTCAGGTGGTGCAGGTGAATAATGACTTCTCTAAATTCTAGACTGACAAACACCAAATAAAGAACCATCATTTCATAGTGTCATGAAGCACAGGAAACAAGAGGGTAAACAGGACCTGATAGGTTTGTATCAAACATTGCATATTGATATTCAAATGCAAGGTAATAGGAATATGGAACTCAATTTGTCTATTAAGGGATAATCCACCCCCATGAAAATTATGAAACTCTTATCAATTTGGTGAAAGCCTACATTCTATCAGTGGGTTAAATAACATTTTCCCTCATGATTTAAACTTCTAAGTGGTCCGTCTGTGAAATCAAGAAACTGTGAAGGAACGCGTCATAGCTACATGGCTCTCAGCACTGGAGATTGGGGATAACACGTTCACATTTCATAACACTTTTCAAAACAATTACCTGCACTCCAGATCGCCAAAACAGCCAATAGATGGTATGGGCATACTTGTCTAGAAAATATCCATTCGTTTATATTGACCAAGTATATATTTCGCTTAGATGTGCTCAATCTAAACAGCCTACCAAATTATTCAACTCAGTTTCTCCTTGAAGTACCATCTCGCAATGTGCCCTGTGTGTCTGTGGGAAAGGGCCGTTGTTGCCACAGCAACGTACTACTGCGAGTTGAAATGTATAATGCAGTTTGTTTAAGTGATTTTACAGCCAGTTACTTCACATGCTGATATTGACTTTGGTATTATTGTGTGTAGCTACATTTGCTAGATAGCTACCTAACTAACTAGCCAGTCCAAATAGAGAGCATTGCATTGTGGGTTTTGTAGTCGACTTGAGCTGCAATAGATTTCCACAACGAATTTCACTTTGCTACCAACCTTGTTATAATGACAAAATGAAACATTTGTTCACAAAAAAAATATTGTTTTCACATATTAGTGTTATTCAACACTGTATAACACTGTTAATCATAGGAATGTGTAAGATGGCGCCGGAGAAGAAGGCAGTTTTACGTGCCCCCAACCGATTGTGTTTTTTTGTTTGTTTATTTGCGTTGTTTGAAACTGATTTTTTTTACTTATTTGGACATAATGTTGCCGCTACCGTCTCTTATGACAGAAAATAACTTCTGGACATCAGGACTGCGATTACTCACCACGGACTGGCAGAATCCTTTGTTTCCTTTAACGAGTCTGAGGAGGCCGACACGAACAACATACTGCTTTTTCAGGAACAGGCCCAGATCCATGTCATTTTCATGAAGAGGAGGCGGAGAAAAAGGGACCGGAGGGTGGGCTGCCTTCTGAGAATTCGTAGGCGGTCTAATAAACCCCCACTTCCTTCCATTCTGCTAGGAAAATGTGCAATCTTGGGACAATAAAATAGATGACCTACACGGAAGACTAAACTACTAACGGGACATTCAAAACTGTAATATCTTACGCTTCATGGAGACGTGGCTGAACAACGACACTATCAACATACAGCTGGCTGGTAATACGCTGCACCTACAGGATAGAACAGCGGCGTCTAGTAAGTCAAGGGGCGGTGGACTATGTATTTTTTCTAAATAACAGCTGGTGCACAATATCTAAGGAAGTCTCGAGCTATTGCTCGCCTGAGGTAGAGTATCTCATGATAAACTGTAGACCACACTACCTACCTAGAGAGTTTTCATCTGTATTTTTCGTAGCTGTTTACATACCACCACGGTGAGAGGCTGGCACTAAGACAGCATTGAATGAGCTGTATCCGCCATAAGCAAACAAGAAAACGCTAACCCAGAGGTGGCACTCCTAGTAGCCGGGGACTTTAATGCAGAGAAACTTAAATCCGTTTTACCAAAATTCTATCAGCATGTTAAATGTGCAACCAGAGGAAAAAAAATCTGGACCACCTTTACTCCACACACAGAGACGCATACAAAGCTCTCCCTCGCCCTCCATTTGGCAAATCTGACCATAATTGTATTCTCCTGATCCTGCTTACAAGCACAAATTAAAGCAGGAAGCACCAGTGACTAGATAAATAGAAAAGTGGTCAGATGAAGCAGATTCTAAGCTACAGGACTGTTTTGCTAGCACAGACTGGAATATGTTCCGGGATACGTCCCCATAGTGACCGTACGTACATTCCCCAACCAGAAGCCATGGATTACAGGCAACATCCACACTGAGCTAAAGGATAGAGCTGCCTCTTTCAAGGAGCGGGACTCTAACCCGGAAGCTTATAAGAAATCCCCCACTCCCTGTTCACTCATGACTGCATAGCCAGGCACAACTCCAACACTATCATTAAGTTTGCCAATGACACAACAGTGGTAGGCCTGATCACCCACAACGACGAGACAGCCTATAGGGAGGAGGTCAGAGACCTGGCCGTGTGGTGCCAAGACAACAACCTCTCCCTCAACGTGATCAAGACAAAGGAGATGATTGTGGACTACAGGAAAAAGAGGACCGAGCATGCTCCCATTCTCATCGACGGAGCTGCAGTGGAGCAGGTTGAGAGCTTCAAGTTCCTTGGTGTCCACATCACCAACAAACTAACATGGTCCAAGCACACCAAGACAGTCGTGAAGAGGGCACGACAAAACCTATTCCCCCCTCAGTAGACTGAAAAGACATGGCATGGGTCCTCAGATCCTCAAAATGTTCTACAGCTGCACCATCGAGAGCATCCTGACTGGTTGCATCACTGCCTGGTATGGCAACTGCTCGGCCTCCGACCGCAAGGCACTACAGAGAGTAGTCTGGCTACACAGACTATTTGCATTGCCCCCCCACCCCCACCCCTCTTTTACACTGCTGCTACTCTCTGTTGTTATCATCTATGTATAGCCACTTTAATAACTTTACCTTCATGTACATATTACCTCAACTAACCGGTGCCCCCGCACATTGACTCTGTAGTGGTACCCTCCTGTATATAGTGTCGCTATTGTTATTTTACTGCTGCTCTTTAAGTATTTGTTACTTTTATTTCTTATCCGTATTTCTTTTTAACTGCATTGTTGGTTACGGGCTCATAAGTAAGCATTTCACTGCAATACCTGTTGTATTCGACGCATGTGACTATTTCAATTTTATTTTATTTGAATTAGTGGTTGAGGTAGATTACCCAGTTAACTAATTTATCACCTGGTCAACACGCAGGGCAAAACTGATGAAACTAACATTGTAAAAATGTGAACAAATTTAATCAGTGTTATTTCCTGATAGTTGTTGGTTGAAAATACAATCTACATAGGACCTTCTAATCAGCAGGTTTGTGTGGGTTGGAGTTTTGGCTTTCCATGGTGACATCACCATGCGGTAAATGGGTTCACAGACCAATAACAAAGAGAGTTCCAAACTTCTCTGCCAATAACAGAGTTTTCATTCCCCCCCCATCACTCATACCTCTCCCAGACATTCCTAGCAAACTTAATGCTTGAGAAACAGTGGTGTAAAGTACTACTTAAGTAATTTTTTGGGGGTACCTGTACTTTACATTAATAATTATATTCTTGACAAATTTTACATCACTGCATTCCTAAAGAAAATAGTGTACTTTTTACTCCATTCATTCTCTGACACGCAAAAGTACTCGTTACATTTTGAATGCTTAACAGGACAGGAAAATTCCAACTCACACTTCTCAAGAGAACATCCCTGGTCATCCCTACTGCCTCTGATCTGGCGGACTCATAAAACACAAATGCTTCATTGTTGGAGTGTACAAGAAATGTTTTTTTTAACATAAGGAATTTGACATATCTACTTTTACTAGTATATTTAAAACCAAATACTTTTAGACTTTTACTAAAGTAGTATTTTACTGGGTGACTTTCACATTTTCTATTAAGGTATCTTTACTTTTACTCAAGTATGACAATTGGGTACTTTTTCCACCACTGATAGGAAATAATCATGTTTTACTAAAAAGCTATTTTTGCCTGTTTTAATGGAAATCTATTGCAGTAAGGTATTTAATTGTTACCCATAAAAACTTCTGCATTGGAACTTTAATAAATAGGTAAGTGCCAAGCAAAACAGCAAGAATGCCGTTCTTCCATGTATAAAGAAAGAGGGGAAAGTGAAAACCAGGCAGGAATTCAGCAGTAGCAGCAACAACGTGGTAAAATACATAAAACATGCACTGTTGAGACACTGGGCCAAGCTTTATCAAATCTTCATTAATAGCGCTCCAACATACTAATTTGAGCAAAATGAGAAAAACAGAACCATGTCTTACCCCCGAGGAGCAAAGGGAGAGCCAGGGCTTTCATACCTTACTAGGCTACTTAATATTTACTGTTTCTCTGCTGCTCTCTACCACTGATGTGTGCAGAACACATCTGAAAGTCATCCCCTTCTCTCTCAGTAAAAAGCACCATTGACATTCAGGTATAACACAACCCAACATCTGAACCAAACCTGGGGAGCCTGAGCAGATCAAGGAGCCAGAGAGAAAGTGGGGAGAGAGCAGTGTAGCACAGAGCTCAATAGCGTGTTTGCCTACAGTCTTCCCCTTAACATATGGTACGGGTGTGAGGAAAAATAGATCTGTTTAGCACATGACAGGTTACATCAATCAGGAGTGACTGCTGTAAGGAGAGATACTCAGGGGATCAAACAGGCGGTGTCTGTCTGTCGCCTTCCTCCCCACCCAGGAACACTGGAACTCCCCAGTCAGGTAAGCAGCATCGCACACAAACATCTGACAGCCTCCACAATCCAACCCTACTGGGAACTACGACACTCATTTAGCAAAGTAGGGACGCTCTTTAACTGTTGATAAAATAAGATTACTCAATACGTAAGTACGGGATGTCATTAATTTAGAATGTTCAACTTGTAAAACAACAGTTATCATCAGCATATGGAAACTGATGACATGACAAATCAATATGTACAGTACACCTTCTGTGTGCTCCAAATTACTTGTATTACTCCCACGTTTGCGAGATGATAGCTTGTGAGAGGGGGAAAACAGGAATTGAAGACTACCATGCACCAAGGAACAGAAATATGGTTTAACCTCGCCATGCTGTGCACATTTCAGAGATAGACAGCAAATGGTTTTCACCTACAGCACACTACAGTAAGTAGCCTCCTGCACAACCTCCAATCTCCTCTCTCCTTCCACCCCAATTACTGAAGGGAGGGCAGGGCTAACATGAGAATATAGATGCCCTGGGAGTGAACAGTTTCCTGTGGAAAGTTTGATTAGGAACCTGTGTTTCATCTGCAGCAGAATGCCCACCTTCTGCCTCTTCAGCCCTGTCTGTCAGAGAGCTGCTGTGTGACAAGTATGTTCTCCACTCTGCTCTACATCCAGCTAAAAGAGCCCAGTATCGATCCCCCAAATGCAACACTGCGGTGCACACCACACTCCCTCCTGACTCCAAAGACCTTTCAGAATACCCATTCCGAAGCCCTTTACTTTTTCGATGGATGCACAAGTCTGTAACCTGCCTGCCTCAAATTGCATCAGAATCAATGGAGGTTTTATCCCTTTGGGCAGTCTTGCAGCCTCTTATTTCAGTACAATGACTGTCAGAGGGAGGGACAGAAAAAAGGCCACATCTGGAGGGGGATTTGTTCCTGCTTTTAAATCCGCGTGTCTTTCCTCCCAGGGCAACCCACTATTGAAGTAGGTTACTACAGAGCTCCTCAATAACTCCCTCAAGCCAGCACACTGAGGCCTGCCTGCCGTCTGTCTGCCTGCCCATCTGTCTGTCTGTCCATCTGTCTGCCTGCCTGTCTGTCTGCCCACCTGCCAGTCTGTCTGTCTTCCTGCCAGATGGTCCGTCTGTCTGCCTGCCCGCTTGCCCGTCTGTCCGCCTGTATGCCCGACTGCCTGTCCGTCCGTCTGCCCATCTGTCTGTCTGCCCGTCTTTCTTTCTGTCTGCCTGTCTGACTGCCTGCCCGTTTGTCTGCCAATGTTTTATCTGGATTGTCTCATTTTTACATCTATTACTGTCTGCCTTGCTGCCTTCATAAGTCCTAGAAAGGCCACACATTCACGATGTTACAAATCAGATTTTATTTGTCACATACACATGGTTAGCTGATGTTAATGCGAGTGTAGCGAAATGCTTGTGCTTCTAGTTCTGACCATGCAGTAGTATCTAACAAGTAATCTAACAATTTCACAAGTGTAAAGGAATAAATACGAAAAAGTGGCTAGTAATACATTTATTACATCCAATTTTTTATTATTAAAGTGGCTAGAAATTTGAGTCAGTATGTTGGCAGCAGCCACTCAATGTTAATGATGGCTGTTTAAAACCTGTTAGGGAGCGGCATCAGTGTTGGATTGTCTGGCGTGCCCAAAGTAAAATGCCTGGTACTCAGGCCCAGAAACTAGGATATGCACATAATTAGTAGTATTGGATAGAAAACACTCTGAAGTTTCTAAAACTGTTAAAATAATGTCTGTGAGTATAACGGAACTGATATGGCAGGCAAAAACCCGAGCAGAATCCATCCAAGAAAAGGTCATTTTGTGAGCTTTTTCATTTTCCAATGAGTTGCTATAGGATCTGCTGAATTCCAGCTCCCAGGTTGCAGTACCTATGGCTTCCACTAGATGTCAACCGTCTTTAGACAAGGTTTGATGCGTTTACCTTGAAAACTAGACGACTACAGGAAGTTTATTTTAGTGGAGTGAGGAAGCAATTTCTGTCTATGATGCGCAGGACCCCGGAGCGCGCGCCTCAGATTTTAACTTTTTTATTGCTCAAGATATTATCAGTGTGAAATATAATCATTAATACACATAATAGTGTAGCTAAGAATCGATTGGAAACGTGATTTGATTTGTTTGGACAAAGTTTATTGGTGTATTTTTACCGGTCTCTGTGTCTTCTATATTGGGCGAGTAAACAGTGCGCCAACCAAACAGAGTTTTATGGATAAAAATAGGGACTTTTTCGAACAAACAAACAAACAAACAAACATTGGAAGTCTTGGTGAACACGTCGGCTTACCATCAGCAGAAGATCCTTAAAGATAAGCAATTTCTTTTAGCTTTTTTATGTGTTTTGTGACACCTGCGCTGGTTTTATTATTATGCTAATGGAGGAAGTACACAAGGCGCTGTCCTCAGACAATCAAATGTTATGCTTTTGCCGTAAATCTTACAATGCTGTGAGATTGCCATGGGTCTAAGCTCTTGAAGAGTGTGCAACACTTGTAATTTTATGAATGTTTTATAATACTACATTTTGCATTTTAAATTTGGCGCTCTACATTTTTCTGGATGTTGTCAAGGATGGCGCTAGCGCCCCACCGCTCCTTAATTATCCCCAAGAAGTTAACAGTCTGATGGCCTTGAGATAGAAGCTGTTTTTCAGTCTCTCGGTCCCAGCTTTGATGCACCTGTACTGACCTCGCCTTCTGGATAATAGCGGGGTGAACAGACAGTGGCTCGGGTGGTTGTTGTCCTTAATGATCTTTTTGGCTTTCCTGTGACATCAGCTGGTGTAGATGTCCTGGAGGGCAGGTAGTATACCCCCGGTGATGCATTGTGCGGACCTCACTACCCTCTGGAGAGCCTTACAGTTGTGGACGGAGCAGTTGCCGTACCAGGCGGTGATACAGCCAGACAGGATGCTCTCGATTGTGCAACTGTAGAAGTTTGTGAGTGTTTTTGGTGACAAGCCAAATTTCTTCAGCCTCCTGAGGTTGAAGAGGCACTGTTGTGCCTTCTTCACCACGTTGTCTGTGTGGGTGGACCATTTCAGTTTGTCCGTTATGTGTACGCCGAGGAACTTAAAACTTTCCACCTTCTCCACCACTGTCCCGTCGATGTGGAGAGGGGGTTGCTCCCTCTGCTGTTTCCTGAAGTCCACTGTCATCTCCTTTGTTTTGTTGACGTTGAGTGAGAGGTTATTTTCCTGACACCACACTCCAAGGGCCCTCACCTCCTCCCTGTAGGCCGTCTCGTTGTTGTTGGTAATCAAGCCTACCACTGTTGTGTTGTCAGCAAACTTTATGATTGAGTTGGAGGCATGCTTGGCCACGCAGTCATGGGTGAACAAGGAGTACAGGAGAGGGCTGAGAACGCACCCTTGTGGGGCCCCAGTGTTGAGGATCAGCGGGGTGGAGATGTTGTTTCCTACCCTCACCACCTGGGGGCGGCCCGTCAGGAAGTCCAGGACCCAGTTGCACAGGGCAGGGTGTAGGCCTAGGGTCTCGAGCTTAATGACGAGTTTGGAGGGTACTATGGTGTTAAATGCTGAGCGGTAGTCGATGAACAGCATTCTTACATAGGTATTCCTCTTGTCCAGATGGGTTAGGGCAGTGTGCAGTGTGATTGCAATTGCGTTGTCTGTGGACCTTGGGATGGTAAGAAAATTGGAGTGGGTCTAGGGTGTCAGGTAGGATGGAGGTGATATGATCCTTGACTAGTCTCTCAAAGCACTTCATAATGAGGGAAGTGAGTGCTACGGGGCGATAGTCATTTAGCTCAGTTACCTTAGCTTTCTTGGGAACAGGAACAATGGTGGCCCTCTTGAAGCATCTGGGAACAGCAGACTGGGATAAGGATTGATTGAATATGTCCGTAAACACACCAGCCAGCTGGACTGCGCATGCTCTGAGGACACGGCCAGGGATGCCATCTGGGCCGGCAGCCTTGCGAGGGTTAACACATTTAAATGTTTTACTCACGTTGGCTGCGGTGAAGGTGAGCCCGCAGGTTTTGGTAGCGGGCCGTGTCGGTGGCACTGTATTGTCCTCAAAGCGAGCAAAGAAGTTGTTAAGTTTGTCTGGGAGCAGGACATCGTGGTCCGCGACGGGCCTGGTTTTCTTTTTGTGGTCCGTGATTGACTGTAGATCCTGCCACATACCTCTCGTGTCTGAGCCATTGAATTGCGACTCTACTTTGTCTCTATACTGACAGTTAGCTTGTTTGATTGCCTTGCGGAGGGAATAGCTACACTGTTTGTATTCAGACATGTTTCCGGTCGCCTTACCCTGATTAAAAGCAGTGGTTTGCGCTTTCAGTTTTGCGCGAATGCTGCCATCAATCCACGGTTTCTGGTTGGGGAAGGTTTTCATAGTTGCTGTGGGTACAACATCACCGATGCACTTGCTGATAAACTTGCTCACCGAATCAGCGTATTCATCAATGTTTTTGTCCGACGCTATGCGGAACATATCCCAGTCCACAAGATTGAAGCAATCTTGAAGCGTGGAATCAGATTGGTCGGACCAGAGTTGAACAGACCTGAGCACGGGCGTTTCCTGTTTTAGTTTCTGCCTATAGGCTGTGAGCAACAAAATGGAGTCGTGGTCAGATTTGCCGAAGGGGGGGGCCGGGAATGGCTTTGTATGCGTCGCAGAAGTTAGAATAACAATGATCCAGGATTTTGCCGGCCCGGGTCGCACATTCGATATGCTGATAAAATTTAGGGAGCCTTGTTTTCAGATTAGCCTTGTAAAATGTGGTTTCCAGTTTACATATAGTCCAAGAACCTGAGGGTCACTCTGACAGAGCTCCAGAGTTTCTCTGTGGAGATGGAAGAACCTTCCAGAAAGACAACCATCTCTGCAGCACTCCAACAATCAGGCCTTTATGGTAGAGTGGCCAGACGGAA
Source organism: Brachymystax lenok tsinlingensis (assembly GCA_030435695.1). NCBI lineage: Eukaryota > Metazoa > Chordata > Actinopteri > Salmoniformes > Salmonidae > Brachymystax > Brachymystax lenok. Next base: position 17,555,507 of record CM059807.1, on the reverse strand, counting down.
GCCACTCCTCAGTAAAAGGCACATGACAGCCCAAAAGGAGTTTGCCAAAAGGCACCTAGGACTCTCAGACCATGAGAAACAAGATTATGTGGTCTGCTGAAATCAAGATTGAATTCTTTGGCCTGAATGCCAAGCGTCACGTCTGGAGGAAACCTGGCACCATCCCTACGGTGAAGTATGGTGGTGGCAGCATCATGCTGTGGGGATGTTTTTCAGCGGCAGGGACTCGAAGACTAGTCAGGATCAAGGGAAAGATAAACAGAGCAAAGTACAGATAGATCCTTGATGAAAACTTGCTCCAGAGCGCTCAGGACCTCAGACTGGGATGACGGTTCACCTTCCAACAGGACAACGCCCGAAAGCACACAGCCAAGACCACGCAGGAGAGGCTTCATGACAAGCCTCGGAGTGTCCTTGAGTGGCCCAGCCAGAGCCCGGACTTGAACCCAATCGAACATCTCTGGAGACTGGAGAGACCTGAAAATAGCTGTGCAGCGACGCTCCCCATCCAACCTGACAGAGCTTGAGAGGATCTGCAGAGAAGAATGGGAGAAACTCCCCAAATATAGGTGTGCCAAGCTTGTAGCATCATACCCAAGAAGACTCAAGGCTGTAATCGCTGCCAAAAGGTGCTTCAACAAAGTACTGAGTAAAGGGTCTGAATACTTGTGATTTTTCCGTTTTTTACTTTTAATAAATGTGCAAACATTTCTACAAAACTGTTTTTGCTTTGTCATTATGGGGTATTGTGTGTAGATTAATGAAGGGGAAAAAAACAATTTTATCAATTTTATAATAAAGGCTGTAAATTTCCAAAATGTGGAAAAAGTCAAGGGGTCTGAATACTTTGCGAATGTACTGTAAGCCGATTTAATAGATTTAAATAACACAAGAAACATGAACAGACTAGATAGAAATAGTCTCACCAGTTGAAAGTACTCTGATCTCATTGTTTCATTTAATTTAGTGTGTGTAGGGAACTCGCACCGGGGCCCAGGGGAGAAATAACATATTTTCATTTAATCTAGGACCCAATGAGTTATTTTTCAGTGCAGGTGACATTTCAAAAGCCATCTCCCTCAAAGTTCCAAGTTCAGCCATCAACTCTTGCCCTTATGAAGAGAGATTGGTCGACAATTAGTTGAAAATGTCAGCTAGTCTTCCAATACCAGCTGTGTACATTTATCTTGAGAATTTCCATTGGAGCCAATGTCCCTAAGCTGAATGGCACATGCAGTGAATGGGGGGAACTGCACTGACAGCGTGACAGGGCCCTATACAGTATTCTAGTCAAGCTTATTCAACCATCCAGTGAGGCCTGGCAAGCACAGGACCAATGCAAGCCAAGCCAACCAAACACTTAATCCAAGCAACATGTAGAATCAGGCTGCTTTTCAAAAGTACAAAGGCTGTAGAGATTTTGATCCACATAAGTCTAACAAGTTAACAGTGAACACGATGTTTGTGACAGAATCCTTTAAAGACCTGGATTTTCTATCCATAACCTAATGAAAACATACCTGTATACTGAACAAAAATATAAATGCAACATGTAAAGTGTTGGTCCCATGTTTCATGAGCTGAAATAAAAGATCCCATAAATGTTCCATATACATTACACAAAAAGCTTATTTCCCTCAAACAAATGTGTTTATATCCCTGTTAGTGAACATTTATCCTTTGCCAATATAATCCATCTACCTGACAGGTGTGGAATATCAAGAATCTTATTAAACAGCATGATCATTACACAGGTGCACCTTGTGCTGGGTACAATAAAAGGCCACTAAAATATGCAGTTTTGTCACCCAACACAATGCCACAGAGTTTTGACGAAGTGTGCAATTGGCATGCTGACAGCAGGAATGTCCACCAGAGCTGTTGCCAGAGAGTCTAATGTTCATTTATCTTCCATAATCCGCCTCCAATATCGTTTTAGAGAATTTGGCAGTACGTCCAACAAGGCTCACAACTCTAGACCACGTGTAACCATGCCGGAACTTCACATCCGGCTTAGTCATCGTCTGAGACCAGCCACCCGGACAGCTGATGAAACTGAGGAGTATTTCTGTCTGTAATAAAGCCCTTTTTGTGGGGAAAAACTAATTTCGATTGGCTGGGCCTGGCATCCCAGTACTACTTGCTCCCAAGTGGGTGGGCTTATGCCCTCCCAGGCCCACCCATGGCTGTGTCCCTGCCCAGTCATGTGAAATCCATAGTTTGGGGCCTAATTCATTTCATTTCTATTTCTATTGATTATTTCTATATGAACTGTAACTCAGTAAAATCGTTGAAACAGTTGCATGTTACATTTATATTTTTGTTCAGTGTAGTTACCAAAAATCTCCAGTAGCTCCAATTCCAAATAGCAAAATGCCCTAGTAAATGGTTGCTCTTTAAGGTGGCCTCTGCTGTTGCAATCGTCAATCTGATAATTACAAGTGAACATCAAAATGACTTTGTGGCAGCAATCAAATGCAACTTCTACGTGTATCTAGAAGACCAAGGCTGGGATTCAATCAAAGGCACGATGCAATCTCTGCGCACGTCAGGAAAACATCCTCTAAAAAGGCACATAATCGACAGCGCCTTTGATTGGATCCCGGCCGACCACACAGACATGTGGATTAGACTTCAGATGAAAAAAAGAGACACGGCAGTACAGTTTAACATTCAACTGCCATATGGAATTTATGGAACAGTCTGTTTCTTCCAAACAATAATAATGAACACTATAATTTAAATAGTCTTGGAATCTGATGTGACATGGACGTGTGAAAACGACTGTACTCAAGAGATCCGGCACCTGTCGAAACATCTCCATAACACTTCTGACAGGTTGCATCTCAAATTACACTCTTATTTTTATGTAGTGTACTACTTTTGAATCTGGTCAAAAATAGTGTACTATATAGGGAATAGGGTGCTATTTGGGACACATCCTATATCTGCTCTCAGACTGTATTTCAGAGCTGAAACCGTTGGTGATAACCAAATTGTATTCTGAGCTGTGTTCTCAGAGGACATGGAGGACCAGGATTTCATTTATGACTAGTGGTCTACATCCCAAATGGTACCTTATTCTATACACTATATGTAGTGCACTACTTTTCACCAGGACCCTTTGGGCTCTGGTCAAAAGTAGTGCACTATTATAGGGAATAGAGTGCCGTTTGGGATGCATCCATGGTGTGAGTGAACATGTTTGTGCATACTACCCTTTAAAATGTGTCTGCAGCGGCATCTGATCTCCTTCAAGAATGAGACAGTTTCACCCAGTTTGGTTTATGTATTGCATTCTGAAATATTGTTATCCCTTGTTTTATTTTAGCATAACCTTGCAGTCCCCCAGCACAGACGAGAGGATTGCATTTCCAAATAGCATTGTTTTGTGTTGTAGCATAACGTCTGTTCAGTGAATACAAAGATAAGGTGTTTGCATGGTTTGGTATATTTTTTTGCCAAACGCATAGTCTCACTGCAGGTAGAGGGCCTATTCTATCAGCATAATGGTTGGTCCTTTCGTACTCAGTGCAAATTCAATTCCCTAGCAGACCAATCCAGTAATAAAGTAATATCTAATCGGTTATGCATCATCACTTGCAAGACTCTATTGAATGTATTTTAGAGAAATCCCCATTGTATAGCAAAATGGCTCTTACGAATAATTGCTTCCATTTCTAACCGATTTAATACATACAAATAGTTGAATAGCATGGTTCCTCTTGAGTTATGGGTACATTAGAATGGCTCCCTTTCCCATTTGTTCCCCAGGCAGTAATCAGCTAGTAGAGAGCTAGCTCCCATGGGGAACATGAAGGACATGAAGGACAGTCCTCTCTTTCTTCATAGTCAGACCTATCCTATCCTCTCTGGCAGCTTTACACCTCTTAAAGCCTGTTGAAGATGTAGTGTATTAATCATTGTTCAATGGTGTTGCCATCGCCGGTGTTTACTGTAGTGGGGGATATGTGAGAGTGTAATTCTGAACTTGTTTGGCTCTTTGTAGTCTCTTTGTAGACACTTAGTTGAAGACTTTGTCTGCATCCCAAATGGCACCCTATTCACTATACAGTGCACTACTAAATAAGGAATAGGGTGCCATTTGGGCTGGAGAGTTACAGTTGAATTCTTTGAGTTGCTGTGGGGTTTGTGTCAGAAAAGTATGTACAGTATGTAATGTAACCACTAACAGCTAAATGAGATACGCATTCCATAATGATTTCTTTATGTTTTCAAATGAGGGATGTATGACATCAATCTGCATGGTTGTTTTTACTTGCACAAAATATAGCTGGATCGCCCCCCGTCCTGCCCTTAAGGCTCCATCGCCCGGCAGCGCCCTAACCCAACATACCCCACTCAGCTTTAAGATCTAGGTGAAACATTCATTATTGGTTTCAAGTGCATTAGGCCAAGGCTAAAAAGTATGAAAAGTATGTAATGTAACCTCTAACAGCTGAATGAGATATGCATTCCATAATGATTTCTTTATGTTTTCAAATTGAAATTAATGAGGGATGTATGACATCAATCTGCATGGCTGTTCAAATTAGACAACCTTAGCTGCAGCTGCCATTTATCAAATGAACAATGGTAATTAGTGTAATTGGCTAATTTAGTTTGGATAAAATATCTGATAAATATTACTCACAATTCAAAGGAGTTTAATCTAGATTTCTAACTAGGCATGGCAGGGGCGCAACTCTGGTTTTAAAAGTGTGGGGGGACATAACCTTGCGGGGGGTCTGGGGGTTCTCCCTCAGAATTGTTTGGGGAATCTATTTCCTACATTTCTACATATGAAACTTTTGGGGTCATTTTGGGGTCCCTTTTATTATAAATAAGAATATAATATGTTTCTAAACACTTCTACATGAATGTGGATGCTACCATAATTATGGATAATCCTGAATGAAACGTGAATAATGACAATTGAGAAAGTTAAACGCACAAATATGCTAACCTCCCCTGTTATCGTAATGGTGAGAGGTTAGCATGTCTTGAGGATATGATATTTGAGCATCTAAGTTTCTTACTCATTCACGATTATTATTCATGATTCATTCAGAATTATCCGTAATCATGGAAGCATGCACATTAATGTAGAAGTGTTTAGAAACATTCTATTCCTATTTATTAAAAATAACAGATTATTTACCATTCATTTCTATTGGGCACAAAATAATCTTTAACAACCAAAACAAACAGCAAATGCATCCAAAAAAATTGTAGAGTCACGAGCTGATGTGCTGTAGTCATTGCATGCTATGAATGTGGGACCAAATACTATTTACTACTTTAATACATACAGTTTAAGTCGGAAGTTTGCATACACTTAGGTTGGAGTTTTGGCAAGTCGGTTAGGACATCTACTTTGTGCATGACACATTTAATTTTTCCAATAATTGTTTACAGACAGATTATTTCACTTATAACTCCCTGTATCACAATTCCAGTGGGTCAGAAGTTTACATACACTAAGTTGACTGTGCCTTTAAACAGCTTGGACAATTCCAGAAAATGATGTCATGGCTTTAGAAGCTTCTGATAGGCTACTTGACATAATTTGAGTCAATTGGAGGTGTACCTGTGGATGTATTTCAAGGCCTACCTTCAAACTCAGTGCCTCTTTGCTTGACATCATGGGAAAATCAAAGCAAGTATAAACACCATGGGACCACGCAGCCGTCATACCGCTCAGGAAGGAGACGCGTTCTGTCTCCTAGAGATGAACGTACTTTGGTGCGAAAAATACAAATCAATCCCAGAACAACAGCAAAGGACCCTGTGAAGATGCTGGAGGAAACTGGTACAAAAGGATCTACAGCCACAGTAAAACAAGTCCTATATCGACATAACCTGAAAGGCCGCTCAGCAAGGAAGAAGCCACTGCTCCAAAACCACCATAAAAAAGCCAGACTACGGTTTGCAACTGCACATGGGGACAAAGATCATACTTTTTGAAGAAATGTCCTCTGGTCTGATGAAACAAAAATATAACTGTTTGGCCATAATGACCATTGTTATGTTTGGAGGAAAAGGGGGGAGGCTTGTAAGCCGAAGAACACCATCCCAACTGTGAAGCATGGGGTGGCAGCATCATTTGTGGGGGTGCTTTGCTGCAGGAGGGACTGGTGCACTTCACAAAATAGTTGGCATCATGAGGTAGGAAAATTATGTGGATATATTGAAGCAACAACTCAAGACATCAGTCAGGAAGTTAAAGCTTGGTCGCATATGGGTCTTCCAAATGGACCGCAAGCATACTTCCAAAGTTGTGGCAAAATGGCTTAAGGACAACAAAGTCAAGGAATTGGAGTGGCCATCACAAAGCCCTGACCTCAATCCTATAGAAAATGTGTGGGCAGAACTGAAAAAGCGAGTGTGAGCAAGTAGGCCTACAAACCTGACTCAATTACACCAGCTCTGTCAGTAAGAATTGTGGGAAACTTATTGTGGGAAGGTTGTGGAAGGCTACCTGAAACGTTTGACCCAAGTTAAACAATTTAAAGGCAATGCTACCAAATACTAATTGAGTGTACGTAAACTTCTGACCCACTGGCAATGTGATGAAAGAAATAAAACTATTATCTACTATTATTCTGACATTTCACATTCATAAAATAAAGTGGTGATCCTAACTGACCTAAGACAGGGAATTTTTACTAAGATTAAATGTCAGGAATTGTGAAAAACTGAGTTTAAATGTATTTGGCTAAGGTTTATGTAAACTTCCGACTTCAACGGTAAATAAGTTAATTTGTCCCAATACTTTTGCTCCCCTAAAATGGGGGGTGACTATGTACAAAAAGTGCTCTAATTTCTAAACGGTTCACCCGATATGGACGAAAAATACCCTCAAATTAAATTGTATTTTCATAGTCATTGTTTGATTTCAAATCCACACTTTTGGAGTATAGAGCCAAAAGAAGAAAAAATGCTTCACTGACCCAATAATTACAGAGGGCACTGTAATTAATATCAAGGGCCTAACAGTACTCTAGATCTCTTTTTACTTGCACAAAATATAGCTGGATCGCCCCGTCCTGCCCCAAGGCTCCACCGCTCAGCAGCGCCCCAACCCAACACACCCCGCTCAGCTTTAGGATCTTAGTGAAACATTCATTATTGGTTTCAAGTGCATTAGGCCAAGGCTAGAGTGACAACCAACAGTAAGGCAGACCCCCAGGGCCAGGAATGAGCAGTCCAGCAGCTAGGGATTGCCTAAATAGGTATCTCCCCTGAGGTGGGCATGTTTTCCAAACAGACTCATTTTGTCGTACAGTATTCCATATAAGGAATCCAGACCTTCTGAAAGTTGCACAGTATACCTTTAATCTTGTAATAAATCTAATCTAGTGATACATAACTTGACATTTCTGACATTCATTGTGACATTGTGGGAGGATAACCAACTTTATGATTAATGGCAATGCATTTCTTAGCCGCTATAAATGCTAGGCTACACAGCTTCTTCTGATATCAGTCTCCAGTATCAACATTTCCAAGCAAACAAAAACCGAGATAAAAGAGAATCTGTAGACATGCTGAGATAAAGAACATACTCTTTGCCAGAATTCAGCCAGCCTTCACAAGCGCATACCATATGCAAAAAACATTTTTACACCTCCAGCAGAGGAATTACATTTCAGAGTGCATGATATTTAGTTTCACTGGCATATAGTACATTCTTAAACTGTAGTAATTTATGACTGAGATTATATGAACATGACTGGGCATTCAAACATACTGTATCTGTAACCATTCATCGTCATCAATAGTGTCTCCCAGGTCTTCCTCACATTTTTGTTTTACATGTTTTGTCTCATCAGGAAAAGTCTCTATCAACCCTTGATACCGTTTGGAAATCAGACGTAGAGGTTTGTCAGACTGCCTTAAAATAGTTTCAATCTTTGAATCTTCTGGCTTGTCCAGTGTTTGCTGCACAAAGAGAATAAAGTGTTGCATCTGCAAAAGTTTATCATCTCCATCAGAGAATGCTGTTCCCTGATTACCTGACCCTCCTGAGACTCAAGTCACCATCTGATCCTGCTCAGATGAGGCATGACAAAGAATTACCTTGGTGTAGATATATACATTATATTATCCAAGAATAGAATCAATAGTTCAATAATTGAAATTACCATTATTTCCAGATTCCAGTCTGTAGCTCACCCATCAACGTCTTTATTTATTTTTTATTTAACTAGGCAAGTAAGTGACAAACAAATTCTTATTTACAATGACGGTGCTGAGCCAATTGTACTCTGCCCTATGGGGCTCCTGATCACGGCCGGTTGTGATACAGCCTGGATTCGAACCAGGGTGTCTGTAGTAACACCTCTAGCACTAAGATGCAGTGCCTTAGACTGCGCCACTCGGGAGCCCAAATATAAACTCAAGATGGAACTTTGTATCCATTCACTGGTTGTTATAATACATTGTAAAACTCCCCAGAGCTCCATAGACTGGTCTTCCCTGGCTGTTTGACAATGCGGCGACACTTGTCACCATCTGATCCTGCTAAGACATGATGAGCATAGTGTTCTGTACCGACTGTGCACCATGACAGTGAAGCCTGTAGGGCTGTTTATACCATGTCAGTGTGTCACGATCTTCATAATGGACAGACCAAGACGCAGCGATGCTTCCAGTATACATTTTAATAAGAACGTACTGGGTACACAACAAAACAGAAAGTAACGAAGATCGTGAACGTAACAAAGACAAGCTAAGCTCAAACAATAACCCACGAACCTAGAGTGAAACCTACAAACATAAATATGGTTCCCAATTAGAGACAACGACACACAGCTGCCTCTAATTGGGAACCATTACCCAACATAGATCTATGACACCTAGAACTAACAAACCCTACACCAAAACGAAACCAAAACGCTCCAGCCTGTCATCTCAGGCCTGGGCGTTACACAGTGTGAAAAGAAGGGAATTACCTAGAGAAACTGACAGATCAATAATGTTACATTGCTATACTAACTAAAGAAAGAAAAACTCATATTGAGCTGTCAAAAAAACGTCAGAATATCGGTCTTCAATCGTTTGGTCACTGGTTTCAGGTTTCATTGTTTGACTCAGGTTTAGACTAGTGTGATTAAGTCACAACAATAGACAAACATAGTGTGCTTAAACTAATAACACACAAATTATTGTATTTTTCTTGTCTATATCGAATACATCATTTAAACATTCACAGTGTAGGTTGGAAAAAGTATGTGAACCACTAGGCTAATGGCTTCTCCAAAAGCTAATTGGAGTCAGGGGTCAGCTAACCTGGAGTCCAATCAATGAGACGAGATTGGAGATGTTGGTTAGAGCTGCCTTGCCCTATAAAAACACTCACAAAATTTGAGTTTGCTATTCACAAGAAGCATTGCCTGATGTGAACCATGCCTTGAACAAAAGAGATCTCAGAAGACCTAAGATTAATAATTGTTGACTTGCATGAAGCTGGAAAGGGTTACAAAAGTATCTCTAAAAGCATTGATGTTCATCAGTCTACGGTAAAACAAATTGTCTATAAATTGAGAAAGTTCAGCACTGTTGCTACTCTCCCTAGGAGTGGGCATCATGCAAAGATGACTGCAAGGGCACAGCGCAGATTGCTCAATGAGGTTAAGAAGAATCCTGTGTCAGCTGAAATCTCTGGAACATGCTAACATCTCTGTTGACGAGTCTACAATACGTAAAACACTAAACAAGAATGGTGTTCATGGGGGGACACTACGGAAGAAGCCACTTCTGTCCAAAAAAAACATTGCTGCAAGTCTGAAGTTTGCCAAAGTGCACCTGGATGTTCCACAGCGCTACTGGCAAAATATTCTGTGGACAGATGAAATTACAGTTGAGTTGTTTGGAAAGAACACACACCACTATGTGTGGAGAAAAAAAGGCACAGCACACCAACGTCAAAACCTCATCCCAACTGTAAAGTATGGTGGAGGGAACATCATGGTTTGGGGCTGCTTTGCTGCCTCAGGGCCTGGACAGCTTGCTATCATTGACGTAAAAATGTATTCCCAAGTATATCAAGACATTTTGCTGGAGAATGTTAGGCTATCTGTTCACCAAATGAAGCTCAACAGAAGTTGGGTGATGCAACAGGACAACGACCCAAAACACAGAATTAAATCAACAACAGAATGGCTTCAACAGAAGAAAATACGCCTTCTGGAATGGCCCAGTCATAGTCCTGACCTCAACCCGATTGAGATGCTGTGACATGACCTCAAGAGAGCAGTTCACAACAGACACTCCAAGAATATTGCTGAACTGAAACAGTTTTGTAAAGAGGAGTGGTCCAAAATTCCTCCTGACTGTTGTGCAGGTCTGATCTGTAACTACAGAAAACTTTTGGTTGAGGTTATTGCTGCCAAGGAGGGTCAACCAGTTATTAAATCCAAGGGTTCACATACTTTTTCCACCCTGCACTGTGAATGTGTCACACCCTGATCTGTTTCACCTGTATTTGTGATTGTCTCCACACACCCTCCAGGTGTTACCCGTTTTCCCCATTAGTCCCTGGGCATTTATTCCGGTGTTCCCGGTTTGTCTATTGCCAGTTAGTCCTGTCTTGTCAAGTCAACCAGCGTGTTTTTCCGTATGCCTGCTTTTTCTAATCTCTCTTTTGCTAGTCCTCCCGGTTTTGACCCTTGCATGCCATGACTGAATCTGCCTGCCTGACGATACTGCCTGCCCTGACCTCGAGCCTGCCTGCCACTCTGTACCTCCTGGACTCTGACCTTGTTTATGATATTTTGTCTGTCCACGACCATTCTCATGCCTGCCTCTTGGATTATAATAAATATCAGAGACTCGATCTGCCTTCCGTGTCTGCATCTGGATCTCTCCCTGTGCCCTTATAGAATGTTTACACAGTGTCTTAAATAAATACATGAAAACGTATAATTGTTTGTGTTATTAGTTTAAGCAGACTGTGTTTGTCTATTGTTCTGACCTAGATGAAGATCAGATAAAATGTTCACATACTTTTTCTTGCCACTGTAAATCCAGCCGGGTTGATAACGCCAAAGAGCCTACCTGACCACTCTGAGGCGTCTGCATGGTTCTAAAGCACTCCGACATTGCCAGTACGTTTTGTTTGTTCAAGTCAACCAGCAGTTTGTGTCTCAGCTCCTGCTTTATCCAGTCTCTCTTTTCTCGCCCTCTTGGTTTTGACCCTTGCCTGTCCTGTCTCCGAGCCCACCTGCCTGACCACTCTGCCTGCCCGTGACCCTGCCTGCCGACCTGTACCTTTGTCCCCCTCTGGATTACCGACCTCTGCCTTACCCTGAGCCTGCCTGCCGCCCGGTACCGTTGCCCCACCTCTGGTTTACTGACCCCTGCCTGCCTTGACCTGTCTATTGCCTCCCCCTGTTGGAATATTAAACTATTGTTTATTCAACATGGTCTGCATCTGGGTCTTACCTTCATACCTGATAGTAAGAACTGGCCATGACTGACCCATTAGACCCGGACCAGCTGCGCAACGCCATCTCCTCCGAAATAGCCTCCATTGGTAGGGACGAGGAATTGCTTCGTGGGCTGATGGAGGGGTCAAAACATTGGCTGAGCGCCATGACCAGGCGTTGGAAATGCTGCTGGAGCAATTCCGGGGGTCGTCTGGGGGGGGCAGCCTGCCACGGTGGTAACCCTACTGCCCCTTAGCAACTCGGCGGTTAGCAGCGCCACCCCACCGGCCACTCCACCTTCCCATAAGCCCCGGTTACCTCCTCCGGAATGCTTTAATGGAGAGCCGAGCACCTGTCGGGCGTTTCTAGCTCAGTGTGCCCTCATTTTCGAGCTTCAGCCCTCCTCCTTCCCCTCGGATCGCTCCAAAATAGACTACCTCATCACACTGATGTCTGGAAGGGCTCTCACCTGGGCTACCGCTGTATGGGAACAGCAGCCGGCCATACGCACGAGGCTGGAGGGGTTCTTGGGAGAGGTGAGGACGGTCTTTGATGCCCCGTTCTCCGGGAGACAAGCTGCCCGGAAGCTAATCCAGCTCCGGCAGGACACCCGAACTGTGGCCGACTATGCGGTGGATTTCCATATGTTGTTCGTGCCTGACGCTGTCCGTTCAGCGGACCTGGAGTGGGCCCATTCCTCCAGGCTTGCCTGCCACCAGGACTCCCGGCGGACCCTGGCCTTCGTGCGACAACGGTTCTGGTGGCCTACCATGGTTCCGGGCATTGCCGACTGCATGGTATGCAAATTGGAGTGGGTCTAGGGTTTCTGGGATAATGGTGTTAATGTGAGCCATGACCAGCCTTTCAAAGCACTTCATGGCTACAGACGTGAGTGCCACGGGTCGGTAGTCATTTAGGCAGGTTACCTTAGTGTTCTTGGGCACAGGCACTATGGTGGTCTGCTTAAAACATGTTGGTATTACAGACTCGGACAGGGAGAGGTTGAAAATGTCAGTGAAGACACTTGCCAGTTGGTCAGCGTAAGCTCTCAGTACACGTCCTGATAATCCATCTGGCTCCGCGGCCTTGTGAATGCTGACCTGTTTAACTTCTTGGGGGAGCAGCAAGGTGATTTGGTGCGCTAGCGCCCCACTCCTGACACTACCAGGTGAAATGCAAGGCAAAATCCCAAATTTGAATTATTAAAAATGCACCAATATACAAGTGTTTCATACTCATCAAAAGCTCTGCTTCTTGGCAATATCACAGCGGATTTCAAAAAGGCTTTACAGCGAAAGCACTACATTTGATTGTTTGAGGGTAGCACCTTCAATATTTTCCATAACAATGAAATCTTTAGCCAGCGCGGTCGATAGAAAATGCATTTCACAGGGAAAACCTGTGCCTTACCTTTTTGTAGAACTTCTGCAGAGGGCTTCCTAAGTGTCCAACGAAGACAATCCATGGGTATTTGGTTAGAAAAAGTAATTTATTATATACTTAAATCTCCGCTTGGTTGGCACCTTGTGTTCAGAAAATCCAATGTGAAGAGAATGCGTTCATTTAAACCTATAAACTTTCCCCTCAACAAAACAAAAACCAATTAAAATGCATCCTTAGCTTATCTTTTATGAATAAAAGTGATAATCTTTCACTTGGATGGTCACCTAAACGTTATATAAGTCAAATAAAGTGGACCGCTCAGCCAAACGTGCTCCCAAAAACGTGCAACTGAAAAATAGCTCCCCCGACTAAAACCTCTACCGATTGAACACAATGGTTCCAATTGCCTTTAAACTTTACCTATACACTGCTGACATCCAGTGGAAGCAATAGGTACTACATTCAGTGTCCTGGTATAAATACTTTTCAATAGGCAGTCTCTCTAAGTGAGCCATAAGCCACCAGAATGACATTTCCGGATGGAAAATTCTCTGGTTTTTGCCTGCCAAATGAGTTCTATTACACTCACAGACAACATGTTAACACTTTTGGAAACCTCAGAGCGTTTCCTATCCAATAGTACTAATTATGTGCATATCCTATTTTCTGAGCCTGAGTGGCAAGCATTTTACTTTAGGCACGCCAGACTCTCCAAAACCGACCCCTCAGCTGCTACTCCCTAACAAGTTAAAGGTCTTTCTCACATCGGCTGCGGAGAGCGTGATCACACAGTCTTCCAGAACAGCTGGTGCTTTCATGCATGTTTCAGTGTTATTTGCCTCGAAGCGAGCATAGAAGTAGTTTAGCACGTCTGGTAGGCTCGTGTCACTGGGCAGCTCTCGGCTGTGCTTCCCTTTGTAGTCTGTAATGGTTTGCAAGCCCTGCCACATCCGACGAGCATCAGAGCCGGTGTAGTACAATTCGATCTTAGTCCTGTATTGACGCTTTGCCTGTTTGATGGTTTGTCGGACGACATAGCGGGATTTCTTATAAGCTTCCGGGTTAGAGTCCCGCTCCTTGAAAGAGGCAGCTCTAGCCTTTAGCTCAGTGCGGATGTTGCCTGTAATCAATGGCTTCTGGTTGGGGTAGGTACGTACGGTCACTATGGGGACGACATCATCGATGCACTTATTGATGAAGCCATTGACTGATGTGGTGTACTCCTCAATGCCATTGGAGGAATCCCGGAACATATTCCAGTCACTGCTAGCAAAACAGTCCTGTAGCTTAGAATCTGCTTCATCTGACCACTTTTCTACTGATTTAGTCACTGGTGCTCCTGCTTTAATTTTTGCTTGTAAGCAGGAATCAGGAGAATAGAATTATGGTCAGATTTGCCAAATGGAGGGCGAGGGAGAACTTTGTACGCGTCTCTGTGTGTGGAGTAAAGGTGGTCCAGAGTTTTTTCTCCTCTGGTTGCACATTTAACATGCTGACAGAAATTTGGTAAAACGGATTTAAGTTTCCCTGCATTAACTTCTTAGGGAGCGGCAGCTGAGGTGTCGGTTTTTGGAGAGTCTGGCGTGCACAAAGTAAAAGGCCTGCCACTCAGGCCCAGAAACTAGGATATGCACATAATTAGTACTATTGGATAGGAAACACTCTGACGTTTCTAAGACTGTTAAAATATTGTCTGTGAGTATAACAGAACTGATATAACAGCCAAAAACCCGAGGAATTTCTGTCCTGGAAAAAGTGTTTTTGACACGTTGCCTCATTTTGAACCCCTCCCTATTGAAAACAGACATATATAGGAGTAAGATTGCAGTACCTATTGCTTCCACTGGATGTCAACAGTCTCTAGACAGTGTTTGGTGATGTTAGGTTGCTCTGGATGGTAATAGAAGAAGAATTTCGAACTAGTAATCGGGGATGTAAACAGAAGAGGATGCGCGTACACGGGCTCGCGAGCGCTGTGGTTTTTTCCTTTCCTTTTCCTTTCCTATCGTCCGGTTGAAATATTATAGTAAATATATATAAAAGTGTTCCTAAGGATACGTTATCAATGATGTTTGATTGTTCTTGGACAAGTGTATAGGTATAGGTTGAACGTGTTCTCTTCACGGTTCAATGGGCGAGTGGACGCTGTATTTTATGAACATAACGCGCCAACCAAGCGGAGATTTATGGTTATAATAAATGACTTTTTCTAACAAAAGAACCATTGGATGTCTTTGTTGGACACTTGGGAAGCCCTCAGCAGAAGTTCTTCGAAAGGTAAGGGATTTTATATTAGAGATTTTATGTGTTTTATGAGACCCGCTTTGGTTATGGATTTATGCTAATGCATAAAATATGAGAGGGGCTATCCTCAAACAATCAAATGTTGTGCTTTGCCGTAAAGCCTTTTTGAAATCTGATAACGCTGTGATATTGCCAAGAATCAGAGCTTTTGATGACTATGCAACACTTGTATATTGATGAATGTTTAATAATTAAACTTTTGGATTTTGAATTTGGCGCCTTACATTTCACCGGGTAGTGTCGGGAGTGGGGCGAGGCTGTCTTAGTTGGGAGTGGGGCGAGGCTGTCTCAGAGGCTGTCTTAGTGCCAGCCTCTGACTGTGGTGGTATGTAAACAGCTACGAAAAATACAGATGAAAACTTCCTTAGATATCATGCACCAGCGGTTATTTACAAAAATACATTGTCCGCCGCCCCTTGTCTTACCAAATGGCTGCTATTTGCATTGACCCCTTTTAGTTTTTTGTTCTTGTGCACTGACTTTCTTGCACTGGCTCTATGCACACTCACTGGATTCTACCCACACACACACTACACTGACACTCCAACACACACACAGACACTTTCACACTCTTCACATATGCTGATGCTACTATCCTGATTGCTTAGTCACTTTTACCCCTACCTACATGTACATATTACCTCAATTGCCTAAACTACCTCATACCCCTCCCTGCACATTGACTCGGTCCCGGTACTTCTTGTTTATAGCCTTGTTATTGTTATAAAATTATTATTATATTTTGCACATTTTAACTTTGCATTATTGGGAAAGGGCTCGTAAGTAAAATATTCACGGTAAAGACTATACCTGTTGTATTCAGTGCGTGTTACAAATAACATTTTATTTGATTAGATTTTTTTTTATTGTGTTGTGTGTGGGTGGGAGGGAGGGAGGGAGGGAGGGAGGGATGGAGGGAGGGATAAACATTAGCTTTTAACAGTGATTACATATTACACCTGATCAGAAGATCAATACAAAATCCCTATCTATCCCTCCAAGGATAATTTGACTGTTTGCCTCTCAGCTTTGGAATGGATTAACCAAGCCAAATTAATTCCCAAGATAATATCAACATTGATTATAAAAACCATCAGCTATTTTCCTATGTAACTGTCTTGAACTCCCTTGTTATTCCGTCAGTGAATGCACTGTTGCCATTTACTTGCACACAGGGAAATATGAATCAGCAAACAATGAATGTGACAAAATGTGAAATTCTCCAGACCCTTTCCAAGGTCTCATTTCACAAGCAGCTGGTGCTGGGGAGGGAGCATGAGGAGGGAAGCGAAGATAGATAGTCTATCAACAGCCTTTGGGAGGAGGGTTACAGGGATTTGTCTCCAAAGGAATTTATCTGAATTCAGTCAGGCTAAATCTGATGGAAGCTTTATCCCCTCTCAGAATGTATCTAAGTGCCAAAAACCCAATGGTGGAGTCAATTTAATCTCAAGTATCAGAGCATTACTAAGACCAAGCAACAACTCAGAATTAAGCCCAGAAGGAAATACCCCAGCCCTTGATTGTGACGAGAACTTGTGCGGGTCACTTTTCACCCAACAATATTCCTGCACTCATGATCCATATGTAGTAGCTGCTACAAGTCTGTCACTCTATCACTCTTATTTCACCTTCATTTAACCAGGTAGGCTAGTTGGGAACAAGTTATCATTTACAACTGTGACCTGGCCAAGATAAAGCAAAGCAGTGCGACACAAACAACAACACAGAGTTACACATGGAATGAACAAGCATACAGTCAATAACACAATAGAAAAAAAGAAAGTCTATATAAAATGTGTGCAAATGGCGTGAGGAGGTAAGGCAATAAATAGGCCATAGTAGCGAAGTAATTACAATTTAGCAAATCAACACTGGAGTGATAGATGAGCAGATGATGATGTGCAAGTAGAAATACTGGTGTGCAAAAGAGCAGAAAAGTAAATAAAAACAATATGGGGATGAGGTAGGTAGATTGGGTGGACTATTTACAGATGGGCTATGTACAGCTGCAGCGATCGGTTAGCTGGTCAGATAGCTGATGTTTTAAAGTTAGTGAGAGAAATATAAGTCTCCAGCTTCAGCGATTCTTGCAATTAGTTCCAGTCATTGGCAGCAGAGAACTGGAAGGAAAGGCAGACAAAGGAGGTGTTGACTTTGGGGATGACCAGTGAGATATACCTGCTGGAGCGCATGCTACAGGTGGGTGTTGTTATCGTGACCAGTGAGCTGAGATAGGGTGGAGCTTTACCTAGCATAGACTTATAGATGACCTGAAGCCAGTGGGTCTGGCGACGAATATGTAGCGAGGGCCAGCCAACTAGAGCATACAGGTCGCAGTGGTGGGTGGTATAAGGGGCTTTGGTGACAAAACAGATGGCACTGTGATAGACTGCATCCAGTTTGAGTATTGGAAGCTATTTTGTAAATGACATCGCCAAAGTCGAGGATCGGTAGGATACTCAGTTTTACGAGGGTATGCTTGGCGATGTGAGTGAAGGAGGCTTTGTTGCGAAATAGGAAGCCGATTCTATATTAATTTTGAATTGGAGATGTTTAATATGAGTCTGGAAGGAGAGTTTACAGTCGAGCCAGACACCTAGGTATTTGTAGTTGTCCACATATTCTAAGTCAGAACCATCCAGAGTAGTGATGCTAGTTGGGCGGGCGGGTGCGGGCAGCGAACGGTTGAAAAGCATGCATTTAGTTTTACTAGCGTTTAAGAGCAGTTGGAGGCCACAGAAGGAGTGTTGTATGGCACTGAAGCTCGTTTGGAGGTTAGTTAACACAGTGTTCAAAGAAGGGCCAGATGTATACAGAATGGTGTCGTCTGCGTAGAGGTGGATCAGGGAATCACCCGCAGCAAGAGCAACATCGTTGATATATACAGAGAAAAGAGTCGGCCCAAGAATTGAACCCTGTGGTACCCCCATAGAGACTGCCAGAGGTCCGGACAACAGGCCCTCCAATTTGAAACACAGAACTCTGTCTGAGAAGTAGTTGGTGAACCAGGCGAGGCAGTCATTTGAGAAACCAAGGCTGTTGAGTCTGCCGATAAGAATGTAGTGATTTACAGAGTCGAAAGCCTTGGCCAGGTCGATGAAGACGTACTGTCTTTTACTGATGGCGGTTATGATATCGTTTAGTACCTTGAGCGTGGCTGAGGTGCACCCATGACCAGCTCGGAGACCGGATTGCACAGCGGATAAGGTACGGTGGGATTCAAAATGGTCAATGATCTGTTTATTAACTTGGCTTTCAAAGATTTTAGAAGGGCAGGATGGATATAGGTCTATAACAGTTTGGGTCTAGAGTGTCACCCCCTTTGAAGAGGGGGATGACCGTGGCAGCTTTCCAATCTTTAGGGATCTCGGGCGATACGAAAGAGAGGTTGAACAGACTGGTAATAGGGGTTGCAACAATGGCGGCGGATAATTTTGGAAAGAGAGGGTCCAGATCTAGCCCAGCTAATTTGTACGGGTCCAGGTTTTGCAGCTCTTTCAGAACATCTGCTATCTGGATTTGGGTGAAGGAGAAGCTGGGGAGGCTTGGGCAAGTAGCTGCGGGGAATGCGGAGCTGTTGGCCGGGGTTGGGGTAGCCAGGAGGAAAGCATGGCCAGCCGTAGAGAAATGCTTATTGAAATTCTCGCTTATCGTGGATTTATCAGTGGTGACAGTATTACCTAGTCTCAGTGCAGTGGGCAGCTGGGAGGAGGTGCTCTTATTCTCCATGGACTTTACAGTGTCCCAAAACTTTAGCTATAGGATGCAAATTTCTGTTTGCAAAAGCTAGTGTTTTAGGGAGAGTTTGACAGTGATGAGGGGTGGTCGTTTAACCGCGGACCCATAGTGAATGCAGGCAATGATCGCTGAGATCCTGATGAAAACAGCAGAGGTGTATTTGGAGGGCAAGTTGGTCAGGATAATATCTATGAGGATGCCCATGTTTACGGATTTAGGGTTGTACCTGGTGGATTCTTTGTTGATTTGTGTGAGATTGAGGGCATCTAGCTTAGATTGTAGGACTGCCGGGGTGTTAAGCATATCCCAGTTTAGGTCACGTAACAGAACGAATTCTGAAGATAGATGGGGGGCAATCAATTCACATATGGTGTCCAGGGCACAGCTGGGAGCTGAGGGGGGTCTATAACAGGCGGCAACAGTGAGAGACTTATTTCTGGAGAGATTAATTTTTTTAATTAGAAGCTCGAACTGTTTGGGCTTAGACCTGGAAAGTATGACAGAACTTTGCAGGCTATCTCTGGAGTAGATTGCAACTCCTCCCCCTTTGGCAGTTCTATCTTGACGGAAATGTTGTAGGTGGGTGCGGGTACAGTGGAAGTAAACCCAGGCACTGAGTGATGATAAGAGAGGTTGCATCTCTGGACGCGCTAGTTATGCTGGGTGAGGTCTCCGCATGTGTGGGAGGTGGGACAAAGGAGGTATCTGAGGCATGTTGAGTGGGACTAGGAGCTCCGCAGTAAACTAAAACAATGATAACTATCCTAAACAACAGTATACAAGGCATATTGACATTTGAGAGAGACATAAATCGAGGCATAAAGCAATCACAGGTGTTGATTGGGAGAGCTAGCTAAGACAACAACCGGTGAAACAGCAACAGCTAATCAGCTAAGACAACAACAACAGGTAAAATGGCGATGAATGGGCAGAGAGGGTCGGTTAACTACACACCGGGCCTGAGTTCGAGGCTGGGGCCGACAGATAAACAAAAAATAAACAAAATGGAGTACCGTGATTAATGAACAGTCCCGCAGGCATCAGCTATGTAGCCAAGTGATCATAGGGTCCAGTGAACAGCAATAGATGGAACAGGGAAGCCGCGGGGTAGTCGTTACTACGCTAGCACACGGGAGACACTGCGTTTAAAGTTAGCAGGCCGGGGTTAGTAGAAGTGTCTGCTCCGACATCCGGCAAAGGTCGGTTGAGCTGTGTAGCCGAGCTGTGTAGCCGAGCGATCACTGAGTAGGCCGGGAGGTGGGCCTGGCTCAGGGCTAGCTTCGGGGCTAGCTAGTTGTGATAATCAGGAGTAATGGTCCAGGGCTTACGGCTGGAATCCAGGGTTGTAGTGGAGAAAACAGTCCGATACTGGCAGGATGGCAAGTATTATCCAGGCTAAAAAACGGATGGTGTCTGTGCAGAAGGTAAAGGCCGCTAGCAGTGGCTGACAATGATTAAATAGCTAGTAGCTAATTAGCTGGTTAGCTTCTGATGGCTAGCTTCTGATGGAGGTTCTGGCTATAAGGTCTAAAAAAGAAGAGCGGATCCGTATCACATTGGGTGAGGCGGGTTACCGGAAGGTATATTTAATTTAAAAATGGAAAAGAGATTGAAAATAAATTGAAATATATACAAAAAATATGAAAAATACAAAAAGTACACGAGAGGACGACAACCCACGTCTGCACTGCTACCACCTTGGAATCAATGTAAAAACGAAGCTCCAATGCTAATATATGTTTTGATCAACCTTTGTAGAACACTCCATCATCTGAAAAGTGAGAATGATGTACTTCTTTAGATGTATGCCTACTTCATTTACACAAATGCAATAAAAAAACTAGGCTGTTGGCTAAACTGTGAAACTATACAATAACATTTTAATTCACTGAACACAAGTGAGGGAAAAGCAGCTTTGGCCTTCAGTGTTCAGAGTAACAACCCCATGGGCATTTGGTTAGATGGTGTTTTGACACTAACTCAGTATTACGCCCTAAAGCTAAACTAAACATGTCAACGTCAGAGTGTGCATAACATAATTAGAATTAAAAACATTTTGACAGCCTCTACTTTGCCAGCAAGAAAATCCATCAACGAGTAAAAACAGCAGTTGCATTTTGATGGCCACGTGGGAAATCTGCATCGAGCAGTGAGTGATTCCCCTGACTCAGTTCTAATGAGAGGCCTGTTCAACTCTTAACTGAGCTTGATCTGCATAACCGTTTGTAAATTTAAGGCGTTTTTTGGTGTGATTTCGTATTCCTTGGCCAAATAGCCAAAAGTTTTTCCGATCTACATATTGATTTATGTCTGGGGTGAGTAGGTTAATTAAATGTGTAAATAGTGAGGCAGCAACATAATATTGAGCATAGAGGACAGAGAGAAGAGAGGAGTCGGTCCTTTAGATGTTAAAATAGCAAATCGGTACGGCATAACTAGGGAACATAATCAACAACACAGGAGGATGATCTGCAATAGGATTAAGTAGCTGGCATAAGGCACTTGGGCTCAATTTGAGGTTTTGTTGCGCATCTGTAATGAGGTGGTGCGGTGTCCATGGACTAACACAGGGGAGCATGACCATGACTCCATTTTGTTGCTCCCAGCCTACAAACAGAAACTAAAACAGGAAACGCCCGTTCTCAGGTCTGTTCAACGCTGGTCCGACCAATCTGATTCCATGCTGCAAGATTGCTTCGAGCACGTGGACTGGGATATGTTCCGGATAGCATCTGACAACAACATTGATGTATACGCTGATTCGGTGAGCGAGTTTATTAGCAAATGCATTGGTGATGTTGTACCCATAGCAAATATCAAAACCTTCCCCAACCAGAAACCATGGATTGATGGCAGCATTCACAAAACTGAAAGCGAACCACTGCTTTTAACCAGGTAAAGGCTACCGGAAACATGACTGAATACAAACAGTGCAGCTACTCCTCCGCAAGGCAATCAAACAAGCTAAGCGCCAATATAGAGACAAAGTAGAGTCACAATTCAATGGCTCAGACACAAGAGGAATGTGGCAGGGTCTACAGTCAATCACGGACTACAAAGAAAATCCAGCCGTCGCGGACCATGACGTCCTGCTCCCAGACAAACTAAACAACTTCTTTGCTCGCTTTGAGGACAATACAGTGCCAACCGACACGGCCCGCTACCAAAACCCGCGGGCTCACCTTCACCGCAGCCAATGTGAGAAAAACATTTAAATGTGTTAACCCTCGCAAGGCTGCCGGCCCAGATGGCATCCCTGGCCGTGTCCTCAGAGCATGCGCAGACCAGCTGGCTGGTGTGTTCTACGGACATATTCAATCAGTCCCTATCCCAGTCTGCTGTTCCCACATGCTTCAAGAGGGCCACCATTGTTCCTGTTCCCAAGAAAGCTAAGGTGACTGAGCTAAATGACTATCGCCCTGCAGCACTCACTTCCGTCATCATGAAGTGCTTTGAGAGATTAGTCAAGGATCATATCACCTCCATCCTGCCAGACACCCTGGACCCACTCCAATTTGCTTACCGTCCCAATAGGTCCACAGACGCAGCGCAATCGCAATCACACTGCATACTGCCCTAACCCATCTGGACAAGAGGAATACTTATGTAAGAATGCTGTTCATCGACTACAGCTCAGCATTTAACACCATAGTTCCCTCCAAGCTCGCCATTGCGCTCGAGACCCTGGGTCTCGACCCAGCCCTGTGCAACTGGGTCCTGGACTTCCTGACGTGGGCCGGTCCCAGGTGGTGAGGGTAGGAAACAACATCTCCACCCCGCTGATCCTCAACACTGGGGCCCCACAAGGGTGCGTTCTCAGCCCTCTCCTGTACTCCCTGTTTACCCATGACTGCGTGGCCAAGCACGCATCCAACTCAATCATCAAGTTTGCTGACGACACTACAGTGGTAGGCTTGATTACCAACAACGACGGTGACGGCCTACAGAGAGGAGGTGAGGGCCTCGGAGTGTGGTGTCAGGAAAATAACCTCTCACTCAATGTCAACAAACAAAGGAGATGATCGTGGACTTCAGGAAACAGGAGAGGGAGCACCCTCATCCACATCGAGGGGACAGTAGTGGAGAAGGTGAAAGTTTTAAGTTCCTCGGCGCATACACATCACGGACAAACTGAATTGGTCCACCCACACAGACAGCGTGGTAAAGAAGGCGCACAGCGCCTCTTCAACCTCAGGAGGCTGAAGAAATTTGGCTTGTCACCAAAATCACTCTCGCCAAACTTTTACAGATGCACAATCGAGAGCATCCTGTCGGGCTGTATCACCGCCTGGTACGCAACTGCTCCGCCCACAACCGTAAGGCTCTCCAGAGGGTAGTGAGGACTGCACAACGCATCACCGGGTTAAACTACCTGCCCTCCAGGACACCTACACCACCCGATGTCACAGAAAGGCCAAAAAGATCATCAAGGACAACAACCACCCGAGCCACTGCCTGTTCACCCCGCTTATCATCCAGAAGGCGAGGTCAGTACAGGTGCATCAAAGCTGGGACCGAGAGACTGAAAAACAGCTTCTACCTCAAGGCCATCAGACTGTTAAACAGCCATCACTAATACATTGAGTGGCTGCTGCCAACATACTGACTTAAATCTCTAGCCACTTTATACATAGGAATTGGATGTAACAAATGTATCACTAGCCACTTTAAACAATTTTGTATATAATGTTTACGTATCCGACATACTCATATCAAATGTATACACTGTACTCTAAACCATCTACTGTATCTTGCCTATGCCGTTCGGGTCATCGACCCAAATCTCTAGCCACTTTAATAATTATAATTGGATGAAATAATGTATCACTAGCCACTTTAAACAATGCCATTTATATAATGTTTACATATCCTACATTACTCATCTCATATATGTGTATATACTGTACTCCATACCATCTACTGCATCTTGCCTATGCTGGTCAGCCATCAAGCCATCCATATATTTATATGTACATACTGTATTCATTCCTTTACTCTTGTGTGTATAAGGTAGTTGTTGTGAATTTGTTAGATTACTTGTTAGATACTACTGCATGGTCGGAACTAGCTACAAGCATTTCGCTACACTCGCATTAACATCTGCTAACCATGTGTATGTGACAAATAAAATTTGATTTTGATTTGATTTGATTTGATTTGATTTGGGAGAGGAGGAGACGTTTCGTGGAACCACTTCCAGACAACTGACTCCTAAAATACATTCCAAATGGCACCCTATTCCCTATATAGTGCACTACTTTGACCAGGGCAGACAGGGCTCAGGTCAAACGTAGTACACTATATAGGGATTAGGGGATCATTTGGGATGCAGCCCTAGCATTTTAGACAGCAGCGTTAGCAAGAATAATTTATTTCCCCAAAGGGACCCTCCAAACAAGTCAAGCCCCATTTTAAATAGTGATATATCAGTGTCAAACGCCTAAGTTATTCTCTCTGGTCCTTAAATATTAATTTAAGTCAACATCAAACCAGTATATAGTATTTACCAAACCTGTCATTTTGAAGATTATGAATTACTAGATCACTTTCAGCATGGTGGCCATTTAAAGGTCTGGGGTTGTCGAACTAATGCAGGGCATGCAATATCAAAATAACAGCCAATTGTCTGTCCTTATCAGCCATGTGAGGTCTGAGACATCAACCAGATTCTGAGTCTGAAATTCAAGCACTTTCGTTGTTACTATTGCCCTCAGCAGTCTGTGATAAAAGGGGGCTAGCCAGACAGTGACGGATATTGAAAGTTTGAAGCTGTCTTGCATATTCTGTGACATGTAACAGACAAGTGGACCCTTCAATTAAAGTAAAATGTGAGGACTGAGAAGTATTGCTGTTTGGACAGGAAATCTAGAAAATGGCTTTCATCTCAGATCATTCAATGAGGAATCTCTATGAATAAGAGATATAATAGCGAAACTTCTCATTTCAAAACTGGAAAAAACAGAACTGGTTTCAAATGCTATTTGAAATCACTCCAGGCAGGCTAAAGCTCAAATGCTCAAAGTATTTGAAAGATTTAAAATGGTATTTGAACCCAAGTCTGGTAAAAAAAAAAAAACATAATCCCTAACTCATACTGTAGTTATGGCACCCAGACAGAGAGAGTCCAGACCCCATGTTGTTACTAGTCTATACAGAGCCCGCCAGAGGTGTTACATAGTGTTCCCACCGGAAAACCAATCCCCTCATGGCAGCTGAAAAATCACCAATCAATATCACTCTTGTAATTTGTGCCAATGCAGAACTGAACATCCAGCCAGGGAGGGATCATGGCAAGTTTAAATATGGCCCTCAGCTCCCAGACGCCTTTCTTCTGCTTCAGGGAGGTTATGGCTCCGCTCCTGGCTCCTATGAAACCCTCCACCACTCACCAGCCAGCCAACTGCATTTGTTGTTCATCGTCTGGCGCCCCAAAAGAGCAAGGCTTTGTGCGTCCCAAATGACACTCTATTCCCTATATACTGCACTACATTTGACCAGAGCAGTATAGGCCCTAGTCAAAAGTAATACACTATATAGGGAATATGGTGCCATTTGGGCCGCAGCCCCAACAAGTCCCTGTGCATCCATCTTATTAATCAGCGGCACCAGAGACGCTCATGCTGAGCGAAGTAATAGATCCATGACTGCTGCTGATTGACCTGAGAAGATTCACTGGCTGCCGGTATTGATCCCTCGTCCAAGCCTGTGCCCAAGAATATCATTCCCCCCATCACCAGACAGCAGAAGAAGGACACTGAGGTGGTGGTGGCTCATTCACCCATTCCCAGACAGCAAAGGGAGGACACTGGGGTGGTGGTGGCGGCTCACTGGCATCACACAGGAAACACTTTGATTAGGAGATCAAACAAAACATGCTAGGACCCACACACACACCCAAGCAGCACTGAACCATGCATGAACCATACATGAGAGCACCAGCTGTTCCGGACGACTGTGTGATCTCACTTTCCGTAGCCAATGTGAGTAAGACCTTTAAACAGGTTAACATTCGCAAGGCTGCGGAGCCAGACGGAATACCAGGACGCGTACTCAGAGCATGCGCTGACCAGCTTGCAAGTGTCTTCACTGACATTTTCAACCTATCCCTGACCCGGTCTGTAATACCAGCTTGTTTCAAGCAGACCACTATAGTCCCCGTGCCCAAGAACGCCAAGGTAATCACCCAACCCGTAGCACACACATCTAATGTATAGCCATGAAATGCTTTGAAAGGCTGGTCATGGCTCACATCAACACCATCATCCCGCACACATTGGACCCACTCCAATTCATATATACCGCCCCAACAGATCCACAGATGACGTAATCTTTTTTTGCACTCCACACTGCCCCCACCCACCTGGATAAAAATTATACCTAAGAATGCTGTTTATTGAATAAAGCTCAGCATTTAACACCACAGTCCACACCTAGCTCATCTCCAAGCTCAGGACCCTGGGACTGAACACCTCACTCTGCAAATGGACCCTAGACTTCCTGATGGGCCGCCCCCAGGAGGTGAGGGTAGGCAACAACACATCCACCATGCTGACATCAACACGGAGGCCCCTCAGGGGTGTGTGCTTAGTCCCCCTATACCATGCGGTTTCAGAGGAAGGCCTAAAAAATTATCAAAGACTCCAGCCACCCAAGTCATAGACTGTTCTCTCTGCTACCGCACGGTAAGCGGTACCAGTGCACCAAGTTTGGAACCAACAAGACCCTGAACAACTTCTACCCCTAAGCCATAACACTGCTAAACAAGACTGCTAAGTACCTTATCAAATGGCTACCCAATCGACCTGCATTGACCCTTTTTTGCACTAACTCTCTTGCACTGACTCTATGCACACACACTGGACTCTACTCACACACATACTTACACCCCAACACACACATACACTACGCCCACACACACACACAACATGCACACGCATGTTTACTGACACCACACACACTTTCACACTCACCACATACGCTGCTGCTACTGTCTAGCTATCCTGTTGTCTAGTCACTTTACCCACGACCTATTTGTACATAGCTACCTCAATTAATTCATAACCCTGCACATCGACTCAGCACTGGCACTCCCTGTACATAGCCATGTTATTTTTACTCGTTATTGTTATTTGTTAAATCACTGTGTATTTATTTCTCGTGTTATTTTTTTAATTTTCTCTTTTAACTCTGCATTGTCGGAAAAGGACCTGTAAGTAAGCATTTCACTGCTAGTCTAAACCTGTTGTTTACGAAACATGTGACAAATACAATTGTATTAGATTTTTGATTTGACATTCATTTCTGACGCCACACACTTACACCCACACGCTGCTGCTAAATTCTTATTGATTTGATTTATTACTACCATTATGCTGCTGTTCCCTGTATATTGATTTCCATTACCATTAGTATGCATCTATTTATCTTGCTACTGGTCCCTATTACTCCTATTTGCATGGTCATAATACCATTAGTATATTACCATATGATTTATATAGTCACTTTTCAGCACTGTTTACACTGCTATATTGTTTGCTATTATTATTTGTTATGTATCCTACTACCAGACACTTTCTCCTAATCGCTGCCTACATGTACATCACAGGAGGTTGGTGGCACCTTCGTTGGGGAGGACTGGCTCGTGGTACTGGCTGGAGAGGAGTAAGTGGAATGGTATCAAATACATTAAACACTTGGTTTCCAGGTGTTTGATGCCATTCCATTCTCTCCGTTCCAGCCATTATTATGAGCCGTCCTCCCCTCAGCTGCCTCCACTGATGTACATATCTCCCTCAACGACTCCAGTATACAATTGAAGTCGGCGGTTTACATACACTTAGGTTGGAGTCATTAAAACTCGTTTTTCAACCACTCCACAAATTTCTTGTTAACAAACTATAGTTTTGGCAAGTCGGTTAGGACATTTACTTTGTGCATGACACAAGTAATTTTTCCAACAATTGTTTATAGACAGATTATTTCACTTATAATTCACTGTATCACAATTCCAGTGGGTCAGAAGTTTACATACATTAAGTTGACTGTGCCTTTTAAACAGCTTGGAAAATTCCAGAAAATTATGTCATGGCTTTAGAATCTTCTGATAGGCTAATTGACATCATTTGAGTCAATTGGAGGTTTCCCTGTGGATGTATTTCATGGCCTACCTTCAAACACAGTGCCTCTTTGCTTGAAATCAAGGGAAAATCAAAAGAAATCAGCCAAGACCTCAGAAAAAGAATTGTAGACCTCCACAAGTCTGGTTCATCCTTGAGAGCAATTTCCAAACTTCTGAAGGTACCACGTTCATCTGTACAAACAATAATACGCAAGTATAAACACCATGGGACCACGCAGCCGTCATACCGCTCAGGAAGGACTTTGGTACGTTCATCTCTATAACTTTTCAGATATTTTAATATCTGATCAATTAGTCTTCTAATTAATGAATTATTCTTTACCTCACGTTAGTCTCATTCCGAATGTTGTAAATTGTTGGTTATCTGCACGAACCCAGTCTTTACTATGAATCATCTATACACCAATTGTCTCAATCATTTATTCATTAACTAACTAAATAATCACAGAAATGCACGCACAAACAAACAAACAAAGTAGATATGGTTACAAGGAAATGATAGGGGATCTTTCCCTAGTGGGATAAGCCGGTATGACGGCTTGGTGGACAAAGGGAATGGTGTGTAGACTGAGAAGGGCGGGAATTACAAGAGTCACTACACAGTTGATAATTATATTCATTGAAATGCTAATCCTTTGCACATGAACGCTCACTCATTCGGGAACAATTGCAATCAATATATATTTACGCTCAGTGTGTCGTCGTGATCTCTGTTGGGGTCGTCCGTCTTTCTGTTGGAAAGTTCATCCGCCCCTCTCTCTCTTCCAAGAAGTGTTTCGTGGTTAGAATGGGATCTTCAGAGTACCATTAAGAAAAGTTCTTATAGAATAGATGTTTTCGGCGGTTGTCGGTCCTCGCATTCAGGTCAACAATTTCTAGCTGCAGACTAGTAATTAGTATCGAAGATTTGCTCTTCTTCTGTCGGATCGATAGCTTAAAGTTTCATTCCTCGTGTAGCCAATGCTCCATGTGGTTTGGTTAAGAATTCAACAGCCTTAGCTTTCTCGATGGTCGAGATACGCATGGTCTGAAGGGAATTTCTTCAGGTGGGGGTTATATTCGTAACAGTAGAAAAGGGCTGTCCCATGACGCCAGATCAATGTCTGTGCTCATGGGGCAGGCCTATGACTTAGTTAACTTTTAAAGGGAATTGGATTCTCTTTCATTAAACAGTTTAAAATCACATAACATAATTTCACAAATGGTTTCATCAGAAACAATTAGATGCAAGTCTCACAACTGAGACTCTTGTATAAACAGAGTTATGGTAATGTGGCTGTATTGTCTCTCCTGAGTTTCACAAACATTAAACGAAATGGACCGGTCGTAGCTGGATTCTTCCCTGACCATGTACACATTCTGTAAAACATGGGTATTGTTCTGTGATGTGGCAGAAATTCCTTTGTTTTCTCTATGGATCTCTTTCTGTCACACTACGGTCTGTCCAGCAGAGGGAGACTGAGCACAAGACCTTCTACATCATCCTCCTAATCCACTGCTCATTATTGGTTCAAGGTTACCACCTGTGCCTAGTTAGTCAGGGTGTACAGGTGGATATTTAAGGACCTTCCTTTGCCTGTATCTGTGCTCACTCTTGAAGTTATCTTGCCTAGCCTATGCTTTGTTGTCGTCTTAGTTTGTTTATTCTATGGTACTTTTTGTCAATGGACTCTTTTGCCTGCAACTATCCAGTGTGGATTTGTACTTTACTCAACCCAGCATTTATACTGGAACCTCGTTGTTTGCTCAGGAGGAATATCTAGTAAAGACTCTGTTTTTTCCCTCTTAACCTGCCTCTTGTGATTACCTGCCAATTGGGTCCACATTGCCTATAGGACAGTGGTTAGAACCTAGGGTTTTCCAGCAACACTCCCTGGGTTCGTATCACGGATGTGATACTTTCTGCATATACTGGGAGAGAGAGTCTACACCCAGGAATGTACAACCTGAGATAACAGAAGCCTGGGTGTAGGCGGGAGAGAGAGAGGGAAGGCACACTAACCCCAAAGAGGGCCACGTCATGACACCTGAAAGGCCGCTCAGCAAGAAAGAAGCCACTGCTCCAAAACCACCACTAAAAAGCCAGACTATGGTTTACAACTGCACATGGGGACAAAGATCGTACTTTTTAAGAGAAATGTCCTGTGGTCTGATGAAACAAAAATATAACTGTTTGGCCATAATGACCATTGTTATGTTTGGAGGAAAA
Source organism: Brachymystax lenok tsinlingensis (assembly GCA_030435695.1). Lineage (NCBI taxonomy): Eukaryota > Metazoa > Chordata > Actinopteri > Salmoniformes > Salmonidae > Brachymystax > Brachymystax lenok. Next base: position 17,525,299 of record CM059807.1, on the reverse strand, counting down.
AAGGGAGGCTTGCAAGCCGAAGAACACCATCCCAACCATGAAGCACAGGGGTGGCAGCATCATGTTGTGGGAGTGCTTTGCTGCAGGAGGGACTGGTGCACTTCACAAAATAGATGGCATCATGAGGAAGGACAATTATGTGGATATATTGAAGCAAAATCTCAAGACATCAGTCAGGAAGTTAAAGCTTGGTTGCAAGTGGGTCTTCCAAATGGACAATGACCCAAGCATACTTCCAAAGTTGTAGCAAAATGGCTTAAGGACAACAAAGTCAAGGTATTGGGATTGGCCATCACAAACCCCTTAACTCAATCCTATAGAAAATTTGTGGGCAGAACTGAAAAGGCGTGTGCGAGCAAGGAGGCCTACAAACCTGACTCAGTTACACCAGCTCTGTCAGGAGGAATGGGCCAAAATTCACCCAACTCCTTGTGGGAAGCTTGTTGAAGGCTACCCGAAACGTTTGACCCAAGTTAAACAATTTAAAGGCAATGCTACCAAATACTAATTGAGTGTATGTAAACTTCTGACCCACTGGGAATGTGCTGAAAGAAATAAAACTTATCTACTATTATTCTGACATTTCACATTCTTAAAATAAAGAGGTGATCCTAACTGACCTATGTAAACTTCTGACTTCAACTGTACCTGCACACTGTACAGTACATGTGGTACTGCCACTGACCCGGGGCAGCTTACTCTCTCCTGTATTTTTTTTTTTATTACATTTTCCTAGTTATACTATTTTGATATTGAATACCACGTTGTTGCGAAGGGCTCACAAGTTAAGCATTTCACTTGAAACTTGATCCGAGGAGTAAGTAGGGATTTAGACTTAATGGAAACAAGATGCCTTATTTTTGTGTGTGTTTGAAACAGCAGTCGTATGCAGTGTAGAAAGGCTGTACCTCATCTTGAGGTAAACTTGTACCTAGAATGGGAAGAGAATCAGGTCTACACTGAACAAAAATATGAACGCAACACACAACAATTTCAAAGATTTTACTGAGTTCCAGTTCATATAAGGAAATCAGTCAATTGAAATAAATTAATTAGGCCCTAATGTATGAATTTCACATGACTGGGAAATGTTCGTAACTGATACCTTAAAAATAGGTAGGGGTGTGGATCATAAAACCAGTCAGTATCTGGTGACCACCATTTGCCCCATCTAGCCCGACACATCTCCTTCGCATAGAGTTGATCAGGCTGTTGAATGTGGCCTGTGTAATGTTGTCCCACTCCTCTTCAATGGCTGTGCGAAGTTGCTGGATATTGGCGGGAACTGGAACACGCTGTCATACATGTCGATCCAGAGCATCCCAAACATGCTCAATGGGTGACATGTCTGGCGAGTATGCAGGCCATGGAAAAATTGGGACATTTTCAGCTTCCAGGAATTGTGTACAGATCTTTGACATGGGGCCATGCATCATTATGCTGAAACAAGAGGTGATGGCGTCGGATTAATGGCAAGTCATTGGACCTCAGGATCTCGTCATGGTATCTTTGTGCATTCAAATTGCCATCAATAAAATGAAATTGTGTTCGTTGTCTGTAGCTTATGCCTGCCCATACCATAATCCCACCGCCACCATGGGGCACTCTGTTCACAACGTTGACATCAGAAAACCGCTCGCCCACAAGATGCCATACATGCTGTCTGCCATCTAATCAAATCAAATTTAATTTGTCACATACACATGGTTAGCAGATGTTAATGCGAGTGTAGCGAAATGCTTGTGCTTCTAGTTCCGACCATGCAGTAGTATCTAACAAGTAATCTAACAATTTCACAACAACTACCTTATACACACACAAGTGTAAAGGAATTAATACGAGTATGTACATATAAATATATGGATGAGCGATGGCTGACCGGCATAGGCAAGATGCAGTAGATGGTACAGAGTACAGTATATACATGTGAGATGTTATATAGGATATGTAAACATTATATAAATGGCATCGTTTAAAGTGGCTAGTGGTACATTTATTACATCCACTTTTTAATTATTAAAGTGGCTAGAGATTTGAGTCGATGGCCGAACGGCATGGGCAAGATTCAGTAGATGGTATAGAGTACAGTATATACATTTGATATGAGTAATGTCTACATGGTACAGTTGAACCCGGGATTACATGTGGTAGGAGATTGTGAGGCTGGTTGGACGTACTGCCAAATTCTCTAAAACGACGTTGGAGGCGACTTATGGTAAGAAATTAACATTACATTCCTGGCAACAGCTCTGGTGGATGTTCCTGCAGTCAGCATGCCAATTGCACGCTCCCTCAAAACTTAAAGACATCTGTGGCATTGTGTTGGGACAAAACTGCACATTTTAGATCATGTTGTTTAATTAGCATCTTGATACGCCACACCTGTCAGGTGGATGAATTATCTTGGAAAAGAAGAAATTCTCACTAACAGGGATGTGAACAAATTTGTGCACAAAATTTGAGAGAAATAAGCTTTTTGTGCTTTCTGTGATCTTTTATTTCAGCTCATGAAACATGGGACCAACACTTTACATGTTGCGTTTACATTTTTGTTCAGTATAGATGCAAATCCCTATAAATACATAGGTTGAAGTTTAAGATAAGTTGCATTTTCTACCGCCCACTAGTTACATAGTAAAGTAAAATACACTCAAGCAAGCTACTTGCTTGTTGCTCTATGTGCACATTGAGTGCCAGGGACATTTTTACAATTGCACAAGAAAGTGTTAATCGCGCATGTCCAGATAAGAAAGCCAGAGTCTTCTCGCTAACCCCTTTTCCGTTTACGGAGAACAGACTTGCCCCAGGACACAACAGCCAGGGAGAGTAGGTATTTGATGTGCAGGATTGGGAGGTACAGAATAGAGTTCAATCAGGGAATGCACCAACTGTATCTTTCATGTTCAGATGCTCTGTTTAACTACACAAATATGAATAATACATTTGTATGCTTTGTGATCTACATTCTTCTAACTGAAATGTAACTAACGTGTAATTATCAGTTCAGACAGAGTTTAGGGTAGTACTGTAGGGGAGTCATCATTTGAAATAAAAGTGTGAAAAAAATTAACTGAGCATGACTATTTTTTCATGCCTTCAAAGAACATCTAAACTCAGGCACTCTGAACACTTCCTCAAGATTATCATATTACTTTCGGATAAAAAGTACAGCATAACTACTGCTCATCCACACTGTCATAATCTGTATGCCTTGTACACCAGCTCTACGACAGCAAACCACAAAAACATATGTTCAATAGCACAGTAGCACTCCAACTAGAGGGAGGAGATTCTGCAACTGACAGTGCTCAAAATAAAACATGAGGGTGTGAGTGGTGAGATGGAGGCTCTACTGGTTCTCCACTCCTGCCACTGCATGGCCCTATTGGGGCCTATCGACCAAGCTCAGAGGATGAAAATGTTCCTGAAAACCTGAAACTTTTACGTAAACAAACGATACAGGTCCATTGCTAGTGCTACAGGATGGTGCAGAGCTGTGTGTCTCAACGATACAGAAAACTCAATGCCTGACGACTCATCCTGAATTTAATTCCGCTGCTCTATCGATCGCTCAATACATCAGTCTGAACCTGCCAACCTAGAAGTCGTCTGTGCTGACGTCAAAATGACGTGATTCATCTGGCCCAACCCATGAGTTTCTGGGAAAATCAGAATGGTCAGAATGTGTTTGCATTCTCAAAGGATCAGGGAACAACTGTCTAGAGGAGACTGTGTGAAATTGCTGCAAAGAAACCAGTACTTTAAGGACACCAATAAGAAGACTTGCTTGGGCCAAGAAACACGAGCAATGGATATTAGACCGGTGGAAATCTGTCCTTTGGTCTGATGAGTCCAAATTTGATATTTTTGGTTCCAACCGCAGTGTCTTTGTGAGACGCAGAGTAGGTGAACGGATGATCTCCAGATGTGTGGTTCCCACCATGAAGCATGGAGGAGGTGTGATGGTGTGGGGGTGCTTTGCTGGTGACCGTTTCGGGGATTTATTTGGAATTAAAGGGACACTTAACCAGCATGGCTACCACAGCATTCTGCAGCGATACGCCATCATATCTGGTTTGCATTTAATGGGACTATAATTTGTTTTTCAACAGGACAATGGCCCAAAACACACCTCCAAGCTGTGTAAGGGCTATTTGATCAAGAAGGAAAGTGATGGAGTGCTGCATCAGATGACCGGGCCTCCACAATCACCCGACCTCAACCCAATTGATAAGGTTTGGGATGAGTTGGACCGCAGACTGAAGGAAAAGCAGCCAACAAGGGCTCAGCATATGTGGGAACTCCTTCAAGACTGTTGGAAAAGCATTACTCATGAAGCTGGTTGAGAGAATGCCAAGAGTGTGCAAAGCTGTCATCAAGGCAAAGGGTGTCTACTTTGAAGAATCTAAAATATATTTTGATTTGTTTAACACTTTTTTGGTTACTACATGATTCCATGTGTTATTTCATAGTTTTGATGCCTTCACTATTATTCTACAATGTAGAAAATAGTAAAAAATAAAGAACCACCCTTGAATGAGTAGGTGTCCAAACTTTTGACTGGTACTGTACATGTACAGCAATAGTTGAATAGGATGGCCTTGACTAGAATACAGTATATAAATACATATGAAATGGGTACAATAGTATATAAACATTATTAAAGTGAACATTGTTCCTTGTCTATGATGTCCAGGGATGAGTAACCGGGTGGTAGCCGGCTAGTGACAGTGACTAAGTTCAGTGCAGGGTACTGGCTGGCCATTTAACAGTCTGATGGCCTTGAGAAAGACACTGTTTTTCGATCTCTCAGTCCCAGCTTTGATGCACCTGTACTGACCTCGCCTTCTAGATAATAGCGGGGTAAACAGGCTGTGGCTCTGGTGGCTGAGGTCCCTGATGATCTTCTTGGCCTTCCTCTGACAATGGTTACTGTAGTTGTCTTGAAGGGCAGGCAATGTGCTCCTAGTGATGCGTTGGGCTGATCGTACCACCCTCTGGAGACCCTTGCGGTTGTCGATGGTGCAGTTGCCGTACCAGGCGGAGATACAACCCGACAGAATGCTCTCAAAGGTGCATCTGTAAAAGTTTGTAAGGGTCTTAGGGGCCAAGCAAAATTTCTTCAGCCTCCTGAGATTGAAGAGGCATTGTTGTCTGTGTGGATGGACAATTTCAGATTGTCAGTGATGTGCAGGTTGACAAACCTTCTCCATTGCGACCCCGTCGATGTGGATGGAGGCGTGCTCCCTCTGCTGTCTACTGAAGTCCACGATGAGCTCCTTTGTTTTGTTGATGTTGAGGGAGGGGTTATTTTCCTGGCACCACTCCGCCAGGGCCCTCAACTCCTCCCTGTAGGCTGTCTCGTTGTTGTTGGTAATCAGGCCTACCACTGTTGTGTCGTCTGAAGACTTGATGATTGAGTTAGAGGTGTGCGTGGCCACGCAGTCATGGGTGAACAGGGAAAACAGGAGGGGGCTGAGCATGCACTCTTGTGGGGGCCCCTGTGTTGATCAGTGTAGTGGATGTGTTGTTGCCTACCTTCACCACCTGGGGGCGGCAAGTCACGAAGTCCAAGACCCAGGGCCCCACGCTTAATGATGAGCTTGGAGGGTACTATGGTGTTGAAGGCTGAGCTGTAGTCAATGAACAGCATTCTTACATAGGTATTCCAATTGTCCAGATGAGATTGTGCAGTGAGATGGCAATTGAATCTGTACTGTATTTTAGTCTATGCCACTTCGACATTGCTCTTCCTAATATTGAGATATTTCTTAATTCCATCCTTTTACATTTAGATGTGTGTATTGTGATTTGTTAAATACTACTGCACTGTTGGAGCTAGGAACACAAGCATTTCACTACACTCGCAATAGCATCTGCTAAATATGTGTATATGACCAATAAAATGTGATTTGATAGTCATTTAGTTCAGTTACTTTCGTAATATACAGTACGTACACTAAAACTACTAAATCAGACAATGAAGACAAAAGAATCCAAGGACATGCTGTCTATCTGATAGTACACAAACCACGTTTGACTGGGTTCCATTTATTCTACTCCAACCACAGTAAGCCTATCCTTCTATAGCTCCTCCCACCAGCCTCCTCTGGAATAGGAGTTCAAGACAATGGAGTCCTCTTCAACATCATGCTACATCCCCCTATCATGACATAACTTCTTTACTAACGTCTTCTGGCACATGAAGCCTTACTTACTTCACATCAAACTCGTATACTAAAACATTTGAAGCTTCAAACATCAAACACATGCATATATTTAGTACCTGGCAGTTGAGGTCTTAATAACATGGAGAGATATCGCTGATGAGACCGAATGGTGTGTAATGGAGTCAGGGTGTGTTTAGGTGTAATACGCAATACTGTTGGGAATAATCCCCCAACACAATACAACTATGAAATAGAATACATTTATATGCAAATCAGCAACCCAGGAAAGCTAAATCTCTAGGAGGTAATAAAAGTATCTTAAACACAAAACACCTCAGTTAGCGTGCTGCCTTTATCGTCAAACTGTCACGATTGCTGGAATAACTGGACCAAAGCGCAGCGCGGGTTGAGTTCCACATCTTTTTAATAGGATGAAACTCACAAAAAGGAAACAAACCAAGCGCAAAGACTCTGACATTTGGTTTAGCGCAATGGCACTAACCAAAAACAATAACCCACAAAGGCAGGTGGGGAAGGGAACAAACTAAATAGGATTCCCAATTAGAGGCAACGACTAACAGCTGCCTCTAATTGGGCCCCAACACAAAACCCAACATAAAGACACCTAGAAAACCGTAGTCACGCCCTGACCTAACACACCATAGAGAAACCCAGAGGGCTCTCTATGGCCAGGGCGTGACACAAACACAGGGTCTCTGTCCCAAAAGGCACCCTATTCCCTTTATAGTGCACTACTTGTTGACCAGGGCCCATAAGGAGTAGGGTGCCATTTGGGAAGTATTCAGTAGCAGTAGTTCCTCTCTCAAGGTTAATATGTACAAAAGCTTAAAAAAATATGATCATACTATGTTTTAATGTGATGTCATTAGAGTATTCATATAAATAACCTTTCAAAACTTTACAATTGAGTTTTTCCCGGGATATGTTTTACATACAGATCCTATAATTCATACATAATTCAATCGTGTTGTACTATGTGTTCCCTGTAAGGACTATGGGACATGAACAGTATGATTCAAATTTATTCAACACGGATTACAATTTATTCAACGCAAACAACAATGGAAGAATCTTCTCTCTTGCTTCTCTTTATTTATTTCCCTGGGCAAAAAATAAAACACGAAACAGACCAGACTCTTTGCTCCTATAAAAACCTACTCTATATAAAATAGTGTGTGCTATAGCTTGAAAAATATATAAATGTGACTTTGGGTGACAACATAAAGACGTTTCTTTCCAACATGTTTAATAACAAAAATTTGATTGACTTCATGTTTTGTTTCCTTGCCCCAATACTTCTGAGAATTGCGATACTGGTATCGTCTCAACCTTAAACCTGTCAACAAGTCTCTGTGTCAATATCCCCAGAGAGAGTGGCTGCATCCCAAATGGCATCCATAGGCCTTTAGGGCTCTGGTCAAAAGTACAGTAGTGTACTATATAGGGAATACGGGTGTCATTTGAGACACACCCAGAGATGGCATCTTTTCACTCATGCTGTTGCTGCAACGGCACTCTGGGGACATGAATAGAAACCTAATTTACAGGTTATTCAAGGTTGAGGAGGAAGATGTGTGGTGGTGACCATATGAAGGCTCTGATATTCAACGATCAAAGACAAAGTGCCAAATCCAGGACATTTTTGTTTATCAGTCTAATTAACCTATCTTCAGTGAGGCTGCATCTCTAAATCACCTCCCATCTGTTATAGCTGTGTTGATGCCATAACTGGCTCTCCTCTCCACCCCCGTCTCAGCAGACATGCCAACCATCAATCAGAAAGTGATGCTCATGCACTCACACAGTCAGTCATACACAGCCACTCTCTCAACACCCTACATCCACACTACACTAAATCACCAGCAGAACACAGCTCCACAAAGTAGCACAGTCCACACATTCTTGCTCCCTCATTACTTAAATACATAAAGTACATTTGCCATGGTCTTTACAGTGATTTGAGGTACACTGACTCAACCTGTTGGGGGCAGTAGGTAGCTTAGCGGTTAAGAGCGTTGGGCAAGTAACCGAAAGGTCACTGGTTCAAATCCCTGAACAGACTAGCTGACAAATCTGTCGATGTGCCTTTGAGCAAGGCACTTAACCCTAATTGCTCCTGTAAGTCACTCTGGACAAGAGTGTCTTCTAACATGTAATTTGAGGACTAACTAGAGTACAAAGGACTTAGAGTGTTATAAGATGTATTGTATGTAAAGTCCCAAACTTTGCACTGGACAATGTCAAAGCTAATGCAAAAACAGAGCTATTCTAATGTCCAGAGCTAGATGAAAACACAGGAACACAAACACACATGAGCATCGGTGTCTAATGAGAGAAGGTTGGTGACATCTCTGTCCATGCCAAAAGGTGTTTGTCACAGTTGTTAAATATACTTGTTTTCTTTTAAGAGACACACACAAACAACAGCATCTGTGTCTAATGAGAAGGTTGGTGACATCTCTGTCCCTGCCACAGCAGAAAGGTGTTTGTCACAGTTGTTAGAGAGCACACTCACACAACATTTTATCTCAAGGCAAGCCGAAGTCTACACCCCATTCGTCGGTGATTGGTCAGCAGTAGGGATTCTTCAATAAAAAGTCTCTATTGTCATTAAACGAGAGACGACTCGTTTTCATGCGCAATTTTTCCATTTGAAAATACTGCACCCAACATCTTAGATGTAAAACTGCGCGACTAAGATCTCCTCGGCAAAAACAACAAAATTAATGACTGACTGGCTACGTCGTCTCAAAATAGACAAACAATTTATTATTTCTGCTTTTTCCTTGTTTTTCAAGCGAAGGTCTTTCAGGGAGTATGCGAGCACACTTGTTCAGTTTGCCAGCCGAACTGAAGCATACTGACGCCTTAACACAACCCGTACCCCACAGTGCACAGCATGTGGGTTCTGTCTCCTCTCCTCTGCTCTCACCTCCTCTAGCCCATGCTGTGTAGCCTGGGGGCGGACACACAGTAATGCACAGGCTTGTCACTTCCTAAAGGACAAAACACATGACGGTCTGCCCTTCGTTTTGGCCCACATTACCCGAGGGAAGTAGTTTGGGGTTTCTGTAAATGTTTGGAGGGGGTGATGGACAAACCTTTTTGCCAGTGCTGCAGACTGATACATCACTCTGCTAATAAAGTACTATTAAAGGCCTAGTGTACTACTTTAGTGAAGAAAACAAAATGTGTGTGTGTATATGTATATGTGTGTATATTGTTTGGGGGGTGCTGGATCACCCTCAGCACCCCTACTTCTCACTGCTATGTCGGCACTGTGTGTTTTAGGGACCACCCCGCCAGTAGTCGTCTGACCACCGACATTTTCAATTGGTTTGCAAATTACATCCAGCACTCTCTGCGCCTCTCTCTCTCATGAGAGACTCTATATTATTTACAACACACTCTGAGACTGGATGAATTTTCAGTACACTTATTACACAAATAAAATCTCAACACCTCTCTTTACATTAGATCTACTCTCTGCATGTGAAGACACACCTAAAGGTACGCAGCAGGTTCTGTCAGCAGAGACCAGTAAAATACAGTCTGCTTCCCAAATGGCACCCTATTCCCAAACAGTGCACTACATAGAGAATAGGATGCCATTTGGGATGCACCCATAGAATCCTGAAATATTGATGAGGCAGCATCCAGAGCCTCAGTGGAGACTCATGAAGCCTGTTGTACTCTGGCTCAGAGGTCTCAGTCAGGGAATCTCTACACTGTCAGACACCGGAAGATCACCTACTGTACTGGACCTCTGCCTGTAAACCTGCTTGTTCCTCAAGTTTTAAATTGCTATTTTGTACCACTGCGCGATATGATGTCTTGCTGCAGAATGCAGACACGCTGTGACAGGTGGATAGATGTGTCAGGGTTATATGGAGTCAATGTAAATGCATGCTTGGTTCCTCCTGCCACAACTTCCACAGATGTGAGGAGTGAATTAAGGCCCTTAGGCAGTCTTCATGGCAGCATGGCAGACGCTAGTTAGCAGATACTGTAGATTATGGTGCGAGTGTAGCTCGATCAAGGTCAGAGTGAAATAACAGAAATACTGATCCAGCTCCCACATACTCACCCCAAAACATACGGCTCCAGATGATCTCAGTGCAGAATCTCTGTCTCTTGCAGATGTTGCCCATACGGTTGTAACGGCTTTATTTAGCAAAACGTCATGTTTACAACCTCATCTATATTTATGAAGTGTCTGATGAAATCTGCTGCCGTTAGAAGTAGAAAAAGACAGTGACTGGAATGCAGGAGCAAAAGTTTTAATTGCCTTCTGAGGTTGCATGCCAAATACCAGTCTATTCACAATATAATGCACAATATAAAGCACTACTTTTGACAAGGGCCCATAGGGCTGCATCCAGCATTGTTTATTTATTTAACCTGGCAAGTCAGTTAAGAACAAAAATGACAGCCTACCCCAGCGATGCTGGGCCAATTGTGCACCACCCTATAGGACTCCCAATCACAGCCGGATGTGATGAAGCCTGGATTTGAACCAGGGACTACAGTGACGCCTCTTGCGCTGAGAAGCAGTGCCTTAGACCACTGCACCACTCAGGAGCCCATTGTCACTTGTGCATCTAGTTCACAAGCATGCTTTCCCTCAGTGACATCTTAGCAATAGAATCAATCCGTCAAATTGACGTGGTCTGAGGGGATTTTTCCGTTCTATTGATTCTAATTCTATGGTCCTGCCTCTTTACAAGTGATGTCCTGCCCTCCTTACAGATATCTGCTGGCACCACCGCCACAATGTCTTGGCATTGCAGCAAAATGAATGGGGGGGGGGACTGCTCTTGTCCTTTTACAGCTGTCAGGGTTGCCAAGTCTCAAAGAGTAATTGCAGCTCAAAATCATTGTCGCTACCCCTTATCAAACAGCCACCAAAGTCAGGGAGCCAACAGTTCAGAACCCTTTCACATAAAATGAAGTGAAATTCAATAAGCCACGAAACAACAAAGATGAATCTTCAGTCAGCCGCTTGTCAGAAAAAAATGATTTCAGACATAATTCTGCTTGTTGGACCTCAAGGTTTTCCCTGTAAATTTACAAAAGGAAACCTACAAGTTGCTCGGCAGCCAGTATTTCACACTGCAAGTCCATGTCTTAGCCTAGTGAGATAGTTAAATTGACATACTCATATACAAAATATGTAATAAACAAAGATAATTTAAGAAGAGGACGAGTCAGGAAGGACAAAAGTCATCAGAACTTTGAAACCATAAATCAACCCTGTGATCAGGTAGACTGTGGGTGTGTCCTAAATGGCACACTATTCCCTAAATAGTGCCATACTTTTTACATTGGGCTCTGGTCAAAAGTATTGAACTAAATAGGGGATATGGTTTGGGATGCAGACTGTGGAAGAGCATACAGCACCTGCCACTCTAAAGTTCTTTACTGTGTGTATACTCAGTGAATACTGTTTTCCATAATCATTCCTTCAGTTGTCTTTCCCTCTTGTTCTAGAACCGAGCCCTGGGGGACACCAGTAGTGAGAGTACGTGGTGCAGACACAGATCCTCTCCACGTCCCCTGGTAGGAGCGGTCTGCCAAGTAGGATGCAATCCAAGAGTGTGCAGACCCTGAGACAACCAGCCCTGAGAGGGTGGAAGAAGATCTGATGGTTCACGGTGTCAAAGGTAGCGGATAGATCTTGGAGAACAAGAACAGAGGAGAGAGTGTCAGCTTTGGCAGTGAGGAAGGCCTCCGTGACAGGAGGAGAGCAGTCTCGGTTGAGTGACCCGTCCTGAAATCCGTCTTGACCGTTCTCAGAGAGATAACAAGAGAGTTGGTCATAGACAGCACGCTCAAGTGTTTTTGAAAAGAAAAGTAAGGGATAATGGTCTGCAGTTTTTGACAGACGGGTCAAGTGTTGGTTTCTTGAGGAGGGAAGCGACTATGGCCATCTTGAACTCAGATGGGATGCAGCCAGTCGTCAGGGATGAGTTGATGAGGGAAGTGAGAAGGTCTTGAGAGGGGTCTGGAGCAGGGAGGAGGAGATGAGCTCAAGTGGGCAGGTTGTCGGGCAGCCAGACCTCACTAGTTGCAGGATTTCATCTTGATGAGACTTGATGAGGACATCCACTCCTCATTTACTTGGCCTATTGAGACTAGTGGACTCAATAGGCTAAGTAAATGAGGAGTGGATGTCGTCAACCTTCTTTTCAAAGTGGTTGACAAAGTAATCCAAAGAGAGGGAAGAGGGAGGGGTAAGAGGATGGCGGAGGGAGGAGAAGGTGGAAAAGGTTTACTAGGGTTAGAGGCAGAAGTGGAAAAGGGTTACCTAGGGTTAGAGGCAGAAGCTTGACATGTAGAGTGATATTAAGTGGCTTTAGCAGTGGATACAGAGGAAGAGAAGGTATAACTTTAGTTTTCCTCTATTTTCTTTCAGCTGCCCGGAGCCCTGTTCTGTAACCTCGCAATGAGTCGGCGGGACGAAGGGGCTGAGCCGGCGGGAGGAAAGGGGACAGTGCGAGTCATGGGATGCGGAAAGGGAGGAGAGTAGGGTCGAAGAGGCAGAATCAGGAGACAGAAGGGAGATAGATTTTTTGCAGAAGGGAGAGATGATAGGATAGAAGAGGAGAGAGTAGTGGAAGAGAGAGAGTGAAGATTGCGACAAGGTGCATAACCATCTGGGTAGGGGCTGAGTGGGTAGGTTGGAGGAGAGGGAGACAGAAAAGGAAACAAAGTTGTGATCAGAGACCTGGAGGGGAGTTGCAGTGAGATTAGTAGGCGAACAGCCTCTAGTAAAGATGAGTTCAAGCATATTGCCTGCCTTGTTAGTGGGAGGGGACTGTGAAAGGGTGAGGTCAAAAAAGACAAGGAGGGGAAAGAGAGTTGTAAAGTGATTAATCGAAGCCAGACATTGGGAGGTTGAAGTCACCCAGTATGAAGAGCAGTGAGCCATCGTCAGGAAATTAGCTTATAAAGGTATCAATCTCATTGAGGAACTCTCTAAGGGCAACTGGTGGGCGATATATGATAACAATGTTAAGCTTGAGTGGACAAGTGACAGTGGCAGCATGGAATTCAAATGAGGTGATGGACAGGTGAGGGAGAAAGGAGAAAATCTCCACTTAGGAGAAATTAGTAGCCCTGTCCCACCACTGCGACAACCAGCTGCTCTCAGACTATGAGTGAACACATAGTCAGATGAAGAGAGCAGCAGTGTTCTCTGAGGTGATCCATCTCTCCGTTAGGGCCAACAAGTAAGGACTGAAGGGCATCAGAGGTTGATATGAACTCTGCGTTCTTGACCACGGATCGGCAGTTCCAAACATTGCCGGAGAACAGGAATTCCACATGGGTTGTGCATGCAGGGTACACTAAATTAGAAGGGTTGCAGCCAAGGGGTAAAGCCTACAGGGACAGGCATGAACAGGTATAGAAAACACACATAAAGCTACAAAAGAGAAAAATGAGATCTGAAAATATCATTCCTGGAGATATCAGGAGTCCTCTAGCTATAGATTGAAGCAATTGGCAACTTTTGGGTGGCTGAACCCATTGGAACGTTGTCAAAGAGGGCAGTCACGTGTGTTAGCAAAGCAGAGGTCCCGAGTTGCAGCCAGGTATGAGCCGAATCGAGGGGAAGTGGTACTCGCTAAGCATGCAACGTGATGTCCGTAACACATACAAATGTTCTATTCTATGGACCTTCAAGCTCAGGTGAGTCCTCTGGGTTCAGATTCATACCGAGTGTCAAGGCAACGCATAGCAAATTTGTCCTGCGGTCATCACTGCTGCAGGAAGATAGAAAGAGGTTAGAGTCCCCAGATGGCTGACCTGGGGACTAGCAGGGAGCAGTAGCCTTTCCCTCATGCATGTATGCCTGCAGAGGTGTAGCCAGTAGAGGTCAAAGGCATTCACTTCACCGCTCTGCACCTTGTCCCCAAATTCATAAATGAAACACCAGGAGAGGAAAACGAGGAGAAGGATGACAACATGGACTACTTCTGCCCCCTACTGGTGACTGGTGGCTTGAGATAATGTACCTAAAGAGTGAGGTCTGGACCTGATCCTGGAGGGCAGAAACACTTCTGTTTGCTTTGTTTCTACCTGGTAGTTAATTACACTCACCTGGTGTCCCAGGTCTGAATTAGTCCCTGATTAGAAGGAGAGGATGAAAACCAGGTGTTTTGCCCCTCGAGGACCAGGATTGGGCAGCCCTGGCCTACAGGATACAGCTATTTTGGGAAAAAGGCTTCCATGATAACTCCATACAAGATGCATTGGGAAAAAGGTTATATAGCCGAGCGTGCCAAGCTCTGATCTGAACTGTCCATTTACTAACACGGACAACCTTAACTACTCAAACTCACTTTAAAAGTCAAAGTACCACAGCAGAATAAAGACAGAAACTTATTTCAAACTGTTCTTGACTTTTTAAACTAGGCCACTTCTGATCAGGAAATTGCATTACAAAAGGCCTCTTACAGCTTTTTAATCCACAACCTCCATAATGAGCTTATGAATTATGAGTTTTCTAGAGGAAATAATGGATTGGTATGCAGAACGAGCAGGCAGAATGACAGCAGCTATAAATGAAAAAATGACTTATGCAGTCACACTCCCCCATTTTGGAAATGTCATGTCATTTCATTCCTCTCAGACGTCAATGGGGGAATCTGCAGTTCCTACATACATTTTGGAATATATAAGTAAATGATATGTATCCACTGATTCTTAAAGAATATAATTTATAAAGGCTTCGTGAGCTTAATTCAACTGTCGTACCTCATGAGAACCCAAAATATAAGCTTGTATTACTCCAATATTTGTAACCAAAGTAAATGTAAACAAACACTGTACAGCCTCAAAACATGGTTACAACTTATCTTGCATCCATAGCTCTGTCTATGAAATTGAGAGGGGTTACATTTCTCTAGCCCCATCCCTCTGCTTTTTACCGAAACAGTGGCGGGGACAAAACGTTGTTATAGTTTCAACTGCGGATTTCTGGTTTAAATGTTCTTAACTGTAAGCTATCCTTTCCCAGCGTGGACATACAGTGATTATAATCATTACAAAATAATCATAAAATGTAATTCCATCCCGGAAGGCTTTTACGGCATAAAGATAATGCAAATAGATAATGCGCAGTATAAGCTTTCAAACCTGTGTTAGTTTGCGTAAGTAAACTGTGGATGTAGAACGGGGAAAGGAGTAGGTTTTAATACACCGGACTACATCCATGGACGTATTTAAGTGCCTACAAAATCATCCTGTCAGGCCAAACTGATGTCAAATACAGTAAAATCAGTCAATTCCATTCAATTCAATTCAAACAACTTTATTTGTCCCCCTAGGGCAGGCCGGGGCAATTATTTCCCATGGAGGGCCACATCAATCAATCAAATGTATTTATAAAGCCCTTTTTACATCAGCCGATGTCACAAAGTGCTATACAGAAACCTAGCCTAAAACCCCAAACAGAAAGCCATGCAGATGTAGAAGCACGTTGGCTAGGAAAATCTCCCTAGAAAGGCAGGAGCCTAGGAAGAAACCTAGAGAGGAACCAGGCTCTGAGGGGTGGCCAGTCCTCTTCTGGCTGTGCTAGGTGGAGATCATAACAATACATGGCCAAGATGTTCAAACGTTCATAGATGACCAGCAGGGTCAAATAATAATAATCACAGTGGTTGTAGAGGGTGCAACAGGTCAGCACCTCAGGAGTAAATGTCAGTTGGCTTTTCATAGCCGAGTTAGAGTTAGAGACAGCAGGTGCGGTAGAGAGAGAGTTGAATATATAATACATTTTTGCCATCACGGGCCAGAATCATATTACAGGATTATACATCATGTGTATGACTGTTAACAGATATATCTACTGTAAATCACTTCCAGATATCCTACTTATTTTACTTTTTTAACATGCACAGAAATCAACCACATCCATTTTCTCCTTTTGGTAGGTATTTTCATTATTAAACATGCAATGAACTACACGGAAGGAAAAGTACACTGTGTATTCAGCACCATGGACAGAACTCTTGTTAACGGGTATGCACAAAAACACAAGAAAGAGAGAGAGCTCAACATTACATTTAACTACTCAATCAGTGTGAGGAGTGAAGTCTCTGATGGGCGTTGACTAGAGCAGTGAAGTCAGGTATAGTTTCTGACGTCGTTATGCACAGAATTTCTGAGAGGTGAAAGTCAGTAAGAGATGATCTGTGCCTTGACTTGTTATATTTCATCACTGAAAATGTCTGTTCACATACATAGGTTGACCCAAACAGTACAAACATATTCTGAGCATGATTCCTAATCTTTGCAAAGTTTTGTTCATCGAGAGATGCATATAACCTTGTCAGTGACATTGTTTTGATAAGCTCAAATTGCAGGTCAGTGGGAGCGCTATCCATGTTGAAGGGGAAAGGGGAGGAAAGCAACAGCATGTCAACGACAAGAAAACTCACCTTTCAAAGCACGCAGCAGCGATGTATACTTCTCCCGCTGGTCATCTGATAGGGAACATACTAGTAGTGTCGGAAGGTGGGTGAGATTGTTGGCTTCTACTTGGCGGGTCATATTCCTATATTTCTCTGCATGCTTCGTCTGGAAGTGTCGGGACAAGTTATAGTCTTTCAAGACAGCGATGCTCTCTATGCACACATATTTCGCTGATACCTCAGTAAATAAATATTTCGATGTCCACTCTTGCTGGAACACCCTACATTCATAGTCTACTTTCCTTTTCTTTTAAAAACTAATTTAAATTGTATAACAAATACGTTTTTCAAAACTTTCCTATCGCAAATTCTTTATGTGATCGGAGTATGATTCCGCGAGCCGTATTGAATTTGCCCAGCCAGGCCTGTCCTAGGGGAATTCCATTAGGGCTATAGCGGTGCTTCAGACACAAGATATTGCACAGTTTGATATTTCATAGACTTATTTAATACTCACTTACTTAGCCAATGCAGGCTTATCTCAGTGTTCTGCCCAACGGTATATAACATGTTATAACTTGTGTGGAGTGCGAACACTCACCACAAGACCACAATCAAAGGACTCTACTGAAAGACGAATTAGAACCGGATGAAGATAAGACTATTCTGTCCATCTGGTGCGGCCTAATGAAGAGGATATCTAAGTTCCCTATATTCCTTTTAGCACATCAATGTCGTTAAAAACTAGCCCAGAATAAAAGTATTCATGCCAGAATCACCATCAGCTAGCTGTGTAGTCTATAGCCTTCATCAAACAAACAATATGGTTCACCATATATCGTCTCAGGTAGTTATTGTAAAATACAATTTTACTTTCCTGGTCAAATAAATGCAATATGTTTTTTTTCTCTTCACCTTAATTTTTACCAGTATGTCAACAATAAAATGTAAAATATAATGCATAGAAAGATAGCAAGTAGGCGGCCATTATGATACAGAAAAACGTTAGTTAACTATTTACATGTAATATACAGTGCCTTCAGGAAAGTATTCCGAACCCTAGACTTTTTCCAAATTTTGTTAGGTTACAGCCATATTCTAAAATTGATTAAAAGTTTTTTTCCCCTCACCAATCTACTCACAATACCCCATAATGACAAAGCAAAAACAGTTTTTTTTTAATGTTTGCTAATTTATCCACACGTGTGTGTGTGTGTATATATATATATACACAGTATATCACAAAAGTGAGTACACCCCTAAGTGAAAATGTCCAAATTGGGCCCAATTAGCCATTTTCCCTTCCCGGTGTCATGTGACTCGTTAGTGTTACAAGGTCTCAGGTGTGAATGGGGAGCAGGTGTGTTAAATTTGGTGTCATCGCTCTCACACATCCTCATACTGACTGGTCACTGGAAGTTCAACATGGCACCTCATGGCAAAGAACTCTCTGAGGATCTGAAAAAAAGAATTGTTGCTCTACATAAAGATGGCCTGGGCTATAAGAAGATTGCCAAGACCCTGAAACTGAGCTGCAGCACGGTGGCCAAGACCATACAGCGGTTTAACTGGACAGGTTCCACACAGAACAGGCCTCGCCATGGTCGACCAAAGAAGTTGAGTGCACGTGCTCAGCGTCATATCCAGAGGTTGTCTTTGGGAAATAGACGTATGAGTGCTGCCAGCATTGCTGCAGAGGTTGAAGGGGTGGGGGGTCAGCCTGTCAGTGCTCAGACCATACGCCGTACACTGCATCAAATTGGTCTGCATGGCTGTTGTCCCAGAAGGAAGCCTCTTCTAAAGATGATGCACAAGAAAGCCCGCAAACAGTTTGCTGAAGACAAGCAGACTAAAGGACATGGATTACTGGAACCATGTCCTGTGGTCTGATGAGACCAAGAAACTTATTTGGTTCAGATGGTGTCAAGCGTGTGTGGCGGCAACCAGGTGAGGAGTACAAAGACAAGTGTGTCTTGCCTACAGTCAAGCATGGTGGTGGGAGTGTCATGGTCTGGGGCTGCATGAGTGCTGCCGGCACTGGGGAGCTACAGTTCATTGAGGGAACCATGAATGCCAACATGTACTGTGACATACTGAAGCAGAGCATGATCCCCTCCCTTCGGAGACTGGGCCGCAGGGCAGTATTCCAACATGATAACGACCCCAAACACAATGTGAAATGTCAGAATAATAGTAGAGAGAATGATTTATTTCAGCTTTTATTTCTTTCATCACATTCCCAGTGGGTGAGAAGTTTACATACACTCAATTAGTATTTGGCAGTAACTGAGTCAGGTTTGTAGGCCTCCTTGCTTGCACACGCTTTTTCAGTTCTGCCCACACATTTTCTATAGGATTGAGGTCAGGGCTTTGTGATGGCCACTCCAATACCTTGACTTTGTTGTCCTTAAGCCATTTTGCCACAACTTTGGAAGTATGCTTGGGGTCATTGGCCATTTGGAAGACCCATTTGCGACCAAGCTTTAACTTCCTGACTGATGTCTTGAAATGTTGCTTCAATATATCCACATAATTTTCCTGCCTCATGATGCCATCTATTTTGTGAAGTGTACCAGTCCCTCCTGCAGAAAAGCACCCCCACAACATGATGCTGCCACCCCTGTGCTCCAAAAAGTACGATCTTTGTCCCCATGTGCAGTTGCAAACCGTAGTCTGGCATTTTTATGGTTTTGGAGCAGTGGCTTTTTCCTTGCTGAGCGGCCTTTCAGGTTATGTTGATACAGGACTCATTTTACTGTGGATACAGGTACTTTTGTTTCTTCCAGCATCTTCACAAGGTCCTTGCTGTTGTTCTGGGATTGATTTGCACTTTTCGCACCACAGTCATTCATCTCTAGGAGACAGAACGCATCTCTTTCCTGAGCGTTATGACGGCTGCGCGGTCCCATGGTGTTTATACTTGCGTACTATTGTTTGTACAGATGAACGTGGTACCTTCAGGCATTTGGAAATTGCTCCCAAAGGATGAACCAGACTTGTGGAGGTCTAAAAAAAAATAATTCTGAGGTCTTGGCTGATTTCTTTTGATTTTTCCCATGATGTCAAGCAAAGAGGCACTGGGTTTGAAGGTAGGCCTTGAAATACATTGTCACGACTTCTGCTGAAGTCGGTCCCTCTCCTAGTTCGGTCGACGTCACCGGAGTTCCAGCCACCACCGATTCATTTCTCATTTTCTGTTTGTCTCATCCACACCTGGTTCCCATTTCCCTAATTACATGTGTCCTTATTTAATCCCTCTGTTTCCCTCTGGGTTTTGTCCGTGATTAGTTATCTGTACGTGTGGCTCCGTTGTTTCGTGAGCAGGGTGTTCACTACTGCTGTTAGTAGTTTGTTTTCTTCGAGTAAAGAAGTTGTCGCATCTCCGTTTCCTGCGCTTAATTCCGCAAGACCTGCATCACAGAGCCATTACAGAATCACGGACCTTGAAATTATGGAATCAGCAGGAGATCACAGCCCTCCTCTTCATGTAGAGGAGTGCGTCCAGCAGCACGCGACCATGCTTCAACATCTCGACACAGCAATGGATCGCGTGCTGCTGACCATGGAGCGATGGGAGAGAGGAGGGCTGCCAGCACCTCTACCATCACCACCACCTACCCCACTGGTCACCCCCCCCTTCATCTGGTCCCAGTGGGATTAGGCTCTCGCTCCCGAGGGAGTATGATGTTTTTATTTTTAATACATTTCCAAACATTTTAAAAAATCTGTTTTCGCTTTGTCATTATGGGGTATTGTGTGTAAATTGTTGATGAATTTTTTTTTAATGCATTTTAGAATAAGGCTGTAACGTAACAAAATGTCAAGGGGTCTGGATACTTTCCGAATGCACTGTATACAGAGAATACATATAGAAGCAGATATGCCTATGGTAGGTATATTTAGAATCCGAATCAACATCATTCGCCAAGTACATTCACACAAACTTAAAATTGTACTTAGGAATTTACAAAGTGTACATGCATTATATACAAAATAGGTCACGTGAACAAAGAGCTGTAAGAGAATGAGCAGTGTCGCGTATCAACAGCTAGACTCTTCTTCAGGCAGCAGTATATATTATATTACCTGTAAATAGTTAAATTAAGGTTTTTCAGCATCAAACAGACAAACAATTTGATAATTTAAAAACTGTTGTGATCGCTTTCTATTGTTAAATCACAGGCCTGCCATCACACATATCGTATGCTTAGCCTACTTAAAAAGTTGAGGGGAAATTAAAACATTGAAAGCTTCTGTACTTCAACTGAAGTACAGCGTGTCATAATGATTGTCCACAATATCAAAGATGGTTCTCAGCGCATACTGAATCATTCATGTTAAAAGGACTTATTTGATCCTAGTTGTCATTGATTTATCAGAGGTTTGAAGATCATATTGATTATGTTGGACATCTTGCTAGCCAGAGAAGTTTAAATCAAGTTCAAATAGTGAGTGTACTATACCAGCCAAGTGTACTTATGAACTTAAGACTCACGCACGCATGGCGAATTGAGAAATTCACTCAATAAACAAAGAATAACTGTACTGTACAGAACTCTACACCGCATTGTAATGTATTTCTTGCATGATGCATCCTCTGCTTAATGTTGTAGACACAAGTTAGAGGAACTTCTAAACCATCGTTGTGGCAAAGTGAATTTGAAGGGCATTGTGACAGGTTGTGTTGCCCCCATGTCTCAATAGAACCTTTTCAAGTATCTAGCTTTTCATGTCTCCCCCTTTTAACCATGTCTGGACATGATCAAAGTCTTTAGATTGAGTATGGGCCTTTAAAGTGGAGCTCCTCGAAGAGCATGTGTCTGTCTATATTAGTGTTTACTTACTTCAAAAAATATGAAATTACATCAAACGATTAAAAAAAATCTAATCAAATTGTATTCATCACATGCTTCGTAAAACAACAGGTGTAGACTAACAGTGAAATGCTGACTTCCCAACAATGCAGAGAGAAAGAAAATGTAGAAATAATAGGAAAGTAATAATAAAAGTAATAAGCAACGACATAATGTCTTCTGACCAATCTAAATTGTATAAGGATAGAACTAACTCTTATCCTCCATTGGGTCATTCTCCTAATTCCAACACAACAAGACAGTTGTGTGGATGATATTGTGTCTGACCGCATGATGATGCAGCAAGAGACTAACCAACAGTGTAGAAGATGGGGATCTGTAAAACTCAATTCCTCAGCCTAAAGAGTTGCACCTTGCGCAAATGGAGAAGGCCTTTTTGAGTGACGGGTAGAGATGCTTCAGAAGGGCGGTCACGTGTGTTTGCGAGGCAGAGGTCCTGAGTTCGAGCCTCGGTATAAGCTGAATCAGGGGAAAGTGGTACTCGCTAAGCAAGCAGCATGACACCCTTTACAAAAGCACACATTCTTAAACCTCTCTTCATTGTTGCTGATGGAATCAACTAAGTTAGTAAGCCTAAAGTATTTTATGTACAACATCACTTGATTCTACAGCTGCAACATCGAGAGCATCCTGACTGGTTGCATCACTGCCTGGTGCGGCAATTGCTCCGCCTCTGACCGCAAGGCACTACAGAGGGTAGTGTGTACGGCCCAGTACATCACTGGGGCTAAGCTGCCTGCCATCCAGGACCTCTACACCAGGCGGTGTCAGAGGAAGGCCCTAAAAATTGTCAAATACCCCAGCCATAGACTGTTCTCTCTACTACCGCATGGCAAGCGGTACCGGAGTGCCAGGTCTAGGACAAAAAGGCTTCTCAACAGTTTTTACCCCCAAGCCATAAGACTCCTGAACAGGTAATCAAATGGCTATCCGGACTTTTTGCATTGTCCCCCTCCCCCGCTGCTGCTACTCTCTGTTTATCATATATGCATAGTCACTTTAACTATACTTTCATGTACATACTACCTCAATTGGACCGACCAACCAGTGCTCCCGCACATTGGCTAACCGGGCTATCTATCTGCATTGTGTCCCGCCACCCACCACCCGCCAACCCCTTTTTTACGCTACTGCTACTCTCTGTTCATCATATATGCATAGTCACTTTAACCATAACTACATGTACATATACTACCTCAATCAGCCTGACTAACCGGTGTCTGTATGTAGCCTAGCTACTTTTATTGCCTCGCTACTGTATATACTGTTTTTATTTTCTTTACTTACCTATTGTTCACCTAATACAAATGTATGTTTTTTTTTGTATATTTTTTTTTGCACTGTTGGTTAGAGCCTGTAAGTAAGCATTTCACTGTAAGGTCTACACCTGTTGCATTCAGCGCACATGATAAATAAACTTTGATTTGAATCAGCTATACATAGCTGATGGCAGTGTTATAGTACTCGAGTCCAGGATGATTTTCGTGGCTCGACTTGGACTCGACTAGTAGTGACTTTATTGTCAGGAAATCTCTATTTGTTGCACAATTTTACATACTAGCAATGTTCCTTCTAATTATTTTCGGCACTGAGCAAATTTTTTGGTCTGCTGAGCGCAAACTTGAACAATGGGAAAATTCTGTGCAAATTCAGGTGCGCGTTTACTGTGAACACTGAGCCTTTACCCACTTTAAGTTACAGTTTTAGGTGGCCAAGTAGGCTACTGTGGCTATTTGATCATCATGTAGGCCTACCAGAGTAGCCTACCATCAAAAACAATGGAGAAATGCATCCCATAACATTTTAACATGGAAATAGCTGTTCTATCATTCAGCCTACAGTAACAGACAATGTGTGGTGTTCAATGTAGGCCTACATTCCATGAGACTGCAGAGCTTGACATGAACCTGTTTGTACACTTGTCCTTCAGACAAGGTGACTTAAAATTATGTTGTTGTTTGATGTAAGAAACAACTTTACAAAATAAAATTCATTATCATTCCTATCCCATTATTACAGAGAATCAGACAAATTATGCTACCCTCTGCCTATTGGCTACTTAGCTTATTCAAGCTTGTCTCAAAATACAGCACTTCTCCTTCAAGATAAAAAAAAAGCTATTTTTACCTGACTTGCTTTTCAAAGATGTCTAGAAATGTACATGTTTTGTGCTCTTGTAGGAAGCAATCACTCCCCTATTGTTGACACTGGGCTAATAACTCACTAACTAGCAAAGAATATGAACAAATTTGCACACTTGGCTAGATGCAGCTCTTGCTTTGATCTCAAAACAAGCCCATCTACTCACAACCGCTCATACTGTAAAGAGTCCAGTTCACAGTAAATGGCACAAATCCATATGGCAATAGTCTATTATAGGCCTACTGCAGCTCTGATTGGTTATGGCCACCGGTCTGTGTAGAGTATGTGCCTGAGTCATGCTTTACAAATGTTCAACACGAATGTAACGAAATGTAGCTATAAAAATGGTTGGACCACAACTTTTAGCACTACCAAGGGACTTGTGGCTCGAGTATAAAGGACTCGGACTGGACACAACTCGGTCTTGAGGTTTAGTGACTTAACTAGATCACTGGCTGGTGGTAACGGTCTGTTTTGACTTCATCTGTTGACAAAGCAGGCCCTGCTACAGTACAGTGCCTTCAGAAAGTATAAATTGCGATATTGTCACGGGACAGTATTTTGCCACTGAAACAATTGAATTCAACTGTCCCCGATGTGAGCACTCAGCCTTGAACATGACCCACCGTGCCAGTGTCATGACTAAGCCAATTATCTCCTGCTCACAGCACAGTCACTGTAGACAGTAATAGGAACCAAATTCACCTCTGTCTGGGCCCTCATATCACACACACACACACCTATATGGCCATTGAAAATACAAGCGCAACCTCTGCTCATCTATAAGCCAAATTGTAAGATGAAAAAATTCTGTGATGTGTTTCTATGCAAAGTTTACTCTGTCAACATTTTTCATTATCTGTCAGTGCACACACACATTTTATACAGAAAGTTATGTTGTAGATCACCAAGATCATCCGACATTCATGTATACATTTTCTATAAAAATATATACATTTTGTTGTAAGTGCAGAAAAGTACAGTAGCCTACATGGTGTGTGTATTTGGGGGGCCATGAATCCAGGTCACCTCTGACTCGTCTTAATCCTAAATCTGTCTTCAGCGGTTTATGTACATGGAAAAAGCGTAATATCTTTGGTAAACATCCTGGACCAAGCTGGCAGTTTCCCTGCGGTGCCATTTGGGTCAGCAGGATTTCCAGCAAATCGAAGATCTATATTAGTATGATGGAAGCCAGTCACAGCAAACACATCAGATGACTCACATCACCCCTTTCTCTGTTACAAGCAAACTGTGTCTTCCCATACTCATGTAAAACTAGTGGATCAGTCTGTCTGTAGTTGACCTTTTGTGTTACTGGAGGGATTTCCTCCTCTGGCATTGATTATACTGGAGCAACCGTCCTGAAAGTGGCTGTCCTCAGCAGGAAGAACACAAATATAGCATCATGTAAAAAACAATATGCAGAACGGTTTGAACTTTTTTTCCAGGTTGAACTAAGAGTCTGACCTTACCCTGCTGAAGATGTCACCTGTCATATTGAAGAATATTCTTTGTAGGCCTAATCATTCCCTTTCATTAGGTTTATTCTGTCCTTTACATTTTGTGAAAAGGTAAAATCTTCGAAAGCCAAGATAACAAAAACAGATCACCGACCATTTCGAATCCCACTGTACCTTCTCCGCTATGCAATCTGGTTTCTGAGCTGGTCATGGGTGTACCTCATCCACACTCAAGGTCCTAAACGATATCATAACCTCCATTGATAAAAGACAATACTGTGCAGCCTTCTTCATCGACCTGGCCAAGGCTTTCGACTCTGTCAATCACCACATTCTTATCGGCAGCATCAACAGCCTTGGTTTCTCAAATGACTGCTTCGCCTGGTTCACCAACTAATTCTCAGATAGAGTTCAGTGTGTCAAATCGGAGGGCCTGTTGTCCAACCTCTGGCAGTCTCTATGGGGGTGCCACCGGGTTCAAGTCTCGGGCCGACTCTTTTCTCTGTATAAATCAATGATGTCGCTCTTGCTGCTGGTGACTCTCTGATCCACATCTACGCAGACAACACCATTCTGTATACTTCTGGCCCTTCTTTGGACACTGTGTTAACAAACCAGACGAGCTTCAATGCCATACAACACTCCTTCCGTGGACTCCAACAGCTCTTAAATGCAAGTAACACTAAATGCATGCTTTTCAACCGTTCGCTGCCCTCACCTGCCTGCCCGTCTAACATCACTACTCTGGACGGTTCTGACTTAGAATATGTGGACAACTACAAATACCTAGGTGTCTGGTTAGACTGTAAACTCTCCTTCCAGCCTCATGTTAAGCATCTCCAATCCAAAATTAAAAATAGAATCGGCATCCTATTTCGCAACAAAGCATCCATGACCTCATTCCCATATTGTTATTTATTTTTTGCTCCTTTGCACCCCAGTATCTCTACTTGCACAATCATATTCTGCACATCTATCACTCCAGTGTTTAATTGCTAAATTGTAATTTTGGCCTATTTATTGCCTTACCTCCCTAATCTTACTACATTTTCACACACTGTATATAGACTTTTTTATTGTGTTATTGACTGTACGTTTGTTTATCCCATGTGTAACTCTGTGTTGTTTGTGTCGCATTGCTTTGCTTTATCTTGGCCAGGTCACAGTTGTAAATGAGAACTTGTTCTCAACTGGCCTACCTGGTTAAATAAAGATGAAATAAATAAAATGTAAAATAGTATGAAAGTTTCAAGGGTAGGAAGGAAGGCAGGAAGGAGGCAGACAATAAGGTGCAAAAATTCAGGTCTGGTTTAAAATAATGGCAGGGATAAATAACGATGTCGTCAAAAGACTTACAAAAAAACTTTGAAAGATGAATTTAATCAAACTGAACTTAATCAAGTTTTAAAGTCACATGCACAAGTACAGTGAAATGCATTTCTTGTAAACTCAAAACCCACCAATGCAATAATCAATAACAATGTAATACTATAAAAAAACAAGAAATATGAACTTACTATTTACAGGGTCAGTTCCAATACCATATTAACAATGTGCAGGGATACTGGAGTGATGGAGGTAAATATGTATAGGGTTAAGATGACTAGGCATCAGGATATCAGTATTTGGTCTAAGGAAACAGGCTACGGGTAAGCTAGGTTACCTACTGAGCAACATGGGACCTTGTATCCTACAGGCCAGGGGTGTCAAACTCATTCCATGGAGGGCCTAGTGTCTGCTGGTTTTTGGTTTAACCTTTCAATTAAGACCTAGACGACCAGGTGAGGGGAGTTCCTTACTAATCAGTGACCTTAATTCATCAATCAAGTACAAGGGAGGAGCAAAAACCTGTCTATTTTTATTGCAGAGTATAGGGTCTCCTCCTATACACCGGACGAAGACTACCCACACCCAGCTTCAGCTGCCTAGTAGATAAAACCCAGCCTTGTGCTGAATGACACTGCAGGTACCTCAGGCTAGGATAAATACATAGTCCTTGCTCATATTAGAATATGGATGTGGATATGTATGATGGATTGATGGTTGGTTGGTGACATTTGGTAGATGGCTAAGCCATTAGTGGTAAAGTGAGAGCTTTATGTGGAAAATTATGACGTAGGCTATATAAAGTTACTGGTATTATTAATTTACTTTATTTAAGCTTTTTGTTTGCCTTTTTTAAGTCCAGATTGCATGCAGCTCATACCTTGTCCTGATCAATCAAACATAATCTAATACTGATATGCAGGTCAATACCTAATGCAGAAATGTTTAATTAAACCCACTGAAATCATCAATCATCAATCCAAAAAAGTTGGCCTAGGTTGTCATGTCATCATGTGAGTTACAGTACTTTAAATGTTGTTGATCATTCACACAGAAGACTGCTGTGGTGAAAGGGGGTTCTTTCTTGTGGGTCTCTTCTCCAAATGCTCTACATAAAGTCACACAGCTGTATTCTAGGGAGCTTACCTAGGGGGACTGACCAGAGGACTGAACAACAGAGAGGGAGCTCAACATCATCAGGCTGCCACTGGAAACATAATTACAATGATACTTCAACTGCAAAATAGACCAACTGGAAGCTGTAGATTTTTAAGGCACCTTGACATTTTCCTAATGGGCACACACTGGTTGAATCAACAATGTTTCCATGGACCAAAGTGGAATAGATGTTGTATTGACATCTGTGTATAGTGAGTTCTTTCCAAAGAATTGTTCAAATTAGATAATTAGCACGTAGGTGCTATAGACAGGCGTAAGCAACAAGTACAGGAGGATTGCTTGAACATTTTCATTAATTGTTACGAATGTACAGGGGCTATCAACTTTTTTTGGACCGTGACAAAGTTTGCGGTTTGGATTCTCTTAGCCTCTGCAGTTCATGCGCGGTTACTTCGAAAGAGACAATCTCCGTGTCCTGCATAGTCTGAAAAACGGCAACGCAAAGCAAACACTAAATTAGAGGTTGACCTATTAAATCGGCATTGGCCGATTAATTAGGGCTGATTTCAAGTTTTCATAACAATCAGTAATCTGCCTTTTTGGACGCCGATTATGGCCGATTAAATGGCAATCCACGAGGAAACTGCGTGGCAGGCTGACCACCTGTTACGCGAGTGCAGCATCAAAAGGACCTTGTGGCTGCAAGGATCCAAGGTAAGTTGCTAGCTAGCATTAAACTTACCTTCTAAAAAACAATCAATCTTCACATAATCACTAGTTAACTACACATGGTTGATGATATTACTAGGTTAACTAGCTTGTCCTGTGTTGAATATAATCAATGCGGTGCCTGTTAATTTATCATCGAATCACAGCCTACTTCAACTTCGCCAAACGGGTGATGACTTAACAAAAGCGCATTGCCGAAAAAAGCACATTCTTTGCACAAATGTACCTAACCATAAACATAGGCAGCAGCAGGCTCGTAAGCATTCATTCAAACAGCACTTTACTACGTTTTCCACCAGCTATTAGCAATGCTTGATTCACAGAGCTGTTTGACTTCAAGCCTATCAACTCCTGAGATTAGGCTGGCAATACTAAAGTGCCTATAAGAAGTCAAAGGTATATGAAATACAAATGGTATAGAGAGAAATAGTTGATGCGTCATAATTCCTATAATAACTACAACTTTAAACTTCTTAACTGGGAATATTGAAGAACTGGGAATATTGAACCACCAGCTTTCATATGTTCTCATGTCCTGAGCAAGGAACTTAAACGTTAGCTTTTTTACATGGCACATATTGCACTTTGACTTTCTTCAACACTGTGTTTGTGCATTATTTAAACCAAATTGTACATGTTTCATTATTTATTTGAG
Organism: Brachymystax lenok tsinlingensis; assembly: GCA_030435695.1. Taxonomy (NCBI): domain Eukaryota; kingdom Metazoa; phylum Chordata; class Actinopteri; order Salmoniformes; family Salmonidae; genus Brachymystax; species Brachymystax lenok. Next base: position 17,496,382 of record CM059807.1, on the reverse strand, counting down.
ACAATAGATTTCATTTATGTATTATATTAAGTTAAAATAAAAGTGTTCATTGTTCATTCAGTATTGTTGTAATTGTCATTACTACAAATATATATATATATAAAAGTCTGCCGATTAATTGGTATCGGCTTTTATATATCTTACTAAACCCGTGTGTGTATATATATATATATATATATATACACTTCGTATCCTGAGGTCTGTGATGCCTCCCGTTGACCTGAGGACAGCTGGAGAAGGTGACCTTTGCGGGGAGCGCGCGGAATTTACATTTGTGACGAAGGGATGACATGCGAATATCCAGAGGAAAAGCGCAGAGTTCGTGGTGTTTGCACCCTTGCAGAGCCTGTGTGCGGGAGTGATGGAAGGACTTACCCCAGTATGCGCTGCTTGAGAACCGAGAACAAACTAGCAGAACTCAGTATAAATCCTTCAGTCATATTGATTCAGAAAGGCCACTGTGATGCGGGTAAGTAGCCTTGCGGTGGGTTAGGCCCAAAGGAAGAAAAGTTTCATAGCCCAGGGCTACATTTCTTATTTTCCAGTCAATCATACAAAGTAGCCTATTGTTATAAAGAAATTTGTTTGTGTTTATGTATTTTCTCATGTGTGTTTCAGTGGCAATATGTAACTTTTTGTTGACCTGACCATCTTCACATAGAGATGTGAGCTATAGATCTATCATTCTCATTGAATCTGTTCTATGTGCTCTATTTCTATGCTTCCTGTTCTTAAGTTTCGTTTTTGCATCTTTTACTTTCGGTTTTGTACACCAGCTTCCAACAGCTTAAAATACTATATTTTTGTTTACATAAAATATATTTTACAGCGGTTTAGATGGACAATGATACTATCTTATTTTGTCACATAAACTGAAATTAGGCAAACTATTAACATTTTAGCAACTAGGAAATGGCAGAGCGATTTCTGCTTAGTGCAACTTCAATTATAAACCTCTTCAAATAATTTAAATTATTAGGCTATTGGTATGGTTTTGTTATATCCCTAACAACCAAAACAAGTACTGCTATCTAAATGGGTCACATGCACAACTCATTTGGGTGTTTATAAGAGACAGATCGTGTTCCTTTTTTCAGATTTGCACCTTTTGTTAGGCACTGATAGGATGAGGGAGAAAAATTAAATATTATTCCTGAATAATACTCTTGCAGGCTCTAAGAAGTAAGTCAAATTATATACAGATATTTAGTTGCTACGCTGCTTAATATCTTGTTGAATAACTGGATTTTACAGCCCTAATTGCCTGTCAAAATGGCCCAACATGGGTATTTATGCTCTGCTGCAATGTGTAAGCCATGCTGCATGTAGCCTATGCCCTGTCTGTCAGAGATTGTAATTAGCCTATTTCAGACTAAAGTATGAAGGCTAAACTGCTGCTGCTTCTCTCTAAGGTCAAGCCATCATCTTATCGTACCGTCTACTGAGGAATACTTCACATTTCATTCGCTCTGTGATCCAATTTGTAAAGAAAAACTTGATTCCGTTTTTTTTCTCCAATGGAGAAAAAACACCTCTGCCAGACCCTTGGCAGAACTTTACAACACTACTTAACTGCCAACCAAGCCCACCCACGGGTTGAATCAGCATTGCTGTACCGACGTGGAATAGACATTGAACTGACATCCTGTGCCAAGTGGGCACCAATAAAATGTTATTTCATTGAATAAAGGAGGGCTTAACTATATTTTATTAGGGTTGATTGTGTTAACATACCGTATGATGAGGAAATACAAAGCATGTAGGGGCAGATTAGCGTCTTCTTTACAATAGGATCAGACAATCCCTGTTTCTTTCTTTCCTCATCTAGCATGGATCCAGAGCATATTCAATTGATATTTGGTCACTGTTACAGGCCTACATGGGCCATGGTCAACAGTAGTGCACTAGATAGGGAATAGGGTGGCATTTGGAGTGCACAGATCCAGAGCATATTCAATTGATATTTGGTCATTGTTACAGGCCTACATGGGCCATGGTCAAAAGTAGTGCACTAGATAGGGAATAGGGTGGCATTTGGGGTACACACTATTACTTACTAGCACTGTTTGGGGTGAATTGGACACAGTCATAGTAGACAAAGAGAACAGAAGTGAATGATCTGGTATGGATTGGAGCATCAGTACTCTCCCAGTGATCAAGCTTTTGATATCTTAATGGATCTGAGAGGAATACAAATGAAAGTTTGCTTTTCCATGCTGTGCCAGCCAAGTAACAAAAGTGGTAAACATTGTGATGGTTTCATTGTTTGACAAAACTGTTGTTATGCCTATATGACAGAAAGAAAGCCTATATGGAAACGTCTCCATTGCAACACAATCTAGGCCTGTTACTCATAACAAGTGGTTACTTATTGTTGCTATAGCCACAGTGGAATGTGGATGGAGAAATTAAGAAATGCATCATGCATTTGATCCCCTCCTGGTTTCTGAGAAAAGCAGGTGTGCAAACCACATGGCTTCCAATTACTGTACGCTTTGGAGGGTATCAGATCATGTTTAACGGACTGGGACAACAATGAGGTGATTGGACTGAGTAATCACCAAAATGAGAAGTAGCCTATACACTGTAAAACAAAAAAGTCTGTGTGAAAATGTTGTTGAGCAAACTCACAGTCCAGTTGCAGCTGGTTGCATTATTGTACCTTTTTTGTGGAGGGGTTAAGATAAAGATTTCACTGCATGACAGGATTCCTCCACATGGGAGCCAGAGTTGCATACAAAACAGAACTGTGTACCTTTGCAGCAACATTCAACACTTTACTCAGTTAAAAAAGCAGAGCCTGTATTCATAAAGTGTCTCAGAGTATGAATGCTGATCTAGGATCAGATGTTCCTTTTACATCACAATGAATACGAATGGCATGGACAGGGGGGACCTGATCCTAGATCAACACACCTACTCTAAGATGCTTGATACAGTACATACAGCCTCAGATGTACACTACAGGCAAGGAAGGTGTTAACACATTATTTCATCACCTTTCCTGAGCATTTCAAAGTAATAGCACCAGCATAAAAAAGTAGCCACACTGAATGTATTAACAACTGTTTTTGTGCTCATTGTACAAAAGCTGTCAGCTGTTTGTGCTATGCTTATGTCTCTGTGGGTTGATACAGAGGTTCTAGTTTATTACTAGCCTAACAAACAGGAGTATAACTATTTAATGGCCTGACATATCACAGTAATGGATGGAACATTCACCAAAGTTAAATCACAAATTTGAATATAATTATATTTCAAAATGGGCAAATAAACTACCTTAAAACCTTTTCCAAATAATATCTAGAGGAATCCATTCAAAGTGCATATCATCTGAAATGCTCTGTTTGTGATGTGTGCAGTGGACCCAGTATTTTCATATTTTACAAGGAATTCCAAGCTCTGGCCATCTATCAAGGTTTGGCAGTGGAGCCTAGGGAGGCAGTATGCATTTATTTGCATATATGAATAATTTAGGCATGGGACAGGGCTGCAACCACCAAAAGCTTGCTCTGTCTAGGCCAAAATCACCTGCACTGTCTAGACTGCCTATTTAATTACTGTTGTTGTCATGTTCTGCTGCATAATTCAACAAGTGTGTCAATAGCAGAATACCCTCGGATTAAAAATCAAAAAGCTTCGCTCTAGATTACACCTATCTATACATATTTTACATTGTTTGCGAGATCAGACATAATATCACTATAATCAGTGTTCATTTTCGGAAGTTGCTTTCAAATCAGAGCGTCTAACTTGTAAACATTTCAACTGTTGGGTGAATTCGGAAAGAATAGGACACAGGGGTGAAAGTATGGCGTCCCGGTAAAATAAATAGTGGGGGTACGCCGGACAAGTAAAACATGAGCATCACAATTATTACAACATGCCCAAAAAAACTGTAGGCTATTATTAAACATTACTGCATGTCAGCCACATGAACAATGTGTGAATTGACTGGAAACCGGGTGGTATACGGTCCAAATTGCGTTGTGGTTTGAGGAGAACACTTACATTTTGTCAAGGCAGAGATGAGTGTCCGAGACGCTCGCGGACCGGTAAGAAATTAAATCTACTTTCACCCCCTGGCGGGACATCATATCAACTGCGACAATGTAATCCTGACACGTTTATTTCTTGGTGTGACAAGAGAAAATCAAAACTATTGTTACTAACCCCTTGCAGAGAAACCACATGATCAAAATCAAATCACTTAATTTGTGTGACCCTGCAAAGCACAAGGTAAAATAGATCCTCAGGTGGGAGGGGCATGCGCTTTGCTAAGGGAATAGGGCACCATTTTGGACGCAAACTCTCTGACAGCACCAGTGGAAGGAACAGGTTCTCCAACTTTTTATAGTCATATTATGGAGAAAGTGTTCAACATTTTGTTCTGGTAGTAAAATGACATAGAGATTAGAGAGTGTATAGTATTAACTTTGATGATGTTGTTTTGTGGTGTACATTTTTTTTTGATGTCCTGCCAATCCAGTTCTTGGTCAAAAGGAGTAACATTACCTGTCCAAATTTGCATTGTTCTGCAATGCAAATATCAATCTCAAAATTGTGTCTGAATGCATTAAAGACAACCGTGTAGTGCACAGAAGCTTTAGGAAAAGTAGCCTACATGTGAATGTGCGTGTGAGAGCAGTGTGTTGTAGCCTTTATGTGAGAACACATGCCCTATAACAGGAGGAGAAGATACTGCAGGGGAATAGCTATGGGGGGCAAGGATTTACAATTCCCCTGATGTAACAGAGAGTCATAATGAACCTTTAAGTAGAAGAGGAGGGCTAGGTGGCCTATAAAGGTAGCTCCACATGTGGTCTGCTGCCAGCCAAGCTTGGTGATTTGGAGCCTGATAAACAACCTGACAAGCCATGCCAGCAAACAGGTAGAAGAATAGTGGCCAAAGGCCCAAGGAGTCTAGCCCTGGCATGTAAATTTATGCAATGCGCTTTTGTGGTGAACACGCCATTTGTTTTGCCAAAGATTTAAGCGTATAAGAAACTGTAATAAAAACTTGAGCTCAGAATGTGCATAACCATATGTCAGGCTCAGAGGGCTTAAACCAACCACTACTTTATACCTTGACAGATTTTATGCGTTTTCTACTTTAAAAACGCCATATAGTAGTATTATCCCAATAAATATGAAATGTTTACAGCTTCAACATACTCATGTGTGAAATGTATGTAATTTCTACCTCCAAGGTGAATGTCTACGCCTGAACTCTGTTTCACATGAATAAATCTTATTTTCTGTCTTTCTGTCTTTTTTCCCCTCAGTTGCCCTGAACAAATTCAACTTCATTGCTGATGCGGTGGATAAGATAGCCCCAGCTGTTGTACACCTAGAGCTTTTAAAAAGGTACAAACAGCTTGGTATTGGAGTCTACTCTTTCTGTCATTAATGTACTCTACAATGCGTTTGGCAGCAACATATTGAAGTGACTCCTCTAACACGGTTACTATGGCCAATAATGGATTTTTTTTTATTATTATTTTTTAACCCTTCATTGGAACTGATTCCTCTGTGTTTTGGTATCATGAGAGCAAAAGATGATGACACATGGTTGTTGTAACTTTAGAGAGCAACATGATTGGTGTCTTTATCACTCAGGTTGCCATTTTCGAACCAGGAGGTCCCTGTGTCAAGTGGTTCAGAGTTCATCATGTTAGAGGACTGCTGGATAGTCACCAAAGCCCACGTCCTCTCCTACAAGCAGAGAATAAAAGTGGAGCTGAAGAGCTGTGTCCAATAGGATACCTCCGTCAAGGACGTGGAATCAAAATTGAGTCGGATGTGAGTCCTCCTCTCTCTCCTCCTCCTCATCCCTAAAACGAGGCTGTTCCAACAGCCCTCTCTCTCATCCCACAGGTCCTCATGTTAATTCTGCTTGGTATTTTTCACTGGCCTGCTGGCTTGAAATCAGTGACTAACATCGAAAAGGCAGATAGTTAATTAATCCTACAGAGACAGTCTGGCAGATGTTCTATAGGGGGAAAGTCAGCGGGTGAGGGCCTTTCACCTGACTAAAATTAGATTCCACTCCTTGACATGATCAATTTGTTGTCAGGTTTTCCTGTAGGGGCTATTGGTTCTGGTCTCAGCCTTTTCTTTTCTTACAGTATTCACAAATGTTGCTGTAACTAAAACATTTGTCACCGCGATGACAGCCGCTTGTGTAAACAGCTCCTCTGTGTGGCATTATGGGATCCCTGGCCAAAACACAGTCAACTAAAACCCACTCCAGGCCAGGGCCAAAACATGCAGGGAAGACAACTATTTTGATTCAGCCCATCACTCTGCACACTATACTATAGAAGACTATAAACTTTTGTGTGGACTACACATGCAGAGGATTAGATAGAATGGATTTGTGATGGTAGATGTTAAGCCTTTATAGTGAGTAGCAGAGCCTAAAAGTTGCCTGCAAAGTGAGGCTGTGATGGAACAAGGCTTTACACCCTAGAAGGCCTGGCAATGGCAATGAACTGTACGCATCAGATTCCAGCAATAAGAATACTTCAACGTATGACAAGAGAAGGTAGGCAGAGACCGGATTAGTCTTGGTGTGAAGGTTAAAGTGAGAGTGCCTTGTTGGCCTTACTGATGATTCAGTGCTGAAGGGACTGTCTTCTGTTAAAGGGCCAATGTATTAACAGAGCGGTCTAAAAGCATTTCCCATTGTGTGAATCTTCACAGAATTAAAAATAACACTGGAATGGATATCCTAGCATGAGTAAAAACTCAGCCATCTTGGTCAGTAAAAACATTCATTCTTGAAGTTATATGATCTCTGTTTATCTTGTTCTGTAGAGTACGCTCCCAGTCCTGGTGGGCCACTCGTCTGACCTGCGGCTGAGGGAGTTTGTGGTGGCGGTGGATAAGATAGCCCCAGCTGTTGTACACCTAGAGCTTTTAAAAAAGCGACCTAAAACAGGGAGTTTTTACCAGGATTAAATGTCAGGAATTGTGAAAAACTGAGTTTAAATATCTTTGGCTAAGGTGTATGTAAACTTTCGACTTCAACTGTATATGTTGTAAAAATACTGCTTTCCTTTCAAATACACCAAAGGATACAAATGTCCCATTCGGTTTATTCACTCAATAAGAATTACTATGCTTAGCGTCACACATGAAAACATCAAATTATTGGAACAGCATGAAATGACAGAACAGAACAACAGAAAATGTTTGCCATTTTCAAAGTCATTTTTCAAAGAAAATTTTATATTTTAATGCTATACTTCTGTTTTTATTCAAAATTTGTTATTTTCAATTTGTACTCGGTCATCGGCATAAATACTCTGAAAGTCAGAACAGGAATATCCTTTGCAATTCCTGCAGACAGAGTACGCCAGTTCCTTACCGATTCATACGACAGAAAAATCAAGGGTTTGTATGACTTAATTATTCACTACCTATTTCACTAATAAACCACCTAATGTGCATTTAGTGACAACTTTTATCGTTCAGATTTCTGATGATTTGGCACATTTCTACACAATAATTTGGTATTCTGTAAAAAATGTATTGAGTGGATACTTCAACTCTCAGCTCTGTGAATAAACACCTGCTTTTGGTCAGAAGGCATCACCTTTCCAGGCGTGAGTCCCAATTGGCACCAAATTCCACAATATAGTGGAATTCGAATGTGCGACCCGGGCTGGTAAAATCCTGGATCATTGTTATTCTAACTTCCGTGGTGCATACAAGGCTATTCTCCGCCCTCCTTTCGGCAAGTCTGACCATGACTCCATTTTGTTGCTCCCAGCCTACAAACAGAAACTAAAACAGGAAACGCCCGTTCTCAGGTCTGTTAAACGCTGGTCCGACCAATCTGATTCCATGCTGCAAGATTGCTTCGAGCACGTGGACTGGGATATGTTCCGGACAGCATCTGACAACAACATTGATGTATACGCTGACTCGGTGAGCGAGTTTATTAGCAAGTGCATTGGTGATGTGGTACCCATAACAACTATTAAAACCTTCCCCAACCAGAAACCGTGGATTGATGGCAGCATTCGAGCAAAACTTAACCAGGGTAAGGCTACCGGAAACATGACTGAATACAAACAGTGTACGGCTCAGACACGAGAGGAATGTGGCAGGGTCTACAGTCAATCATGGACTACAAAAAGAAAATCAGCCCCGTCGCGGACCACGACGTCCTGCTCCCAGACAAACTAAACAACTTCTAATACAGTGCCACCGACACGGCCCGCTACCAAAACCTGCGGGCTCACCTTCACTGCAGCAAACGTGAGGAAAACATTTAAATGTGTTAACCCTCGCAAGGCTGCTGGCCCAGGTGGCATCCCTGGCCGTGTCCTCAGAGCATGCGCAGACCAGCTGGCTGGTGTGTTTACGGACATATTCAATCAGTCCCTATCCCAGTCTGCTATTCCCACATGCTTCAAGAGGGCCACCATTGTTCCTGTTCCCAAGAAAGCTAAGGTAACTGAGCTAAATGACTATCGCCCCGTAGCACTCACTTCCGTCATCATGAAGTGCTTTGAGAGACTAGTCAAGGATCATATCACCTCCATCCTGCCAGACACCCTAGACCCACTCCAATTTGCTTACCGTCCCAATAGGTCCACAGACGACGCAATCGCAATCACACTGCATACTGCCCTAACCCATCTGGACAAGAGGAATACTTATGTAAGAATGCTGTTCATCGACTACAGCTCAGCATTTAACACCATAGTTCCCTCCAAGCTCGTCATTAAGCTCGAGACCCTAGGTCTCGACCCAGCCCTGTGCAACTGGGTCCTGGACTTCCTGATGGGCCGGCCCCAGGTGGTGAGGGTAGGAAACAACACCTCCACCCCGCTGATCCTCAACACTGGGGCCCCACAAGGGTGCGTTCTCAGCCCTCTCCTGTACTCCCTGTTTACCCATGACTGCGTGGCCAAGCACGCATCTAACTCAATCATCAGGTTTGCTGACGACACTACAGTGGTAGGCTTGATTACCAACAACGACAAGACGGCCTACAGGGAGGAGGTGAGGGCCCTCGGAGTGTGGTGTCAGGAAAATAACCTCTCACTCAATGTAAAAAAAACAAAGGAAATGATCGTGGACTTCAGGAAACAGGAGAGGGTGCACCCCCCTATCCACATCGACGGGACAGTAGTGGAGAGCGTTCCTCGGCGTACACATCACAGACAAACTGAATTGGTCCACCCACACAGACAGCGTGGTGAAGAAGGCGCAACAGCGCCTCTTCAACCTCAGGAGGCTGAAGAAATTCGTCTTGTCACCAAAATCCCTCACAAACTTCTACAAATGCACAATCGAGAGCATCCTGTCGGGCTGTATCGCCGCCTGGTACGGCAACTGCTCCGCCCACAACCGTAAGGCTCTCCAGAGGGTAGTGAGGACTGCACAACGCATCACCGAGGGTTAACTACCTGCCCTTCAGGACACCTACACCACCCGATGTCACAGGAAGGCCAAAAAGATCATCAAGGACAACAACCACCCGAGCCACTTCCTGTTCACCCCGCTATCATCCAGAAGGCGAGGTCAGTACAGGTGCATCAAAGCTGGGACCGAGAGACTGAAAAACAGCTTCTACCTCAAGGCCATCAGACTGTTAAACAGCCATCACTAACAAATCTCTAGCCACTTTAAAAATAGGAATTGGATGTAACAAATGTATCACTAGCCACTTTAAACAATTTTGTATATAATGTTTACATATCCGACATTATTCATATCAAATGTATACAGTGTACTCTAAACCATCTACTGAATCTTGCCTATGCCGTTCGGCCATCGACTCAAATCTCTAGCCACTTTAATAATTATAATTGGATGAAATAAATGTATCACTAGCCACTTTAAACGATGCATTTATATAATGCTTACATATCCTACATTACTCATCTCATATGTATATACTGTACTCCATACCATCTACTGCATCTTGCCTACGTCGATCAGCCATCGCTCATCCATATATTTATATGTACATACTCGTATTCATTCCTTTACTCTTGTGTGTATAAGGTAGTTGTTGTGAATTTGTTAGATTACTTGTTAGATACTACTGCATGGTCGGAACTAGAAGCACAAGCATTTCGCTACACTCGCATTAACATCTGCTAACCATGTGTATGTGACAAATAAAATTTGATTTGATTTGATTTTTACTTTGAACAGAACCCAATGGGCCCTGGTCAAAGTAGTGGACTATATAGGGAATAGGGTGCCATTGGGGTGCCCTTGTCATCATTCCTGGCTTGTCTACTATGCACTATAAATGCTGAGTCAGATTAAACCACAACCTATATTAAGTTTACGGTCAAACTGTTGCCTTTCTCTGAATTCTGCTGGCTAAAGAAAAATATTCTGTGTGACCATTTCCAAGTCTTGTCGTACTGTGTGAATGTAATATCCTCTCTTTCCTTCTCCCAGTTTGAGCCGAGATCTGAGGGAGCGGCAGAGTGACTTCCCAGATGTGAGCTCAGGAGTGTAGGTTTTATGAAGTGATCCCAGGAACAGCTGCCTCCAGGTAAGACTGAATGTGTGTACCAAATGGCAACCTTTTCCTTATAAAGGGCACTACTTTTGACCAGATCTCTATGGACCCTGGTTAAAATGTGTGCACTGTTTAGGGAATAGGGTGCTATTTAGGACACAAACTGAGTCAAGTTTAGACAATTTCTCATTATTGGCATATAGTGGGAAGACCCATATCCCTATTAGGCCTAATTAAAGGATTATATCATCATAACTATGTTATTCACAGATGACAATAGTTTTGTGTATTATGTTAATAAATAGCCAATTTGAGTGGCCTACTGACCTGAATCTGACAGTTACCGGTTACATTGCACTTTTTGAAATTGTAAGTTATTAAATTCAGATTAACAAAGCAATTTAAATGTGATATATAGTAAGCATTAGCATAATAAGAATACAGTAGCAATACTCACTATTAAAAGGTTTTGGACTGAACCTGAAACAAATCTGTATGATATCTGCTGCGCAGTTGGATACTTGTCTGTTGACCCATTGAGTCTTGGTCAAATGAATTAGCAGCAGTGCTGTGCACAAAGGGGTTTGGAGGAATCAGGATTTTTTCAAAGGAAAATATCAAGGCTATTTTTCGAGACTCTGGTCCAGATCTCTACTACACTCCAGCCAGCAACCACCCACAGGCAGGTTTCTGATTACTTCCTCTTCCTGGCTACACCCAAAATGGCGCAGGTTAGCGTTTTTCGTCCTGGAGGCAGCTCTGCAGTGGTCACTAGCTGGCACTGCTACAAAGGCATAAAATCTGATTTTAAGCCTAACATTGACTCTAAACTTAACCACAATGCTAACCCTAAAGCCTACCCCTGACCTTAAATTAAGACCAAAAAGCTAAGAAAGAATTCATGAATCTTTACAATAAAGCCAATTTTGACTTTGCAGCTGTCCTATCTATCAGAAATTGCTCACAATAAATGTTAACCTGACACTATATAGGGAATAGAGTGCCATTTGGGACGCATCCCATCTTACCCCTGGCAGAAAGGCCAGCCAGGAGCTTACATCTGTCTCAATGGCTGTGTGCTGTGTTGTCGTTGTTGTTGGTAATAACATTAAGTAGCCCCCACAGCTATGGAAGACAAAACTGCAAGCAGCAGCCCTCTCAAACAACTGGAACATAATCTAAAGGCTAGTAGATTATGTTCCAGTGGTCCAATAATAAGCCAGCCTGGCTAACGCTACAAAACTACAGAGAATGGTACTGATTTATGATCTGTTGGATTTGAAGCCACCAACTTCTCTCACTCTTTCTCTCTTTGTCGCTCTTTCTCTTGAAAATGGCACAGCATGTACAGCTTAGTCTAAAGGTCAATGCTTGTTTCTCCAGGGCATGAGATGAGAAGTCAGAGAATGGTTTTGAGGTTGAGTTTTGTATAACAGAGAGGGTGAGTGCTAGCCTGGGTACCAACCAGTCTGTTTGTGCTATCATGCCAACTTCTTGATGACAGCTATTCATGGAGTTGGCAAGAGCACAAACAGGTCTGGGACCAGGTTAGGTGTGTGTAGTGTGTTAATTGTTGTCTCCATTGTATGTTTCACATGATTAACCATGATGTTATAATCAGCATCAACGGGCAGCACATCCAGACCACAGAAGAGGTGAGTGATGCTGTCCAGTCAGGCAGTCCGCTGTCCATGGTGGTGCGGCAAGCTAACGAAGACGTCATGATAACGGTCGCCCCTGAGAAAATGTATTGAGTGGCTGCAAGGCCGGTGCTAGGGTGATATTTATGGGTGGGCAGACAGAACATTTTTGGTTGTTTCTAAGGTAATATCCTGCAATCTTAGTTTAACATTGACTCACTTATCACTTCGAAGGGCAACATGACAATTTGGGTTAGCAATGCCCTACCCTGCACTCCTCTAGAGCCGGCCCTGAGTAGCTGTCGCTCTACACTCTGTATGTTGCTGGTGAACGCAAATAAATGTTTTTCATGGCATACATGGACATACAGTGCTTTTTGAAAGTATTCAGACCCCTTGACTTTTTCCACATTTTGTTACGTTACAGCGTTATTCTAAAATTGATTAAATATTTTTTTCCCTCATCAATCTACACACAATACCCCATAATGACAAAGAGAAAACAGTTATTTATTTTCTTATTTTTTTAGCTAATTTCTTAAAAATAAAAAAAAACGATACCTTATTTACATAAGTAATTGAGACCCTTTGCTATGAGACTCTAAATTTAGCTTTCCATTGATCATCCTTCATATGTTTCTATAACTTGATTGGAGTCCACCTGTGGTAAATTAATTTGATTGGACATGATTTGGAAATACACACACCTGTCTATATAAGGTCCCACAGTTGACAGTGCATGTCAGAGCAAAAACCAAGTCACAAGGTCGAAGGAATTGTCCATAGAGCGCAGAGACAGGATTGTATGTGGCGGAATAATCAGAATTAGTTGAGTAACATAGATAATTAAGATGTCTTATCTGCATAATATGCTTATGTGATATACTTGTTATTAGAATGTATCCCTTTGGACTCTGGTGTTGGCAGTTGCACTTCTTTCCTCAGCTGGGGCTCAGTCACCTGGGGCACAGAGAAGGGAGAGTCCAGGCTTGTCTTTCACCTGTCCCTGGTGCTATGCAGAATATCAGAAAGGGAAGAGGACAGGAGGGAACATTGTCTTCATATGTGAATGTGTCTTTACCTATTCTTAAACAATGTGAAGGGATGGCGTGATTAATGGGGAACCAATTACTCCACAATGTCTGTGCGCCAGTCACTCCCTCCTTTGACTTTGGGGGATGTGTGTGGTAGTGTCTGGAACTATTGTATGTCATCTCTGATGTTGCACTTGTCCTGGGGTAGTGTATGACCTAGAGGCTCACTCCCCTCAGTGAGCCTGTCCAGGTGTGTGGTCAAGAAGGGGTTTTACTTGAGATGGGAGTATCTGGAGTTGACAATTGATTTATGCCATTGGATGAGTTGGTGTTTCTGTGCTATGAAGTACCAGGAACGAGATCTGAACCTCGTCTTAGGGGCCAAACTGAACATAATTTATAGCAAATGCTATCTGGCTGGGGGATGCTTCTTTCTCAAAACTCTCACCTTGTGACCTGTTCCAAACATCTGGTTTGTTATGTAGACTAGGGGGTGGATCATTGCTATAAAAGATCTCAGTAGCCTTTGTGTAGCCGCTCTCAACGGACCATTAGAGAAAGTGATGAATTCCTTGAGAAGCCGTTGCTATTGCAGAGCTCTTACTATTAAATATGTATTTTAACTCTGACTTGTGTGATAAGTTTGTCTCTGCTCATTTGACAGTAAAGAAATTAACCACCACATGTGTCAAGGCACAGATCTGGGGGAGGCTACCAAAAGATGTCTGCAGCATTGAAGGTCCTCAAGAACACAGTGGCCTCCATCATTCTTAAATGGAAGAAGTTTGGAACCACCAAGACTCTTCCAAGAGCTGGAAGCCCAGCCAAACTGAGTAATCAGGAGAGAAGGGCTTTGGTCAGGGAGGTGACCAAGAACCCAATGGTCACTGACAGAGCTCCAGAGATCCTCTGTGAAGATGGGAGAACCTTCCAGCAGGACACTATCTCTGCAGCACTCCACCAATCAGGCCTTTATGGTAGAGTGGCCATACAGAAGCCACTCCTCCATAAAAGGCACGACAGCCTGCTTGGAGTTTGTCAAAAGGCACCTACAGACTCTCAGGCCATGAGAAACAAGATTCTCTATTTTGATAAAACCGACTTAACTCTTTGGCCTGAATGCCAAGCATCACGTCTGGTGGAAACCTGACACCTTCCCTATGGTGAAGCATGCTGGTGGCAGCATCACACTGAGAGGATGTTTTTCAGAGGCAGGGCTGGGAGAATATTCAGGATCGAGGGAAAGATGAATGGAGCAAAGTACAGAGAGATCCTTGATGAAAACCTGCTCCAGAGTGCTCAGGACTTCAGACTGGGGCAAAGGTTCACCTTCCAACAGGACAATGACCCTAAGCACACAGCCAAGACAAAGCAGGACTGGCTTTGGAACAAGTCTCGCAATGTCCTTGAGTGGCCCAGCCAGAGCCCGGACTAGAACCAGATCGAACATCTCTGGAGAGACCTGAAAATAGCTGTGCAGCGACACTCCTCATCCAACCTGACAGAGCTTGAGAGGATCTGCAGAGAAGAATGGGAGAAACTCCCCAAATACAGGTGTGCCAAGCTTGTAGCGTCATACCCAAGAAGACATGAGGTTGTAATCGCTGCCAAAGGTACTTCAATAAAGTACTGCGTAAAGGGTCTGAATACTTATGTAAATGTGATATTTCTGTTTTTTGTCTGAGTAGCCATTTGATTACCTGTTCATAAGTCTACTGAACAGGTAATCAAATGGCTACCCGGACTATTTGCATTGTGTTTCCCCCCAACCCCTCTTTTTACACTGCTGCTACTCTCTGTTTATCATATATGCATAGTCACTTTAACTACACATTCATGTACATACTACCTCAATTGGCCCGACCGTCTGCTAAATGATGTAAAAAAACAACTATTTTTCTGCCAAAACTATTGAATTCAATGTGTTTAGAGGAGATATAAAGCTCTACAGTTTGTATAGGCAAGTACCAATTGTGTTTTTATTCATGTACAATAACATCATTACCTCAAAGTGGTGAATGACATTTGTGGGCACTTAAAATCTTTATAGTGTTTGAATTTGAAACCCTTTTTCTTCTGTGTACTGTCATTTTTAATAGTTACAGTATCTTGTCATCAAGTGTACAGAAAAAACAATCGATCTGAAAAACTTGGAAGCATGCACAGAAAAAAGAAACCATCTTTCCACTTAGCATGTCAGACGCAACAACTCAAATTCAGCACAAGACTCAAGTAGAAATACATTTAATCAACCTTGACAATAAACATTTTATTGAACCACAAACACTTGATGTGCAGTGACAGCACACACAGACAGTTTGCGTTCCTTCTCATATAAGCACATAGGAAGATTCCGTTTTTCTCAACCTGTCATTTTACATAGTTTTGCAAGACACATAGCATAAAATTAACCGGTAGACTTCTGTCCATATTTACAGAAGGCTGTCATTTCACATTTTTCCTATATTGAAAGGACATTGGGAAAATTAAGTTAAACATTTCAATGCATAACAAAAGAATAAAAAACAAATCACAGAATTGAGAGTACATACAGCACTACTCCATCTAAATGTATTTTAATCTAATTGTTTTCATCTGGAACACTAAATCAGAATTACATTTGGAGTAAGCTATGTGAGCAGTATCTGTAGGTGAGATGCAATCTCTATAACCCTGCCACCAGTACCGGTACAAAAGATAAAAGGTGAGGCCAAAATAACAATATGTATACAGGTACTATATACAGATGAAGTCGGAAGTTTACATACACTTATTTCGGAGTCATGAAAACTCATTTTTCAACCACTCCACAAATGTCTTGCTAACAAACTATAGTTTTGGCAAGTCGGTTAGGACGTCTACTTTGAGCATGACAAGACATTTATTCAACAATTGTTTACAGACAGATTATTTCACTTAGAATTCAATGTATCACAATTCCAGTGGGTCAGAAGTTTACATACACTAAGTTGACTGTGCCTTTAAACAGCTTGGAAAATTATGTCATGGCTTTAGAAGCTTCTGATAGGCTAATTGACATAATTTGAGGCAATTGGAGGTGTACCCGTGGATGTATTTCAAGGCCTACCTTCAAACTCAGTGCCTCTTTGCTTGACACCATGGGAAAATCAAAAGAAATCAGCCAAGACTTCAGAAAAAAATTGTAGACCTCCACAAGTCTGGTTCATCCTTGGGAACAATTTCCAAATGCCTGAAGGTACCACGTTCATCTGTATAAACAATAGTACGCAAGTATAAACACCATGGGACCACGCAGCTGTCATACCGCTCAGGAAGGAGACACGTTCTGTCTCCTAGAGATGAACGTCCTTTGGTGCGAAAAGTGCAAATCAATCCCAGAACAACAGCACGGACCTTGTGAAGATGCTAGAGGAAACAGGTACAAAAGTATCTATATCCACAGTAAAACGAGTCCTATATCGACATAACCTAAAAGGCTGCTCAGCAAGGAAGAAGCCGCTGCTCCAAAACCGCCATAAAAAGCCAGACTACGGTTTGCAACTGCACATGGGGAAAAAGATCGTACTTTTTGGAGGAATGTCCTCTGGTCTAATGACCATCGTTATGTTTGGAGGAAAAAGGGGGAGGCTTGCAACCTGAAGAACACCATCCCAACCGTGAAGCACGGGGGTGTCAGCATCATGTTGTGGGGGTGCTTTGCTGCAGGAGGGACTGGTGCACTTCACAAAATAGATGGCATCATGAGGCAGAAATATTATGTGGATATATTGAAGCAACATCTCAAGACACCAGTCAGGAAGTTAAAGATTGGTCGCTAATGGGTCTTCCAAATGGACATTGACCCCAAGCATACTTCCAAAGTTGTGGCAAAATGGCTTAAGGACAACAAAGTCAAGGTATTGGAGTGGCCATCACAAAGCCCTGACCTCAATCCTGTAGAAAATTTGTTGGCAGAACTGAAAAAGCGTGTGCAAGCAAGGAGGCCTACAAACCTGACGCAGTTACACCAGCTCTGTCAGGAGGAATGGGCCAAATTCCTCCAACTTATTGTGGGAAGCTTGTGGAAGGCTACCTGAAATGTTTGACCCAAGTTAAACAATTTAAAGGCAATGCTACCAAATACTAATTGAGTGTATGTTAACTTCTGACCCACCGGGAATGTGATAAAAGAAATAAAACCTGAAATAAATAATTCTCTCTACTATTCTGACATGTCACATTCTAAAAAATAAAGTGGTGATCCTAACTGACTACCCAAAACAGGAAATTGTTACTAGGATTAAATGTCAGGAATTGTGAATAACTAAGTTTAAATGTATTTGGCTAAGGTGTATGTAAACTTCCGACTTCAACTGTACATATAATGTCAAATGTGAAATTTGGGCTTTAGTTCAGTGGTGTAAATTATTAGGAATCAAGAGTGGAATTCAATCCTATAAAACAACAATGGTTTGATGAGAGACTTGGAAAAGACCACAGTATGATAACTTATGTGACATACTGAATAGCTCAAATGGTTGATTTATATGCCATTACAAAGCTTCAGTGATTGGATAGAACACAAATGTTTTAGACTCCTCATCAGATGGTCAGACATGGTAACGCCTCAGATGTTGTGCAGTTTGTGCATGCATAAATCGCATAATGAAACTTATAGCCTAGATTTAAGATTTCATATAGATAACATAGCAACCCATTTCCTTTGCTTCAACAGTTCAGTGCTCTAACCTTTACAACAAAATAAAACCTACACCAGACACATGCCAACCACGCCCCTGGTCCACACCACACATCTTTCACCAATACTCCTCTTGTTATCCCATGATGAGAGACAAAAGACTGAGACTAAAGCTGGATTTAAATTGCGGAAACAGCAGACAGGTGAATAATTGCCATCTATGGCGTGCGCAAGCATAAAGTGATACTCCGTCAGGTGACATGATTCTCTAGGAGAATCCGAGATAAAGGACTCTGACACGTGGTCAGACTGCTCTGACTTGTAATTCACATATAAGTGATGATACTTAGTCGTCCCACATCTCCGCAACGCAAACCCACCTTAAAGGGATACTTTGGGATTTTGCAATAAGGCCCTTTATCTACTTCCTCAGAGACAGATATACTTGTGGATACCATTTTTATGTCTCTGTGTCCAGTATGAAGGAAATCAGAAGTAGTTTCGCAAGCCAATGCTAACATGCTAGTAGATAACCATAGACTTCCAGTCGTTGCGCTAACGCTAGATAGCATTGGCTCGCAGAACTACCTCTGACTTCCTTCATACTGGACACAGAGACATAAAAATGGTATCCTCGAGTTCATCTGACTCTGAGGAAGTGGATAAAGGGCCTCATTGCCAAAATCTCAAAGTATGCCTTTGAAAGGTCTTCAACCCATGCTCTCTGGTCTCAGTAGAAGGTACACCAGTTGCTGTTGTCACTGGGCATGAGGCCTCCGGTTATGAGGAGGATGAGGTCCACGAACCACCAGATGCCAAGGCCTCCTAGGGTCAGCAGCTTGCCCACGGCTGTGCCTGTATGCCCCAGGCAGAACCTGTCCACTCCAAAGCAACCCAGGAAGAACGAGTACAGCAGGGTGGTGATGAAATAGTGGCCAGTGTATCTGAAATTAGAACAAGGCAGAGAGGAGAGGTGTCAATAACCAGAAGTAAAGACCAGGGGAGCCCATTAAAATGATTCTGATTAGATGGGATACAGTTTATGTCAGAATTGACCAAAATTGACTTTACGTACCAGGTTAGGAAAATGTACGCAGCAGGTAAGAATATTTAATGTAGTGGGTTATGATAATTTAATAAAGTTAGGAAAGGGGTTAAGGTTAGCTAAAATGCCCCCCAAAAAACAACTGTCAATTTGACATAAGCGGTATCCCATCCAGCCATGGGCCATTAAAAGTAAAGTAACATGATGTAAAGGAACGTGTCCTATTGGTTTGTAAATACTGCTCTCTAGTGGTGAATCCATGTTAGCTTCCAAAACAATTTCCAAGTCCAGGACAGGTAAGGAAATAGTATTGACCTCCACGCATGTATTTCAAATCTGTTGAATGCTAGTTAAGTCAGGCATGGTGTCTATCTGTACCGTAAACTGGGAATGACTATTATCATCATACAACAACAATCGATGATGCATGAGCTTGTCAGAAACTGCAGAGTCAAGTACAGTAGCTAGATTCTCCCTTACTTGATGCACGGCTCATTCCCTCTCAGGAACTCCCTGGGTCCAGCACATTCAATGTCATCCAGTGCCGTGCAGACTACTGGTGTGTGATTCACGTCTTTGTGTACCTGCCCCCCAAACTAAATAAAGGTGGTGATTTAGTTTAACGACAGATGCAATTACACAATAAAGTCTACACATGAAATAGCAAGAATCTGACCTGAATGTTCAACTATCCCCGTAATCTATCTGTTTATGACTAGTCATCAAACTATCATCATGTAAGGCCACTGAGCAGGTGGGGGGCCTATCCACTATGGTTTGACATACCTTCCAACAACCGTGTCCCATCTCCAGAATTGCAGTGGAGTTCTGTGCATGGTCCACTGGATCTTGACAGTGGATAAACTCATCTGGTCTTCACATGCACAGAAAAGGGTAAAATTACGTATTTATTCTGTGTATTTTGTGTAGCACGTGAAGAACTGTATATGGGCATTTAGAAAACATGCAGGGTGAACAGGGCCCTAAGCCCCTCCGAAAAATAAAAGCAAGGAGGTTACACACATCAATTTTGAGAGGGCAGTCTCTGAAAGCAAATTGATGTTGCACTGTTGAAACACAAATAAAATACTTACAGATAGCTGCAGAGGACAACTGGTGACGGAGGCCTGTATTCATATAGTTCAGTATAATTCACGCGTTCAACTGGTATGATGTGATACGTCGTCACGTTATCTTGTGGCTGCTCACTGGCACTGAATGCAGCTGTTGTTGCCCTCTGTCCGGGTGAGTCTGATGAATTCTGGGAGTATATTCCTTCCAAACATTGCAAAAGCAACACTGACAGTAGCAAGAGAACCTGCCCGCACATCAGAATGTAGTTAAGTGAAATCCTAGCCATCTTCTCAACTTTGGTTGAACTGCGGCTATGTTATAGCTAGCTAGAGTGCTAGATTGTTGGCTACATTGGATTGGAAATCGTCCGTTAAAAAGCAATGACTAGCTTGCTTGCTAGCTAACAAGCTAACTGAACGAAGATAATATCTGATCGCAATCCAACAGTTTCCTGTCGAATAGGTTGGCTAATATAGATTGAATTTATTAATGTTTCACATCATACCGATAAATCCGTAGCGTATTTCAAAGATGAGAACAATGAAAAGATTGGTTGTTTTGTTATTTCCTCCAGCTGGGGAGAAATAGGATGTGACCCGAATCTTATAATTGTTCTACTTTTTTTACGGGAATGAACTCTAACGCAACTCAATGCCAATGCCGCCATCTACTGTGGTGGAGTGAGACATGCATGAGCGTGTGCGCTCCAAAATGCTAGTAGCCTACCTTTGTACCTTTAAAATATTTCCTAAGTAAGACGTTTCAAATTAGACAAATAAACATTTTCGAAATCAAATATATCTATATGTGTATATGCCTATATCAGAACAACCTCTGCACACTACAAAATGTGGTTTCCTCAAGGGTTCTTTGGGAAGGGTGGTGGTTCTATGTGGAACCATACTGACCCAAAGAACCCTTTGAGCCCTTTAATGGTTATTCACAGTTCAAAAAAGAGTTATTTCCTAATTTAGTGATAATTAAAATGTAGGGGTGGTGGCTCTTTATAATATTTTGGGGCGTGGTTTGTGCACAGCTCTTTTGTGCAGCCATCAGTGAGAGTGTCATTCCAGTTTCTCTAATCTGATGGTGTTTTGTGAAAGACTTATGTATGGCCTTGTTGAGGATGGTTGAATAAATCAGTAGTTCTCAATTCTCTCAGGGATCCCCAGCTGTTGCAGAGATAGTAAATCTGATTCAACTTATTAATAAACATAATAATGAAACCTATAGGATTTTAACAATACAATGTAGCTATTACTGTGTGATCACGCTCTCCGCAGCCGATGTGAGTAAGACCTTTAAACAGGTCAACATTCACAAGGCCGCAGGGCCAGACGGATTACCAGGACGTGAACTCCGAGCATGCGCTGACCAACTGGCAAGTGTCTTCACTGACATATTCAACCTCTCCCTGTCTGAGTCTGTAATACCAACATGTTTCAAGCAGCCCACCATAGTCCCTGTGCCCAAGAACACAAAGGTAACCTGCCTAAATGACTACCGACCCGTAGCACTCACGTCTGTAGCCATGAAATGCTTTGAAAGGCTGGTCATGGCTCACATCAACACCATTATCCCAGAAACCCTAGACCTACTCCAATTTGCGTACCGCCCCAACAGATCCACAGATGATGCAATCTCTATTGCACTCCACACTGCCCTTTCACACCTGGACAAAAGGAACACCTATGTGAGAATGTTATTCATTAACTACAGCTCAGCGTTCAACACCATAGTGCCCTCAAAGCTCATCGCTAAGCTAAGGACCCAGGGACTAAACACCTCCCTCTGCAACTGGATGCTGGACTTCCTGACGGGCCGCCCCCCCAGGTGGTAAGGGTAGGTAACAACACATCCGCCACGCTGATCCTCAACACGGGGGCCCATCAAGGATGCGTGCTCAGTCCCCTCCTGTACTCCCTGTTCACTCATGACTGCACGGCCAGGCACGACTCCAACACTATCATTAAGTTTGCCAATGACACAACAGTGGTAGGCCTGATCACCGACAACAATGAGACAGCCTATAGGGAGGAGGTTAGAAACCTGACCGTGTGGTACAAGGACAAGAACCTCTCCCTCAACGTGATCAAGACAAAGGAGATTATTGTGGGCTACAGGAAAAGGAGGACCGAGCATACCCCCATTCTCATCGACGGGGCTCTAATGGAGCAGGTTGAGAGCTTCAAGTTCCTTGGTGTCCACATCACCAACAAACTAACATGGTCCAAGCACACCAAGACAGTCGTGAAGAGGGCACGACAAAACCTATTCCCCCTCAGGAGACTGAAAAGATTTGGCATGTGTCCTCAGATCCTCAAAAGGTTCTACAGCTGCACCATCGAGAGCATCCTGACTGGTTGCATCACTGCCTGGTATGGCAACTGCTCGGCCTCCGACAGCAAGGCACTATACCCCCTGTATATAGCCTCGCTATTGTTATTTTACTGCTGCTCTTTAAATATTTGTTATTTTTATCTCTTACTTTTATTAGGTATTTTCTTAAAACTGCATTGTTGGTTAAGGGCTTGTAAGTAAGCATTTCACTGTAAGGTCTACACCTGTTGTATTCGGCGCATGTGACAAATGCAATGTTATTTGTTTTGATTATAAACCAGAATAAAAAAATCCTGTATGGTTCTATAAAGAACCTTTGAGATTGAGAAAGGTTATTTATAAAACCATTTTCCATAAATGTTCTATAATGAATCATAAAAAAGTGTCATAGTCCCAAAAAGGGTTGTAACCTTTTTTTGGTAGTATATAGAACTTTAGGAAAGTTTTCTTATAGCAGGGTTAACCATACTAGGTCCTGCCCACATTTAAATCAGCTGTGTAGTGCTAGGGTAAAAAACAAAACGTGCACCCAGGGGGCCCCGCCAGGATCGAGTTTGGGAAACCGTGCTTTTTAGTGCCATACAGGTTCCATTTAGAACCTTATGAGCACGGTTCTTTATAGAATCTTCAATAAAAGGTTCCATATAGCAGCAAAAAGGGTTCCCGCTATGGTTGCAAGCCAAATAACCAGTATTTGGAACTATATAGAACCATTTGTTTAAAGAGATAAAAGAACCATATATCCAACAATATAATTTATCATCTAATGAAGAACAATAACTTAAAAATACATATCTTTGGAACAATCATTTTTTTATAGGTATTCATATGAAAGTAGCCAACATTGGGATAAACAAATTAAATAATTTTGCAAAGTAGATATCATTTTCAAGTGTTCAAAACTAATTAATGTATCACTTTTTTCGTTTTAAATAATATGAAACTTTTTAAACATAAAATGCATAGATATGAACATCCATTCAAAAACTTCCTCAATCATTAAAACAGAAATAGACCAGTAAACAGAATACTTTTATTTCGTTTAACATTATTTTGAGTAGTTCCTAAAACGCATTCAAGTGTAGTTATTCAAATTAACAAACATGCAAAGAGCTATAGGTCTACGTCTGTTTAACCAATAATCGGTTGTAATAATTTATAGGTATACAAGATTCTCCCCAAAAATATTGTGACAATTGTTTTCGATCTACAACGCACATAATGAGGCCTACAAAAACATGTAATGGTTATTTTTTTTAAATATTGTCTTCATAAAATATTGAAACTGCAAATTATATTAGTAATTGACACACCATTGACTTTTCAATGTTTAACAAGTCAGCAAAAACTTAAAAATGTGAATGAATAGAAAACTAATTGACAAACTGTTGCATACATTTAAGCTGATCCATGCCATCCTTGCTGGATACACTTTTTGCCGGTGGCGCACAATAACCCAGTGGCAAGGAATCGATGTTGACCTCTGATGTAGGCCTACAGTCCAATCTGGCAGCAATCGGACTATTTCCAAAAATGTGACAATTCACGTCTCTATCAGTCGTATGATGAATAGATGTCAGTGGTGTCGAACAGTTGTCTGGTACGCTATTGGGAATGGAGTAGGGTCTGAAACGAGTACGAGGGCGCACTGGGGTCGATACTGTGGTGGAGTGAGGAGCCGCTGCTGCCAAATAGGAGTAGGGGTAAGGGAAAATACCACCAATTGGAGAAACGGTGAGGCCCTGCATGCAAAATAAAGAAAGAGCGGTTAGAGCTAGAAAAGTTTACTGTTATTTTCATAATAAGGACTTAAATTAGCCTACTTCATTTACGTGCGTCATGGGCACACATATAAAGGCAGCCTATTGAGTATCGTTGCTGAATTAATAAATGGCTGGGATACCTGTGATGCCATAGCATGCTGCTGAAAGTTCACGGGTAATCCTGACGTTCCTGACACTCTTTGTAAAGAAGATACCGGGATACCAGCCGTGCCGATGGCGCACACTCCGCCAGATGACACCGCTGCCAGTCTGTGACCCATGGCTGCTACACTGGAGAAAGTTTCACCCTGCATGTTGACTTGGGCAGCGGGGTGTAGGAGACGTTGTGCGACACCCAAGGGGTTGATGATATATCTTGTTAAATCCGGTGGATAAGAATAGCAGTGGAAAAAATCACTGCATTCTAGGCCTGTGATGTGAGCTCTTTGGTCCGTTTCCACCGTTAGAGGCTGGAATGGCTCCGTTGCCCTCGGCTCCTCTGCTCTAAAGCAACGTGTCCTACCGCCAGTTATGACATTTATATGGTCCTGTTTTGGATCATCTGGGTCTGTTTCGGCATCAAATGAGTCCGCTAAAGGCCTGTCCGTTTTGTAGTACGCTGTGGTAACATTTTGATCAGGTTTCAGTTTCTCCGTGGCGGTTGAGATTTTTCGCAAGTCTTGTTCAACATAATGCCCATCCTTGCGTTCTTGACTGCTTTCGTTGGCACTTTCGCAGACATCTAACATGATTATAAAAATACACTGTTGTTTGTAAACTGAGAACAAGTTGAGGCTCAACAATTCTTATAGTAAGAATTAAAGCAACATTTTTAGATATTCATTTCGTTATCATACAAACCGGTTGATTTTGAGTTACCTGCGCTTTTCAGTGGAGCCTCATCCAAAGAGTCACACGATATTTCATTGTCTTCTTGCATTCGGGTCTCATTGGACTTTTGTGTATTAATCCCCAGTTGTTTCCTACTCAAAAAATAACAGATTTCAGTTTTGACAATTAAGAGTTTCTAAAAGTATTTATTATATTAATTTAGGTTTGTCGTTTTTTTGTCTCACCTTTTTTCTCTTCTTCCATTGCCAGTGTCACGGAATCCTTTGGCGAAAGGATTGTTATAAATTTTCAGTTGTGTAATCTGAAAATATAGAAATCACTGTAATGTTTCTAAACATTAGACCAGTAACTTATCACAATTTAACACTCATATTCAGAGTCTCTTAGGCTAATTACAGGGATTGCTCAGGAATAGTTTCAAAATATATATTTCTTCCCAAGAAGTTTGTAAAGGTTGTATAAGCAGTTAATTAACTTTGTTAAAATATTGCACATTTAGAACAAAACATCTAACGACATATAATCTACATTTCATTGCTTGCCAGATATTGAGCCTTGGGTAACTAATCTGCTATAGAGTGGGCTATTTAGCAATAAGTCAGTAATTAATTTAGGCCACAACATAAACTCTTTACAAACTCTTTATGGGTAATTTATGTCATGCGTTTAATTCCCATTTTCCAGTGGTCTACCAATACGAAAAATATAATGTTATTCTGAAACTTGCTTTATAAAATTACGAAGGGCCTACCTTATCGTTTTGATATGCAGTTACAGCGATGAATTCTGTCTCAGAAAAAACATAGGTCATGAACGTGCTATATGGCAGTTGGAGGATATCGTTGGCCCTCACAACGTGAAACCTAACCTGGTATTTGTGCATTGAGTTAAGAATCGTCTGCAATTGGAGACAAAATACATTTTAAATAATACGTTAGGCCTAGTCATCAACTGGAACTTTACGTAGTTAATTAATAGTATATTTTAGTTATATTGTAGCTAATGTAACAATACATTAGATGAGTCAAACTACACATGCAAATACTACATAATTTACACAAAACGCATATTTGGAACGTACAAACCCATGCTTGTCCGAGATGTTGTTTGTCAGTTTTAGTTTGTGAAAATTGACCACTTTTGACATCCATTGCTCGCCAGTAGCGGGACTGTCTGGGTGTATGTACATCCTCTTTGGCATTTCAGGATCTGCCTTTCCTGCCACCATCCAATGTGAGTTGTGAAACTTGTACCTGCGCTCGTCGGCCGCCACAATATCCATCAGCAAAATATAATTTGCCATTTTGTTCAAGCCAGTACATCTGGCTTTGAACGCTGGAAACATGCGCCTGGGGTGAAGGGAACACAGGGATTTCAAATCATCCTACAGTACTCTAAATTAAAAACGAACAGCGTTATAGGGTACATGGTTATTGATGATATGTCATAACATTTACCTTCCTGATTTTGTTATGACCATTTCAGTGCCGAATTTGTGGAATTGTGTCCAAAGGTCCCTCGCCTCCAAGTTAACTTTTGGATCATCCTCGGTGGCATCCTCGGTCTCCAGCGTTGAAGGAGGCCTGAGCTTGGCAGACTGGGTGACAGCACGGTGTTTCAGCGAGGATATGCGGAGGATCGTTTCGGCATTGCCTAGATCCAGCGTGGGGTGCCTTTGCGCAACAGGCAAGGGAAGAGACCCGTGGGAAGTTAGTGCAAAGACAGGGAAAAACGGAGGTTGTCTGGACAGCATTGTGTCGAAGGTGATATCCGAAGCAGTGTTTTGTAAAAACGATTGGAATGCCATACCCCCCTGAACAACTGGATCTCTCATTCAAAAATTCAGTCTCTTCATTTCAAGTTGTTTCAAGGTATAGGACAACCGATGTCTTCCTTCGTTTCTTAAATACACACGTTTGATATTTGGGCGAGGCTGTATCTAGTCTGTGACATTTTTTCTCAAGTTTATTTCAAGCTGGTATTTCGTTGCCATTTCATCGTAGTGAAATTTAAAAGTTACTATTATCAGAAGGAAAAAGTAGCCTAGGTCTAGCCCTTTAGCCAACTATTTCGATTTTCAGTGCGCCAATTTTATTTGTCACGTTTGTGTTGAAATTAAATCCGGAGAAATGTTACCGGTTTATTGCATTCCATAATTGACTATCTCCATCTTTCATTGCAATAAATTCTCTTATATTCTTATTCACGAGTTCTATTACCAGAATTAAAAAAAAACTGCAATATCCCATCAAAGACCCGCGTGCGCCTGGTTCATGGTCTTCCTTCCGAACTATGCGAATATGTTGCACTGTCCGAGCCAGAGTTGATTGTCTCTTTGACACTTTGGACCAGTCTTATATTCCATTATGGGTGTGTTTTTACGGGTCAGGTGGCGAGTTCAGTAAGCAGTATTGTAACCTGGGGTGTTGGGTAGACATGCGATCCCGTCTCTGCCACCTCACTGGTGATCAAAAGACAACTTTGCAAGAGCCATATAGTCGGACGGAGAGTAAGTGAGCAATCCACATCTCAGCAATAATTTGACTGAGTAGGTTTATTGTCTGATCCACATTGCCTTGCTGAGATGAAAAACAACATAGGCTACACCTAAGAAAATCAGTGATTGGGGGCGGCAGGAAGCTACAGTGAGGGAAAAAAGTATTTGATCCCCTGCTGATTTTGTATGTTTCCCCACTGACAAATCAATTATCAGTCTATAATTTTAATGGTAGGTTTATTTGAACAGTGAGAGACAGAATAACAACAAAAACATCCAGAAAAACGCATGTGAACATTTTTATAAATTGATTAGCATTTTAATGAGGGAAATAAGTATTTGAACCCCTCTCAATCAGAAAGATTTCTGGCTCCCAGGTGTCTTTTATACAGGTAACGAGCTGAGATTAGGAGCACACTCTTAAAGGGAGTGCTCCTAATCTCAGTTTGTTACCTGTATAAAAGACACCTGTCCACAGAAGCAATCAATCAGATTCCAAACTCTCCACCATGGCCAAGACCAAAGAGCTCTCCAAGGATGTCAGGGACAAGATTGTAGACCTACACAAGGCTGGAATGAGCTACAAGACCATCGCCAAGCAGCTTGGTGAGGAGGTGACAACAGTTGGTGCGATTATTTGCAAATGGAAAAAACACAAAATAACTGTCAATCTCCCTCGGCCTGGGGCTCCATGCAAGATCTCACCTCGTGGAGTTGCAATGATCATGTGAACGGTGAGGAATCAGACCAGAACTACACGGGAGGATCTTGTCAATGATCTCAAGGCAGCTGGGACCATAGTCACCAAGAAAACAATTGGTAACACACTACGCCGTGAAGAACTGAAATCCTGCATTGCCCGCAAGGTCCCCCTGCTCAAGAAAGCACATATACATGCCCGTCTGAAGTTTGCCAATGAACATCTGAATGATTCAGAGGACAACTGGGTGAAAGTGTTGTGGTTAGATGAGACCAAAATGGAGCTCTTTGGCATCAACTCAACTCGCCGTGTTTGGAGGAGGAGGAATGCTGCCAATGACCCCAAGAATACAATCCCCACCGTCAAACATGGAGGTGGAAACATTATGCTTTGGGCGTGTTTTTCTGCTAAGGGGACAGGACAACTTCACCGCATCAAAGGGATGATGGACGGGGCCATGTACCGTGAAATCTTGGGTGAGAACCTCCTTCCCTCAGCCAGGGCATTGAAAATGGGTCGTGGATGGGTATTCCAGCATGACAATGACCCAAAACACAAGGCCAAGCCAACAAAGAAGTGGCTCAAGAAGATGCACATTAAGGTCCTGGAGTGGCCTAGCCAGTCTCCAGACCTTAATCCCATAGAAAATCTGTGAAGGGAGCTGAAGGTTCGAGTTGCCAAACGTCAGCCTCGAAACCTTAATGACTTGGAGAAGATCTGCAAAGTGGGACAAAATCCCTCCTGAGATGTGTGCAAACCTGGTGGCCAACTACAAGAAATGTCTGACCTCTGTGATTGCCAACAAGGGTTTTGCCACCAAGTACTAAGTCATGTTTTGCAGAGGGGTCAAATACTTATTTCCCTCATTAAAATGCAAATCAATTTATAACATTTTTCACATGTGTTTTTATGGATTTTTTTGTTGTTATTCTGTCTCTCACTGTTCAAATACACCTACCATTAAAATTATGGACTGATCATTTCTTTGTCAGTGGGCAAATGTACAAAATCAGCAGGGGATCAAATACTTTTTTCCCTCACTGTAGGTGGTTAAGTGCGTTGGGCCAATAACCGATATGTCGCTGGATTGACTCCACTAGCCAACTAGGTGAAACATCTGTCGATGTGCCCTTAAGGCACTTAACCCGAATTTCTCCTGTAAGTCGCTCTGGATAAGTCCGTCTGCTAAATAAAATAAATAAATAATAATAATAGGTACATGTGCTATGCAAACATAGTAGACAGTAGCATACAGTATGTTTCACATCACAATCAATAAATAAAAATGTATCCTAAATCAGTGTGGTTATCCAGATTATCAGCTAAATTGCTTGAGAATGTTTGATTATTAACCGTGTTTAGGTATTTAGGCTAATCCATTAACTATAAGCATGACTTTCGTTTTGAATGATTAGAATCATAAAGATATTTCATTATGACAGTTTAGGGCATACTTGACAACTATTATCCACTATAGGCACATTTTTAAGAATTAATTCCACAGGATTCGGCAATTGATCAAAATGCCTGGCTACAATTCAAAACCAGTCTCATCATCAAGTAGCCAATGTTTATTTATTTCTCAAATCAAATGTTCAGACAGTGATCATTTTAGCAAATATGTCGGACTTCCAGACAGCTCTATTTCAAAGTCAATAACTCTGTCTGCCTCGTCCTCTGCTGTCACTTTTTTGAAGTGTTTCAATATATTTTATTTCATTTTATAGACCAAGACCACATTTAACTGCTGCACAATCAAGGAAATACCAGTGACCATCCTAAATGCTGGCATTCCTATTAAAACACATTCCCTTGTGCTTCAGTCTTCCCACACCATTCCTGTGCCCCATGGTTTCCTGGACCCACACTGTGACAGCCTTGTGACATGAGAACTGTGCTGCATGGGGACAGTCTGCAGCCAGGGCCTCTGCTCTGCACAGCTAGAAGGTCTGCCAGCGATTGTCCAGGCTGGATTAGTCTCTGGATTTAGTTACAGAGCTTTTTATTGCTCAATGGTCCATGGCAGGCTAGGAACGTACCAGTGAAACCCTTCAGTGAGTGAGAGCGGCAGGTTCGTCACACAAAGGTTTAGACAGGTGTTAAACCTCCAGTGTCATTAGTTTGCTTTCACCAAGGCTGGCGATGTCAATTTCCTTTCTGCGATTTTGTGTGAATTGATACAAGGCATAATGCTTATGCTACTACGCTATAGATTGCTTTCATCTTTAAAATGCAAGTAAGGCAGTCACTGTATACAGCACAGTGCTGTAGAGCTGACACAGTGACCCAGTGAACAAAACCAAGGGATCACTATGACAACCCAACTGATGTATGACCCTTCTGATACCCAGGGGCTTGCTGTGAATTCAGGAGATACAACAACATGTGACCTATGATAAAATCCTGAGCTAGACATGCGTTACACTAGATGTGTAGCAGCGGCGGAACTGATGATGACCCAATCTTTTTCTGCCAGGAGAGGAAGGGGAAAACCCTGCCTGTCCATCAGCAAACTTCAAAGGCTCAGTGAGTAATCTGAAACAGGCCAGAGAATGAGAGCAAACAAGACGCCTGGCTGTTATTTGTAGGCTTGGCCACAAGCTGCGTGTGAAACCTGTCACGGGATAAACCACAGAGTTCTATTGGGTCACTGCCCAGCGACATCCTCTCCCTGCAAAACGTCTACATTATGCCCCTGTTAGGACATGAGGGACATAAGGAGTCCAGACTCTGGGACACCACTTGCTGAGGGGTGCTTGGGGAAGCACTTGCCCAGAAGTAGATTTTAGCCTTGTTGTTGTCACCCAACACTAATTATCATCAACACAGACTGCGCTGGTATCACCCTATAGTGGAAACAGTGTACACATGCTGTACAGTCTCAGGGGAGTATCCAAAACGGAGACACCCCCACCCCTGGTTCAAACCGTGCCAACCAGGTTTTCGTTGTCAGGGCCCAATTCATCTCTCATGGACAGATCTACGTAAATATAACTGGTACCGTAGAATCTGTCGGAAAGGAATGGGATGCGTGGGATTTACTCTTGAGTCATTTAGCAGATGCTCTTATCCAGAACGACTTACAGTTGGGATAACGAGCAGCAGTAGTTCCGGTGTTTGGGTTTCTTGTCACTGGTTATTTGGACAAATCATGATTTCGCAGGTCTTAATATCTTTCAGATTTCGGAAAGGGGAGGGGACATTCGGCCCGTAACTTTCAAAGAGATAGGGTGGAGCTCTTCATTCTGGTTCCACTACTAGTTCTTTCATCTCTTTATCTCTTCTCATGTATGGGCCCAGAACTTAATCCAGCAGCTGACCAATTACATGATACTTTAGTTGTGGGTTAACTGAGATTAGGGCCCAATGTACCACCCTCTACTGGAGGTCCCCTGACCTCTTGGTCACTGGGAGCATGAAGAGCATCCTTATCTCTGTTCAAATATCAAGAAGCAAAGATGTTATGGTGACAGGCATCGTCCCTCTCCTATGCACCAAAGTGACTTCAACATTCATCTGATATCTTAGTCTTATAGAGTGAGCTTGTCAGAGGAGTATGTTGGTTATTAGGTGACACACCACAGCACACTCAAAGTCTGAACAAATAGTACCACAGTCTACACTGGCATTAATGGTCTGCGGATACAGCATTACATTCTGTACAATGCAAATCATTAATCTTGCCAAATTATTTTATTAACTTTTATTAATACATTTCCTTGGCAAATATTAAAGGTCCAATGCAACTGCTTTTGGATAATATTTAAGTACATTACTGTGATTAAAAAAAGGAGTGGAAAACTGAAAGCTAGCTGTTATTGACAGTGGTTTGTGTCACGAGAATTTTGTTCTCAATGTTCTAAAATGAACTTTTAATGAACTACTCAGTCTGTAACCCAAAGGTTGTAAAGCTTTGATGAAAAATAAAACAGACTGAGGCCCAGCTACAATGGTCAGGTTTTATTCAGAGAACGTTCTAAATTCACAATGGGAACACAGTCTTTTATATGTACATACAATTTAACTCCACCCCGCTTTAGGCGGGCTGTGTTTAACATATTTATAGCTTATCACTTCTAAAGTTTATTAGGTACACCACCCGTTCACAAAAATGTCTAGATCCTAAAGACAGTGAGTCACGTGGCCATGGCTTGCTATATAAAGCAGGCTGAAAGGCATCGAGGCCTTCAGTTACTGTTCGATTGAATGCTAGCATGGCCAAAACAAGTGATTTAAGAGACTTTGAGCGTGGTATGATCGTTGGTGACAGGCGCGCCGGAGTCAGTATCTCAGAAATGACCGCCTTCTGGGCTTTTCACGCACGACAGTGTCTAGGTTTTAACGGGAATGGAGCGACAAACAAAAAACATCCAGTCAGTGGAAGTCCTGTGGGTGAAAATGCTCATCGATGAGAGAGGTCAAGGTGATTGGCAAGAATCGTGCAAGCTAACAGGAGGGCCACAAACAGGCAAATAACGGTGCAGTACAACAGTGGTGTGCAGAACGGCATCTCAGAACGCACAACTCGTCGGCCCTTGTCACTGATGGGCTATTGCAGCAGATGACCACACCGGGTTACACTCCTATCAGCTAAAAACAAGAAGAAGCGGCTCTAGTGGGCACGCGATCACCAACACTGGACAATTGAGGAGTGGATGAACATTGCCTGGTCCGACGAATCCCGGTTCCTGTTGCGTCATGCTGATCGCAGAGTCAGGATTTGGCGTAAGCAGCATGAGTCCATGGCACGATCCTGACTGGTATCAATGGTACAGGCTGATGGCGGTGGTGTAATGGTGTGGGGAATGTTTTCCTGCCACACGTTAAGTCCCATGACACCAATTGAACAATGTTTCCATGCCCCAAAGAATTCAGCCTGTTCTGGAGGCAAAGGGGGTTCCGACCTGGTACTAGATGGGTGTACCTAATAAACTGGCCAGTGTATATAAAACACAGGAAAATCAGGTTTTCGACTGCACTGGGCCTTTAACAATTTATAATTATCAACAACTCTGATCAATTTCTTCTGTAGCACTAATATAGCCATGTCATCTAGCCTGACCTGGCCATAGAATTACAGGTCACAGCCAGGGCCAGAGTCATTGGAAGCTCTCCAAACCACTGTGGCCATCCTGTCTCCCTAACACCTCTGATGTTTGGACAGTTGAACGTTGATGAATGGTCTAACAGTAGCAGGTCAGTGTGACTGAACATATTTGGACTTTGGAGGTACAAGGAATGTAGTTAAACAGAGGAAAACAGGTGCTAAAGGAGATAGTCCTGAGTTACGTACAAAATGGCACCCTATTCCCTATGGGCCCTGGTCAAAAGTAGTGCCTCAAATCAAATCAAATGTTATTATTATGTAGGGAATAGGGTGCCATTTGGGATGACACCCTGGGGTACATAGGTATCAAATGCACAGCAGCCGAGTGGCGAGGTGATGGGGAAGACTGTATGTGAAAGGAGTGGTTATATAAGGGTCTGGTGATCAGGCCTTTCTTATTTTGTACATTATTTATGACCTCACGGTCAGATAATCTTGTGGGCAGATTCTGCGTGTAAACCGAGAGAATCTGCCAGGACTGAAGGGATGCGTGAGGTCCAAGCAGCATTAGTTCAATTATAGATTTTTTTGTGACTGGTTATTTGGATGTATCAGGTTTGGGACTAAGGTGGTGTTAAACTGTTTCGCTTCTAGTGCTTTGTGTGTGTACCCACACGGAGACAATCTGGCCTGGGACGCACAAATATCATACCCCCCCAAAAATGCTAACCTCCCATGTTATTGTAATGGTGCGAGGTTAGCATGTCTTGGGGGTATGATATTTGTACGCCTGTAACTTTCTCACTCATCATTATTCACGATCCATTCAGGAATATCTGTAATCATGGTAGCATCCACATGAATGTAGAAGTGTTTAGAAACATATTATATTCTTATTTAGATAAAAGGTACTCCAAAATTACACAATACATTATTGACCATACATTTTTATTGGAAACAAAATAATCTGAAACACAAACAAAACAAACAGCAAATGCATCCAACAAGTTTACATTATTAAGTAAAGTGAAACATTATGTTTCAACAAAGCATTGGAAAGTAAACTTTTAGCGTGGCTTCCTTGTGGACGACTGGCACAGATAGACTGGGGTGGTGTCCCAAATGGCACCCTATTCCCTATGTAGTGCACTACTTTTGACTAGGGCCCATAGGGTCCTAGTCACACCCTATTCAGACTGTTGATGTTCACTGTTTCTCTGGGATCAATAGGTCTCATAAACATCAAGGCAAACCTCTATAGGGCTTGACCATTTGGTTATTTGTTCATGTTTATTCATTTGAGGATGTAGTTTGAAATTCAGAGCTGATATAGGATCCAGCTGGTTCCCTGATACACCGGGGGAAATA
This sequence comes from Brachymystax lenok tsinlingensis, assembly GCA_030435695.1. NCBI lineage: Eukaryota > Metazoa > Chordata > Actinopteri > Salmoniformes > Salmonidae > Brachymystax > Brachymystax lenok. The sequence continues at coordinate 17,461,864 of CM059807.1, read as the reverse complement.
GTTTTGTACATGAAAGGAACATGTCATCATAGTTCTGAGACTCAATGAGCCTCCTATTAGACTCCTATTAGACTGAACAAATATAAAAGCAACATGTAACAATTTCAACGATTTTACTGAATTACAGTTCAAATAAGGAAATCAGTCAATTGAAATACATTTGTTACATGTGGTCTGCGGGTTGTGTTGCCTGTTGGAGGCGACTTATGGTAGAGAAATTAATTCTCTAGCAACAGCTCTGGTGGACAGTCAGCATGCCTTCAAAATTTGAGACATCTGTGGCATTGTCTTGTCTGACAAAACTGCACATTTTAGAGTGGCCTTTTATTGTCCCCAGCACAAAGTGCAACTGTGTAATGATCATGCTGTTTAATCAGCTTTTTGATATGCCACACCTGTCAGCTGGATGGATTGTCTTGGCAAATGAGAAATGCTCACTAACAGTGATGTAAAAAATTTGTGCATACAATTTGAGAGAAATTAGCTTTTTGTGTGAATGGAAAATTTCTAGGATATTTTATTTCAGCTCATGAAACATGGGACCAACACTTTACATGTTTATATTTTTGTTAAGTATAATTAGACTATCCTGACCCATCTTGGGGCATCTGAGTTTCTGTCATACTGTCTTGCCTTCTGAGATGGATAGCTGGCCTCCTGGGATTGGGTATATTGTAAAAGTCACACACACAACAGCACATTAAAAGTACTGTATATTTCTGTGCAGAAAATGGGGCTACTCTTCAAGATTAGCAAAGGACTGCCAGACTCAGTAAACTGTGATTGGAAGTCCTGCAGTTTTAGCACCTTTATAGAATTAAACATCAATCCAGATAATGAATGTAGAGAAAGGTAAATGAAGAAGAATAAAATTAAGAATAGACTACGTTATGCATCTATCTTCCTTTGCTCTGTATCCCTCAGGCCTTTTGTAACGGATGGGTTGCCACAGGTCTGTACTCTTGGAGATGGTATGGAGGTATCTGCTGTGATAAATGGTGTCAGTGACAGAGAGATGCTTGCACATCGCACATAAGGCTGAAACATCTGAAGTAAACACTTTCACTTATTTAAGACTCCAACTCTCTCAACTTACAGCATTAGCAAAGTGTTTAACAGTTTGAAATAACTTCATCAAATCATAGTTTGATGTTTTTCCCCCTATGAATTATCTATGTCAATATGGCGTTGTGTTTCGCTGGAGCTGTTACCACAAAGAGTATGGTGTTGTCCTGTCCTGTCTGGGAGAGTATGGGAAAGGCTCCTCCATTCTCCAGGTTAATTCAGCAAACCCCACACAAACACATACACACAGAGGTTTTCCAGTTGAATGATGTAGTAAGAAGATACACACACACACACACAAACATACAAACACACACATTCTACAGTTCCCTATAGGAGGTCGCTTGAAGGCAAACTCATCAAAACTCAGACGAAGAGACTATTTCACAGGTACAGAACCCTTTAACTGCAAGCCCTCAATCTGTCAGCCACCTCTCAATAAGCTAATAGTTCTAATGTGTGAAAATGTATTTCTATGGACCTGCTACCTAAAGCAAAAATAAGATGTTGTTGGATAGTGAACTCCCGGTAAATGGAAACCACTTTATATACTTAATGAATAACAGAGGAATGAGCAGCTGTGGCAAGATGTAAGTGGTTGCTGTTGACAACCCCTGTGGATTTAACCCAAAACTCAGCCGGTAATTTGTTACCTTATCCTTTAGCTCAAAAGTAAAACTGTACATTGAGGCTTAGTCGGTTTATTGATGACCCTCTTCCTTCCTGTGTGGGGGAGTGGATGAAAATATTTTAAAGTATTAAATGGACATTACAAATCACCTTAGGCAAATTTGTTAACAAACAAAAAATTATATATATATAAAACATATATATATACGGTGAGGGAAAAAAGTATTTGATCCCCTGCTGATTTTGTATGTTTGCCCACTGACAAAGAAATTATCAGTCTATAATTTTAATGGTAGGTTTATTTGAACAGTGAGAGGCAGAATAACAACAAAAAAATCCTGAAAAACACGAAAAATGTTATAAATTGATTTGCATTTTAATGAGGGAAATAAGTATTTCCCCCTCTCAATCAGAAAGATTTCTGGCTCCCAGGTGTCTTTTATACAGGTAACGAGCTGAGATTAGGAGCACACTCTTAAAGGGAGCGCTCCTAATCTCAGTTTGTTACCTGTATAAAAGACACCTGTCCACAGAAGCAATCAATCAATCAGATTCCAAACGCTCCACCATGGCCAAGACCAAAGAGCTCTCCAAGGATGTCAGGGACAAGATTGTAGACCTACACAAGGCTGGAATGGACTACAAGACCATCGCCAAGCAGCTTGGTGAGAAGGTGACAACAGTTGGTGCGATTATTCGCAAATGGAAGAAACACGAAAGAACTGTAAATCTCCCTCTGCCTGGGGCTCCATGCAAGATCTGACCTCGTGGAGTTGCAATGATCATGAGAATGGTGAGGAATCAGCCCAGAACTACACGTGAGGATCTTGTCAATGATCTCAAGGCAGCTGGGACCATAGTCACCAAGAAAACAATTGGTAACACACTACGCCGAAAGAGAGGTGAATCATCTTTCCATTCTCTCATTAAAAATACTTAACTATGTGAAACATGAATATGCAGTGGCTTATTTGGCCAATTAGACTGAATATGCAAATATGCCTCAATTAATTCAGTCAAATATACAAACTATCTGGGGAAAAGGTCAACTTAATTAAATAACATTATACGTCAGCCTCTCAACCTTAATGACTTGGAGAAGATCTGCAAAGAGGAGTGGGACAAAATCCCTCCTGGGATGTGTGCAAACCTGGTGGCCAACTACAAGAAACGTTTGACCTCTGTGATTGCCAACAAGGGTTTTGCCACCAAGTACTAAGTCATGTTTTGCAGAGGGGTCAAATACTTATTTCCCTCATTTAAAATGCAAATCAATTTATAACATTTTTCACGTGTTTTTCTGGATTTTTTTTTTTTGTTCTCTCACTGTTCAAATAAACCTACAATTAAAATTATAGACTGATCATTTCTTTGTCAGTGGGCAAACGTACAAAATCAGCAGGGGATCAAATACTTTTTTCCCTCACTGTGTGTGTGTGTGTGTATACACACACGCACGCTACTTTTCAAATGTTTTTGGTCACTTTAAATGTCCTTATTTTTGAAAAGCACTTTTTTTTTGTCCATTTGAAATAACATAATTCATCAAATACAGTGTAGACATTGTTAATGTTTTAAATGACTATTGTAGCTGGAAACGGCAGATTTTCTATGGAATATCTACATAGGCGTACAGAGGCCCATTATAAGCAACCATCACTCCTGCTAGTCCAGGTTTTTCATTTTAAAAGGCTAATTGATCATTAGAAAACCCTTTTGCAATTATGTTAGCACAGCTGAAAACTGTTCTGATTAAAGAAGCAATAAAACGGGCCTTCTTTAGACTAGTTGAGTATCTGGAGCATCAGCGTTTGTGGGTTCGATTTCAGGCTCAAAATAGCCAGAAACAAAGACCTTTCTTTTGAAACTCGTCAGTATATTCTTGCTCTGAGAAATCAAGGGTATTCCATGTGAGAAATTGCCAAGAAATTGAAGATCTCGTACAACGCTGTGTATTACTCCCTTCACAGAACAGTGCAAGCTGGCTCTAATCAGAATAGAAAGAGGAGTGGGAGGTGCACAACTGAGCAAGAGGACAAGTACATTAGTGTCTAGTTTGAGAAACAGACGCCTCAAAAGTCCTCAACTGGCAGCTTCATTAAATAGTACCCGCAAAACACCAGTCTCCGTCAACCGTGAAGAGATGCTGATGCTCTAGATACTCAACTAGTCTAAAGAAGGCCAGTTTTATTTCTTTAAATCAGCAAAACAGTTTTCAGCTCTGCTAACATAATTGCAAAAGGTTTTTCTAATTATCAATTAGCCTTTTCAAATTATAAACTTGGATTAGCTAACACAACGTGCCATTGGAACACACAGGAGTGATGGTTACTGTGTCACACCCTGATCTGGTTCACCTGTCCTTGTGATCGTCTCCACCCCCTCCAGGTGTCGCTTATTATCCCCGGTGTATATATCCCTGTGTTTCCTGTCTCTCTGTGCCAGTTCGTCTTGTATGCCAAGTCAACCAGTGGTTTTCCTTGCGCCTATTCCCCCAGTTTGTTTCTAGTCCTCCTGGTTTTGACTGTTGCCTGTCCTGACTCTGAACCCGCATGCCTGACCACTCTGCCTGTTCTGACTACCAACCTGCCTATCCCCTTGTACAGTGAACAGAAATATGTCATATTGTATAGATCAATAAAAACAAAGGCTATAAAAATACATTTTTCTTTACTAGTATGTGTATCCCTCAGTTTTATGTCATTGGTGTTACCACTTTGAAAATCACTGATTACTAAGATATACAAGGACCTTGAGAATTCTCTCCAGTGGCAAACTGTTATCAGGGAAGGGGTCTATTTTAAATACAATTATTTGCTAATCATACCCTTTTAGTATGTCATAAATGTGAGGATTCCGTTGATAATTTGTGTCTAAATCCAAAGTGTCACTTGGTGTTAGTCAATTGGCACTCTTATGCTTCTTATTTTGGTCCTGGGACAATGGGAGATGTATTTTGGAGTGAGTGCACAGTGCTCACTCAGATGGTCTTTAGCAAAATGGAATTGTTTCAATCCCCTGCCCAACACACAACTACTCAATACAGTGCCCACACAAAATCCTGAGTGCCACGCCATTTTTAAACCAAGGATAACTAACTCTTGTATTGTTGTCCTTTAATGGAAAGTTTGACAATTTAAGTTTTTTTTCTTGGCTATGATAATGCTGAAATTCAAGTGACCTTGGTCTTGCTTTGGTTCCGGAGAGTGTCTTGCAAATTCAATGACACAGATGTAGCAGAACATAACACCTTACCCTAAACCTGATGGATCATTTCCCATCCATGACCATTTCAGGTTACAAATTATGGAAGGACATCAAACATACTGAATGCTTTGTTCATGGTTCAGCGTGTCTGCTTTGTTGAATAGCTAACTGAATGAAGGGCATCTAATCTGAATTGATTTCAGAAATTTGAGGAACTGTATACAACTGTAACATTTTTATAAAAAGCGTAAATCATAACATGTAACACTGTGTGTATTCTTTCTTTGAAAATAAGGAAAAAATCTCATTCCAGCTGTCTCTCCTGGCAGATGATTGCCTATGGTTGTTTCAATACACCATATTGTATACTAAGTTGTTACCGGTAAACGCCATGCAGACCAATGAGTATACTATGACTGATTTAGTATTTCCCAATAGTTTATGAGGTCACTGTGACTGAAATATTGACTTATTTGCCTGGATAACAAATCCCTAATAGAGGATAGTTTGGAAATTATCATTTCAATTAAGACAATGTGCTTTCCTTATTGTCAGCACAAACAGCTATAAGGAAGAAGAAGCACATGAAAGGCCATCCGACACTATGGGTGTTTCCAAAATGGCACCCTTTTCCTTATGTAGAGCAGTACTTTTGACTAAGTAGTGCACTATAGAGACTTCGGAGCCAGTTGGGATGCACACTATCTGTTGTCCTAGTGACGGGTCTTACGATATTCTCTCAGGCCCTTTGATTTGAATAGTGTGAATATTTATGTCCAATAGGTGTGTGGCTGTTCCTAATGTGTGCAGTCTGCAGGAAGATAAAGAGGACAGTTATTGCCAGGATAAATGGCTATGGATTATAGGAAGCTTATCCTGCCAAAGGAAGCATTAAGGGCTCTTCATTATCTCATCATTCTCAGGTACACAATGGATGTGAAGAAGAAAAGGCCCAATGAATACGCTCCAGATTAACCCTGTCCTGGTTAACACTTTTGTAAAAAATACAATCCATTTAATCAGAGTAATCCAACATCATTGTAAATACACTTTATCAGATAAAAAAAAGATTTACATAGAAAATATATTTAAAAAATGAAAACACTGAACTGATACCAAAGAATTACATTGTGATTATTCTAAATAGCTATACCTATCATTGGAGGTTGCTGAGGGAGAACGGCTCATAATGATGGCCAGAACGGCACAAATGGAATGGCATCAAACACCTGGAAACCATGTTTGATGTATTTGATACTATTCCACTGATTCCGCTCCAGTCATTACCACAAGCCCCAATTAAGGTGCCACTAACCTCCTGTGAACCTATCATATATCTTGTAAGTCAAAACATGCCAAATTCAAATTATTATGCAAATAAATGCATGATTTTAAGTGAAAGACTTCCAAATGTGTATATAATTCATCCTTTACACTGTAAAATAGACTGCTTTACAGCTAACTACATGCAAAAATGAGACATGGCAGTAATGGTTGAATATGTGAACAACTGGTAAAGACATGGAGGATGGATGGGACACAGACAGATGGAACAGGTTTAAAAAATTCTTCAGAACATTCGCATTCACTGATTCTGTGCATCCATTCTATGGGATAGTTGAAATCAAAAGGAAACGCAATGCACTAAGAATGACCAGACACAGTAAGATGAGGTGCTAATGGTGTGCATGGACTTGTACTGTTTCCCATGTCTCCAGGCTGGTCCATCCATCACTGATGTCACGGGCCAAGAAAGTTTGATTACTCCTAGTCCAACCCCTTACATTCAGACTGTAGGGACAACAAGAAATAGCCAATCTGTACCAAATAAATGTGTTGTATGTCATTATAGCTTGTCTACGTATACTCACAACCTGGATTTGTTAGACCTACGGTGGTAGCCTATATATTGGTGATTTCTGCCACTGAAGGTATACCAGATAAGAGCTTGATCTTCTAAAAGTAACACCTCCATATCGGCGCTCTCATTTCCGTCTCTCCCGACTCCCAGCCTCAATTTGTTTCTCAATGACCAGCCTCTCTCTGGGAGCAATAATGTCTCCCACAGTAAACTGCATTAGTTTAATTCCTCCTAGGATGTTGCCAAAAAAGACGGCTAGCGCCAATTAGCTGTCAATAGTTGATGTAATTAATCACACCCACTATCACCCTTTGTGAGATGAGACGTGGATGAGTAGATGTACTGTACGCATGGATCAGAATGTGCTGACTCATAGGGGTTGACCTACATTTGGGGAAGTCATTTTGTAATAAAATGCATCTCTATAACTTTACTTTGGTATAGTAACCTAGATGATAGAAATAATGTTGCTTTCTGTGAATCAAATGCACTGATACTGCATGTGAGAGGTTGACAGCAAGGAGGTCAGACATCAAATCAAATCAAACCACCCTTGCTGTCTCTGCCTGGCCGGTTCCCCTCTCCACTGGGATTCTCTGCCTCTAACCCTATTACAGGGGCTGAGTCGCTGGCTTACTGGTGCTCTTCCATGCCGTCCCTGGGAGGGGGTAAGTCGCTTGAGTGGGTTGAGTCACTGACGTGATCTTCCTGTCCTGGTTGCCCCCCCCCCCCTTGGTTTGTGCCGTGGCGGAGATCTTGTGGGCTATACTCGGCCTTGGTGGTTGGAGATATCCCTCTAGTGGTGTGGGGGCTGTGCTTTGGCAGAGTGGGTGGGGTTATATCCTGCCTGTTTGGCCCTGTCCGGGGGTATCGTCGGACGGGGCCACAGTGTCTCCCGACCCCTCCTGTCTCAGCCCCCAGTATTTATGCTGCAGTAGTTTATGTGTCAGGGGGCTAGGGTCCGTCTGTTATATCTGGAATATTTCTCCTCTCTTATCCGGTGTCCTGTGTGAATTTAAGTATGCTCTCTCTAATTATCTCTCTCTCTCTTTCTCTCTCTCTGAGGACCTGAGCATTAGGACCATTCCTCAAGGACCATTCCTACCTGGCCTGATGACTCCTTGATGTCCCCAGTCCACCTGGCCGTGCTGCTTCTCCAGTTTCAACTGTTCTGCCTGTTTTATGAATATTTTAAAATCTTGTCCATGTTCTGTTATAATCTGCACCTGGCACAGCCAGAAGAGGACTGGACACCCCTCACAGCTTGGTTCCTCTCTAGGTTTCTTCCTAGGTTTTGGCCTTTCTAGGGAGTTTTTCCTAGCCACTGTGCTTTTACACCTGCATTGCTTGCTGTTTGGGGTTTTAGGCTGGGTTTCTGTACAGCACTCTGTGACATCAGCTGATGTAAGAAAGGCTTTATAAATACATATGATTTGATTTAGATTTGATTTGAGCTCAGACATCAGAGCCCTGAGGAGCCTGTGATAAACTTCAATGTCACACTCACCAGTTCAGACTCCCTGCTGTGTGCTAGGCCAAGACAGGAGCTGCTTTCTGTAAGTTACAATGTTCAAACCTGATGCCCTGACTGCCATCCCTGAAACAGATAAGCAATGATGCATTCATAAAATAGTTCTATGAAATTCCCAGAGATGGGCATAATTTATAGAGAATCGTAGGCTACTTACATGTAAAAACAATTATATCAAGTATTGCCACCTGAGCTGTAGTCCTCAATTGACCAGATCGAATGTTCAAATTGCGCCCTCTACAGTAGACTTTTGGTCTTTATACAGATTATATCAACAACAAAAAATGTATACTGGGCAGTTGATTTAACCAATGGCTGAAGGGCTTAAAAAAAAAATCCAATGGGAAATGTGCTCAGGCTTGTTTTTGAAGTAGGAGGAGCAAGATGGCCTCAGGTTCCTTGGGGTGTACTTTGACTCTAGGCTGACGTGGGCAGAACACATTGAGAGAGTGGTGGGAAAGTGTAAGAAGGTGCTAAATGTGATGCGCTGTTTGACAGGGAAGAAGTGGGGGGCTTGGTTGGGTCAACCTACAGGGACATGGGGTGTCTCATCCTGCGAAAGGGATTCTACACACATGCTGGGAACATGAGAGAGGACAGAACATGAGCTTTGGGTGGGTGGGTAATACCCAGGCGAGGGAGATGTGACTGTATGGAAGGGAGTTTATCCCCACAGTAGTTATTCCTGTGAACCCACCATGACTACTTCCTCCTCCAGTAGTTGATCTCGAAGTGTTGGAGAGACTACGGAAAGATAGGGAGGGGGTTGATTCATCTGATTCGTTTAATAGACATCTGAATACTGTATATCAGGATTTTGTGGCCATTTACACAGATAGGGGCATGAGGCAGCTGATGTACTGGCTAAACAAGCACTTAGTAGTTGGGATGTGGATGTTTCAATGAGCAAGGCTGAGGTAAAAAGTGGTGGTGCCGAGATGGCAGGAGCAATGGAACGGAGACACTAAGGGCAGACATCTATTCAAAGTTCTTAGGAAAGTTCCAAATCAAATCAAATGTTATTGGTCACATACACATGGTTAGCAGATGTTAATGTGAGTGTAGCGAAATGGGGGAGGCCCGTCAGGAAGTCCAGGACCCAATTGCAGAGGGCGGGTTTGAGGCCTATGGCCTCCAGCTGATGATGAGCTTGGAGGGTACTATGGTGTTGAATGTTGAGCTGTAGTCAATGAACAGCATTCTTACATAGGTATTCCTCTTGTCCAGATGGGATAGGGCAGTGTGATGACGATTGCATCGTCTGTGGACCTGTTGGGGCGGTATGCAAACTGAAGTGGGTCTAGGGTGGCCTGTAAGGTGGAGGTGATATGATCTTTGACTAGTCTCTCAAAGCACTTCATTTTATTTTTATTTCACCTTTATTTAACCAGGTAGGCAAGTTGAGAACAAGTTCTCATTTACAACTACGACCTGGCCAAGATAAAGCAAAGCAGTTCGACACATACAACAACACAGAGATACACATAGAGTAAAACAAACATACAGTCAATAATACAGTAGAAAAAAAAAAAAATCTATATACAAAGAGTGCAAATGAGGTAGGATAAGGAAGGTAAGACAAATAGGCCATGGTGGCAGAGTAATTACAATATAGCAATTTAACACTGGAATGGTAAATGTGCAGTAGATGATGACAGAAGTGAGTGCTATGGGGCGGTAGTCATTTAGGTCAGTTATTTTTGCCTTCTTGGGTACAGGAACAATGGAGGTTATCTTAAAGCATGTGGGGACAGCAGACTGGGATAGGGAGTGATTGAATATGTCCATAAACACCTCTGCCAGCGCCCAATTGGCCCAGCGTCGTCCGGGTTTGGCCGTCATTGTAAATAAGAATTTGTTCTTAACTGACTTGCCTAGTTAAATAAAGGTTAATAAAAAAAATAGGTAGGATTTCGTTTCTTCCTGTCTCTAGCCCACACTCCAGTACAGTAGGTTGCGGTAATGCACCATAACATTGGATGCCAACCGCCGATAAACACCACCGAATAAGAAGAATGGCCGTCACCGTGAGCAAGTCTAATCGGTTGAGCAGTTTTAAGATGTTTGATTTAATGTTTAATCAGCGAAACATTCATAAATTAACATGTCTGTTTACTATTGTCCTTATTTTAACGTGTCAGTGTCTGGCAGACGATGGCTACGAAATGGATGACTTTTTAAAAAGGGAGCACTCGCTTACCAAACCATATCAAGGTAACGTTGGGCTGTCCTTTGCCTGTGTTGTGCCGAAAATCCCCCCCTTCGCGTTCTTCATTGCTGCGACCTATTTTGGTTTCAGAATGATTTTATCTTTTGATTTCCAGACAACGTTCACAAATATTGACATTTGTCTTCTACAAAACCAGTATTGAGTTAATCAGCAAGTACTTACTGTATAGCTACCATTAGCTATTGTCTTTAATGTTGCGAGATGGCTATTGGCAGCATAGTGTTAACTCACCTAGCTAACAAGTGCCACCTTCTTCGTAGGATTGCATTTTATTGCGCAATGATTCCCAATAGTGGGAACGTGGTAAATTATTGATAGTAAAATAATAGGGTGTAGTTATGTAAATGTTGTTGACGTGTGGAGAATTGTGTTATCCAAGGTGGATCACCACAATAAACAACCATTTACTGATGACATTATGGGTACTTTACAAATGTAGCTTATGCATTGATCCCTCTAAAAAGGACAAAGATCGGTTGAAGTGCAACATTTACCTGGAGCTAACACTGCAAATAGCACTACAGGGTGATTTAAAAAGTCACTCAGTCGATCAAAAACATTGTTGCTAAAAGTATTATTATATTCCTCTTTAATTTACAATCTGTAGAAACATGTAGAATAGAAAGGTTCGGGAACTTTTGTGAAACATCACAGCAGAGTTGAAAAATATATGGCAAATATAAATAACTTGATGGTGTTGGGGGAAAGATGGGAGGGGTTGAGTGGAGCTGAAGGGTGGGATTAAAAACAACAAGATGACTATTGTAACATATGCTGTGTCTGAAAAATGTATATTTGGAATTTTTGTGAAACAGCACAGTTAAATATATGGCAATGTAGAAATCAAGCTGGATGGGAGGGGTTGGTGGTAGCTGAAGGATGGGATAAAAAACAAAAGAAAGATAACTGTTGTAAGGTGCATTGTGTCTGTAAAATGTATATAGTATGTATAAGCTTGAAGTAGAAACCTAAGTGTTGTTGTCCATTAGTTAACTCCAATTAGGAGTGGGGTGGGTAGGGCTAGAGGAAAATAATACAAAATTAAATATATTGAAAAAATATATGCCAAAAATGACAAGAATGTGCAAAGCTGTCATCAAGGCAAAGGGTGGCTACTTTGAAGAATCTCAAATATAAAATATATTTTGATTTGTTTAACACTTTTTTTGGTTATTCACTATTATTCCACAATGTAGAAAATAGTCAAAGTAAAGAAAAACCCTTGAATGAGTAGGTGTGTCCAAACTTTTGACTGGTACAGTATATATAAAGGACAAAGATCGTGATTTGTTCTTAAAGGTGAGCTAAAATATTCTCACGTTGCTGTGATACAATGGTGAGACCACTGGACTAAGACGCCTGTATCAAGTTATGCATAGTGATTGATTGTGTTTTTGTGTAGGGGTGGGCTCCTCCAGTTCCTCCCATTGGGACCTGATGGGCAACGCCATAATCACCACTGAGCATGTGCGACTGACCCCTGACTTGCAGAGCAGACAAGGAGCAGTGTGGAGCCGCATTGTGAGTTAAGCTCTCTCCATCCCCAAGAAGATACCAGCACCCACCAGCACACTACAGCTTATCCATGAACCACCCAAGACTCCTACATTTCTGCATTGTTAAGAACACTGACATCATAGTTTGTAGTCTGTCGTGCAACCTATAGGCTTAGCAGACACGCCACAAAGTATGGCAATCACTTCACCTCATTTGTAGTAACACTAGCATAACTTAGGCCTATACTTTCTGACTACATGTACTACTCTATATAGGACATAGCATTTCAACATATTATGACAGAGAGCCCTCAGGTAACATGCCGTGCCACAACCTTTTCCTCATTCACTGTACTGTCTATGTCTGCCTGTATGGTCTCCTACCACAGCCCTGTTACCTGAGGGACTGGGAGCTGCAGGTGCACTTTAAGATCCATGGCCAGGGGAAGAAGAACCTGAATGGAGATGGAATGGCTCTGTGGTACACCAAAGAACGCATGCAGACAGGTACTGAGCTTGCACTGTCTAACGCACAAACCAGGGTTTCCCAAAGGGAACCCTGTCCCCTATATAGTGCACTACTGGTCAAAAGTAGTGCCCCAAATAGGGTGCCATTTTGGATGCACACCAAGGTTAAAAGATTCAATAAAGTCTAGTGTTGTTAATATTACAATGCTGTCAGCATGGCCTCCCTAAAGTGTTGACTGCTGGGGTTTAACACTTACAGGTCCTGTGTTTGGAAACATGAACCTCTTCACCGGCCTTGGAGTATTTTTGGACACCTACCCCAATGAAAATAATAACCATGAGGTACTCCAATCCCCCCTCTGCCCAATCCCCCTACTCAGATCAAATAGCCTATGCTCACTCACTCAGGTGGACAGCCCAATACTTATTTATTATGGGGATCTGTCTATTCCCAAACACTGATTGTGTGTAATTGGTTTGGGTGTACAGTGTTGTGTGTTTATGCTACGACCTGTGTTTCCTTGCTTCCCTCTTGGACACACAGAAGAAGTACAACCCTTCAACTCAGGTAGCTACAGTAACCTATCAGCCAAGCCCAGTCATTTTCACCTGAATTGAATTGCATGTTTTGTTTATTTATAACCTCATCACACCACAACCTGTCCCATCCATGTTGGCCAACCAACATCATTCACGTGTCTCTGACTTGTTTGATGGGTGACATGTCTCAACTCTCATCCATTTTGTGCAATATGTGGTACGTCAAAAGACTAGTGTCAGAAGTTGTTCCTGTTTGCCTGAGAATATAACTCTGGCAGTACTTCATGCATTTAGTCAGTGGTTGTGTCCAAAATGGCACCCTATTCCCTATATAGTACACTACTTTTGACCAGATTCCTATTAGGGGATAGGGTGCCTTTTTAGATGTAACATGTGTGTCTCAGGTAACTGAATGACAAACATCTGGCATATCACAACTACTTCTGTTTGTCTCTGCAGAGGGTGTTTCCATACGTGTCGGGTATGGTGGGAAACGGGACTCTGGCTTATGAGCACGATCGTGATGGCCAGTCTACAGAGCTTGGCGGGTGCACGGCCCTAGTGCGCAACATCCCCCATGACACCTTCCTCCTCATCAGATACACCAAAAACAGACTGACAGTGAGAGAAACACACAGCACCACATTTAATAAAGTAAAAGGTGGCTGTTAGCATTTAGTAACATATTGACCTATGTTTGACCTCATGTCCTACAGATACAGATTGATGTTGATGGCAAACAGCAGTGGCGGGACTGTCTGGATCTACCAGGGGTGCGGCTGCCTCAGGGCTACTTCTTTGGAGCCTCCTCTGTTACTGGAGACCTGTCAGGTACTGATCTGGTCTTCTGTCTGAACATCTTTTTATTTGTTTTATTTTTTATTTAACCTTTATTTAACTAGGGAAGTCAGTTAAGAACAAATTCTGATTTACAATGATGGCCTACACTGCCCAAACCCGGACAACGCTGGGACAATTGTTGAATTGTATTCATTTCTCCCTTCCTGTCGTTTCCAAGACAACCATGATCTGATCTCTATGAAGCTGTACCAGCTGACCGTGGAGCGTCCTCAGGAGGAAGAGGAGGAGGAAGAGCTCACTGTCCCCAGTGTTGATAACTTTGAGCAATTGAACAAAGGTAAGATTATACAATAGCAAGGTTTTCACATCTTGCATGCATCATTTGATCATTTTTGCAGAAATTATTTGTTTCAGAAAAGGTGTGATAATTGTTTTTGCCTGTCTATTTCAATTAATGTATTTGATTTTAATGTCTTAATTTCATGATTGTGTTTGTCTTTCATTACAGTGGAGGTGCAAGAGGAGGGGATGAGTGGAGTCCAGCTCTTCTTCACCATAGTCTTCTCCATCATCGGTATCTTCGTACTGGGGGTGGTGGCGGTGGTCATGTACGGGCGCTGGAAGGAAAACAGCCGCAAACGTTTCTACTGAGAGGAGAGATGGATAGTCTGTCAGTGTCCCAAATGGATCCCTATATAGTGCACTACTTTTGCCCAGGGCCTATAGTCAAAAGTAGTGCACTCCATAAGGAATAGGGTGGCATTTGGGACGCTGTCTGAGAGAGGGGGATAATCTGTGAAGGAGCACATATAGATTTTTAAACAACATACAACCAACATGCTGTCTGCCATACATAGCTTTACTACATAACAATCCCCTTACTTCAATAATACCTCAACTGAGAGAAATGAACCTATCTCAGCCAAAATAAATCAAATGTGACCCTTTTCATTTTTAATACTGTGAGATTCGTCTTTGTTGCCCTTTGTTTCACCTCCGTGTTGAACGTAAATGCTGAAGCTAGCTACCGTAGGAAAGGAGACAATGACCTGTGAATCGCTGACACTGTCATCAGCACACTGCACTCACCTATGTGTGATGTGCATAATGGCTGTGAGAATAATGCGCTGTGGTTGGTATTGCACTATAGCCTTGCTGTCATGTTCTGCCGTTGAGACTACAGAATTGTTTGCACTGACATGAAACGCAAACAAGAAGTATTATATTGAACTGCCATAATAACTGAGTAATGAGAGATATAATTGTTCTGAACTAAAGTGCCTAGCTAGGGCCAGTTTAAGATCAGGGCCCATATCCACAAAGCATCTCAGAGTTGGAGTGGCCTTCTACATAGTAATGAATAAGATTAAATGGACAGGGGTAGCTGATCCTAGATCAATGCAGTGACTTTTTGAATACAGGCCCAGGTATCACAATGTACACACACAACCTCTAGTTCTACTGTTTGGCCCTTGATAATTCTGTATTGCTGTGCTGTAACTACCATCGACATATCGTACTGTACAGGTCATTGGATGCTACTCCCTTTTGTTTGATCAAAGTTACACACTCCGTTTTCTCTGAGACTCTCGACCCTTCTTTGTAGGTTTTAAGTTGTTAACAAACCGTTGTCCACCAGCCATCGTGTAAAGCACACTATCTCAAGCACTTAATCAAAACAGATCATCTCACCTGTGGCAAATATATTTATTGTAATGAATTAAGTGTTTGTGTTAACCCGATTTGAAGTCACTGTTTGTCTAGTACACCAACACGTCAGCCTTTTATTTGACCTTTATGATTGATCAAATGTCTGTTGTTGACCTGTGAGAGTTTTTGTTGTTTTCTATGTTGACATGTTTTTACCCTGTAATGAAAAACTACACATTGACCATCCACATTGAGCCTCAAATGTGAATTGGGTTACCTGAAGTGGTTGTGTAGGAATGGTGGTTCTGTCGTGTATGGCTGAACTGTAAACCCCTAAATAAGTAGCCTTAGTTTGTAATACAATTTACAAAGCTACATTACCGATCCTCTCCAGCCACTTATTTCCTGGTGCCTTACCTGGGTTCGCAGGATGTTGGTGGCACCTTAATTGGGGAGGACGGGCTACTAGTAATGGCTGGAGTGTAATGGTATCAAATACATCAAACGCATGGTTTCTAGGTGTTTGATGCCATTTCATTCATTCCATTCCAGACAATATTATGAGCCGTCCTCCTCTCAGCAGCCTCCACTTCGGTTGTATTCTATTCATTAGAGCAAACCGTAGTAAAACCACTGGCGTAGCACATTTCTTTCTCTGCCTCATGGCGAAATGTGTAAAATAGCATGATAATGCTATACTACTGCTTATTTGAACCTTAAGGAACTGCACTATGCCACTGAGTAAAATGGTTTAGGTAAACTGTTAACATTGCAAAAGGTTTTGCTATGGTTTGCACTAATGAATACGACCCAGGATATTTCAGTCTCTAGGAGGTTAAAAGTTGTATATGAAACTCTCCAGCGCTGTATTGCTGTTTGTTCATAATGAAGCCCGAATGGAGGGGGCTCGATGTGCTGATTTCACCCAAAATGTTTACTTAATTAAATGTTGACGTCTCTAGTTAATTATGTTTGGGGCCGTGTGATATGACAGTAATTTATTGTCACCATAAGTCATCTTGAAGCGACCCACTCAAACTTTACTATTTTAATAATTATTTCAGTGTAATGAAAATGTGAAGTTTAGAAATGCACCACTAAAATATTATCTTGTTTGTGTACATGAAGAGAATGTGCACTGTAGTGCTCCTGTGTCAAATCTTTTTGAATAAACGTTTCTAATCTAAACATTTCTAATCTTGCTCATTTGGAAACATATTTTGCCATGTATTTTTACCTCTCTTAAGCCTTGTTCACACTGCAGGCCTTAATGCTCAAATCAGTTTTGTTTTTCAAATCTGTTTTGGAGTACTGACAGTCCAAACAGCAAGTTACAAATGACCACAGAATAAATACAGAATTAAGATTGAATCCTACTAAACCGGCTCTGAAGCTAGTCGGATGTGGCAGGGCTTGAAAACTATTACGGACTACAAGGGGAAACCCAGCCACGAGCTGCACAGTGACGCGAGCCTACCAGACAAGCTAAATGCCTTTTATGCTCGCTTCGAGGCAAGCAACACTGAAACATGCATGAGAGCACCAGCTGTTCCAGATGACTGTGTGATAACGCTTTCAGTAGCCAATGTGAGCAAGATCTTTAAACAGGTCAACATTCACAAAGCTGCGGGGCCAGACAAATTACCAGGACGTGTACGCATTTTCAACCACTCCCTGACCGAGTCAGTAATACCTACATGTTTCAAGTAGACCACCGTAGTCCCTGTGCCCAAGGAAGCGAAGGTAACCTGCCAAAATGATTACCGCCCCGTAGCACTAATGTCAGTAGCCATGAAGTGCTTTGAAAGGCTGATCATGGCTCACATCAAAATTAAATCATATTTTATTTGTCACATGCGCCGAATACAACAGGTGTAGACCTTACAGTGAAATGCTTACGTACAAGCCCTTAACCAACAATGCAGTTCTAAGAAAAATACCTAAAAAAAAGAAATAAAAGTAACAAATAATTAAAGAGCAGCAGTAAAATAACAATAGCGAGGCTATATACAGGGGGTACCGGTACAGAGTCAGTGTGCGGGGGCACCGGTTAGTTGAGGTAATTGAGGTGATATGTACATGTAGATAGAATTATTAGTGACTATGCATACAGTGGGGCAAAAAAGTATTTAGTCAGCCACCAATTGTGCAAGTTCTCTCACTTAAAAAGATGAGAGAGGCCTGTAATTTTCATCATAGGTACACTTCAACTATGAAAAAAATCCAGAAAATCACATTGTAGGATTTTTAATGAATTTATTTGCAAATTATGGTGGAAAATAAGTATTTGGTCACATACAAACAAGCAAGATTTCTGGCTCTCACAGACCTGTAACTTCTTCTTTAAGAGGCTCCTCTGTCCTCCACTCGTTACCTGTATTAATGGCACCTGTTTGAACTTGTTATCAGTATAAAAGACACCTGTCCACAACCCCAAACAGTCACACTCCAAACTCCACTATGGCCAAGACCAAAGAGCTGTCAAAGGACACCAGAAACAAAATTGTAGACCTGCACCAGGTTGGGAAGACTGAATCTGCAATAGGTAAGCAGCTTGGTTTGAAGAAATCAACTGTGGGAGCAATTATTAGGAAATGGAAGACATACAAGACCACTGATAATCTTCCTCGATCTGGGGCTCCACGCAAGATCTCACCCGTGGGGTCAAAATGATCACAAGAACGGTGAGCAAAAATCCCAGAACCACACGGGGACCTAGTGAATGACCTGCAGAGAGCTGGGACCAAAGTAACAAAGCCTACCATCAGTAACACACTACGCCGCCAGGGACTCAAATCCTGCAGTGCCAGACGTGTCCCCCTGCTTAAGCCAGTACATGTTCAGGCCCGTCTGAAGTTTGCTAGAGAGCATTTGGATGATCCAGATGAGGATTGGGAGAATGTCATATGGTCAGATGAAACCAAAATAGAACTTTTTGGTAAAAACTCAACTCGTCGTGTTTGGAGGACAAAGAATGCTGAGTTGCATCCAAAGAACACCATACCTACTGTGAAGCATGGGGGTGGAAACATCATGCTTTGGGGCTGTTTTTCTGCAAAGGGACCAGGACGACTGATCCGTGTAAAGGAAAGAATGAATGGGGCCATGTATCGTGAGATTTTGAGTGAAAACCTCCTTCCATCAGCAAGGGCATTGAAGATGAAACGTGGCTGGGTCTTTCAGCATGACAATGATCCCAAACACACCGCCTGGGAAACGAAGGAGTGGCTTCAGAAGAAGCATTTCAAGGTCCTGGAGTGGCCTAGCCAGTCTCCAGATCTCAACCCCATAGAAAATCTTTGGAGGAGTTGAAAGTCCGTGTTGCCCAGCGACAGCCCCAAAACATCACTGCTCTAGAGGAGATCTGCATGGAGGAATGGGCCAAAATACCAGCAACAGTGTGTGAAAACCTTGTGGAGACTTACAGAAAACGTTTGACCTCTGTCATTGCCAACAAAGGGTATATAACAAAGTATTGAGATAAACTTTTGTTATTGACCAAATACTTATTTTCCACCATAATTTGCAAATAAATAAATTAAAAATCCTACAATGTGATTTTCTGGATTTCTTTTTCTCATTTCGTCTGTCATAGTTGAAGTGTACCTATGATGAAAATTACAGGCCTCTCTCATCTTTTTAAGTTGGAGAACTTGCACAATTGGTGGCTGACTAAATACTTTTTTGCCCCAATGTAGATAATAACAGAGAGTAGCAGCAGTGTAAAAGAGGGGGTGGTGGCAATGCAAATAGTCTGGGTTGCCATTTGATTAGATGTTCAGTAGTCATATGGATTGGGTGTAGAAGCTGTTTCGTGGACCTAGACTTGGCGCTCCGGTACCGCTTGCCGTACCGTAGCAGAGAGAACAGTCTATGACTAGGGTGGCTGGAGCCTTTGACAATTTTTAGGGCCTTCCTCTGACACCGCCTGGTATAGAGATCCTGGATGGCAGGAAGCTTGGACCCAGTGATGTACTGGGCAGTACGCACTACCCTCTACAAATTACCCCGACTAACCTGTACCCCCACACATTGACTCGGAACCGGTACCCCCTGTATGTAGCCTCGTTATTGATATTTTATTGTGTTACTTTTTCTTATTTTTTACGTTAATTTATTTGGTAAATATTTTCATAACTCTTTCTTGAACTGCATTGTTGGTTAAGGGCTTGTAAGTATGCATTTTACGGTAAGGTCTACACCTGTTGTATTCGGCACGTGACAATTAAAGTTTGATTTGATTTGTTCAGACCGCATGAGATTTGAATCAGACGTGCTAAAAAAAATAACTTCCCATGTGAACAAGGCTTTAGTGTTCATAGACAGACTAGAAGAAGAGTGTACTATAGGGAAGGTTGTGACTAGGTAAAGAGGGAGGGGCGTGACTAGGTAAAGAGGGAGGGGCGTGACTAAGTAAAGAAGGAGGTGCCTGACTAGGTAAAGAGTGAGGCATACTCTGGTTATGTATGAATTACAGGCTTGGTGTCAATTCCTTTAAAATTCCAGTCAATTCAGAAAGTAAACCAAATTCCAAATTTTCCTCAGTAACCACGTTTCCATCCACAGTTTCTATGCAAGTCATACCGTATAAAAAAAAATCACCACAGCTGTGATGGAGACTGGATGTTTTGGTACAATTTGATAAATACCGACAGATAATTTGTTCGTTCAACATGGTGGGATATTTTTGTGTCGGTAAAATGTATTATACGAGAAATGGCGGTGGAAACTCAGTATGCCCAAATATATAATAACTGTAGGGGTTGCGTAACTGGTTGCAGAGAAGTCAGGCGCAGAACTGGGTAATGAATGTAGTCGTTTATTAAACAACCCCAACGGTTCAAACAACACGAGAGAAAATGGGCACAAAATAGCCCATAACGCACCAGTACATGAAGTGCACAAGCACTACAATGAACAATCCCATACAAAGACATGGGGGGAACAGAGGGTTAAATACAAAACATGTAATGAGGGAATTGAAGCCAGGTGTGGAAAACACAGACAAAACAAATGGAAAATTAAAAGAGGATTGGTGATGGCTAGAAGACCGGTGACGTCAACCGCCGAACACCACCCGAACAAGGAGAGGCACCGACTTCGGCGGAAGTCGTGACAATAACCATCATATCAAAGTAAACTTGGATTCACGCTATGACTTGGTGGCATAGCGTGACTCCAAGTTTACTTTGATATGACGGTTATTATATATTTGGGCATAAATGCGTTTCCACCGCCATTTCTCATATAATTAATTTTACCAGACAAGCTAAATGCCTTTCATGCTCGCTTCGAGGCAAGCAACACTGAAACATGCATGAGAGCACCAGCTGTTCCAGATGACTGTGTGATAACGCTCTCAGGAGCCGATGTGAGCAAGACCTTTAAACAGGTCAACATTCACAAAGTCTTGCAAGATGGCGCCGACAGAGATGGTCACCTCGCTTCAAGTCCTTAGGAAACTATGCTGTAATTAGTTTTTTTTTTTAATGTATTATTTCTTACATTGTTAGCCCAGAAAATCACATACACCCGGGAAGAACTATTGGATATAAGAGCGATGTCAACTTACCAACATTACGACCAGGAATATGACTTTCCCGAAGCAGATCCTTTGTTCGGACTTCCACCCTGGACATTGGATCTAATCCCAGAGGCCGACCCATAACAACGTCGTTGCCGCAGGAGAGGCAGACAGAGTGGCCTCCTGGTCAGACTTAGAAGGCGAGCACACCATCCACCGCTTCCGAGCATATTACTCGCCGATGTCCAGTCTCTAGACAACAAGGTGGATGAAATTAGGGCACAAGTTGCCTTCCAGAGAGACATCAGAGATTGTTTCACGGAAACATGGCTCACTCGGGATATGTTGTCAGAGTCGGTTCAGCCACCGGGGGTTCTTCATGCATCTCTCTGGTAAAAAGAAGGGCGGGGTGTATGCCTCATGATCAACGACTCATGGTGTAATCATAACAACATGCAGGAACTCAAGTGCTTTTGTTCAGCTGACCTAGAATTCCTTACAATCAAATGCCAACCGCATTATCTCCCAAGAGAATTCTCTACGTTATAGTCACAGCCGTGTATATCCCCCCCAAGCGGATACCTCGACGGCCCTGAAAGAACTTCACTGGACTCTATGTAAACTGGAAACCACATATATCCGGAGGCTGCATTTATTGTAGGAGTGCCCGGGCTTAGGTCTATCCAACGCTGGTCTGACCAATCGGATTCCACGCTTCAAGATTGCTTCAATCACGTGGACTGGGATATGTTCCGGGTAGCAGACAATAACATTGACGTATACGCTGACTCGGTGAGTGAGTTTGATAAGAAGTGCATTGGAGATGTTGCACCCACTGTGACTATTAAGACCTTCCCTAACCAGAAACCATGGATTGATGGCAGCATTTGTGCAAAACTGAAAGCGCGAACCACCGCATTTATTCACGGCAAGGCTATCAAACAAGCAAAGCGTCAGTATAGAGACAAAGTAGAGTCCCAATTCAATGGTTCAAATACGAGACAGGGTCTACAATATGTGGCAGGGTCTACAGACAATCACGGATTACAAAAGAAAACCAGCCCCGTCGCGGACATCGACGTCCCAGACAAATTAAGCAACTTCTTTGCGCGCTTTGAGGACAATGCCACTGACATGGCCCACTACCAAAAACTGTGGGCTCTCCTTCTCCGTGGTCGACGTGAGTAAAGCATTTAAACTTGTTAACCCTCGCAAGGCTGCTGGCCCAGACAGCATCCCTAGCTGCGTCCTCTGAGCATGCGCAGACCAGCTGGCTTGTGTGTTTACAGACTTATTCAATCAACCCCTATCCCAGTCTGCTGTCCCCACATTCAAGATGGCCACCATTGTTCCTGTTCCCAAGAAAGCTAAGATAACTGAACTAAATAACTATCGCCCCGTAGCACTCACTTCTGTCATCATGAAGTGCTTTGAGAGACTAGTCAAGGATCATATCACCTCCACCCTACCTGATACCCTAGATCCAGTCCAATTTTCTTACCACCCCAATAGGTCCACAGACGACGCAATCGCCATCACACTGCACACTGCCCTATCTCATCTGGACAAGAGGAATACCTATGTAAGAATGCTGTTCATTGACTACACCTCAGCATTCAAAACCATAGTACCCTCCAAACTCATCATTAAACTTATAACCCTGGGTCTCGACCCAGCCCTGTGCAACTGGGTCCTGGACTTTCTGGCGGGCCGCCCCCAGGTGTTAATGGTAGGAAATAACATCTCCACCCTGCTGATCCTCAACACTGGGGCCTCACAAGGGTGCTTTCTCAGCCCTCTCATGTACTCCCTGTTCACCCACGACTGCATGGCCATGCACGCCTCCAACTCAATCATCAAGTTTGTAGACGATACTACAGTGGTAGGCTTGATTACCAACAACAACGAGACAGCTTACAGGGAGGAGGTGAGGGCCCTCGGAGTGTGGTGTCAGGAAAATAACCTCTCACTCAATGTCAACAAAACAAAAGAGATGATCGTGGACTTCAGGAAACAGCAGAGGGAGCACCCCCCTATCCACGTTGACGGGACAGTAGTGGAGAAGGTGGAAATTTTAAGTTCATCGGCGTACACATCACGGGACAAACTGAAATGGTCCACCCATACAGACAGCGTGGTGAAGAAGGCGTAACAGACTGAAGAAATTTGGCTTGTTACCGAAAACTCTCACAAACTTTTAAAGATGCACAATCGAGAGCATCCTGTTGGGCTGTATCACCGCCTGGTAAGGCAACTGCACCGCCCTCAACCGCAAGGCTCTCCAGAGGGTAGTGCGGTCTGCACAACACATGACCGGGGGCAAACTACCTGCCCTCCAGGGCACCTACAGCACCCGATGTCACAGGAAGCCAAAAAGATCATCAAGGACAACAACCACCCGAGCCACTGCCTGTTCACCCCGTTATCATCCAGAAGGCGAGGTCAGTACAGGTGCATCAAAGCTGGGACCAAGAGACTGAAAAGCAGCTTATATCTCAAGGCCATCAGACTGTTAAACAGACATCACTAACATAGAGAGGCTGCTGCCAACATACAGACTCAAATCACTGGTGTTGATGATACAGTTACTAGAAGAGTGAGACCAAGTTGAGACGCTGGACCAGGTGGATAAGGTATGATATTAAGGCAGTTTATTAAGAGGTAAAGATATCTGACATTGCGTGCACGGACTCGTTCATCATGTTCTGAGGGAACCGTCAGAAAGAGCCCCGAAACATAATGTGCATTGCATTATATACATTATAATGACGTAGGTAGATTCTGGCAGTTGTTCCTCTCACTGGTTGGTGTGGGATGAGGGCAGTCCTGTTCGGATCTGGTGTCGAGGTCCCATTGGCCCCTAGGGTTGTTCTTTGTCTTCGAGACCCAACCTAGTGAGGGGTGTGTGTGTGTGTGGGTGCAAGACTATTATTGCAGAGACCTGTTGTGTGTGTGTGTTTGGGAGTCACGAGATGGCCTTGTCGAAACTAACAGTGTGTGCCTGCGTGGCCTTGTCGGAACTAACAGTGTGTGCCTGCGTGGGGCGCTTCAGTCAGTTATCTGTTTCTGGGTGCGTGTGTGTGTGTCTAGTATCAGGAGGGAACAGAGTATGTCTGTGTGCAAAGGCGGGGTGTGTTTGTGCAAGAAGCAGCTATTTCAGGTGTCAACAGTTATATCTAGTAATAGCAATATTTATTACACTGGCCACTTTAATAAATGTATTTAATAAAGGTATCACTAGTCACTTTAAATAATGCCACTTTAATTGTGTTTACATATACTACATTACTCATCTCATATGTATTTACTGTATTTTAAACCATCTATTGCATCTATGCCGCACGGCCATCGCGCATCCATATATTTATATGTACATATTCTTATTCCATTCCCTTACATTGTGTGTATATGGTAGTCGTTTTGAATTTGTTAGATTACTTGGTAAATATTACTGCACTGTCGGAACTAGAAGCACAAGCATTTCGCTACACTTGCGTTAACATCTGCTAACCATGTGTATGTGACCAATAAAATTGTATTTGATTTGGTCCTCCCCCTGCGAATCGGGAAACCATGCCGGTTAAATTAGGCGACCGATGATGAAGTTCACAAGGTGGTGAAAGTGCATAGTATGAGCCTGGTGCTCCTTTCCAATAAATGTCAAGGGTCTTATTCTGGTGACATGGTGATCTCGATGCTTGACTGCTGTTTTGACAAATACATTTAAAACATTCTCGCTTTTATCCATAATCTCATTATGTAGACTAGCCTAGACGCACTGTCTCGGAACTGTTGGCTAGAGCTGATGTGCCAATACCAGAGTAGGCACATTTGCTATTTAACACGACAGTTTTTGTAACAAAACTATCCGTAGGGTTGAAAATGGGAAACACAGTGAACATTCGAGTATATATTTCACTTAGGTGTCTGACAACAAATATGGTCCTGCAGAGTTCCCTTTGATTCTTCTTTCTCTCTTGTGTTATGTCACCTCCAGCTCTTACCTGTCAACAGTCAACACCCAAAAGTATAGTGGAACATCAGTGGTACCCGGGTATTATATCTGCTGTTTAAACTGAGGGAACATTGTGGACTACTTTGGATCGATTTGTTTGTAAGGTACCGTGTCCTCTTCAGTGATTTTTGTTTTTACAGTAGATTTTACAGAGATATTATGTGTCAGGCTCCTGTGTAGCTGGTGCATAAAGTCAGGCGCAGGAGAACAGTACAGAGTGAGCAAAACTAGTTTACTCAAACAAATATAAACAGGCAAAAATGCTAAACGCGTAAATACAAAATAACATGCCATACACAACACAGACGAGGCATAATAAAAAATGCACCAGCCGGAAAAAAACGGCTTCACAATAAACAAACACACACAAGGACGTGTTGGGAAACAGAGGGTTAAATACACAACAGATAATGATGGGGAATGCAAACTAGGTGTGTGAAAAACAAGACAAGACAAATTAATAATGAAAAGTAGATCGGTGATGATTAGAAGACCGGTGACGTCGACCGCCGAACGCCGCCCGAAGAAGGAGAGGAGCCGACTTCGGCTGAAGTCGTGACATTCTGATTTAAATTATAATTTTTATTTGATTTTTGTTTTGTTTCAGACACAGCTGAAACAGCATTAGTACAATAAATAATAATGAGGACAATTTACCTTTTTCATTATAGATTGTTGCTGAAATGTTTGAAAGTTATATCACTTAAAATCACCACAACCATTAAAGTTTTACTGAAATACAAAAGATCGGATTATATAAAGTATATCTAGACTTATAAAGTAAACTGCAACAGGCTCTGACAATTAGTGGCATATTGTCAGTCATGGCTCTGTAATGATAAATCATGCAATAAATTGGATTCAGTTTAATTGTGTATGAAATAATAAATATGCTTGGGTCAGTCACCATGCTGGGTTGCCATACCGAACATTGCTGTCTTGTCAAAACTTCAACCATTATACCTAAGGAGTAGTCATGGTTACTTGAATCAGCTGCTTTCCTACTGTAAACCTGGATTGGACATTATTATGAAGTCTCTAAAACGTGAAATGACTGGTGACATCATAAATCTGTCATATCAAATGCATCCTGTAGAGGGGATAAAAGCGTAAACAGCACTTTCTATTCAGATACTTTGTTAATACTAAGTCATCAAAAATATTTTTATTCCTGTAATTTTCAAATTTTCTCAAATGTCTACATTTTAATATCAACAGTTTGAGAGATCTACAAGATCACGTATTCCCCTTTTTGACCCTGATGCAAACCTTATGTTCCAGTTGTGTGGTGCCTTCATCGTGGGTTTTGGAGAGTTCCAGATGATGCACTCTAGATTTGTCTCCCTCATCACATTATTCTGCCCCATCAACCCTGCCAACACCCTGGTAGTCACGGGAACCATCGTGACCTGTGTGTTACATGGGGATCATGAATCATCACCCATGAAGGAAAACCGTTGTATGCTCATCACTGTGAGATTGCACAGATATTCTTTACTCATTGTTTTATTAGGTCCTTTGTCAGGGACCATGCACAAAAAGTATGCGTTTCAAATGCCACTCTATAAGACCCTGGTCAAAAGAAGTGCACTATAAAGGTGCCTGTGGTCTGTGAGTGATTTGTGATCTGTTGTAATTGCAGTTTTTCATCCTGCTGTTTAGCTTGATGCTGGTGGAGCTGGCCATGGCCTGTGAGTTTATGGTGTTTGAGAGGGAGATAAGAGACATCTGAAGGCTTCCCTGTTGTTCTTATGACCTGATTTGATCATGTAAAATGTGAGGTGTAATGGTGGTAGTATTTGTCATATAAACGTGTCACCTTTTTGCCATACAGATTGACACTTTCTTTTTAGGAAGACCTGATGTGTAACCTGGACATATAATACATTTTATTTGTCACATGCGCCGAATACAAACAGGTGTAGTACACCTTATCGTGAAATGCTTACTTACACAAAAATAAATATTAATAACACAATAAAATAACAATAATGAGGCTACATACAGGGGGAAAGTATTAAGACCCCTTGACTTTTTCATCATTTTGTTAGGTTACAGCCTTATTGTAAATATGAATAAATATTTTTTTCCCCATGACGACAAAGCATTTTAGCTAATTTATTAAAAATACAAAACTGAAATAGCACATTTACATAAGTATTCAGACTCTTTACTCAATACTTTGTTGAAGCACCTTTGGCAGCGATTACAGCCTCGAGCCTTCTTGGGTATAACAATACAAGCTTGGCACACCTGTATTTGGGTAGTTTCTTCCATTCTTCTCTGCAGATCCTCTCAAGCTCTGTCAGGTTGGATGGGGAGCAATGCTGCACAGCTATTTTCAGGTCTCTTCAGAGATGTTCGATCGGGTTCAAGTCCGGACTCTGGCTGGGCCACTCAACAATATTCAGAGACTTGTCCCAAAGCCACACCTGCGTTGTCTTGGCTGTGTGCTTAGGGTCGTTGTCCTGTTGGAAGGTGAACCTTCGCCCCAGGTTGAGGTCCTGAGCGCTCTGGAGCAGGTTTTCATCAAGGATCTCTCTGTACTTTGCTCTGTTCATCTTTCCCTCGATCCTAACTAGTCTCCCAGTCACTGCCGCTGCAAAACATCCCCACAGCATGATGCTGCCACCACCATGCTTCACCGTAGGGATGGTGCCAGGTTTCCTCTAGAAGTGACACTTTCCATTCAGGCCAAAGAGTTCAATCTTGGTTTCATCAGACCAGAGAATCTTGTTTCTCGTGGTCTGAGAGTCTTTAGGTGCCTTTTTGGCAAACTCCAAGCGGGCTGTCATCTGCCTTTTACTGAGGAGTGGCTTCCGTCTGGCCACTCTACCATAAAGGCCTGATTGGTGGAGTGCTGCAGAGCTGGTCCTTCTGGAAGATTCTCCCATCTCCACAGAGGACCTCTAGAGCTCTGTCAGAGTGACCATCAGGTTCCTGGTCACCTCCCTGACCAAGGCCCTTCTCCCCTGATTGTTCAGTTTGGCCGGACGGCCAGCTCTAGGAAGAGTCCTGGTGGTTCCAAACTTCTTCCATTTAAGAATGATGGAGGCCACTGTGTTCTTGGGGGCCTTCAATGCCGCAGAAATGTTTTGGTACCCTTCCCCAGATCTGTGCCTCTACGGACAATTCTTTAGACCTCATGGCTTGCTTTTTTACTCTGACATGCACTGTCAACTGTGGGACCTTACATAGACAGGTGTGTGCCTTTCCAAATCATGTCCAATCAATTGAATTTACCACAGGTGGACTCCAATCAAGTTGTAGAAACATCTCAAGGATGATCAATGTAAACAGGATGCATCTGAGCTCAATTTTGAGTCTCATAGCAAAGGGTTTGAATACTTAAGTAAATTAGGTATTTCTGTTTTTTACTAAATTAGCAAAAAAATCGAAAAATCTGTTTTCACTTTGTCATTATGGAGTATTGTGTGTAGATTGCTGAGGATTTTTATTTATTTAATACATTTTAGAGTAAGGCTGTAATGTCACAAACGTAGAAAAAGTCTGAATTCTTTCCAAAGGCACTGTACATGTAGGTATGGGTAAAGTGACTACGCATAGATATTAAACAGCGAGTAGCAGCAGCGTAAAAAAAAAGGGGGTCAGTGCAAAATAGTCTGGGTAGCCATTTTATTAACTGTTCAGCAGTCTTATGGCTTGGGAGTAGAAGCTGTTAAGGAAACTTTTGGACCTAGACTTGGCTCTCCGGTACCGCTTATCGTGCGATAGCAGAGAGAACAGTCTGACTA
The DNA here is from genome assembly GCA_030435695.1 of Brachymystax lenok tsinlingensis. Taxonomy (NCBI): domain Eukaryota; kingdom Metazoa; phylum Chordata; class Actinopteri; order Salmoniformes; family Salmonidae; genus Brachymystax; species Brachymystax lenok. The sequence continues at coordinate 17,433,091 of CM059807.1, read as the reverse complement.
GGGTGGCTGTAGTCTTTGACAATTTTTAGGGCATTCTTCTGACACTGCCTGGTATATAGGTCCTGGATGTTTCTACGTCAGAGGGGAAGCTAACCCTTAAAGAGGACTTTGATGTTGTCCAGCGTTTTGTGAGTAATTCAGTAGGTGTAATGGTAAATTCATACATATTGCTCAGTAGAAATAATACAGACTGTACCTAGACCTCAATAACATTCCAGTACATTTCTCCATTCTACTTCACCAGCGTTGTTACAGGATGGTAACCCAGTGGCTGTGCTGTGGCTGTGCTGTGTTCAGTTTAGGTGTTGTGGGGTTCACAGTGTGGCAGACTGGGAGGGCAATGTGCCCCTGTCCTGCTGTACCAGAGACTCCTGTAACATCATCCCCCAACCTAACTAGCAGGAGGTGGGCTTGTACTTTGTGTCCCAAATGGTACCATATTAATTATATAGTGCATTACTTTTGACCAGGGTCCTAATTTCAGATATGTGACAAAACAAGCAGTCATTGTGTATTGAATCATTGTACCATCTAAACCGCTGTGAGATATATTTTCCATAACCAAAAATCTTATATATTCAGCTGTTTGAAGCTGGTGTACAAAACCTAAAGTAAAAGATGCAAAAACGAAACTTCAGAATGGGAGGCATAGACATAGCACACATAGAACAGATCTACTGCTTCTTAGACTTGCTTTCAACAAGAATAAAATATTTATTTGATACTTCTAACTCCTAATTGGTAATTACAATCTTGTCCCAACGCTGCAACTCCCGTACGGACTCGGTAGAGGCGAAGGTCGAGAGCCACGCATCCTCCGAAATACGACCCTGTCAAGCTGCACTGCTTTTTGACACACTGCTCGCTTAACCCAAAAGCCAGCCGCACCAATGTGTCGGGGGGAACACAGTACAACTGGCGATCGACGTCAGCGTACATGGGCCTGGCCCACCTCATAGGTCCCCCGGTCGCGATCGATCGATCCCAAGTTTGTAGTGACAGCTCAAGCACTGCGATGCAGTGCCTTAGACCGCTGCGCCACTCGGTAGGCTCTATAACTCACAATTCTATGTGAATTTGGTGTGATCGCCCAAAAAGTTACGTATTATAGTTTTAAATATTTACAGCTTCATTTTGACAATAGAAAATATCAAGAACAGTCACAACAACATAACCTCTGTCTCTTTCTGGCCTGTCATATGAAGCTCAGGAACTGGGGAGGAACTTTCTCAGCACTGGATCAGGTGTCGTCCCCCTGTTCATTCTGCAGGTACAGTACACTTTCTACGCTTTTACTTATTTGGTTCAATATGTGTGTCCCAAATGGCACCCTTTTCCCAATATAGTGCACTACTTTTGACTAAAGCCCTATTGACCCTGGTCAAAAGTAGTGCACTATATATATGTAATAGGATGCCAATGTGATTCTCACCATCTTCTTCACTCTACTGAGCCTGTTTCCTCTTCCTTAGTCTATAAGATTGTCTGTGGTCTTAGTTCAAATGTGCTGACTATGCATCCAAGACATGTTTCTGTTATTGTTTGCAGTTGATTTGCCTGTGTTTCACCGTCCCCATCTTCTGACACTTCAGTCGTAATGTATATGGTTACAAGTAAAAGAAGAACCCATGACTTTCAACTGGCTTATTACGCAATATAGGATCTCATTCACTTTGTCTGTAAATAGAACACAAAGCAATCGTGTATCTTTTTTGAGAAAAGTTATGTTATGAGTACTTAGCATAATGACCAAGCATCTGAGAAGAACAATTGCCATTTTCAGCTATCATTCTGTATTTTCGTGTTTTGATTTCATTCTGGATGAATCTCACCTGAGAGTCTAATATATGTGTATGTTATAGGGATTGTTTCAAACTTACAGGAAAAAAATGTATGTAAACAATAAACATCTCAATCTTTGACTGCTCCTACATGTGTATTAAACCATTGATTACCTCTCATAACACATTTTCACTCTTACAGAGTAGGCATGATTGAAACAACAATGAGTCAGCTTTTACTTCAGAAAATATTTTTGATCATTGGTTATTTATAGTCGGAAACATATATGCCAAATTTCCCTCCACTGGTAGAAAAGGGTTACGGAAGCTTTAGACCTTTTGTGTTTCCATTTGCTAGTTTAAAATGCACGGCACAAGTTCTCAGTATAGACTTGTCCCAGTGTGCCCCAGAATAAGGAAGTAGAATGAACTGACAAACCCCTTGCCTTCAGAGTCTAATGAGAATGGAAAGTATCAGTACTGTAAAGTCAAAGGAGCAGTACATCCTCTAAACAACGTCTTGTAGAGGGTATTGGGCTTGAGTTACACTTGTATCACTACTTCAACTGACAAGGTAAGAACAAGGTTGACATTTTCTTCATTCACTAAAGCTCAATCAATACCATTCTCACAGGAATTTAATGACGTCTCAATGTCATCATCTTTAATTGAAAGTTATATTTTATTGGTTATAAAACAGAGAGGATTTTTGATTGTTATGAGTGACTTACTACATGTGTCTATTGATCTAATAGACATAGCTAACCAAGGGATAATGGGTTTATAAAGAGAGAGTAACTATACCTTATTGAACCTTGTCTGAGAACAATCTGAAACGTAATGTTGTCAGTGTTATTGAAAACATCTATTTGAAGACATTTTATAAATGTGGTATAACAAGAAATGTAGGGTAGTTTGGGGTTTCTTAGGCTCTTAGAGGTCGTTTGGCAGTAATTGAAATTAGCTTGAATGTCAAGGAGGAAATTAAGTAAATTAAAAATTTGACATTGAAAAAGTTTCATTTCAATATGTTTATCAATTACAGACAGCAGGGTTTCAGAGGATGAGGGTGATATTAAGTTGGACACATACAGTGAGGGGAAAAAGTATTTGATCCCCTGCTGATTTTGTACGTTTGCCCACTGACTAAGAAGTCTAGTCTATCATTTTAATGGTAGGTTTATTTGAACAGTGAGAGACAGAATAAAAACCAAAAAATCCAGAAAAACGCACGTGAAAAATGTTATAAATTGATTTGCATTTTAATGAGGGAAATAAGTATTTGACTCCCTCTCAATCAGAAAGATTTCTGGCTCCCAGGTGTCCTTTATACAGGTAACAAACTGAGATTAGGAGCACACTCTTAAAGGGAGTGCTCCTAATCTCAGTTTGTTACCTGTATCAAAGACACCTGTCCACAGAAGCAATCAATCAATCAGATTCCAAACTCTCCACCATGGCCAAGACCAAAAAGCTCTCCAAGGATGTTAGGGACAAGATTGTAAACCTACACAAGGCTGGAATGGGCTACAAGACCATCGCCAAGCAGCTTGGTGAGAAGGTGACAACAGTTGGTGCGATTATTCGCAAATGGAAGAAACACAAAATAACTGTCAATCTCCCTCGGCCTGGGGCTCCATGCAAGATCTCACCTCGTGGAGTTGCAATGATCATGAGAACGGTGAGGAATCAGCCCAGAACTACACGGGAGGATCTTGTCAATGATCTCAAGGCAGCTGGGACCATAGTCACCAAGAAAACAATTGGTAACACACTACGCCGTGAAGGACTGAAATCCTGCAGCGCCCGCAAGGTCCCCCTGCTCAAGAAAGCACATATACATGCCTGTCTTAGTTTGCTAATGGGTGAAAGTGTTGTAGTCAGATGAAACCAAAATGGAGCTCTTTGGCATCAACTAAACTCGCCGTGTTTGGAGGAGGAGGAATGCTGCCTATGACCCTAAGAACACCATCCCCACCGTCAAACATGGAGGTAGAAACATTATGCTTTGGGGGTGTTTTTCTGCTAAGGGGACAGGACTACTTCACAGCATCAAAGGGACGATGGGCGGGGCCATGTACCGTTAAATCTTGGGTGAGAACCTCCTTCCCTCAGCAAGGGCATTGAAAATGGGTCTTGGATGGGTATTCCAGCATGACAATGACCCAAAACACACGGCCAAGGCAACAAAGGAGTGGCTCAAGAAGAAGCACATTAAGGTCCTGGAGTGGCCTAGCCAGTCTCCAGACCTTAATCCCATAGAAAATCTGTGTAGGGAGCTGCCAAACGTCAGCCTCGAAACCTTAATGACTTGGAGAAGATCTGCAAAGAGGAGTGGGACAAAATCCCTCCTGAGATGTGTGCAAACCTTGTGCTAGGGACAAAAAAAGGGCAATCTAAAATGTGTTGTTTTGTCACACAACACAATGCCACAGATGTCTCAAGTTTTGAGGGAGCGTGCAACTGGCATGCTGACTGCAGGAATGTCCACCAGAGCTGTTGCCAGAGAATTTAATGTTCATTTCTCTACCATAAGCCACCTCCAAAGTCATTTTAGAGAATTTGTCAGTACGTCCAACCGGCCTCACAACCGCCGACCACGTGTAACCACGCCAGCCCAGGACCTCCATATCCGGCTTCTTCACCTACGGGATCGTCTGAGACCAGCCACCCAGACAACTAATGAAACTGAGGAATATTTATGTCTGTAATAAAGCCCTTTAGTGGGGAAAACGTATTCTGATTGGCTGGGTCTGGCTCCCCAGTGGGTGAAACTAAAAATAAAATAAAAATAAATTCATTAGGCCCTAATCCATGGATTTCACATGACTTGGAAGGGGCACAGCCATGGGTAGGCCTGGGAGGGCATAGGCCCACCCACTTGGGAGCCAGGCCCACCCATGGCTGTGCCCCTTTCAAGTCATGTGAAATCCATGGATTAGGGCCTAATTTATTTATTTTTAGTTGACTGATGTGGACTGAAACTTGAAATTGTTCCATGTTGCGTTTATAGTTTTGTTCAGTATATTTAAATGTAGAAGGTGTACAATTCTACCCACATTTATCCCACAGTTGAATTAAATATTGTTATGATGTTGCTTTACTTCCACAGATATTTCCTCAAAGACTAAATTGATATCAAAACTGTCTTGGTCTAAACATCAGGTTAAAAACTGGAATGAAAAAAAGCCTGGTCTCCTGGTTAAATTTAAAAGAAGCATTATACACAGGAAACCAGATAAAGCAGGCTCATTTCCTCATACTGTGTTACACTTGATGGCCTCACTACTCAGTCTCAGACAATGGTACCATGCTCCTTCTCATTTCTTTAGATGAACAAAATACAAATCTGACTCAGAGGTGTCCTCACAGTTTTTAAACAATCTTTTCTGTGGTATTGTATGTTGCTGTTTTCACTGATGGTTTCTGTGTTAAAGACACTTTTCGTTGATCTGTTGGCACATTGTGTGTTTATCTGTCTCTTGTTTTGTTTTTTCAGGTCTGAACGCACTTCTGGGAAATGGCTCAACATTGTCTCAAGTGTTTGAAATACAGCATGTGTGTGGTTAACTTCTTGTGCTTTGTACGTATCCCAAACATCCATCTGTTACCTTCCCTCAATGTTCAATATTTCAGTGTCCATTTATCACAATTTATACAACGGGTGGGTCTAATGAATGCTGATTGGTTAAAACCAAACCGCATTCCAGCTGGTGTCTATTCCACAAGTTACCACCAGCTAAATCTATTACTTTAAAATGCCTATTTACTCTGTTCCATCTGACTTTTTTTTAGACTAACATTTAGTTTTCAAAAGCGGAGATTTGCATAAAACTTGCTGTCTGTCTCTCCGACATTTGCAACATTGCTTCAATATTCAAATTCGATCTCCAGCTGTCCCATAGTAATGAACGTGTCGTGACGAGACACGGCAGGCAGGCAGCGTTTCTCAGCCAGTTGAAATCACGAATCAGCCGGCATTCCTTTTAATGGATATATACAAAGAAATGTCAATTGAAAAAAGGTAAAACGAAACGAAATGCAGCTAGCTTGCAGTCTTTCCAGCTTCAGTTTGAAGTGATTGTGTTAGCTGTGTTGTTGGCTAGCTCATTTGAACAGTAGTGTCCTGACAAGAGAGCACATTTTCTATGCCAGGTGAAATCGCCCATTGTTATTATGTATTTAAATAAATGTCACTAGAAAACAGCTTAAAGAAATGCAAATGCGGCTTCTTTGCTGTTATTCTGGATGAACTTTTTGACGTGACTGTTAGCCGTAGTTGGCTAGCTAGTAAGCAGGGGATAAGAACGTTGCCAGCCAGTATGGCAATGGAACATTTACAACGAACGATTGGGTTGCGTCCATAGATACAGAACAAAAAGACTGAATGGCTGGGTCGCGTCTAGCAACCGAAACAATAGAACAAACGGCTTGGGTAGCAACCCTAGATTTGTGTCAGGACTTTATCTTGTGGAAGAATGAAATAGTATGAATACATTCATCAAAGTAACGTTTTTAATGAAAATATGTTGGTAAACCGTTGTATAAATGCCCTCGAAGCCGGTGTTTGGAGGACATATTGGCACAGATTATTCTACATTGTAGAATAACAATTAAGACATCAAAACTATGAAATAACATAAGGAATCATGTAGTAGCCAAAAAATTGTTAAACAAATCGAAATATATTTTATATGTGAGATTCTTTAAAGTAGCCACCCATTGCCTTGAGCTTTGCACACTCTTGACATTCTCTCAACCAGCTTCACCTGGAATGCTTTTGCAACGATCTTAAAGTAGTTCCCACATATGCTGAGCCCTTGTTGGCTGCTTTTCCTTCACTCTGCGGTCCAACTCATCCGAAACCATCCCAATTGCTGGTCGGGTGACTGTGGAGGCCAGGTCATCTGATGCAGCACTCCATCACTCTCCTTCTTGGTCAATAGCCTTTACACAACCTGAAGGTCTGTTGGGTCATTGTCCTGATGAAAAACAAATGATAGTCCCACTAAGCGCAAATCAGATGGGATGGTGTAGCACTGCAGAATGCTGTGGTAGCCATGCTGGTTAAGTGTGCCTCGAATTCTAAATAGCACCCCCACACCACCATCACACCACCTCCTCCATGCTTCACGGTGGAAACTACACATGCAGAGATTATCCGTTCACCTAGTCTGCATCTCACAAAGACACGGCAGTTGGAACCAAAAATATCTCATTTGGGACTCCTCAAACCAAAGGACAGATTGTCCATTGCTTGTGTTTCTTGGCCCAAGTAAGTTTCTTCTTATTATTGGTGTCCTTTAGTAATGGTTTGTTTGCAGCAATTTGACCATGAAGGCCCGATTCACACAGTCTCCTCTGAACAGTTGATGTTGAGATGTGTCTGTTACTTGAACTCTTGTGAAGCATGTATTTAGGCTGCAATTTCTGAGGCTGGTAACTCTTAATTAACCTATCCTCTGCATCAGAGGTAACTCTGGGTCTTCCTTTCCTGTGGTGATCCTCATGAGAGGCAGTTTCATCATAGCACTTAATGGTTTTTGCGACTGCGTTTGAAGAAACTTTCAAAGTTCTTGAAATGTTCCGTATTGACTGACCTTCATGTCTTAAAGTAATGATGGACTGTTGTTTTTCTTTGCTTATTTGAGCTGTTCTTGCCATAATATGGACTTAGCCCTATTTGGTAAAAGACCATATTCTTTATACCACCCCTACCTTGTCACAACAGAACTGATTGTCTGAAACGCATTGAGAAGAAAAGAAGGTACACCTGTTAATTGAAATGCATTTCAGGTGACTAACTGATGAAGCTGGTTGACAGAATGCCACGAGTATGCAAAGCTGACATTAAGGCAAAGGGTGGCTACTTTGAGGAATCTCAAATATAAAATATATTTTGATTTGTTTAACAGTTTTTTGGTACTACATGATTCCATATGTGTTTTTTCATAGTTTTGATGTCTTCACTATTATTCTAAAATGTAGAAAATAGTAAAATAAAGAAACCCTTGAATGAGTAGATGTGTCCAAACTTTTGACTGGTACTGTATGTTGAACACATGCTGTTGTGTTTGGTTCTTGTCAGATCTGTGGAACGGCAGGGTTTGGTTTTGGAGTGTTCATGATGATGAACTCTAAGGTGTCGTCTCTCATCCCGTCGCTGTCCTCCCTGAACATTGCCAACATGCTCTTCATCAGCGGCATCATCATGACCTGTGTGTCCTTCCTAGGGTTCCTGGGGGCCCTGAAAGAGAACCGCTGCCTCCTTTTCACTGTAGGTCTCACATTTGACATCATTTCATATTTTTAAGAGACATTGGTCTCATCCCACTGGGCACAGACGTCAGTTCAACGTCTAGTTTTGATTTACATTTGGCTGAGTTGTCTAACATGAATTCAACATGAAATCATCCAACAATGTCACCCTGTTGTTGGATTTAAGTTAAAAGTTGGGTGAGAAAAAGACAAAATTCCCAATCAGTTTTCCACATTGATTCAACGTCATCACATTGAATTTTTGGGTTGAAATGATGTGGAAATCACATTGATTCAACCAGTTTTTACCCAGAGGGATCATTCACTGTTCTTGCTTTAATTAAAATGACACAAACACTTGTACTTTCTTGATTTTCAGTTTTTCATCCTGCTGTTCATTCTGATGTTGGTGGAGCTGACTGCAGCCGTTCTACTGCTGTTATATGAGAGCAAGGTAAGATATAGCAGATGGGCAGTGGGATGTTGGGAGGAGGTTTGAGAGGGGTGACAGAAAATGAAGTGAAGAAGATAACTTTAATACATGACTCATTTACATGAGGAACATCAGGGATTGAGAGAGGGCCATGGTTGTGAGGAAAGCTCAAAGATGATTGGAGATAATCAGGTAGCGTTTTATGAGATGTTCATACTGCCAAGTAATTCATGTGTGTGCTTAGATTGACAGCTTCCTACAGAGGGATCTCACAGACAGTCTGGAGAAGTCCCGGGAATCAGCTAATGGTGGGAATTCAACAATGAGCATGGGTGACTGGGACATCATTCAGACCACGGTGAGCGTGTGCTGTGAAATATATGTAAGAAATATTTAGGCTGCGTCCCAAATGGTACCCTATTTACTACATAGTGGCATGACCAGGTCTTATAGGGGGACACTGAGACTCCACAATGCAACATGTAGACTCCCTCTTTAGCCCTCCCAGGCATGTGAACAAAAGTGAGTGGAAATGTGATGTTGTTTCATGTGTTGATAACACTGATTTTGTCATGTTTAATTCTATTACATACATGTAGTTCCAGTGCTGTGGGGTCCATAACTCAAGTGACTGGAAGGATAAAGTGCCCGCTTCCTGCTGCTCCAAGACCCAATGTGACATCAATCAGCCGGTATACTGGAAAAAGATATGCTACCAGCCTTGGGGTCAATTCAGGAAGTACACTGAAATTCCATTTCCAATTCCCTTCAATGCTTTTCAATTATGAACATTTTGAATTGGAATTAGAATTTGGTTTACTTTCTGAATTGACTGGAATTTAAATGGATTGGTACCACATAATGATCTTCCCCTCTTCAAAGGGGGAGACACCTTAGACCCAAACTGTTATAGATGTATATCCATCCTGCCCTGCCTTTCTAAAATCTTAGAAAACCAAGTTAATAAACAGATCACTGACCATTTCGAATCCCACCGTACCTTCTCCACTATGCAATCTGGTTTCTGAGCTGGTCATGGGTGCACCTCAGCCACGCTCAAGGTCCTAAACGATATCATAACCGCCATCGATAAAAGACAGTACTGTGCAGCCGTCTTCATCGACCTGGCCAAGGCTTTTGACTCTGTCAATCGCCGCATTCTTATCGGCAGACTCAATAGCCTTGGCTTCTCAAATGACTGCCTCGCCTGGTTCACCAACTACTTCTCAGATAGAGTTCAGTGTCTCAAAGCAGAGGACCTGTTGTCTCGACCTCTGGCAGTCTCTATGGGGGTGCCACAGGGCTCAATTCTCGGGCCAACTCTTTTCTCTGTATAGATCAATGATGTCGCTCTTGCTGCTGGTGATTCTCTGATCCACCTCTATGCAGACGACACCATTCTGTATACATCTGGCGCTTCTTTGGACACTGTGGTAAAAAAACTCCAGATGAGCTTCAACACCATACAACACTCCTTCCGTGGCCTCCAACTGCTCTTAAATGCTAGTAAAACTAAGTGCATGCTCTTCAACCGATTGCTGCCCGCACCCTCCCGCCCGACTAGCATCACTACTCTGGACGGTTCTGACCTAGAATATGTGAACAACTACAAATACCTAGGTGTCTGGCTAGACTGTAAACTCTCCTTCCAGACTCACATTAAGCATCTCCAATCCAAAATTAAATCTAGAATCAGCTTTCTATTTCGCAACAAAGCATCCTTTACTCATGCTGCCAAACATACCCTCGTAAAACTGACCATCCTACTGATCCTTGACTTCGGCAATGTCATTTTTAAAATAGCCTCCAACACTCTGCTCAACAAATTGGATGCAGTCTATCGCAGTGCCATCCGCTTTGTCACCAAATCCCCATATACTATCCACCACTGCGACCTGTACGCTCTCGTTGGCTGGCCCTCGCTTCATACTCGTTGCCAAACCCACTGGCTCCAGGTCATCTACAAGTCTTTGCTAGGTAAAGCCCCGCCTTATCTCAGCTCACTGGTCACCATAGCAGCACCCACCTGTAGCACGCGCTCCAGCTGGTATATCTCACTGGTCACCCCCAAAGCCAATTCCTCCTTTGGCCGCCTTTCCTTCCAGTTCTCTGCTGCCAATGACTGGAACGAACTACAAAAATCCCTGAAGGTGGAGACTCATATCTCCCTCACTAGCTTTAAGCACTAGCTGTCAGTGCAGCTCACAGATCTCTGCACCTGCACATAGCCCATCTGTAAACAGCCCATCCTACTACCTCATCCCCATACTGTATTTATTTATTTATCTTGCTATTTTGCACCTCAATAACTTGCACATTTATCTTCTGCACATCTACCATTCCAGTGTTTAATTGCTATATTGTAATTACCTCGCCTACCTCCCTTACCTCATTTGCACTCACTGTATATAGACTTATATACAGTGAGGGAAAAAAGTATTTGATCCCCTGCTGATTTTGTACGTTTGCCCACTGACAAAGAAATGATCAGTCTATAATTTTAATGGTAGGTTTATTTGAACAGTGAGAGACAGAATAACAACAAAAAAATCCAGAAAAACGCATCTGAAAAATGTTATAAATTGATTTGCATTTTAATGAGGGAAATAAGTATTTGACCCCCTCTCAATCAGAAAGATTTCTGGCTCCCAGGTATCTTTTATACAGGTAACGAGCTGAGATTAGGAGCATACTCTTAAAGGGAGTGCTCCTAATCTCAGTTTGTTACCTGTATAAAAGAAACCTGTCCACAGAAGCAATCAATAAATCAGATTCCAAACTCTCCACCATGGCCAAGACCAAAGAGCACTCCAAGGATGTCAGGGACAAGATTGTAGACCTACATAAGGCTGGAAGGGGCTACAACACCATCGCCAAGCAGCCTGGTGAGAAGGTGACAACAGTTGGTGCGATTATTCGCAAATGGATGAAACACAAAATAACTGTCAATCTCCCTCGGCCTGGGGCTCCATGCAAGATCTCACCTCGTGGAGTTGCAATGATCATGAAAATGATTAGGAATCAGCCCAGAACTACACAAGAGAATCTTGTCAATGATCTCAAGGCAGCTGGGACCATAGTCACCAAGAAAACAATTGGTAACACACTACGCCGTGAAGGACTGAAATTGCAGCGCCCGCAAGGTCCCCCTGCTCAAGAAAGCACATATACATGCCCGTCTGAAGTTTGCTAATGAACATCTGAATGATTCAGAGGACAACTGGGGGAAAGTGTTGTGGTCAGATGAGACCAAAATGGAGCTCTTTGGCATCAACTCAACTCGCCGTGTTTGGAGGAGGAGGAATGCTGCCTATGACCCCAAGAACACCATCCCCACCGTCAAACATGGAGGTGGAAACGTTATGCTTTGGGGGTGTTTTTCTGCTAAGGGGACAGGACAACTTCACAGCGTCAAAGGGACAATGGACGGGGCCATGTACCGTCAAATCTTAGGTGAGAACCTCCTTCCCTCAGCCAGGGCATTGAAAATGGGTCGTGGATGGGTATTCCAGCATGACAATGACCCAACACACACGGCCAAAGCAACAAAGGAGTGGCTCAAGAAGAAGCACATTAAGGTCCTGGAGTGGCCTAGCCAGTCTCCAGACCTTAATCCCATAGAAAATCTGTGTAGGGAGCTGAAGGTTCGAGTTGCCAAACGTCAGCCTCTCAACCTTAATGACTTGGAGAAGATCTGCAAAGAGGAGTGGGACAATATCCCTCCTGAGATGTGTGCAAACCTGGTGGCCAACTACAAGAAATGTCTGACCTCTGTGATTGCCAACAAGGGTTTCGCCACCAAGTACTAAGTCATGTTTTGCAGAGGGGTCAAATACTTATTTCCCTCATTAAAATGCAAATCAATTTATAACATTTTTCACATGCGTTTTTCTGGGGGTTTTTTTCAGTCTCTCACTGTTCAAATAAACCTACCATTAAAATTATAGATTGATAATTTCTTTGTCAGTGGGAAAACGTACAAAATCAGCAGGGGATCAAATACTTTTTTCCCTCACTGTATATATATATATATTTTTTTTGTTCTACTGTATTATTGGCTGTATGTCTGTGTATTCCATGTGTAACTCTTTGTTGTTGTATGTATCAAACTGCTGTGCTTTATCTTGGCCAGGTCGCAGTTGTAAATGAGAACTTGTTCTCAACTAGCCTACCTGGTTAAATAAAGTTACCAGCCTCAGAAATTGCAGCCCAAATAAATGCTTCACAGAGTTCAAGTAACAGACACAGCTCAACATAAACTGTTCAGAGGAGACTGCATGAATCAGGCCTTCATGGTCGAATTGCTGCAAAGAAACCACTTCCGAGGGGACACCAATAATAAGAAGAGACTTGCTTGGGCCAAGAAACACGAGCAATGGACATTAGACCGGGGGAAGTTTGTCCTTTGGTGTGATGAGTACAAATTTTTGATTTTTGGTTCAAACCGCCGTGTCTTTGTGATCTCCGCATGTGTGGTTCCCACCGTGAAGCATGGAGATGGAGGGGGTGGGGGTGCTTTGTTGGTGACACTGTCACCAACAAAGAATTCAAGGCATTCTGCAGCGATACGCCATACTCTCTGGTTTGCGCTTAGTGGGACTATCATTTGTTTTTCAACAGGACAATTTTTATTTTCTTTAACCTTTATTTAAATAGGCAAGTCAATTAAGAACAAATTCTTATTTACAATGACACACCTTCAGGCTGTGTAAGGGCTATTTGACCAAGAAGGAGAGTGATGGAGTGCTGCGTCAGATGACCTGGCCTCCACAATCACCCGACCTCAACCCAATTGAGATGGTTTGGGATGGATTGGACCACAGAGTGAAGGAAAAGCACCCAACAAAATCCTTAGCATATGTGGGAACTCCTGTTGGAAAAGCATTCCAGGTGAATAACTCATGAAGCTGGTTGAGAGAATTCCAAGCGTGTGCAAAGCTGTCATCAAGGCAAAGGCTGGCTACATGATTCATATGTGTTATTTCATAGTTTTGATGTCTTCCCTATTATTCTACAATGTAGAAAATAGTACAAATTAATTAAAACCCTGTAATGAGTAGGTGTGTCCAAACGTTTGACTGGTACTGTACATAAAAAAACAGCTGTCACTCAGCAATGTTTTCTCTTCTTCATCTCAGGGTTGTTACAATAAGCTGAAGGCCTGGTTTGAGGAGAACTTCCTAGCCACTGGAGTTGCTGTGATTGTGCTCTGCATTATTGAGGTATGGTCATCTTCCCATACTTCAGTGACAGGTTTATCCACATTCACATGACAAACGTCATATTCCTGACCAGGATAGTCTGTCAACTATATGTATCAATCATCATGTACAGCTTCTAAGAAATATGTATTGGGTCCCAAATGGCACCCTATTCCCTATATAATACAGTGTGCACTCATTTTGACCAGATAAGCCCATGCACTATGTATGGCCATTTAGGAGGCTGTTGCATGAGTTTTTAAACATGTATTAGATGGAAATGAAATCTCCACCAGAACACCATGTAGGCTTACACATCCATTTTGTTTTTTCTATGTTGGTAGGTCCTGGGCATGTGTTTTTCCGTGACTCTGTTCTGCCACATAAGCCAGTCTGGACTCAGCTACAAATGATGAAAACAGTGTTTAGTTTTTTGTTTGTTTTCTGTAATATAATCCCCTCTCGGTTCATACTCTCTATGGTGTTTCATTTCATTACATGCTAAAAGGCAAGCACTTTTTACATTTTAGTCATTTAGCAGACACTGTTATCCAGTGACTTACAGGAGCAATTTGCTCAAGAGCACATCGACTGAGTTTTCACCTAGTCAGTTTGGGGGTTTGAACCAGTTACCTTTTTGTCTTCTTAACAGCTATGCTACCTACCTGCGCTTTTGAATGCTATATAATACTATTGATACTGTGACTGTACTGACACATTTTGTAAACAACCCAAATAATTCAATAAACATTGAGCTGTTATTTAATTTTAACCCCACAATGAACCTGACTGAAATTACTTTTCGATCTTTGTAACTACGCAGTGACTGACTGTGTCGTTACTTATGTTATTTATGACAGCTACTTCTCAACATCACATGGTTTCCTGTCACTAACTTTCAACCTGCTTTGTGAGTGTTCATATAAGCACTATTTTTAGCTTATCTGATGTAGCTGGTGGTTTCACAATAGAACAACGAGAGTGATGAAGTCGGAAAAAAGGAGCCTTTGTTAAAAGTCTGTGAAAGCGTGAAAACTCTACCACATTGTTTGGGTAGGGTCGTTTGTGTTTGTAACAAGGAAATAAAGGAGGCTTTTTGTTGTGCATGTCCATTCAGACCCCTTTCTATGTAGATCTGCATTTTTTCACACCACCTTAATATACAGAACAAAAATATAAACGTAACAAGTTAGTTTATATAAGGAAATAAGTCAATTAAAATAAAGGAATTAGTCTCTAATCTATGGATTTCACATGACTGGGCAGGGGTGCAGCCATGGGTGGGCCTTGGAGAGCATAGGCCCACCCACTGGGGAGCCAGGCCCAGCCAATAATAATGATTTTTTCCACTCAAAAGGGCTTTATTACATACAGAAATACTCCTCTGTGGATGCAGCTTATGGTAGAGAAATTAACATTCAATTATCTGGCAACAGCTCTGGTGGACATTCCTGCAGTCAGCATGCCAGTTGCATGCTCCCTCAAAACTTGAGACATCTGTGGCATTGTGTTGTGTGACAAAACTGCACATTTCAGAGTGGCCTTTTATTGTCCCAAGCACAAGGTGCACCTGTGTAACGATCATGCTGTTTAATCATCTTCTTGATATGCCACACCTGTCAGGTGGATGGATTATCTTGGCAAAGGATAAATGCTCACTAACAGGAATGTAAACAAATTTGTGCACAACATTTTAGCAAAATAAGCTTTCATTTTTCATTTTTTTATTTCATCACATTTTGAGTTTATATTTTTTCTCAATCCTGGGGTGGAATATATTTAACTTCAGGTGAGAGAACCATAAGCAACATCTTGCAGGTACATTTGCAAATAAACTTGAAGGTAGCCTATGCATTAAAAGGTCAAATTCAGATGTTTTTATCTCAATATCAAATAATTTCTGTGTAACAATGAAGTACCTTACCGTGATATTTTTTTTCATAAAAAAACAACACAAAAGCCTCTTAGCACAGCAATTTCTCAATCAAGAATTTTGGAAAAAACTGAAAACTACCTGTTATTGGCAGAGGCTTGGAACTCTTTCTTATTGGTTTATTAACTAATGTCATTAATTAAGAGACCGGTCAACAGGCAGGCATAAAACTCCATCCCACTCAAGGACATTCAGAGACTTGTCCCGAAGCCACTCTTGCATTGTCTTTGCTGTGTACTTAGGGTCGAACCTTTGCCCCCAGTTGGAGGTCCTGAGCGCTCTGCAGCGAGGTTTCCATCAAGTATCTCTCTGTACTTTGCTCTGTTCATCTTTCCTCGATCCTAACTAGTCTGCCAGTCCCTGCCGCTGAAAAACATCCCCACAGCATGCTGCTGCCACCAACATGCTTCACTGTAGGGATGGTGCGAGGTGTCCTCCAGATGTGACGCTTGGCATTCAGGCCAAAGAGTTCAATCTTGGTTTCATCAGACCAGAAACCCTTGTTTCTTATGGTCGGAGAGTCCTTTAGGTGCCTTTTGGCAAACTCCAAGCGGGTTGTCATGTGCGTTTTACAAAGGAGTGGCTTCCGTCTGGCCAGTCTACCATAAAAGCCTGATTGTTGGAGTGCTGAAGAGATGGTTGTCCTTCTGGAAGATTCTCCCATCTCCACAGAGCAATTCTGGAGCTCTGTCAGAGTAACCATTGGGTTCTTGGTCACCTCCCTGACCTAGACCCTTCTCCCCCGATTTCTCAGTTTGGCCGGGCGGCCAGCTCTAAGAAGAATCTTGGTGGTTCCAAACTTCTTCCATTTAAGAATGATGGAGGCCACTGTGTTCTTGGGGACCTTCAATGCTGCAGAAATGTTTTGGTACCCTTCCCCAGACCTGTGCCTCGACACAATTCTGTCGCGGCGCTCTACGGACAACTCCTACCTCATGGCTTACTTTTTGCACTGATATGCACTGTCAACTGTGGGACCTTATGTAGACAGGTGTGTGCCTCTCCAAATCATGTCCAATCAATAGAATTTTCAGGTGGACTCCAAACAAGTTGTAGAAACAGCTCAAGGATGATCAAATAGGATGCACCTGAGCTCGAGTCTCATAGCAAAGGGTCTGAATACTTATGTAAATAAGGTAATTTGGGTTTTTATTTTTATATATTTGCAAACATTTCTAAAAACCTGTTTTTGCTTTGTCATTATGGGGTATTGTGTGTAGATTGATGAGGAAAAACATGTTTTTAATCAATTTTGAATAAGGCTGTAACGTAACAAAATGTGGAAAAAGTGAAAGGGTCTGAATACTTTCCGAATACACTGTTTATACAAAAGTATGTGGACACCCCTTAAAATTTGTGGATTCATCTATTTCGGCCACACCCATTGCTGACAGGTGTATAAAATCAAGCACACAGCCATGCAATCTCCATAGACAAACCTTGGCAATAGAATGGCCTTACTGAATAGCTCATTGACTTTCAACGTGGCACTGTCATAGGATGCCACCCTTCCAACAAGTCAGTTCGTCAAATTTCTGCCCTACTAGAGCTGCCCCGGTCAACTGTAAGGGCTGTTATTGTGGAGTGGAAACATTTAAGAGCAACAACTGCCACGAAGCGGTAAGCCACACAAGCTCACAGAATGGGACCGCCAAGTTCTAAAGGGCATAAGAATTGCGTGTCCTCAGTTAACACTCATTACGAGTTTCAAACTGCCTCTGGAAGCAACATCAGCACAATAAATGTTAGTCAGGAGCATCATGAAATGGGTTTCCATGGCCTAGCAGCCAGACACAAGCCTAAGATCATTGGCTGGAGTGGTGTAAAGCTCACCGCCGTTGGACTCTGGAGCAGTGGAAAAGCATTCTCTGGAGTGATGAATCACACTTCACCATCTGGCAGTCCGACGGACAAATCTAGGTTTGGCGAATGCCAGGAGAACGCCACCTGCCCCAATGCATAGTGCCAATTGTAATGTTTGGTGGAGGAAGAATAATGGTCTGGGACTGTTTTTCATGGTTCTGGCTAGGCCCCTTAGCATTAAGATTTCCCTACAGCATACAATTGCGTTCTACACGATTCTGTGCTTCCAACTTTGTGGCAACAGTTGGGGAAGGCCTTTTCCTGTTTCAGCATGACATTGCCCCTGTACACAAAGCGAGGTCCATACAGAAATGGTTTGTTGAGATTGGTGTGGAAGAACTTGACTGGCCTGCACAGAGCCCTGACCTCAAACCCATTGAACACCTTTGGGGTGAATTGGAACGCCAACTGAGAGCCAGGCCTAATTGCACAACCTCATTAATGCTCTTGACTGAATGGAAATATGCCCCCGCAGCAATGTTCCAAAATCTAGTGGAAAGCCTTCCCAGAAGAGTGGAGGCTGTTATAGCAGCAAAGGGGACCAACTCCATATTAATGCCTATAATTTTGGAATGAGATGTTCGACAAGCAGGTGTCCACATACCTTTGGGCATGTAGTGTGTGTGAGAGAGATATAAAAAAAAAAAAAAAAAAGGAAATCATAGTTGACTGCACTGGGCCTTTAAGTAAAGAATAAAAACAGACTTAAGAATTCCATAAGTATTCCACAGTTTTATTTAAAGAATAAAATCCTGCATCAATATTTTAAGACAAAAAAAAAAAGATTTCCTTTACATTTTAAAATAATTGTTCTTTTTTGAAACCATCACAAAAAATAGAAACAAGTACAATTTTGTAATTTAAAATGTTTTACTGTACACAGCAGAATATACCATTTATTGCAAACTGAACACCCCTGATACCTCAAACTATACACACACCATTATTTCAATTCACCTAGAGATATGCAAAACTACTGAGATCATTAATTATATTTTCTGGTCAAATATGAGTCTAGTTTCTCTGCCATGCGCCCCTGTAATTACCATGTGTCTGAAGCACAGTAAGTGGTATCTTCAATGTGATGTCATGCCTTTAGTACAGTCCATTTCAGGGGAGGTCAATTTCTTTATTTGGTTTGTACAAAATTCCAGTAAATGTGGCACTTTTGTCCTCCTTTCTGCAAACATACAACAGAATAAACTAAATGGGGAAGTCATTAAAAAAAAACAGCCCGCCACAGAGTCCCTCTGAGTGACAAACATGTTTACTAATCAATTCAGCAGAAACCGACCAACTTACATTATGGTATAGCAATGCCACCAAACGTAAGATGCTAGACTATTCCTGCATTATGGACATCTCTAAACACAAAGGACACTAAGAAATAAAAAATGGTCTATTAAAGGGATTTCATTTGGAAAGATATGTTTCATTCAGCCTTTGGGCTATTCAATTACTTGTGACCTACACAACATAAGACAAAGTAATGTTTGATGTACAACGCCTTAAATGTGTTCCATGGTTTTTTCTTTATTTTGCTGCATATTGCAATAATAACAGTACATGCCATTTTAATGACACATTCCATGTTTACTGGTCTAATCAGAGGAGGGTAGGGTTGCAAAACTCTGATTACTCTCCAAAAGTTTGAGTTTTCCAGAAATCCTAGTTGGAGGATTCCCGGATTCCCTGCTCATTCCGGGAATATGCCGACCGGGATTTCTGGGTATGACATAATGTAGCCCAGTGGCCCAAGAGGACACTGTATATGCAGTATAGTGGGTGTATATGACATTATTCCACCCCAATAAATTACTCACTGCAGCCAAGTAACAGTTGCAAAAGAAAATGTTGTAATCAAAAGCCAACTATATATACCTGCATGACGTATCAGAAATCTGAAGAAATCTCAATTAGAATAGTTTGAGACAGTACCATGACTAGAAAGGACATTTTGTTAGGATAGAGAGAACCCAAACCATACATGATTTAAATGCTGTAAAGAGTGAGCTCTTATCACTCAGTAAATATTTAATCCACCAAAAGGTCCATGACAGCAGATCCACCACACTGCTTTATGTAATGACAATAACATCAATAAATAAGATGAGAAATGTAGTCTTTTCCAACCCTTTTCTACCAAAATCCCCATGCCAAACATATTCATACAACCCAATCATAACCACCAACCATTGGAATGAGGAAACAAAATAGGGTGCCCAGCCCCTCTAAAGAATCTAGGTTAAAAACCTGTATATCATCTGCTTTTTATAAAAGCTGTCAGTTATGTTTGTTCAGTAACCATCGACCCATGATAGAATCTGCACTTGTTTAAATTGACCACGTCAAATACAGTATCAAGAAATCACACCCCTGTACTGTCCATTGCGAGCATACATAAAACCAAAAACAACAGACCCCTTAAGGGTTAAGATCACAGTTACGGTTAGTTAAAATAAAAAAGTTTTAAAAAGTTACCAATGATGATTCAAATCTGCCTCTTTTTGTAACCAGTATTCAGCCAAATAACTGAAAATAACTGCCGTCCCCACCCCATTGCACCATGGAGCCATCTACTTAGCATAAATTGAAAAAGCCTCTCAAAATAACAATCAATGCACTTTCACTGAAAGAAGCTGGAAACCAATAGGCTAAACACTGCTAATGCGAACCAAGTAAGCAACCGTCTTTCACTAGTTACAACGCTCAACTGAAGTAGCAGCCCGCAATCAACAGCAATAGGAAGGAGGAACAGGAGAAGCTATTGATTTAACAGCAACTATTTTCCAAAGTGTTTAAGCTACTCATATGGCTTGTATTCGTTTTTAACTGTTCCAAAAAAAAGTTATATTGAAAGTAGGAATCAGACGTCAAACTAGAGGTCACATGATTGATAATGACTAGCCCATTTCAAACTAAACCAAAAACATCCACGGAAGAGAGACTACTTTTCACTTCAACCACAGCCATAACCATAGTGTTACAATGAGCAAGAAAACTGTACAAATAAGGCAGCTTGTTTTAACCAGATTAGTCAAAGCTAGCACAAGTGCTGCCCCATGGTGCATTGGCGAGTCAAGCAGACTGTAAGCATGTAAAGCATTGAGAATACTCTTTACTCATCTGTTAAGACTACAGGTTTCATGGTCATACAGAAGCTCTCTGGGCTGAACTAACCTACATGTATTCAATGGAAACAATGCACAGGTTCGAACATGTGAGTCGTATTCATTAGGCACCAAATGGAAGAAAACGGACTGAAAGATGGAGGGACTACCTAAACTTGTCCAATAAGAACCACTTGTTTTTTATTTCCGATGGCAAAGCACTATGCCATGGTGTGCACTAATGAATATGACCCTTCTGTGTGTTTCAAAATGTTGCTGTACCCATGACACTGCAGTTCACGGCTTCCAAACTGCTGGTCTTAGACAGTGGCATATCGATCCCTGTTGTATAGCAGCAATACAACTTATTAATCTTCATATTCTAACAATGCATTGACGACACTGATTTACCAAAACCGTTATGGGACCAGAAGGATATGGTCATAAAACCCAAGTGAAATTCACTTCTCTGCATGCTATTGTTTTGCAAGCACTTATCTTCCATCGCTTGCACTTAATCTCAGAACGCTGACTTCAAAATGATACAACAAAAAAGTCTGGTGTCCCTTCCCCCCAAAAGCAGCCTTGAGAAATGTATAGCCACGCATGTACAGTTACAGTATAGGAATGTAGGGGGTCTGACATGGCCAGGCTAGCATGTGTTCTGCAGTTCCAGTTTGTGTAGGCCAGTGAGCAGGGGGAAGGGAGAGGAGCTGTGTGTTTAAGTGGAGTAGGGAGACTGAGGGCTCAGGGGGTTGTGATGGGGAGTGTCTGCGTGACGAGGGGTTATATGTGTTGGTGGTGTCTGTGGGAGGAGCCCCAACCAGTGCCAGAGGAACGCTGGGTTGTGTCCCAAATGGCAGTCTTATAGTGTCCCATAGGGATTGGGTAAAAAGTAGTGCACTATGTAGGGAATAGGGTGCCATTTGGTACGTAGCCTCTGGGGTGTTGGGATGGGCAGCTGTCAGTGCACTCTCTCTTATGGGAATAATGTAGCCAATGTTTGCATCAGTGATGGTCTCTTTTCTTCTCTCTCTCTCAGACAGAGTGACAGACAGATGGCTTCTGGGACTGGGGGCCTAGCAGGGCAGGGCTCAAATGGGCATCAGCCGAGTGGTGTTGAACAGGAGTGGGTTCAGTTCCTCTGCATGCACAGCCCTGTGGAGGGAGGGCTCCGAGGCACTCCGCTCGATTTTTGGTAACAGGTCCTGGACCTGCTCAATGCCTAACATGATCTGAGGAAAAACAAAGTAAACATTGTAGAATTGGAAAGGTACTCACACTCAAACCATAAACAGCAAGAACCAAGGAGGCGGAGATGGATAAAACAAAACAATAAGAGAACAGTATGTAAAGAGGAATAAGTAAAAGACCCTGTTGTTGACTTTGATTAAATGCTTTGGCAATGCTCTTTCTCACCTGTGGAAAGAGGGGCCTCTCATCACGTTTGAACTTCAGGCAGTCAATGATGAGCCTCTTCATTGATTTGGGTGAGCTACTGGACAGCAAACTGAGGTCTGGAGACAAGTAGCCGCGCCCAACCATAAAGAGTATCTGAGAGGAAAGACAGGTTGGTAAATGTATGTCTCTGGTTGGGAATAGAATATACAACAGTATCAGTTCTTATGTACGAGACGTTTGAATGTGAATGATCTTAAATAGCATACATGTTAGCTGCACCCTTCAGATCTGTATTAAGAGGTAAACCGTTCCTATTCTCCTCTCGGTAGTCTCATTTTATATTAGTTTTTTTTGTAAAATTGTAACAATTTCATTGTAATTATTTGTTCTCGTAAATCTGCTTGCTGCTGCCATTATAATAGTTTCACCTGGTCTCTGTTGTTGATCTGGGAATAAGGCAGAGTCCCTGACATCAGCTCAAACAGAACCACCCCGTTAGCCGTACACGTCTGACTGAAACGTATAAGGGTTGGTGTCCTGCATACGGATCACCTCAGGAGCCTAAAAACAGAAAACACACACATATTATTGGACAGCTGACTCAAGAACAAACATTTTCTTTTATCTGCAGGTTCCAAGAAGATTAATTTAAGACTAAGACTTTTTCCATTTGCCTGGCTACCCAGTTTATTCTTTGCAATGAGTCTGGATTGGAGTACATCCCTGACCCTTCACCGAATGCGAACACATTCGGGCCATCTGACTGGTCCAGGAACCGATGGGTTGGGCCAGAGCCGGAACACACGTGGGTAAAGCGGCAGTTTGAAAATTCGTCATTGGCTTTGATACTCTGGTTTGAGACGATCCCAACACCCCTCATCACCAAACGACTTCAATGATGGAAGTTTGACTTAGATACCCATAGAGTAGATACCCATAGAGTAGACACCCATAGACTTCTAGTCATTGCGCCAACGCTAGTTAGCAATTGCACTAGTTAACAACTTTCTTCAAACTGCACAGAGACATAAAAATTGTTTTCACAAGTTCAGGAAATTCAGTTCACTTCATGTGTATAGCAACAACCCTAATTGTTATACTAACATAAAGTTGACTGTCCTCTTAACAGTAGTTTTAAAAACAGTCTTTCCCACAAATACATTTTGAAAATGTTGCCCAACTGTCAGTATGCTTGCACTTATCAGAAAGCATCTCTCCCGTCACTCCATGTGCAAAAGGGAGAGGCAGCGAAACAGAGACAGGGCAGTGACATTCATTGCAGGAAGCAGGTTAATCCAGATTCATACACACTTTGACAGATGGAATGGAATTACTTTTCCATGACTTTAACCAAATTTCCATGACCAACAATTGGCGGCATTTCGATGTACGTACAAAAAAGTATGAATAATATGGTATTGACACTGGGAGGCTGCTCTTTGATCCCATGTACCATCTCCTGTCGTTGTGCAAGGCACTTAAAAAGGCTACATCAAATTTATTTTCCTAAAATTACTCTTTGCGATTCAAATGATTTTGAATATAAATGGTGCAGTGAATCGTTTGTTTTGTCAAAAATACTTGTTTAGGGCCTCCCGAGTGGCGCAGCGGTCTAAGGCAATGCATCGCAGTGCTAGAGGCGTCACAACAGACCCGGGTTCAATCCTGGGCTGTATCGCAACCGGCTGTGATTGGGAGTCCCATAGGGCAGAGCACACTGGCCCAGAGTCATCCGGGTTAGGGGAGGGTTTGGCCGGAGGAGCTTCACATGGCTCATCGCGCTCTAGCGACTGCTTGTGGCGAACCGGGGGCCTGCAGGCTGACCTTAGTTGTCAGTTAAATGATGTTTCCTCCGACACATTGGTGCGCCTGGCTTCCGGGTTAAGTGGCCGGGTGTTAAGAAGCGCGGTTTGGCGGGTCATGTTTTGGAGGACGCATGAGTCGACCTACGTCTCACGAGCCCGTTGGGGAGTTGCAGCGATGAGACAAGATTGAAATTGGAGAGAAAAGGGGGTAAAATACATTCCTAATAATACTTAAATGAATCGTTAAAAAAAGTAAATCCACTTTGTATGGCCTTGTTCGCGAGTGTCAGTGGTATGTTTTTGGGGACATGACGAAAACATTAATACATGCTAATAATATCTTATTAACAGTTAACTAGAAGGTACAAGATATGTTTTGAATTGGTTACTAGTCTGTTCTCTATCATATTTTATAGGCTAGGCCTACCTGCTGCTGCAACGTCTGACTGTCTCTCTCTCTCTCTCTCTCTCTCCTTGAGCAACGGCCCACTCGTCTTGCACACATGCAGGTGATGCAAGCAAACAAACGAGCTGAAGTGTCATTCCGATCCTGGCTAATATGTAGATTTTTTATTTGACTGAAATAATCTTTAAACTGTGCCTAAATATATTAAATGAATTCCCATGACCTTACCAAAACTTTTAAGATGTTATAATTCTCCAAATCTTTTTCAGGCTTGGAAAACCCCATTTCAAAATGTCATGACTTTTCCAGGATTTTCATGACCGTAAGAAGGCTGGTTAATGCACATTACTGTTGAACAAAAATGTGTTTTAGAACCCAAAAAATCTGTTAAGCCTAATCACCGAAATTATAGACGTAATCAAAATTGCTTCGGTAAGAGGAGGGCAATGTCGGTGTCTAACTTTCAGCTAATCGTCCCAGGTCTAGTTACTGTGGTCTTAAATTGAATAGACCACTTTTCTCTCTCCTCTGCAACAGCCCGACTTGCACAAGATGAGCACATGCAGATAAGCTCTGTAACATCTTGAAAGTGTGCCTCAAGAATGATTATTTGTAAAAAAATAAATGTTACCGTGGTGGCAACAATTAAGCATCTGCACAATATAACAGAAACTGTGTAGTTATCGCCATTGTATTTAAGACATTTCAAAACTGAATTGAAGACATTGTAAGACTTAAGGCCTTTAAATCAGATAAATAAACTTAATTAAGACAAAGACTTTAAGGACCCGCAGACACCCTGTTTAAGGAAATATTCCTTTTCTAGTTGAAGATGTTTACAACTGTGGTCTTTATACTGAAAGAGTATAATCACGCATGAGAAATACAACCCCTCTAAACTCTCCAGGAAAACTCAGACATTACAAATCACATGGCTAAATGTAGTTTGACAGTTGATGTGAAATAATGCTACCCCCACCAACAGCCAGTGATATCTAGGTCGTATTCCTAGACACCAAATGGAAGAAAAGACTACCTGAACTTGTTCAATGAGACACTGTTTTCCGTTGCAAAACGGTATGCTAGTGTGCTGTAAATTAATACAACCCAGGAGTGCAAGGAACTTACCATCCACAGAATGGAACCGCTAGGCTGTTCTACCTGCTCGGAGCCACTCCATCGAGACTTCACTGTGGCCAGCCCAAAGTCCCCGATCTTCACAGTCCAGCCCTCATGGAGGAAGATGTCTGACAACAGAGCTCAGGAACATGGCAGCAGGTAGGTATTTACATTTGGAAAAGCAAATCACACTGGTGATGTTAACACAACCTTCAAAACGACTAAATAGCCTTTAAATTGATAGTATTCTACAAAAGTGATCTAGATTTGGACACAAGCATTGGCCTCAAGTGATACTGGTGGTGGGTACCTTTCTCTGACAAACACTTGATACATTTTATGTTTCATTTTGAAAAATTGATACATTTGTTCAAATTAATCTCCATGAATGTTTGATTTGCCAGAAAGCCTTTAAAACACATTCTACTTCGCCTTTAAAAAAAGGAAGACGACAAGATGCTCTGGCACAGTTTGAAGCTTAACAGGCTCACACCAAGCAATATAAGCACTAAAATCATGATGCATTTCAAGATTTCAAAACTGAACACATTGACAGACCATAAAAATATTAATATCAGTGGAGAACACAGCACTGAACTCACAGACAAAACACAACAACAGGGTGCTCAAAAATGCTTCTGTGGTCGTTGATCATTGGCTCCTAACTAGGCTTCTGGCCAACCACATAGGCCTACACTAGATCTGACAGATCCTCACCAGAGACAGTGTTAAGCACACCACAGATCCAAACTCATGGCCCGTATTCATAAAGTCTTAGAGTAGGACTGCTGATCTAAGATCAGGTCCTCCCTATCCATATAATCTATACTGATAAAAAAATATAAAACGCAACATACAACAATTTAAAAGATTTTACTGAGTTAGTTCATATAAGGAAAATCAGTCAAATGAAATTAATTCATTAGTCACTAATCTATGGATTTCACATGACTGGAAATACAGATATGCATCTATTGAGCACAGATACCTTAAACAAAAAGGTAGGGGCGTGGATCAGAAAACCAGTATCTGGTGTGACCACCATTTGACTCGTGCAGTGCGACATCTCCTTTGCATAGAGTTGATCAGGCTGTTGATTGCGGCCTTTGGAATGTTGTCCCATTCCTCTTCAATGGCTGTGCGAAAAGTTGCTGTATATTGTCAGGAACTGGAACACGCTGTCATACACGTAGATCCAGAGCATCCCAAACATGCCCAATCGGTGAAATGTCTGGTGAGTATGCAGACTATGGAAGAGCGGGGACATTTTCAGCTTCCAGGAATCGTATACAGATCCTTGCGACATGGGACTGTGCATTATCATGTTGAAACATGAGGTGGTGGATGAATGGCATGACAATGGGCGTCAGGATCTTGTCACGGTATCTCTGTGCATTCAAATTGCCATCGATAAAATGCAATTGTGTTCGTAACCATAACCCCACCATAGGGCACTCTGTTCACAACAGCAAACCGTTCGCCCACACAACGCCATACACATGGTCTGCAGTTGTGAGGCCGGTTGGAAGTACTGCGAAATTCTCTAAAACGATGTTGGAGGCGGCTTGTGGGTAGAGAAATTACAATTAAATTATCTGGCGACAGCTCTGGTGGACATTCCTGCAGTCAGCATGCCAATTGGCGCACTCCCTCAAAATATGTGACAAAAGCTGCACATTTTAGAGTGTCCTTTTAATTGTCCCCAGCACAAGGTGCACCTGTGTAATGATCATGCTGTTTAATCTACTTCTTGATATGCCACACCTGTTAGGTGGATGGATTATCTTGGCAAATGGAGAAATGCTCACTAACAAGGATGTAAACAAATTTGTGCAAAAGATTTGAGAGAAAAAAGCTTTTTGTGCGTATTTCTGGGCTCTTATTTCAGCTCATGAAACATGGGACCAACACTTTACATGTTGCAATTATATTTTTGTTCAGTGTAAATGTATCTAATTCTACTTCAGAATTAAAAGCCCAGCTCAAGAAAGGATACTGTTTGATTTCAGGTCTCGATGAATTATATTCTTGGCATGAAGATAACTGAAAAAATAAGAAAAAGGCCTATGTTATTTCTAAATGTATACATAAAGTAAATACAAAAGCAAATAAGCTAAAAAATAACATACTGCATGTTAATACTTTTCAAAAGCACCATGTGTTGAGATAAAGACAGTTGAACAAAGCTCATGAGGCATTTATAAGTTATATTCTAAAATAATCAATAGCTATATATCATCAATTTAAAATAAAATAAAAATGGATTGCCACTTTAATAACAGTGTTAAGTGAAATAGCTTACTCCATGCCCTGTGCTGTCTGCCTGGCAACGTCGATGCGGCGCATGGTTTCAAACTTAGTCTCGGAGACGTGCAGATGACGGTACAGGCTGCTGCCCTCACACCACTGTGTGATGATGGCAAAGTTAGGCTTAGTCATAAAGCCCATAAACAGCAGAATGTTGACGTGGCGTGTCTTTCTGCAGGGGGGGGGCACATCAATATCAGTCACAACACACACTGCTATCAATATCTCACCCAAACTGCATGTTCCACAGTTCTAACAACAATACTCATGGTAACTCATGGTAGGACAGTTTCAGTAAAAACAGCTATGTAAATTGCAACACCATCAATAAAAGCGCTGTATATCAAGACCTAAAAAAAAAAAGAGGTACTCACCTTAGGACTTGCATTTCATTTTTAAAAGCCTGCAGCTGCTCAGGTGTTGGCTCTGTCACTTTGAGGATCTTGATGGCCACATCTCCGTGCCACTTTCCCTTGAAGACAGTCCCAAAGGAGCCTGCACCTATCCTTTTCTGCATGGTGACTTCTCGAGAGTGGACCTCCCAGTAGTAACTTGAGTCTCTATAACCGCCACGGTGCTGAAACACACTTTTACTTAACACCATTTTCAACAACATCCCCATCACTAATTAACAAGGCGCACCAAGGGTTCAGTCTCGGAAACGTACCACTTTCTAAAAAAAGAAAAGGTAATGATGGCATCTCCCAAAAAGACTGCAACAACTGATGCCAGAAGCTTTTTTCACCCAGATGAGATCCTCATTCCATAGAAGGGTTTTAGTAGCGCTGGAAAATCTAAACTCTACTTACCACTTTCTTTTTGTCATCAGATGAGGAGGGCTTGCGCTCTTTGTGCTCTGAGGGGGACTTAGGGGGTCTCCTGCCAGGGGAGTCCAGGGAGGGCGGGCTGGTGGAGGGTTTGGATGAGGTTTCAGGACCTGTATATAAAATTACAGTATTCAAATGAGCAGGTTATGAGACAAGTGAGCAAGTGGAAAATAATCTCAAAGACATGAGTAACGATAAAGAAATCTGATTTCAAATCTCACCCATTGTATTGTTTTGTAATTTTAACGCCTCCTAAAAAGGAGAGAAACGCATTGTCTAATATTAATGAAACATTCACAGACTCACATTGATGGCCACTGTGTGTGTGATGTATGCTATTGTAGGGGTTGAGAAATAAGCAGAAGACACATTTCCATGGTTCACTGTAACAAACGGACTAATGAATTTGTATTGTAAACCCTGTATTGTACGAGTGACTGTCTCACCTCTATGATGCTGACTCCGGCAGGGCCCACTGTGCTGACCATGTGGACGTTGGGGGTGGAGGTCGACCGATGCCTCTGTAGGGATGGTCCATCTCCAACTGGCGGGGGAAACAGGAAGGCAGAGGTCGGGGACAGAAGTCCATGCCTACAAGACACATAGGGGCACAACAAAACAGGTTCGGTTCATTTCTGAAGAGTTACGGTTATACATTTGAGGGGGCACCAATACCATATGGTTTCTGTGACTGCATCCCAAATGGCACACTATTCCCTTTATAGTGCACTACTTCTGACCAGAGCCCTATGGGATAAGTAGTGCACTACTTCTGACCAGTGCCCTATTGGATAAGTAGTGCACTATATAAGGCATGGCCGGCAAATCAATTACCTAAGACCATTTTTTTAAATAAAAACTCAGTGTCAACTTACTGACTTAGAAAAAAAGGTGCAAATTAGAAATTTGGTATTGCATCATCAGTTTCTTTCTTGTTATGTCAGTCACACAATTAGCCTATGTCAGCTACATGTTTTAGATTGGTTAAATTAGTCCAGCCAGCTATCTAAACTTTTAGTAATCATGGTCAAATTACCAGGGGGGCACCCATTCATTTTGTTAGTCACTCTCACTCAGACATCATATTCAAGACTGCAAACATTTCTCTCCACCCTATGGTAAAATGAGTAGAAATTGATTAAATGTGTTATAAAATGTATAAATCTTCTCTCCGCCCCATGGCAAAATGTGTAGAATTGCAGGAAATTAACTCTAAAAAGAATTATCCGCTGTCAAGAGGGGGGCCGCAAAACATGTTTTGCTCGTAAGGTTGGGGGGACCCCCCCAACAAAATGTCACTTAGGGCCACCAAAAGGCTAGGGCCGGCTCTGACTGCATGTGTGGGTATGGGTATGCAGACCCACGAGCCACTGCGGCCTCATGAGTTCTGATTTTTTGTGGCCCCCACCCCCCATCAAAGTTGCCCATCCCTGATATAGGGAATAGGGTGTCCTTTGGGACACATGTGACTATGGTTCAGCTCCACTTACCCAGAAGAATCTGGGGTTAAGGCTATGTCGCTCTGGGATATGGAGTTGTCTGGCAACAGTATGGATATCTGAGGGGTACTCATCTGTGCAGGGATTAGGTGTGAACCTGGAAACAAGGTACAGTACACACACAGAGGGTAAGCAGAGGGTAAAGAGCTGTTCCAGGCACACAATGCTAACAGTAAAACAAATATGAAGTGATATTGGTGACATTGTGAAAAGCACAACAAAATGCATGGAGAACATCATGGGATTTGATTGTTTTAGTTTGTGACCAACTTTTTATTTCGTTTGGTCTTTTTTGAAGGGCAGGGTGGGTGGGGGTTGAACTACAGAAAATCAGTCGTGGCAATATATTCATGCAGGTTAAATCCTTAAGAATTAACACAATAAATATATTTTTTTGTATGGGCTGTGTTTCTATCCACTGCATCCTCCCTTATGTCGCTCTTCCGCATCTGCGGTGGAAAGTGGCAGAGCTACAACGCTGTTTGTCAGATCAACAGATATCCCAGGAAGAAAAAAAAATAAATATATATATTTTTTTTTAATCTGTCTTCACATGAAAACGTCTGTAGCGTCCGAATGGTTTGGCCCAACTATGAAAAGATGAAACTCTCGAACATGATGGTGTTCTCCGTTTTTCTATACAACCCCCACTAATGTCACGCGACTCGTCTGAAGGTAATCCATACAAATGAATGGAAGAATGCAGGTAGTTGTGCCAACAAAAATAAGGGGTTAAATGTATCCACTTTTTCTTCTGAGCTTTCTTATATCTCCTACATATAGGACAGACACTTCAAAACCTTATTCCATATGATTTATTTTTTAACTGTCTTTTTTTTTGCAATTTATGAATGTGTTATTCAATGCATTTCAATGGGCTATAGTAGTAAAGGCCAAATTCAATATTCTATCAAATATATATTTATGACAGGGGTGGGGGATACCTAAAGGGGTCCTAAAATTCTAAATCAAATAGCTAAATGATCCACGATATCACCACCTTAAAACAATTCCAGATGTTAGCTTAGTAGAATGGGACCAACACTTCACATTTAGCATTTATATTTTTGTTCAGTAGAAATTAAGTTCCGTCTTGATTTTCGAAAGAGTAATAGCTACCTGGTCTGAAAATAGTGTTTGTTGATAATTCTCCAACACCGTTAGCAGATTTGGAAATGTTATCTTTGTGATTTATTCAACCCAGATGCAAAGGTAGTTGTATTATTTCAAATAAAACCTTTGGTGGCATTTCATAGAATCCGGAGGTAAATCCACTTCATTTTTATTGATTATTACAAATTAATTTAGTTATAGGAGATTCTGACATTTCAAGTTGGCAGTGGTAAGCGTGGTGGTCAGACAAGCTCATCTGTCGATTAATTAAAGAAAACAGAGGTGTAGATAATAGTATGAAATTGATTTGTGAGAATGATTTATGCCTGTTTGAGTAGAAAGTGTGCTCTTTTGCTTTAGGATTATGTGCTCACCAGGCATCAATGAGGTTGTAAACAGAGAGTATATGCTGGAGAGCCTTGGTTGTTTGTGGATTGTAGTTAGTCTTGTTAGATTTGTCCCACATGTCCAAAATACCATTCATGTCGGTCCCAATAACTAGATGGAATTCAGTTAAATTATAACAATATGCTGTTCAGAGAATACAAAAAACGTAGGATCATAAGAATTTGATAAGTTCATTTGCATTATTGATACAATTAAAGAAAGTGATTCTGCCTTCTTGGCCTTTACCCCAAAATTGTAATGTTAAGTTTCCTATGTATTTTTTTGATTACACCTTTAGTTTTGTTTGGGGCTGATGAAAAAGCAGCCTTTTTGTACAAAATGGTTCTCTATTCTATGTGAGTCCTTTTGGAGCAGGTGTGTTTCTTGGATCATTGCTATATCAACATGGTTTCTTGTTAGGATATCAAGAAAGCTGGAACGTTTAATAAGGACAGTTTGGGCCTTTCAGATGCCAAGACAGAATAGCTAGCGTTGCCATTTTTTTATCTTTAGTGTTAGTAAGACCATGGATGTGAAACAAAAGGCTGGACTCACAGGAAAACCCACACATTGGTGGTTCTCCCACATGTGAACCACCCCCCAAGCCCCCCCTTTGGCCCCCAGCCCTGCATTATCATTACAGGGTTGCAGCATAACGGCGAGTGGCAGCCTTACTTATGAAATCTCTTAAGCAGCATATTTTGGGGGGTCTTAAGGTATTAAATAAAGTAAAACAAAATAAGTAACCATTTACCCCTTCAGACCTTTAAATGTACGTTTGCAGACTTGATGAAGTAGAGTGGGTAATGAAGAAAAAAAGTAGGCTAAATATAACAGAAATGCAAGCCTAAACAGTCAAACAGGAGCAATTGCTCCTGATCCATTATCATTAGCAATATGGTCTAAATTACCCCTAAATATAATGTACCCTCAATTTGTATTGATCATGTATGTGCACGGAGAAAAATTCAGCAGCGTACACAGAGGGGGACAGCCATGAAAAAGGAATTGTGTGGTAGCCCATATGGGACTGGCCACCTATCCTAAACAGTTTAGCCCATAGGGATGCAATGGTCTGTAGCCCCACAAGGAAGCAACCCTTGTAAATGTTATTACAATTGAATGGATAGTTACCACACTATTGACTCATACAATCTAGAACAGTATCCCCGTTCCGTCTCCATGCCCTCGACCAGGGCTCTAAAGTACAACCCTTTGGATCGCATACGCTCCTAGATATTTTGCTGTGTGACATTACATTTTATTTTGGGAGCACCAGTGAGACAAAAAAAATGTAATAAAAATAAACACCCAGATAATTTCTGTAATGATAGGTTTCACTGTGCAGAGGTTTCCAAGTGTCCTAGAGAAAAAAAGCAAGCACAGATTAATTTGTTTAAGCCAAAGCCTACATGTAAAGAATATTAAAGAACGCTTCAGTGATTTCTATTTCTTGCAACTTTATTGAAAAAGTCATGGCATGGGAATGCCTGCGTCTACCACTGTGTAGCCAGTTAGCAAATGTCAAAACATATTTTTCAAGGCTTTCCCCAACAACTTTGCAAATTAAAATGTTAACTGGCAGAATGATATATCATGATGATTTGTATCAATCGGTGGTTTCTGTTTTGCAAACTCTATTCCGCATGCAGTACAGGTGCGTAATTGAAATTACAGGGCAACTATACCTGCCAAAATATTTTATTGTTTATTTTTTTATTTTTTATTTCACCTTTATTTAACCAGGTAGGCAAGTTGAGAACAAGTTCTCATTTACAACTGCGACCTGGCCAAGATAAAGCAAAGCAGTTCGACACACAACAACACAGAGTTACACATGGAATAAAACAAACATACAGTCAATAATACAGTAGGAAAAAAAGAAATCTATATACAAAGAGTGCAAATGAGGTAGGATAAGGAAGGTAAGACAATAAATAGGCCATGGTGGCAGAGTAATTACAATATAGCAATTTAACACTGGAATGGTAAAAGAAAACTGTGCAGTAGATGAATGTGCAATGTAGAAAAACTGGGGTGCAAAGGAACAAGATAAATAAATAAATACGGTAGGGGATGAGGTAGTTGGTTGGGCTATTTACAGATGGGCTATAAACAGGTACAGTGGTCTGTACACTGCTCTGACAGCTGGTGCTTAAAGCTGTTGAGGGAGATAAGTGTCTCCAGTTTCAGAGATTGTGGTCTGCTGATGTGGTTTAAGCAGTTATCCAAATGTTGTTTTCTATTAAAAGTGACATTTTTAAGAGTGAAAACCTGAAGAAAGAAAAACCGGGAAATCCAAAACCGAGAAAACGTTTTGTTTGTTTCTCGTGTTATTATGGCAAATAAATGTATTGACTGGTAAGAATTCTGAGTGGCTGGTAGTTATTTTCATCTACGTGCCACAGTGGCTGGTGGACCAAAAAGTTGGTTTATGAAGAGGGTCTAAAAACTATGTTGCGAGTCGTTCCCAAACCACTCATGGGCATTTGTTTACACCTTGTTCAGTCAGGTTACCTCATTAGCTAACAACCTGGTTACTTTACCAATACATCTAAACATTTGTGGGCACAAAAAGGAAAAAGGACAGCTTCTTTAGAAGACCACTGATCAAAGCAACGAGTGATCTCTTGCATGTCGTCACTCACAAACTTGACGTGCTTAAAGAGACAGGGTAGAATTGTCTATGTAATGCATCTCACTATGTAGTGCTTTTACACGATGTAGAAAGCTAATATAAAAATATATAACTATCTTCTGGTACTCCTAGATTTGTTGTGCTAACTCTTTAAGTTGGGAAATCTAGTGCTACCAATGAAAAATGCTAATTTAGAACCCTGTCCTCGACAGACTCACCGTTTTGTCATAGTGTCCATGTCCACACACACAGTGGGAACTTTGCTGCTGCAGTGCTGGTGAAACTTGTAGCCACACGTCTGACATCTGAAGCCGTTGAACAGAAACTTGTGGCAGAAGTCACAATAGGCCAACTTGAAGAAGGTTTTCCGTACCTGCAATAAAAAATATAGTATATTTTTCTGACATTTCAATTGAAGAGAAAGTGAGGTGAGAGTTGTGACAAAGTAGTGGTAAGTCCGCTGTTCTAACCCACACAGTCAGAAGCACGTGTGCAGAAGGTGGTGTTAACCACTACTGGAAAAATAAGTGTTGCCTTACAATACACAAATGCAAAGGTGCAACATTTACAAGAGCTACTTACAAAGTTATGCATGGCAAGAGGGACATCATCCAACACATCTACGAGCAGTTCTTCTCCTACCAGCGGGGTGATGTCAGTGTTCCAATCAGTTAGTCTCTTGCGCCTGCGGGGGAGAGGAGGGGGGTCAGATTAAAAAAATACCAATGATATCAAACAAAAACAAATCTAAATCAGAAAACTGTATTAACCATGAAAGAAATGTTGCCAGAAATGTATCTTGGGGTTGTACGTAGAGGGTTAAGACGCATCAACAATGCACCACTTACAGATGATTTTCTAAACAGACACTGCTAGAACCTTTTTACTTATTGAACTGTACACACACCTTGCCAGATCAGACAAGAAAGATGCTTAAAAATGGAGATAGCCCATTTTAATATCTTGTTTTGCTCTAGGGCAGACACTTACCCCTCTAGGAGTCTAAACACTGCGCAACAGTCCTGGCTCAGGCCCCTCACTTTAAGGGCTTTATCCAAACTGTCATAAACAGTCTGGCCAGGGCGAACATTCACCTGCAGAAAAAAACAGTAGGGAGTTTTATGTAGTTCAGCAATTTCAAGTAGGGTGTGCAAGTAGCTTGTTGTGTCAGAGAAAGAAAACTCCATTTACAGTTATGAAATTGTGTGAGTTACATATTCACAGTGAACTATTTGGATATCTATGATAAATCATGTGTTCTTATGTTTGAGAAACATGATAAGAAATAGATTGGAACTGGGCCTTAGGCACCAGCTGGGACAACACCAACTGTCTGCTAGGAGTTAGTCATTGATGCAGTCGTATCTCATTAGTGTTGAAAACAATTACATTTTTCTTGTAATATAAATGCCCAAAAGATTATTGTGAAAGTCTTACCACAGTCCTCTGTTTATTGGGGAGGTAGACGCGGATGGTGCCCCCACCTCGGGGCACGTCCTCTGGACTGGTCTCACCAGAGGAGGAGCAAGAGGAGGAGTTGGAGGACATGATGAAAGGCAGGAGGAGCAGGGGAGGCAGCACTGAGATGCTTCAACTGCAGGAGAACTTCATGCACTGGGGATCTGGGGGAGTGAGCCCTTACCTGGAACCTGAGACAGACAGTGCTACAAATTAGCTACGAACCATCTGAATCCAATCAACTGCGTGAGACAAATGTGCCCATAATTATGATCATAGATTAAGTATGTTGCAACTAGCAAGGATGATACCATACTGTGTATACTAAGTAAAGAACTGGTAAATAAACAGAAGATGCCTCATTTTTACATCTCCAAAAATAGCTGCTCACAGAAAGTCTAAAGGGGTTGCTTATACTAAACAGCTGAGTTGGTGTAGGTTGTCAATGGCTCGAACAAATGTTACTTATCATGGATGATTACTACTTTGACACTTTAACTAGTTAAACTTACTAACCAGCTAGCTAACTACATAGGCAAATGTACATAGCCTAGACATTGCTAGTTAACGTTCACTACTACAGCATGTCTCGCTGCACTTTGACTCACAGCTAGACATTTCATGTGCACGCGAAATTGCATTATTGCTGTCAAGTACCGTAGGAGCCTTGTTGGCTTTGTAAAGCTACAAATGTTATAGCTAAAGTCGTTGGCAAGGTAATTACGTAGCTATCCTAGCTTAGCATATAGTAATGATATGACTGTTTAGCAATATGACATTTCCACATTTTGGAAGCCATGTTTCTCTCAGTATAACTACCACTGAGGCTTGCAATTTGTTTATATTATTTTGATGGAATGACAATACCGCGTCGACGAGGCTGTTATAAATAGTTTCTTAATTCCTGTCAGGTGTTTTTTCACGTTCGAGTGAGTGCTTTCAAGAGGCGGAAAGGGATTAGCTAGCTAGCTATGAGCCAGCTAGCGCGTTAGGTTGCTACTTTTGCTGTCTGATACTATCGAGTAACGAAAAGCTTGTTTCACTCTAATTTACGTAATAACATAAGCAACTGCCTAATTCATAATTGGCAATTCAATACCATTGCAAAACGAGTCATTCATAAACAACTAACCGCAAATGTGGTTTTGGAATAGTCTTACCTGAAGGAGCCATCTTGAATGCTCTCAATCAGAAGTAGAATCTCTTGGAAAGCGGAACACCTCCGTAATGCACGCTCCCTATTGGTCAATTCTCACATTTACACTCGCTCATTGGATAACATAATAGAACATAAAGGGGCGGGTGTTACAAGTAAACATAATTTTTTTTAAAGTTAAGTGTACAAATTTATGTGACAGTAAACTACAGACAAACGACGTGGATATGATTTAGTTGACCTATTAAATATCCGGAGTGAACATTGTTACATCTGAATCTACCACATTAAACGGCACATCCATAACTATTAATTTTAAATAGCAAAATAGCTACATGCAATAAATGGAGGTTGGGCCTCATTCTGTGATAAAGCAAATGTACTGTATGTATGATCATGATTTTTTTTTGCAGTAAAGTGGGAAGGTGGTTTGTATCATATGAGCAAGTAAAAACAAGATTAAAACCAGGGACTGCTTTTATTTTCACATGTTGATCATCTCTGGGCGAGTCACAAGCTCAGATACTTTTATTTTTATTTAACTAGGCAAGTTAAGAACAAGTTAAGAACAAATTCTTATTTACAATGCTGGGCCAATTGTGCGCCGCCCTATTGGACTCCCAATCACAGCCGGATGCGATGCAGCCTGGATTCGACCAGGGACTGCAGTGACGGCTCTTGCACTGAGATGCAGTGCCTTAGACTGCTGAGCCACTCAGGAGCCCAAATTTGGGTCTTTTTATAAACTACGAACATTTGGTGTAGTTATTATTGTCAATCATTCTGTTGACAGAACCCATTGTATTACATTATATAAACTATTAAAAAATATTGAAATGCTGTTATCTTTTTCATTCTTCTGGAAGGTTTAGCATGGCTATACATTTTAGAGAACTTGACTAAAGCACAAACAGAAATGCCTATTAGGCCTGACAAAGAAACATGCCGTTTTCATGTGACATTTTGAATGACACGTAGATGTTTTGTTGTTGCTAGTAGTTATGGTCTAATTGTGCCTATCTAGACTCGCATTCCTGAAACTACACATGTGAAGCTGCAAGAAAATCATATGTATATCAAACCATTTAGAAATGTTTACCCTGATGTTACACATTGGCCCCTTTATTTATAGAAAGACCCATATGTAATACAAAACCACTGAAGTAAAAATATATATTCAGTCAAGTCAAAATCTAGTTTGTATTATACATGACTTGTCTGGTAGTGTTTCCATGAAATTATCCATGGTCTGACATATTAACATGAAATACATATCCGAGGAATGGTGTGTAAAACGTAACACAGCATTATGCAACTATGTGGTTGGGCTGCTTTTGCCATGAGCGGTCCATGAAAGGGGCACACTGGTTGAGGCTACTCCACGCTGAGAAACTTCCTCTTTTTGGCAGTGTGTGTGTACGAGTGGTGGCGCCATTCAACGTCCGCTGTAGCCTCATTCTCCAGGGTACCAAGCTTGATCATGTACACTACAGACAGAAAACCAGTTGTTAAATCACTAGTTTATAATATAACAATTATAATGGATGTGTGTACATCATCAACACACAAGATGAAGATACACAAATGGTATAGGGGCTGCAGTGCAGGAAAGGGTAAAACTGTAATTAATACAAAATTCCACCTTAAAAAAAAAAAAACTCATTTGATGTTGCTAATGATGAGAAAGGGAAAACATTGCACTTACATTTCATTTCAAACCTGGGCCCAACCTCTGACAACTCAATGTTCTTGTGGTCTGTTTTCTTGTAAGTGTGATGTCTGCAATGAAAATAGGACCTTACTTTAAGTGAATAAGTCTGACCAAGTCTAGAAAATCCATCAGAAAAACACAAGGTACATTTTCCCAAATAGCTCATCCAAAGCGTCCTACTTACCTGAAAGATATAAAATCCTCCTGGTTGGCAAATGTGACAACTCGTCTACTGTCCTCTTTAGGCACTGGGAACAAATACTTGAGGATATTGGAAACCTGATTGAGAGAGATTTACTTACAGTCAGTGTCAAACATTCGCCTACACTACTCAAATAATAAGTCTAAACATTTGAGAATTGTTAAGTGTCAAGCCTCACCCTCTGGCCAAGTTGTGAGGAGAAGTTGTGAAAGATGAGGTGGGGGTAGGCCTCAGACATGGTTCCAATGTCCGGCACATCATGTCTCATTACCACATTGTAGAGGGTGAAGTATGCAGTTGGTCCAAAAGGTAGGTGGCACACCACCAGCCCATCTATTAATACCACAGGCAATATAAAAGTAGTTATTTTAAGGTTACCTCAATGCAGTGTTTTTATACTTGGAAATAGTCATTCTAGTCTACCCAGATCCATTTGTGCGCTCTTGCCTACTCTATTGCGGTTCTTGTCAAGCCAAGGAGTGACAAGGAAATAGCACAATATAGCACAAACAGACTGGATAATTACAACCTCTGTTTGCATTAAACAAACACCTAATATTATTAAACCTAGAGAAATAATAGTGCAGGGCTATGATCCTTAACTGGAGAGGATCTGGTGTTGGTTATGGATGGGCTTACCTGGCTGTCCTCTGGTCTCATGAACAATGACCAGGTCTGTAACATTGTTGGCTTTACAGGCTTGTACCAGAGCTTTGATCTCATGACCTCCCCTGTTCATACGCTGAGCGCCTGGGAAGATCAGTTTCATCTCCTGTCAACAGCAAAAGTTACACATCAGCCACAATTGAGAAGTCATTACTGTAAACATACTTTGTGTTAGAGATTTGGCAGAAGACAGACATTTAACAAGAACGCATCTCTCAATCTTTCTACGATTCCTTAATCTTATCTCCTTGCCTCCCATCTTCTCCAAAGACTTTTTAGAAGGAGGCAAGTAATCAAGGAAAGACAAATTGAGAAAGGGACAATATCTTGAGCCATATAATGGGGACAGACTTTGACAAACATCTTGAGTCGAGAGCTGGGGTCTCTTGACGTTGTGACCATGACCTTTGGATCCTCCACTCCAGCCCATTTATACTCATCATCCATGTGAGAGCTGACACCTGCACACACAGAGAAGCTCCCAGTCAGTCACTGGTTTGCTAACTGTCATGAGCGACATAATATTTACAGTGGATGTGCAGACGCAGAACCTGATGTGCGGAAAAAACTAAATTAGGTGGAGAATGTCATTATTTTTCTATGGAACAAACCTTCCGCTCCCTCATCGTCATACTCCAGCAATTTCTGTAACTGTACTGCTTCTCTGCGAACCTCAGTAGGGATGAGACGATTGTCTGCAGAAAGAAATAAGAAAAAAATGTCAGTCTTGGAACTAACTAACGTTAACCAAATTGTAATTTGTTTTTAAGGCCATGCCTATTGCCATCCTAAAAAGTATCAAAACATTTCAGATTGTTCATCATCCACCCAATCTTCTGAATTACATGCAATCCTCACCATCAAGAGCAGATTTCAGCTTCTGTTTCTTCTCCTCAATCGTCCGCACTCTGTCCTCCTGAGCCTTCCTATACAGATACTCCCGTCTCAGTCTCGTCTCTCGGCGAAGCTACAATCAGACACAAACACACCATGAACAATTGAACGCTGGCAATAGCATTCATTCATAAAACAGTGCATTGGATTAAGCTTTTTTCTAAACAACCAGGATAAGTCTAATAAAATCTTAAATACACAACAGTCCAAAATGTCCATTTGGCTGTGTTTGGCTAGCAAACTAGCTAGCTAACGCTAAGAAGCTAGCCAGCATGGTAACCTGGATCAGCAACGTTTAAACAGAGTCCGACATCAAAATATTTGTTTCATTTCTACACTGGAGTCAGAAATAATCTGATGTTTTTAAACAAATATGAGATTATTAAAAGCTAAACAAATGTTCAGAAAATTTACCATTGTGTTGCTTTGCTAGCACTCACTCACACGCATGGGAGGCTGTAAGGAAGACACCAACACTCTTTTTCATTGGATACGCCAACAGCCAATGGCAGTGAGCAAAACTGTCTCGCTAGATGACAAGTACGCCCATCGAAAAATAAAAGTCCCAAGTACAAGCCATAAGAAACATTTATTGAGGCATGTATTGGAAATTCATTAGCATTTAACGTTTTCATATTTGAGTCATTAGCTGTTTTTTATTTTCACAGATATCAGGACAGCTTCTATTCACATTTCTAAATGTGTACTAAGCTATCCTATATTTGCCGATTAAACATTCACAACTTTTAATTATATGATTCAATGTGATTAAATCAACCCAACTATGAAAAAACAAGAAGTAGAAAACACGTGCTCTCTCTATTAGGCTGATATATTTAGTTGGCCGATTTCTGACATGCTCCTCAGACACTGACAAAACCACCTTCTGCTCGGTTTTACCTCATATTTTGAACATTCAACAACAAAAATGCTTTTACTGACTACAGTGTTGTTCTGGCTTGCAGGTAAGGTCCAGATATGCTTTGAAAAAGTGCTTGAGACTTTGTGTATTTGTTTTGAACATTTGCTGTTTTTGATCTGACCTAGGGTGGATTTTAATAACCAAAGCTAAATGAAGGCATAGCAACAAAAACATGTTTTACAGAGTGAATATTGTTTTGACTGAACTGATATTCATTAATGGAATGAGTCAAGCCAAAACATACTGTACATATTTGTTTAAGTATTTGTTACAATGTTACAAAACACTGTCAGCTGTTTTCAAAAATAGAGAAGTTAAAATTACAGGTACAATTTCAGCTTAAGTTATAAATGACTCAAATAACAATTAAATCTACTTTATGAAACAATTTGGGATGCGTAACAAGTTTAATTCTACTGCTATTCACATGCTAAAAGCTTCTACCCCCAACCCATAAGACTGCTGAACAATTAATCAAATGGCCACCAGGACAATTTACATTGACCCCCCTGCTGCTACTCACTGTTTATTATCTATGTATAGTCACTTTACCCCTACCTACATGTACAAATGTACCTAGACTAACCTGTACCCCCGCACATTGACTCGGTACCAGTACCCCCTTTATATAGTTTCCTTATTGTTATTTTATTGTGTTACTTTTTTTTAAATACATTTTTTACTTTAGTTTATTTAGTAAATATTTTCTTAACTATTTCTTGAACTGCATTGTTGGTTAAGGGCTTGTAAGTAAGCATTTCACGGTATTTGTTGTATTTGGCACATGTGACAAATTTGATTGGATTTGGTTGTGATATTTGAGACGGGAAATTCAAAAAAACTTTTATTGAACTGATGTCTTGATAGGCCTATGCCTACAAGTACAATTTGTAATATCCCAAACTTTCAACATCATATCACGTAAGTATTGACAGAAATTGTCTAATATGAGTCCAAGATTTATAATATTAATCTATCATTATATTCCACAGGTACACGTGACAGTGTGCAGAGACTGACATGTCCTTATGATCTAAAGGATGAGGGCCTCCCCAGGGTGTGGTGTAAGCAGATCTCCACACAGTGCTGTACAGGCTTCAGTTTCAGCAGGCAGAGATAGTCTCTGGATGCAGGCAGGCTGGAGGTGACCCAGAGTGCTGACTCTTTCACTGTGGATGCCCTGGGCCTGGCCCAGGGAGAGGGAATGTATTGGTGCGGTCTGCTGGGCAGAAATGAAACCAACATCAAGCTGGCTGAGAGGTACTTATTTATTTTTTATTTTTATTTCACCTTTATTTAACCAGGTAGGCAAGTTGAGAACAAGTTCTCATTTACAACTGCGACCTGGCCAAGATAAAGCGAAGCAGTTCAACACTTACAACAACACATAGTTACACATTGGAGTAAACAAACACACAGTCAATAATACAGTAGAAAAAAAAACAAATCTATATACAATGTGTGCAAACGAGGTAAGATAAGGAACGTAAGGCAATAAATAGGCCATGGTGGCGAAGGAATTACAGTATAGCAATTTAACACTGGAATGGTAAATGTGCAGTAGATGAATGTGCAAAGTAAAAATACTGGGGTGCAAAAGAGCAAGATAAATAAATGAATACGGTAGGGGATGAGGTAGTTGGTTGGGCTATGTACAGGTGCAGTGATCTGTGAGCTGCTCTGACAGCTGGTGCTTAAAGCTAGTGAGGGAGATAAGTGTCTCCAGTTTCAGTGATTTTTGTAGTTCGTTCCAGTCATTGACAGCAGAGAACTGTAAGGAAAGGCAGCCAAAAGAGGAATTGGCTTTGGGGGTGACCAGTGAGATATACCTGCTGTAGCGCGTGCTACGGGTGGGTGCTGCTATGGTTACCAGCGAGCTGAGATAAGGCGGGGCTTTACCAAGCAAGGACTTGGATGACCTGGAGCCAGTGGGTCTGGCGATGAGTATGTAGCGAGGGCCAGCCGACTAGAGCATACAGGTCGCAGTGGTGGGTGGTATAAGGGGCTTTGGTGACAAAGTGGATGGCACTGTGATAGACTGCATCCAGTAGAGTATTGGAAGCTGTTTTGTAGATGACATCGCTGAATGAAGGATCAGTAGGATAGTCAGTTTTTCTAGTGCAAGTTTGGCAGCATGAGTGAAGGAGGCTTTGTTGCGAAATAGAAAGCCGATTCTAGATTTAATTTTGGATTGAAGATGTTTAATGTGAGTCTGGAAGGAGAGTTTACAGTCTAGCCAGACACCTAGGTATTTGTAGTTGTCCACATATTCTAGGTCAGAGCCGTCCAGGGTAGTGATGCTAGTCGGGCGGGCGGGTGCAGGCAGCGAACGGTTGAAAAGCATGCATTTAGTTTTAATAGCGTTTAAGAGCAGTTGGAGGCCACGGAAGGAGTGTTGTATGGCATTGAAGCTCGTTTGGAGGTTAGTTAACACAGTGTCCAAAGAAGGGTTAGAAGTATACAGAATGGTGTCGTCTGCATAGAGGTGGATCAGAGAGTCACCGGCAGCAAGAGCGACATCATTGATGTATACAGAGAAGAGAGTCGGCCCAAGAATTGAACCCTGTGGCACCCCCACCCCCTCCTTATACAGCAGTAAGTGTGATACTTGTCCTTGAATATGCAAAGACATTGCAAGATAAACACTTGATGTGTCAGTCAGAGTAACAATGAGTGAAGAAGAGAGAACCCTGGAATGTAGCCTAAAGTACCTACACTAATAGGCCTATTATTTGCTATCCAACCTCTTACAAGGCCTTCTTTACTTGGATTATATGTGCTCTGCTGTAATGGTCCGCTCTGATTTCTCTATGTATAGAGAGCTCTGACTTATTAATATTTTTGTAAGGTTATAATTTTTTTACAATACAAAACATACACATAAAAATGACAGCATACAAACACACACAACATCAATGGCATCACACCTGCCCAGACCCAACAGCTTATACCCCCATCTCCAGCCCCTGCATCACTCTCCGCCACATGGCCTCAAACTGCTCCATTTTCTCTCCATAGCCCACGCACTTTCAACATTTAGGTAATAAAGCATTTGACCTTTCCATTGTGCTAACGATGGAGGATTGGTTGATTTTCAGTTTTTAATCACAATAAAGTAACATAATGGTAACAAAAGTAACATTATACAAAAATACCCATCAAAATCCGTTGGTTTAAGGTAGAGATATCATTTTTTGTGCATGGGCTACGTTTCAATCCACCACATCC
Source organism: Brachymystax lenok tsinlingensis (assembly GCA_030435695.1). Lineage (NCBI taxonomy): Eukaryota > Metazoa > Chordata > Actinopteri > Salmoniformes > Salmonidae > Brachymystax > Brachymystax lenok. The sequence goes on along the minus strand of CM059807.1, from coordinate 17,388,773 downwards.
GTCTATGTCGGCCTTCCGCATCTGAGGTGGAAGGTGGGCAAGCTGCAGCGGTGTTTGCCAGACCATGAGACATCCCGAAAATCGGTCTTCTCACGAAAACCTAGCATAGCACCCCGTATTATTGGCATATTCAACAGCTTTTAAGAAATATATTAACTTCAACATTGTTATCTTGTGATCAAGCCATCAATGTTTTGTGATTGTTGGTGTCGTATTTGGCTAGCCTTCTAGTAAAAAAAAAGAAAAAAAAAGACCCGCCTGTCAACTTTTCATTGCGTAGCCCGGTGCGCCTTCCGGTCGACTCTTAAAAATGGTTCACCAACATCTTCTTCAGTGTTGTAACCAAATAATGTCTCATTATTTGTTTTACAGATTCATCTTATGTTTTGAGAAAGTAGATAACAGTTTAATACTAACATATCAGTATGAATAATTTAGGTAAAATTTTGATATTTAATGATGTGGTCCGTTGCCCTGGTGAATTTTACAATATACAGAATGTGTGTGTATATATATATATATATAACTTTTTTGAAAACTCTCAGCTTACCTTTCATAAATTGCATTAAAAATTGGTGGTCAGCTAGCTAGAAGGGTGTATTTAGTCGCAAAGCGTACCATTATTTTCCAGGCCATTTAAATGTTGAGCTCGAGGTGATTTAATCCTCCAACCACTAGAGAGTGTCTGAAATTAGGGGGTGTCCGATGTTTGGGGAAAATTAGCTATGTAGCGTAAAAACGGTTTGGCCTACAAACTAATATGACCACTCTATGGACTCGTCTGAAGGTAACCAGTACCAATTTAAATCCGTAAGAGTCTGTTGACGCACCTGTGCGTCAATCTAAGTAACATAATACAAAAATCCCCATCAAAATCAGTAAGTGTAAGCTAGCGATATTTTTTTGCATGGGCTGCGTCTCAATCCGCATATATATGGCCGCTTGAAGCTCCACTCTGTTGATCTACGTGCGTGCACATGGGTGGAGTGGGTTTGCAGCGGACTCTTTTCGAAAATTATACCAATATAGACATTGTAATGATATGCATAAAAGTGATCAAGCATCTTAGTAAGAGAATATGGGCTCTTCTCCAAAGCATATGCTACGCAGTTGTTACAGTACATTGATAGCCTTCATATTCCTGTTCAATACTAATGGAAATGCTTATTTTATTCAAAGGGTCTTCTGGCCTTGATGACACTAAGATCTACAGCTACTTCCACTCAAGAACCAGAATAATTTCAGAGAACTGCTTTGGGATCCTTGCTACAAGATGCGAGGAACCTAGAGAAAGCTGAGACCATTGTGAAGGCCTGCATGGCCCTCCACAATTACCTGCACCACAGACACTAGACGTTGACAGCACAGTCATCAACACGGTACATCCACCCCATGTTTGTTGACCACTCCACAACCACTGGGGACCTGTGTCCAGGAGAGTGAAGACAGCTTCCTGGACCCAAAAAACATGTCAATGTTGGAGTGTGGTTTGGAAAACGTGTTTACATACATTCTCTTATTCTGGTTGATGTCTGTCATGTTGAGCTACACAAAATGGTTTTCCTGTTCTTCTTATTCACACTTTACAAATCACAATAAAGACTACAATAATGACAGTTACTTCATCCTTGTTTTAGTTTTTCATATTCTTTGGAGGCTTGACCTTGTTATGTGTAGTGGCCTTTCAGTGGAGACCTTCCTGCTATGGTACATGGGTGAGATTGAGTATCCAGCTGTAGAAAATAAGGACAGACCCCCAAGACGTTAACTTGTACTGCTTTGCAGATTAGGTTTACTGAGTGACTGATTCAAAACAGTAATATTTTATGCCACAGGAGAAATACATTTGCAGACCTTTTAGATATTTATTTACTATCTCAAGAGGAAAATAGTGATATGTAAAACACAGGGTAAAAGTGTGGTGAAAGGGGAAATAAGAGAAAAAACTAAGTAAACACCAGTAACGTGAATGAGGAAATAAGAGAAAAGACAAAGTAAACACCAGTAACGTGAATGAGGAAATAAGAGAAAAGACAAAGTAAACACCAGTTACGTGAATGAGGAAATAAGTCAATATAAAAAATCATGCAAAAAGAAACCTGTAAATTACCCACCACCCTGAATAAGAAAAAAAGCACACAACACATGTTTTTGGAGTGAGACGGAGGGCTCTGTCTCACTCGAGAGAGGACGGAGCAGACACTGTACTGATTGATGGCCCCGTGAAAGTACATCATCACGTCCCTGACAAACGGGAGACATGATCACCTGGAATAAATACCATCCATGGTACCATGACATCGTAGATGGCCTTTGCTGGACACTGCTGCCGTTTCTTTAAGTCATCCATCTGCTGCATAATGTCAGTGTCCAAAGGATCCTCAGCTGTCTTCCTCAAGGAGATGGAGCGGAGGTTGATGAGTTGCAGGGCAGAGAGCAAGGGTGCGCCTGGACAGTACGTTGGGTGTTGGTGAGAAGGGCATTGGGGAAAGCGGCTGGGAGGTGAAGAATCAAGGGGCGATGAACCACCTGTAGATAGGCCCTCAGGGCTCTGCTTTGTCTAAAACACCAGCCCCTCCCAAACCTACAAGCAGATTGCGAATACATTAGAATACAATGCACGCAATCTTAAAACATCTCCATGGGCTCCTTTGAGATAAAATGTTTGCCCAAAATAACTGATTTAATAAACATCTCAATCTAATTATCACACTGTCTGTTTTCAGATGTTTGAACTAACCCTGCTATTCATTATGATTTGACAACACAGGTACTGAATAAGTAAAGTCGGAAGTTTACATACACCTTAGCCAAATACATTTAAACTCAGTTTTTCACAATTCCTGACATTTAATCCTAGTAAAAATTCCCTGTCTTATGTCAGTTAGGATCACCACTTCATTTTAAGAATGTGAAATGTCAGAATAATAGTAGAGAGAATGATCTAAATCAGCTTTTACTTCTTTCATCACATTCTCAGTGGGTCAAAAGTTTACATACACTCAATTAGTATATGGTAGCATTGCCTTTAAATTGTTTAACTTGGGTCAAACCTTTCAGGTAGCCTTCCACAAGCTTCCCACAATAAGTTGGGTGAATTTTGGCCCATTCCTCCTGACAGAGCTGGTGTAACTGAGTCAGGTTTGTAGGCCTCCTTGCTCGCACACACTTTTTCAGTTCTGCCCACAAATGTCCTACGGGATTGAGGTCAGGGCTTTGTGATGGCCACTCCAATACCTTGATTTTGTTGTCCTTAAGCCATTTTTGCACACCTTTGGAAGTATGCTTGGGGTCATTGTCCATTTGGAAGACCCATTTGCGAACAAGCTTTAACTTCCTGACTGATGTCTTGAGATGTTGCTTCAATATATACACATAATTTTCCTTCCTTATGATGCCATCTATTTTGTGAAGTGCACCAGTCCCTCCTGCAGCAAAGCACCTCCACAACATGATGCTGCCACCCCCGTGCTTCACGGTTGGGATGGTGTTATTCGGCTTGCAAGCCTCCCCCTTTTTCCTCCAAACATAACGATGTTCATTATGGCCAAACAGTTCTATTTTTGTTTCATCAGACCAGAGGACATTTCTCCAAAAAGTACAATCTTTGTCCCCATGTGCAGTTGCAAACCGTAGTAGGAATTGGAGCAGTGGCTTCTTCCTTGCTGAGTGGCCTTTCAGGTTATGTCGATATAGGACTTGTTTTACTGTGGATATAGATACTTTGGTACCTGTTTCCTCCAGCATCTTCACAAGGTCCTTTGCTGTTCTTCTGGGATTGATTTGCACTTTTCGCACCAAAGTACGTTCATCTCTAGGAGACAGAACGCGTCTCCTTCCTGAGCGGTATGACGGCTGCGTGGTCCCATGGTGTTTATACTTGCGTACTATTGTTTGTACAGATGAACATGGTACCTTCAGGCATATGGAAATTGATCCCAAGGATAAACCAGACTTGTGGAGGTCTACAATGTTTTTTTGGCTGATTTATTTAGATTTTCCCATGATATCAAGCAAAGAAGCACTGAGTTTGAAGGTAGTCCTTGAAATACATCCACAGGTACACCTACAATTGACTCAAATGATGTCAATTAGCCTATCAGAAGCTTCTAAAGCCATGGCATAATTTTCTGGAATTGTCCAAGCTGTTTAAAGGCACAGTCAACTTAGTGTATGTAAACTTCTGACCCACTGGAATTGTGATGCAGTGAATTATAAATGAAATAATCTGTCTGTAAACCATTGTTGGAAAAATTACTTGTGTCATGCACAAAGTAGATGTCCTAACCGACTTGCCAAAACTATAGTTTGTGGAGCGGTTGAAAAACGAGTTTTAATGACTCCAACCTAAGTGTATGTAAACTTCCGACATCAACTGTATATACCGTATCTGGCATATTGATGTCTGACGATGTTTCACGTGAACACAAAGCTAATCCAGTTGTCAGACAATCGGTGGGACACACACACGAGCGGCAGCCCCACTCCTCGTCTCCTTCACCCTTTTCAGATTGCAAACGGGTCCCGAATCTTTCTCCATGTTTCTTTGATATCAATATCGGTGTTCAAATTTTGTGATATCTCCCTCCAGCTGTTGTTTTTGCGTGCTTGTCCGAATACAACCGCATGGAAGGGTTGTAGGAAGGGTTGTAAATGTTCTCGTATTCTCACCAGCTCGCACAGACGCTCCTCAGAACTGCACATTGACATAATTGCACATAGCAAATTTCAAAATAAAAGCATAAGAAAAATATTAATAGCAGACCTTTCTTCTTCGGTATACTAAATCAAACAACTTTTCTGTTAAAAAATAAAACAGATCTGATCCCTACACAGGCTCAAGGGGAATCTGGGAGGGTGAGTTCTGGCGCCAGTAAGACCCAAAAACCTTTCTGCCGCAGCCACTTTAATGTCCAGTTTCATAGACTTCTTTGAGACTTGTGCTGTACAGTTTATAATTGTGGCAATGAATGCTACATAATCCACCTTTTTAACACACAGGGTATCTTTTGACAGGCAGCAAGCATTTATTACAGGCTAAGGTGCGTCCACTACCATATCTTCCCTAGCATCTTTTGTTTTCTCAATTATTTTAATCGCCTGCGCATTGGATATTTGATTGAATGCTCTATATTTTGCCACCTCAATCTCCTTTACCCTTACAGTGCACTCCAGGAACTCGGGATCATGATTCTCATCACAATTGCAACACCGTTGTCTTTCTACACACCGTTCTTCAATATACTCTGTCTGTCTGCACACACTTGAAACATGGCCAAATCCTTTACAATACTTACACTGCAATGCTTTGGGGGCGAAAGCACTTACAGCGTATCTTACATAACCAAGCTTCACATGCATAGGTATTTGCCCTTTATCAAAAAACAACAGGACCGACAGACTTTTTTATTTGTCTCCATTCACCCATTGGGTCAGACGCCGGGCACCAACCACACCAGGAATTTTCTTCAGGTATTCAACCTAAACATCCGTCGTCACCCCTGAGATAACTCCTTTGACGGTTGCTCTACTCCGAAGTTCAAAACACAACACTTCTGTTGTTCTGATTCTATTGAGGCTCACTGCAATCTTCTTCTGTTCTTCATAAATGCAATTAATCAAAATCAGACCACTAGTGGTCACTGACAGACTCATTTGACACCTCAAACGAGTTTCCCACATATGCATCCTTACTCAACAAATGCATCCCAACAAGAAGCGATTCATTATCATTCATACACGTTTCCTCTAATCCAAATTTTAGATAATTTCCTTTTTGTCCCAGTTTTCGCTACCACTGTTGTCCATTCAGAACATTCGTCTTTACCAATTATGCTTGACACGCTGCTTGATTCTAACTTGATTCTATCCACTACCATCTTTCCTACAAAAAGTAGTACCAAACGTCCATCTCTTCTGTGTAGAAAAAGATATTGGAAAATATGTGATGTAGACACAGGGGCATGACTTCTGTTGAAAAACTCACTCAATACTGCCCCCAGTCTTCACAAGAAATGATACATCTGTCGGGTTTCAATTTCCATGTAGAAAAATCTGCGTTGAATAATGGAGCGTATAAAAGGAGATGCCCCTTTTATGACACGACATTGCAACACTATGCTCTGTCGGCTGTAGAGCAGAGATGTTGTGAAGGAAGTTGTCAAGGAAGTGAGTTTGTGTTTATACAGGAGCTGGCGCCCCCACCTATCGCCAACCAATCATGTCAATGTGGAGCTATATGGAGACCCCCTGCATTGTTATAACATTTGAGAAGCGCACAGCGATGCAGTGCAGTGATGAGGCACAGAGCTTGATTTGGCCTCTGCATGCCTCAGGAAGATTGACCATGTAAAGCCTTTAAATTGGCTTTTATGCTTCAACCACACAGACATAATTATTTCATTTTGGTACACCAGAAGTACATTAATTTCCAATGGAACCATGCGTTTGCGTTCTGTGTGCTGTATGCGTTGGCTTTATCGAACTGTATGCGTAGACCGTTTGACAGAAATGGTAGCAGAAGGTAAAAGTTGAACTTTTGTTGCACACATATCCAGATGATGCTGCTTACCATTTTGCGCAATCTCTGTTGGTGTGATTGAGGCGTTAATGTCAGCCTTCCGCAACTGAGGTGGAAAGTGGCCGGTGCTACAGTGATGTTTGTCAGACCATGAAACATCCCGAAAATCGGTCTCACAAAAAACGTCTGGTCTTCTCACCAAAAACATCTGTAGCTTCCGAACGGTTTGGCATACAAACTAATATGACCACTCTATGAACTTGTCTGAAGGTAACCGGTACCAGTTTTAAAACTGGTAACTGGTACAGGTTACCTTCAGATGAGTCCATAGAGTGGTCATATTAGTTAAAAACCGTATTCAATGTGTTTATGGGCTATAGTAAAAATGCCAAACTCAAATAATAATAATACTATATATATATATATAGATATACCTAAAGGGGTCCTAAAATTAAACCTCCCCACCTGGTACAGGTGCCTTCTTTTTTTAAACCCATAACCATGTGTGTGAGGTGTATACTTTTGTTTCAAAGTAGATTTGATTACAACAAAACAGTCTGTGTGACCCTGGTTTAATCCACTGCAGTAAAAGGTTTTAAGTATGCATTTTTTCAAGATGACTGATGAGACTACATGACCAAAGGTATGTGGACATCTGCTCGTTGAACATCTCATTCCAAAATCATGGGCATTAATATGAAGTTGGTCACCCCTTTGCTGCTATAACAGCTTCCACTCTTCTGGGAAGACTTTCAACTAGATGTTGGAACATTGCTGGGGGACTTGCTTCCATTCAGCCACAAGAGCATTAGCGAGGTATGGCACTAATGTTGGGCGATTAGGCCTGGCTGGCAGTCGGTGTTCCAGTTCATCCAAAAGATATTCGATGGGGTTGAGTTCAGGGCTCTGTGCAGGCCAGTCAAGTTCTTCCACACCGATCTCCACAAACCAGTTCTGTATGGACCTCGCTTTGTGCATGGGGGCATTGTAATGTTGAAACAGGAAAGGGCCTTCCCCAAACTGTTGCCACAAAGTTGGAAGCACAGAATTGTCTAGAATGTAATTGTATGCTATAGTGTTAAGATTTCCCTTCACTGGAACTAAGGTTCCTAGCCCGAGGTGTCCACATACTTTTGTATATATAGTGTCCAACCCACTGTAAAATTTGTGAATTTTGTCACTTGTATAATAAATTCTATAAATTAGTTTATACTGGATTAAGCGTACATTTCCGTTAACTGTAATTTTGTTAGTTATGTTCCAGCATTCCATCCATCTTGTGCCAATATCAGTTATTTTTAAGTCGTGGTCCCAATAGAATCTTACCTATTATATGAATATCATTTTCAGACTCAAATACGATTCCCTTAACATTGAGCTGATGTCCAAATGATTTGAAATCGATATTTCGTGATATGACATTTTTAAGTTGCAAAATATCTACATTGGTCAGTCCTAATTTGCTTTTTAATTCTGCCATGGAAATAATTGTATTTCCTATTACCAAGTCATTTACGGTTTCTATGCCTTTAGTTTTCCACGTGAACCAATTTATCTGCAAATTCTGAAGCGCTATCCAATGCAGGGGCGAAAAGTTGATATCAACTTTGGAGGGGACAATTACATAACATTTTCTCAAGAGCAATTCCTGAGGGGGACACCAAAAGTAGTGCTGTAACACATAGCCTACGTTGTAATATGTTAAATGTATATTGAGGAACCATAATTACTACTACTGGATAATTGATAGATAGTTAACTGAAGGGTTGTCCCAACTTGTTCAAACATTTAAATCATTATAATACTACTACTAATAATAGTTATAACAGTGTTCCTTATCAGTCCAGTATGTATGCAGGTGTTTGTATTTACAACCAGCAATACCAAGAAAGGCCAGTAGGTGGCAATGGTACTGTACACTGTGTATGGGTGCAGTTCTCGTAAATACATTGAGCATGCTGCGATTCATCTAAAAGTTGGTCTCAGTATTGAATTGACCTTTTTATTTTGCTTTTGCTGATACATTTATATAGTCATTAAATATGTGCCACTGGCCTGAGTCGACTACAATAGCTTTACAAGAACAAAAAGCTAAACATAAGTACAGTTCTAAAAGCGAAATAACTACTTCAATGAATAACCCAAATAAATCAACCAAAATATCCTTCAAAAATACTTATTTATTGATCAGTCAGTGTCTCAACTCTTCAAACAGCAGCTATGGACAAGTATGTCACTCAAAGTACGCAATTTTAAATAAAATAACAAAATAAATAATTAGTAAGTGTACTGTCATGTACTAAAAACTAAGAACTACTAAACAAAAGAACAAAAACTCAGCAAAAAAAGAAACATCCTCACTGTCAACTACGTTTATTTTATCATCAAACTTAACGTGTAAATATTTGTATGGACATAAGATTCAACAACTGAACAGCTTCCACAGACATGTGACTAACAGAAATTGAATAGTGTGTCCCTGAACAAAGGCGGGGGTCCAAAGTAACAGTCAGAATCTGGTGTTGCCACCAGCTGCATTAAGTACTGCGGTGCAACTCCTCCTCATGGACCGCACCAGATTTACCAGTTCTTGCTGTGAGATGTTACACCACTCTTCCACCAAGGCACCTACAAGTTCCCGGACATTTCTGGGGGGAATGGCCCTAGCCCTCACCCTCCGATCCAACAGGTCCCAGATGTGCTCAATGGGATTGAGATCCGGGCTCTTCCCTGGCCATGGCAGAACACTGACATTCCTGTCTTGCAGGAAATCACGCACAGAACGAGCAGTATGGCTGGTGGCACTGACATGCTTGTGGGTGAGCCTGCAGGAAGGGTACCACATGAGGGAGGAGGATGTCTTCCCTGTAACGCACAGCGTTGAGATTGCCTGCAATGACAACAAGCTCAGGCCAATGATGCTGTGACACACCGCCCCAGACCATGACCGACCATCCACCTCCAAATCGATCCCGCTCCAGAGTGCAGGCCTTGATGTAACGCTCATTCCTTCTACGATAAACGCGAATCCGACCATCACCCCTGATGAGACAAAACTGCGACTCGTCAGTGAAGAGCACTTTTTGCCAGTCCTGTCTGGTCCAGCGACGGTGGGTTTGTGCCCATAGGCGACGTTGTTGCCGGTGATGTCTGGTGAGGACCTGCCTTACAACAGGCCTACAAGCCCTCAGTCCAGCCTCTCTCAGCCTATAGCGGACAGTCTGAGCACTGATGGAGGGATTGTGCGTTCCTGGTGTAACTCAGGCAGTTGTTGTTGCCATCCTGTACCTGTCCCGCTGGCTGGTGTGATGTTCGGATGTACCGATCCTGTGCAGGTGTTGTTACACGCGGTCTGCCACTGCAAGGAAGATCAGCTGTCCGTCCTGTCTCCCTGTAGCGCTGTCTTAGGAGTCTCACAGTACGTACATTGCAATTTATTGCCCTGGCCACATCTGCAGTCCTCATGCCTCCTTGCAGCATGCCTAAGGCATGTTCACGCAGATGAGCAGGGACCCTGGGCATCTTTCTTTAGATGTTTTTCAGGCAGTAGTTTTCATATAACTGTGACCTTATTTGCCTACCGTCTGTAAGCTGTTAGTATCTTAACGACCGTTCCACAGGTGTATGTTCCTTAATTGTTTATGGTTCATTGAACAAGCATGGGAAACAGTGTTTAAACTCTTTACAATTAAGATCTGTGAAGTTATTTGGATTTTTACGAATGATCTTTGAAAGACAGGGTCCTGAAAAAGGGACGTTTCTTTTTTTGCTGAGTTTATCATACTATACACCAGGGGTTCTCAAACAGGTTTCCGTGGAGCCCTAGGGGTCCCTTGTGTAAATTCAAGGGGTCCGTGAAATAAAAACTGTAATGAATGTATTCAGTCCCACAAGGTTTCCAGTAACTTAACATAAAATATAGAGGGGGTTGGGGTCCCTGAGGACTGCTCAAAACCTTGCCTGCCTTGCCTCAAAATATGCTGGGTTTCCTGTACCCAAAACAAGTTGAGAACCACTGCTATACACACTACTGAACTAATGAACAAAATAACCAAACATATGTTTGCGGGTTTCAATGGATCCATCAAATTGCTGGAAGATATTTTCCCTCGAGACTGTCCAGCCTGTCATTATGTACATTACAGACAACTACGCCGTTCAGTCTCTCTTGGCCCATGCTAGCCCGTAGCCAAGTCTTCAACCTGCGGAGCGCACTGAAACTCCTCTCAGCCTCACATGAAGACACTGGCACCACAAACAAAATTCTGATCAGCACCTCAACTTGGTGAAACAACCCCCGCACCTCCACTGGAAGCCTCCTGAGGACCCTGCTTCCTCTCCACTGCTGCTACAGGGGTATTTGTTGCAAAAGAGAGGCAACAGGACGTTTAGACAGTCCTGGTCAAAACGGTCGCCAAACTGAACCTCCCCACCATCCGACACTTAAAAAGATTCTGCTCTATAATGATCAACTGCTTTGCCAGCAAATCGTCTTGAGTGTGTCTGAATGGATTCAATGGAATCAATCAATGTTGTTGCTTTCTCAAACAGTGCAAGGTAGCTTTCGTAATTTCTCTTGCATCTAAGAGAAGAGCGCACAGAGTCGACTGCAGCCTGCATACCAGAGACAATCTGAGTTTTCTTCTGCAGTGAAATGTTTAGGCATTCAAGCTCTCAAAGAACAGCAGAGGCAAGTGTGAGGCCCAACACAGTCTTGACTTTGCTGAAGTGCTCAAATAAGCCACTGGCAGTTGAAGCTGTCTTAGATGCTTCCCCCATCTCCTCTAGGCTGCTTTGTACCCGCTCATACTGCCCTAGCACAGCTCTAATAGCAGTATTCCGCACAGTCCACCTTGTTGGACATAGGGGTTTCAGGGTGGTCAGATGTGTATCTTTGGACGTGGCAATTGATTCAAACATGCTCTTAAACTTTCCTGACTGACATTGGCTGATGTAAAAAGGGCTTTATAAATACATTTGATTGATAGAGGGCACCTAACTGATGGACACAAGAAAGGGAATCCCGGATTAGTGGGGAAGCTGAGCAGCCAGCCTGTGTAATCAGATTTACACAGTGTGCTCCACAATGCACATAGAGGGCTAATGGCTGCCACCTCCTCACAATTGCCTGTGCATTTTCCTGACATGTTTGAGGCACCATCATAACTCTGCCCACGTAAGCCAGACATGGGCAAATTGAGCCTCAACAACATATCAGTTGCCACTTTCGCAATGCCCTCGCCTGTTGTCTCCAACACCCTGTATAGCCCAAGAAACTCCTTTTGAGGGACACGGTCATGGTAATCATAACGCAGGCAGACACTCTCCTGTTCAGCACCAGAGACATCTTGAGTACCATCAACAACTACTGAAAATTGTACAAGAGACCTAATTTCAGCTGCAATGCCTTGAATGACTGTATTGGCCATGATGTTCAGAATTTCATTCTGTGCTTTGGGGCCATTGTGGTACGTTCTGTTAACCACTTCAGTAAAATGGGAACATCCTCTTTAAAAGTTTTAAAAGCTGGTATACATTCTCACTTTCATCCATGTGGCCTCTAAATGCTTTTTCCCTGTCTTGCTACATGCTGCACCAATCTAACCATTTTCATCAAGCAATGCCTTGTGTCCTCCTGCTGTTTACCCCACGCGCTGGATAACTGGGACCTGATTAGATTGTGTGCTGGTGCTGGTGTGCTGTTACAGTTACACAGTGGCGGTGGGTTTGGCAGTTTTAATGTGCTGTGAATTTTACAATGGCCTTTCTCCAGTTCCTAAATCCTGCACTAATGAAGGCAGCATCCGCTCTTTGGCCAAAAGACGGCTGGCTTGAAAACCCTTGGCTACAGTGAAAACACAACACTCCTTTTATTGATGGATTATAATGTACAGAGGAAATCGCAAAGCCATTTCTCTTGAAACGTCAACACACTGTTGGCAAGAGTTGGCGGTTCTATAAATTGTGGGTGTGGCAGATATGGTTTTGTGCCATCACTGCTGTGCCACTGTCCCATATACTGGTTCTGCCGTGGCTGTGACACTGTCCTCTGAAGTCTCTCTCCCTGGCTCTTTCCCTTTCACCACCCTTACTGACTCAGTCTTGTCTCATAGAAAAGAAATAAGGTGTTTGCCATACTCCTATCGGTACCCAAAACTACACAATCACAACAGCAATACCATTGCCTCAAACAAATCTTGGTTCAGTCACCAGTTTAAGTTGAGAGTGTGGGTATCCATGGCATTGTTCAAGTATGTCCCTATTTTACAAGTCTAAAAAAGAGAGAACCTTTCATAATGTTGCCAAACAAAGACTCAACAAATTTACCTGAGACTCCTCGTCTCTGCCAGTGTCCCTCACTATCTGCCCCTAGCTCTGCTGTCTGTGTGCCATCTTTTGCCTGCTCTGCCTAATAACATCATTATGAAACATTTCCATTAGCATTTCATTTATTTTTTTATTAACATTTTATCAACTAGTCTTTGAGATATTAGGCTACTGGGGTTGCAGTGACGGGTTGACAGCTGTGAGTTCACCATTTACACAACGTAAGTTGCAACCTTTTGTAATTTTAATGTAGTTTGTTTACGTTTTATATTGGCTGGCTTCCCACAATATATGAATTTGCAGAGCTAGTGAGCACCAATTCCGTTTCTGTGGTGTTTACTATAATCTTTGCTATCATCAGTTTACTCCAAGAACGCCACACAGGTGCTTCAAAGTCCCCTAGCGACAATTTAGCTTTGCAACGAGACCATTAAATATATTTAAGACAATGGTAGAATAGAGTGTAGTTATGTTCAGTTTATCGACAACCTTATTACAGGGACTTCAAAGCACTACAGCTGCAAGCTGATCTTGGAATAAACTGACGATAGCAAAGATTTAATCTTTGACGACGCCACATACATGGAATAGATGCGCGCTAACTAATGTTTGCTTTAGTTTGCGCCATCGGTTTGTTCGCTAGCTCTGCAAATTCAGCTATTGTGTGTGTGAACCCTGCCAAAATAAAACAAAATCGCTATGGTGCGATTGACTGGTTTAACCTCACGTTAGTTACGTGCATTGAGTGTCTTTAAGATGGTAACTAGACACGAACACTTGTCACCTTGCCAGCTAAGGAACACTACATTGCATTGCTAGCTTCTCTCATTGACTCGAATTCAAACAGCTGCAAACACTGGTTGATGTTACTGTAGCTAGCTAGCAAACGTCAACTAACCGCTAGCTAACATAAATAGTGACCTGTAATTTAATGCAGCGAAAATGAAGACTGGTGACGGTTATAAATGTGTTTTATTGTATTGCGTGGTAGAAGTAAAGAAATGTCTAACATGTCCTTTGTTTGAACTACTTACTGTAGGTCAGCCACCAACGACAGAATGTCAGATTCCTACCCATGCACAGTACCTGCATCATGTGCCACTGCTGAGGGGTGGGGTGCAGTGGATCAAACCATTGAGGCAAGGGGTGTCGCAATCTTTTGAAACTTAAAAACGCGCTATTATGTGTCTATAATCAGCACAAGTGCTTTCATTGCGAAATTATTATTAGTGAAATTACATAGTTATGTTTAAAGTGATATATTGGGGGGTAACTTATTTTTCTCAGAATGGGGGGGTTCGTTTCAATTCTACAAAATCTGCAAAACAAGACATGCATGCATTACTGTTCCTTACAGTTACAAACTTGTAAGTTATTCGAATCTAAAGCAATTGTATTTTAATTGTAATATACACCTAGCCTATACTGTACTTCACTTTCATCTGAATAACTAAATGTCAAGAAAAGTTACTCTGCTCCCTGGTGGTAACAAGAGCTGAGTGCTGATTATATTTGTTTTGTTGTCGTTCATTATTTTCAAAGCAGTAAAAATGAAACGCCATCTATGAAGAAATAAGTTTGCATTTATTAGACAAACCAAACACAGGTTCACATCCAGTGAAAATATGGAAACATTTCATGGGATGAAAATAAATATATAAATTGTTCCTTTCAATACATTATTTTGTTATTGCACAACAGTCTCATGCTTCAATTGGAACTGTGCTTTTAGCATTTTGCTATGAACAACCCAATGACAACTACAAACAAGCATATCACACAGTATTCAAGATCAATGCAGTTTCAGATTTTGAAACATAAATTTGACATTTCATTTTGATATCAGACCAGTAAGAGTGCACTGTAAACTGACAAAAATGTAACATCTAAAAGTCTGTCAGTTAAAAAACATACCTTATAACATTGTGGAAATAAAATATATATAATTCCTGAATAACACTTGCATTTATTTCCTTGTCTGATATGCATATGAATGCATGCAGCTCTTAATTAAATTGATGGGTGTCTGTCATTACAGAATAGCATGGTGGTCTTTGCAGGGTAAGCAGATTGGAATTACTTGTTTTTTTTGTCAACCTGATGTAGCACACCAACACATGGGAAATCTACAAATTTGGAGTAGCCAATAGAATCCTTGTATTTCAGACAAACCAGGTGACATACTAAGATTACAACCAGGTCATATGTATGAAACAATCCCATTTGTATTTCCTTGTAATAAAGAATTGGTGAAGGTAAATAACTTTGAGAGTAGTATTAATGAAGCACTACTGTTGTCGACATGTTTCAGCCCATAAAAAGCTGCATTCAACGTTAGTAGGCTGCCTTTGAAATATCTAAGAAAAACAGCCATTGCAAAAAAAAGAATATTTCAAATGAACATCTGAAGTAAAAGGTAATGGAACTTCAAAACAAGACAGTTATGCTTAGTTAAAATAAGAATAGGAGTCTTGAAATTCAGAACATTTATGAAGTAACAATTAATTGTTTGTTTTACCTTATTTGTGTAAGCAGTTTATTACCTTTTCAATTATTCATAAATTGTTAAGAGTGTCTTGACAATATAAAGCATGATTCCAATCCAATGTCCAAGCAGCAGCTCTGAATAAAAGCAAACATTTCCATATATTGTGATGGGCTGCCGAGGTTGTGGTACTGGCTCTAATTCAAAGTACACATATGATACGTTGTGGAGTAAAATACAGTTACAGTTCACCTATCGAAGGCACCATCTGTCTGATGCTACTTTCTGTCAGTTCGGATGCAGTTCAATTGACTTATAGTAAGAGCACTTAACACATGGTTGGTGTTTGTATGCAACTTCCTTTTAAGGCAAATAAGGAAAACACACTGAAAATGTACTGAGGCGCTAAAGAAGGTGACACAAAGGCCACGTCCTAAATGGCACCCTATTCCCTATATAGTGCATTACTTTTGATCAGAGCCCTATGGGCCCTAGTGAAAAATACCACCCTATATAGGGAAAAGAGTGCAAGGTGTCATTTGGGATATAGACTAAATAAAACTACAGTCAATGTAGCTGTAAAATGGTGCATTGGGGAACCTGTTCCATTGTGGGGGGAGTGTATTAACAAATAGATAGCAGTTCTTTAGGCTAGATTAAAGCAGCACAACTTCCAACAACCATTACATCACTGAGTCAGAGAAACAAAAGCAGTGGATCAAAGTAAGAGGGTAATCTTCAATATGTGAAATATGACCATCTACCTTGAATAGGCTCCACGATGTAATATCTACACTGCCAATCAGTCATCACTCAAGCAATTCTTATAGGAAATAGAGGACAATCAGACAAAAACAATTTAGCCCTGCCTAGCCCTTTTGGAGTGGTTCACTTTAGGTTGGCATCTTTAAAAATGTTAAGAGAAAAAACAGTAAGCAAATACAAATGTTAGGTTAAAATGTTCCGAAAAAAATATCAAAAGCTAAAATCTTTCCTTAGTGGCTCCCCAGTAGTGATCATACAGTGGGTGTAAGTCTCCTTCCTGTTTCTCATCTCATCCAAAGGTCAAGAGGGTGATGTCATCAGTAGTGCTCATGGGAAATAATATCAATGCAACACACAGCCACCGCAGAGTCTAGGTTTTTACCTGGGAATGGGTGAGCATGACAATGATTATGGCTTGCGATGCTGCTTGTGCACAAATGAATCTGGTTCTAGGAACCAAAAGGTTTCAAATGACAAGTTGGGTTCTGCAGCTCTTCAGAGTCAAGTTCCAAAAAAGGAGGACTTGGGTTCTAGAGTTCTTCATAGTCTCCGCCCTCTCGATTTTCTGACCCCTCCCCTCCGGCCAAGAAATCCTCCAAGTCATCCACATCCCCGGTTTTCTTGGTCCGAGATTTCTTCTTTTTCTTCTCTTTGTCATCTCCTGTTCCTGTCTCATCTTTCTCTTTTTTCTTGTCCTTTTTATGCTTCTTCTTGCTGCTCTTCTCCTCCTCCTAAGAAAAAAGGCAGAATACTTTCACAGAATGTCAATTTTTTTTCCTTTTTTCAAATGTATGTCTACTATGCTGTATACAGTAAACACTCACCACTTCGCTTGACAAGATAGCCATCTGAAAAGACATCCACTCCCTTACCTCTTTGTTTTTCTTCTTCTTTTTCTTCTTTTCTTTTGAGGAGTGTTTGCTTTCCTTCTCTGAAAAGCAATTCATATAATTTGAGCAATAAATACAATGCAATTTTGTTTTATAATGTGATACACTTTGGTACTGTTCTCGGTCATGTGCTACAGTACTATT
This sequence comes from Brachymystax lenok tsinlingensis, assembly GCA_030435695.1. Taxonomy (NCBI): domain Eukaryota; kingdom Metazoa; phylum Chordata; class Actinopteri; order Salmoniformes; family Salmonidae; genus Brachymystax; species Brachymystax lenok. The sequence goes on along the minus strand of CM059807.1, from coordinate 17,371,642 downwards.
CTATGGTACTGGGTCATATTCATTAGATAACAAATGGAGGAAATGGACTGAAACAGGGAAGGACTACCTGAACTCTTGTCCAATAAGACGCTCTTGTTTTCTTTTTACGTTGCAAAACGTTTTAATACAGTATGCACTAATGAATACAACCCTGTTCTCTATAGATTTGTGGCAGTGGACTTGCCTTCTAGGTCCTCACTGCTGTCCTTGGCTCTGGGGGCCTCCTCAGTGAAGCCCAAGCCAAACAGGTCTGTCTCATTCTTGCTCTTAAAGGAGGGCTTCAGGACCGGCGTGGCCTTCAGAGGGTCAGGGATCAGCACGGCTGGAAGGATGTAATCATCTGACAGCTCCAGATCAGACAGTACTTCATCCCTGACTGGGAAAACCTCCTGTGGATGGATGCAGAGGGAAATAATGAAATCCCACAAGTTCAGACTATCACATATACATTTTAACCATGTATCTTAAAATAAAATACAAATCAAATCATTTATTGAAAATGTATTGAATATTTCACAAATGCAGCACTACATATTTTACCAGGAAAGTAATTTCTATAGGTTGACAACTACTCAATCTAACCATGATGAATTGTAGCCTACAACCCTAAATAACATCCTTTTGCCATAGCTACCTTAGTTATCTTCTGGATGACCACCTCCTCCTCAGACTCAAAGTCAGGATCATCCATGATGAAGGAAAGCATCTGTTCAGCAACAGGGGCCTCTGGGTCAGAGTCTGAACCCTCCAACCCAGGGCTTCCCCCCTTCTTTGCTCTGGGTGGGCCTGGCTGGGGGCCTGGCTGCTCCAAGGCTACTGCAGGGATCGTGGTGAGAGGGGTGAGGGAGATTGGCTCTGCCTCCAAGAGGACAGTGTTCTCCAGGTGCTGGGAAGCAGGAATCAAAGGCTCCGGAGCTTGAGGCTCCACGACATGGGGCGTTATGGACTCAGTGCCCAGTCTAAAATAGAAAACATAAATTCCACTTACAATCACTGATTATTACTATAGATTACACTACATTAACAAATATGAACAATATAAGAGGGGCCTAAAACAGAAATGAGACTACATTAACAGATATGCTGGACATTTATTTGGCGCTTACTTTTTCAGCTCTGATTCACGGTCGAGGTGGTCATCCTGAGTGGCAGCGGGTGCTGGTGGTGGTGGGGGTGCTTCCTCCTCATCGCTGGACATGGTGAAGTCTTTACTGGTGAGAAGGCCCAGGGTGCTGGGCTGGGGCAGCTCTTTGTCATCTGGGTCCAGTTCATCCTGATAACCTGCCACCATAGGGTTCCCTCTGTCCTCTCCATCACTGGGGACACACAAGGGATTTTCCTTTTTAAATATATGTATTTTAGACAGAGCAGAAGGGCAGAGGCATTCCAGTGTTCTCTCATCTCCAACTAAAACATTGTTGGTGATTCTTAAATCCTCTTTCACATTCTATTTCAAAGGAAGCGTTGAGTAAATAGAGCCATCTGAAAACTCTCACCACAGATGGCTTCCCCCAGATGGTACTGTGTGCTGTTAACTTACAGTAGACATTTTTTTTCTCCAGCAGGGAAGGAAATAACTAATGCAATATAGACAGGCTCTACATCCCAAATGGCACCCTATTCCCTATATAGTGCACACATTTTTACAAGAGCCCTATGGGAATAGGGTGCCATTTGAGATGCAGCCAGGGACATATAAATAAGAATAAATAGAACGGGTGTCCCCATTCAAGTCAATGTAGGCATAATGGGTGGACTGGCGGCCATCGTGAGTGTAGCCATAGGAGCAAAGCAGGAAGTAAAAGCAGGAAGTGTAACAATCAATTTGTGCTGTGATTTGTTGAATCAACTAAAATGACATTACAAAAAATTCATTCCATTGCATGAGCCATATCAGTTAGCATCATTTGAATGAACATTCTACTCCGTGGAAATTATTACATCACAATACCAGGAAGCCATTGCGAGTGTACCCACGAGTTTACCAGTCAAATTGCCAAGGTTAGAAGTTCCAAGCCCATTCTATTCATTCTTATTTTTATGGCCAGGAACACATTCTCATCTGTGAAAGTAAGAACTCTGCTACTGCTTACCTGTCACTGTCCACTGCAGGTGCTGGGTGGGGAACCTTGACTTTAGAGGGGAGGCTGTCCTCCAAGAAGCTTTTATCCAGACCCTCATCTGGCACAAAGTCATCTACACTCTGAACTTTAGCAGGACACACAGGCTCTGGCTCTGGCTCTGGAGACAGAGACAAAACAGTGATCAAAAGAGCCTTTGATGCGCAAATGGCATCCTATTCCCTATTTAGTCCACTATTTTTGACCTATATAGGGAATAGGGTGCCATCACGGATGCATCCTTTTATTATTTAACACCACAGACTTACACTGATATTGTACAGTAATAACTCACCTCAGAATCCATGTTTTTACCAGCAATACATGAAAACAACCCAGCACAATTTAGGGGAGAATCTAGAGAGCAAACAGAGTGCTTAAAACCTGCTAAACTGTATTGGGCTAAAGGATCAATGTTACCTCCCTCAATACAAAGTGTTGTTCTGTAAAACTGTCAAAAAAGAGTCTGGCGTTTACCACATGGAAGGTTCTAGCATGCAGTTTTCCTTAATTCAGTTTTTTATTTATTTATTAATTCCCTCAAATGAGATTCTAGTGCCAAGCAGTGCAATGGTCCTTACAAATACTTCACAGAAATCCAATCAATCATTCACAAAGATTTCCTGTGACTACTTCCTGGTCTAATACACACAAGTTTAACATGCATAGCTTAGTCCTTTCCTGGGCTTTTTGGATACAATATTGGACAAAACACACTGACAACAAACGGTTAAAAGCAGTGTTTGGCCGTCCTACTGCCATTGAACAGAACATTGGCCGTCATTTTCTGTTCATTTCCAGACGATTCTACATGTTGAATTCCCACACCATACAGGTGATCGCTAACATTCCGTGTCCACTCAGTGCTTCTGTCCGTTTGTCAGTGCAGTGTGTCTTTGTTATGGAAATAGTCGAACACTGATGCAGCGACTAGACTTACCTGGCATGGCTGCAGGGACTTCTGGGGCAGGGGCGGAGCCAAAGAGACGTGAGATGAGGCCACGTTTCTGAGGAGGCGGGGCCTGGGCAGGAGTCGGGGGGGATGGTAACGGTCCAGGATGATCAGGACTCTGAGCCTGCGTCAGAGTGGGGGACTGAGGCTCAGCGGTGGGGGAAACCATCCCGGCTGGCAAGGCAGGAGGTGGCGGAGAGGGAGAAGGCGAGGGAGACTGGAGGCTAGGGACCTGGGCAGCGATGGGTGGCTGCTGAGGGGTCCCAGGGCTAGAGCTGCCAGTGGAGGCCCCACTTGGAGGGACGATGGGGGATTGGGAGCCCGAGGAAGGGCTCTGACCGTTGGCTGGACAAGGTGAACCATAGCCTTTATTGCGGGTCTCCGTATTCTCCAAGAAACTGCAAAACAATGGGTGCTGGGTTGTTAGTATTGGCAAATCGGTGCTGCATCAAAGAAAGAAACATTAAAACATTTGCTACAAGTGTTAAAGAACAACACAAATACACTGCAATCAAAGCAAACACACTGTGTGAAAATCAGTGTACATGCCAAAAACTGATAAAGTGAGAATATCACTGAACATGCCAAACAAACCGATAGTGAAAATATCACATTACATTTCATAGTTTTGATCCTCAGTCTCCTGCTGCACGCAGAGCTCCTCCAGAGTGGCGTCCATGTCTAACTGGTTGGTCTCGAGCTGCCGTAACAGAGTCTCCCTCTGTAGAGATCAACAGAAGGGGCTTGGAATGACTGACCATGAACCAGAGCACTAATACTCCATTCACAAGCACTCTCATAAACCCTTTCACAGGGAGTGGGTAGTACTTAGTCTGTGCCTGCGGTACATGACCTCCATGAAATTCACAAGATGGTTATGACCATAGGTATAGATTTCACAATACAATGTAGTCAAAGCTAGAACTAACCTGCAGTTGCAGGAAAGGGATGTTGAAAAATCGGTGTAAATACTTCAAGCCAAATCCATTCTTCATAGATGCTTCAGCGTAGTGAATATAGGAGGAACCCATGGGTCTGCAAGAAACCATCAGTCAAGTATATAGACACAGCTTATGACTGCTTGTAATTGTTGCAAAATGTAGGCAACATTCCCCAATTTCCCAAGTTTTCCAGAAATCTTGGTTGGGGGATTCAGGAGGTTGTTCTTATTCCCTCTTGATTTCAGGAAAACCAGGACTTTTTTGGGGGGGAAAAAACTGCAACCCGAATAAGACTAAAACAGGGAGTTTAGTTAACTACCTATTGAGATTAGCGATAACCTGGCGGATGTCATCAGGTAGGATGACACGGTGGTCACCCATGTCCCTGTGGTTGCCTAGGACACACACTGGAACATGAGTGGGTACTTTGGGTAGCTCTCTCAGGATGTAGTTGAATGTCCTGCAATGACATTAAAAAAAGAATAAAAACAAACTTATAACTATTGTTTCTCCCGATGTGAGGAATTACAAATATGTCTCCCCATACTTGGCAAAGTTCAAAGTAAATACAATGGTAATCTGTTTCACGTTGTTCTGACTTTGAAGCTAAGCTGAGTCAGATGCCAGCCAGCCACTGTGGGCTAAGTGGTTCATGGCCACACACCGGCTTACTGAGACCTAATCCCCCATGCATGTTTCATTAGAGTTCATTGATTTATTAATTGAACCATGGCAACGTCCCAAATGTCACCCTATTGCCTGTTGTGCACTACTTTTCACCAGGGCCCTATGGTCTCCTAAATTCTACTTGAATATCTGCCATAAAAAAATGTAATGTAAGCCTTGTAACAAATGTACTGGACTGTTCTATAATGCACAACACAGACTGACCATTGCTTAGTGATGTCAAACATCATGATCACACCGTTGCAGTTCTTGTAAACGTCGAGGAACTCTGCATCCAAGGCCACCTCGTCAGACTATAACAAATCAAATGTTATTATTTAGATAATTGAAAATTAATGAGTCTTATGAGAATGTGACCTTTGTTTACCGCTTACTAGCTACTATACAAAAAAGCTCCCCAGTGGGACTCGTTAGATGAGCCAAATAGAGGAATCTTAAAAGTGATAGTCACCTCTTGGGGTTCATTCTCCACTTTCAAAGTGTCACCTCGCTTTTTACCTCTGCCTGTGAGAAAGCAGAATGTCAAGAAGCTGCAATTCAGAAGATAAAACTGGACATTACATTGAACTATTGCTGTCAAGCATAACAACGTGAGAAAGCCATGTCATAGAAATAAAATCCCTCGAACGGGCATCCTCATTCAAATCGATGAGTCTGTAATACGGTCTGAGGGTCTATTCCAGTTCTAGTGATTCTATTTCTATGAGCCATATACATACAGTATGATTACTCATGGCATTATTAAAAATAAAAATAAAATGTGAATTACTTTATTTCTAGCTTCACCGTCTGCTAAGTGCAACAAATACAGGATTGCCAGAAGCAGAAAAGCTCTTATTATGTTCTTATCTTCTTTTAAAAAGAGACAGTCAAACCTTTGACTGTAGCTCAAGGTTATAGCATACAAAGTAGTCAAACAGTCATTTTCTTGCAAGCAATGAGCAATCTTTTTTATTTCAGCCACACTGCAAACTAAGTAACGACCAACCTTCACTGTGTTTGCATTCAGATAAAACAGAAGCACAAGAGGGACAAACCCAGTGCACACAAGCAACTAATTTCTAGGAACTACAGATGTAGGATCTTAATTTGAGCCAGTTTGCTACAGCAGGAAAATAATCCTGCAGCAACAGCAAATGTGAATTGTATGTGGATTATAATTGATGGACATTTTTGTAAGGTTTGATAGATTTTTTGTAAGGGAAAATCAAGTTGGAAATTTCAAAGTGGAAATTACAATTTTCAGAAGCATTTTTAATCCTTAAACACACTACATGTTTTTGCATTGCAGGAAAGTTCTCCTGCAACAGGGAGATAAAATTAAGATCCTACATCAGTGCACACAGTGACTCTCACCTACACCCTCAGGGAGAGGGTATTTTTGGCCTGAGGCAAGTGCAAAAGAGGAGCAAGAAAAACAACATTAATATTCTGAGGAGAAGAAAATTACACAAAAACAAGACTTATGTATAAACATTTCTGAACAAAAAATATTAAAAGTATGGATGGACAATTGGATAATATGGACACTAATACAGCAGTAGAATCAGTAGCTATCAACTGATTGACTCATGAGTCACATACATTCACCCAACAAAGTCATCACTCACCTTTATCCACCACGTCCCACACTTCCACCTTGACCACGTCATCAGTGGCTGAGAGATACAGAGAAACAGTCATCACAAGCTTCAACTGACAAAGCCTCACATACTAAAGCTCTAACTGTATCCCAAGGCTCTGTGCGCACATATGATAGCTGGGAAAGGCAAGACGGAAAAAGTTGATTCTGTCTGAGGAGGGAAATTGTTTGAGGGAATAGGCCTACAGGATGTACACTAGAGATTGTGTTTTCACTACCCCACTAACGCCACAAAACACTTGTAGGCAAAGCTACTGATCTAGCTAACAACACAATACTATTTCTCAAACATAGTAGGCTTACCTGGATATTATTTACCTTTATATGTGCCATGTTCAACTGAAGTGAATTACAGTTGCAGAAGCAGGAAAAGTAAACTTCATAAGTATATATTGGCAGGATTAGAGATAGGTTTAAGCACGGAGTGAATAAAAAAAATATAGGACTAAAAACGTTGATCAAGGTGTGCAAGTAAAGTGTAGAATCCCAGTTCTCTTACTTTTGTAGTTCCAATGGATGCTGGTTGCCTGGATCTCTTGAGTGGGGACGTAGTCATCCGTGAATTTCTTTCCTTGCAGTCGATGCCATAGAGTGCTCTTTCCAGTATTTCTGTCTCCACGGACAACTATTTTCACTTGTGAGAAATAATAAAACAAAGTATGAGTAGCCAACCTCTTAATATATGTACAGTAACCTAGAGTATCAGTCAAAAGTTGACACACCTACTCATTCAAGGGTTTTTTTTACATTGTAGAATAGTGAAGACATCAAAACTATGAAATAACACAACACATATGGAATCATGTAATAACCAAGTGTTAAACAAATCAAAATATATTTTAGATTCTTCAAAGTTGCCACCCTTTTCCTTGATGACAGCTTTGCACACACTTGGCATTCTCTCAACCAGCTTCTTGAGGTAGTCACCTAGAATGCATTTCAATTAACAGGGGTGCCTTCTCAAAAGTTAATTTGTGGAACTTCTTTCCTTCTTAATGCTTTTGAGCCAATCAATTGTGTTGTGACAAGGTAGGGGTGGTATACAGCAGATAGCCCTATTTGGTAAAAGACCAAGTCCATATCATAGCAAGAACAGCTCAAATAAGCAAAGAGAAACAACAGTCCATCATTACTTTAAGACATGAAGGTCAGTCAATCTGGAAAATGTCAAGAACTTTGAACGTTTCTTCAAGTGTAGTATCAAAAACCATCAAGCGCTATGATGAAACTGGCTCTCATGAGGACCGCCACAGGAAAGGAAGACCCAGAATTACCGCTGCTGCAGATGATAAGTTCAATCAAGTTAACTGCAGGTTGCAGCCCAAATAAATGCTTCAGAGTTCAAGTAACAGACATCTCTCAACATCAACTGTTCTGAGGAGACTGAGTGAATCAGGCCTTCATGGTCAAATTGCTGTAAAGAAACCACTACTAAAGGACACCAATAAGAAGAGCATTGCTTGGGCCAAGAAACACAAACCATGGACATTAGACATGTGGAAATCTGTCATTTATTCTGTTGAGTCCAAATTCAATATTTTTGGTTCCAACCGCTATGCCTTTGTGAGACGCAGAGTAGGTAAACGGATGATCTCCGCATGTGTGGTTCCCACCGTGAAGCATGGAGGAGGCGTGATTGTGCTTTGCTGGTAACACTGTCTGTGATTTATTTAGAATTCAAGGCACACTTAACCAGCATGGCTACCACACCATTCTGCAGCGTTACACCATCCCATCTGGTTTGCGCTTAGTGGGACTATCATTTGTTTTTCAACAGGACAATGACCCAAAACACACCCCCAGGCAGTGTAAGGGCTATTTTGACCAAGGAGAGTGATGAAGTGCTGCATCAGATGACCTGGTCTCCACAATCCCCCAACCTCAACCCAATTGAGATAGTTTGGGATGAGTTGGACCGCAGAGTGAAGGAAAAGCAGCAAACAAGTGCTCAGCATATGTGGGAACCCCTTAAAGACTGTTGGACAAGCCTTCCTCATGAAGCTGGTTGAGAGAATGCCAAGAATGTACAAAGCTGTCATCAAGGCAAAGGGTGGCTACTTAACCTCTTCCAGCTAGGGTCCCATTTTCCGAATTTTCGCCTGTCTGACGTGCCCAAAGTTAAATGCCTACCACTCATGGCCAGAAACTAGGATATTTACATATTTAGTACTATTGGATAGGAAACACTCTGAAGTTTATAAAACCATTAAGATATAGTCTGTGGCTATTCCAGAACAGATTTAGCAGGCAAAAACCAGAGAAATTTCTGTCCGGAATTTATTTTCTTTGGCTCTCCTCTCATTTTGAAGCCCATGTAATATTTTCTATGGGGAATAGGACCGAGGTTGCAGTACTTATGGCTTCCACTAGATGTCAACAGTCTCTGGAAAGGGTATGGAGGAAAAAGCTCTGACCAGATCCTTAGAGAGAGAGAATTACTACGGGTAGGGAAAAAAGGTAAACAGACGTGCACGTTCACGAGAACGTGAACGCGCCCAGCGCGACCAACTTTCTTTTCGTCTTTTAACGTTTCACTTACCGTTCTTGTAAAATATGATCGCTATTATTCATAAAAAGAATACATAAGGATGCATTATTAATGATATTTGATTTGTTTGTGAAAAGATGAGAGGTATAATTTGAACGCGATCCCTTCACTGTAAACGGGCGAGTAGACTGACAATGCTTGGTGGAGTAGCTGAACGTAACGTGCCAAAAACAACGGATATTTATGGATATAATTATTTACTTTTTCTAACAAAGAACCATGGATTATCTTGTTTGGACACTTGGGAAGACCTCAGAAGAAGTTATTTGAAAGGTAAGCGATTTATATTAGCTGTGATATGGATATTTTGAGAACCGAGCTGGATATGAATTTATGCTAATGTGGAAAATATGTGAGGTACTAGCCTCAAACAATCAAATGTAGTGCTTTCGCCGTAAAGCCTTTTTAAAATCTGACAACGCAGTGATATTGCCAAGAAGCAGAGCTTTTGATGGCTATGCAACACTATGCAACACTTGTATATCGAAGTTAAATATTACGAATATGTATTACGAATATGTATTTTGAATTTGGCGCGTTATGTTTGCTCTGAAAACGATCCCGCTAAAGGGATCGGCGCGCGCTAAGAGGTTAACACTTTTGGTTACTATTATTTAATAGTTTTGATGTCTTCACTATTATTCTACAATGTAGAAAATAGTAAAATTAAAGAAAAACTCTTGAATGAGTAGGTGTCCAAACTTTTGACTGGTACTGTATATTATATCATATATTGCTATCTGCATAAAAAAATATGCATAACTTACTGTTGTACTGTACTCCTTTGGCAAAGCGTCTCTGTAAACTATGATTCATGGACTGCATACCAGCAGGGATGTTCTTGTCCCTCGGCTGGCCTGGTTCAGAACCAACTAGCTTCTTCAGAGCTGAAAACATCTCGACAGGAAGCTGATTTTACTAACCCTCAGTCAGAAATGTGTGTACAGTAATGTTTGACTGAACACCCAAAATGGTGGAACGGTTACTAGACTACTGATGCAGGTTTAAATGTTATATTGGATGATGATCTGATCAACACAAGTAGGCCTAAACTATCAATCCAAATTTTCCAAGTAGCACTGTATTACTGTGGTACACAGAAGTAGCACTACACCCCATCTGGAAGATGTAACGTTATTGCCAGGTAGCTAGGCTTGCATATTTCCAGTTCGTTTGGACCAGGTTTTCTACTAAAATGATTCCCGCAAATCTCTCAAGGGCAGACAATAACGTTAGCTTGATCAGTCGTTTCTTCTCTCATGTTGTCTTGGTTTAACATCACCTGCCGGAAGAAAAAAAAACACAAACAAATTGAACAATTGTATTAATGTTAATTTCCTCTAGTAGCCTACTTAGCTAGCTAGCTAACGTGAACTAGCTTTTTGGGGAGAACTGTGAAAACTGATTCTTGACAATTCGGATTTTTCAACTGAGCAATAGGCTAAGTTAGCTAACTACTAGTTCATAAGCACCAGTGTATTTCTCAAAGATTGTCAGTAACGTTACTGTATGTTAATACAAGCATAACTAACAGTTTTCGGTGGGCATCGTCAGCTGATACGTTGTAACAGTTAGCTAGCTAGCCGACAGAGTCTGGGGATAGCTAACAAATTAGCTAGCTAGCTAGTGATGCTGATCTACAGTATTTTAGCTAACTATCAGATATTCCCTCTCTGTTCATATTCGCTATTTCATCGACGTTTTTGCAATTGCACCTGATATGGTCACACGCTCACCTGTACATTTGCTGCCATTACTAATAGTAAATACTAGCTGGCTAGTTTATTTTGACGATGTGGCTGGCTAACGTTAGTTAGCATTACGATAAGGTAATGTTAACCAATGTTACTGCTAGCTAGCAAGGTAAGTCGACAGTGCTGATGTCCTAACAAATACCCACCGGCAATCAAAGGATTCTTCAATGTAACGTTAGCAAACGTGACATGGTTTTTCAAAATCCAGCTCCTGATAAATGTGAAATACGCTAACGTTACACATTCCTTAGCACTGAACAGCTTGCTCGTTGAGGTGTAATGAGTAGTCAAACCAATTTCATTTTGTAAATAAACATTGAGTTTTCTATTGGACAAATTCGCTTAGTTCTGTTTGCTTCCGTTTTAGAAACGTTTGGCAACAGAATCGACCAGTGGTTGCTCAGTGGGTTGTACCAGAGAGGAAGAGAGACCCAACTTGGTGGAAAATCTATCTTCCTCCAGCATGTGGCGTTTTCTTTGTTTCACCCACCAAGCAATGATTTTTTGTATGGAGGTCAATAAGAGTTTTGAAATTAGTCAACAAAAAAATGAATTACTTATTTTTACGTGAGGTTTATTTGATTGAATAGAAGTTTTGTAATGCTTGGTACGAGTCTTCTGATATACTGAACAAAAATATAAACGCAACAGGTAAAGTGTTGGTCCTATGTTTCATGAGCTGAAATAAAATAGGCCAAACATTTTTCATATGCACAAAAAGCTTATTTATTTCAAATGTTGTACACAAATTTGTTTACATCCCTGTTCTTTGCCAAGATAATCATCCACCTGACAGGTGTGGCATATTGTCAGTAGTCCAACCGGGCCCACAACCACAGACCATGTGTATGGCGGTGTGCTGATGTCAACATTGTGAACAGAGTGCCCCATGGTGGCGGTGGGGTTATGGTATGGGCAGGCATAAGCTACGGACAACGAACAAAATTGCATTTTACCGATGGCAATTTGAATGCACAGAGATACCGGGACGAGATCCTGAGGCCCATTGTTGTGCCATTCATCCACCGCTATCACCTCATGTTTCATCATGATAATGCATGGCCCCATGTCGCAAGGATCTGTACACAATTTCTGGAAGCTGAAAATGTCCCAGTTCTTCCATGGCCTGCATACTCACCAGACATGTCACCCATTGAGAACGTTTGGGATGCACTGGATCAACATGTACGGCAGCGTGTTCCAGTTCACACCAATATCCAGCAACTTTTCAAAGCCATTGAAGAGTGGGACAACATTCCACAGGCTACAATCAACAGCCTGATCAACTCTATGCGAAGGAGATGTGCTGCGCTGCATGAGGCAAATGGTGGTCACACCAGATACTGAGTAGTTTTTTGATCCACGCCCCTACTTTTAAGGTATCTGTGATCAACAGATGCATATCTGTATTCCCAGTCATGTGAAACCCATAGATTAGGGCCAAATTAATTTACTTCAATTGACTGATTTCATATATGATCTGTGACTTAGTAGAATATTTGAATTGTTGCATTAATTTTTTTGATCAGTATGAGTAGGATACGTGACATCCTGCAACTTTGAGAAAAAACTCTTTATATCGGAGTTGTCTTGAGATGGCTATGCATTGTCATGGGATGAAAGCTAGTAGCATAGCCTCTTTCTCCATTGAATACAGGTTGACATCAACAACCCTCATTTACTATTTAAAAAAGGATTACAATAATGAGATGTATCCACCAACCCCAAAAAATGACTTTGTGGACAACTCCCGTTGTTAGGGTGGAGAGACATGCATCTTGTCAGTAAATCCATAATCTTTGGTTGTTTACAATCTCACTGTATATAGATTTATTATTTATTTTAGTTTATTTTTTCATTTTTCTACTGCATTATTGGCTGTATGTCTGTGTATTCCATCTGTAACTCTTTGTTGTTGTATGTATCAAACTGCTGTGCTTTATCTTGGCCAGGTCGCAGTTGTAAATGAGAACTTGTTCTCAACTAACCTACCTGGTTAAATAAAGGTAAAATAAAATGATTTACAATATTGGTTGTACCAATGGTACTTGCTCCCTCAAGCTAGCTTGAATTTTTTGGGGACTCCCCCTAGCACAGGGATCATCAACTAGATTTAGCCACAGGCCGATTTTTTTCTTGAGCAGATGGTCAGGGGCGGAACATAATTGCAAATAATTTGTAGACCGTAAATTGACCACAAGAGTCCCAAACAGATATATTTTGACAAAAACATAATTTCAAACCTAGTTTACATTTGTATACTGTTAGGTTCTTATTTTTCAGAGTAAATAACTCACAGACACTAGAGAAGCTTTAACCAAGTTAAATTCTTCCCAAAGGATCTGTACAGCTGTAATTCAGACAGCAAAACATTTCTCACCATCACAGTTATATACATCCTACTGAAGACACTCCTCCTTCTCTCCAGTCCTTCCATCTTATGGTTCTACAGGAAGAGGGTAACAGAATACTTAACCCTTATTACTCCCTTCAGGGGATCTGACCTCACCTCCTGACCTCAAACCCTCCTCCACCTAATCCACAGATGTCCATCTGTCTCCCCTATAGCAACACGTTGCTCTCCTCCCGTCCACCCAACACATTCCAAAGCCATCTGTCTTTCCACAGAGAACCATTAACTTCTGACATAAAACCCAGTCTCTTTCACTCCTTATATTCTATGCTTCTTCTATCATTTATGTAATATCTCAATGTTCAAAGTTTAGCCGATTCCAACAATACGATCATGTGTCTCTTTATTATGCGTGGGAATACTTGGGAACCAGTGACGGTCAGTGACGTTTATGATGAGGAAGGATTTAATTTTTTCATGAGCATGGCCTTATTTCTATTACAGAATATTGGATGACTCTCATTCCTATTCCATTCACCCAGTTCAATGTAACAGTGCTAGGTTTAGGCTACAACATGATACTCAAAATGTCCCTATACGCATCATGAGGTTGCTACAACCTAGCCTATAAATGAAAGTTTACAACATAAGTGCACACAGGTCTAGAGACAAATTTGTAATCAAGGTGACCGCATTGCACACTCTTGCCTGCATCTAGTTGATATAGGGTGTAACCATTAGTCCAACAGTTGTAAACAAGAGTTTCTATTGGATAAATTCAGGTAACTTCATCCACGTTTTGTTCCGTTTGCTTCCGTTTAAGAAACATTTTTCAACAGAATCTGCAGAATGAGTACTCCCCTGATCATGCGTAAACAGAGTTCACTTTCATAGCAGCCACGTTGTATTCCTTCTCTTCCCTTCACTTGTGGACTTCAATGCCCAACACATCAGCTTTGTGTGACCAGGCGGAAAAACCTTTCCAATCCAAACCGCTACACACAGCCTACATAGTGGTCACCATATTAGCTAAAGTAACGTCATAGTCAGCATAGCTAATAGAACTAACTCGTTAGTAAACCCATCATGCAGTAACGTTAGTGTACAGTCAGTAAGCAGTTACATCAGCGGGCTCTATTGGCAATAATGGGGTGGACGACATGTCAGTTCATGTTGCAAGAGCCCTGATAGGTTGGAGGACGTCCTCCGGAAGTTGTCATAATTACTCTGTAAGTCTATGGAAGGGGGTGAGAACCAAGAGCCTCCTAGGTTTTGTATTGAAGTCAATGTACACAGAGGAGGATGGAAGCTTGCTGTCCTCTGGCTACACCATGGTGCTACCTCACAGAGTGCTGTTGAGGCTACTGTAGACCTTCTTTGCAAAATGTTGTGTTTTAATCAGTTATTTGATGACGTGCTTATGTTTCATATAGTTTTATCTAAAAAATATAACTTATATAACCACTGAGCTATATATTGTAGTGAACGGCGGGTCAGGGAAGTGAATCTGGGTCTCCAGCATGAAAGCCAAAAACCCCAATAGGATTAATCCACTTGGTGGGAATTGTAATGTGGCTCATATAGCGAGAATAACTACACTGCCCTCTCCGAACGGGAAGGCACGTCCCTGCACTTGAACTAACCTAAGCCCCCTCACACGTCCGGGCCACGTGTTCCGATGGCCTCACACCCGCCATCCCACTTTTGACACCAATCTAGCCCTGACCGGGACTCAAACCCGGGTCCAGCGACTTTAAAGCCAACTCATTAACCGGTACATCAAGAGGTCAAAACCTCTTGACAAGGTTGCTAAGTGTTGGGTTAAGTTTGCTACAATATTAACATTTGTGACAGGGTAGGAAAGAGCCAATGTTTCGGTCAGTGTTTCCAAAGGGCCCTAATCAATGCTGTTCAAGCTTATTCCGATGAGAGCGACGTAACCGTTTGGGGAAATAATTGTTTGGGAGGTGGCCAACTGTGTCAAGAAGGTATGATGGTTTATTTATAGCAGTTTCTGTTTAAGTTTGACAGTATTTAACAGCGCCATATTTTCCTAACGGAGGGTTTCGTTATTTCATTTTTCTTGGAATAGAAACAACATAATATTAATCAAATTAATTAAGCAACATTTCTTAAAATGAATCCCATATTCTATGTTGTTACAATTTTTTTCAGATTTAAAAAACAGATACAAATACACCTTATGGAACAACAGAAACTGTAAAGAGACACACAGGCACAGAAACATGCTTACATGCATGGTAAGACATGCACTCGCCACACACGTACACTTGTATTTTGTATTTTAGATACACTGCATTCGGAAAGAATTCAGACCCCTTCCCTTTTCCACATTTTGTTATTTTACAGCCTTATTCTAAAATGGATTAAATAAATAAAAATACTCAATCTACACACAATACCCCATAATGACAAAGCAAAAATGGGTTTTTAGATTATTTCCATAAGTATTCAGACCCTTTGCTATGAGACTCGAAAATTGAGCTCAGGTGCGTATTGTTTCCATTGATCATCCTTGAGGTGTTTCTACAACTTGAGTCCACATGTGGTAAATTCAATTGATTGGACATTATTTGGAAAGGCACACATCTGTCTATATAAGGTCCCACAGTTGAGAGTGCATGTCAGAGCAAGAAACAAGGCATGAGGTTGAAGGAATTGTCCATAGAGCTCCGAGACAGGATTGTGTCGAGGCACAGATATGGGGAATGGTACCAAAAAATGTCTGCAGCATTGAAGGTCCCCAAGAACACAGTGGCCTCCATCATTCTTAAAAAAAAGAAGTTTGGAACCACCAAGACTCTTCCTAGAGCTGGCCGCCCAGCCATACTGTGAAATCGTGGGAGAAGGGCCTTGGTCAGGGAGGTGACCACTCTGACAGAGCTCCACAGTTCCTCTGTGGAGATGGGAGAACCTTCCAGAAGGACAACCAGCTCTTCAGCACTCTCAACAATGAGGCCTTTATGGTAGAGTGGCCAGACGGAAGCCACTCCTCAGTAAATGGCACGACAGCCCGCTTGGAATTTGCCAAAAGGCACCTAAAGGACTCTCAGACCATGAATAACAAGATTCTCTGGTCTGATGAAACCAAGATTAAACTCTTCAGCCTAAATGCCAAGCGGTACGTCTGGAGGAAACCTGGCACCATCCCTATGGTGAAGCATGGTGGTGGCAGCATCATGCTGTGGGGATGCGGCAGGGACTGGGAGACTAGTCAGGATCGAGGCAAAGATTACAGGAGCCTGTGGCAAAGGTTCACCTTCCAACAGGACACCGACCCTAAGCACACAGCCAAGACAACGCAGGAGTGGCTTCGGGCCATGTCTCTGAATGTTCTTGAGTGGCCCAGCCAAAGCCCGGACTTGAACCCGATCTAACATCTCTGGAGAGACCTGAAAATAGCTTTGCAGTGACACTCCCCATCCAATCAGACAGAGCTTGAGAGGATCTGCAAAGAAGAATGGGAAAAACTAATACCCAAGAAGACCTGAGGATGTAATGATGTAGTGCTTCAACAAGGTACTGAGTAAAGGGTCTGAATACTTATGTAAATATGATATTTCTTATTTTTATTTATTTTTATTAACGTAGCAAAATGTTGAAAATGTTAAGGGGTCTGAATACTTTTCGAATGCACTGTAGCTAAGTGAAATCAGCTAGTTAACTTCATATTAGCTTGTTATCTTGATGTAGGCCTATTTTTAAATATAAATAAAAAATGTATGCTCCAGATGCATTTGTAGATAACAATCAAAGAGGGTGAAATGATTTTATTTTCCAGCTGTCAGAAAAAGGAGTAGGTGTACTAGTTAGATAGGGCAGGTTGTGGGATGACATTATGAAAATATTCTACATTTCTAGTCCCTAGATAGGACAACTATGAAGACATACATATAGATAATAGTCAGGGTTGTCTAAATGTAATAACACGAAGCCTGTTTCTTTGTGATGTCTTTCCTCAGATACAGAGAGCTGCAAAAGCCTGTTGTATGTGTATTTATGTTAGCAAATGTTCTGTACAACAATACAGTTTAAAGTTACACACAATGTAGGCTACAAACTTTTTACAACTGTAGCAGGCCAATCCTTTTCTTGGAGGTATGTTTGGTGTGCAGGCTTCTGTTCCAGCCCAGCACTAATACATCTGATTCAACTTATCAAACTGAATTAGTTGATAACAATGTGTTTTTATTGCTGGGCTGGAATAGAAGTCTGCTCACCCAGTCGATCAGGGAGTGGAGCAAGGTTGGCCACCTCTGGTATGGACTTTTTTTGTTCCATCGAAATTATGCTTTAGTAAACATAGCCTACTTACTAAGATGTCCAACATTTATAAACAATTTTGATTATTTGTAGATTTTGAAATTATATTTTGATTAATTTAATGTTGATTCATTGAAGTGAAGAGTTTAAACTTGTTTTAATTGTTACCTTAAAAACATTATTCAAGATGAACTAATGTCAATATTCATTCATCACATATCACAATTCTGCAATAAAAAGGTGTGAAGGGGATCTGTCTCTAATTTGTCTAATTCTGTATTGCTTTCTCAAATGAACGTTAGCATTTTTTTTCCAGTTGTGGGCTCTCCAATTGATTTTATTTGATCGTCACTTTTTCTTAGGTTATCAGCCATGTGAACCCATTTTGCATTATATCATAATGGCATGCATCCCCAATGCAGCCGCAGACCTATAATATGATAGCATAATTGGCCTAGTGGGCATGTGCAATCAATGTGTCCCTTGTCATTGTACATCTGAAGCAGAAAAGCTAAACAAATCACAAATCATTTCGATATTGATGAGCTAGCTATATGTTCTCAATTTAAAATTCTACCAGTAGATAATGTATATGGGGCTAACCATAAGCCAGATTTTCTAAATGATTTTTCTGACATGAAATTGCTTAGTGGAAATCCAACCCTTGTATTCTAGTTACAGTACTGTACTGTCAATTTGTAGGCTAATAAAACATAAATAAAAAGGAAAATAATGTGTCATGGGGAGCGTTGTAATTCTACCTCGTTTGTTTGCTGAGAATGATTTTAGAATACAGAGACAAAATCAGAAGGTCAATGGCTTGGAGGAGGATTGCAGAGATGTTGGTGTTGATGGTGGGTGAAGAGAGATTTGCACAACAATGTTTGTAAGTCAATGCCACGATTTCCTTTACCCAAAGGCCTATTATTTAACTGGAAGTGAGCTATAATCATGTAATGACACAAGTATAATCAAAGAACCAAAAGCTATAAAATATGAGAATCATAATGTTAAGACAACCATAATCCAATTGGTAGCATATTACACGGGAAATTCATGCTTAGTGTATAATTTACTGGTGATTTCTATCCTTTGGTATGCAGAAGTCATAATTTTATTTACTGAACACATTCACAAATGGTGGCTTGATCCAAGTTTTGAGGTTTAGGTTGTTTGATGTTCATAGCTAGTTAGCAGAACAACAAATCTCTCTTCACCCACCATCAACACCAACAATGTCTCCAATCAGGCATTATGATGTTGTCTCTGTATTCTAGCAAAGCAAAATAAAATAAAATCGGAGAACCAGACACAGCGATGATTGGCTTTCCTCCATCTTTTTTGTTTGTGCTTGTCTGGAACTAAATGACAGGTGGAACTGTGTTTCATGAACGGAAGATTTTCAAGCAATTATGTGCTCCTCACCTGAATGGTTAATGGCAGCAGTGGCCGCATTAAATTTGTATAAAGTAGAGCAGAGCTGACCTTTTTTCTATCGCTCTGCTAGAAGGGTTCACGCCGCGCACCTTCCCACAATCCCCTGTGCATTTGATGTTTATGTTTTCCTAATGGGTGGGTCAATAAGGTGTTATGTCATTGGCTATGCTTGCAGATAGGGGGAGATCGTGAACTGAAATACTGTATTATTTTTCCATATTTACAATGTGTACTGAGTTCACTATTTCCTGATGTGTAAATACTGTATATGTGTACGGTACCTGTTAGATATTGGGGGTGTAAAGGACGTCACGCTGCTTGCTTAGCGAGTACCACTTCCTCCTGATTCAGCCCATACCTGACGCAAACTCAGGACCTCTGCCTCTTAGCCGATCGCGCCACCTCAAAAGCTAGCTAATGAGGTGATGCAAGCAGGCCACTTCAGGCTGAAGAGTAAGTTTCACACATCCCCATGTGCTACAGGGGCATCCTGGGATGTGCTTTTGTATGTTATTACTTTAAGAGCGAGTTAGTTAGCATGCTCTAATTAGCCCCTGCTAATTCACAGTTATTTCCATGCATACAGACGAATCACAAATCTACAGCAATCAACATATTGTTGTCCTGCACGTCTAATGTGCTTCCTTGTGTCTATAGTCAGAATAAACACCAATAAACTGGGCTTGCTGTCTGGACAGCCTTTCTTTAAAAACACAACGCAAGAGAGTTAAGAAGTACAATGTCAGAATGCGTGGTGTAGTTGGTGCAAAAGAGTCAGGCGCAGAACAGCAGAGATGAGCAACACAACGTAGTTAACTCAAGGAATAAACAAAGTAGATACAATACCAAGCCCACCAATATGGACTGACATAAATCAGGAAAAATAACGCACACAAACATGGGGAAAACAGAGGGTTACAGTGAGGGAAAAAACTATTTGATCCCCTGCTGATTTTGTATGTTTGCCCACTAACAAAGAAATTATCAGTCTATAGTTTTAATGGTAGGTTTATTTTAACAGTGAGAGACAGAATAACAACAGAAAAATACGGAAAACGCATGTGAAAAATGTTATAAATTGATTTGCATTTTAATGAGGGAAATAAGTATTTGATCCTCTGCAAAACATGACTTAGTACTTGGTGGCAAAACCCTTGTTGGCAATCACAGAGGTCAGACGTTTCTTGCAGTTGGCCACCAGGTTTGCACACATCTCAGGAGGGATTTTGTCCCACTCCTCTTTGCAGATCTTCTCCAAGTCATTAAGGTTTCGAGGCTGACGTGTGGCAACTCAAACCTTCAGCTCCCTCCACAGATTTTCTATGGGATTAAGGTCTGGAGACTGGCTAGGCCACTCCAGGACCTTAATGTGCTTCTTCTTGAGCCACTCCTTTGTTGCCTTGGCCGTGTGTTTTGGGTCATTGTCATGCTGGAATACCCATCCACGACCCATTTTCAATGCCCTGGCTGAGGGAAGGAGGTTCTCACCCAAGATTTAACGGTACATGGCCCCATCCATCGTCCCTTTGATGCTGTGAAGTAGTCCTGTCCCCTTAGCAGAAAAACACCCCCAAAGCATAATGTTTCCACCTCCATGTTTGACAGTGGGGATGGTGTTCTTGGGGTCATAGGCAGCATTCCTCCTCCTCCAAACACGGCAAGTTGAGTTGATGCCAAAGAGCTCTATTTTGGTCTCATCTGACCACATCACTTTCATCCAGTTGTCCTCTGAATCATTCAGATGTTCATTGGCAAACTTCAGACGGGCATGTATATGTGCTTTCTTGAGCAGGGGGACCTTGCGGGCGCTGCAATTTCAGTCCTTCACGGCGTAGTGTGTTACCAATTGTTTTCTTGGTGACTATGGTCCCAGCTGCCTTGAGATCATTGACAAGATCCTCCCGTGTAGTTCTGGGCTGATTCCTCACCGTTCTCATGATCATTGCAACTCCACGAGGTGAGATCTTGCATGGAGCCCCAGGCAGAGGGAGATTGATAGTTCTTTCGTGTTTCTTCCATTTGCGAATAATCGCACCAACTGTTGTCACATTCTCACCAAGCTGCTTGGCGATGGTCTTGTAGCCCATTCCAGCCTTGTGTAGGTCTACAATCTTGTCCCTGACATCCTTGGAGAGCTCTTTGGTCTTGGCCATGGTGGAGAGGTTGGAATCTGATTGATTGATTGCTTCTGTGGACAGGTGTCTTTTATACAGGTAACAAACTGAGATTAGGAGCACTCCCTTTAAGAGTGTGCTCCTAATCTCAGCTCGTTACCTGTACAAAAGACACCTGGGAGCCAGAAATCTTTCTGATTGAGAGGGGGTCAAATAAAAAAACTTACGTTTTTCTGGATTTTTTCTCACTGTTCAAATTAACCTACCATTAAAACTATAGACTGATCATTTCTTTGTCAGTGGGAAAACCTACAAAATCAGCAGGGGCTAAATAATTAACATTTAATTGGGGAATTGAAACCAGGTGTGTATAAAACAAAGACAAAACAAATGGAAAAATGAAAAGTGGATCGGCGATGGCTAGAAGGACGGTGACGTCGACCGCCGGACGCCGCCCGAACAAGGAGAGGGACCGACTTCGGCGGAAGTCGTGACAGTACCCCCTCCTTGACGTGCGGCTCAAGCAGCGTGCCGACACCGACCTCAGCCAGACCTGGTCCCCCTGTGCAAACACGGGGGCCTCACTGCGGTGGCGGTCTGCGCTCGCTTTCTGACGCCTCACGGCCCGCTGAAGGTGCACATGAGTGGCGTCCCATGTCTCTTCCTAGCCCCTAAACCAGTCATCCACTGCAGGAGCCTCGATCTGGCTCAGATGCCAAGGCGCCAGAACTGGCTGGTACCCCAGTACGCACTGGAAAGGGGAGAGGTTAGTGGAGGAGTGGCGGAGTGGCGGAGCGAGTTTTGGGCCATCTCTGCCCAGGGGATGAACGCCGCCCATTTCCCCCGGCCGGTCCTGGCAATAAGACCGCAGAAACCTACCCACACCCTGGTTTACTCTCTCCACCTGCCCGCTACTCTCGGAGTGAAAACATAGCCTACATAGCCTACCGAGGTAAGGCTGACCGAGACCCCCAGACGTTCCATGAACTCCCTCCAGACTCTTGACGTGAACCGGGGACCTCGATCAGATACTATGTCCTCTGGCACCCCGTAGTGCCGGAAGACGTGTGTAAACAGAGCCTCTGCAGTTTGTAGGGCCGTAGGGAGACCGGGCAAAGGGAGGAGACGGCAGGACTTAGAGAACCTATCCACAATGACCAGGATCGTGGTGTTACCCTGTGAGGGAGGAAGATCCGTGAGGAAGTCCACTGACAGGTGCGACCACGGCCGTTGTGGAATGGGTAAGGGCTGTAACTTCCATCTGGGCAGGTGCCTAGGGGCCTTGCACTGAGCGCACACCGAGCAGGAGGAAACAGAAACCCTCACGTCCTTAGCCAAGGTGGACCACCAGTACTTCCTACTAAGACAGCGCACTGTCCGACAAATTCCAGGATGACCAGAGGAGGGTGATGTGTGGGCCAAATAGATCAAACGGTCATGGACAGCAGACGGAACGTACAGGCGCCCAGCTGAACACTGGGGGGGAGTGGGCTCTGTACGTAACGCCCGCTCGATGTCCGCGTCCAGCTCCCACACTACCGGTGCCACCAGGCAAGAGGCTGGAGTATGGGAGTGGGATCCATGGACCGCTCCTCTGTGTCATACATCTGGGACAGTGCGTCTGCCTTCGTATTCTGGGAACCTGGTCTATAGGACAGGTTTAAAACAAAACGGGTAAAGAACATGGCCCACCTTGCCTGGCGAGGGTTCAGTCTCCTCGCCACCCGGATGTACTCCAGATTGCGGTGGTCAGTCCAGATGAGAAAAGGATGTTTAGCCCCCTAGCTCCCGGTCCCCCACATCATAGTTTTGCTCCGCCGGGTTGAGCTTCCTCGAAAAGAAGGCACAGGGGCGGAGCTTTGGTGGCGTACCCGAGCGCTGAGAGAGCACGGCTCCTATCCCAGCCTCGGACGCGTCCACCTCCACTATGAACGCCAAAGAGGGATCCGGATGAGCCAGCACGGGAGCCGAGGTAAACAGAGCCTTCAGCTGACCAAAAGCCCTGTCCGCCATAGCCGACCACTGCAAACGCACCGGTCCCCCCTTCAGCAGTGAGGTAATGGGAGCTGCTACCTAACCAAAGCCCCGAATAAACCTCTGGTAATAGTTGGCAAACCCTAGAAACCGCTGCACTTCCTTTACCGTGGTGGGAGTCGGCCAATTACGCACGGCTGAAATGCGGTCACTCTCCATCTCCACCCCTGAAGTGGAAAGGCGGTACCCTGCCCGTGCATGTCCCTGAAAATCTTGTCTACAAAGACCTGGAAGACTGATGGAGCATTCGTCAACCCGACGAGGTACTCATAGTGCCCAGAGGTGGTACTAGATGCCGTCTTCCACTCGTCTCCCTCCCGGATACGCACCAGATTGTAAGCGCTCCTGAGATCCAATTTTGTGAAGAAGCGCGCCCCGTGCATTGACTCCTTCGCACTGGCTATGAGAGGTAGTGGGTAACTGTACCTCTCAGTGATCTGGTTGATGCCTCGATAGTCAATACACGGAGGGAGACCTCCATCCTTCTTCTTCACAAAAAAGAAGGTTGAGGAGGCAGGTGAAGTGGAGGGCCGAATGTACCCCTGCCCCAGGGATTCGGAGACATATGTTTCCATAGCCTCCGTCTCCTCTTGCGACAGGGGATACATGTGACTCCTGGGAAGTGCTGCGTCTACCAGGAGATTTATCGCACAATCCCCTCGTCAATGGGGTGGTAATTGAGTCACCTTCTATTACAGAAGGCGAGAGCCCAAATTGGCATATTCAGAGGGGATGCGCACGGTGGAGACCTGGTCTGGACTTTCCACCGTAGTAGCCCGACGGAAACTCCTAAACACCTCCCGAGCACTCTTGTGACCACCCTGTGATAGCCCTCTGTTGCCACGAAATAGTGGGGTAATGACAGGCTAACCAGGGTAGGCCCAGCACCATGGGAAAAGCAGGAGAATCAATAAGGAAGAGACTAATTCTCTCCTTGTGACCCTCCTGCGTCACCATGCCGTGACCTCCCTAATTAGCCCTGACCCTAAGGGTCGACTATCTAGGGCGTGAACTGAGAAGGGCATGTCCACTGGAACAATATGGATCCCTAAACTATGGGCAAATGATCGGTCAATAAAATTCCCAGCTGCGCCTGAATCTACGAGCGCCTTATGCTGGGAATGCGGGGAAAACTCAGCAAAGTTTATATACAAAAACATGTGTGCAACAGGGGGCTCTGGGTGAGCTTGGTGCCGACTCACCTGGGGTGACACGAGAGTGCCCTGCCTGCTGCCTCGACTCCCAGAGGGACCTCCCCAGCACCGACCGGCAGTGTGCCCTCTGCGGCCACAGATGGTGCATGGACCGTGCTGGGAGTGCAGCACCTCCCAGCTCCATGGGCGTTGGATCGGTGGTGCTGGGGGATGGAACCGACGGGCCCCGATCTGGATGTCCGCGGGTAGCCAGCAGGTTATCCAGCCAGATGGACAGGTCCACCAGCTGGTCAAAGGTGAGAGTGGTGTCCCTGCAGGCCAACTCCCGACGGACGTCCTCTCGCAAACTACACCGGTAGTGATCGATCAGGGCCCTGTCGTTCCATCCCGCACCGGCGGCCAGGGTCCGGAAGTCCAAGGCAAACTCCTGTGCACTCCTCGTCCCCTGCCTCAGGTGAAACAGATGAAATCCTCGTAGTGGTCCAACACCTTTTCTCCTTCCCCCCATACTTGCGTTGGCCCACTCCAGGGCTTTCCCTGAGAGGCAGGAGACGAGGGCGGACACGCTCTCACGACCCTAAGGAGCCATGTGGACGGTCACCAGGTAGAGCTCCAGCTGGAGTAGTGTTGCTGGAGGAACTCCTCCTCTCTCCCAACGGTCCATTGTCTGCAAGACGTGATCCATGGCGGTGCCGAGACGTTGCAACATGGTCGCATGCTGCTGGACGCGCTCCTCGACCGCTAACACGGGGGTGTCTGCTCCTGCTGACACCATTCTTGGGTGCGTTATTCTGTCAGAATGCGTGGTGTAGTTGGTGCAAAAGAGTCAGGCGCAGAACAGCAGAGATGAGCAACACAACGTAGTTTACTCAAGGAATAAACAAAGTAGATACAATACCAAGCCCACCAATATGGACTGACATAAATCAGGAACAATAAAGCACACAAACATTTGGAAAACAGAGGGTTAAATAATGAACATGTAATTGGGGAATTAAAACCAGGTGTGTATAAAACAAAGACAAAACAGATGGAAAAATGAAAAGTGGATCGGCGATGGCTAGAAGGCCGGTGACTTCGACCACCGAACGCCGCCCGAACAAGGAGAGGGACCGACTTCGGCGGAAGTCGTGACATACAATCACATCAGTTACACTGGTGCCGAGACCAGACTTCTGGTCTTCGCTGGACAGCTGTTACACAAGGGCTAATTGAGTTATTGAACATGGTTACTTCACAGAGTCGGTGTTCCCTAACGGAAATATGCAAATACATTCTAGAATGTGGCAATAGGATCTTGCTAGACTCAGTTGGAGTATGACGGATGGTTGGAAATGGCGGCTAGTAGGACGAGGTGTAGAACATTTTGAAAAGTTTGGAGAATCAACAGCTGTGATGGAATGTGATCAATATAGGTGACAGGTCTGATGATATGGAGGAGGAGGAGGGTAAAGGATCTGAATGGTCTGTAGTGGAATAACAGGAAGAAAAGAGCTCATGATATTGAAAGCAGTGGAGAATCTAGTATAGAAACCATAAAGAGGTCTAAGGTAGGAAGCAAGAGTAATAATGTGTTGGAGTGGAAAGTTGTGATGGTGTTTAATGAGACCACAGGGCCTCATTTACACATCCGATTAACCAATGCCGTAGAGAAAGAGATGGGTTGAGTAAACCTAGCCCAGTTCATTGGAAATTGTAGATTGATAATATTATGTGGTAGCCAGGCTCAGCAAGGGAAGATTCTGCAAATGGAAAAGCTTAATGGGAAGAAGATTAAAAGTCCCTGGTGCTTATGCTAGGTTGATGATATTAAAAGAAAATGTGAAGGGAGGCTGTGATTGAGGCCTAAAGGTTAATCAGTAGTAAAAAGGGTAAAAGAAGTGAAAGCTGAGGTTTGAGAAGGATTTGCCTGAAAAAGCAGATTCCTTAGTTTCAATGTCAGAGAATTTGTCCCATCCCCATTGCGGTGTTTTAAATTCCATAGAATGGGACATGTAGCTGTTCAGTGTAAAGGAAAGAAAAGATGTGCCACGTGTGGAGGGGAACATGATTACTGTGAATGTGGGAGCAATGTGAAGGTTACGTGTTGTGGGGGTGGGGGGTGGACCAACTGTCAGGGCTGGTGCTTCTGCTGGTCCTAGCATGGGTTTGAAATGGTTGTTGACATGCTGAATAATCCTAAGGGTGGATTGTTTCAGCATGATATAGGTAAAGTTGAATGGGGTTGGGGGCTTGGGAGGGTTTTCTTGGGAGGGGGAGGGTGTGGTAGAAGTTAGTAGGGATTTCTTTGTTTTTTTTGTCTTTTTTTTTTTTTTTTTTTTGTAGTACAGAATTAGGCAGACCATGATTGATTGCACACTCCAGCACAGTAGGTGGTGGCATGCACCTTAAACTTTTGTTTGCAGACCGCCATTATATCAGGGAAGAAGAAGTAGGATCTCGCTAGCTTGTGCTTGGCTCTGCCCACTATGATTAATTTTCTCCCATTAGACAGGCTGTGATCTCTCTTGGGTTAGTTATAAAAAATATTTGGCACAGTGCTTCCATCTTTGAAGACATCTATTTCTATTGTTAGAGCGGTCACTCAACCATATTTTCAATATAATAGATCAACTTTGGTCCATATACCGTATGGTTCAATCAGCTGATTCTAGCCAAATGTTGCTGTGAAGTCCTTTTGAGTTTTGAGTCAGAGTCTCTACCAGACAAAGCCATGTTAGGATATATCAGTTATCCTGTTAGAGCTTTTGTGCAGAATCCATTGCACTGTTTCAGGTGCAAAGTTTATGGTCATATTGCAATAGTGTGTAGGAGGGAGCTTCCAAGATGTGGGAAGTGTGCAGGAGTGCATGGGACAGAGGATTGTGTAGTTTCGGTGGATAAAGTTGTGTGTGTCATCTTTACGGGTGCTCATGTTGCTGGGAATCGGAAGTGTCCAGTGCGAGAGAGGCTGGTTGAAGCGGCCAGAGTCAGAATAGTGCAGAGGGTGATATATTCTGAGGCAGTGAAAGAAAGTGGAGGAGGATGGGTCAAGGGTGAGGGATCCTGAGACGATCCCAGTGAGTAGTAGATTTGTGCCAGCACAGTTGGATAGGGCAACGAGTGAGTTATGCTTCAGTAAGGTTGGCTTCTTAGCGTTCATGGCAACGGTTTTCAACTGTACCGCAGAAATGGAATGTAAATCACAGAGAATAGATGTTGTGGTGGCAAATGCAGAGAAGTATTTGGTATACAAGATTTGACTTCAGAAGAGTTACAGGGTGTGTTGAGGGGTAGTGTCCCCTGTGATACTGAAGGCCTTTTCTGAGTCAATTCAGGTAACATTCAATGTCCTGCATTTGTGTTAACCATGGCAGCCAGCAATGTAAATAAGAGAAAGATAATCAGCCTCTGTGGATCCTTTCCCCTGAACGTATTTTTGATGTCAGCCAGGCCCATCTTTTCAAAGAAACAGACTTTATTTCAATCTCTAGTTGAGTAAAATAAGGAGTCTTTTGCTTCAGTCCTTGTTTCATTTTCACTTGTTGTTACATGGTAAATAACCAACAACCATGGATAACCACAAGGAGAATAAGGTGAGGAAATAGTCCATGTCAGCCAGGCCCATCTTTTTAAAGAAACACCATTTATTTCAATCTCTTGTTGAGGAAAATAAGTAGTTTTGTTCTGGTCACGAGATAATCCAGAAAATGGCGGTAAACAGCATCATACTCAGGCAGAAAACGTAATGTTCTGTTCTCAGCCAGGCCCATTTTTCAAAGAAAACACAATTTAATTATATCTCTATTTGAGCAAAATAAAGTGCTGGTCCAATGTTTCCTGGGCTGAAATAAAATATCCCAGAAATGTTCCATACGCACAACATGTTTCCATTCGCACAAAAATGCCTCTCAAATGTTATGCACAAATGTGTTTACATCCCTGTTAGTGAGCATTTTATCCTTTGTCAGGTGTGGCATATCAAGAAGCTGATTAAACAGCATGATCATTACACAGGTGCACCTTGTGCTGGAGACAATAAAATGCCACTCTAAAATGTGGGGAAAAACTAATTATGATTGGCTGAGCCTTGCCCCCCAGTGGGTCGGTCTCTCTCCCAAGTAGGTGGGCCTATGCCCTCCGAGGCCTATGCTGCACCCCTGCCCAGTCATGGGAAATCCATAGATTAGGGCCTAATTTATTTATTTATATTGACTGATTTCCTCTAACTCAGCAAAATCTTTTAAATTTTTGCATGTTGCATTTATATTTTTGTTCAGTATAGTTTTGTTGTGATCACAAGAATGTCCTAATCATGCATGTAAGAGCCCCACAGTCAGGCATTACAACATTGTTGCATTAGGTATTTGTTTAATTAGTATTTTTCCCTTTATGATGATGATCGGGGCCTGTTAGTGATAGTGTTGTGATAACTGCACTGTGATTGTAATTTTGTAAGAAAAGTGAAATGTGAAGTGCCTTGAAATGTGTTATTTTACAGGGTAAGACATAGTAGTATGGCACCCCTGGAGCAAATTAGAGTGAAGTGCCTTGCTCAAGGGAACGTCTACAGATTTTTAACCCTGTCTGCTTAGGTATATGATCCAGCGACCTTTTGGAAAATCTAACCGATAGGCTACCCGACACATATGTTATGACCTTTATCCTATAGGTTATACAGTGTATCCTATGTGCTGCATACGTTAAACACTCATTACCCATTTGAACAATATTCTCTCATCATAGAAATCTATTGAATGTGTTGCTTTTAAAAATGTTGTTTTGGAGTGTGTGATACTGTGAGGAGCAGAATGTAAAGGGCAATCAGCAGTTGCTTCATCCATTTTTGGACTTGATGTGTACCCATTGGTTCTCAAAGAATATCATTTATAAATGCCCCATGTGCTTAGTTCAATTTAGGGCTGTGGCGGTCATGAAATGTTGTTGTCCATTGTCATGCAAAAGGCTGTCGGCCTCACGGTAATTGACCGTTAATTAACATAAACATGTTTAACATCTCCAGGCCTCCACACATACAAGGCGCTGATGAGCGCTTTTGGAACATCTACATTTAAAAAAAGTAAAATAAATAAATGTAATATACACCATCACAATACATCCATTATTAGTCAGGTCTAAATAAACATTATGATTAGAAGAAAATGTATTTCAGAAGAAAATAATATGAGTTGGCCTATACGTAAGGCTTTGTTATCTGGTTATGCGCTATGCAATAGGCTGTAGGCTTTTTCATTTAGTTGACAAGATATGCTTATAAGTCCCGTGACATAATTTTATTTTATATGATTTTATAGTAAGAAGAATATAAATGAACTTAGCTGAATAAAATAGAAAGGATATTTTTCCCATTATGAAGCGAGTGTGCACATGAAGTGGCTATGTTGAGCGTAAAAGTGATAATTTGAAACAGGTCCTACATGCTAGATTCAGAGTTATTTGACAACTTTAGTTGTGAATGATACAAACCTTATGTCTTAGAAGTATAAATGGGCTGCATGGTGCGACTATAGTCTATTAATGATTTGACAAAGTAGCAAAAAAAGCTTGCACTCTTTTCCTTTCATGAAGTGATCATATTTTCACCCATCAGACTATTTTCCAATTTAATCTTGTCTTCACTAAAATGTAAAATTAGTTTAGATTTAGAATGGCCCATTATCAAATTGTCAGGAACAGTGGCAGGGGAAAAAGGGATGTAATCTGTATGCACTCGAATAGCAAATTGAGACCACGCGCTGTTCTGTTTTTGTAGGCTACTCTGCTCAAGAAGGTAAAAAGGAGAGAGAGGAGAAAATATTCACACATGGTGTTGAGATATTCTGTACATCAAAAGGTAATGTGTCACCCAATTAATTATTGGTGGCGGCAGGTAGCCTAGTGGTTAGAGCATTGGACTCGTGCAAGATCGAATCCCAGAGCTGACAAGGATCTGTAGTTCTGCCCCTGAAGGCAGTTAATCCACTGTTCCTAGGCCGTCATTGAAAATAAGAATTTGTTCTTAACTGACTTGCCTAGTTAAATAAAGGTTAAACAAAAAGAACATGTAAAAATTCCCTATTACTAGGCTATTCAAAATCAAGTACAAATTCACTAATTGTAGGCTAACTAGGACCACTTTGGAAACAAGCATTTTAATTAATACTTTCAAGTGATATCCTCTGGGTCGACATTGTACATTTTGTTGTATATGTTTGTTACCCAACATACATTCAATTCAATTCAACGGTAAGCAGCCTGCACAATCAATGAACCAACAGCATTGCCTAGGGTATACATTATCTCTCATACTCATGAATATACATTTTGGAGGGTAGCACAAGCTAACCAGTCCATCCAGTATGTATAATAATACAGTCCACACTCAAAGGCGATTACTAGAATTTGGTTAATTTCTGAGAACAGGCTAGACCAATTATGTACCAAATACATCAGTTTAGTTTGATGTTTTTCTGCCATGTGTAATATGCGGTAAGCTATGTATTGTATAATGACACAATCATATAATGACACAATTATAAGCCTATGCATATGCATAAGCTCTAATAAGCATATGGTGTTTTGAATTCATTATCACCTTGAAAGCGCTGTCCAGTTTGTTGTCCTAGGCTTTTAAACAACATCCACAACAACCATGTTTTACACTGTTTCAACCTGCTGTTGAACTTGTTTCTTTAAATTGATCATCAAAGCTATGTGAGTTTTAAAATTATGATAGGCCTACTGTTTTGATGATAAGTGATTGATGTGATTTTCAATTTCATTTGCATTGATGTCAGAGTAGTTAAAGACAATAGAGCCCTGAGTACCAGGCCATTAGAACCTGATGGTAGTTAACAAGTTGGGTACTACTAAAACATGTCCAGAATGCATAAAACTAGATTACCATGATTTAAAGGTCAAGTGGAATTTGACAATGGTCATGACTCATGACTGCTGGTTCACCGCAACAGCCCTAGGTCAACTCTCGTACCCCATCAGAACCCAAAATATAAGCTTGTTTTACTCCAATGTTTGTAGACAACGTAAATGTAGACAAACACTGTATAGCGTCAAAAAGCTACATTTGTGATATTATGGATGATTAGTCCTACACCTGCATAGTCCTTCAAATGTGTTTTCTACAGACAATTGAGATGTACAAACTATGGCATAAGGGAATGATGAACAGATAAGAGAAAATCCGTAATTTCGATTAGGACGTTAATGAGCAAGCTAAGATGGACAGTCACTATAACTATTTGTTCAGAACGTTTGAAAAGCTCTTACAATATTCAATGGTGACATTTCTCTAAAACAGGCTATAGGCTACATGTGCACTACATGTGCACCACCATGTCAGAACAGTAGGCTAAGTTATGATGGTGAAAGGGACCAAATGTGGCACATGGGCTACTAACAGCTTACTGTACAACATACACTTACTGTATATTACTTTCTTAGCTACAGTATAAATATCTCCCTGGCATATTACATCATTTATGCAGCAGCATACAATACATTTCTGGACTTGTGCTGTGCTCACTTGAACAGGAAGGTGGCGCGACGATCCTTCTTGTGGGCAAATTTTGTCATGAAACTTTGCCATCAAAGTCTGGCATGCTCTGGATTTATGGTGCTTTCAAGACAATTTGGAACTCTGAAAAAAACAAGGTCAAACCATGACGTCAGTGATCTTCAGGTTGGAGCTCTAGAAAGAGGCCCGAGTTCCTGACTTGGAATTCTGAGTTGGATGACTGTTCAAAAAGGTTTTTTCCCAGTCGGAGCTAGTTTTTCCAACTCACTGAATCTGAAATTTCCAGTTGCTTTGAAAAAGGCAGAATTCTTGCTGGATTGACAGCATTGCCAATGTATTAAAACTTTTCTGGCCATGGTGTTGCATGTGAATGTTATTTTTAAGCTGGGAAAAGAGACCCTTAAACCCAGACTTGGACCACACACCCTCTCCACCGAATAGCAGGCAAGGGAAGCAAAATAGAGATAGCTTTGCAACGCTTGTAGTTAGCCACTGATTCCTTCCAAACCACTCATTGTTGAATTTGCGATTTCCAAGTTGTTGTGTAATGTTTATGTCCGATGGCTGATGAGCACCGATATGTTTTATCTATAATTTCTCTTCATATGACAAAGGATTTGCCAGTAGATTGTCGACGTTATTCATGCAGACGACTGCTTGTCTAGCTTGCTAGCTAAGATGTTGAAAGTATGATGTTGACATGATATGTCCAATAAACGCTACGGTAGATATAACGTGATTTGATGTCATTTTATCTGTGGCCAATGACCTTGAGTCTTCTTGGATGGGCACTTCTAATGTAACTCTATGGCAGCACCAAAGGGGTTTGAATTTTCTAGCTCTGCCCGTAGATTTTGCGGTGACGTAGTCTCCCCATGAGTGACAGAACACTGAGCCAATCACGGCGCAACTAGAGAACATTACCAACACCTACGCTCCGTATTTTCCGCTGGCTGCCCCACCACCACAGAAAGCACTGAGCTAGGCTGAAACATCTTACTCAAGAAAGCAAAAATAAGTCATGTTTGTATGTGGCTTTATTAACGCAATGATTTATTAATGCGTATTTTCGGCCATGTAGTGTATATTCAATGTTTGATTTGTTATTGATCTACCAATCATTGCCTGTCTTTATGACGTTTTCGAAATGCTCCCTGGTCTTTGTAGTTAAATCTGTGCTTGAAATTGATGTTGTAAGTAAATAGAAGTATGATGAGGGGTTCCTGCAGATGCAGGAATGCCCACATGCAGGAACACCCCGTATTGCGGGCCGCAATTGCACCTTCCTCAGGAAAAGGACAATTGTGTTACATCAGAGACCTGACAAGTTTTGATAAGAAAATAAACTGTGAAAAACAAATTATATTTTATTCATAGAAAAATCCATTACCAATGAAAGAACATGGAACTTATAGGAAACATTCTGGCTAATTTGAAGGATGAAAATAAAACGGCACTAGAAAATGTTCCTTTTATATTATCTGTTTGTCCCTTTTATTTATTTTACTAGGCAAGTCAGTTAAGAACAAATTCTTATTTTCAATGACGGCCTAGGAACAGCAGGTTAAGTGCTTGTTCAGGGGCAGAATGACAGATTTGTACCTTGTCAGCTCAAGGAATTGTTTGTCCCTGAAGTACTATAGCAGTCTGCTCTTCTCTCTCATGTCACAATCATCCATAGTCCTTCAGATATGACAAAGGAAATGTGGAATGGTGCTGTGGAGAGGTCTCCCACTGTGGTGTCTGTCCCAGAGCTCACTCTTACCTCAGAGTCTCTGTGGTTTAGGCTTTAGGTCTATATAGTGTGTCTGACATAACTACGTGTGTGAGAGAATGTCTGATCTCTATTGGATAGCAGAGGTTCTGTCAAAGCTTCTTTCTTTTCATGTTCCACACACAATGGCTCCCTTGTATAGAAATCCCATCCAAGATGGCACCAGGTTATTCTACATCACTGCTGCCGTGTATATATCATTGGCTCCTCATTGCTCAGAACAGCTAACAGTGGTTCTCATTGAATGTTTTCCAACATCTGGTAAAGATCTACCTTAGAGCTCCTGACAGACCTTTCCTAGAGGTAGGCTTATAGCCTACAATTTAAGATGTGTGGCTGTTACTTAACATTCGCAGCAGCAAGAAGATGTAAATGTCATTAATATATGAAGGGGTTGTGGAAGGTTGTATACTACTGTAGCCATTGAATGGATGCACTTGGCAGTAAGTAGTTAAAAGAGCAAGTAAGCAAAGTAATCATCCACGTCTGTTCCGCCAATGTCCTTGTCATGAGTACAGCAGTAATCCTAGTATTACAGGTTGTATCCAGAATGTATCACAACCGGCCGTGTTTGGACGGTGTCCCATAGGGTGGCGCACAATTGGCCCAGCGTCGTCCAGGTTTGAACGGTGTAGGCCGTCATTGTAAATAATAATATTTTCTTAACTGCCTTGCCTAGTTAAATAAAGATACAATTTTTTTTAAAGTATTACTATTTTAGTTACACAACTGTTTGTTGAATAACAACGTTTGAATCCCTTGAAAACATGTGCGTATGTAAGACTATGCAAATACTATAGCACTATGAAAAATGTATAGGATGTGTCCCAAATGAGATCCTATCCCCTACATTGTGCCTATGGGCTAAGCCAACAACATATGTATACATTTTCCTTTGAGAGGGTCAAAGGTTCAAGGCGATGTTTTGAATGCAGAGGTTCAAAGACAGT
This sequence comes from Brachymystax lenok tsinlingensis, assembly GCA_030435695.1. Lineage (NCBI taxonomy): Eukaryota > Metazoa > Chordata > Actinopteri > Salmoniformes > Salmonidae > Brachymystax > Brachymystax lenok. The sequence goes on along the minus strand of CM059807.1, from coordinate 17,337,385 downwards.
GTCCACTTTGAGTATGCATTGCAGGGATTAGAGGAAATAGAGAAAATGACCAGCGACTCAGGATAAATGGAAAGGGTAGGTTAAGGATGCTGAAACATTACCTCACATCTTTATGAATAAGCCCATGGTTGTCCACACAAGCACATAATTGTAAAGGTAGCCTGTATACCTGGCTTCTGGTATAAATACTGAACATCGGAAGAGTTCAAAATATAAGATGGGAAGTGCATGAAGAGTTTTTTTCCTGTTTGGAATCCGTGAAAAAAATATATATTTAAAGTTATGCAACAGTCATTAACTGTTATCAATGGTAAGTTATGGGATTCTTATTTTATGTAAACATTACATTTACTTTTGCTCCTAAACAGAGTATGAAGTTATTGTCATCTACACCTACTGTATAATGTTGTCAGCAAGCAGCAAGTACTATAACTGGGAGATGGGGTGTAATTCAGGGATAAACTAAATAAATACACAGAGGGATTTCCTCTACGTACCCAGTGTAATTGTGTAGTTACAACAGAGTGGGGGTGGGATTTGGACACGCACAGACAGACACGTTTTACTGTAAATCCTGAGAGACCTCTGAGGGAGCAGAAATATCAGGGTAACCATACTGTACTTCAGGGTTTCCCAAACTCGGGACCAGGGTAATGTCCCAAATGGTACCCAATTCCCTATACAGTGCACTGATAAGAGAATAGGGTGCTATTTGGGATGCAGCCCAGGTGTGTTCATTATAGCAAGTAGGGGACTAGTACTTTGGTGTGAGGGAAGTTAAACAGTTTGCTAGGGTGTACTGTGGATATAGCTTATTGCATCCTCTGTGCTCCATGACTGCTGACTGCTGACTGCTTCATGTGTTTCAATAGAGGGCAGACTTGCACTAATTTCACTTCCACAGATTTGTGACATAGAGAGTGGGTTAGCTCATAGACATGGGGCCTTGTGGATAGTTACCCATTGTCTAACAGAGACCTTTTTTCTGTCTTTCAGCCTACTCAGCTTTTGGTCCATAGGCCTACAGGCCGGATGAGACATTTTTAACATCCCAAATGGCAACATATTCCCTTTTATAGTGCTCTTCTTTTGACCAGAGCACTAAATAAGGAATAGGGTGCCATTTGGCACACAGCCATAGGAGAAGAGTGACCAGCAGCATCCCATGCATCTCTCATAATGATCTCACTCTGACCACTTCCTCTGTGTCTATAGTTTCCGTGCTGTCATGCTCCATTCTGGTTTCCTCCCAGTCTAGGAGTAGAGAAAAGGTCTACAAGGAGAGCTCTCAGGTTTCTACTGAAAGGTACACAAGCAACCTTCTCCCTGGAAATGGTCAACAGTGCCTGGCCCGTCAGGAGCACTGCTGAGTTGATTTATATTACGGGCCAGATATGTGACTTATACTTTTCATGCTGTGCTATTGCAGGCCGTGCACCCAGGCCAAGCCCCCAGTTTAAATGTTTATTTTAGATCACTCCACACCTACAGTATCTATTATTGCTGGAATTCCTTCAGCTGAGGCACAAGAAGAACACCTCAAGATGTCTTCCCAACTTCCCGTCTTTCATCCCTGGCTTACGGTAAGTGCCTCTGTCTTATTGCTCTGGGGAAAGTTGGGAATGGCTGTGTGGCTGGGTGTGTACCTGCTGTGAGCTCACAATTACGCCAGAAGGCCTGCTGAGAGAGGCTTCCTCCATCACACACACACCCTGACTTTGATCAGCACTTTATATATGTTCTTACCAGCACCTCACTTTCTACCTGCTGAGGTAGAACATTTGTGACTGTTCTAAAATGAGCAAGTCAAACACTTCACTTCTAACTTCACCAAGAGTGGTCACTTGATATCTGAGAAAAGAACACCCTGGCCTTCACCTTGTTCACATTTCATTATAATAGAATATAACTATATACACTACTATATACACTAGTTTTAGAATACCATAGGATTTTTTCTTTATTTTTACTATTTTCTAAATTGTAGAATAATAGTGAAAACATCAAAGTTATGAAATAACACATATGGAATCATGTAGTAACCAAAAAAAGTGAAAACAAATCAAAATGTATTTTAGATTTTAGATTCTTCAAAGTAGCCACCCTTTGCCTTGATGACAGCTTTGCACACTCTTGGCATTCTCTCAACCAGCTTCACCTGGAATGCTTTTCCAACTGTCTTGAAGGAATTCCCACATATGATGAGCACTTGTTGGCTGCTTTTCCTTCACTCTGCCATCCAAATCATCCCAAACCATCTCAATTGGGTTGAGGTCGGTTGATTGTGGAGGCCAGGTCATTTGATGCAGCACTCCATCACTCTCCTTCTTGGTCAAGTAGCCCTTTCACAGCCTGGATGTGTGTTGGGTCATTGTCCTGTTGAAAAACAAATGATAGTCCCACTAAGCGCAAACCAGATGGGATGGCGTATCGCTGCAGAATGCTGTGGTATCCATACTGGTTAAGTGTGCCTTGAATTCTAAATAAATCACAGACAGTGTCACCAGCAAAGCAGCCCCACACCATCACACCTCCTCCTCCATGCTTGACGGTGGGAACCACACATGTGGATATCATCCGTTCACCTACTCTGCATCTCACAAAGACACAGTGGTTGGAACCAAAAATCTCAAACTCATCAGACCAAAGGACAGATTTCCACACGTCTAATGTCCATTGCTCGTGTTTCTTGGCCCAAGCAAGTCTCTTCTTATTATTGGTGTCCTTTAGTTGTGGTTTCTTTGAAGCAGTTCGACCATGAAGGCTTGATTCACGCAGTCTCCTCTGAACAGTTGATGTTGAGATGTGTCTGTTACTTGAACTCTGTGAAGCATTTATTTGGGCTGCAATCTGAGGTGCAGTTAACTCTAATGAGCTTATCCTCTGCAACAGAGGAAACTCTGGGTCTTCCTTTCCTGTGGTGGTCTTCATGAGATCCAGTTTCATCATAGTGCTTGTTGGTTTTTCAAATCAAATCAAATCAAAGTTTATTTGTCACGTGCGCCGAATACAACAGGTGTAGACCTTACAGTGAAATGCTTACTTACAGGCTCTAACCAACAGTGTAAAAAAAGGTATTAGGTGAACAATAGGTAAGTAAAGAAATAAAAACAACAGTAAAAAAAGACAGGCTATATACAGTAGCGAGGCTATGTACAGTAGCAAGGCTATAAAAGTTGCGAGGCTATAAAGGTAGCAAGGCTACATACAGACATCGGTTAGTCAGGCTGATTGAGGTAGTATATGTACATGTAGTTATGGTTAAAGTGACTATGCATATTTGATGAACAGAGAGTAGCAGTAGCTTACAAAAGGGGTTGGCGGGTGGTGGGACACAATGCAGATAGATAGCCCGGTTCGCCAATGTGCGGGAGCACTGGTTGGTCGGTCCAATTGAGGTAGTATGTACATGAATGTATAGTTAAAGTGACTATGCATATATGATAATGTGCGACTGCACTTGAAGAAACTTTCAAAGTTCTTGACATTTTCAGCATTGACTGACCTTCATGTCTTAAAGTAATGATGGACTGTCATTTCTCTTTGCTTACTTGAGCTGTTCTTGCCATAATATGGACTAGGTCTTTCACCAAATTGGGCTATCTTCTGTATTCCACCCCTGCCTTGTCACAACACAACTGATTGGCTCAAACTCATTAAGAAGGAACGGAATTTCACAAATGAACTGTTAACAAGGCACATCTGTTAATTGAAATGCATTCCAGGTGACTACCTCATGAAGCTGGTTGAGAGAATGCCAAGAGTGTGCAAAGCTGACATCAAGGCAAAGGGTGGCTACTTTGAAGAATCGAAAACATGTTTTGATTTGTTTAACACTTTTTTGGTTACTACATGATTTCATATGTGTTATTTCATAGTGTTGATGTCTTAAATAGTATTCTACAATGTGGAACATAGTCAAAATAAAGAAAACCCTGGAATGAGTAGGTGACTAGTGCTGTATATATATTTAACAAAAATATAAACGCAACATGTAACAATTTCAAAGATTTTACTGAGTTACAGTTCATAGAAGGAAGTAAGTCAATTGAAAAAAATTCATTAGGCCCTAATCTATGGATTTTACATGACTGGGCAAGGGCTCAGCCATGGGTGGGCCTGGGAGGGCATAGCCCCACCCCTTGGGAGCCAGGACCACCCACTGGGAAACCAGGTTCAGCCAATCAGAATGAGTTTTCCCCCACAAAGGGCTTTATACAGACAGAAATATTCTGATGATCCCTCTGGTGAAAATGCCAGATGTGGAGGTCCTGGGCTGGCGAGGTTACATCTGGTCTGCAGTTGTGAGGCTGGTTGGATGTACTAGATTCTAGAGTGGCCTTTTATTATCCCCGGCACAAGGTGCACCTGTGTAATGATCATGCTCTTTAATCAGCTTCTTGATATGCCACACCTGTCAGGTGGATGGATTATTTTGTCAAAGAAGAAATTATCACTAACCTGGATGTAAACAAATTTGTGGCCAAAATTTGAGCAAAATAAGATTTTTTTTTAATGAAAAATTTCAGCAACCTTTTATTTCAGATCATAAAACATGGGACCAACACTTTACATGTTGCATTCATATTTTTGTTCAGTATATTTATAAACTGGGTGGTTTGAGCCCTGGATCCTGATCGTCTGAAAGCCATGGTATATCAGACTGTACAGTATACGTGTATGACAAAAAAAAATATTTTTAATGTTTTAATTACGTCGGTAACCAGTTGATAATAGCAATAAGGCATCTTGGGGGTGATGTGGTATATGGCCAAGTATCAGACACATTCTGCTCAACTGAGCTCACTTCCAGACATCATCATGTGGTGAATACACACTCCTAATGTCCTTCATTAGTCTGACACACACACGAAAGACTGCTTTCACACCCATGGTAACCCTAGTTAACTGTGTTATAGAGCCTATTGGAGTGGAACAAACATCACAGTGTTCATGGGAGGTCTGGAGGTCACAAACTGCTGCTTACTTGTATATTCTGTAGTAGGGAAAACATTACCATGACCACACCACAACATCAACACTGCTATTGTATTATAAATATACCCGACTAAGCATCCCATTAGGTGCCGAGACAGACTAAGCATCCTATTGTGTTTCTTAGACATTTTTGGTTGTTATATTAGGGTTAATAGCTACCTTTTCCTCACACCACATGGGGAAGCTTTCCTCTAGCGGAGCCTTAATGAGACTGTGAAAACATAATGAAACAGCTCGCTTTGTTTTTCATCGCCCCGGCCCCGCCATAACACGGTGCCATGGTGAAAATGAGGAGAGGAGTATGTCACTCATACCCTGCTTCTTCTCACTAGGCTTTCTGCCCATCTGTCTACATCCCAAATGGCACCCTATTCCCTATGTATTGCACTACTTTTGACCAGACTGCTGTATGGGAAACTTATCCCTATGGACCCTGTTCAAAAGTAGTGCACTATATAGGGAATAGACTGCATCTATGCCCTGTTAGCTCAGCTCACTGCTTCCTCAATGTGGCCATGGCCAAATCAAGCAGATGGTGAAAGGTTAGCCTTAGGTCACTGTCAGGGTTCAATTCCTGGGTTCCAAGGTTGAGGAGAGAGAGCCAAATGTCTCTGACAGTTCCCTGGAGAACCTGGGCATCCAATGACAACCGACCCCAGTCCCAGCAGGTGTAGGTGTAACTGGTATGGGGCTGTAAAACGGAGGAGGGGCCAGTGGGTTAGAGTGGTCTGGGTCTTTTCATTTTTCTTCTGTATGTTCCTCTGATTGGACAGGTTGTGGAGGGCAGTGTCATGCAGGGATGGCTGAGGATGGATGGATCTGGTTGCTGATCATGATTAGATTGAAATAAAATAATGTAGCTGAACACTGTAACTTTGGTGCAAGACGTCAATTGATTATCATTTTGGCAGCAACTGAAGCTGCCTTTGTCAGGGTTGTCCAACACTATCTCTGTATGGGTACCTCATCTCATTGGGTTAGTGATGACAAAGTGTCTGTCTTTCTATCCATAGCCATTGGAGAAATGCAACTGCTCGATCTTCCAAAAGCAATTTTTCACTTTATTACAAGCCTGGCAACTTCCCAAATGGATCCCGCTGTTACTAGTAGCTATGTAAATGTAACAATAACAATTTGTTTCTCTACAATAAATAGACTCCCAATAAAGGGGGTTTGAATCAATGTTATTTGATTCAAATAGACAATGTGTTCCCTTGTTTGGGTATTGTTTGTTATTTCTGGAAATAGATACGGATGAATAATGGTACCTACCACATGCCAACATGGTCATAAAAGTGGCTGCGTGACCGGATACTCTGGACACCTCTTCCCGAAAGCTGAACAAATGTACTGTGCATGTGCTAGTTCAACTGCCCATAGGTGGAACAGGCTACTCTGTAAAACTAACACGGTGAATGAAAAATAATGAATTATGAGGGTGAAACTGGAGAATCTTTGTTAGAATATTGTATGGGTCTTGGATGGGCTTTGACGAATGCTAATGTTCTCCAAGTGAACATTCTTTTTAGGGCAGAATTAAGAAGTCACTGACGACCACATTGAATTTATGAATGTGACACTTTAGATTGTGCTGTTGAACATAAGCTAGGTTTCATTTGAAGAAAAGAAGACAGTACACAGGTCAAAGGCTTTGAGGAGAAGTGCTGAAAACAGAACATGGTTGAGCTTGGCATGTGTCATGGACAGTAAAACTGACATGCTAACATGAAATATGAAATATGAAATGACCCGTCCAATTATCTCTTGGTTCTTTGGGAACACACCTGTTCGACAGGAATACCACAATATGATAAATAGGGGACAGTGTGTGTCTCCTTTCTGGCTGTCCAAAGCCAAAACAATAGGTATTTGCAGGACAAGTAATAGGTTACTACCTGTAGCTGATACCTGAGGAATATGCTCCAACATGCTACAATGGGCATGATTGAATCTGGCATGCAGAGACCAATTTTGTCCTGTTCAAGTATAGATTTACACAAAGATTTATGGAAGTTAACCTGAAATGTGTGAAATCAGAAGTGTTCAAGGTGCCTGCAATGTGCGTCCACAATTCAACTGTAAAATATGAATGGGGCATTGTAAAGAATCAATCAATCAAATGTATTTATGAAGCTCTTTTTACATCAGCAGATGTCACAAAGTGCTATACAGAAACTCAGCCTAAAACTTCAAACAGCAAGCAATGCAGATGTAAAAGCACAGTGGATAGGAAAAACTCCCTAGAAATGCAGGAACCTTGGAAGAAACCTAGAGAGGAACCAGGCTTTGAGGGGTGGCCAATGCTCTTTTGGCTGTGCCGGGTGGAGATTATAAGGTTACATGGCCATTTAAGGCCAGATTGTTCTGCAAGATGTTCAAACGTTCAAACAATAATCACAGTGGTTGTAGAGCGTGCAACAGGTCAGTACCTCAGGAGTAAATGTCAGTTGTTTTTTCATTGCCAAGCATTCAGGGGTCGAGACAGCAGGTCCAGTAGAGAGAGAGAGAGAGTCGAAAACAGCAGGTTCTCTAGCCGCAGGCAGAACAGTTGAAACTGGAGCAGCAGCATGACCAGGTGGACTGGGGATAACCAGGAGTCATGAGGCAGGTAGTCCTGAGGCATGATCCTAGGGCTCAGGTCCTCCAGGAGGGGAGGGAGAGAGAGAGAATTAGAGGGACCATAGTTAAATTCACACAGAACTTTTCCAAGCAAGGAACCCTGGAGTTGTCTCTAGAGTTCACAGTGAACTACAGCTCTAAATACCCAAAATAAACAGTGGTTAGGCCTCTTACATAAAAGGTTTCCAATCCACCAATATTCAGTGTTTTTGATTGACATGGCCTAAATTAATAATGATTGAATGTGAAAACTATAATCACCAGAATAGAAGTCTGATTTGTTACCTCAAGAGATAGATGATGGCTTCACAGAGCATCCATTCACTTTCCTTTCGGTTAATTTAATCTCTCCCTCTCCCTCTCCCTCTCGACATGCAGGCTTTATTTTCATTCCAGTAGCAGTGTTCCTGTGAAGCACAAGGGTCTCTCGCAAGGGCAATGTTTTTCTTGTCAGCGACTACTGTTTTCTTTCGAGGGCTTATGTTCTCACTGATAGAGCTGCGCTGACGTGGAGTGCCACTGTGCTAAATGAAGAGTTTCCCTCCCAACATCTGCAGAACCTAGGCTTCAAAAAGGCATACAGACATTATTACACATTTTAAACATAATTGATGATGTGTCTGCTGGACTCTGCTCTGGTCGGAGTTGATGACTGCGCCACAGATGTTGGTGTTCCCATAGAATTAGAATATGTAATTTAATAGGATATCTGTGGGTGCTCCATTGAGTGGATGCTGGCCTATTGACTCTGATGTAGTAGTATGTTAAACATGTTATATGGGTTTAGTCATCTAATGTGGCCTTTGCCTTCTCTGTGGCTGTTCTCCAGGAGGCACTCTCTATGTTTTACATCCTACAGATGTGTGTCTGTATTTCAAAATGAACACACATGTCCTTAAAGGTCCAATGCAGCCATTTTTATCTCTATATTAAATCATTTCTGGGTAACAATAAGTACCTTAAGTTCTTACACTAAATTGGCATTATTATAATTTTCACAATTTCATAGTATTATTCCAACCTCATAGTGTGGAAATATGCACTCGCCAGCCAGTTTATTAGGTACAACAACCCGTTCACGAAAATGAATCGCTCCTACAGACAGTGAGTCACGTGGCCGTGGCTTGCTATATAAAGCAGGCAGACCGGCATCAAGGCATTCAGTTACTGTTTAATTGAACGTTAGTGTAACAGTGCAGCTTCCGTCCCTCTCCTCGCCCCTACCTGGGGTCAAACCAGGGACCCTCTGCACACATCGACAACTGACAGACATGAAGCACCGTTACCCAACGCTCCACAAAAGCTGCGGGGAACAACTACTTCAAGGTCTCAGAGCGAGTGACGTCACCGATTGAAACGCTGTTAGTGCGCACCCCGCTAGCTAACTAGCCATTTCACACCGGTTACATTAGCATGGACAAAACGAGTGACCTAAGCGATTTTGAGCGTGGTATGATAGTCAGTGCCAGGTACGCCAGATCCAGTATCTCATAAAAGGCCACCCTCCTGGGCTTTTCACGTATGACAGTGTCTTGGGTTTACTGAGAATGGTGCGACAAACCAAAAATATTCAGTCAGCGCAGTCCTGTGGGTGACAACAGCTCGTTGATGAGAGAGGTCGAAGGAGAATGTCAAGAATCGTGCAATCGAACAGGTATGCCACAAACAGACAATTAATGGCGCAGAACTGCATCTCAGAATGCACAACTCGTCGATCCTTTTAACGGATGGGGTATTGCAGCTGACGACCACACCGGGTTCCACTCCTATCAGCTAAAAACAGGAAGAAGCGTCTCCAGTGGGCATGCGATCACCAACACAGGACAATTGAGGAGTGGAAAAACTTTGCCTGGAACATGACGGCAATTTCAGTTTACTTGCACAGTCCCCAGACCTCAACCCAATAGAGTATCTTTTGGATGAGATAGAACGGGCTGTTCGCAGCATGAATGCACCGTTGTCCAATCTGCAGCAACTGCGTGATGCCATTGCGTCAGCTTGGACCAACATCCCTGTGGAACGTTTCCAACAACTTGTAGAATGCCCTGAAGAATTCAGGCTGTTCTGGAGGCAAAGGAGGGTCCGACCCGGTACTAGATGTGTGTACCTAATAAACTGGCCAGTGTGTGTATATAAAACACAGGGAAATCACATTTTTGACTGCACTGTGCCTTTAAAGGGGGGATGAAAAATGGTCATTGGGGCATTTGTAGTATTATTACATAAATCTTGGTAAAAACTGGGGGGCTACAGAAATGTTTTTCAAAGTTGAGCAAATTCTTACTGAATTTCTTGAGTATGACGACATGGAAAAGGTGAACAGATTCATGTGTTGGTATGTTACCCAGACAGACGCTTGGAGACAGGCAGCCTGGGCTGGGACCAGTGGGATGGGAAAACCTGGCAGAACAAAGTGAGTAACACAGTTGAGAACCACAAATCTACAAAGGTCAGTCAGGTTTCAACAACTTGACTCTAAATCACTGTCACTATGATAATAGCATTGCTGAAGAAACCAGAGGACCAGGGGTTTGTTGAACATGTGAAGGGTCAATCACCACATTCACTAAGGACAGCTTACAGGTAACTCTGTGTACGGTTAAAACAATTCTGTGAATTTTCAATAAATTCCCTGTTTTTCCAGAAATCCTGGTAAGAGGATTCCAGATTTCCTGCCTATTCCTACCGTGATTTTGGGAAAACCAGGGAATATATTGAACGTTCCTGGAATTTTGAAAACCTAACTCGGTGTACTTTTTGGAGAACAAGGCTTTGCTGAACATGCTGAATGGTCAGTCATTAGAGTCTCCATGTACAATTTACAGTAGACAAGTAACTCTGTGTACTTTTGTGTGTGTTGTGTGTGTGTGTGTGTGGGGCGTCATAGGTTACATTAATAATACAGTTGTTCAAATATTGGATCTTGTTTGACTCCATGTTACAAATCTATGGTTTTGTTGAGTCCCACTCCAGGTTTTGATCATGCACATACAGTCAAATAGTTTGAAGTCTACAGAACATGGAGCACCTGGATTAGCTTTACGCCTGTGAGACTTTGTACCTGAACTGATAATGATAGTTATTCTTTTTGAAGTTCACTGCTGTTTGAAGGTGGGTGTACCCCTGGACTTGGTACTGGTACCCGTGTATATAGCCAAGCTATCATTACTCATTGTGTATTTATTATATATTTTTCTCTCTGCATTGTTGGGAAGCATTTAACTGTTAGTATACACCTTGTTTTACGAAGCATGTGACAAATAACATTTGATTTGGATAGGTGCCATAATGTGTGGATGCAGAACAGAGCACTAGCAGTGCCGTGTCAGTCCAGTGATGGCTCAAGGAGAGGTGGGGAAAGGAGGCAGAACGTGGTAAAGGAATGAGAGCTCCACACAAAGAATATTGAATCTGTGACAAGGTGGTAGAAAGTGGATCCTTCCTCTCTCTCTGTTCCATGGTGCTGTCGGGAACAAAACATACAGATATCACTTCACTTTAAGCAGTTTAGCTTCCAGGCCCTGAGGATGAAATATGGTTTGATGGCTTCACCAAAACCCTTTAGCTAGTTATACAATGTAAATCCTCTTTGGCAGAGAAGTTATAGGCATTGTGGTCAGTCTAGACTAGCACGCATTAGAGAGTCGTGGTTGTGTCCCAAAAAGCACCCCATTCCCTATATAGTACACTACTTTTGACCGGTCATATAGACCCTGGTCAAAAATAGTGCACTATATAGGGAATAGAGTGCCATTTGAGACAAGGATACATCAAAGTGCATCCTTTACCTACAGATTTTCTGCTTCACTTTTATGCTCCTGAGACTATTTCTATTTGTCCTGTTTTTTTTCCATAGCTTCTGATGGTCATTTTTCTCACTTTAATTGAGAAAATCCACTTTTTATGGTCTTGTTAGGTTGATCAGTCTAATGAACAAAGCAGTACATGATTACATTGATGGCCAAAGATGGAATTGAAAGGTGTAGTGGCATGGCACATTGCTCTACACAATTTTTTTAATTTATTTTATTTCACCTTTATTTAACCAGATAGGCTAGTTGAGAACAAGTTCTCATTTACAACTGCGACCTGGCCAAGATAAAGGAAAGCAGTGTGACACAAACAACACATGGAATAAACAAACATACAGTCAATAATACAATAGAAAAAGTATATTTACAGTGTGTGCAAATGAGGTAGGATAAGGGAGATCAGGCAATAAATAGCACATAGTGGCGAAATAATTAAAATATAGCAATTAAAAACTGGAGTGATAGATGTGCAGCGAGTAGATATACTGGGGGTGCAAAGGAGCAAAATAAATAAAATAAATAACAGTATGGGGATGAGGTAGTAGGATGGGCTATTTACAGATGGGCTATGTACAGGTGCAGTGATCTGTGAGCTGCTCTGACAGCTGGTGCTTAAAGCTAGTGAGAGAGATATGAGTCTCCAGCTTCAGTGATTTTTTTCAGTTCGTTCCATGTTTGGCAGAATGAGTGAATGATACTTTGTTGCAAAATAGGAAGCCGATTCTAGATTTAATTTTGGATTGGAGATGCTTAATGTGAGTCTGGAACGAGAGTTTACAGTCTAACCAGACACCTAGGTATTTGTAGTTGTCCACATATTCTAAGTCAGAACCGTCCAGAGTGGTGATGCTGGACGGGCGGACAGGTGTGGGCAGCGATCGGTTGAAGAGCATGCATTTAGTTTTACTTGTATTTAAGAGCATTTCGAGGCCACGGAAGGAGAGTTGTTTGGCATTGAAGCTCGTCTGGAGGTTAACACAGTGTCCAAAGAAGGGCCAGAAGTATAGAGAATGGTGTCGTCTGCGTAGAGGTGGATCAGTGAATCACCAGCAGCAAGAGCGACATCAGAAGGTACGTGGGATTCGAAGTGGTTGGTGATCTGTTTGTTAATTAGGGATCAGTGGTGCGCTAGCGCCCCACTCCCGACACTACCTGGTGAAATGCAAGGCGCCAAATTCAAAATCCAAAAGTTGAATTATTAAACATGCACCAATATACAAGTGTTTCATAGTCATCAAAAGCTCTGCTTCTTGGCAATATCACAGCGTTGTCAGATTTCAAAAAGGCTTTACAGCGAAAGCACAACATTTGATTGTTTGAGGGTAGCACCTAACATATTTTTACCATTACCATGAACTCATAAGCCATCACGGTTCACACATAACACATTTCACAGCGAAAACAAATCAATTACCTGCTGAAGAACTTCTGCTGAGGGCTTCCCAAGTGTCCAACGAAGACAATCCATGGTTCTTTTGTTAGAAAAAGTAACGTATTATATCCATAAATCTATGGATATAATATAAAATTATGAGAAAATACAGCGTCGACTCGTCCATTGAAACGTGAAGAGAACTCGTTCAACTTATAGCTATAAACTTATCCAAGAATAAGCAAACATAATTGATAATGTATCCTTAGGAACACTTTTATGTATAAATAGCCAGCCGGGAACGCGCCTTTTCCTCTATTGACATTCTGTGTGACCACTTCCTAATTCTTCTTCTGCCATATAAAGCATCTAAACAGAATCAAAACACTCTCAAGACTGTTGACATTGTCACAGGCCGGCTCATAGCCTGTGGCAAAAATGAGGGGACACGAACAGGTATAGGCCAATCAAAAAGGTTCTTTATTATAACCCAAAAACTATTAACTTTAACAAAGAAATGAGGTGTGAAAATGTCATAATGGAAGGTGTATGTAAAGTGCAGGGATGCAGTGATCTGTGTGTGTGAACATGACTGAGTGGAAACTATGCAAAACTACAAAGGAACAAACAAAACAGGATCATACCTGGAGGAGCAGAGAGAGAGAGAGAGAAGTGATTAGTGATTAGCAGTTAAATACCCTGAGCCCAGGTGGCTCCAATCACTAACGACCCTCCTCTGCCTGCAGGAGGAACCACCCCTGCAATGCAGAAGAGGGGCCATGACAACATCCAGAGGAAGCAATAGGCACTGCATTCATATGCCCTTATATGGGCATTTTCATAAGGGAGTGGTTCTAAATGAGGCAATCTGTCAAAACCACTTTTTTCAGGACAGACATTCCTCAGATTTTTGCCTGCCATATCCGTTCTGTTATACTCACAGACAAAATGTTTAGAATCGTCAGAGTGTTTCCTATCCAATGCTACTACATATGTGCATATCCTATTTTCTGGGCCTGAATGGGAGGCATTTTACTTTGGGCACGCCAGGCTCTCCAAAACCGTCACCTCATGCGCTGCTCCCAAAGAAGCTAAATAAAGTCCACCTGTGTGCAATCTAAGTGTCACATGATCTCAGTATACAGTGAGGGAAAAAAGTATTTGATCCCCTACTGATTTTGTATGTTTGCCCACCCAAGAAATTATCAGTCTATACTTTTAATGGTAGGTTTATTTGAACAGTGAGAGACAGAATAACAACAACAAAATCCAGAAAAACGCATGTGAAAAATGTTATAAATTGATTTGCATTTTATTGAGGGAAATAAGTATTTGACCCCTCTGCAAAACATGACTTAGTACTTGGTGGCAAAACCCTTGTTGGCAATCACAGAGGTCAGACGTTGCTTGTAGTTGGCCACCAGGTTTGTACACATCTCAGGAGGGATTTTGTCCCACTCCTCTTTGCAGATATTCTCCAAGTCATTAAGGTTTCGAGGCTGACGTGTGGCAACTCGAACCTTCAGCTCCCTCCACAGATTTTCTATGGGATTAAGGTCTGGAGACCTTAATTACCCTAAGCATACTGCTAAAGCAACACTCAAGTGGTTTAAGGTGAAACATTTAAACGTCTTGGAATGGCCTAGTCAAAGCCCAGACCTCAATCCAATTGAGGATCTGTAGTATGATTTAAAGATTGCTGTACACCAGCTAAACCCATCCTACTTGAAGGAGCTGGAGCAGTTTTGCCTTGAAGAATGGCTAGATGTGTCAATTTTATAGAGACATACCCCAAGAGACTTGCAGCTGTAATTGCTGCAAAAGGTGGCTCTACAAAGTATTGATTTTGGGGGGTGAATAGTTATGCAAGTTTTCATTTTTTTTTTAAATCTTATTTGTTGTTTGTTTCACAAAAACAAATTGCATCTTCAAAGTAGTAGGCATGTTGTGTAAATCAAATGATACAAACCCCCCCAAAATCTATTTTAAATAGAGGTTGTAAGGCAACAAAATAGGAAAAATGTCAAGGGGGGTGAATACTTTCGAAAGCCACTGTACCAATTTACAGAGGCCAGGTCATGAAGGAAGGCTTGCATATTAAAGTTTTTTAGCAAGCTTCTTTGACAAATCAGGACAGGTCATTTCACTGAGCAGCCATTACGAACACAGGCTGTAAAACAGTGATCACTAAGGTCATTATAGAAAACACCAGACTGATACCTATCAGGATTATTTGTGAGGATAACATCAAGGAGAGTAGCCTTTTTGGAGTCATACCTTTGTAATTGGTAATAATCTGCGCAAGATTTAGGGAGTCTCATTGCTTTAGGGAGTCCCATTGCTTTACTTGGTCAGGTGGTTTAAGCATGTCCCAGTTTATGTCACCTAGCAGGACAAATTCAGACTTAGTGTAAGGAGTCAGGAGAGAGCTTAGGGCATTTAGGGTACAGGTCGGTGCTGATGGTGGACGATAACACCCAGCAACAGTCAACAAAGAGCTATTTGAAAGTGTAATGCTTCAAACAAGCAGATCCAATTGGGAACAGACACGGTGGAGACAACGGAGCACTGAAGGTGATCCTTGGGAAAGATTGCCACTCCACCACCTTTGGAAGATCTGTCTTGCCGAAAATGTTCTAACCAGAAAGGTTAACATCAGTGTTCAAAACACTCTTTCTTAACTAAGTCTCAGTAATGACCAACACATCTGGATAGGAGCTGTGAACCCACACTTTCAATTGATACATTTTAGGTAATAAGCTTCAAGTGTTAACGTCCAGAAAACCCTGGCTTTTACAAGAGCAGAAATCAGTGAAGCAGATATCAGAGCACAAGTCAGAATTGGGGCTAGCAACAGTAGATGGGCCTAGGTGTACATGCACATTTCCAGATATCATCAGTAATAATACAATCAGGGCATGGTAGAGGACTGGGAGCGCTTTGCAGTGTTGATATATGACTTGAATGTGCATTAGATGGCAGTAAGATCATATTGTACAGCAATTTCATCAGGTAACATGAATACAAGCCAGTGAGAGTCAGAGTCCAAAGTCTGGGAACAAACATAGTCTGTCCCACAGTTGAGAGAGAGAGTGTAACATAATAGTTTCTGAGGGAAGATGAATATGACTTCAATCATTACCAAAGGTATCCCCTCTGTCTTTTGATATTTATAATTTTTTCTGAATCAGAAACTGACTTAGTTATTGATTATGGCATCGGATGGAACTAACACTGGGTAGTATGCCGCAAATACTTGAAATAAGATACCAATGGATCTTATTCAATCTTGTCTCCGTTTGAATTATACAGAAAATCTAGCTAAAATAACTGCATGATGTGTGATGGTAATGTTGTATGCATCTAAGTGTTGGAATGACAGAGGTTTCAATAAACACTTTGCTGAGTTTGTTCTCAGTATTTATGTGCCAGAGCATAAGTTCTAATAGTTATCTACATGGGACTGATACCAGCGAAGAAGAGCAGGTCACTTTTAAAGGACCTGGTGAATGATTACCTTGCCAATAGGACTTCTTTCTCCCAGACAAATGAAACAACTTCATTGCGCGCTTTGAGGACCCTTTACAGATGATGCACAGTTTTTATATAGCTGATACCAAGATTGCTTAGTCAGTCACTTCTAACCTTCCCATAAGCCAACTTGGTTATCTACACAGGATGGTATTTTACTTAGTTTCCCAGATGCCAGGAAGATGAGACAATGAGGCATTGTTCTCAACTATTCCAGGCTCTCTCTATCTCAAGTCACACACACCACATCTTGACTATAGAATGTTAGTTTTTAGGTTTTTATCACCAACACAAATCAATTGTCAGCTTCAAGCTATCTCTAGTAGAACCCATGTCCTCAACACCCAGACAAGCTTCAGGGTGCTAGAGTGGAGACCATAAAACACAGCATTAGCAGGACAGAAATATCTTACTGTTTGTTAAGTAAATAATTGTTACATATCCAACAAATAAGGTGAATACATCATTTTTTCCTCACAACCTTCGCAAGGCTGCAGGCACAGACGGCATCCCTAGCCGCGTCCTCAAAGCATGCGCAGACCAGCTGACTGGTGTGTTTACAGACATATTCAATCAATCCCTATCCCAGTCTGCTGTCCCCACATGCTTCAAGAGGGCCACCATTGTTCCTGTTCCCAAGAAAGCTAAGGTAACTGAACTAAATGACTATCGCCCCGTTGCACTCACTTCTGTCATCATGAAGTGCTTTGAGAGACTAGTCAAGGATCATATCACCTCCATCCTACCTGTTACCCTAGACCCACTCCAATTTTCTTACCGCCCCAATAGGTCCACAGATGATGCAATCACTATCACACTGCACACTGCCCTATCCCACACTGCCCTATCCCATAGGAATACCTATGTAAGAATGCTGTTCATTGACTACAGCTCAGCATAGCACCCCCCAAACTCATCATTAAGCTTGAGACCCTGGGTCTCAACCCCGCCCTGTGCAACTGGGTCCTGGACTTCCTGACGGGCCGCCCCAAGTGGTGAAGATAGGAAACAACATCTGCACCCCGCTGATCCTCAACAATGGGGCCCCACAAGAGTGCGTTCTCAGCCCTCTCCTGTACTCCCTGTTTACCCACGACTGCGTGGCCATGCACGCCTCCAACTCAATCATCAAGTTTGTGGACGACACTACAGTGGTAGGTTTGATTACCAACAACAACGAGACAGCCTGCAGGGAGGAGGTGAGGGCCCTCGGAGTGTGGTGTCAGGAAAATAACCTCTCAATCAATGTCAGCAAAACTGAAGAGATGATCGTGGACTTCAGGAAACAGCAAAGGCAGCACCCCCCCTATCCACATCGACGGGACAGCAGTGGAGAAGGTGGAAAGTTTTAAGTTCCTCGGTGTACATATCGCCGACAAACTGAAATGGTCCACGCACACAGACAGTGTGGTGAAGAAGGCGCAACAGCGCTCTTCAACCTCAGGAGGCTGAAAAAATTTGACTTGTCATCGAAAACTGTCACTAACTTTTACAGATGCACAATTGAGAGCATCCTGTCGGGCTGTATCACCACCTGCTACGACAATTGCACCACCCACAACCGCAGGGCTCTCCAGAAGGTGGTGTGGTCTACACGCATCACCGGGGTCAAACTACATGCCCTCCAGGACACCTACAACACCGATGTCACAGGAAGACAAAAAAGATCATCAAGGACAATAGCCACCTGAGCCACTACCTGTTCACCCCGCTTCCATCCAGAAGGCGAGGTCAGTATACAGTAGGTGCATCAGAGCTGGGACAGAGAGATTGAAAAACATATTCTTTCTCAAGGTCATCAGATTGTTAAACAGCCACCACTAGCACAGAGAGTTGGCTGCCTACCTACACTTTTTGGGGGGTGAGTTTCCTCATAATACAGGATGTGTTAGGAATCGTAAGGGACATCATCATTACACCTGTTAATACTTATTTTCTATAACTTTGTTTGAAATCTATTTCTTATTGTAACAGCAAGTACAATGCCCTTTGTGTTTTACAGAAATGCAAGGTGTTTAATGGAAAGATTTTTTTGCATACTGCTAATAATTTTTTTCATGTTTATTGTTTTCTAAAAATACATTTTAAGTATATTACTTTTTTAAATGATCTTGGGGGGAGTGTAAGAATATTTTGAAGATAAATACACAACGCAGAGGACAAGAGGTCGAATCAAATCACATTTTATTGGTCACATACACATGGTTAGCAGATGTCAATGCGAGCGTAGCGAAATGCTTGTGCTTCTAGTTCCGATAGACTACTAAAGGTCAAGAGGACTAAAAGTCAAAAGAGTATTAACGGTCAATGGAAATAGTGTTTTTTCTGTAATGGGGGATTAATGATCAATGGGTCAGAGACATGGGAGGAACCTCAGTCAGGGACTCATAGCGACATGCTAAGTTCTCATTGGTCCAAATTGTTTATACATTGAACCTGAAATAGGATACTTTCTTTTAGACCATTGGCCCAGGTTTATTGCAAGGAATTCTAATTGGTCAACCACAGGCTAGTGCTGGGTTATAAAGCTCCATCCTGTCCCTTTGTTCTGTGGAGAGAATCTGTCACGACTTCCGCCAAAGTTGGGCGCTCTCCTTGTTTGGGCTGCGTTCGGCGGTCGACGTCACCGGTCTTCTAGCCACCGCCGATCCACATTTCCTTTTTCCATTCGTCTTGTTTTCATTACACACAACCTGAAGAGTATGGAGCGATGGGAGAGAGGAGGTTTTTCAGCGCCTCCACCTTCATCACAACCTCCCACTCCACAACCCACACAACTGTCCACCCTTCCTTCACCTGGTCCCAGTGGGATTCGGCTCGTGCTCCCGAGGGCGTATGATGGAACGGCTGCCGGGTGCCAGGGGTTCCTACTCCAGCTAGAGCTCTACCTGGCGACCGTTCACCCGGCTCCCTCGGGACGTAAGAGCCCTCGTCTCCTGCTTATCTAGGAAAGCCCTGGAGTGGGCCAACGCCGTATGGGGGGGAGGACTGAGTGGCGTTGGACCACTACGAGGAGTTCACCCGCCGCTTCAGGACAGTGTTCGACCATCCACCTGAGGGTAGAGCGATGGGTGAACGCCTGTTCCACCTCAGGCAGGGGACGAGGAGCGCACAGGACTTTGCACTGGAGTTCCGCACCCTGTGCCGCGGGAGCAGGATGGAATGACAGGGCCCTGATCGACCATTACAGATGCAGTCTGCGCGAGGACGTCCGACGGGAACTGGCATGCAGGGACACCACCTGAGTGCTCTGTTTACCTCGGCTCCCGTGCTGGCTCATCCGGATCCCTCATTTCACCTCACCTCCTCCCTGCAGGCTGACACCACCCTATCCTTCGACAAGCTGGTGGACATGTCCATCAGGCTGGATACCCTGCTGGCCACCCGTGGACGTCTGGATCACACCCAGCACCTCTGCTCCAACACCTATGGAGCTGGGAGGGGGCTGCGCTGAGGGGGGCCGGAGGGGGGGGCCATTCCCTGCACCCTCTGTGGCCGCAGAGGGCACACTGCTGGTCAGTGCTGGGGGGGGGTTCCTCATGAAGTTGAGGCAGCAGGCAGGGCACTGTCGTGTCACCGCAGGTGAGTAGGCACCAGGCTCACCCAGAGCCCCCTGTTGCCCACATGTATGTGTTTACTGAATTTCCTGAGTTTTCCCTGCATTCCTAGCATAAGGCGCTCATCGATTCAGGCGCAGCTGGGAATTCTATTGACCGTTCTTTTGCCCATAGTTTAGGGATCCCCATTGTGTCTGTTGATATGCCCTTCCCTGTGCACGCCTTAGATAGTTGACCATTAGGGTCAGGGCTGATTAGGGAGGCCACCGCTCCACTAAGTATGGTGACGCAGGGGGGTCATGAGGAGAGAATCAGTCTCTACCTCATTGATTCTCCTGCGTTTCCCGTGGTGCTGGGCCTACCCTGGATGGCCTATCATGACCCCACTATTTTGTGGCAACAGAGGGCTCTTAAGGGTCACGAGAGTGCTCGGGGAGGTGTGTAGGTGTTTCCATCGGTGAGACTACGGTGGAGAGTCCAGACCAGGTCTCCACCGTGCACATTCCCTCAGAATATGCCAATTTGGCTCTCGCCTTCTGTAAAAGAAGGTGACTCAATTACCACCCCATCGACGGGGGGATTGTGCGATAAATCTCCTGGTAGACGCAGCACTTCCCAGGAGTCACGTGTATCCTCTGTCACAGGAGGAGACGGCGGCTATGAAGACATATGTATCCGAATCTCTGGGACAGGGATATATTCGGCCCTCCACTTCACCTGCTTCCTCAAGTTTCTTTTTTGTGAAGTAGAAGGATGGAGGTCTGTGCCCGTGTATTGACTATTGAGGTATCAATCAGATCACTGTGAGGTACAGCTACCCGCTGCCTCTCATAGCCAGTGCGATCGAGTCAAGGCACGGGGCGCGCTTCTTCACAAAATTGGATCTCAGGAGCGCTTACAATCTGGTGCGTATCCGGGAGGGGGACGAGTGGAAGACGGCATTTAGTACCACATCAGGGCACTATGAGTACCTTGTCATGTCGTACGAGTTGATGAATGCTCCATCAGTCTTCCAGGCATTTGTAGACGATATTTTCCGGGAGCTGCATGGGCAGGGTGTAGTGGTGTATATCGACGACATTCTGATATACTCCGCTACATGCGCCGAGCATGTGTCCCTGGTGCGCAAGGTGCTTGGTCGACTGTTGGAGCATGACCTGTACATCAAGACTGAGAAATGTCTGTTCTTCCAGCAGTCTGTCTCTTTCCTAGGGTACTGCATTTCCACGTCAGGGGTGGAGATGGAGAGTGACCGCATTTCAGCCGTGCGTAATTGGCCGACTCCAACCACGGTAAAGGAAGTGCAGCGGTTCTTAGCGGTTTTCTTTGTCAACTACTACCGGAGGTTTATCCGGGGCTTTGGTCAGGTAGCGGCTCCTATTACCTCACTGCTGAAGGGGGGACCGGTGCGACTGCAGTGATCAGCTGAGGCGGACAGGGCTTTTAGTCACCTGAGTGCTCTGTTTACCTCGGCTCCCGTGCTGGCTCATCCGGATCCCTCTTTGGCATTCATAGTAGAGGTGGACGCGTCCGGTGCCTTTTTTTTGAAGAAGCTCAGCTCGGCGGAGCGAAACTATGATGTGGGGGACAGAGAGCTGTTGACTGTCGTAAAAGCTCTGAAGGCGTGGAGACATTGGCTTGAGGGTGCTAAACACACTTTTCTCATCTGGACAGACCACCTTAATCTGGAGTACATCCGGGCGGTGAGGAAACTGAACCCTCGCCAGGCAAGGTGGGCTATGTTTTTCACCCGCTTTGTTTTCACCCTGTGACGGAGAAGTCCGTCACTGGCTGCGGGCAGCATTTGGTACACTAAAACACATACACACGTTCATCACGCCTCCCTCCTCCCTTTTCAGCTACGTTAACAATGTGGGTCGACACACAAGTTAGCGTCTATATTAGTTCATACATTTCACCGTTACCAACCGTTACTAACAGGTTAGGGTATAAAGAATACAGACAAGTGTTCATGTTTATTTAAGCAATGTTTATTATACTTATCAATGTTACGCGTTGTTTGGTTCTGTTTCTCTCTCTCTCTCCATCTCAGTAGCTTCCGGGATGCTGGATAAGGACCCGGGCTAAGCAATTGGGCTGACTTTGTAGTGCCTGACCCGACCATGTCAGTAGTGATGGGATTTTGCAAATGTTAGATTAATATATGGTATCTTGAAAAACGTGTCTCAATGTATGTAATTCAGTATGTTTAGCTGAATGTAGGCTTTGAAAAAGGTAATTGCTTAATGAAGATAATTGCTTAATTAATTAGTGTTGGCTATGTTCTGAGGGGGAAGGGCTTCCCCTACAAAAGGAGCCTCTCTCTTTCAGTTCAAGAGAGAGGCCATTTTGTATTGAACTCTGGATGGGGCAGCATGGTTTAATATGTCCCTGTAAAGTATACTTTTGATGGCAGTACTGTTGTTTTTTTTGCAAATCACTTTGTAAATAAACACCCTTGCACGGAAGAACTGTTGCGGCTCCGCCAACTTTTTCTTTTGATGGAGGTTAGGTTTTCCAGTTTGGCCTTCTGGCCTACTCTACTGTGACATATGGTGTCAGAAGTGGGATGGCGCACCGCAAATCAGTGAATTCCAAAAAGAAATGTAAGGGAACGCGTACAGGATTGCGTTCTCAGCAGCAGCATCAACTGTCAGAAAAAGTACATGAAGTTGAAACGGGGTGGAATACCATGGAATCGTCTGGTGAAGAGGTCAATTATGAAAAACTAGGAGGCCGACCAAGGGGCCAAAGACATCTAGAACTGCTTGAGCTACCGGTTGAACCGGCAGATACAGCTATAAAAGACCAGCTGACTGAAGGAGCAGTTTGGGGACCAGAACCACACCCAACCATGGTAGCCCTTTTCCAGCAACTTTTCACCTGCCTTGAGAGGAGGGACGAAGACTTCAAGCAGGAGTTCCGGAGCCTCAATCTATCCTCAGAGCTCCTCACCAGGCAGAACTTGTTAGTGAGAGCCCAAGATTGGGTCTGCCAACACCAGGGCGACAAAGGGTCGGCGCAGCAAGGACTTCAACTCCACAGCAGGATCCCCAAGCAGTGATGAGGCCAGCCCCAGCATCAGACCAGTCCAGCAGTGTTAACGGCCATCTTCCAGCATTCCTGAGGAAGGAGCCAAAGATGCCCTCATACCAGCAGGGGGAGGACATTGAAAACTACCTGCTGAGGTTTGAGCGCATGGCCAAGACGTGGCGGTGGCCAGAGGTAGAGTGGGCCTGCAGGCTTGTTCCATTACTCACGGGCAAGGCCTTAGAGGCTTACACAGCAATGGATGAGGGGTTGTCTAACGTCTACAAGGGCTTGAAGGAAGCGCTGCTGGTGAAGTTCAACATTTCCCCGGAGACCTACCGTCAACGCTTCAGAGCTGCATCGACGCCATCGGGTGAGTCACCGACGGAGACGTACCACCGCCTCAAGGGTCTCTACCGGCGATGGGTTCGACCGGAGGAGAAGACACAGGATGAGATCGGAGAGGTCATCATCCTCGAGCAACTTCTACAAGTTCTACCACATGACATTCGAACCTGGGTCAGAGAGCATGAGCCCAAGGATGGGCTTATGGCAGCCAAGCTTGCACTGCAGTACCTTAATGCACGTAAAGGGGGCCCACCACGATCTGCAGCACCGCTCCAAGGAATTTCAGAGACACGAGAGACATCACAGATGGTGGAGGTAACTCTGGGTGGTATGTGTCTGGGAGGAGGGAGGTAAGGGATCATGCAGTTCGCTCTGAGGGGTCTGACTTGTTTTTACTGCCGACAGCAGGGACACAAAGCTTCAATGTGTCCACTACGTAAATCCAAGCTCTCAGGTTACTGTTATGTGCCCAGAGAGGGGGATGATGTTCAGAATAGACAGAGTGGGGAAGGGTCAGGCTTGGTACCGGTAAAAGTGAATGGTAAAAGTCTTACTGCAATGATTGACACCGGCAGTTCCCTGTCGTTGATCAGAAAATGTAATGTACCTGTTAATGACATTGATTACAGTCACCAGACACTGATCCAACGTGTCCATGGTGACCAGTCGCAGCAGCCCACAGCTGAACTCACAGTTGAGATTCAGGGTCAGAAATACCTACTCAAAGTTGGGATAATGGAGAAGTTACCTTTTGAGATGATTTTGGGGAGGGATGTGCCTGTACTCTCTGATCTGTTGGGAAGTGTGGGGGGTCAGCTGTATGAACAGTCAGTTTGCCAGTCGGATGTTCATGTGTCATGTTCAGTTGTCACTCGTGCCCAGGCCAAAGCTGGTTTACAACCTCTGCCTGACTTGTGTGATAGTCTGTTTGAGGGGGGAACCAAAGGGCCCAGAAAGTCACGACGCCAGCGCGTCTTGAGAAGTATGTGGGGACCCCTGTACCTGTTGCTGATGTGTCTGGGTTAGAGGTGCAATGGGATGTTCCACAAAATTTTGCTACACTGCACAAGTCCGACGCAACTTTGAAATGTTTGTTTGACAAGGCCTTTGCTGGGGACAGCCAATCTTCATGTGGGGAATTTACACAGTAGACAACCACATACTCTACCTTGGGTCAGAAGCAGATAGCAGGAAGTTAGTGGTGCCATCTACATGTAGACCACTTGTTCTCAACCTTGCACATACAGTTCCATGGGCAGGCCATCTAGGGCAACATAAGACCTATCTTAGGCTAGGCTCCCGTTTCTTCTGGCCCTCCATGTATACTGATGTACAAACATACTGCAAAACATGCCCCACATGCCAGAAAACCAGTGCTGTCCGTAGGTCTGACCGGGCTCCTCTATGTTCACTGCCAGTTATCTCTACTCCATTCAAGAGAATTGCAATGGACATTGTTGGACCCTTGGAGAAGAGTAGCGCAGGTTACAAGTATATATTGGTGATCTGTGACTATGCCACCCGGTTCCCAGAAGCATTCCCACTCCGTTCCATAACCACTCCAAAAATAATCAGTGCTCTTGTTCAGCTCTTCTCTCGTGTAGGAATCCCAGATGAAATCCTGACGGGCCAAGGGACAAACTTCACTTCGCGACTGATGGTTCAACTCCACCAACAGCTGGGCATTAAAGGCTTGAGAACCACTCCCTACCATCCCCAACCGGATGGGCTCGTAGAGAGATTCAATCAAACGCTCAAGAACATGCTGAGGAAGTTTGTGGCCGACACTGGTAAAGACTGGGATAAGTGGTTACCCTTTCTGCTTTTTGCTTACAGGGAGGTGCCTCAGGCATCGACAGGTTTCTCGTCATTCGAACTCCTCTATGGGTGGCCAGTGCAGGGACCACTGGACCTGTTAAAGAAGTGCTGGGAAGGTTCCCCAGTAGCTACCTCAGGACAGGGAATTGTCCAGTACGTCCTCCAGATGCGAGACAGGCTGGAGCGGTACCGAGAGGAAGCTAGGACAAACCTTCAGCAAGCCCAGAAGGCTCAGAAGAGAGGGTATGACCAGCACGCTTGCCCCAGAGAGTTGGAACCAGGACAGAAAGTCCTGCTCCTCCTTCCCTCATCTACCAGCAAGCTCCTTTCTCAGTGGCAAGGGCCATACGTGTCGGGAGGAAGATGGGCCCGGTAACCTACGAGGTGCTGCACCCGGACAAGGGTAAGAAGAAGCAAACCTACCATGTGAACCTCCTCAAGGCCTGGGAGGAGAAGGAGGAACTCTCCAAGGGAAAGTCCTTTCTGGTCCGCAGAGTAGAAGAAGAGGACGAGACGGAGGGGGTCACAGAGGCATGGAAAGAACGAGCTGAGGTCATACTGGCTCACCTGGAAGAAGACAAGCAAGATGAGCTGAAGCAGCTGTTTGGCAAGTATCCGGCCCTCTTCAGTCAGAGGCCAGGAAGAACCAAAGTCCTGGAACACATAATCTGTTTGAAGCCTGGCCAGAACCCTGTCCGCCAGCATCCTTACCGTGTGCCTGAGAGGCTGGTGGTAGCCCTCAAGAATGAGATCCACTCCATGATAGAGATGGATATTGTCGAGCCATCGTCAAGTGAATGGAGCAGCCCCATTGTCATTGTTCCAAAGAAGGATGGTTCTTTGCGCGTCTGCATGGACTTCCGGAAGGTGAATGCCATTTCCCAGTTTGATGCCTACCCCATGCCCCGCATTGACGACTTACTGGAGAGAATTGGTAGAGCTCATTACATCACCACATTGGATCTCTGCAAAGGGTACTGGCAGGTGCCCCTGGACGAACAATCCAAGGCATACACTGCGTTCCGGACGCCCGATGGGCCTGTTCCAGTTCAAGGTTATGCCGTTTGGCCTTCATGGGGCCCTGCGACTTTCCAGAGGCTGATGGACAAGGTCCTCCAGGACTGTGATGATTGCTGTGCTGCTTACTTGGACGATGTGGTGATCTACAGCCATTCCTGGGAGGAGCACAAACAGCATCTTGGCAGAGTCCTGGGGAGGATTCATGATGCAGGCCTCACACTTAACCTTATGAAGTGTGAGTGGGCGAAACAGGAGACAAAGTACCTGGGTTACCAGCTGGGTAAGGGTGAAGTTCGGCCTCAGGTGGACAAAGTGGAGTCCATAAGGAACAGCCCTCAACCCAGAACCAAGACACAGGTGAAGTCCTTCTTAGGTCTGGCAAGGTGGTACCGGAGATTCATTCCGCAGTTTTCAACTATCGCTGTCCCTCTGACCAACCTCACTTCAAAGGTGGCCAGCAACCCTGTGAAGTGGACTGAGGAGTGTGAGGAAGCTTTCATGATGCTGAAAAATGTCTGTGCTCATTCCCTGTTCTCAAGACCCTGATTTTTAGAAGAGGTTTCTCGTACAGGTGGGCGCTCGGCTGTGGGAATTGGAGCTGTACTGGCCCAAGGAGCCAGGAGAAGAGCTTCCGTGCTGTACCTGAGTCGGAAGCTGTTGCCCAGGGAAACCAGGTATTCGACAATCGAGAAGGAGTGCCTAGCTATAAAGTGGGCATTAGATAGCCTCCGGTACTACTTTCTTGGGAGGGAATTTGATCTGCACCACGGACCACAGAGCCCTGACCTGGATCCAGACCATGAAGGACCGGAATTCACGTGTGACCAGGTGGTATCTGGAGCTCCAGCCCTTCAGGTTCTGTGTCCGTCACAAGGCAGGTAAAGAAAACGTCACGGCGGATTACCTATCCCGGCTCCCGAACCTGGTCGCTTCAGGAGAGGAGGAAGGTAATGTGACGGAGAAGTCCGTCACTGGCTGCGGGCAGCATTTGGTACACTAAAACACATACACACGTTCATCACGCCTCCCTCCTCCCTTTTCAGCTCGTTAACAATGTGGGTCGACACACAAGTTAGCGTCTATATTAGTACATACATTTCACCGTTACCAACCGTTACTAACAGGTTAGGGTATAAAGAATACAGACAAGTGTTCATGTTTATTTAAGCAATGTTTATTATACTTATCAATGTTACGCGTTGTTTGGTTCTGTTTCTCTCTCTCTCCATCTCAGTAGCTTCCGGGATGCTGGATAAGGACCCGGGCTAAGCAATTGGGCTGACTTTGTAGTGCCTGACCCGAATGGCTCATTAATGTCAATTGGCATATTGAAAGACCATGTCAGTAGTGATGGGATTTTGTAAATGTTAGATTAATATATGGTATCTTGAAAAACGTGTCTCAATGTATGTAATTCAGTATGTTTAGCTGAATGTAGGCTTTGAAAAAGGTAATTGCAGGCGTTACGTACAGAGCCCACTCCCACTCAGTGTCCAGCTGGGTGTCGGTACGTTCCGTCTGCTGTCCGCAGCCGTCTGATCTATTGGGCCCACATGTCACCCTTCTCTGGTCATCCTGGCATCGGTTGGACAGTGCGCTGCCTTAGCGGGAAGTACTGGTGGTCCACCTTAGCTAAGGACGTGAGGGTTTATGTTTCCTCCTGCTCGGTGTGCGCCCAGTGCAAGGCCCCTAGGCACCTGCCCAGAGGGAAATTACAACCCCTACCCATTCCACAGCGGCTGTGGTCACACCTGTCGGTGGACTTCCTTACGGATCTTCCACCGTCACAGGGAAACACCACGATCCTGGTTGTTGTGGATCTGTTTTCTAAGTCCTGCCGCCTCCTTTCTTTGCCCGGTCTCCCTACGGCCCTACAGACTGCAGAGGCCCTGTTCACCCACGTCTTCCGGCACTACGGAGTGCCTGAGGACATAGTTTCTGATCGGGGTTCCCAGTTCACGTCCAGGGTTTGGAGGGCTTTCATGGAACGTCTGGGGGTCTCGGTCAGCCTTACCTCAGGTTTTCACCCTGAGAGTAACAGGCAGGTGGAAAGAGTCAACCAGGATGTGGGTAGGTTTCTGTGGTCCTATTGCCAGGACCGGGCAGGGGAGTGGGCGAGTTTCATCCCCTGGGCAGAGATGGCCCAGAACTCACTCTGCCACTCCTCCACTAACCTCTCCCCCTTCCAGTGCATACTGGGGTACCAGCCGGTTCTGGCACCGTGGCATCAGAGCCAGATTGAGGCTCCTGCGGTGGATGAATGGTTTAGGCGCTCGGAGGAGACCTGGGAAGCCGCCCATGTGCACCTGCAACGAGGCGTGAGGCTGCAGAAGGCTCGCACCGGGGGACCGGGTCTGGCTCTCGACCCGAAACCTGCCCCTCCGCCTGCCCTGCCGGAAGCTGGACCTGCGGTTTGTGGGGCCCTTTAAAGTCCTGAGGAGATTGAACGAGGTATGTTACAAGTTACTGCTCCCTCCAGATTACCGTATTAACCTCTCGTTCCATGTGTCTCTCCTCAGGCCGGTGGTGGCTGGTCCACTCCAGGAGTCTGAGGTGCGGGAGGTTCATCGAGGGGGGTCCGGCATATGCTGTCCGAGCCATCATGGACTCAAGGCGCTGAGCGAGGGGCGGGTGTGGGTGAGGTACGGTCCGGAGGAGAGATGTTGGGTGCCGGTGGAGGACATCCTGGACCCATCGTTGCTACGGGAGTTTCATCGTCTCCATCCGGATCGCCCTGCGCCTCGTCCTCTGGGTCTGCCCCGAGGCCAGTGTCGGCACGCTGCTGGAGCCGCGTGTCAAGGGGGTACTGTCATGACTTCCGCCGAAGCTGGTCCCTCTCCTTGTTCGGGCGGCGTTCGGCGGTCAACGTCACCGTTCTTCTAGCCACCGTCGATCCACATTTCATTTTTCCGTTAGTTTTGTATTCATTACACACACCTGGTTTCCAATCACTTAATTACATGTTCTTTATTTAACCTCTTTCCCCCCCATGTCTTTGTGATTGATTGTTTATTGTTTTGTGGTCCGTGATATTGTGGTAATTATTTATCACGAAGTGTTTTGTATTCGATACCATTATTTTGAGTAAAGTTGTTTGAATACTCAATTGTTGTCCTGCGCCTGACTCTGCCGTACCTACATGTCATAGACCCATCACAGAATCACTGGAGAGAATCACTGGAGAGAATTACTGGAGAGAATTATGCTGAGGACCTCTCAGCATAACATCTCCTCTTTGAATAAATCTATTTCTCTCCCCCTGATTTGCTTTGTGGTCTGTGTTATTGAAGAGTAACGACAACTCCTAACACATATTATGACAGAGGTTTCTATAAACACTTTTGCTGAGTTTGTTCTCAGTAATAATGTGCCAGGGCCTTTTTTCCGTCATTGGTAGACCTTCTTAATTCTTTTAAAAAATATTTTTTTATCAACTAAACAGCTGATGCGTCGAACGTTTCATATTATGAATAATTTAATAGAATCTGTGAATGTTTATTCATGTAATTCTAGAGTTGATTAGTGCTAATGAAGTGCAGGCTAGTCTGTGTCAACATAAAAGTGCCACATTAATAACACCCCTTGGTTATACTAATTGGGCTATGTTGATGGTGCTGCATAAACTATTAGAGTCAAACGGTGGAGTAATAGTATTAAAGCTCGATTTGAATGTCTGGCCCTTCAAGTCATTTATACTCATTTATACTTTATATGAATTAGGAACTGTCAAAAACTGGGGCCACTTTCAAAGCTTCCCCTGTGCAATGAATTTGAACCCTAGGCCGATGTGTTCATTACATCTGCAGTGCTCTTAGACTGTTTAATTGCTACCATTTATCAAACTTAAGTGCAAACTTCTATGGCTGACTGGCCAGTGGCTGGCTGGGGGAGTTCCCTCGATGCGTCCCAAATTAACCCGATTCCCTTTCTTAGTGCACTTTTGACCAGGTTCTATAGGGCTCTGGCCCAAAGTAGGGCACTATATAGGAATTAGGGTGACATTTGGGAAGCAACCCATGTCATTCAGCACTGTTCAGGTCCTCTGTACGTTACCCCCCTAAGGTCGATGTCCGTGCCCCCACGGTAATCTAATTAGCATAATAAACAAATTCCCATAAAAATCTGTCAGTTTATGCTACAGATATTTGTTTTTTTGCATTGGATGTGTCTCAAAACACCACATACGCCTATGTCGCACTTCCGCATCTGCAGTGAAAGGTGACGAGCTAGAGTGGTGTTTGTCAGACCGTGAGACATCCCTCTACGGAAAGATGAGACTCTCACAAACACAATTATGTTCTCCGTTTTGCGTTACAACCTCCACAAGTGTCAGGAGACTTGTCGGAAGTTGGTACAGCCGATCTGCCAACTTCTGTCTGTAGCATCCGAACCGTTTGGGCTACACACCCATCTGTGCAAAGGGGAGACTCTCACGAACATGTACATGTTGGTTGTTTTGCTCTAGGTCACCCACAGGCCTCACAAAATTAATCTGAATGTCGCCCGGTACCAGTTGAAAAAGTATATATGGAAGTATATATGAAGCCTGTTTAACATACCCTAGTCTTTTGATACTGTAGGGATACCAGGTTGTGGATCAGCTCCTCCTCTCAGGTGATGTACCTGTCTGTATTATTACCCTCGGACAACATTATCTTAAACTGCTAGGAGAGTAATCTGGGAGAGTAATTAAGGGTGATGTCATGTGTTTTCCCTGCTTCCAGAGGTCAGCCCTGTCTTGATGTGGTGGTCTTAACGTCTTGAATGTCTGGGTCTCTGGTGCAACCTGATCTGCCTCCCTGCCTTCCCTTTCATGTGCAGTTTTATTTGGGGCTATTGTCAGGTGGAGATATATCTGTTAGGTCTAGGATAGTGTGGGGGTTTTGTGTTCCAATCCTCTGGGATTACGGAGAACTCTTGAAAACGAATAATACTGACAGGGAATTGAAATCCAGGGTTATTTCCAAAGTGCATGCTCTGTTGAATCTCAACTTTAAATCCAATACGGCAGAATCAGGAGGTGTTTGTAAGATTTGTTTCTAGTGTTATGGTGAGGTTGTCATAATATGCAGACCTTGTCAAAATGTATTTAAAAAAAATTACAATGTTCAATCAACAGTCCACAAATCAGCTTCATGGATGCAAGATTCCAGATCTGCTAAGCCAGTGATTGAATAGATGTGTCTACAACTATATCTAGCAATCCAGCTCTCTTTCTCCTTTGTAATAGTTATTTATTTTGTAATATGCATGGACAATAAGCCCAATCAGAGTCCTTGAACAGGTTTAGTTGGAAGATACTGTAACCTGTCCACTGTAAAGTATTTTTCGTTATGTGTTGGACCCCAGTAAGACTAGCTGTCGCCATTGGAGTCGGCTATTGGGGATCCTAATAAATCAAATAGATTTTCCCATGAGCTAGTTTACTTTTTCTGGGTAGAAAATTTGCTCGATTAAATGGATCCCTTTTTAGACATAATCCTATTGGTTCTCCAATTTCTCATATCTGCCATGCACACCTGAGCCCAATTAGTTGGAAAGGTCTTGGGAAAATGTTGTCCAGTGTTCCCAGAACGATTGATACTTAAACAAAATCATTACTCGATGTGTGCTGTGCTTCTCTAGCCTTTAAATAGTTAGCCTATCTCTCCTGAGCTACCGAGCAGCAGTGGAAGCCAATATTATATAAGTTAATTATGCAAATTGCAGAAATCCAACAAGAAAGCAATGGTTATGTCTGAAATGGCACCCTATTCCCTATATAGTGCACTACTTTTGACCAGGACCTGTATCCTATTCCCTATGTAGAGCACTGCTTTTGACCAAGGCCCAGGGGACATCATTAGACCAGCTGCTTGCTGTACTGCACCTCCTGGTGAGGAGAATCTTGGAGATCAGTTTTGCTGATGGCCCTGTACTTACTATCCCATACTGTTTTTAGGAGGGGAGTTCATGCACGCATCCCAAATGGCACCCTACCTATCCCTTATATAGTGCACTACTTTTGAGAAGAAGTGCACTATAAGTATACAAAGTATACAGCCTGTATTTTGGAAGGGGAGTGATTGTAGTCTACTGGCGTCTTGACTGTAGTCTTCTGGCATCTTTATTGTAGTCTTCTGGCGTCTTTATTGTAGTCTTCTGGCATCTTTATTGTAATCTTCTGGCATCTTTATTGTAGTCTCTTGGCGTCTTTATTGTAGTCTACTGGCATCTTGACTGTAGTCTACTGGCGTCTTGACTGTAGTCTTTTTACATCTTTATTGTAGTCTTCTGGCATCTTTATTGTAGTCTTCTGGTGTCTTTATTGTAGTCTTCTGGCATCTTTATTGTAATCTTCTGGCATCTTTATTGTAATATTCTGGCATCCTTATTGTAGTCATCTGGCATCTTTATTGTAGTCTTCTGGCATCTTGACTGTAGTCTACTGGCGTCTTGACTGTAGTCTTCTGGCATCTTTATTGAAGTCTTCTGGCGTCTTTATTGTAGTCTTATGGCATCTTTATTGTACTCTTCTGGCATCGTTATTGTAGTCTTCTGGCATCTTTATTGTAGTCTACTGGAGTCTTTATTGTAGTCCTCTGGCATCTTTATTGTAGTCTTCTGGCATCTTTATTGTAGTCTACGGGCGTCTTGACTGTAGTCTACGGGCGTCTTGATTGTAGTCTTCTGGCGTCTTGATTGTAGTCTTCTGGTGTCTTCTCCATGAGCAGCAGCACCTCCACATTGTATCATACAAGTTGTCACTGACTTTCTGGCTAAAACTTCATAAAGCATTTCTCATTTTCTTCTAAGGGGGAAATCATTTTTACTGGATACATTGCTGGATGAGCTAAATATCCAAAATGTAAATGTATTTTCCATTACAATTTGAAGTTATGTATGCAGAAGGACGTACTGTGCTAGACAGTATGTAGGGAGTACAAAACCAGGCGTATGTTGGGTTGTCAAACAATTACTGCAACTCTGTTTTGATAAGATCAGCGTATGAATGAACAGGATATTGATTTTGTGTGCGCAATGCAGTTATGTTCTGTATGGTGACTCTATTGTTTATAAAAGCAAAATGTTAATGTATAGCACTGTTTCACAACCCTGGTACTGGACCAGTGTTGGGAGGACCAGGATTGGGAAACACTGAACTATAGGGTGTTAGTGCTATGATACAGAGTAATGCAGGAGGTGTATGGTATATTACGGTCAGATCTTCATTCCTACAGTATACAGTTCCAATACCTCTAGCCTACCATCCAACACAAATTACACAAGGTAGTAAAATCCCATGCATAGAGCATTCTACTCCAGGCCCATCCAGGTTTATAAATGGATTCCATTTGCGTCTCAAATGGCAGCCTTTTCCCTGTATACTGTAGTGCATTACATTTCACCGGAACAAATAGGGTCCATAGGGCTCTGGTCAAAAGTAGTGCATTAAATAGTGAATAGTGAGTAACCTGTGTCATTTAGGACGCAGATCCCACTATGTTTTTGCAGGCCCTTTGTGTTCTCAATCAGCTGTGTGATGATATCACTGGGCTGGGGAAGCCCTGTCCTGGCTAGCAGGGTGTAAGCCCGTGGAACAAAGCAGTGTTGGGGTGGTGGGGGTGGGGGCAACTGTCTGGAACAGCGAGTCCCATTGTCCCAGTGCCTCTGTACCGAGACCTCATTTAACTTTAACTCCCATAGGCCAAGTCCCAAATGTAACCCTATTCCCTACCTTGCCCCATAGGGCTCTGGTCAAAGTAGTGGACTGTATAGGGAATAGGGTGCCATTTGGTATGCAACCATAGCCTTGCATGACCAGAATTACTGCACTCTGTTCTGCTATAGCCTCTCTCTGCAATGCTTCCGGCCACAATCTCATTATGGCTGGTCAGACACGCATTCATCCTTTCATCCTGCTGGAGTGAAAGGGGCAGGAGGAGGTGTGTGTGTGCATGTGTGTGTGTGTGTGTGTGGGGGGTCATCTCCTTATTTACATGTGTTTGTCAGGGACCAATAGACATGAGATCAAAGGCACCTCCAGTAGCAATTTCCACTGGGACCTTGGGATTATACCGTATGAGAAGGACCTTGGGATTATACTGTATGAGAAGGAAAATCCCTTCATAGATCATCTTGATATTACGCGCTCCAAGGGCTCCTAAATGGATGTCCCACTGATACCCTTACACACACAGACACAGACACACATACATATACACACACTCAGACCCAGAGGTTCCACTTTGTAACTATACTGGCTGTTCTCCCAGCCTGTGGGAGGTGCCTGGCCCGTGGCCCGCTGGAGGTCTGGTCCAGAGATTAGACCCAACACAGAGACTAGAGCTCTGTAAATCATCTCCCCTGCCTCGGCCTGTCAACCGTCTCAACCCTCCCTCAATTCAGATACAGTACTATAGCTACAGTGCAGCATGTTGGCTATGTCTGGACCATACCAAGCTGGGGTATTCATCTATAGGGTGCCCCCTTTATGAGAGAGAAATTCAGACCCCCCTTTCTCAAAAACTCTAACCAACAGTGTGGTCTGTCTTTGCTTTACCTTTAAAGAACACTAACTCATACAGGTACAAAAAGGACATTGGATAGAAAGGATTTCATTTGATATAGGAAAATGACATTTAAATGTAGACAAAAATAAAATGTTCCTTTATTGGGTCCACGAAGAACCTTAATAATACTAAAAATAATAATAAGCATAACAATAACACAATATTTTAGTTCTCAGTATTTATTATGATTTTAGTGGCAAAGCAGAATAAAAAAAACAAAATATGAGGTAAACTCCCAGCAGAACCCCGACTCCAATGGGTATATTCTCTGGCGTGTTGATGTTCTCTGTATACATAGACAGAATGATTTTGCAGTGCATGGTGATCGAACAGGTTTCCTATTTTATTCATCAGAGGTGTAGGGAGGGTGAAGTCAGTGAATCCCCAAAAATCGTAACTATATAGATGATTAACCAAATATGCACACAACAGTATTCATACCTTGTTTTTGTGGTGAATGAAAAAAATACGTTTTGATAATGGTTTTCATACACAAACCTTGTCCATAATGTAGAGGCCTATGAGATATTCATTGACGAGGTAAAAAAGGACATACCAATACCAATAGACATACCTTTGTATGGCTCCTTGTCTGTATACCTGCAGACACAGACACAAAAGTGAGCAGTTCAGTCCATTGAATTGTGTCGATTTTCTGTTTTTAGAAAGACTTGCACAAATATGAAAAGATAGATGGTATCATCATTAAACATAAATTTAGATCATACAAGGGACAAACCTGACCTTAAATTGAAGAGATCTTTACATTGTTTAGTTGGGTGCCGGCACCTGTGTCCTTTCAAATTCAAATCCAAGTGTTTTAGTTGGGCAGTTAGGTTCCAATCAACTGATGAGGTTCCTTGACGAACCCCACCTCCTATGGGGTTCTTCGAATAACCTTTTTGGGGCCATTTTCAGTGCCAAGAACTAGGTTTTTCAAAGAACTTTGAGGATCTTAGAAGAACCCTTGTTGAACCCATACTTTTTTGAGTGTACTGAATTTAATCTACTCCCTGATATTAAAGGACACTACACTCAATAACTATCTTTTGGTATTCGTTTCATTAGTCCACTGCTGGTACAGTACCAAAATGTTTTGCATATCAGCAATGAAGTTTTCAAGATATACAGTTGAAGTCGGAAGTTTACATACACCTTCGAGTCATTAAAACACGTTTTTTCAACCACTCCACAAATGTCTTGTTAACAGACTATAGTTTTGGCAAGTCGGTTAGGATATCTACTTTATGCATGACACAAGTTATTTTTCCAACAATTGTTTACAGACAGATTATTCTACTTATAATTCACAGTATCACAATTCCAGTGGGTCAGAGGTTTACATTCCCGAAAATTCCCGAAATGATGTCATGGCTTTAGAAGCTTCTAATAGGCTAAATGACATAATTTGAGTCAATTGGAGGTGTACCTGTGGATGTATTTCAAGGCCTACCTTCAAACTCAGTGCCTCTTTGCTTGACATCATGGGAAAATCTAAAGAAATCAGCCAAGACCTCAGAAAACAAACTGTAGACCTCCACAAGTCTGGTTCATCCTTGGGAGCAATTTCCAAACGCCTGAAGGTACCACTTTCATCTGTACAAACAATAGTACGCAAATATAAACACCATGGGACCACGCAGCTTTCATACCGCTCAGGAAGGAGACATGTTCTGTCTCCTAGAGATGAACGTACTTTGGTGTGAAAAGTGCAAATCAATCCCAGAACATCAGCAAAGGACCTTGTGAAGGTGCTGGAGGAAACAGGTACAAAAGTATCTATATCCACAGTAAAACGAGTCCTATATCAACATAACCTGAAAGGCCGCTCAGCGAGGAAGAAGCCACTGCTCCAAAACCGCCATAAAAAAGCCAGACTACGGTTTGCAACTGCACATGAAGACAAAGATCGTACTTTTTAGCGAAATTTCCTCTGGTCTGATGAAACAAAAATATAACTGTTTGGCCATAATGACCATTGTTATGTTTGGAGGAAAAAGGGGGAGGCTTGCAAGCCGAAGAACACCATCCCAACCGTGAAGCATGGGGTGGCAGCATTATGCTGTGGGGGTGCTTTGCTGCAGGAGGGACTGGTGCACTTAAAAAAATAGATGGCATCATGAGGCAGGAAAATTATGTGGATATATTGAAGCAACAACTCAAGACATCAGTCAGGAAGTTAAAGCTTGGTCGCAAATGGGTCTTACAAATGGACAATGACCCCAAGCATTCTTCCAAAGTTGTGGCAAAATGGCTTAAGGACAACAAAGCCCTGACCTCAATCCTATAGAAAATTTGTGGGCAGAACTGAAAAAGCGTGTGCGAGCGAGGAGGCCTACAATCCTGACTCGGTTACACTAGCTCTGTCTAGAGGAATGGGGCAATATTCACCCGACTTATTGTGGGAAGCTTGTGGAAGGCTACCCGAAACGTTTGACCCAAGTTAATCAATTTAAAGGCAATGCTACCAAATACTAATTGAGTGTATGTAAACTTCTGACCCACTGGGAATGTGATGAAAGTAATAAAAGCTGAAATAAATCATTCTCTCTACTATTATTCTGACATTTCACATTCTTAAAATAGACAGGGAGTTTTTACAAGGATTTAATGTCAGGAATTGTGAAAAACTGAGGTTAAATGTATTTGGCTAAGGTGTATGTAAACTTCCGACTTCAACTGTATAACTTTGAAAGTACAGAAAGTTTCAACAGTGGAGTAATGAAACAAATACCAAAAGATAGTTTTTAAATGGTATTGTCCTTTAAGATCATATACAGTGCATTTAGAAAGTATTCAGACCCCTTCCCTTTTTCTACATTTTGGTACGTTACAGCCTTATTCTAAAAAGGATTACATTTTTTTTTCTTCATCAATCTACACACAGTACCCCATAATGACAATGCAAAAACAGGTTTTTAGGATTTTTTTGCAAATGTATATATATACAAAAAAATATCTATATATTTTATTTAGATAAGAATTCAGACCATTTGTTATGAGACTCGAAATTGAGCTCAGGTGCATCCTGTTTCCACTGATGATCCTTGAGATGTTTCTACAACTTTATTGGAGTCCATCTGTGGTAAATTAAATTGATTGGACATGATTTGGAAAGGAACACACCTGTCTATATAAGGTCCCACAGTTGACAGTGCATGCCAGAGCAAAAACCAAGCCATGAGCTCCGAGACCACCAAGACTCTTCCTACAGCTGGCCACCTGGGCAATCTGAGCAATCGGGGGAGAAGGGTCTTGGTCAGGGAGGTGACCAAGAACCCGTTGGCCACTCTGACAGAGCTCCACAGTTCCTCTGTGGAGATGGGAGAACCTTCCAGAAGGACAACCATCTCTGCAGCACTCCACCAATCAGGCCTTTATGGTAGAGTGGCCAGATGGAAGCCACTCCTCAGTAAAAGGCACATGACTGCCTGCTTGGATTTTGCCAAAAGAAACGTAAAGAACTCTGACCAGGAGAAACAAGATTCTCTGGTCTGATGAAACGAAGATTGAACTCTTTGGCCTGAATGCAAAGCGTCACATCTGGAGAGAACCTAGCACCATCCCTACGGTGAAGCATGGTGGTGGCAGCATCATGTTGTGGGGATGTTTTTCAGCGGCAGGAACTGGGAGACTAGTCAGGATCAAAGGAAAGATGAACTGTACATAGTACAGAGAGATCCTTAAAGGAAAACCTGCTCCAGAGTGCTCTGGACTTCAGACTGGGGCGAAGGTTCATCTTCCAACAGGACAACAACCCTAAGCACACAGCCAAGACAATGCAGTGCCTTCGGGACCAGTCTCTGAATGTCCTTGAGCGGCCCAGCCAGAACCCGGACTTGAACCCGATTGAACATCTCTTGAGAGACCTGAAAATAGCTGTGCAGTGTCGCTCCCCATCCAACCTGACAGAGATTAAGTGGATCTGCAGAGAATAATGGGATAAACTCCTCAAATACAGGTGTGCCAAGCTTGTAGCGTCATACCCAAGAAGACTCAAGGCTGATATCGCTGCCAAAGGTGCTTCAACAAAGTACTGAGTAAAAGGTCTGAGTGCTTTCTGAATAATTTCTGAAGGCACTGTATGTCGTCAGCTTGTCACTGTATTATTCAATAGTAGTGTGCCTCTAATGGAAGTGTAATAGAAGTCGTTTCATCTTCAGAGCACTTTTGAATAGCAGGGGCTTGTCAATTCCATAGCAGAGAACCATTCAATAGTAGTTGTTAATGCCATAGCAGAGCACTATTCAATAGCAGTTTTTGATGGGGACTTGTCAATGCCGTAGCTAATGCAGCAGAGGGCAGCAGGATCTATAGAACTAATATATTGTCATACTGTTGAGGTATTCCCTACATAGTGCACTGCTTTTGACCAGAGATGAGTCCTGGTCAAAAGTAGTACACTGTATAGGGAAAAGGGTGACATTTGGGATGTAGACTGTGGTCCATGTCATCACACATCACAGCAATAATCTGATTCTTCTGATTGAGTCACATACCCGTAGATAATGGAATTTTAACGATCACAGGATAATGATTAGCTGGCCTCCTTTTCTAATAAGCCTTACCATCCAACATACATTCTCTTTGATCAATTTGATGCACACCTTAGCAGAGTATAATCATCATTAATCAACCCCCAGCCGCCTCCCTGAAAACCCCTGCAACCCCCTTACACCCCTGGCCTCCCTCAAATCTGAGTGTGGAACTTGGCTGCATCCAAAATGGTACCCTATTCCAGTAGGGCTCTGGTCAGATGTAGTGAACAATGTAGAAGCAGGCTGCCGTTTGAGACGCAGGCATCAAGAGCTGATTTATGTCTTCAATGTTGAGAATCAGGACTTAAAGTGCTTAAGATACTGTCGACGCTAAGAATACTACTTTTCAACATGCTTCAGAGGTTCGTCATCCATTACACTGACAGCGGATTAACAGTTGAATGTTAAAATGAAAGATAGGGATTGTAGTATCTAGAAGCTGACCAATGTATTTTTCACTTTTGTGCAAAAAAAAAGATTACGCATCAAAACAAAAACATTTGATGTGATTGAAAAATGACAATGTGTAGCTATTAACAAAGACAATCCTTGGCCTCACACATCTGGCATTTCTGATAAGCTCACATTTAAATCACGACAGTTCTGCAGGCTACTCCACATTGTCAGTGATGGGTTATGTCCCAAATAGCCCTATTTTTACCCTATTTTGTATATAGTGCACTACTTTTGACAAGAGCTCTATGGGTTTCAGTGCAATGCACTACATAGGTAATAGGTAGTCATTAAGGATGCAGACATGAACTTCACTGCAGGCTGATATTATGACCGCTCACTGAGAAGTACTTATTGAAATCAGTGCAACTCCCTTTTCTTCCACTGAAACCAGGTCACGCCTCTCTTGCCCCATTGGACTCAACACTCTCAACACCTCCCTGACACCCAAGCTGGTCCCTATGCTGATGAAGCCAGGCATGAGGGCAGGAGTGTTGCTTTCACGTGACGCTAAATAGCTAATTGAATGGCTACCCGGACTACCTTCATTGACCATTTTTTGCAGTAACTCTCGTGCACTGACTTCATGCACACACACTGCACTCTACCCACACACTCACACACTCACACATACTTACACTGACACCCCAACACACACACACCACATATGCTGCTGCTAGTCACTTTACCCCTACCTATTTGTACAGTACATAGCTACCTCAATTACCTCGTAGCCCTGTACATTGACTCGGTACTGGTACTCCCTGTATATAGCCATGTTATTACCTCGTACCTCTGTACATCGACTCGGTACTGGTACTCCCTGTATATAGCCATGTTATTACCTCGTACCCCTGTACATCGACTCGGTACTGGTACTCCCTGTATATAGCCATGTTATTACTTCATAGCCCTGTACATCGACTCTACACTGGTACTTCCTGTATATAGCCATGTTATTACCTTGTAGCCCTGTACATCGACTCTACACTGGTACTTCCTGTATATAGCCATGTTATTACCTTGTAGCCCTGTACATCGACTCTATACTGGTACTTCCTGTATATAGCCATGTTATTACCTTGTAGCCCTGTACATCGACTCTATACTGGCACTTCCTGTATATAGCTATAGTATTTTTACTTGTTACTATTTCTATTAAATTTTTTTTCTTTAACTCTGCATTGTTGGAAAAGTAAGAATTATACACCTGTTGTCTATGAAGCATGTCACAAATAAAATTGTATTTGATTTGATGCTTCTCTCCTCATACTGGCCTTATGAGTCCATGGCCCTCTGTGACACCCACACACCCGTCCATTCCAGCCCCTACATTCATGTCATCTTAAGCAGGGCTTTTGTGGGCTGTTGAATGCAGTAGTGAGTGAAGGAAAGGAGTAGGCGGCAGGAGTGGCCAGTAATGGATGGAGACACAGCCAGCGCCTCACTGGGAACCACAATTAAATTAGGTATTTCCCTGGGACCAGTTCAATAAATTATTATAAAAAGAAACGCCACTATCTGGCCCCGTCGCCCTGCTGCTTCTGCCACTGCTGCTCTCTGCACGCTGCATCCCAAGTAGCACCCTATTCCCTATATATTTGACCAAAGGTTGTGTACTGTAAAAGGACTAGGGTGCCATTTAGGACACAGAGTCAGAGTCACGCCTCTAATGAAAATTCTCCAGGGGCTCAGCTGAGAGCGCTCAGAGACAATGGTTCACTGCATACCTCGCCCAATTACTCTCCATTTCACTCTGTTAAAGGGGATCTCTTCACATGCTATTGAACAATTATTTGCCGCTTATCTTGGCCCTGGCTAAAACGGTTTCTCGGAGTCTGAGCCCAGAAGGAAATTACAGCCTTTTGTGATCATATATCACAATTATCTAAATGTTCATGATTTCATTCAGTTAAATTCAGACAGACCTTTCTATTCCTCAAAAAATGAAAACAGCCACAGGGACTGTACAGACAGTTGTTGTCATGGTAACAGTGGGTCTCAGTCTCATTCAGTAGTGGTTCTGTGAAGTTTACTGTGTCCTTCTCAGGATGAGGCGTCTGAGAGAACGGAGGGAGAATATCGACCATTGCCCTCTCTCTCTCTCAGTAGATAAACAGTGCGGCTTAATGAGCAGCTCCTTGTTTGTGGTCTAATGAGAGATGAGAAGGTGTCTCTGTTCATGTTGCACTGGCCCCACTACTTGAACATGGAGAGACTTTGCCAATTGATTCCCACCTGTATCCATGTTGCACAGCATCTGGTTTGTGTATCTCATGACCCTGGTCATAAGTGTGTTTTAGAAGCTGGCAGGACTAACTAGCAAAGCATACTCCACATATCCTGTTATGACTGATCATCATGAGGATTCAATGCAAAACCATTTTAACACACATTGTCATTGACCCTGTCCCTCCAAAAGGTTGTCTTGGAAACAACATGAAACCAACTGTATATTTGGCACGCATTGAGACTGATATTGACAACCACAATTTTCAATGTCCATTGAATGTTAACAAGTATTAGAAACGTTCTCTTATTTCAGGAAACCTTTATTCACAGATGTAGGACAATTCAGTAATCGGGTTAAGTTAATTCATCCCTTCAACAGTATATTTGAATGCTAAACAAAGGCTTAATCCAGTGCTGAGGGTTTGAAATTCTACCAGATTAAAAGACTTTCAAGAATCCTTGACAAAAATACATTTTGAGAGCAGCACGTACCTATCCTAAATGTGAATTGATTGTTGAAAGGAATAACCCATAAAAAAAGCTAAATTACAGAAAACCCCTAGATGGGGGTAAGAACACTGTCATTGGCAGGGTGATTTCTCCAGCAACACATGAATACATTCAAGGTGGGGGAGCAATATGTGGATTTTCTTTCAGGTCCTACAGTCAGCCCTCCCAAGGTGGCCATAGCTGTAGCTTGAAGGAGATAGGCTCTATGGAGAGAGAGATTAGCATTAAGTTTACCATGCTCCCTGAGAGTGGAAACTAGAATTGCTTTTCTCCCATGGGTTCTCCTATGCTAGAATGCAGCTTGGAGAACAGGCTGTCCATTGAACTCAGCTATCATGACTCATTGTGCACAGCACAGCAGTACACTATGGCTAGTCCTCACTCATAGGGACAGACGGCATGATTACAGAGATGGATGGATGCAAACCTGCAATTCAAAAAATATCCTTAAGAGCAATGACATTGTCTTTCTAAACAACCCAATAACCAGACACTTACAGTATCTACATAGGCTAGCGTTTATGATCCTACAGTACTGTATGGCTTTGTAACCATCTCTCTCAAGTCCTGATACTCTTTGTTAGCTGCAGTGACATTTTTTGTGTAAAAGTCATATTCCCTTTTCTGTCAGTGTCTGTCAGATTGATTAGTGCACTCACATCATCAGTTCCTCTATCACAGAGGCTTGATTATCACGGAGGACTGATTATTACGGAGGACTGATTATCTCGGAGGACTGATTATCACGGAGGACTGATTATCACAGAGGCTTGATTATCACGGAGGACTGATTATTACGGAGGACTAATTATCACGGAGGACTGATTATCACAGAGGACTGATTATCACAGGCATGATTACCACGGAGGACTGATTATAACAGATTGATATAAAATAAAAAGACAAGATGCCAGAGAACCTGGGTGATCTTGATTTTGATACTCAGTTCAGGAAAAGAAGATGTGTAATCTGACGTGCAAACACCGTAGTTTTAGCTAGCTAGGGAGGGATAGATCAGTGAACACCAGGAGAGAAGTTTCCACAGATCTAGTTTGTTATCCCCAAGACAGATGTTTTACACAGATCCTGTCATTTATCGAATATTTATACACAGCGTATCATCACAACAGAGCTCCAAACACACAAGTGTCTTCCTTCCCCCTCAAACCTCTTGAACATGATTTGAGTAAGTCTGAAAACGGTCCAAATTGGTTACACTGCCATATGGTAGATGAATAAGAGGGCAGGTGAGACACAAGCCCTTTAAATCTGTCTCCTGGGAGACGGGGGGCTCAGGATTACTGGGCTTTGAATGTACACTGTATGAATGGAAACCCGTTTTTACATTTTCTTCAGACAACTGCCGAGCAACATACTCAGAGAAAGAGAGAGAGAGAGAGGGGGCTAAACTGGATGAATGATAGTCGGATTTTAGAAAAAAAACTACAGTGGATCAGCAACATTTTACTGCATAGTGTAGCCTGAATGAGCACAGCCTGAATGTAGGCTAGGTAGCCTCTATCCCAAATGGCACCCTATTTCCTATATAGCGCACTTTTTGGACCAAGGCTCTGGTCAAAACTAGTGCACTATACAGGGAATAGGGTGCCATTTGGGATACAACCCCTGGCTATTGGGAGCATGTGGGATTCAGAGCCACTGCTGCAGTCTTTATTCAGGCTCCTGGTCCAGAGTTATGTTCAAACCGGGTCCTTGAGAGGAAATGTGAGGATCCCCTGAGCCCCTGAGCCGCTACTGCACTTCACTTCCTCCAGGGCATTTCCTTGGAGTTTGACCCGTAAAGACTTCTTAGTTTTCCCCCTCTAGCAGGTGGGCAGTTAATGAGAAAACCATCTGAGGAACCAACAGAGGAAGAGAATGAGGGGACTGAGACAGAGAGAGAGAGGGAGGGAGGGAGAAAGATGAGAGAGAGAGAGAGAGAGAGAGAGAGAGAGAGAGAGAGAGAGAGA
Source organism: Brachymystax lenok tsinlingensis (assembly GCA_030435695.1). Lineage (NCBI taxonomy): Eukaryota > Metazoa > Chordata > Actinopteri > Salmoniformes > Salmonidae > Brachymystax > Brachymystax lenok. Next base: position 17,293,025 of record CM059807.1, on the reverse strand, counting down.
GACTATTTGGCAAGTAATATTGTCAAGAGGCAGTGACATGAGCAAGATCCTGTCATTGGACATCTCCAATAACTCAGAAGAGATTGGCTTCGGCTAGAAAATTTGAAACAACACAATATGTTTTTTCTTATGTATCACAGGGCTTAGCACAGGGCTTAGCACAGGGCTTTGTGCCTTGTGGCTGTTTATGTGTTGAGCAGTTGGACCCAGGTCAGAGAACCATGAAAATCTGGTTTAAAAGTGAGGTACATCAGAAGGTGTACCCTGTTGTTGTTGAGCGAGAGAGTACACATGCATGATGCTATTTGGGCTATGTACAGGTCCCATTGATGACAGGTAATCTAGATACTGACAGGTTTGTTGCACATAATTGTGTGCCTTCATCTAAAGTCTTGTTTTAATGGTTTGCTTTCAGAGATCCATTTCAGAGTTCGTTTGCTGTAGCTTCCATTGACTTTATTATTCTCCATAATTATTAGGATACACAACTCAATTCTGTATCCAATCAACATGGCACAATAATCTCTTTGACATCTATGCTGGTGTCAATGTTGGTGTGTGTAGCTGGTGAAAAAGTCAGGCGCAGGAAAGCAGAGATGAGCGAACAACGTATTTAATAAAATACGGGAAAACCAGGAATACAAATCCAATGCGCCCAGAAACGAACATAACCAGCCGAAAATTCCAACAAGGAACAACAAATCACAAATCAAATCAAATCAAATCACAAATCAAATCACAACAAGGAACAACAAATCACGCACACCAACATGGGGAAAACAGAGGGTTAAATAATGAACACATAATTATGGAATTGGAACCAGGTGTGTAAAACAAAGGCAAAACAAATGGAACATGAAAAATGGATCGACGATGGCTAGAAGACCGGTGACGTAGCCCGGCGAAAACCCGCCCGAACAAGGAGAGGGACCGACTTTGGCGGGAGTCGTGACAGCTGGTCTTTGTTCGCTGTCATACCTCAGTATTGTAATTATACAGGGCTCATCTTTGAAAGAGACCTTGGTCTCAGCATGACTCCCATGTCAAAATAAATGCTAAATAAAAACAATGATGTTAATTAATTCAAACTATTAAGATGGCTTCAATTAACTCTCATTCAATGGACTTATGTTTATTTCCCTGCTAAATGGTTTCAATTGTATTTGTATTTGTATTTGTATTTATTATGGATCCCCATCAGCTGCTGCCACAGCAAAATGAAGGCAGTTATAATTTTAAAAAAACATTACAATACATTCACACCAGATTTCACAACACATTAAGTGTTTGCCCTCGGGCCACTACTCTACTACCATATATCTACAACAGAAAATCCATGTGTACGTGTGTGCATGTGTCACGTGTGCTCCCTCTCCGGCCTCTAGGTCACCAAGCTGCTCGTATTGGTGCACACCTGTCACCATCGTTACGCGCACCTGCGAGTCATAAGACTCGCCTGGACTCTATCACCTCCATGATTACCTTCCCTATGTCACGTCCAGGCCTGAGTTGACAGGCTGGCATGTTTAGTTTCGGTTTTGGTGTAGGGTTTATTCTGTTCTAGGTGGTGTATTTCTATGTTGGGGAAATGGTTCCCAATTAGAGGCAGCTGTTTGTCGTTACCTCTAACTGGGAACCATATATATGTTTATAGTGTTCACTAGGGTTTTGTGGGTTATTGTTTGTTTGTTTCATAGCTTAGCGTTACGATCTTCGTTACGATCTTTGTTCGTTTGTTTGTTATTTTCCCAGTTACGTCGTTTAATAAAGAATGTATACTGGAAGCATCGCTGCATCTTGGTCCGTCAATCGAGAAGATCGTGACACCCTATATATGTCACTCCCTTTGGTTCCTTCCCCCGGCGTTATTGTTCCTTTTCTAGTTCATGTCTGTGCGCTGTTTGTATTACGTTTATTTATTAAAACACTCACTCCCTGAACTTGCTACCCGACTCTCAGCGCACATCATTATAGCATGCATGTGTCTGTGCCTTTGTTTGTGTCTCTTAACAGTCCCCGCTGTCCTATAAGGCATATATTTATTAGTTTATTAAAACAAATTTTACTGCTTGCATGAGTTACCTGATGTGGAATATAGCTCCATGTACTGTGCACCTCCCATAGTTGGTCTGGACTTGGGGACTGTGAATTGACCTCTGGTGGCATGTCATGTGGTTCAACATGCCAATACCTCTCACAAATACAAGTAGTGATGAAGTCAATCGCACGTCCACTTTGTCTATTATCTGGGATTGCTCTCCTCCCTACAGGAAATTGACCACTTTCTCACACAACCTAATCTTAACATTATTCATTTATCAAAATCAATCCTTAGTCTTAACTTAAGGCTAGGCGTCCCGCTAGTCGGGACACCTGTCGACAACATCCGGTGAAATTTGAGGGCGCGCAATTCAAATAAATAATCGTAATATTAAACATTTATGAACATACAAGTATCTTATATTGGTTAACGTATTTAATAAAATACGGGAAAACCAGGAATACAAATCCAATGCGCCCAGAAACAAACAGGCGAACATAACCAGCCAAAAATTCCCACAAGGAACAACAAACAATCAAGCACACCAACATGGGGAAAACAGAGGGTTAAATAATGAACACATAATTATGGAATTGGAACCAGGTTTGTAAAACAAAGGCAAAACAAATGGAACATGAAAAATGGATCGACGATGGCTAGAAGACCGGTGACGTCGCCCGGCCAAAACCGCCCGAACAAGGAGAGGGACCGACTTCGGCGGGAGTCGTGACAGCTGGTCTTTGTTCGCTGTCATACCTCAGTATTGTAATTATACAGGGCTCATCTTTGAAAGAGACCTTGGTCTCAGCATGACTCCCATGTCAAAATAAATGCAAAATAAAAACAATGATGTTAATTAATTCAAACTATTAAGATGGCTTCAATTAACTCTCATTCAATGGACTTATGTTTATTTCCCTGCTAAATGGTTTCAATTGTATTTGTAAAAGCTTAAATTCTTGTTAATCTAACTGCATTGTCCGATTTACAATAGGCTTTACAGCGAAAGCATGCGATTGTTTGAGGACGGTGCCCCACAACATATTTTTCATCCAGCACAGGCTTCATAAAATCACAAATTGCGATTAAATAATCACTTACTTTTAGAAAATCTTCCTCTGTTTGCAATCCAAAGGGTCCCAGCTACAACATGCATGGTTGTTTTGTTAGATAAAATCCTTCTTTATATCCCAAAAAGTCTGTTTAGTTGGTGGCATCGATATCAGTAATCCATCGTTCAACATGCAGACAAAAGAATCCAAAAAGCTACCGCTAAACTGTTAAAACAAGTCAAACTATGTTTCTATACAATCCTCAGGTACCCTAAAATGTAATTAAACTATAATATTTCATACTGTAATAATTATGTTCAATAGAAAAGTAAAATTAGCAAGTGCGCGTCCTCTTCGTCGCACGCCCACAGACTGATTTCCAACTGTGACTCCCGGTACCAAAACTCCAAATTCTTCCTCGTTTTGGAAGAAACAAGCCTGAAACCTTGAACAAAGACTGTTGACATTTAGTGGAAGACATAGGAATTGCAATCTGGGAGGTAGACTTTACATTGCCCCTATACGTTGTAATGGAAGAGCATGGGATATCAAAAAAAAAAATCAATTGTGTTATAGTCTCATACTGTTAAGGATCCTGTGTGTAGCTGGTGAATAGGAGTCAGGCACAGGACAGCAGATATGAGTGATAAACATATTTACTCCAAAAATCACAAATACAAATCACATATACCCAGCCCACATTAACAGACCGTATAAACATACAAACAATCACTCACAAACAAACATGGGGGAACAGAGGGTTAAATAATGAGTAATTGTGGGCATGAAACCAGTTGTGTAAAACAAGACAAAAACAATGGAACATGAAAAGTGGATCGGCAATGGCTAGAAAACCGGTGACGTTGACCGACGAACGCTGCCCGAGCAAGGAGAGGGACCGACTTCGGCGGAAGTCGTGACACACACATTATTTTTACATTTCTACAAACTTCAAAGTGTTTTCTATCCAATGCTACCAATTATATGCATATCCTGGCTTCTGGGCCTGAGTAACAGGCAGTTTACTTTGGGAACATCAGTCAGGCGGAAATTCTGAAAAAAGGACCCTAGCCCTTAGTCTGAAAGTCTCTCACCAAAGCAGGAGATGGGTGGAAGTGGCATGGTAGTTTAGCTATTTCACGGTAACACATAAAAGCTGCAAAAGCCCAGTAATCTACACTACTTACATATATTTTCTACAATCAGACTACCTGAAATGGCTGTGTTCAGAGCCAAGGCATCTGTTCTTGAATTACAATCTGTAATTGTTTCAAGGCATGTCATTTAAAGGCTCCAGAGTTTTAATTTGATAGACTCCAGATCTTTACTGTTATCTGCTTAAAGGAGGGGACCAAGCTTTAAAATAGCTCCTTTTTTAAATGATTATTCTTATTATTCTTATTATTGTGAAGGGAAAGGGGAGATGTGTTGTATGAATGATACATGGTGATATATAGGTGGTACAGTAGAACACCTTTGGCCCTGCAGATCTGGAGTTATGTGGTCATCCTGTACATCAACCAGAAGTCGATTGAGCTTCAGAGGATCTCATCTTTGTAAAGCTGTAATGGATGTCACGCTGCTTGCTTAGCAAGTATCACTTCCTCCTGATTTGGCTCATGTCAAGGCTTCTGCCTTGTAAACACACATTACCGCCCTCCTGAAGCATTTCACCAGTTGCTCCACGGGAAAGCTTGCTATTAGGCCGCCCAAGCAGGGACACTTCAGGCTGAGGAGTGAGTTTCACACATCCCCTGGCTGAATGGAAGTGTGATAGAGTGTGATGTATGGATGGCACAGTAGAAAACATCTAGCTTTTCTGATCCAGGGTCATTCTCCAGTCAGTACCTTATGTGTAGAGTGTAGAGACCTTATGAAGACTTGAGTGGTCTAAATGTTGTCACCACTAAATCACACGATGGGAGCATAGATCGCAGTGTGTGCTGAGCCTCTTTTCACCATTTATGTGGGCAGTATCCCAAATGGCACACTGTACTACTTTTGACCAGGGCCCAAATTAGTGCACTATACAGGGAATAGGGAACCATTTGGGGCTCAGCTCTAGTCATCCTCCACATGAACCATGTTGTGTGTCTGAGGGATGAAAAACAACAGAGCCCCTCAACTGTTGAAGGGCTTTTATTTTGTTACCGTCCCACACAGCCTGGAAACCTTTGTATGAGTGTTACCTCTTCAGGGATGTACAGAACTAAGGAAGTGATATCCAGATGGATTAATCATTACATTTCTCTCTTCCTGCCCCCATCGACTTCATTGATTTAGTATTTAGCTGGACTTTCATTTGAGCGTATGACACACTATACAGTAATTACAAAAGTATGTGGAAACCCCTCCAAATGAGTGGATTTGGCCTTTTCAGCCACACCGGTTGCTGACAGATGTGTAAAATCGAGCACACAGCCATGCAATCTCCGTAGACAAACACTGGCAGTAGAATGGCCTTACTGAAGAGCTTAGTGACTTTCAACGTGGCACCGTCATAGGATGCCAACTTTCCAACAACTCAGTTCATCAAATATCTGACCTGCTAGAGCTTCCCCGGTCAACTGTAAGTGCTGTTATAGTGAAGTGGCTACATCTAGGAGCAACAACGTAAAGTGGTAGGCCACACAAGATCACTGAAAGGGGCCGCCTAGTGCTGAAGCATGTAGCAGCTGCACACAAGCCTAAGATCACCATGCGCAATGCCAAAGGTTGGCTGGAGTGGTGTAAAGCTCACCGCCATTGGACTCAGGAGCAGTGGAAACACGGTCTCTGGAGTGATGAATCACGGTTTACCATCTGGCAGTCCGACGGACTATTCTGGGTTTGGCGGATGCCAGGAGAACGCTACCTGCCCAAATGCATAGTGCCAACTGTGAAGTTTGGTGGAGGAGGAATAATGGTCTGGGGCTGTTTTTCATGGTTTGGGCTTGGCCCCTTAGTTCCAGTGAATCATAACGCAACAGCATACAACGACATTCAGACGATTCTGTGCTTCTAACTTTGTGGCAATAGTTTGGGGAAGGCCCTTTCCTGTTTTAGCATGACAATGCCCCGTGCACGAAGCTAGGTCCATACAGAAATGGTTTGTCGAGATCGGTGTGGAATAACTTGACTGGCCTGCACAGAGCCCTGAACTCAACCCCATCTACCACCTTTGGGATGAATTTTGAACGCCGACTGCGAGCCAGGGCTAAATGTGGCTGAATGGAAGCAAGTCCCCACAGCAATTTCCCAACATCTAGTAGAAAGCCTTCCCAGAAAAGTGGATGCTGTTATAGCAGCAAAGGGGGGGACCAACTCCATATTAATGGCCATGATTTTGGAATGAGATGCTCGACACTTTGATAGTCTTTCCCATTAGAATCCATAATATAGAGGACCTCTCGAGTGGCACAGCATTCTAAGCCAAGGCACCGGTTCACAGTAATGAGGTGTCAATACAGCCTAGGGTTTGATCCCAGGCTGTGTCACAGCCGGATGTGAGCGCGAGCCCCAAGGGCAGCGCACATTTGGCCCAGCACCGTCCAGGTTGGGGGAGAGTTTGGCCAGCGAAGCTTTCCGTTGTTCATCTCATTCTAGCGACTCCTTGTGGTGGGCTGTGTTTCCTCCAACACATTGTTACGGCTGACTTCCGGGTTAGTCGAGCAGTGTATAATAATAATAATAATAATAATAATAATAAAACAAATATATATTTTTGAAATAAATGAATACAAATGATCTATAATATATCAGGCATTCATACTAACGTTCAAAAGTTAGAACAGCATGGGTTTTTCTTTATTTTACTATTTTCTACATTGAAAAAGCATTCCTGGTGAAGCTGGTTGAGAGAATGCCAAGAGTGCGCAAAGCTGTTATCAAGGCAAAGGGTGGCTTGAACAATCTCAAATATAAAATATATTTTGATTTGTTTAACCCTTTTTTGGTTACTACATGATTCGAGGGTGGCTTGAACAATCTCAAATATAAAATATATTTTGATTTGTTTAACCCTTTTTTGGTTACTACATGATTCGATATGTGTTATGTGTTATTTCATAGTTGATGTCTTCACTAATATTCTACAACATAGAAAACAATAAAAATAAAGAAAAACCCTTGAATGAGTGCAGGTACTGAAATACAAAATGTGTTTGTTTTTGTCTCCTTCGAAGAAAGGAGTTCAATAGGTTGTTATTACTGCATAGGACACCATCTACAGTGGGGCAAAAAAGTATTTAGTCAGCCACCAATTGTGCAAGTTCTCCAACTTAAAAAGATGAGAGAGGCCTGTAATTTCCATCATAGGTACACTTCACGGTGTGTTTGGGATCATTGTCATGCTGAAAGACCCAGCCACGTTTCATCTTCAATGCCCTTGCTGATGGAAGGAGGTTTTCACTCAAAATCTCACGATACATGGCCCCATTCATTCTTTCCTTTACACGGATCAGTCGTCCTGGTCCCTTTGCAGAAAAACAGCCCCAAAGCATGATGTTTCCACCCCCATGCTTCACAGTAGGTATGGTGTTCTTTGGATGCAACTCAGCATTCTTTGTCCTCCAAACACGACGAGTTGAGTTTTTACCAAAAAGTTCTATTTTGGTTTCATCTGACCATATGACATTCTCCCAATCCTCATCTGGATCATCCAAATGCTCTCTAGCAAACTTCAGACGGGCCTGAACATGTACTGGCTTAAGCAGGGGACACGCCTGGCACTGCAGGATTTGAGTCCCTGGCGGCGTAGTGTGTTACTGATGGTAGGCTTTGTTACTTTGGTCCCAGCTCTCTGCAGGTCATTCACTAGGTCCCCCGTGTGTTTCTGGGATTTTTGCTCACCGTTCTTGTGATCATTTTGACCCCACGGGTGAGATCTTGCGTGGAGCCCCAGATCGAGGAAGATTATCAGTGGTCTTGTATGTCTTCCATTTCCTAATAATTGCTCCCACAGTTGATTTCTTCAAACCAAGCTGCTTACCTATTGCAGATTCAGTCTTCCCAACCTGGTGCACGTCTACAATTTTGTTTCTGGTGTCCTTTGACAGCTCTTTGGTCTTGGCCATAGTGGAGTTTTGAGTGTGACTGTTTGAGGTTGTGGACAGGTGTCTTTTATACTGATAACAAGTTCAAACAGGTGCCATTAATACAGGTAACGAGTGGAGGACAGAGGAGCCTCTTAAAGAAGAAGTTACAGGTCTGTGAGAGCCAGAAATCTTGCTTGTTTGTATGTGACCAAATACTTATTTTCCACCATAATTTGCAAATAAATTCATAAAAAATCCTACAATGTGATTTTCTGGATTTTCTTTCTTCATTTTGTCTGTCATAGTTGAAGTGTACCTATGATGAAAATTACAGGCCTCTCTCATCTTTTTAAGTGAGAGAACTTGCACAATTGGTGACTGACTAAATACTTTTTTGCCCCACTGTATACTGATTTACTGCGTGTTCTGGGGTTCATAAATCTACTTCAAGGGGTAGACATAAAACACAAAATAACATACCCCCCTGTACATTGTAGATATATGGAACAATAAACACAAGACTAAGCGAAATATTACCTCACTGGGGTAATATTAAAAAGTAAATGACTGACAGAGACTATAAATTCCTAAAGAGCCAATAAATGTGGTCTATTGGAGGACTGAATCATTAAGTTGTGTGTTAGGGTCTGTGAGCTTTAGCTGTAATTGGAAAGATTAAGGGCAGCCATAAATAATAGAAAACCCCCATTACTGGACGTCGGTTGTAAAACTGGTATTGAGATCTAGAAGAAGTGGAAATGTGCGTTCACCATTCACACTAAATATGAATCCCAATCTGTTTTGTCGATGAAATGACTGCCCTCTGCAACACTCTGAATAAGGGAAGGCATATCAATGTCTCTCTGTGAAACGTGATTGAATCACCCTCCTTTCATTTCATTCTAGAACAGCGAAGGGATATCTGGAATTTAAAATGAAATTCCTGTTGGCAATAAGGCAGTGCTGCAGTGTCTATCACGGGCCACAAATGCCAATATTTTCAGTTCAAATCCAATTCTTCAGACACATTTAATAAATGTTGACGTAAAATTGGATACAGATAAACACATTTGACCCAATCTAGTGGTCCTTATTAATTTGAATGAATTGGAGATACGACACTCTCTGAGAGCATCTGTCACTGCTGATTTCTCTATTCCAGTTTCTTACCTCGTCCAACAATGAACAATATATGTCAAGGCTTTCCGTTGAAGGCAATTCTGCCGCATCTGAAATGCAGTTAGTCTCAGTCGCATGCATTGCAGGTGCAGTTATTACCACAGTATTGCTATTAACACTTTGATAGTCTTTTTACATCCAATACTATATGAATATTATTCTGTGTTCATTCACTGGAGTCACTAGGATGCTTCCAATGCATATCCGGCCACCTTCCAACCTCAAGAGCATGCAGTGGCTGTGTGTTCCCCTAGCAACCAAATATTTAATCTGGTGATGAACATAAAAGATTCCCATTGGAGGGATGCTTTATGAATTTTGGATGGACACATTTGAACAAAGACAGATAGATTTTGGCTCTGCTCTGAGGCAGTGGGAAAAGGGAATCCCTGGTGGTAATACAAGCTGGATCTCTTCAGATAACAACCTCTCCCTGGGGCTCACCGATAACTCTTTATTACAATGCAGGCGGGCCCTTTTGAAGAAACATGCTGATGATAGGCAAAAAATGAACAGATGGGATTGTGAGACAGATTGCGGCAATTTGAAAACAAATATGTATTTATGAGAAAATATAAACATGTAATTGCTGTTAATTCATGAAGAGAGGAAGGTGCTTTGAATATTGGACAAAGGAACAGTTTCTTAGCATGTAAACAAACCTGTTTGTAGGATTGTGTATTTTTTACATTTCTTATATTGACTTTGGAAATCACAGTCTGACAGATTACAGGTTGGTTTCTGTGAATTTGCAATACAGCTAGTGAAGGGGTATGGGCTAGTGTATGGTCAAAAGTAATGCACTACATAGGGAAAAACGTGCCATTTAGGACACACAATGAGATGAAAGGACGTCTATCATACTGATGTCTTAAAGGTGGGATTTGAGCTATACATAACATGAAGCTAGCTACAGTTGAAGTCGGAGGTTTACATACACCTTAGTCAAATACATTTAAACTCAGTTTTTCACAATTCCTGACATTTAATCCTAGTAGAAATTCCCTGTTTTAGATCAGTTAGAATCACCACTTTATTTTAAGAATGTGGAATGTCAGAATAATAGTAGAGAAGGATTTATATACGCTTTTATTACTTTCATCACATTCCCAGTGGGTCAGAAGTTTACATACACTCAATTAGTATTTGGTAGCATTGCCTTTAAATTGTTTAACTTCAGTCAAACGTTTCGGGTAGCCTTCCACAAGCTTCCCACAATAAGTTGGGTGAATTTTGGCCCATTCCTCCTGACAGAGCTTGTGTAACTGAGTCAGGTTTGTAGGGCTCCTTGCTTGCACACGCTTTTTCAATTCTGCCCACAAATGTTCTACAGGATTGAGGTCAGGGCTTTGTGATGGCCACTCTAATACCTTGACTTTGTTGTCCTTAAGCAATTTTGACAACTTTGGAAGTATGCTTGGGGTCATTATCCATTTGGAAGACCCATTTGCGACCAAGCTTTAACTTCCTGACTGATATCTTGAGATGTTGCTTCAATATATCCACATAATTTTCCTGCCTCATGATGCCATCTATTTTGTGAAGTGCACTAATCCCTCTTGCAGCAAAGCACCCCCCACAGCATGATGCTGCCACCCCCGTGCTTCACGGTTGGGATGGTGTTATTCGGCTTGCAAGCCTCCCCCTTTTTCCTCCAAACATAGCGATGGTCATTATGGCCAAACAGTTACATTTTTGTTTCATCAGACCAGAGGACATTTCTCCCAAAAGTACGATCTTTGTCCCCATGTGCAGTTACAAACCATAGTCTTGCTTTTTTATGGCGTTTTTGGAGCAGCGGCTTCTTCCTCGCTGAGCGACCAGTTAGGTAATGTCGATATAGGACTCATTTTTCTGAGGATATAGATACTTTTGTACCTGTTTCCTCCAGCATCTTCACAGGGTCCTCTTCTGTTGTTCTGAGATTGATTTGCACTTTTCGCACCAAAGTACGTTCATCTCTAGGAGACAGAACGCGTCTCCTTCCTGAGCGGTATGACGGCTGCGTGGTCCCATGGTGTTTATGCTTGCGTACTATTGTTTGTACAGATGAACATGGTACCTTCAGGCATTTGGAAATTGCTCCCACGAGCTCCAGCAGGTATATCTCACTGGTCACCCCCAAAGCCAATTCCTCCTTTTTCCGCCTTTCCTTCCAGTTCTCTGCTGCCAATGACTGGAACGAACTACAAAAATCACTGAAACTGGAGACACTTATCTCCCTCACTAGCTTTAAGCACCAGCTGTCAGATAACTGCACCTGTACATAGCCCATCTGTTAATAGCCCAACCAACTTCCTCATCCCCTACTGTATTCATTTATTTATCTTGCTCCTTTGCATCCCAGTATTTCTACTTTGCACATTCATCTACTGCACATCTACCATTCCAGTGTTAAATTGCTATATTGTAATTACTTCGCACCAAAGTACGTTCATCTCTAGGAGACAGAACATGTCTCCTTCCTGAGCGGTATGATGGCTGCGTGGTCCCATGGTGTTTATACTTGCGCACTATTGTTTGTATAGATAAATGTGGAAATTGCTCCCAAGGATGAACCAGACATGTGGAGGTCTTTTCTGAGCTCTTGGCTGATATCTTTTGATTTTCCCATGATGTCAAGCAAAGAGGCACTGAGTTTGAAGTAGGCCTTGAAATACATCCACAGGTACACCTCCAATGTACTCAAATGATGTCAATTAGCCTATCAGAAGCTTCTAAAGCCATGACATCATTTTCTGGAATTTTCCAAGCTGTTTAAAGGCACAGTCAACTTAATGTATGTAAACTTCTGACCCACTGGAATTGTGAATTACACAGTGAATTTGTCACGACTTCCCCTGAAGTCGGTCCCTCTCCTGGTTCGAGTGGCTACCGGCGGTCGACGTCACCAGAGTTCTAGCCACCACCGATCCATTTCTCATTTTCTGTTTGTCTTGTCTCAGTTCACACCTGGTTCACATTACCCTAATTGTATGTGTTATTTAATTCCTCTGTTCCCCCTGGGTTTTGTCTGCTCCGTCCCCTATTTAGCTGGGAGGTGCTGCGCTCAGGGGGACCGGAGGAGGAGCCATTCCCTGCATCAGCTGTGGCTGCAGAGGACACAATGCTGGCCGGTGTTGGGGGGGGTTCTTCAGGGAGTCGAGGAGGCAGGCAGAGCACTGTTGTGTCACCCCAGGTGAGTAAGCACCAAACTCACTCAGAGCTCCCTGTTGCTCACATGTTTTTGTTGGTAGAGTTTACTGAGTGTTCCCCCGCATTCCCAGCATAAGGCGCTAGTAGATTCAGGCGCAGCTGGGAATTTTATTGACTGTACTTTTAGGTTAGGGATCCCCATTGTGTCTCTTGATGTTCCTTTCCCTGTGCATGCTCTAGATAGTCGACCCTTAGGGTCAGGTCTGATTATGGAGGCCACAGCTCCACTAAGTATGGTGACGCAGGGGGGTCATGAGGAGCGTATCAGTCTTTTCCTTATTGATTCTCCTGCGTTTCCCATGGTGCTGGGCATACCCTGGTTGGCCTATCATGACCCCAATATTTTGTGGCAACAGAGGGCTCTCAAGGGGTGGTCACGAGGGTGCTCGGGGGAGGTGTGTAGGTGTTTCCATCGGTGCAACTATGGTGGAGAGTCCAGACCAGGTCTCCACTGTGCACAACCCTTCTGAATATGCCGATTTGGCTCTCGCCTTCTGTAAGAAGAGGACTATTCAATTACCACCCCATCGACAAGGGGATTGTGCGATAAATCTCCTGGTAGACGCAGCACTTCCCAGGAGTCACGTGTATCCTCTGTCACAGGAGGACACGGCAGCTATGGAGACATATGTTGCCGAATCTCTGGGACAGGGATACATTCGGCCCTCCACTTCACCTGCCTCCTCGAGTTTCTTTTTTGTGAAGAAGAAGGATGGAGGTCTGCGCCCGTGTATTGACAATCGAGGTATCAATCAGATCACTTTGAGGTACAGCTACCCGTTGCCTCTCATAGCTAGTGCGATTGAGTAAATACACGGGGCGCGCTTCTTCACAAAACTGGATCTTAGGAGAGCTTACAATCTGGTGCGTATCCGCAAGGCAGACAAGTGGAAGACCACATTTAATACCACCTCAGGGCACTATGAGTGTCTCGTCATGCCGTACAGGTTGAGAATGCTCCATCAGTCTTCCAATCCTTTGTAGACGAGATCTTCAGGGACCTGCTCGGGCAGGGTGTAGTGGTGTATATCGATGACATATTGATATACTCCGCTACACGCGCCGAGCATGTGTCTCTGGTGCGCAGGGTGCTTGGTAAACTGTTGGAGCATGACCTGTACGTCAAGGCTGAGAAGTGTCTGTTCTTCCAACCGTCCATTTCTTTCCTGGGATATCACATTTCCACGTCCGTGGTGGAGATGGAGAGTGACCGCATTTCCACCATGAGCAATTGGCCGACTCCAAACACGGAAAAAGAGGTGCAGCGGTTCTTAGGGTTTGCCAACTACTACCGGAGGTTTATCCGGATCTTCGGGCAGGTAGCGGCTCCCATTACCTCACTGCTGAAGGGGGGACCGGTGCTACTGCGTTGGTCAGCTGAGGCGGACAGGGCTTTTGGTCACCTGAAGGCTCTGTTTACCTCGGCCCCCGTGCTGGCTCATCTGGATCCCTCTCTGGCATTCATAGTTGAGGTGGACGCGTCCGAGGCTGGGATAGGAGCTGTGCTGTCTCAGCGCTCGGGTACGCCACCAAAACTCCGCCCCTGTGCTTTTTTTTCTAAGAAATTCAGCCCAGCAGAGCGAAACTATGATGTGGGGGATAGGGAGCTGTTGGCTGTCGTGAAGGCTCTGAAGGCGTGGAGACATTGGCTTGAGGGGGCTAAACACCCTTTTCTCATCTGGACTGACCACCGTAATCTGGAGTACATCTGGGCGGCGAGGAGACAGAACCCTCGTCAGGCAAGGTGGGCCATGTTTCTCACACGTTTTGATTTTACGCTATCCTTCAGACCGGTAGGTAGCCTAGTGGTTAGAGCGTTGGACTTGTAACCGGAGGGTTGCAAGTTCAAATCACCGAGCTGATCAAGGTAAAAATCTGTCGTTCTGCCCCTGAACAAGGCAGTTAACCCACTGTTCCCCGGGCGCCGAAGACGTGGATGTCGATTAAGGCAGCCCCCCGCACCTCTCTGATTCAGAGGGGTTGGGTTAAATGCGGAAGACACATTTCGGTTGAAGGCATTCGGTTGTACAACTGACTAATAATGGTGACTTTGACCATGTTCCCAGAACGTGAAGGCAGACGCACTGTCCCGGTTGTATGACACAGAGGAGCGGTCCATCGATCCCACTTCCATGCTTCCTGCCTCTTGCCTGGTGGCACCGGTGGTATGGGAGCTGGATGCGGATATTGAGCGGGCGGTGCGTACAGAGCCCACACCCCATAACTGTCCCGCTGGGCGTATGTAGATTCCGTGCGCTGTCCGCGACCGTCTGATCGTTTGGGCTCACACATCACCCTCCTCTGGTCATCCAGGCATCGGCCGGACAGTGCGCTGTCTTAGCGAGAAATACTGGTGGCCCACCTTAGCTAAGGACGTGAGGGTTTATGCTTCCTCCTGCTCGGTGTGCGCTCAGTACAAGGTGCCTAGGCACCTGCCCAGAGGGAAATTACAACCCCTACTCATTCCACAGCGGCTGTGGTCACACCTGTCGACGATCCTGGTTGTTGTGGATCGGTTTTCAAAGTCCTGTCGCCTCCTTCCTTTGCCCGGTCTCCCTACGGCTCTACAGACCGCGGAGGCTCACCCACGTCTTCCGGCACTACGGGGTGCCTGAGGACATAGTGTCTGATCGGGGTCCCCAGTTCACGTCTAGGGAGTGGAAGGCGTTCATGGAGCATCTGGGGGTCTCGGGCAGCCTTACCTCAGGGTTTCACCAGGTTGAACGAGTCAACCAAGATATGGGTAGGTTTCTGAGGTCGTATTGCCAGGACCGGCTGGAGGAGTGGGCGGTGTTCATTCCCTGGGCAGAGATGGCCCAGAACTCACTCCGCCACTCCTCTACTAACCTGTCCCCATTTCAATGTGTGCTAGGGTGTCAGCCGGTTCTGGCACCGTGGCATCAGAGCCAGACCGAGGCTCCTGCGGTGGACGAATGGTTTAGGCGCTCGGAGGAGATCTGGGAAGCCGCCCATGTGCACCTGCAATGAGCCGTGAGGCGGCAGAAGGCGAGCGCTGAGGCCCCGGTGTTCGCAGCAGGGCAGGTAGTGAGGCCCCGGTGTTCTCACCCGGGGACCGGGTCTGGCACTCGATTCAAAACCTGCCCCTCTGCCTGCCCTGCTGGAAGCTGGGGCCGCGGTTTGTAGGGCCTTTCAAAGTCCTGAGGAGACTGAACGAGGTTTGTTAAAGGTTACAGATTCCCCCAGACTACCGTATTAACCCCTCGTTCCATATGTCTCTCCTCAGGCCGGTGGGGGCTGGTCCGCTCCAGGGACATGAGGTTCTGGAGGTCCCTCCGCCCCCTCTGGACATCGAGGGGGCCCCGGCGTATGCAGTTCGAGCTATCATTGGCTCAAGGCGTCGGGCAAGGGGCCTTCAGTACCTCGTGGAGTGGGAGGGGTACGGTCCAGAGGAGAGAAGCTGGGTGCGGGTGGAGGACATCCTGGATCCTTCGCTGCTGCGGGAATTTCACCGCCTCCACCCGGAGCTGAAGCCGCGCGTAAAGGTGGGGGTACTGTCACGACTTCCGCTGAAGACGATCCCTCTCCTGGTTCGAGTGGCTACCGGCGGTCGACGTCACCGGAGTTCTAGCCACCACCGATCCATTTCTCATTTTCTGTTTGTCTTGTCTCAGTTCACACCTGGTTCACATTACCCTAATTGTATGTGTTATTTAATTCCTCTGTTCCCCCTGGGTTTTGTCCGTGATTGTTTCCTGTATTTGTGGCTCCGTGTTGAGTGAGCAGGTGTATGACTTCTTGGGTAATATTTTTGTGTCCTTTATTAAAGGAGTTTTGCCTTACTCTGTTTCCTGTGATTGATTCTGGAAAATCCTGCATTCAAGAGCCCTCACAGAATTATACAGTGAAATTATGTCTGTAAACAATTGTTGGAAAAATTACTTGTCATGCACAAACCGACTTGCCAAAACTAGAGTTTGTTAACAAGAAATTTGAGGAGTTGTTGAAATGACTTTTAATGACTCCAACCTAAGTGTATGTAAACTTCAGACTTAAACTGTATGTTCTTTACTTTTAGAGAAACAACAAATGTCGGTACATATAAGTGTCTTTTATCGGCTGAAAGCTTAAATTCTTGTTAATATAACTGCACTGACGAATTTACAGTAGCTATTACTGTGAAAAAAGCCATGCAATTGTTTGAGGAGAGCTCCTAACAACAAAATACTTTTTTCACCGTGATAGTTTTGATAAATTAAACTCTGAAGGTACTTACAATCTGAAATCTTGTTCTGATTTATCATCCAAAGTGTCCCAGAGATAACATGAAGTGTCATTTTGTTAGATAAAATCCTTTTTCATATCCTAAAAAGGTCCATATAGCATGCAAATTCAATGTTGTATTTCCACTCGTACAATTTGCAAAGAAAGGAATCTGTGAAAATCTAACCCTAAACGTTGTTTCAACCAGTCAAATCACGTTAGTATGTATTCCTCAGAGATCCTAGAACATAACCAGACTTCACTATATCAATAGGGGGGTAGTATATCCTATAGAACACCATAACACCATATACAGTGAGGGAAAAAAGTATTTGATCCCCTGCTGATTTTGTACGTTTGCCAACTGACAAAGAAATGATCAGTCTATAATTTTAATGGTAGGTTTATTTGAACAGTGAGAGACAGAATAACAACAAAAAAATCTAGAAAAACTCATGTGAAAAATGTTATAAATTGATTTGCATTTTAATGAGGGAAATAAGTATTTGACCCCCTCTCAATCAGAAAGATTTCTGACTCTCAGGTATCTTTTATACAGGTAACGAGCTGAGATTAGGAGCATACTCTTAAAGGGAGTGCTCCTAATCTCAGCTTGTTACCTGTATAAAAGAAACCTGTCCACAGAAGCAATCAATAAATCAGATTCCAAACTCTCCACCATGGCCAAGACCAAAGAGCACTCCAAGGATGTCAGGGACAAGATTGTAGACCTACATAAGGCTGGAAGGGGCTACAACACTATCGCCAAGCAGTTTGGTGAGAAGGTGACAACAGTTGGTGCGATTATTCGCAAATGGAAGAAACACAAAAGAACTGTCAATCTCCCTCGGCCTGGGGCTCCATGCAAGATCTGACCTCGTGGAGTTGCAATGATCATGAGAACGGTGAGGAGTCAGCCCAGAACTACACGGGAGGATCTTGTCAATGATCTCAAGGCAGCTGGGACCATAGTCATCAAGAAAACAATTGGTAACACACTACGCCGTGAAGGACTGAAATCCTGCAGCGCCCACAAGGTCCCCCTGCTCAAGAAAGCACATATACATGCCCGTCTGAAGTTTGCCAATGAACATCTGAATGATTCAACTGGGTGAAAGTGTTGTGGTCAGATGAGACCAAAATGGAGCTCTTTGGCATCAACTCAACTCGCCGTGTTTGGAGGAGGAGGAATGCTGCCTATGACCCCAAGAACACCATCCCCACCGTCAAACATGGACATTATGCTTTGGGGGTGTTTTTCTGCTAAGGGGACAGGACAACTTCACCGCATCAAAGGGTTGATGGACGGGGCCATGTACCGTCAAATCTTGGGTGAGAACCTCCTTCCCTCAGCCAGGGCATTGAAAATGGGTTGTGGATGGGTATTCCAGCATGACAATGACCCATAACACACGGCCAAGGCAACAAAGGAGTGGCTCAAGAAGAAGCATATTAAGGTCCTGGAGTGGCCTAGCCAGTCTCCAGACCTTAATCCCACAGAAAATCTGTGGAGGGAGCTGAAGGTTCGAGTTGCCAAACGTCAGCCTCGAAACCTTAATGACTTGGATAAGATCTGCAAAGAGGAGTGGGACAAAATCCCTCCTGAGATGTGTGCAAACCTTGTGGCCATCTACAAGAAACGTCTGACCTCTGTGATTGCTAACAAGGGTTTTGCCACCAAGTACTAAGTCATGTTTTGCAGAAGGGTCAAATGCTTATTTCCCTCATTAAAATGCAAATCAATTTATAACATTTTTCACATGAGTTTTTCTGGATTTTTTTGTTTCTTATTCTGTCTCTCACTGTTCAAATAAACCTACCATTAAAATTATAGACTGATCATTTCTTTGTTTAGTGGGCAAACATACAAAATCAGCAGGGGATCAAATACTTTTTTCCCTCACTGTATATACCTTCATGGCACGCTGATGATGCGGGCGGTCTTCACTTGAACAACTCTAACTTTGTCAAATTAGCATCAATCAGGGTCAAACAAAGCTAGCAGATAGCCAATGAGCTGGGCTTTACGGGAGTATCCGGAAACCCTGTATCTGTCGTAAAATGTAGCTACTAACCTTGTGCTCACAGTTATGAAAGTTATGAAAACTGGTTGTTTTGCAAATGTTGAACTTATAATATGGCTACTAATACGGGAAAGTCCAAGTATACAGATTTGACGATATTCTTGCAGAAAGATGTAATATGAACGCAAATGTCTCCTTCACGATTTGCCCAAATGTACCTGGGTGACTTCACACTAAATGTCATGTAGTTCGCTCATACTTCAAGGTATCACCAGAGTGATGGCTAGAACTGGGACCTTTCTGTTGCACTTGGTGGTAGAAAAAAAACACTTTTTTTTCCTTTGTATTTTCTTCTACCAGATCTATTGTGCTATTTTCTCCTACATTCACATTTCCACAAACTTCAAAGTGTTTCCTTTCAAATGGTTCCAAGAATATTCATATCCTTGCTTCAGGGCCAGAGCTACAGGCAGTTAGATTTGGGTATGTCATTTTAGGCAAAAATTGAAAAAAAGGGGGCCTTAGAAGAGTTTAGAGGAGATGAGCAGTGGCTACATGCCAAATAGCACTCTGTTCCCTATATAGTGAACAACCCTAGCCCTATGGGCCCTGGTCAAAAGTAGTGCACTACATAGGGAATAGAGTTCCACTATTCCCTATCTGAAGGAGGAGGATGAGCAGGTCAGTCTTCACACTCAGCAAACTCAGATGAACCATTCAGGAAACATAAAAGAGAGGCCTCATCTATAAATTATTACTTAACTGTTACATAAATTACATAAAACTTACAGGACACTTTCTCATGCTTATAGTTGTTTTTAGAGTTGTTCTACTACTGATGGTTTCAGGTTACCAACTAATCTACTAAAGACAAATACTGCAAGTGTTTTTTTTTGCTTAAATCTTTCAAATGATTTGCAACACGCTGGATCTGGATCATATTATGGATATGTAACTCCTCTATAACTCCTGTGTACCTGCACTGTGGATGGCTCTATGGGAGAGATTTATCCAGTGACTGGACAGCTGAAACCTTGCTTTTATGGACTAGTACTCTACCACAGGTGTGTTATAGAACTATGATGTTGAACATGATAAATGCTATCCTCTACTAATACAGCCATTGAGTTATACACTCAGATTTGAATTTCAAAGGCTACAGTCTGAACGAAAGAGTTCAGTAATTTGTCAAATATAGCTACTGTACTTCAGAGAACACCAACAGCCTGGTGAAGGGTATGATTTACAAAGTGAGTCATTAAAATGTGTGTGAAAAAGGTAAAGGGAACACGTCTTTTTGATTAGAGGACATTTTACTTACAGTACATCTCAATAAACTAGTTCAGTTTCAGATTAAGATTTCCTGTTGGATAACTGGATAGATTGGTATACTACAGTGTAACTGAGGACAGCACATTTGGTTGTAAACCTATTGTAAATTGGAGAACCAACACATTTTAATAATCTACTATGAACATTCTGCATAGTTGGATACTGTACACACAGTACTAAATACCAACCTGGACATCTGTAATTCATTCAGTTGGATACTGTACACAGTAGTGAATACCAACCCGGATATCTGTCATTCATTCAGCTGAAGATACTGTACAGAGTATTATACAACAGGTAGGTCTAATCCTGAATGCTGATTGGTTAAAAGCGCATTCCAGCCGGTGTCTATTCCACAAGTTACCACCGGCTAAATCTATGACATTAATATACCTATTACTCTGTTCCATCTGACTGTGCAATCCCCTGTCTCATCAGCCTGGCTAGGCAATTTATAAACTTGATCTCCTCCATAAAAAGCATCTAGACATTATCTCACATTTCTTTTAGACTAACATTTAGTTTTCAACAGCAGAGATTTGTACAAACCTTGCTTTCTGTCTCTCTGACACTTGCAACATTGTTTCAATATTCAAATCTTCAGCTGTCCCATAGTAATGAACGTGTCGGGAGTCGGTAGGCAGCGTTTCTCAGCCAGTCGATATCATGAATCAGCATCATTTTTATGAATATATACAAATAACTCTCCATAGAAAACAGACAAAACGAAACGAAACAAAGTGCAGCTAGTTTGCAGTCTTTCCAGCTTCAGTTTGAAGTGATTGTGTTTGTTGTGTTGTTGGCTAGCTCCTCTGAACAACAGTGTCCTGACAAGTGAGCACATTTCTTATGCCAGGCGAAATCATGGGTCATTAGCTCATTGTTATGGATGAATCCAAATAAATTTCACTATAAAACAGCTTTAACAAATGCAGCTACTTTGTTGTTATTCTGACTGCACTGTTTGAGTTGACTGTAAATTAGTCGTAGTTGGCTAGCTAGCAAGCAACGGATAAGAACGTTGCCTGCCAGTACGGCAATGGAACATTTAGAATGAACAACTGGGTCGCATCCATAGATACAGAACAAAAAGACTGAATGACTGGGTCGCGTCTCTGACAACCGAACCGATAGAATGAATGATCAACCGGCTTGGGTAGCAACCCAAGACTTGAGTCACAACTAGATCTTGTGGAAGGATAAAATAGTATGAATACCTTTATACAAACCCGTTGTATAAAGGTCCAGTCATACTTACAACTCACCATGCCCTTCCTTAAGTAGGTGTGATGCTGCTCTCAAGGATGATGATGATGATTATGGGTTTTGTCTAGAAGGGATACAGCTTTTGTCAAAACGTTCTGTTCATAACAGGTTTAGGAGAACTTACGCAGCAGATAGGATAATTAACATTGCCGGTTAGGAGAATTAGGTTAAGATCAGGAAAAGGGTTAGGGTTAGCTAAAATAAAAAATAAACTTTGACAAAATCTATATCCCATCTAGACATGACCATGATGATTGGCCATGTGATCCAGGTAGTCTGTCCCGTGCAACACAGTAGGAACAGAAGAAATTGGATTAGCCGACTGTCAGTCATTCATGTGGGTATTGAATTGAGCCCACCATGAAACAACCAAACAGATGGCTTGCCATTAAGGCTTTGAGAATGCACCCCCACTCAGCCCGGCCGTGGACATGCTCCCTGGGTAATTTACAGAAAGCTCCTTAGTTTATGTCCATGCCTCTCACTAATTTGGTTCTTCATCAACGCAGTATTATAATTTTGTGCCATGTCATTGCTATGATCTATACAAAGGTACTGTACAACACTTGTTTTTCTTTCTAGATAATGCTGAAAATGCTTGAATGTGATTTAATGATTTTCCTGCCAATAAATCTGAGATAGCTGGTGCATAAGACTATAGCATGCCATAGGGAGGGATGAGAGACAGGTCTATTTTGTGCCAGGGCAGGCAACCACCCCCGACACCAAAGCAAGCAGAAGAGTAGAGGAGGAGACTAGAGCCCAAGCAGAGCAGGTGTCTCTTGTGACATCTGCCTCAGTTCACTAGGGAACCACAAGCCTCCTGCAGTAACATTCAGCCCTCACAATGCCACTGAAGTGCCCCGCTCTATCTTCATATAAATAAGGTACTCTTCTCACACTTTCTTGCTCTTTCTCACTTGTTTCTATGTGCTAGGGTCCTTTCAGAATCGTCACAATACATTTTGTGTATTTTTGTGCAACAATGGATCATGATTTTAAGAGTGGAATGATTGATTATTTGGATGAAAAATTATAGAAAATTTGCATCATGCAAAATGTTTAGTTTTCTGAATCGCTGTCTCTCAGTATATAATTTAATTTTATGAACTGAAACAGCTACATTTCAGAATCCAGATAGAAGGATTATTCCCCCAAAAAAGCTAGATTAAATCTCATGTAATATTGATGCATTCATATTTGTTCATCAACCCAATTTCCTTCTGAATTTAATCAGGCTGTCAAGACAAACCCACAAGACTGTTTATCTAGACAAACTATTGATCCATCCAGGCCCGTGTTAAATTGGCCCATGGGCATCTTATAAATAGGCAGTAATCATTGAACCTTTGCATTAAATCTGTCTATCCCTCCTCTACCCAGACCTGGCCTATCAGATTATCAGAAAGGTTGTTACAGTTTGTAGGTTTTTTGTAATTGTGTGTTTGTTGTAATCGCTCATTGATCTGACAGGGCTAGAGTGGTAAATGTGCTTATGGAAAAATATATAGTTATGACAAAGAGGGTATAGAGGGATGGGAATAGAGAGTGGGTGATGGCAACTTGAGGGAGATGGACGGGGAATTGAGGGTGAATAAGGGGCTTATAGGAAGGAGCCTCTCATAGAAATTCAGGGCACGCTCATGACAAGTGATATGAATCCCAGTCCAAGCATATCTTCCTCCTGTAAATATGTATCTATGGCTGCATCCCAAATGGCAAAATAGTGCACTACTTTTGACTAGGGCCCATAGGCCTCTATATAGTGCACTATATAGGAAATAAGGTGCAAATTGGGACACAACATATGCCAACAAAGAGACCAGTGGCCTTCAGTTTAATCATGGGCCATTATTGCAGAGCCCTGCTGAGAAAGCGGTGAGAGAGGTAGAGGGGCTCAAGGTAAAGTTACTTTAGTATTCCATGTGAACGCTCACTAAGACGGGTGGCCATTTGGTTTTGATTGAAAATGGTTTTCTAAAAGGTCACTGAGACCATAGTTATTCCAGATGTATTTTAAGTGCCGGTAGATTTGAATGACTGCAGTACACACCAAAGACATATTAATGACTTATTGCCATGTCTGATTTGTGCTCTCTCACGCATGGGTTGCTCTTTTCTGACAGGTTTCGGCTCAATTTGTCAACTTGGTCTTTTTAAACTGACAAACCATCATTGCTTATCCTTCAACTGGGCGAATGAGAGACTCCAAATCCCAAATGTCAGGATGTGAAATTGATCTTTGGCCCTGGCCGGGTAACGGGCTTTGTGTATTTTGGCAGCTTTAGATGTCTCCCAGGTCATGACTTATCTGTCTGGTAGACTGTGGTAGCCTGAAGAGCAGGGAGCATGTGGCCCCTGTGCTGGTTGGAGAAGGGTCCAAGCTTATTATAGGCCAGGGGGACTTGTGACTGAAGTCGTTGCTGAGCTGGCATCAGTCTGTCTGAGGATGGAATTAAATAGCAAGTGTGGAGGTGAGGGTTTTGAAACAGAGCAGCAGCCCCTGGACTGCCCTAGTATGATCTACACACGCAAACATGAATTTTCTTTAAATGCAAACAAGGGTGGTTTCTTAAGAAGGTAATTTTTGACGTGTCTGACATGGTTATTGTGCTGTGCCATTATGTCTATACAACAGTCTTTTAGAATGTAGAGGTGTTACACTTTCAGATATAGCCCAGTAAATGACCTTGTGGGTAACCGACATTGAGCCATGAAAGGATCGGAGCCATCCATGGCATGTCATATTATTTTCCATGTTTTATTTCAGAAGGTTCATACATGCCATAACCATTTTATAGCAGTGCATTAGGCATGTTAAAAGCTGCATCACAAAACTGTATTTCCTTTAAGTTTGTCCCCAGGAAGCGCAGACCTTGGAAGTCAAGTAGGTTTTAGTTACTGCAGCCTTTGGCTTGTTCAGTCTCAATGTATATATTGCCTTGTGTTAGATGACATCCACCAACAACTGGATCCAGAAGCAGAAAGGGAACAGGTGGGAGGAAACATGAGAACATTTGTGACTGCATGGGACAATGTAGAATTCCACCATTCACATGCAATCACAAACTGGTTTGCAGCCCATCCAAGAATGGTCCCCCCACTCACCTTTCCTCAACCCCATTGAGGATTTTTTTTCTGCATGCAGGTGGAAAGTGTACGATCATCGGCCACATGACCAAATGCCCTCCTGGATGCAATGGATGCCGGCTGCAGAGACATCTCAGCTGAAGACTGCCGGGGTGGATAAGGCATGCCAAGCATTTCTATCCAAGGTGCATAACGAGAGACGACATGAGATGTGATGTGGATGAGAACATGTGGTCAAATGCTGAAGATCGTATAGATTATAACAGGCCTGTGCTCTTGTTTTTTCCCTTCTGTGACCTTTTTTACTGTAATTGTTTTATTTTTACACGTTTGGAACCAAAGGCCATGTATGTTGGATTTTTTGTTGATCTCTGGCAGCAATTACATGTTGCTAATAAATCATTTACTGCAGGAATTCTGTCACTTACTATTTTTTTTCTACGGTACATTCTATAAAGCAAAGATGACTCATTCATTTTTAGATAGTATGTTGCCAAAAATGCACACGTCTGACACTTAACCAAAAAATGTAGTGGTTTACAGTAGAAGGAACCAGAATTATAAAAACAATGGATTTCATATTGTTTACAGGTAGAACTGAAACATGAAAAGTAATGCAGTTTTTGTAATGCCATCAATTGTTAGTATTTTGAAAGTCGTTGTGCTATGATTGACTATATGTTCCTCTTGGATAGAAAACATGTGATAGTCTTTTGACAGAATGGTTATATATTGAGTCGGGTTTGCCTTGTTTTGATAGTTTTTTTGCATTTTGAATGTAGAGTTGGTATTTAATGAACGAAATGTGGTTTTGAGTAGAACATTTGTGGCTAATTGTGGGATGTAGGTGTGTTGCTGTGTTAAGAGTTAATAAAAAGTATCTTAAGTATAGGTAAACGCTTGCTAGCAATTGTAAAAAACATAGTGTGTAAATATTGCATAATCCTTTGAACAGTCAAATAAGGTGAAGTATGAAAAGTAAAGGTCAAATGGGGAAAAGTAAACCTGTTAAGGAAGTGTGTTCACTGTTCAAAGATGAGGGATGGGACACACACACACACACACACACACACACACACACCTCGAGCAACTGGAGATGTAGCTATCTTTTGAATAGTTAATGAGCTTAACATGAATATGCGTGATAAAACAAACAGTACGGTGGTTAGGATGGATGGAGGAAACCCTGAGTAAGCTGTATGGCTCACGGGCTGCCAAATATAACAGGCAGAACAATGCCTGGGGTGGGGGGGAGACAGAGAGGGAGCAGAATCCTCAGCGGGAGAAACTCGTAGAGGTATTTAATTGCAGAATTACCCCCACTTTACCTTGGCATGGCCCTAGGTCACACTCCACAGATGGGGGAAGTTGGGCTGGGAGGCAGGTGTGCATTATTATGGTATAACGTTTAGAGAGCTTTCAGTGCTAACAACCACAAGAGGAGCAGACTTTACTTGAACAAGTTTGGTTTCCAATAGACTTTCATATGTCTACAGTTACCAAACTCAAGAAATCAATTAAAATCAAAGTTTATTGGTCACGTACATACATTTGCAGAAGTTATTGCAGGTGCAGCGAAATGCTTGTAAAGTGAGAAATTCTAGGGGGTTGGAGATTCAGCTACCTTGTTCTTGTAACCGATTGCCTTGATTCGGTCTTATATAGCAACATTTGAAATTGTGTTTTTTACATTGGATAAAAGCAGAGACACAGAGCAAAAAACATATATATCATACGCTGCATTTGAAGAGCAATGGGAAAGTAATTCTGCTATTATAGTTGATAAACTTGAAACCTCACTGTTGAGAAAATGGCCTTTGAATGTTTTGGTACCTACTGGAGAGCTTTTCTTTGTCTACACCCATTCAGCATTGTTCACATCCTCTTAAGCTTGAGCTCCACCAATCTCTTTAACGGTTGATCCGAGTGTTCTGTCCTAACAGCAGTCAAGCACCCAAGCTAACTGGCTAACAGTTCTATTAAAATGGACACTTGCATAGTGGAGTCTTTTGTTAAGACATGTAGCTAGCTATCTAAACAATGAACCATAATCACAACTCATGACGTTACTACCTTGCATGAATCTGCAGGTAGCTAACCAACTAGGTTCAATGTTAGCTAACTAACATTAGACTATAACAAGCAAAGCAAATGGCTCTGAGATATAAATGATAAGATCATGTTAGCTAGCGAGCCATCCAGCTAACATTAGCTAGTTAGCTAACAGAACACTTTAACTAGAAATGAAAACGACTTTGTCAAATTAGAAACGTGTAATATCTGAAAATGTAGCTAGCTAGAGTACTATCTTACCTACATACATCATGGTTGGACGCTTCTCCTTGTCCCGGATTCCACAGTTGCCCTTAGTTTGAAGATGTAATCCAGAAACAGGTGTTCTCTTCATTTCCTTAGCTATCATACTCTATCAAAACTCGGTCCTCCAGAAAGTGGAGAGCAACACTTATGCAGATCTAGTAATCAATATATTTCAAAGCTGCGTTAGACAAGATTGCCTACACGTACTAACCAGCTCAAATAGACAGAAGCGTGCTATATGGCAGACCAATGCGAACTCATCTCTCGGCATGTCCAGCCCACTCATTATCTCAGCCAATCACCTAAGCGACATTGAGCGTGGTATGATCGTTGGTGCCAGGCACATCGGACCCAATATCTCAGAATCGGCCACCCTCCTGGGCTTTTCAAGCACCACAGTGTCTAGGGTTTCCTGAGAATGGTATGACAATAAAAAAACATCCAGTCAGCGGCAGATCTGCGGGCGACAACAGCTCGTTGAAGAAAGAGGTCGAAGGAGAAAAGCTGACAGGCGGGTCAACAAACAGTCAAATAATGGTTCAGTACAGCGGTGGTGTGCAGAACGAAATCTCTGAACACACAACTCGTCGATCCTTGTCACAGATGGGTTATTACAGCAGACGACTATACCGGATTACACTCCTATCAGCCAAAAACAAGAAGAAGCAGCTGCAATGGGCATGCGATCACCCACACTGGACAATTGAGGAGTGGGAAAACATTGCCTGCTCCGGCAATCCCGGTTTCTGTTGTATCATGCTGATGACAGAGTCAGGATTTGGCATAACAGCATAAGTCCATGGGCCCATCCTGCCTGGTATAGGCTGTTCTGGTGGCAAAGAGTCTGACCCGATACTAGATGTGTGTACCTACATAAGGGACGCGGATGGCATTTGCTGTATGTTTGATGAGAAACTGCATATTGCAAATGTACGCTCCCTTACTAGACGTCCGAAATTGTTTCTAAAATAAGCCGACGCTGCCGGGCCGCGCCCTAGGGCCAAATCTTCCAGGAAGTCATCAAACGAACTTTCTCGGACTTTCGATGTCCGCTTAATAAAATAAATTCATTTTTTCATTTTTCCGCCCTTCATGTTAATCCCACCAGATGGCGAATGCCTTCATATTGCAAATGTACAAAACATACACCTAATTGACCTGGCTTTTTCCTAAACCGAAAAGAGTTCAAGACGAAACTTGGTGGGCATGGGTTTGGCATAATGGGCAGTTGGCCCGAAACAGAATGGCGCTAGGGACTCACGGTTTTTGAGATAAGGCCCATTTTCTGGGATTAAAGGTGAAAAATGGAAATAGAGCACTAATTTGACAGCTTTACGTCAAAGTACATGAACCTACGGTGTAAGGAAAAAAAGAACCAGACATTTATCTATTTTAACTTTCGATTAATTGTCAAATGTCCAATTCGTAATGTTGAGAAAAATATTTTTTTTCCCAAAAAAAGTTATAGATCCAGATGCTGCTTGTTCAGACGGATCCGTTAAAGTGGGTTTCGGAGCTCTACGTGATTTCTGTGATTTTCTGTGATTTTCTGAAATCCACACATGCACAGTCAATGGGGAATGACACAGTGAGGGGCTTACAGACACACACTGCCTGCAATAGTTACTTTTGTTCGAACTATTAAAGAACCGTCAGACCTAGAGCTCTGAAACTTTAGAAACCCATTCTAGACCTTTAGTCGATCGTGCACGGTGAGCTACGGGCTCTAGAAGGTTTTCAGGCCGAGAAACAGCCTCGTACATTTGCAATATTTTCAATTCATTTTTACATCACGAAAATGACAAAATTTCTAAAAGTCCCAGAGTCACAAGGCTAGGTGCATTAGAACCGCCTCGGCCCATAGAGACGGACCCTAACGCTTCTGTCCGATAGCTCATTCAAGGACCCCGTAGCAACGCCCGGAAAACGTGGATTTTCAGCACCAATTAAGGTCGCTGCTCGGACTCCAAATGACCTATCGAAATAAACTTGAGATTCGGGTCGCCAGCTAGGCCGACACATAATGTCGGAACTGGACCCGCAGCTAGAACGTGAACTCAGGTGTTTTACATTTTTACTATGATTTAAACAGAATTTTGAGCCTGCCCTGATATATGTGATTGTTGGCTTCTAAATGAGATGGGAAAAGTGGGTTTGGTGTCAGTTTTTATCAGTTTGGTGTCAGAATGATATCTAATTGATTGATTGACGCTGACTTGCTCGTTGACTTTTATACATTTGCAATATGTTTGAATAGGGCTGAAACATCACCAAAATGACAGACTGAAATCAACACTAAAAAGGGCATCACCATAGTCTCTAGGCCATGCCGAGTTCAACGAGACGCCCCACTTGACTGTAGCTCGCTCTGACATAGACCGTGCAAAAAAGTAGGCGCAAAATGAAGCCTGGCCCTAAATGTCAGCTGATTTTGGGTGACAGCGGCAGACCCGTTTGGGTTAGAAGCACAATTCAACTTCAGGAATGTTCCTAAGGTCCTCCCGATCTGAGCAAGCCTAACCGTGACTGTGTGGCATTAACCTTTAACAGTAAAACAGGGTATTTTCATCTAACAGTTTGCTATGACATCTCTCCCCATAGGAATACATTGCCTGCTCGCCTAAATTCAACCTGGTGCCTATGTGGGTTATGAATGCCATATGAACCTGTCTTCGATAGCAATCCATCAGGCCACTATGAGGTCTACCTGTGTTGATTCTAAGCTTCCTGGAGCAACCGGAAGTGGTAAAAATCACCCAAAAGGTGTTTTGATATACCCAACCTGCTGTTTGTGAAAAACAGACAATTCAACCCTGTGTAAATCAGTCAGTTCTTAACCTAAAGACTTAAAACTCAGGATTCTGTTAAAGCATACCCCATTGAGGATATGTGTTCACTTACAGCTTCCTGTGCCAACCGGAAGTGCTTTAAAATGGGGTCATAGGTGCTGTTTCAAGGGTTAAAAAGGTCACATCTTTCCAAAACTTCATATGTGTGATTAGGCAACCCCAATGAACTGTAAATGAGTCATTTCTCCCATCAGATTGACAAGAAAACCCTCAAACACACACACAAACACAGATATGGGATGGAGTGACACAGTGTGGGGCTTAAAGACACAAAGGGCCTGCAATGGCATCACCATAGTCTCTAGGCCTTGCCGAGTTCAACGAGATACCCGCTTGACCGTAGCTCACTCGGTCTGACCGCAGCAACCGTGCCAAAAAGTAGGCCGAAAATGAAGCCTGGCCCTAAATTTCAGCTGCTTTTGGGTGACAGCGGCAGAACCGCTTGGGTTAGAAGCACGATTCGACTTCTGAACGCTCCATAGGACCTCCCGATTTGTGCAAGCCTAACCGTGGCCCTGTGGCATTAACCCTTAACAGTGAAAACAGGGTATTTACATCAAACCGTTTGCTATGACATCTCTCCCCATAGGAATACATTGCCTGCTCGCCTAAATTCAACCTGGTGCCTATGTGGGTTATGAATGCCTTATGAACCTGTCTTTATGGAAATCCATCAGACCACTATGAGGTCTACCTGTGTTGATTCTAAGCTTCCTGGAGCAACCGGAAGTGGTTAAATTCACCCTAAAGGTGTTTTACAGTACCCAACCTGCTGTTGGTGAGAAACAGACTTTCAAACCTGTGTGAATCAGTCAGTTCTTAACTTACAGACTTAAAACTCAGGATTCTGTTAAAGCCTACCCCAATGAGTATATGTGTGTACCTACAGCTTCCTGTGACAACCGGAAGTGCTTTCAATAGGGGTCATAGGTGCTGTTTCGAAGGGTTAAAAAGGTCACATCTTTCCAAAACTTAACATGTGTGATTAGGCAACCCCAATGAACTGTAAATCAGTCATTTCTCCCATCAGAATCCCTTGAAAACTCACACATGCACACAGTCCATGGGGAGTGACATAGTGTGGGGCTTACAGACACACACTGCCTGCAATAGTTACTTTCGCTCGAACTATTAAAGAACCGCCAGACCTAGAGCTCTGAAACTTTAGAACCCTTTCTAGAGCTTATGTCGATAGTGCACGGTGAGCTACGGGCTCTAGAAGGTTCACAGGCTGAGAAACAGCCTTGTACATTTGCAATATTTTCAATTCATTTTTACATCACGAAAATGACAAAATTTCTAAAAGTCCCAGAGACACAAGGCTAGGTGCATTAGAACCGCCTTGGCCCATAGAGACGGACCCTAACGTTTCTCTCCGATAGCTCATTCAAGGACCCCGTAGCAACGCCCGGAAAACGTGGATTTTCAGCACCAATTAAGGTCGCTGCTCGGGCTCCGAATGACCTATCGAGCCGAAACTCGGGATTTGGGGTCGCCTCAGATAGGCCGACACATAACGTCGGAACTGGACCCGCAACTAGAACGTGAACTCAGGTGTTTTACGTTTTCATTATAGTGACTTTATGGCAGACTTTTGTCCATTTGCAATAAGTTAAAACCGTCAAGCCCGCCATCCTGAGATCAACGGGCAGTCAATTGGGCTTTCCTGCAGTATTTTAGAGCTTGTCATATTCGTGATGTTAACAGCCCATTGAAACATATTGCAAATGTACTGTACATTTGCAATATGTTTCACTGTACATTTGCAATATGTTTCAATGGGCTTTTTGACATGTTGAAATCAACACCAACGAGCTATGGACAGGTAGCACTATCAATCCTGGCCATCCTGAGATCAACGGGCAGTCAATTGGCCATTCCTGAAGTATTTTAGAGCTTGTCATATTCGTGATGTTAACAGCCCATTGAAACATATTGCAAATGTACTGTACATTTGCAATATGTTTCACTGTACATTTGCAATATGTTTCAATGGGCTTTTTTTGACATGTTGAAATCAACACCAACGCGCTTATGGACAGGTAGCACTATCAATCCTGGCCATCCTGAGATCAACGGGCAGTCAATTGGCCATTCCTGAAGTATTTTAGAGCTTGTCATATTCGTGATGTTAACAGCCCATTGAAACATATTGCAAATGTACTGTACATTTGCAATATGTTTCACTGTACATTTGCAATATGTTTCAATGGGCTTTTTGACATGTTGAAATCAACACCAACGAGCTATGGACAGGTAGCACTATCAATCCTGGCCATCCTGAGATCAACGGGCAGTCAATTGGCCATTCCTGAAGTATTTTAGAGCTTGTCATATTCGTGATGTTAACAGCCCATTGAAACATATTGCAAATGTACTGTACATTTGCAATATGTTTCACTGTACATTTGCAATATGTTTCAATGGGCTTTTTTTTACATGTTGAAATCAACACCAACGAGCTATGGACAGGTACCACTATCAATCCTGGCCATCCTGAGATCAACGGGCAGTCAATTGGCCATTCCTGCAGTATTTTAGAGCTTGTCATATTCGTGATGTTAACAGCCCATTGAAACATATTGCAAATGTACAGTGAAACATATTGCAAATGTACTGTACAAAGCAATGGAAGAGAGTGTGGACACTGTCATTTTTTGAACATTTTTTGAAAACCTCCATAAATGAGCAGGGGCTTCTCCCACTGACTTAGGGCCATAGTGGGATACTCCCATAAAGATCCTGGACCAGGAGCAGCCCCCTAAAGTCATTTAAAACCCTTTTGAAAATATGGACCTGGTAAATGTACTGTACATTTGCAATATGTTTCACTGTACATTTGCAATATGTTTCAATGGGCTTTTAACGTCACGAATTTGACATGTTGAAATCAACACCAACGAGCGATGGAGAGGAACCATGATCACTTCGGCCATCCCGAGTTCAATGGGCCAGTCAATTGGGCATTTCTGCAGTATTTCGGAGCCTGTCAAATTTGTGAGGGTAAATGCCCATTGTAAGACATTGCAAATTGACAACCGTGTACCTGGCAATTGAAACGGGTAACCATGAGCATATTTTAAATATTAATGTCTTTAGGAGGGTGCAAGGTATCCCTGGCTGGTTAGGGAGCACCCCCACCTGTGGCCATCCCAATGGGGGCACCCCTTGTCATTTTGGACGTTTTTCAAAAAATAGACCCTATAGGACGATTGAGGGCTTAACATAGTGATACATATAATTTTGTCAGTTTAAATGCCATTTGGACATTGCTCACTGACTTTTGGGTTCGGAAGCCGACTTCCTATGACGATATATGAAAATGGCTTTGACATTGACTTTTGACTTCCTATGGTAACATATTGCAAATGGACAAAACATATTGCAAATGGACATTGACTTTTGACTTCCTATGGTAACATATTGCAAATGGACAAAACATAGGCCTTATGGACAAAAATGTTGTATAAAAATTTATAAAACTATATTAATAAAATTAGACAAGGGTATGTTTATACACATCTTATATACGTGTTATTATCAAAAATATCGTTAGAATCGCGAAAAACGGCCCAGAAAGCACTTTTTTAAGGGGCGTAGGTATTTTGATATTTTTTTTTGAAATGTCCAAATTTGACCCTTGGGTCTTGTCTTCATGTACATTTGCAATATGTTTTGCCCCGTTGGAACGCGCTCGCCACCTATAGTAATTTTGAGTTATTACACTTGGCATTTGCCGTATGCCGTTTGCCATAAGAAATGATTGAAATGGCGTACATTTGGGCACTCTTTTCCATCGTGTGTATGTTTGTTCCAATGGCAATATGTTGCCATTCATTTTTGTCCATTTCATGGGGGTATTCCCTTCCCTAATAAACTTGCCTGTAAGTGTATATTTCATTGTAAAGATTGTAGTTCTGTGTTCAGGTGCAGGAGAAAAATGTATTCCTTTACCATAAATGAAATGTAATCATGCATTAGTGAGACATGTCCTACGTTCCCATTGAAGTCAGTGAATGATGCATGTAATAGTAGGTTGAGCAGAAAGAGATTGAGTGAACAAAGCTGATAGGCCGGTAAAGAACATCCATTAAGCTGTGAAGCTGTGGAGGGTTACAGTAGGAGGGTTAATTTATTGGGCTGCTTTGTCCTTTCATCACATTTGAAAGTTCAATGGCTGAGTAGATGCTCACATTTTCACTCTCCACTCTCTATTTTTATCCCCCAGTCATCATCATAGTACAGTCTATGGGGCGGGTCACAAGTGGCACTCTGTTCCCTTTATAGTGCACACATTTTGACCAGTGCGCATAGCGTATATAGGGAATAGGGTGCCATTTGGAAAGCACACATATACTGTAAATAAGTTACCATCAAACAGTACAGTTTAGGATGCACTATATAACTCATTCTCCTTCCCTTTACTTTCAGAGCAAAATTATCTAATGTAAGTAAGACATGTAATGCTTCTATGTTCTTAGTAGTCTCTTGTCATAGTCTTAACAAGTGACTGATTTAGTTCTGAGTGCCGAGATTGTGTAAAAGTATTGGAAAATCCGTTAAAGATTGAGGTACTCCATAGCAAGGTTAGTGCTGAGGTTTCCTTATTCAAGTCTGATAAACCCTGAACACTTCACCAGTCTAATAGGGTCTCTTGATTGACAGACTGATGACCAGTGGGACTGTTCCTTTGCTCCAGTCTCCAAAGTCAAGTAACTGCGTCCCAAATGGCACAATATTACCTACAGTCCACTACTTTCGACCAGAGCCCTATGGGTCCTAGTCAAAAGAGGTACACTGTATAGGCAATAGGGTGTGATTTGGGATTTATCCAAGCTCTCCACCCCAACTGCCATATGCTATTTTCTGTAAGGTGATCCTAATGTAATGGTTTTAAACCTGGCTGGGTCAACTATTTACACTATTTACTCTGAAAAGCAGAAAAGTGGTGTCTACTCACCATGGAGTGTATCAAGTGAAGACTTTCTGACAAAAGAGCAACTGTCAGTAGGTATTGTAGCATAACCTTACAGATGTAGAATTTTAATTTGATCACCCTGTTGCATGCAAACTTTGCAGGACATTTAAAACTTGCTGTGTACAGTGTATAAAAGTTTTTGAAGTTTGTAATTTCAGACTTTATTTTTCCATAGGAAATGTATCAACCCCTACAAAAATGTCCATGGATTAAAATCCATGTCATAATTCACATTTCCTGTTGCTGCAGGATCATTTTCCTGCTGTAGCAAACTGTCTCAAATTAAAATCCTACATCCGTAGTCATCATGAGTGTATTATATGATCCCCATAGACAAACAGCCCTAAGGACTGAGAGGTTAGGTGTAAAATTTGAATATCTTATTATTAAGCAACTCATGATTAAACGGTATAGATCATATACTGTCTAGACCAGTGGTTCCCAAACTGTGGGTCGTCGGTTAAAATGTTTAGTACATTGCAAAAAATATATATGTACAGTGCCTTCAGAAAGTATTCATTCCCCTTGACAAATTCCACATGTTGTTGTGTTACAGCCTGAATTAAACATTTATTAAATATATATTTTTTACAGAAATATTTTGTGTCATAGCAAAGAGGTGTGAATACTTGTGTAAATTATATATTTTTGTGTTTTTTGCGAACTTTTCTAAAAACAATGTTTTCACTTTGTCATTGGGAATGCTTCAGTTCGATATGTTCGATATGTTCCTGCACAACGCCTCGGAGGCGATGGGGCGGCGGGTAGCCTAGTGGTTAGAGCATTGGACTTGTAACCGGAGGGTTGCAAGTTCGAAATCCCTGAGCTGACAAGGTAAAAATCTGTCGTTCTGCCCCTGAACAAGGCAGTTAACCCACTGTTCCCTGGGTGCCGAAGACATTCAGAGGGGTTGGGTTAAATACGGAAGACACATTTCAGTTGAAGGCATTCGGTTGTACAACTGACTAATAATGGTGACTTTGACTTTGACTTTGAGGCGGTCAAGGTCGAGCTTGCAGCCCAGGAGTTACCAAGGAGATTGATTCTCTCATCGCTTTGACCATCCGTATCGATGGGCAATTACGGGAATGACGGAGGGAGAGGAAATTGGATTTCGCCTGCACGTCCAGGGATCCCACCTTTCCTTCGAGTCAACCCGGAAGCTCCCGATGGTCTTGTTGCCGAGAGGACCTGAGGCTTCCTTAACCTGCCCCGAGGGCTGCTGAAGACGGCTGTCGTGTCTTTGGCTATGCCGGATTAAGTGATATGACATGCTATTCTATAAAATAATTTCTCTGTAATTAATATTACCTGTTTAACTAATCAGGTAATATTAATTAACTAGAAAGTCAGGGCACCACGAAATAATGTTTATAGAGCTGTTATCTTCCGAATAAACTCTTAAAGATCTGGTACATCAATGGCAGTCAATTATTAATCCTGACCTCATTTCAGTCTCATCTGAACATCGTAGAATTCTTGGTTATCTTCACAAACCCTGGCAAACAAGTTGAATCAGCAATACAACATTTGGTTTAATTATTTATTTACTAAAAACCTAAATAATCACACAGAATTACATATACACATGATGGATCATACATTGATTACTAATTATGTCATACATGAAGAAGGTCCCTGGTGGACGGAACCGATATGACAGCTGGTAATACAAAGAGAGGGGGTTGGCTTGAATGGAAGACTGGAGAACAAAGGGATTTGGTCTCTATCGGACCTTATGAAGCTAAGTTATCGTAAATACAGAATCTTATGCATTCTAAATAACCGCCCATTTGGAAAAGAAAAATGCAAGACATATTTACTCTGAGCTGCTCCTCAATAGGTTGGTTGTAGATGGAAGGCCGTGTTGCCCAACAGAGATCTTCCTGTCCTCTGTCGGATGTCTCTGG
This sequence comes from Brachymystax lenok tsinlingensis, assembly GCA_030435695.1. NCBI lineage: Eukaryota > Metazoa > Chordata > Actinopteri > Salmoniformes > Salmonidae > Brachymystax > Brachymystax lenok. The sequence continues at coordinate 17,256,554 of CM059807.1, read as the reverse complement.
TGTTAGAATGGCTACGTTGTAGTACCGTCATCGTGTGGTAGAACGGATACGTTGTAGTACCCTGTCTTTCTGAAGAGATTGTCCGTTCTTTCCTAGCCCACATTTGCAGCGGCTAGGAGGTATCACTTCTGAAGTGAATGAGTTCAAAGTTCATACCAAGTTGCCATACTTGGTATGAACCAATTTCTATCGCCGCTTTATCCGGGGTTACAGCACCCTGGCTTCCCCCCTGTCAGCACTCACCTCGCCCAAGGTTCCGTTCACGTGGTCCCCAGGTGCTGACTGGGTGGTCCAGGATCTCAAACATCGCTTCACCACAGCTCTCATCCTGGTTCATCTCGTCAGTTCGTGGTGGAGGCCGATGCTTCGGATGTTGGAGTGGGGGCTGTCCTGTCCCAGCATTCTGCCCTTGACCTCAAGCTACATCCCTGCGCCTTCTTCTCCCATCTCCTCAACGCCACGGAAAGGAACTACGATGTGGGGAATCGGGAGCTTCTCGCGGTGAAGATACCGTTGGAGGAATGGAGGCACTGGCTGGAGGGGGTGGAACATCTGTTCGTCGTGTGGACTGACCACAATAACCTGGAGTATCTCCGCACTGCCAAGCGCCTCAACTCCAGGCAAGCCAGATGGGCAATGCTGTTCACACGGTTCAACTTCTCCCTCTCGTTCTGTCCGGGATCCAAGAATGTCAAGCCGGATGCACAGTCCCGCTGCTATAGCCCCACGACTACTACCGTGGAACCCGAGACCATCCTTCACACCTCATGCCTGGTGAATGCACTCAGATGGGGGATAGGGAAGCAGGTCCGTGAGGCGCAGCGTTCCCAGCCAAACCCCGGGGGGGCCCTGATAACCAGATCCTGACACTGTTCGATCCTGACACTGTCTGCATTCGTCATCGCTTGCTCAGTTTGTGCACAGAACAAGACTCCTCGGAAAGCTCCGGCTGGTCTCCTTCAACCTCTGCCTGTCCCCCACCGTCCCTGATCCCACATCTCCCGAAACTTTGTTCACGGGTCTTTCCCCATCTGATGGCAACACCGCCATCCTGACCGTGGTGGATCGGTTCTCCAAAGCCGCCCACTTCATTCCTCTCCCCAAACTACCCTCTGCCAAGAAGACGGCCCAGCTCATGGTGCAGCATGTCTTCCGGATCCATGGACTGCTTGTGGACATGGTCTCAGACTGGGGTCCTCAGTTCTCGTCCCAGTTCTGGAAGGCGTTCTGCACCCTCATTTGGTCGTCGGCCAGCCTATCCTCCGGGTTCAACCCCTAGTCCAATGGCCAGTTGGAGCGAGCCAACCAGGACCTCGAGACCACCCTGTGCTGCCTGGTCTCCGCCAACCCCACCACCTGGAGCCAGCAGCTTGTGTGGGTCGATTATTCCCACAACACACTTCCCTGCTCTGCCATGGGCCTATCTCCCTTTGAGTGTTCCCTGGGGTATCATCCCCCGCTCTTCCCTGAGCAGGAAGAGGAGGTCGGCATACCTTCTTCCCAGATGTTTGTCCGCCGCTGTCGTTGTACCTGGAGGAAAGCCCAGTCGGCCCTCAAGACCACCTCCAGGTATTGATGACAAGCGGATCGCCATCGGACCCCGGGCAGAAGGCATGGCTGTCCACCCGGGATTTGCCCCTCCGGGTGGAGTCTCGCGAACTGTCCCCCCGGTTCATCAGCCCTTTCCCCATCTCCAAGGTCATTAGCCCCTCTGCTGTTCGTCTTCTCCTTCCCCGTACCCTTTGTATACACCCAACCTTTCATGTGTCCCGTATTAAGCCCTTGTCTCACAGTCCTATGTCTTCCATTTCCAGGCCCACCCCTCCTCCCCTTGTTGCCGATGGCCATCCGGCATACACGGTGAGATTCCTCCAGAGGGTTCGACCACGGGGCAGGGGTTTCCAGTACCTGGTTGACTGGCAGGGTTGTGGCCTGGAGGAGAGGTGCTGGGTCCCCGCTAGAGACATCCTAGACCCAGCACTCATCGCCGACTTCCACTGCCTGCACCCCGGTCAACCAGGTATGCACCCAGGTAGGACACCAGGTGGCTCCCCTAGAGGGGGGATACAGTCATGCCCTGATCTGTTTCACCTGTCTTTGTGATTGTCTCCACTCCCCTCCAGGGGTTGCCCATCTTCCCCATTATCCCCTGGGTATATATACTCTCTGTTTGTCTGTTGCCAGTTCGTCTTACCAGCGTTTGTCCTGTCAGCTCCTGTTTTTTCTCAGCCTCTCTTTTACTTGCCCTCCTGGTTTTGACCCTTGCCTGTCCCGTCTCTGTACACACCTGCCTGACAACTCTGCCTGCCCCTGAGCCTGCCTGCCGACCGGTACCCTTGCCCCTTCTCTGGATTATTGACCCTTGCCTGCCTTGACCTGTCTCTTGCCTGTCCCTTGGACTTTTAAATCATTGTTTATTTAACGTGTCTGCATCTGGGTCTTACCTTAATTCCTGATACTTTCTGAAGGCAATGTGTATACTGTATAATATTGTCATGACTTTCCATTCATCAATCTGATGACTGTTACTTATCTAATCAACTAACTATGTTTAATTGTTACCCGATTAAATTAATCATGTAACATTTCACTCATTAGGATTTGGGGCACCATGAGAGTGGTTGTTTAAAGGGTTACCATCTCCCGAATTAAACTCTAAAGGTCTTTACCTATCACATCCATATAACAGTCAACTTATTAATCAGAACCTCGTATCATATCATCATTCTGAACAGTTGTAACCTCCTGCATCTGTAAAAACCCCAGCCTTACTTATGATTCAGTACTACACAAATTGGTTTAATTATTTATTTACTAGCTAACTAAATGATAACACAGGATAAACATACACACTTATTACATTAGAAACAGGTCCCTAGCGGACTCATATAATATGGCGGCATGTTACAAAAGAGATGGGGGCAGAGAAGGACAGACATAATACATTGGTATATTTAGAAACTACTTTCACTGTAATCATATACATTGCACACAAACCGCCGTGCCGTTTGGAATAAGAAATCATGAATGTATTTACGTGTAAAGACTTGGTTCGTCGTGTGGTCCTCAACAGAACTACAGAGTTGATTTCCCTTCCATTCTCTCCTGAAGCTGCCTTTGAAGATGGTTCCCATGGTGGTGATGAGAGTAACGTACAAAGTTCACTTTTCTAGATACTTTACTTAGGACAGCTAATCAGCCATACCAGTTATTGTCTGGGAGGGGACTTTGTTGTGTCTACCTCATGTTGAGATTTCAGAGTTCGAACCACTTTCAATGCCTCTCTGGTCTCATGTGTTAATTCTTAACCCACCGTTTTATACAGTTCATTCAAAAGGGGCGCTTCATGAGGCTGACACACTCTCTGACCTCACTCAAGGGGCCGTGTCTACTCACTTGTACAAAGTTATAGAAAAAAAATATTCGTATAGTTTCTAAGATCACATCCCTCTCTTAACAAAAACACTTTCATAATTTTTCATATTTCATACACAACAGGGAGGATGGAGACCAAAATGACATTATTCATCTTTAGATCACCTCTGACCATTCCCCACATTCTATGTTCAAAATATTGTTCCAGTATTTGCTTTAGAACATGTTCGAGTTTTGGCGTAAAACATCTGTGAAACAAAGGCACATTCCTGTGTGAATTTGGAGAGGGAGATAGCTTAATGTTCTAATCCTTAATTTACAGCAGGGTGTGAACTGTCAAACCCCCACCAAATGTCTGCAGACTTGATGGTCCCCAAAAACACAGTGCCTCCATCATTCTTAAATGGAAGAAGTTTGGAAACACCAAGACTCTTCCTAGAGCTGGCTGTCTAGCCAAACTGATCAGTACCGGTAGAAGGGCATTGGTCAGGGAGGTGACCAAGAGCCTGATGGTCACTCTGACAGAGCTCCAGAGTTCCTCTGTGGAGATAGGAGAACTTTCCAATCAGGCCGCTTTGGTAGAGTGACCAGACAGAAGCCACTCCTCAGTAAAAGGCACATGACAGCCCACTTGGAGACTCTCAGACAGAGAGACAAGATTCTCTGGTCTGATGAAACCAAGATTGAACTCTTTGGCCTGAATGCCAAGCGTCACGTCTGGAGGAAACCTGGCACCATCCCTACGGTGAAGCATGGTGGTGGCAGCATCACGATGTGGGGATGTTTTTCAGCTGCAGGGACTGGGAGACTAGTCAGGATCGAGGCAAAGATGAACGGAGCAAAGTACAGAGAGATTCTTGATGAAAACCTGCTCCAGTGTGCTCCGGACCTCCAACAGGACAACAACCCTAAGCACAGAGCCAAGACAACGCAGGAGTGTCTTCAGGACAAGTCTCTGAATGTCCTTGAGTGGCCCAGCCAGAGCCCGGACTTGAACCTGATCGAACATCTCTGGAGACGCTCCCCATCTAACCTGACAGAGCTTGAGAGGATCTGCAGAGATGAACGGGAAAAACTCCCCAAGTACAGGTGTGCCAAGCTTTTAGCGTCATACACAAGAAGACATCAGGTTGTAATCGCTGCCAAAGGTGCTTCAACAAAGTACTGAGTAAAGGGTCTGAATACTTTTTTTATTTTTATTATAAATTTGCAAAAATATCTAAAAATCTGTTTTTGCTTTGTCGTTATGGGGTATTGTGTGGAGATTTATGAGGTAAAAAGACAATTTAATCCATTTCATAATAAGGCTGTAAGGTAAGAAAATGTGGAAAAAGTGAAGGGGTCTGAATACTTTTCGAATGCACTGAACAAAAATATAAACGCAACATGTAAAGAGTTTGTTCCATGTTTCATGAGAGGAAATAAAAGATCCCAGAAATGTTCCATACGCACAAAAAGTTTAGTTCTCTCAAACTTTGTTTACATCCCTGTTACTGAGAACTTACATCCCTGTTACAACTCCTTTGCCAAGATAATCCATCGATCTGACAGGTGTGGCAAAAAGCTGATTAAACAGCATGATCATTAGATGCGCCTTGTGCAATCAACAAAATCAACACTAGACAATCAGACTCCCATTGATTTTGTTATAATATCTGAGCATAACAACAAAGCATTAGCCATGTCAAAATGAGTAGAATTGTAGCGACTTTGCTTAAAAACTGCTAAATGTTCTCTCAGTTCAATATCAAAATGAGTAGAATTGTAGGGAATTCTCTTAAATACTGCAATATGTTCCCTGAGCTCCATGGCAAAAAGTATAGAACTGCAGGAAATTCGGCTTTAAAACTGCAATATATTCTCTCTGCTGCCAAGATTATATTTTTTACATATTCTTTTGTCTGTATATGTTTTTTCTCTGCTCAACGCTTATGGTGGGTCTCGACTCAAAAGACACCTCAATTGTTTTGCCTTGTTCTGCCTCTTGCTCCATTTCACCCCAGTATCTCAAATTGCACATTCAACTTCTGCACATCTACCATTCCAGTGTTTAATTGCTATATTGTAATTACCTCGCCACCATGGCCTATTTATTGCCCTACCTCCCTTATCTTACCTCATTTGCACTCACTGTATATAGACTTTTTTCTTTTTTCTACTGTATTATTGACTGTATGTTTGTTTATTCCATGTGTAACTCTTTGTTGTTGTATGTGTCAAACTGCTGTGCTTTATCTTGTCGCAGTTTTAAATGAGAACTTGTTCTCAACTAGCCTACCTGGTTAAATAAAGGTGAAATAAATTTAAAAAAATAAAAAACGCAATTTTCTTACAGTCCTTTACCTTGGTCAATCAATTGAGGAGAGCGAGAGCGAGAGAGAACGAGAGAGAGAACACAATTGTGTGTGTGAGAGAAAAAGACAGACTGACAGACGTGTCGAGAGAGAGTAGTTATCTCCTCCTTGTGTGACACATGACGGCTATCTAATCACGCCAAATGCAAATGGCCCCACTCCATGGCTGCTTGGCAAGCTGATCTGGCGCAGCTTGAACTCATCTGGCCCCCAGTTCCTCTGGGTTGAGCTAAATAACTACACAGCCTGAACTCATCTGGCCCCCAGTTCCTCTGGGCTAAGCCAAATACCCACTGAAATAGCCTTCAACTTGCTTCAGTCAAGTGCTTTTGGCAACAAAGGAAAGGAGGAAAAAAATCACCTTGCGCAGCGCTTTTCTCAATCTCCGGTTTCCATGGGCACAAGCAGGGGGTTGTGTGAGTCACAGGTACTGCTGTAGCTGTAAGGACGGGTTCCTTGAGCTCAATTAAAGAGCAACCGAAGGCAATAAACAACTTCTCTGGTAGAAAATGTGGCATCGATATTAGTCAAACATTTATTCTAATGTCGTAATTGACTGAAAAGTGTAAATAGGTGTAAATAGGATAATGCAAAACTGAGATTTGAAAGATAATTAGGGGAAAAATGATATGTCACGGAATGAAAGGTGGGTTAATTTCAACTCTGCCCACATGCCCACAGCTGGCAACACCCAATTAATCATCAAAATCGGAGCGCAGCTGCAAGCAACCAGATTGTAATTCTCATGGTGAATTTGACATTCGATATCTCTATGGGGATAGTTAGGGACCATCAGTAAATTACACTATTTTTTTTTATTCATTTAACCAGGCAAGTCAGTTAAGAACAAAAAAAAAAAAAAAAAAAAAAACGTATTTACAATGAAGGCCTACCCCGGCCAAACTCTAACCCGGACAACACTGGGCCAATTGTGGGACTCCCAATCACGACCGGTTGTGATACAGTCTGGAATCAAACCAAGGTTTGTAGTGACGCCTCTGGCACTGAAATGCAGTGCCTTAGACCGCTGTGCCACTCGGGAGCAAGGTACATGGGACAATACTTTTTTGTCAATAGCTCCACATTTCAATGACTTAACATAAAATGAACAATAAATTGTAGAAATTCCTGTACAAATATTGAAAGAATTTAATGAGACAACTCAAAGTTGTTCAACATGAAAATATTGTCCCACTAACATTGTGTATTTTATTGATGCTTCCAGTTTCAGCTGTCCCTGCTCAGGCATTTATTTTACTTCCGCTAACATAGCTTTGGTTTCACAACGACCGGCTGAAGCTAATTGGCGAAGAAGTTGGGTAGCTTGCTAGCTAATCTAGGCTACTTTCAGGCACAAGACAGGTTTAGTCTGTTTCAAGTTATCTAGAAGGGTGAGTGACTGCAACTGTGTGCTGTTTTGGCAGTTTGAAAGTACATATCAATCAAATTTGTATTTGTCACGTGCCGAATACAACGGGTGTAGACTTAACCGTGAAATGATTGCTTAAGAGCCCTTCCCAACACGAACGAACAAATAATAATAAAAACCAACAATCAAATGAAAAATAGTCACACAATAAATAAAATACACAAGAATTGACAAGTACCAGAACCACATCAATGCACAGGTGTATGAGGTATATGAGGTAGAAGGTAGGGTAAAGTGACTAGGCATCAGGATAGATAATAATGCGAGTAAAACAAAGCCTTGGGCCATTTAAGATGTTGTGTGTGACTAACAAATGTCAGTTATCATGTGTGACCACAGATTATCCATTATATTGACCAGATACTCAAGTGGCCGCTCTAACGATCATTTTTTTTTAAATTAAAATGGAAGGCAGTTAGTCTAGTCTCTTTAGCTAATCCACTCCTTGTACTTCATGTCATGTGCCATTATTTGGCCATGGCAAGGATTGGAATGTTAGCTAATGAAACTGGTACGCAGACTAGAAGGTAGTTGGGAGGAGGCAAGATCAGGTGGGAAAATTCTAGCCAATGAGAGTGCAGATACGGGTGTGAACAACAGGCACTCTGATATAAAGTGTTGTCACGGGATGTCACGTGTCTTACTTATCATTACACTTTGATCAAATAAGCCACACGTAGCAAATACGCCATACAAATGTGTGTTAACCAAATTCAAGACTCTCTCATTGGCCTCCATACTAATACTCCTTGCTTGGTAAAAAAATATAATCCTGCTCAGGAAGACACATTTTGTGCCCAGTTATCCCTCTCACTTCGCCTCTTCCTCTCTGGTGTGACTTACAAATTCAATTTGGTTACTGTAACTCCTGCCTTGGGACAATCAGTGTACATTTGTAAATGCCAGATCTCTATGGCAAGATGCATCCTTCACCCAAGTTTCGTCAAAATCAGGCCAGGGCTGTCTGAGATATTGCGTGTGACTAACAAACAGACGGACGGAGACCGATCCACAGACCCCTCCTCATCGTGGGGGAAAATAAAGAACGGAGTAGCAGCAGCATGTGATGACTGTAAAAGTGTGTGTGTATGTGTGTGTGTGTGTGTGTGTGTGTGTGCGTGTATGTGTGTTTGTGTTGTTGGTATGCGTGTGTGTTATTTGTGTGTGTGTGCAAATGTAGTGTATGTAAATGTGTGTAAATATAGTCTTGTGAGTGTGCATAGAGCCAGTGCAAGATAGGGCCAATGCAGATAGTCTGGGAAACCATGAACTATTTAGCAGTCCCATGGCTTGGGGGTAGAAGTTGTCTCGGAGCCTGTAGATCCAAGAGACGATGCTCCGGTACTGTTTGACGGATGGGAGCAGAATGAAAGTCTATTGCTTGTGTGGCTCGAGTCTTTGGCAATTTTTGCAAACGCTTCCCACGTTTGAACACACACACACACACACACACACACATACACACACACACACACACACACACACACACACACACACACACACACACACACACACATGAGACACACATCATGAGGAGAACTGAAATAGAGAGGACCCCTGTTTTTTTTATTAGCTGGTAACTTTGTATGTTTGACCTGTTGTGGACCACCACCATCAAAATGTGTTATCTCCTCTCCCACTCCTGGCCAGTGTGGTTATATGATATGAAACCAGTGCCTATTCCAATCCAGGGCCCATATTTATAAAGAATCTCAGAGTAGGAGTACCAGGTCTCCCTGTCCATATAATATCATTCATTATGAACGGGGAAAACTGATCCTAGAGCAGTACTACTCTGAGACTATTTATGAATACAGACCTATACCTATGTTTTTCCCCCTGAGAGAGGTTGGCACGGCACTCTGCCATCGGACCAAGTGCCAGTTCCTTTAGTGTGTATGTGTGTGTGTGTGTGTGTTTGCGTGTGTGCCAGCTACTTTTCATTCTACAGAACAAACGGCTGCATTATTCAGCCTGCCACCTCATCTCAGTACAGTGGGCTACAGAGCCTAGCTTGTCACTGTGCCAGCAGGCTTGCCCCGGCCACCGTATGGCTTTGTCTCAAATGCCACCCTATTTCTTATATAGTGCACTACTTCTTGCCAAAGCCCTATGGGCCATGATCAGAAGTAGTGTTCTACACAGTGAACAGGGTGCCATTTGGAACACATGCATTCGGTTTACTACAAGGCAATAGGATATTAGTGAAACACTCATGTCCAGTATTGATGCCACCGTCTGCTTCATACCCAACAACATTATCTTGTAGAAGTTCAAGCCAGGCCAGAATAATGATATACATTTCATAGCTGTTAAGCCAAGTCAACACAGCAGTTTAATTGTTGTGTGTCTTGTAGATTTATTTGATGGTAACCTCGTCCCCAGGCTCAATTGCTATTGCATATAGTGTTGGACAGAGAGAGAGAGAAAGACTGGCTGGCTGGTGGACCACATTTTGACAGTTATAACCATAAACATTGTTCAGTTAAGACTGTTGACTTGTGGTGTGTTGGTCATATGTATTCTGACAAGCCAGGTACTGAGCAGCCAGCAGCAGCAGCCTATTCCATTCCTCACCAGAGGATGAATGAATGTGTTTACATGGCATGCTTGGCCTCACACACACAGATACAGTTAACTTTGCTTCAAGTGGATGTTAAAGCCTTCACTCCACTGTCTTGCCTGTGTTAATGGGTGTGATGGTGTTTGGGGGTCAGACGAGGCTGCAGGGCTGCAGGGTGGCAGTGCAAGTATCTCTGCATGGTCATGGAGTCTGCCTAGCTAGTGCTTAGTGTCATTACATCCACTGTTGAATCTCAGCAGGCCATAGTGTAGTGGTGGTAATGGCTGGGAAGGGTTCCGCTCTGAGATGTAATCAGCAGATATGGGTTCAAATACTATTTGAAATATTTTAAATACTTTGAGCATTTGCTCTACAGTGCCTGATGGGTGGGACTTGCAGTTTGGGGACTAGTCCATTAAGCCAGGCAAGCTCAATCATGCGCAGATAAAGTATTTAAAATTATTTCAAATAGTGCTCATTTGTGTCTGTCTGCTACGAACCTAAGGTCAAGTACGATTTGCTCTCACCTCATCGAAACAAACGAGTCTCTAACTCCTCTAGTCTGCTTCTCTCCTGATAGAACTCAGCTGAGGAAGTCATTATCCAAAACTACAGGACTGGGGCCGTTTTCATAAAGGGAAGGGAAAGGGGACATCTAGTAATTTATGTAACTGAATGCATTCAACTGAAATGTGTCTTCAGCATTTAACCCAACCTCTCTTAATCAGAGAGGTGTGGGGGCTGCCTTAATCGACATCACTGGCACCGAGGAGCAGTTGTTGTTGCCTTGCTCAGGGGCAGAACTATTATTTATTTTACCTTGTCGGCTCGGGGATTCGTCCAGCAACCTTTAGGTTACTGGCCCAACACTCCTACCTGCCAGGCTACCTGCCACACTAAAGCATCGCAGAGTATAAGTGCTGATCTTTTCATGCTAGTGAGGGCCGAGAATCCACTCGCACATAGGTGCGTGGTTGCAAAGGGCATCAGTGTCTTAACAGCATGATTTGCCAAGGCAGGATACTCTGACCGCAGCCCAATCCAGAAATCTGGCAGTGGCTTCTGATTATATTCAATTTTCACAGAACCGCTTGTTTCTTTTTTGGGGGGTTCTTAGGGGTGGATCAGCTTTAATATTACGGATAGATTGTTGCTTCTATCAATGTAACTGTCTGCATAATTTACACTACCGTTCAAAAGACTGGGGTCACTTAGAAATGTCCTTGTTTTGGAAAGAAAAGCACATTTTTTGTCCATTAAAATAACATCAAATTGATCAGAAATACAGTGTAGACATCGTTAATGTTGTAAATGACTATTGTAGCTGGAAACGGCAGATTTTTTATGGAATATCTACATAGGCGTACAGAGGCCCATTGTCAGCAACCATCACTCCTGTGTTACAATGGCACGTTGTGCTAGCCTATACAAGTTTATCATTATAAAAGGCTAATTGATCATTAGAAAAACCGTCTGAAATTATGTTAGCACAGCTGGAAATGGTTATCCTGATTAAAAAAGCAATACAACTGGCCTTCTTTAGACTAGTTGAGTATCTGGAGAATCAGCATTTGTGGGTTCGACAGTGAAGAGGCGACTCCGGGATGCTGGCCTTGTAGGCAGAGTTCCTCTGTCCAGTGTCTGTGTTCTTTTGCCCATCTTAATCTTTTCTTTTCATTTTCCAGTCTGAGATATTGCTTTTTCTTTGCATCTCTGCCTAGAAGGCAAGCATCCCAGAGTCGCCTCTTCACTGTTGACATTGAGACTGGTGTATTGCGGGAACTATTTAATGAAGCTGACAATTTAGGACTTGTGAGGCGTCTGTTTCTCAAACTAGACACTCTAATGTACTTGTCCTCTTGCTCAGTTGTGCGCTGGGGCCTCCCACTCTTTCTATTCTAAATCTACTTGAACATTTTTGGCAAGGCCTCTAAATGGTTGTCTAGCAATGATCAACAACCAATTTGACAGAGCTTGAAAACTTTTTCAAAGAACAATGGGCAAATGTTGCACAATCCAGGTGTGGAAAGCTTGTAGAAACTTTCACAGCTGTAATTGCTGTGAAAGGTATTTCTATAAAGTACTGACTCAGGGTTGTCAAACATTTGCAAAAATGTAAAAAAAAACTTGTTTCACTTGTTTTCACTTGTTTTCACTTGTTTTCACTTTCACGTCATTATGGGGTATTGTGTGTATCATGGGTGATTTATTATTGTTATTTTTTTAATTCAGACTATGACACAACAAAATGTGGAATAAGTCAAGGGGTATGAATACTTTCTGAAGGCACTGTATATATATATATGTACAGTGCATTCAGAAAGTATTCAGACCCCTTGACTTTTTCCAAATTTTGTTACATTACAGCCTTATTCTAAAATCCCTCATCAATCTACACACAATACCCCATAATGACGAAGTGAATACAGGTTGAAATTTTAGCAAATGTATTAAAAATAAATGTACATTTATTTACATAAGTATTCAAACCCTTTGCTATGAGACTCGAAATTGAGCTCAAGTGCATCCTGTTTCCATTTATCATCCTTGAGATGTTTCTACAACTTGATTGGAGTCTACCTGTTGTAAATTCAATTGATTGGACATGATTTGGAAGGGCACACACCTGTCTATATAAGTTCCACACTTGACAGTTAATGTTAGAGCAAAAACCAAGCCATGAGGTTGAAGGAATTGAAGGTCCCCAAGAATACAGAATTGAAGGTCCCCAAGAATACAGCATTGAAGGTCCCCAAGAATACAGCATTGAAGGTCCCCAAGAATACAGCATTGAAGGTCCCCAAGAATACGGCATTGAAGGTCCCCAAGAATACAGCATTGAAAGTCCCCAAGAATACAGCATTGAAGGTCCCGGAGAATACAGTGGCCTCCATCATTGATAAATGGAAAAGACTCTTCCTAGAGCTGGCCACACGGCCAAACTGTGCAATCGGGGGAGAAGGGCCTTGGTCAGGGAGATGACCAAGAACCCAATGGTCACTGACAGAGCTCCTCTGTGGAGATGGGAGAACCTTGCAGAAGGACAAAGTACTGAGTAAAGGGTCTGAATACCTACAGTTGAAGTCGGAAGTTTACATACACTTAGGTTGGAGTCTTGAAAACTCGTTTTTCAACCACTCCACAAATTTCTTGTTGACAAACTATAGATTTGGCAAGTCGGTTAGGACATCTACTTTGTGCATGACATAAGTAATTTTTCCAACAATTGTTAACAGACAGATTATTTCATTTATAATTCACTGTATCACAATTCCAGTGGTTCAGAAGTTTACATACACTAAGTTGACTGTCCCGCCTTATCTCAGCTCGCTGGTCACCTTAGCAGCACCAACCCGTAGCACGCGCTCCAGCAGGTATATCCCACTGGTCACCCCCAAAGCCAATTCCTCCTTTGGCCGACTCTCCTTCCAGTTCTCAGCTGCCCAATGACTGGAACGAACTACAAAAATCTCTGGAACTGGAGAAACTTATCTCCCTCACCAGCTTTAAGCACCAGCTGTCAGAGCAGCTCACAGACCCCTGCACCTGTATATAGCCCATCTTTAAATAGCCCAACCAACTACCCCATCCCCTACCGTATTTATTTATTTATCTTGTTCCTTTGCACCCCAGTTTTTCTAGATTGCACATTCATCTACTGCACATCTACCATTCCAGTGTTTAAATGCAATATTGTAATTACTTTGCCACCATGGCCTATTTATAGCCTTACCTTCCTTATTCTACCTCATTTGCACTTTTTGTAAATAGATTCGTTTTTTTTCTACTGTATTATTGACTGTATGTTTGTTTTACTCCATGTGTAACTCTGTGTTGTTGTATGTGTCGAACTGCTTTGCTTTATCTTGGCCAGGTCGCAGGTCGTAAATGAGAACTTGTTCTCAACTTGCCTACCTGGTTAAATAAAGATGAAATAAAAACAAATTTAAAAAACTGTGCCTTTAAACAGCTTGGAAAATTCCAGAAAATTATGTCATGGCTTTAGAAGCTTCTGATAGGCTAACTTACATAGTTTGAGTCAATTGGAGGTGTACCTGTGGATGTATTTCAAGGCCTACCTTCAAACTCAGTGCCTCTTTGCTTGACCACGGGACCACGCAGCCATCATACCGCTAAAGGAAGGAGACGTGTTCTGTCTCCTAGAGATGAACGTACTTTGGTGCGAAAAGTGCAAATCATTCCCAAAACAACACCAAAGGACCTTGTGAAGATGCGGGAGGAAACAGGTACAAAAGTATCTATATCCACAGTAAAACGAGTCCTATATCGACATAACCTGAAAGGCCGCTCAGCAAGGAAGAAGCCACTGCTCCAAAACCGCCATAAAAAAGACTACGGTTTGCAACTGCACATGGGGACAAAGATCGTACTTTTGGGAGAAATGTTCTCTGGTCTGATGAAACAAAAATAGAACTGTTTGGCCATAATGACGGGGGTGGCAGAATGTAACAAAATGTGAAAAAAGTCAAGGGTCTGAACCTTTTCCAAATGCAATGCATATAATAGTGCGTATAGACAGTATGTACAGTATATGAATGGAAAAGGTGTGTACAGCAGTAGTTATATAGGATGAGCCTTGACTAGGATAAAGTATATAAATATGAAGTGGGTTAAACAGTATGGAAACATTATTAAAGTGACCAGTGTTCAATGACTATGTACAGTCTCTAGGATGCAGGGTTGAGTACCGGGTGGTTGCCAGCTAGTAACAATGACTAAAGTTCAGGTCAAGGTACTGGGTGGAGGCTGGCTAGTGGTGACTACTTAACACTCAGATGGCCTGGAGATACAAGTTTTTCATTCTCTCCATCCCAGCTTTGATGCACCTGTACTGACCTCGCCTTCTAGATGGTAGCGGGGTGTACAGGCCGTGGCTCGGGTGGCTGAGGTCCTTGATGATCTTCTTGGCCTTCCTGTGACACTGGGCGCTGTAGATGTACTGGAGGGCAGGCAGTGTGCCCCCGGTGATGCGTTGGGCTGACCGCACCACCCTCTGAAGAGCCCTGTGCTTGCTGACAGTGCAAATGATCCCAATGGTGCATCTATTGAAGTTTGTGAGGGTCTTAGAGGCCAAGCCGGATTTCTTCAGGGTCCTGAGGTTGATGAAGCAGATCGACCATTTCAGGTTGTCAGTATGTGCACCTGCTGAGGAACTTGATGGTGTTCACCCTCTCCACTGTGACCCTGTCGATGTGGATGGGGGCGTGCTCCCTCTGCCCTGTCCTCAAGTCCACAATCAGCTCCTTCGTTTTGTTGACATTGAGGGAGAGGTTATTTTCCTGGCACAACTAAGACAGGGCCCTCATCTCTTCCCTGTAGGCTGTCTCATCATTGTTCATAATCAGGTTTACCACTGTTGTGTCGTCTGCAAACTTGATGATTGAGTTTGAGACGTGCGTGGCCACATCTGTCGTTCTGCCCCTGAACAAGGCAGTTAACCCACTGTTCCTAGGTTGTAATTGTAAATAAGAATTTGTTCTTTACTTACTTGCCTATTTAAATTATCAGGGATTACAGGAGGGGTCTCTTTGTGGGGCCCCTGTGTTAAGGATCAGCGTAGGGGAGGTGTTGTTGCCTAGCTTCACTACCTGGGGTCGGCCCGTCAGTAAGTCCAGGACCCAGTTGCACAGGGATGGGTTCAGACCCAGGGCCCTGAGCTTAGTGATTAACTTGAAGTGCACTATGGTGTTCAGCAGTAGTCGATGAACAGCATTCTTACATAGCTACAGTGAGGGAAAAAAGTATTTGAACCCCTGCTGATTTTGTAGCTTTGCCCACTGACAAAGAAATGATCAGTCTATAATTTTAATGGTAGGTTTATTTCAACAGTGAGAGACAGAATAACAACAAAAAAATCCAGAAAAACGCATGTGAAAAATGTTATAAATTGATTTGGATTTTAATGAGGGAAATAAGTATTTGACCCCCTCTCAATCAGAAAGATTTCTGGCTCCCAGGTGTCTTTTATACAGGTAACGAGCTGAGATTAGGAGCACACTCTTAAAGGAAGCAATCAATCAATCAGATTCCAAACTCTCCACCATGGCCAAGACCAAAGAGCTCTCCAAGGATGTCAGGGACAAGATTGTAGACCTACACAAGGCTGGAATGGGCTACAAGACCATCGCCAAGCAGCTTGGTGAGAAGGTGATGGTGCGATTATTCGCAAATGGAAGAAACACAAAAGAACTGTCAATCTCCCCCTCGGCCTGATCATTGCAACTCCTCGTGGAGTTGCAATGATCATGACAACGGTGAGGAATCAGCCCAGAACTACACGGGAGGATCTTGTCAATGATCTCAAGGCAGCTGGGACCATAGTCACCAAAAAAACAATTGGCAACACACTACGCCGTGAAGGACTGAAATCCTGCAGCGCCCGCAAGGTCCCCCCTGCTCAAGAAAGCACATATACATGCCCGTCTGAAGTTTGCCAATGAACATCTGAATGATTCAGAGGACAACTGGGTGAAAGTGTTGTGGTCAGATGTGACCAAAATGGAGCTCTTTGGCATCAACTCAACTCGCCGTGTTTGGAGGAGGAGGAATGCTGCCAATGACCCCAAGAACACCATCCCCACCATCAAACATGGTGGAAACATTATGCTTTGGGGGTGTTTTTCTGCTAAGGGGACAGGACAACTTCATCGCATCAAATGGACGATGGACGGGGCCATGTACCGTCAAATCTTGGGTGAGAACCTCCTTCCCTCAGCCAGGGCATTGAAAATGGGTCGTGGATGGGTATTCCATCATGACAATGACCCAAAACACACGGCCAAGGCAACAAAGGAGTGGCTCAAGAAGAAGCACATTAAGGTCCTGGAGTGGCCTAGCCAGTCTCCAGACCTTAATCCCATAGAAAATCTGTGGAGGGAGCTGAAGGTTCGAGTTGCCAAACGTCAGCCTCGAAACCTTAATGACTTGGAGAAGATCTGCAAAGAGGAGTGGGAATGTCTGACATCTGTGATTGCCAACAAGGTTTTTGCCACCAAGTACTAAGTCATGTTTTGCAGAGGGGTCAAATACTTATTTCCCTCATTAAAATGCAAATCAATTTATATTTTTTTTTCACATGCGTTTTTTTTGTCTCTCACTGTTCAAATAAACCTACCATTAAAATTATAGACTGATCATTTCTTTGTCAGTGGGCAAACGTACAAAATCAGCAAGGGATCAAATACTTTTTTCCCTCACTGTACTCGTCACATCCCAACCTAATTCACACACCGTACCTAAATATAGAATCTTATTTTCATTAAAGGGAACAGCCAGTACTCTTACCTGTATGGATGCATATGGAAAATGCTCGCTGCCACCATCCTTCATCACAGCCACAGTCCATGACCCCGTTGAGCTACTGTGATCATCAAAAGCTCTGAGAGAAGCTCTCCGGTTGCATGCCTGATCTATAACGTTAGTTCAAACGAGAGGAGCTACAGGTTTATGCTTTTGGGCTCCTGTAGGAATCATCTGGGACCAAATGTCACACTGTTTTGCACTACTCTGGTCAAAAGTAGTGGACTAGATAGGGTGTCATTTGGGATGCATCTCAGTTCCTCAGATGGATCTTTCACACTGTTAATGCAGGGGACATTGATACATCTAAGCAGGCTCTGTATAGAAAAATGACGCCGGAAGAAATGGCAGCCGTTTTACGGGCGCCTAACCAATTGTGCTATTATGTGTTTTTTTCGCGTTATTTGTAACTTATTTTGTACATAATATTTCTGCAACCGTAAGAAAAGAGAAAAGAGCTTCTGGATATCAGGACAGCGATCACTCACCTCGGATTTGACTAAGATTTTTTCAACAACAAGCAAGACGCACATGATATTCTCAAAACACCCGGCAGGGCAGACATCCCAGTTATTCACAAGAAGAAGCGACGCAGGTACAGGGGGAAAAGAGCCGGGTGCCTGGTCAGGACCCGGAGAAGGCGATTGGGAAAGCTGCCGTTACCGTCAATCCTACTCGTCAACGTGCAATCATTGGACAATAATAAATTAGACGAGGTACGATCACGAATATCCTACCAACGGGACATTAAAAACTGCAACATCCTATGTTTCACAGAACCTTGGCTGAATGACGACATGGATATTCAGCTAGCGGGATATACGCTGCACCGGCAAGATAGAACAGCACACTCCGGTAAGATGAGGGGGGGGCGGTCTGTGCATATTTGTAAACAACAGCTGGTGCACGAAATATAAGGAAGTCTCTAGATTTTGCTCGCCTGAAGTAGAGTATATTGTGATAAATTGCAGGCCACTACTTGCCTAGAGAGTTTTCAGCTATACTTTTCGTGGCTGTTTATTTACCACCACAGACAGATGCTGCCACTAAGACCGCACTCAGTCAGCTGTATAAAGAAATAAGCAAACAGGAAACCACTCACCCAGAGGCGGTGCTCCTAGTGGCTGGAGACTTTGATGCAGGGAAACTTAAATCAGTTCTACCAAATCTCCATCAACATGTTAAATGTGCAACCAGAGGGGAAAGAAATCTAGATCACCTGTACTCCACACACAGAGACGCGTACAAAGCTCTCCCTCGCCCTCCATTTGGTAAATCTGACCACAACTCTATCCTCCTGATTCCTGCTTACAAGCAAAAATTAAAGCAGGAAGCACCAGTGACTCGGTCTATAAAAAAGTGGTCAGATGAAGCAGACGCTAAACTACAGGACTGTTTTGCTATCACAGACTGGAACATATTCCGGATTCCTCCAATGGCATTGAGGAGTACATCACATCAGTCACTGGCTTTATCAACAAGTGCATCGAGGACGTCGTCCCCACAGTGACTGTACATACATACCCCAACCAGAAGCCATGGATTACAGGCAACATTTGCACTGAGATAAAGGGTAGAGCTGCCACTTTCAAGGTGCGGGACTCTAACCTGGAAGCTTACAAGAAATCCTGCTATGAACCATCCAACATGCAAAGCGTCAATACAGGGCTAAGATTGAATCATACTACACCGTCTCTGACGCTCGTCTTATGTGGCAGGGCTTGCAAACTATTACAGACTACAAAGGGAAGCACAGCCGAGAGCTGCCCAGTGACACGAGCCTACCAGACGAGCTAAATCACTTCTTTGCTCGCTTCGAGACAAGCAACACTGAGGCATGCATGAGAGCATCAGCTGTTCCAGATGACCGTAGCCGATGTGAGTAAGACCTTTAAACAAGTCAACATACACAAGGCTGCTGGATTACCAGGACGTGTGCTCCGGGAATGTGCTGACCAACTGGCAGGTGTCTTCACTGACATTTTCAACATGTCCCTGGTTGAGTCTGTAATACCAACATGCTTCAAGCAGACCACCATAGTCCCTGTGCCCAAGAACACAAAGGCAACCTGCCTATACGACTACAGATCCGTAGCACTCACGTCCGTAGCCATGAAGTGCTTTGAAAGGTTGGTAATGGCTCACATCAACAACATTATCCCAGAAACCCTAGACCCCCCTCCAATTTGCATACCGCCCAAACAGATCAACAGATGATGCAAACTCTATGCACTCCACACTGCCCTTTCCCCCCTGGACAAAACGAACACTTAGTATGTGAGAATGCTATTCATTGACTACATCTCAGAGTTCAACACCATAGTACCCTCAAAGCTCATCACTAAGCTAAGGATCCTGGGACTAAACACCTCCCTCTGCAACTGGATCCTGGACTTCCTGACGGGCTGCCCCCAGGTGGTAAGGGTAGGTAGCAACACATCTGCCACGCTGATCCTCAACACTGTAGCTCCCCAGGGGGTGCGTGCTCAGTCCCCTCTTGTACTCCCTGTTCACCCACGACTGCATGGCCAGGCACGACTCCAACACCATCATTAAGTTTGCAGACGACACAACAGTGGTAGGCCTGATCACCGACAATGACGAGACAGCCTACAGGGAGGAGGTCAGAGACCTGGCCGTGTGGTGCCAGGACAACAACAGCATTCTCCCTCAACGTAACCAAGACTAAGGATATGATTGTGGACTACAG
The DNA here is from genome assembly GCA_030435695.1 of Brachymystax lenok tsinlingensis. Taxonomy (NCBI): domain Eukaryota; kingdom Metazoa; phylum Chordata; class Actinopteri; order Salmoniformes; family Salmonidae; genus Brachymystax; species Brachymystax lenok. Next base: position 17,236,803 of record CM059807.1, on the reverse strand, counting down.
GAAAAGGAGGACCGTTCTCATCGACAGGGCTGTAGTGGAGCAGTTTGAGAGCTTCAAGTTCCTTGGTGTCCACATCAACAACAAGCTAGAATGGTCCAAACACACCAAGAAAGTCGTGAAGAGGGCACGACAAAGCCTATTCCACCTCAGGAGACTAAAAAGATTTGGCATGGGTCCTGAGATCCTCAAAAGGTTCTACAGCGGCAACATCGAGAGCATCCTGACTGGTTGCATCACTGCCTGGTACGGCAATTGCTCCTCCACTGACCGCAAGGCACTACAGAGGGTAGTGCGTACGGCCCAGTACATCACTGGGGCTAAGCTGCCTGCCATCCAGGACCTCTACACCAGGTGGTGTCAGAGGAAGGCCCTAAAAATTGTCAAAGACCCCAGCCACCCAAGTCATAGACTGTTCTCTCTACTACCGCATGGCAAGCGGTACCGGAGTGCCAAGTCTAGGACAAAACGGCTTCTCAACAGTTTTTACCCCCAAGCCATAAGACTCCTGAACATCTAATCAAATGGCTACCCAGACTATTTGCGTTGTTGGTTAGGGCCTAGTAAGTAAGCATTTCACTGTAAGGTCTTGACCTGTTGTATTCGGCGCAAGTGACTAATACATTTTGATTTGATGTGACAGATATACCAAAATCCTGTCTATTTGAATTGGTGCTTCATGCTGGTGGTTCATGAAAACTCCATTCTATAGGGGATGAAATGCACAGCTTTGGTAGATAATTTATGTGTGAAGGAGAGGGCTTGGTGGGATATTGTACGACTCTACCACCATTCCAACCCTCAGTCTCATAGCTGTGCAGTACTTCATGTCTTAAAGCTAAACTGTGAGGGAGCAGCTGTAATGCGTCTGTGTGTAGCTGGTGTAGAGGAGTCAGGCGCAGGACCGCAGATATGACTAAATTAGCAATTTTACACAAAAATGTATGACAATACACGTCAACATATAGCCAAGCCCAACATAACGGACCTCAATACAATAAACAAACAATCACAAACAAATGGGGGAACAGAGGGTTAAATAATGAACAAGTAATTGTGGGATTGAAACCAGGTGTGTAAAACAAGGAAAAACCAATGGAAAATGAAAAGTGGATCGGCGATGGCTAGAAAACCGTGACATCGACCACTAACGCTGCCCTAACAAGGAGAGGGACCGACTCGCGGAACATGGCCCACCTTGCCTTGCGAGGGTTCAGTATCCTCGCCGCCCGGATGTACTCCAGATTGCGGTGGTCAGTCCAGATGAGAAAAGGGTGTTTCGCCCTCTCAAGCCAATGTCTCCATACCTTCAGAGCCTTGATGACAGCCAACAGCTCCTGGTCCCCCACATCATAGTTTCGCTCTGCCGGGCAGAGCTTCTTCGAAAGAAGGCACATGGGAGGAGCTTCGGTGGCGTACCCGAGCGCTGAGAGAGCACGGCTCCTATCCCAGCCTCGGACGCGTCCACCTCCACTATGAACGCCAAAGAGGGATCCGGATGAGCCAGCATGGGAGCCGAGGTAAGAGAGCCTTCAGGTGACCAAAAGCCCTGTCCGCCTCACCCGACCACTGCAGTCGCACCGGTCCCCCCTTTAGCAGTGAGGTAATGGGAGCTGTTACCTGACCAAAGCCCCGGATAAACCTCCGGTAGTAGTTGGCAAACCCTAGGAACCGCTGCACTTCCTTTACCGTGGTGGGAGTCGGCCAATTGCGCACGGCTGAAATGCGGTCACTCTCCATCTCCACCCCTGACGTGGAAATGCGGTACCCTAGGAAGGAGACGGACTGTTGGAAGAACAGACATTTCTCAGCCTTGACGTACAGGTCATGCTCCAACAGTCAACCAAGCACCCTGCACACCAGGGACACATGCTCGGCACCCATTTTCCTCCAAACATAACAATGGTCATTATGGCCAAACAGTTCTATTTTTGTTTCATCAGACCAGAGGACATTTCTCCAGAAAGTATGATCTTTGTCCCCATGTGCAGTTGCAAACCGTAGTCTAGCTTTTTTATGGTAGTTTTGGATCAATGGCTTCTTCCTTGTTTTACTGTGGGTATAGATACTTTTCTACCTGTTTCCTCCAGCATCTTCACAAGGTCCTTTGCGGTTGTTCTGCGATTGATTTGCACTTTTTGCACCAAAGTACGTTCATCTCTAGGAGACAGAACGCATCACCTTCCTGAAATACATCCACAGGTACACCTCCAATTGACTCAAAAGCCTATCAGAAGCTTCTAAAGCCATGCCATCATTTTCTGGAATTTTCCAAGCTGTTGAAGGCGCTGTTAACTTAGTGTATGTAAACTTCTGACTCACTGGAATTGTGATACAGTGAGTTATAAGTGAAATAATCTGTCTGTAAACAATTGTTGGAAAAATTACTTGTGTCATGCACAAAGTAGATGTCCTAACCAATTTGCCAAAACTATAGTTTGTTAACAAGAAATGTGTGGAGTGGTTGAAAAATAGAGTTTTAATGACTTCAACTGTACAACCTTCATCCTGTAGGACAGATTCTTTCTCAAATGTACATGTGTAAAGTAATATAATACATCTATACTGTATGCTGCCAAACACAAACACACAAACACACAAAAACAGTGCTGAAGTTTATATAACATCTACTTGATGTTGTCTTGAAGATGTTTTGTGGTCAGAGACCTGGCGCCAGGACAGGACCTGGTGCCAGGACAACAACCTCTCCCTCAACGTGATCAAGACAAAGGGGATGATTGTGGACTACAGGAAAAGGAGGACTGAGCACACCCCCATTTTCATCGACTGGGCTGTAGTTTGAGAGATTCAAGTTCCTTGCTGTCCACATCACCAACAAACTAACATGGTCCAAGAACACCAAGGCAGTCGTGAAGAGGGCATGACAAAACCTATTCCCTCTCAGTAGACTGAAGATATTTGGCATGGGTCCTCAGATCCTCAAAAGGTTCTACAGCTGCACCATTGAGAGCATCCTGCCTGGTATGGCAACTGCTCGGCCTCCAACCGCAAGGCACTACAGAGGGTAGTGCGTACGGCCTAGTACATCACTGGGGCCAAGCTTCCTGCCATCCAGGACCTCTATACCAAGCAGTGTCAGAGACTCCAGCCACCCTAGTCATAGACTGTTCTGTTTGCTACCACACGGCAAGCGGTACCGGAGTGCCAAGTCCAGGTCCAAAAGGCTTCTTAACAGCTTCTACCCCCCAAGCCATAAGACTCCTGAACATCTAATCAAATGGCTACCCAGACTATTTGCGTTGTTGGTTAGGGCCTAGTAAGTAAGCATTTCACTGTAAGGTCTTGACCTGTTGTATTCGGCGCAAGTGACTAATACATTTTGATTTGATGTGACAGATATACCAAAATCCTGTCTATTTGAATTGGTGCTTCATGCTGGTGGTTCATGAAAACTCCATTCTATAGGGGATGAAATGCACAGCTTTGGTAGATAATTTATGTGTGAAGGAGAGGGCTTGGTGGGATATTGTACGACTCTACCACCATTCCAACCCTCAGTCTCATAGCTGTGCAGTACTTCATGTCTTAAAGCTAAACTGTGAGGGAGCAGCTGTAATGCGTCTGTGTGTAGCTGGTGTAGAGGAGTCAGGCGCAGGACCGCAGATATGACTAAATTAGCAATTTTACACAAAAATGTATGACAATACACGTCAACATATAGCCAAGCCCAACATAACGGACCTCAATACAATAAACAAACACTCACAAACAAATGGGGGAACAGAGGGTTAAATAATGAACAAGTAATTGTGGGATTGAAACCAGGTGTGTAAAACAAGGAAAAACCAATGGAAAATGAAAAGTGGATCGGCGATGGCTAGAAAACCGGTGACATCGACCGCCGAACGCTGCCCTAACAAGGAGAGGGACCGACTCCGGCGGAACATGGCCCACCTTGCCTTGCGAGGGTTCAGTATCCTCGCCGCCCGGATGTACTCCAGATTGCGGTGGTCAGTCCAGATGAGAAAAGGGTGTTTCGCCCTCTTAAGCCAATGTCTCCATACCTTCAGAGCCTTGATGACAGCCAACAGCTCCTGGTCCCCCACATCATAGTTTCGCTCTGCCGGGCAGAGCTTCTTCGAAAGAAGGCACATGGGAGGAGCTTCGGTGGCGTACCCGAGCGCTGAGAGAGCACGGCTCTATCCCAGCCTCGGACGCGCCCACCTCCACTATGAACGCCAAAGAGGGATCCGGATGAGCCAGCATGGGAGCCGAGGTAAGAGAGCCTTCAGGTGACCAAAAGCCCTGTCCGCCTCACCCGACCACTGCAGTCGCACCGGTCCCCCCTTTAGCAGTGAGGTAATGGGAGCTGTTACCTGACCAAAGCCCCGGATAAACCTCCGGTAGTAGTTGGCAAACCCTAGGAACCGCTGCACTTCCTTTACCGTGGTGGGAGTCGGCCAATTGCGCACGGCTGAAATGCGGTCACTCTCCATCTCCACCCCTGACGTGGAAATGCGGTACCCTAGGAAGGAGACGGACTGTTGGAAGAACAGACATTTCTCAGCCTTGACGTACAGGTCATGCTCCAACAGTCAACCAAGCACCCTGCACACCAGGGACACATGCTTGGCGCGTGTAGCGGAGTATATCAGAATGTCGTCGATATACACCACTACACCCTGCCCGTGCAGGTCCCGGAATATCTCGTAAACAAAGGCCTGGAAGACTGATGGAGCATTCATCAACCCGTACGGCATGACTAGGTACTCATAGTGCCCTGAGGTGGTATTAAATGTCGTCTTCCACTCGTCCCCCTACCGGATACGCATCAGGTTGTAAGTGCTCCTGAGATCCAATTTTGTGAAGAAGCGCGCCCAGTGCATTGACTCGATCGCACTGGCTATGAGAGGCAGCGGGTAGCTGTACCTCACAGTGATCTGATTGATACCCCGATAGTCAATACACAGGCACAGACCTCCATCCTTCTTCTTCACAAAAAAGAAACTCGAGGAGGCAGGTGAAGTGGAGGGCCGAATGTATCCCTGCCCCAGGGATTCGGAAACATATGTTTCCATAGCCGCCGTCTCCTCCTGGGACAGAGGATACACGTGACTCCTGGGAAGTGCTGCGTCTACCAGGAGATTTTTCGCACAATCCCCCCGTCGATGTTGTGGTAATTTAGTCGCCCTCTGTTTACAGAAGGCGAGAGCCAAATCGGCATATTCTGAGGGGATGCGCACGGTGGAGACCTGATCTGGACTTTCCACCGTAGTCGCAACGATGGAAACCCCTACACAGCTCCCTGAACACTTTCGTGACCACCCCTTGAGAGCCCTCTGTTGCCACGAAATAGTGGGGTCATGACAGGCCAACCAGGGTAGGCCCAGCACCACGGGAAACGCAGGAGAATCAATAAGGAAGAGACTGACTCCCTAAGGAACCCCTTGTAATTTAATAAACACATACATGTGAGCAACAGGGGGCTCTGGATGAGCCTGGTGCCGACTCACCTGGGGTGACACGATAGTGCCCTGCCTGCTGCTTCGACTCCCTGAGGAACCCCTCCAGCACCGACCAGCAGTGTGCCCTCTGCGGCCACAGATGGTGCAGGGAATGGCCCCTCCTCCGGTCGCCCTAAGCGCAGCACCTCCCAGCTCCATGGGCGTTGGAGCGGAGGTGCTGGGGGATGGAACTGACAGACCCCGATCCAGACGTCCGCGGGTAGCCAGCAGGTTGTCCAACCAGACGGACAGGTCCACCAGCTGGTCCAACGTGAGGGTGGTTTCTCAGCAGGCCAACTCCCAACGGACGTCCTCGCACAGACTGCACCGGTAGTGATCGATCAGGGCCCTGTCGTTCCATCCCGCGCTGGCGGGACAAAGCGAAATTTGTCCCGCGCTGGCGGGACAAAGCGAAATCCTGAGCGCTCCTCGTCCCCTGCCTTAGATGGAACAGACGTTCAATTCTGCGTAATGGTCACTCCAGGGCTTTGCCTGATAGGCAGGAGACAAATGCAGACACGCTCTCACGTCCCGAAGGAGCCGGGTGGACGGTCGCCAGGTAGAGCTCCAGCTGGAGTAGGAACCCCTGGCATCCGGCAGCCGTCCCATCATACTCCCTTGGGAGCGCGAGCCAAATCCCGCTGGGACCGAGTGAAGGAGGGGTGGACAGTGGGGCCTGCTGTAGTGTGGTTGGTGGAAGTGCTGGAAGACCTCCTTCTCTCTCCCATCTATCCATCGTCTCCATGGCGGTGCCCAGACGTTGCAACATGGTTGCGTGCTGCTGGACGCGCTCCTCTACCGCCACAGGGAGGGCGTCTGCTCCTGCTGACATTCGTTAGGTGAGTGTTTCTGTAATGCATCTGTGTGTAGCTGGTGTAGAGGAGTCAGGCACAGGACAGCAGATATGAGTAGATCATCAATTTTACTCAAAAATGTATCACAATACACGTCAACATATAGCCAAGCCCAACATAACGGACCGCAATACAATAAACAAACACTCACAAACAAACATAGGGGAACAGAGTGTTAAATAATGAACAAGTAATTGTAGGATTGAAACCAGGTGTATACAACAAGGAAAAACCAATGGAAAATGAAAAGTGGATCGGCGATGGCTATAAAACCAGTGCCGTCGACCGCCGAACGCAGCCCGAACAAGGAGAGGGACCGACTTCGGCGGAAGTCGTGACAGCAGCAATGTGGTCTGGTTGTGGAGGGGCATGACATTTCCATATGTAAATCATCATAGCATTTTCAATTGTTAAATATTCTACTAAATTTATTTGTGGATACTGGAAAGAGACCAAATGGCTATAATCTATTCTTATTGACTTGAAAACAAATGATCTAGGAAATAATGAACTACAGCAATTGATTTCATAGAATGAATTACGAATCAATTTTTGAGCCGAAAAGCTTGAATTTAATCCGGAGAGCTCTTGGGGAAATTGAAATGGAGATATTCAGTGCTTGAACCATTAGCCTCATCACTTGATTGATATGAGTATAAACTAATGTAAAAACAACAACAACAAGACAAAAAGACAGGGGGATGTAGATCTTATAAAAGCAGGCTTGCCTTAGTTGATTCGCCTTCGATTATAGAACAATCCCCACAAAGCCATCCCCATCCACCAAGTGAGATCATATAAAGATGGAAACGAGTAGTTTCACAGCTGGAGTGTGGAATGTTCTTTTGGAGAGTCCGACGAGAACACAACATATCTTACAGTGTCCAATGCAATGGGACGCTCTATATCATTTGATAAGATGACATCATAGTCTATACAAATCTTCAGATCAGAAACATATTGCAGAATGTTCTTGTGTTGTTTCATGGCCAGTATTTTTTTCTTTCAAATGGGCCTTCACATTTGGAAGAATGAGCTACGGGTGACTGGAGGTGGCTATATATTTGCTGTGTGTTGTGTGTGTGCAGGCTTGTGTTGCCATAAATTGTTGGGTCCCTCAGACAAGGCTGTGACCTGCTGCCAGCTACCCTGGTCCACATGGCCCCCCTCTGTGATTCACATTCCAAGGGGCTTTGAAGACCAGAGACCAGATCAGCACACCGAGCCACCGAGCCTCCATAACTCTCTTTATATATCTTTGCTCTTTAAAGCCATTAAGCCAGCCATATATTAGAATAAAATAATGTTTTTCAAAAATGCAGTCATCACATGCTTCGTAAACAACATGTGTAGAATAACATCTTACTGTATGTAGGTATAACTATGTGGATCTTACTGTATGTAGGTATACCTATGTGGATCTTACTGTATGTAGGTATAACTATGTGGATCTTACTGTATGTAGGTATACCTATGTGGATCTTACTGTATGTAGGTATAACTATGTGGATCTTACTGTATGTAGGTATACCTATGTGGATCTTACTGTATGTAGGTATAACTATGTGGATCTTACTGTATGTAGGTATACCTACGTGGATCTTACTGTATGTAGGTATAACTATGTGGATCTTACTGTATGTAGGTATACCTACGTGGATCTTACTGTATGTAGGCATAACTATGTGGATATTACTGTATGTGGATATAACTATGTGGATATTACTGTATGTAGGTTTCTTTACCCTTTTGTTTTCTCTTATAATCCTACTGTTATCATCAGAGGGAGGGAGTTCTTGGAATTCGTTTTTTGACCTGCTCATTTTGTGGGTGGCTTGAGTTTGTCCATTTGAATAAGTGCTGAAAGTAAAGGAACCATACTTCCTCTAGTGCTCTTAGAGCAAATTACCCAGTAGGCTCTCTGCTCTGCTCTCACAAAGAAGCTGCCTCTGTAATTACAGGCTGCTGCTCTACTCTGGGCCAGGGCTGTCTCTCACCATCAGAGTTGGCTTGCGTAAACACACACACACACATATGCACACCTACTTCATGTAAAGGGAATCATATTTTAAGAGGAAGTGCTTATAGAGAACATGCCGTTGAACAAGCCATAGGTCTCTAGTACGTTAGGACAGCACATACATGTAAACTTACACATGGAGGCAATTCACATTTTCAGAGGTTATTTTAGCTAGAGCAAAGTTGACTTATGTGTGGGAAAGTAAGGGGTTCTCAGATGATTATCCTTACCGCGAGGGCTCATCAAATTTTGGAGGTGTTCTTTCCATGCCTACAAAGCTACTATTTGAATGCTGATAGCATACAGATGTGTGGTAGATGAAAAGGTAAAAAAACTAAAGATATCTGGTAGAGAGGTGGGATAGGCATGAAATAGCTGTTTAGCAACCAATATGTAGCCATGTCTCTTCTACCTGCAGGCCTAAAGTATGCACATTGTCCCACACATAATCATCTACCATCCAGATAAATCATCTCTATGTTTCAAATCTATAACGGACCACAGGGAAGACTAACATAATAACCTGCTGTCTGTGCTAGAGTCAAAGAGGAGATGGATGGAGATGGTGTTTGTCTCCAGTGTAGATACAGTGTCCTTTGTGAAAAACATTTCACCACAACTTATTTTGGCAAGACATCAGCTCTATGTGGTAACGGGAATCATGAGATGGGTAAGGCTTATGGGAGGCGCGGATGGCAACATCGGCTGGGATTGAAGAATAATGAACTGCATCCTAAACGCAACCCTTTCTCCCTATATAGTGCACTTCTTTTAAACCAGAGCCCTATGGGCCCTAGCAAAAAGCAATACACTATATAGGGAATTGGGTGCCATTTGGGACATGTTCATGGACTTTAGTTGAAATTCTACACTGAAATATAAGCAAGCCTAAATATTGTATATTATGGGATAATATGCCAAGCTAAATTATCTAACATCAATGGCAGATAATATTGCTTATTTTAATGAATTCTCACTCAATATAAGGTATTTAGGCTTGCTTAGATTTCACTTTTTGCAGTGTAGAATAAGGAATCTACTTTGGAGACTTTGTTGACTTTTTTGTATTAGATAATAGGAAGATATCATATATTTACTATGTAATATGTTTAGATATTTCTGTATTAGATAATAGGTAGATATCCTGTATTTACTATGTAATATGTTTTGATATTTTTGTATAGATAATAGGAAGATATCATATATTTACTATGTAATATGTTTAGATATTTTTGTATTAGATAATAGGTAGACATGTTTGTATTAGATAATAGGTAGAAATCATATATTTACTATGTAATATGTTTAGATATGTTTGTATTAGATAATAGGTAGAAATCATATATTTACTATGTAATATGTTTAGATATTTTTGTATTAGATAATAGGTAGATATCATATATTTACTATATATTATGTTTAGATATTTCTGTATTAGATAATAGGTAGATATCATATATTTACTATGTAATATGTTTAGATATGTTTCTATTATCTTTGGCCCATGTCTATTATGTGGTCTTTTTAATTTTAATTGTGTCCAACTGGAAATATGTAAAATATTAAAAACCCAATAACTAGACCCAATCCGCATTACCGAAACTGTACAATACTCTATTAAAGACTCACATATACAGTTGAAGTCGGAAGTTTACATACACTTAGGTTGGAGTCATTAAAACTCACTTTTCAACCAGTCCACAAATGTATTGTTAACAAACTAAGTCGGTTAGGACATCTACTTTGTGCATGACACAAGTAATTTTTCAAAGAAATGTTTACACAGATTATTTCATTTGTAATTCACTGTATCACAATTCCAGTGGGTCAGAAGTTTATATACACTAAAGTTGGCTGTGCCTTTAAACAGCTTGGAAAATTCCAGAAAATTATGTCATGGCTTTAGAAGCTTCTGACATCATTTGAGTCAATTGGAGGTATACCTGTGGATGTATTTCAAGGCCTACCTTCAAACTCAGTGCCTCTTTGCTTGACCATGAGAAAAACAAAATAAATCATCCAAGACCTCAGATTTTTTTTTTTTTAGACCTCCACAAGTCTTTTTATATGTTTTATTTAACTTTTATTTAACCAGGTAGGCAAGTTGAGAACAAGTTCTCATTTACAACTGATACCTGGCCAAGATAAAGCAAAGCAGTTCGTCACACACAACAACACAGAGTTACACATTGGAGAAACAAACATACAGTCAATAATACAGTAGAAAAAAACCTAATCTATATACAATGTGTGCAAATGAGGTAAGATAAGGAACGTAAGGCAATAAATAGGCCATGGTGGCGAAGTAATTACAATATAGCAATTTAACACTGGAATGGTAGATGTGCAGTAGATGAATTTGCAAAGTAGAAATACTGAGATGCAAAGGAGCAAGATAAATAAATGAATACAGTAGGGGATGAGGAAGTTGGTTGGGCTATTAACAGATGGGCTATGTACAGGTGCAGTTATCTGACAGCTGGTGCTTAAAGCTAGTGAGGGAGATAAGTGTCTCCAGTTTCAGTGATTTTTGTAGTTCGTTCCAGTCATTGGCAGCAGAGAACTGGAAGGAAAGGCGGCCAAAGGAGGAATTGGCTTTGGGGGTGACCAGTGAGATATAACTGCTGGAGCTCGTGGGAGCAATTTCCAAATGCCTGAAGGTATCATGTTCATCTGTACAAACAATAGTACGCAAGCATAAACACCATGGGACCACGCAGCCGTCATACCGCTCAGGAAGGAGAAGCGTTCTGTCTCCTAGAGATGAACGTACTTTGGTGCGAAAAGTGCAAATCAATCCCAGAACAACAACAAAGGACCTTGTGAAGATGCTGGGGGAAACAGGTACAAAATGATATATATATCCACAGTAAAACGAGTCCTATATCGACATAACCTGAAAGGCCGCTCAGCAAGGAAGAAGCCACTACTCCAAATCCGCCATAAAAAAAGCAAGACTACGGTTTGCAACTGCACATGAGGACAAAGGTTATACTTTTTGGAGAAATGTTCTCTGGTCTGATGAAACAAAAATATAACTGTTTGGCTATAATGACCATCGTTATGTTAGGAGGAAAATGGGGGAGGCTTGCAAGCCGAAGAACACCATCCCAACCACGAAGCACGGGGGTGGCAGCATCATGTTGTGGGAGTGCTTTGTTCCTGCAGCAGGAGGGACTGGTGCACTTCACAAAATAGATGGCATCATGAGGAAGAAAAATTATGTGGATATATTGAAGCAACATCTCAAGACCAGTCAGGAAGTTAAAGCTTTGTCGCAAATGGGTCTTCCAAATGGACAATGACCCCAAGCATACTTCCAAAGTTGTGCCAAAATGGCTTAAGGACAACAAAGTCAAGGTATTGGAGTGGCCATCACAAAGCCCTCACCTCAATCCTGTAGAACATTTGTGGGCAGAACTGAAAAACCATGTGCGAGCAAGGAGGCCTACAAACCTGACTCAGTTACACCACCTCTGTCAGGAAGAATGGGCCTACCAAAATTCACCCAACTTATTGTGGGAAGGTTGTGGAAGGCTACCCGAAACGTTTGACCTAAGTTAAACAATTGAAAGGAAATGCTACCAAATGCTATTTGAGTGTATGTAAACTTCTGAACCACTGGGAGAGATAATACTAGCTTTGTCCAGCTATTGAACTGTAAGATAACAATCCTTAAAGGAATCCGTGAAATTGAACCATTTGTGCCTGAAACACTTTCATTGTCTTTAGAACAGGTTGAAGCAGAACAAACTGAGAAAGCCATCATTTGTACTACAGTGTTAACTAGTATGGTGGCATTAGCCTGAGGCTTTCTCACTGAGCCTCACTGGCACTTTTGTCATTTAGTTTAGTTAGCTTGGTCTCTAGTGGCCAAGCCTGGATGGGGAAAATCAATTGCCAAGTAATAAGAGTGTGTATTGGGACCTGGGTCAGGGTCATTTTGGTCCAGGGGGAACATCACAACACTGCAGGTAGTTTGGTCCAACTAAACCTTCACTACCAAGGCAATCTCACTGCCAAGCTAGACCTTATTGCTTTTTGGACAAGGAATGCTGTCGTAATGTACATAAAGGATTCTATGAGCTATTATGAGAAATGCCACATGAGTTTCACATGTGGTATTATTTAACAGTAACACAGCATGCATTTACGACGCAACACAAAATAAAAGGGCAAGATGACAATTGGAGTTTTGCTATTTGGTGTAAATTAACATGTGTTCCATTAGTCAATCGGAACACAGAGAATTAGTGACATTATGAAGATCTCAATTTAAACTACTGAAGCTTTCCATTGGTACCTTAGGCTAAGCGTGAGGCTCTGGTGTAAGGATGAGCTACTGTAGAACATCAGCATTATTCTGACATTCTTCCTACTGTCACGTTTGCTCCTTCACTCACTCCCTGAACTTGCTTCCCGACTCCCAGCGCACATCGTTACAGAATGACGCCTCACCAAAGGGAAGCATCAGGGAGTGTTTTTTTGTTTTGGAAGTGATGACGGGTCCGGGTGTCAGAACCGGAGCTACCTGGGAGGCCTCAGCCGGTTTGTCGGATTTTCATTCCTCTGCGGGTTCGACGGGTTCCCCTGCCTCAGCTGGCTTGACGGGTTTCCATACCTCAGCTGGCTCGATAGGCTCCCATGCCTCAGCTGGCTCGATAGGCTCCCATGCCTCAGCCGGCTCAATAGGCTCTCATGCCTCGACCGAGGCAACCGGGGGAGGTCTCAACCGGCTCATCAGGCTCTCACGCCTCAGCCGGTTCGTCAGGTTTCTGTGCCTCAGGCGACCGGTCCGCTCCTGATCCCCGGGATCGTCATCTTGGTCGGCGTCCTGCGGCTGGAGCCGCGCTTCGGGGAGGGGGTACTGTCACGTGTGCTCCCTCTCCGGCCTCAAGGTCACCGGGGTGCTTGTTATGGCGCACAACTGTCACCATCGTTACGCGCATCAGCGCATTATGACACTCACCTGGACTCCATCACCTCCTTGATTACTTGCCCTATATATGTCACCCCCTTGGTTCCTTCCCCAGGCGTATACTAACATACAAACCCACTTATCTGATCTTTGCAGACAGGAATTGCTTTCCTGTTGGGCCTGAATCCTGACCCCTGACCTTGTGTCCATCACAGGAGTCCACACCATTATGATGGATGGTTGTTTTCTCTGAGCTGTGCTGTTCAGGATCCAGATTCTACTGGCAGCTCAAAGCAGATTTATTACAGTCCGCGGTCACTGTTAGATAACAAACTCTATATTCCTGACTGAGGTTTCCCATCCATGTTGAGCTATTTGGTTATATTGGATCTTTCTGGCTGTAGCAGCAGGCTTCAAGCAGGGGGCAGAGAGGAAGAGAGAGACAGACCAAAGCCCCCAGTGGTGGGAGAAAGTTCACCAGACTAGATGTCCTCACCTCCACCTCCTGACCTCTGATCTCTGCTGTGGGAACTAGGAGGATCTGGCCAGTGTTTTAATGGATCTATAAACCATACAATAACTCTATAATCTCTTCCTTATTCAGCTCTCTTCTTCTAATTGACCAGGTCTCCCTTGTAAAATTAGTCCCCTGACCCGAATGGATAAATAAAATATTATGTTTAATGTCCCAGCTGTGCAGACAGCTGCAGATGAAGAGTTAAATAATAATATGACATTAGCAATATGTCCATCCCTGAGCGCATGACTGATACATGTACTCATGTTACACCTAAAGTAGAGGGCATTGTGACATCTCCTAATCAAAGGGCAACATGTCAAATCTGTGGACCACCAACAGGCCTGTCCCACAGTAGACATCAATCATATGAGGCTTCTATCCCTTGTCTGGTGGCAGGGCCTGGTATTTCCCTGAAATGAGGAGGGCTGACAAAGGCCTTTATTCAGACAGACCACCTCATCCCCTGTCACCCCTGCAGCCTGTCACACACGCACACGCACACACTCACACTCACACTCACACACCTCCCTTGTCACCTGTCACCCGTCTCCTCAGTTAAGGTGCAGAGGTCACGGATGATCAGATGGTCCCCATAGGGAAGTCTGTCATCATCTCAGATGATTATAGGGTTGACCTTAGTGTGTGGATCTATACATGTATAACATTGTACCATTTAATGGGTTGTATTCAGAATAATGTAATGGCAGAATCATTTATTACACTGACATTGAATGTTGGTTTGCACAACTTTAGCATTATATTGAAATACACAGTGAAAGCATAATAAAACAATAGTTATGTTGTCTCATCTCCCGGGACCATCCTTGGGAACCCTACTGTTATTTTTTCTGTGACATTCTCTACTTTGTGCAGATATGATAGTTTACACACTTAGCAGGGTGAAGGATTTTTTTAAAGCCCTCATGTAGTCTTTTTTGTTTGTTTAAATCATCATTGTGTGTGCTTATTTCATTAAAATAACACCAAATTTACGTTTTATTATTCATTTCCTTCTTTTGCCTCCTTTTGCCATTGAAATGCTCAGTCTGATCGTGTTGGCGTGCTGATACAAATTGTAATATATTTCCATACAGTACACAGCCCTGACTGTTGGATAGGATCGTCTAGACTCTAGTCTAGAGCCTACCTTGCTTACCCCTTCAAACTAGGAAGATACATATGCAAATAAAAGATGACTGGTCATTGGTCAGAATAATCAGATCAGATTGTGATGTCATGATCTGGATCAAAAACTCCATCCCATCTGAACACTATGAAATTCCAGGCAATTCCAGGCATACCAACTCTTTAACAAAAAGGGCATTATCATAATCTTCAGAATTTCAGTGTTATATTTGACGTCATAGTGTGGAAATATAATTTAAAAAAGGATTGGGAAAATCACTTTTTTGACTGCACTGCCCCTTTAATATTTGTATTAGTAAAGTATAATTTTTTTTGAATGGTGTGTGTGTGCGTGTAGGAAGAAGAGTTGACAGGGCTTGCTGCCAGTAGTTCTGAAGCGTGACTTCTATTTAGCCTGTGCTGGATTACTGACACTGGGGACAGAGAAATTTAGCTGAAAGGAATTGGTGATAAGATGAAGCCGACAAGAAAGACCAAAATGGGGGGTGGGAGGGAGGGAGGGATGGACACTGGGGTGGGAGACTGGGGTGGGAGGGAGACAGACTGGGGTGGGTGGGGGTGGACACAAAGAGATGGCTTTGCCGCAAAATGAAATATCAAATCTGAAGGAGATGCATGGGGAAAAAAGCGGAAACCAGCAGCAAAGCAGGTTGAATCCAAATGGCAATTCTGAGAGGGTGACATTTCAAGAGATTTTAACTCAATCTCATATCAAAGGAAAGGTTTTGGAGTTATATTAAAGGGGACAGTGCAATTTCAATGTTGATTAAATTTATAAGCAGTTTATGAAAAAAGCTCATACTGTAGGTCCTAAGCATTTTTTAATTTATTTTTGAATATATTACAACATATTTGGCCAAAAGAGAACCAACCATACCATAGCCCATCAGCATATAAATGAACGGGTTTTTCTTTCTTCATTCCTGGTTTTCAAATAGCTTTCCCCTAGCTTGCAGCCCCCCTCTCCCATTCTCCATGCACTTGACGACAGAATCAATCATGTTACTGATAGGTAGTGATAGATATTGATGAGGTATGTGTATGACGCTGTCACATGCTGTGGCTGCTATGGGAAGGAGGAACTCAGCTGTTCTACTACATACAATTACTCATCCCCTTCCTTTCTAACCATCCTGTACTGGAGACTGGCGGTAAATCGAGCCCCAGCCCCCCTTCTTCAACATTGTCCAGACCTCCCTTTTACATTGGCTACCATAACCCAAACTAAGCTCATTTGTCCCCAGAATAGACCCATGATCTCTCTTTTGTCCCATCCACAACCTCCCATTCATTTCCCCCAAGAGAGCGGACAAAAGAGTTAAAGGGAGAGCTGAACCTTTGGCCCAGACAGGCTGTGGAGAATGGCCCATAAAGACTGCTGGTGTCTGAATGGGTTTGGGGATGCTGTGGTGGGGCTGAGGATGGGGATCCCCTTATAACTCTGCCTCTGCTCTGTTAAGATACCCCCCTCAGCCAATGTTTGCCTGTCTCGACCACCAGGAGGCTTTGATTGTTCTATGAAATCAATATTCTGTCCATGGAATTAGAATCATTCTAATTCTATGATTATATCTCAGCTAGTCGCCGTGATCCTTGCCCTATTTGATTACCTCCACTAATTGCTCTTTACAAGTTATCAGTGAGCCTGATTTTATGCATGTGTATGAGCCAGACATAGGCTGTATTCTATTTTATTGTTCAAATGTTCCTTTTTACTTCCTCTGTTTCTTGGTTAAAAATAAAGCTTTGAGACTGAAGACTTGTTGACAGCTCGAATCCTCAGCTCAGTCCTTCCTCGCGTCTAGTGGGGCCAACAACATCACATTTCGACATTAGCTCATGGTGCTTTACAGACTGGAAGACATGTAGTTAACTCTGCCACATGTTAATCTAGACAGGAAATAATCCTGACAAATAGCAGTAGTCTGTCTCCTCTCCTACCTGTGTCACATGAATAAGCCATCAGTTCAACGCTGGAACACACTGTGTGAACTGTCATCAGCTTCCACAGGCATCTCTCTTTCTGTAGAGTTTAAAGCTGAAGCAGATATGAGGAAGGTCTCAGCAGGTATTCAGAAAGATGCATATTCCAAAAACTGCCAGTTTATGACATAATATATTCTAGAACACGTGTTCCACAGACGGATATTCCACACCAGTGTTTAATGTAGTCATTGGAGCATTGTGGTTTCAAAATGAAAATGAAATTGAGAAACTGAAAAATAGTGATGCTCTTGTTAGATGTTAAGATGTTCATAATTTAAACACATAGATATCTGGGATGATGAGTTGTTTTATGGTATTAGGGAGCATTAGAATTGTGCATTGGGAATTATGCAGACAATTACATTGATAGATGCCAGAATCCCCCAAAAAAAACAGAAGAAGAATACACAAAGTGCAATTGCGATTGTGTTAGTCACTGACAGTCAATCAATTAGCCCATGTCAGCAAAACATTTTTAGACTGCAAGTTAGTATTGCGGGCTCCCATGGATGTTGATGTCACCATATCATATTAAAAACTACATTTGTTCATTGTGTATAATTGAGAAAATTACCTGTAAAATTGCCAATTATTTTGCATGCAATTCGTTTTGAAATTGCACAATCATCTCTTCACCCTATGTGATTTAAAACTGTAAAATGTTGTCTACACCCCATTGCATGGTGTGTCACTGTGGCATATCCCTGGCATTTACCGGGGCTAGTTCTGCGTCCAAACTTTGACTGCCAGGGCGCCATCTCTGGGGTGAGGTTGGGCAGAGGTCCGGTCACACTTTCCCCAGGAGGTCACTACTCCCCAGCTCTGACCTGGCTCACATTAGCACATTCCACACACTGTGCTCGCTCAAGCTGCCATCCTAAAGGCACCCTAGTCCCTATATAATACACTACGTTTGACCAGCAGCACCCAATTCCCTATATAATACACTACGTTTGACAAGCAGCACCCAATTCCCTATATAATACACTACGTTTGACAAGCAGCACCCAATTCCCCGTATAATACACTACGTTTGACTAGCAGCACCCAATTCCCTATATAATACACTACGTTTGACAAGCAGCACCCTATTCCTTGTATAAGGAATAGGGTGCTCCTTCACCCGTGCTGCCAAACATACCCTCGGATAACTGACTATCCTTCCGGTCCTTGACTTTGGCAATGTCATATTCGAAATAGCCTCCAACACTCTACTCAGCAAATTGGATGCACAGTGCCATTAGTTTTGTCACCAAAGCCCCATATACTACCCACCACTGCGACCTGTATGCTCTCGTTGGCTGGTCCTCGCTACATATTCGTCGCCAAACCCACTGGCTCCTGGTCATCTATAAGTCTTTGCTAGGTAAAGCTCCGCCTTATCTCAGCTCACTGGGCACTATAGCAGCACCCACCCGTAGCACGCGCTCCAGCAGGTATATCTCACTGGTCATCCCCAAAACCAACACCTCCTTTGGCTGTCTTTCCTTCCAGTTCTCTGCTGCCAATGACTGGAACGAATTGCAAAAATCACTGAAGTTGGAGACTTATATCTCCCTCAGTAACTTTGAGCATCAGCTGTCAGAGCAGCTTACCGATCGCTGCAGCTGTACACAGCCCATCTGTAAATAGTCCATCCAACCAACTATCTACCTCATCCCATATCTGTTTTAGTTTTTCTGCTCTTTTGCACACCAGTTTTTCTACTTGCACATCCTCATCTGCAGATCTATCACTCCAGTGTTAATTGCTAAATTGTAATTACTACGCCACTATGGCCTATTTATTGCCTTACCTCCTTACTTCATTTGCACACACTGTATACAGATTTTTCTATTGTGACTGTACATTTGTTTATGTGTAACTCCGTGTTGTTGTTTTTGTCACACTGCTTTGCTTCATCTTGGCCAGGTCGCAGTTGTAAATGAGAACTTGTTCTCAACTGGCCTACCTGGTTAAATAAAGGTGAAATAAAAAACTAAAAAAAAAACAATACACTACTTTTGACCAGCAGCACCCTAGTCCCTATCTAACCCATTACATTTGACCAGCAGCACCCTATTTCCTTTACAAAACACTACATTTGACCAGCAGCACCCTAGTCCCTATATAATCCATTACATTTGACCAGCAGCACCTTATTCCCTATATAATACACTACCTAGGGGGCTCCCGAGAGGTGCAGCGGTCTAAGGTACTGCGGACTCCCAATATAGGGACTCCCAATATAATGCACTACGTTTGACCAGGGCCCAATGAAAACATTAACAGTCAGGGGCACGGATTAGTTCATAGTTTCCCTGGGTGCAGGTTAAATATGTTCCATTGGCTCCGTTAGTAGAGAGGAATTAGCCCACTAAAAGTCCCCTGATAAAGTTGTCATTCAGCAGCCCTATCTGTGCTCCTTAGACTTCCCCCACACACACACTGTCGAGCCCTTTGGCGGAAGCCAGTCAGGAGAAGATGGTCAACTTGTCTCTACATCTCTACATGTTCTGTTTGTTAATGGGAAGATGTGTTGGCACTCAGTCCCATGATGTTTAAAATGGGCAATATCGGAGCCATTAGAAAAAACATACAGAACTGAGAGAGAGAAATATATGGAGAGGCATATTCATCTTTTTATGTTTGACAGGCTCGACCTTTCAATCACCCTGAACTGGAAAATTAAATGTAGGCCTTATGTCAGATTGTGTTAAACAGGTCTTCTCTTTCTACAAGGGATGGACAGGGCAATGATTTTGTAATACAACAGTGTTTAAACATATCCATAGCAAATTAGGAGAAAATTACACTGACATGAATTGATAACGTTAATCGTTGATTTCATGCATTCATATGCATGAGTGTCATGCGTGTCGGCCAGTCATAAAAGTGTCCTGAACCCTGAGATGGTTAGCAGCAGTTGTGTAATGAAAAGCAGTGGTCAGTCACTGTGGACACAGCACCAACTGTGGCAACACAAAAGGTGGGAGGACCTTGCTTCCTGGGATTACACAGGTCAGGAGCAGCATTAAAGTCACTAGGCCCTGTCATTATGTTGGGAGATTTACAGGCGTTGTATGAGGCTCTACACAGCTGAGGTTCTGTCATTATGATGGGAGATTTACAGCCGTTTTATGAGGCTCCACACAGCTGAGGAGTGTGGGAGGTTGGAGTGTGTGTGTTCTGTGTGGTCAACGGCATCAGCCAGACTTAAGAGGCGCCTGCAGGCTCCCAGCAGTGTCTTCTACCTTCTTTGTGTGTTTTTACAGGTATTATCTTATTTTTCACATAAGTAGATTCATAAATAAGTGTAGTCTAATTGGTTCCATTTTTATATTTCCGCCAACTCAGCATGATTTGTTTTGCCAAATGTTTATCGTTTTATAGAAACATAAGAACCGTAGAACAATGTTAGAGAAAGAAAGGATCCTCTGTCCTCTAGCTCTCTGCTTGAGCCTATCCTGGAGACATGTATTTTCCCTCCCTGGGTTATGAATTATTGATCCCTTCTAAACAGCCTTTTTCTCTCTTGTTTAACTTACTGCAGCCACAGGCTTATTGTGTTGATGACTGATTTTAATGGCAAAGTCACTCCACCCTAGCCGAGTACTCTCCCCTTACAGATCCACTGACAGATTCCTCCCTCCCATCGTTAAGTTATCGTCTCATTACTGCGTTACGCAGCATGGGTTCCTGTACACTCACTTAGCGTCAGTAGGAGAGGAGAGAGACTGGAGGATACAGTATATCCTCCTCTCAGTGCTGCTCTACTGTCCAAGTTGACCCTCCCTGAGAATTTAACCCACACCGCGACAGCTAGCGGGCATAAAGGATAAAGGACAGACAGACAGGAAGAGAGAGAGAGAGAGAGAGAGAGAGAGAGAGAGAGAGAGAGAGAGAGAGAGAGAGGACCAAGGCCCATTATTACCTGTGAATTCATTTTTAATGAGGTAAACAGGTCTTTCCAGGTCATCTGTACCCTCAGTGGGTGGTGTGTCTACTCCATCAGCTGACTGACTACCTCCCTGCCTAGAGCTTTGACACAGAGCGTTGCTGCAGGGGCTCCAACCCATAATTAGGTCTCACTGTCATTGACCGAAAGTGTCTCTCACTTTCCGCCGAGTCCTTTTCCTCGCCTTCAAGTAGAGTGCCACTAATTATACAGTGTCAGGAAGACCTTATTAAATGTGTTCCTGGCAACCTTTGCCTTAGTTTTTCTTCTCACTATGGCAAACTACAGGTCTATATTGATTTCATCCGAATTTGTTGCTTAGAAGTGGGAAACAATTCCTTTAGCTGGCTTGTCTAATAGCTAGATGTTCAATGTCGTTCTAGAGAGAGATTAACTAAATAAACTGCTAAATATTTATCTACATCTACCATTTTTTGCACTAAATCTTTTGACTCATTACAGTTGAAGTCGGAAGTTTACATACACTTAGGTTGGAGTCATTAAAACTCACTTTTCAACCAATCCACAAATGTATTGTTAACAAACTATAGTGTTGGCAAGTCAGTTAGGACATCTACCTTGTGCATGACACAAGTACTTTTTCCAACAAT
Source organism: Brachymystax lenok tsinlingensis (assembly GCA_030435695.1). Lineage (NCBI taxonomy): Eukaryota > Metazoa > Chordata > Actinopteri > Salmoniformes > Salmonidae > Brachymystax > Brachymystax lenok. Next base: position 17,215,349 of record CM059807.1, on the reverse strand, counting down.
TGTTTACAGACAGATTATTTCACTTACAATTCATTGTATCACAATTCCAGTGGGTCAGAAGTTTACACACACTAAGTTGACTGTGCCTTTAAACAGCTTGGAAAATTACAGAAAATGATGTCATGGCTTTAGAAGCTTCTGATAGGCTAATTTACATAATTTCAGTCAATTGGAGGTGTACCTGTGGATGTATTTCAAGGCCTACCTTCAAACTCAGTGTCAGGCTGGTGCGTAACTGGTGGCAGCGAAGTCAGGCGCAGGAGAGAAAACTGGGTGACAATCGTAGTTGTTTAATAAATTACCAAAACCGATACAAAACAACACGAGAAGAAAATGGGTACAAAATAACCCGTCACGTACCACTCATAAAATGATGTGCACAAGCACTAACAATAAACAATCCCACACAAAGACATAGGGGGAACAGAAATACAACACATGTAATGAGGAAATTGAAACTAGGTGTGGAAACACAGACAAACAAATGGAAAATGAAAAGAGGATCGATGATGACTAGAAGACCGGTGACGTCGACCGCCGAACACCACCCGAACAAGGAGAGGCACCAACTTCGGCGGAAGTCATGACACTCAGTGCCTCTTTGCTTGACATCATGGGAAAATCAAAAGAAATCAGCCAAGATCTCAGAAAAAACCTCCACAAGTCTGGTTAATCCTTGGGAGCAATTTCCAAAGCCTGAAGGTACCACGTTCATCTGTACAAACAATAGTGCGCAAGTATAAACACCATGGGACCACGCAGCGTCATACCGATCCAGAAGGAGACGAGTTCTGTCTCCTAGAGATGAACGTACTTTGGTGCGAAAAGTGCAAATCAATCCCAGAACAACAGCAAAGGACCTTGAAGACGCTGGAGGAAACAGGTACAAAAGTATCTATATCCACAGTAAAACAAGTCTTATATAGACATAACCTGAAAGGCCGCTCAGCAAGGAAGAAGCCACTGCTCCAAAACTGCCATAAAAAAGACTACGGTTTGCAACTGCACATGGGGACAAAGATCATACTTTTTAGAGAAATGTCCTCTGGTCTAATGAAACAAAAATAGAACTGTTTGGCCATAATGACCATCATTATGTTTGGAGGAAAAAGCGTGAGGCTTGCGAGCCGAAGAACACCATCCCAACCGTGAAGCACGGAGGTGGCAGCGTCATGTTGTGGGGGTGCTTTGCTGCAGGAGGGACTGGTGCACTTCACAAAATAGATGGCATCATGAGGTAGGAAAATTATGTGGATGTATTGAAGCAACATCTCAAGACATCAGTCGGGAAGTTAAAGCTTGGTCGCAAATAGGGCTTACAAATGGACAATTACCGCAAGCATACTTCCAAAGTTGTGCCAAAATGGCTTAAGGACAACAAAGTCAAGGTATTGGAGTGGCCATCACGAAGCTCTGACGTCAATCCTACAAAGGCCTACAAACCTGACTCAGTTACACCAGCTCTGTCAGGAGGAATGGGCCAAAATTCACCCAACTTATTGGGGGAAGCTTGTGGAAGGCTACCCGGAACGTTTGACCCAAGTTAAAGAATTTAAAGGCAATGCTACCAAATACTAATTGAGTGTATGTAAACTTCTGACCCACTGGGAATGTGACGAAAGAAATAAAAGCTAAAATATATCATTCTCTCTACTATTATTCTGACATTTCACATTCTTAAAATAAAGTGGTGATCCTAACTGACCTAAGACAGGGAATTTTTTGGATTAAATGTCAAGAATTGTGAAAAACTGAGTTTAAATGTATTTGTCTAAGGTGTATGTAAACTTCCGACTTCAACTGTATATACGCTGCTCTTACTGTTTATTTTCTATCCTGTTGCCTAGTCACTTTATTCCTAGTTATATGTACATATCTACCTCCATTACAGTGTACTCCTGCACATCGACTCGATACAGGTACCTGGTGTTTATGGCCAAGTTATCGTTTCTCATTGTGTATTTATTCCTTGCGTTATTACTTCCCTTTTTCTTTCTCTCTGCATTGTTGGGAAGGGCCGTAAGTAAACACTTCACTGTTATTCTACACCTGCTGTTTACATGTGACATACTGTATTCACCTAGATCTTCTTTTGCATGCTGTCTCTCCAGGTACAGTATTTCTTCGTTCCTATGCAATACATTATCAATATGGTAGCAGCATTTAGTGCAGGTTGTCAGGCCCTCCCCACTTGACATATCCTAGCAGCATAGTTTCATCAGACATGTACATTTAAATACCAGTCGATAAATCAGAACATGCTTCTGCAAGTGTCTGGCTCCTGAGTGCGACAAGATTGGATAACAGGGAAGGATGCGCTTGCACACATAGGCGTCAGCAGGGAAATCAAACTCTGTTCCATGCTGAGTAGACGGAGGTAATAGCATGACAAACAGAGACTAGTCAAGCTCCAACAGCAATTCCCTGTGAATCCTCCCTCTCCTCCCTGGCTGCACTGCTGTGAAGGAGAGAGGAGGCGAGAAAGAGAAGGAGAGACATTTTTATTTAGTCACATGCACAGGGTCGCTGCAACTGCGTCGCAGATTAAACTCTTAAGCTCCGAGCTCCAACAGTGCAGGTGTGACTGAAACAATAAACAAACAAATGTTTACAGCCCCAGGAGAGAAGGAGCGAGAGAAGAAGAGAGAGGAGGAGAGGAGAGAGAGAATAAGCGAGAGAAAGAGAGAGAGGAGGAGAGAGAGGAGGAGAGAGAGGAGGAGAGAGAGAAGGAGCGAGAGAAAGAGAGAGAGGAGGAGAGAGAGAAGGAGCGAGAGAAGAAGAGAGAGAAGAAGAGGGAGAAGGAGCGAGAGAAGGAATGAGAAGAGGAGAGAGAAAAGGGGAGAATGCGACAGGAAGGTGAAAAGAGGAACAGATGGAGAGGCGCAGTACGTGTTCCACAGGAACGTAGGGACTCTGTGTGTACAGACATACTCATTCAAAACAGGTGCTATACTTAGACATGACTCCACAGCCTATTTCCATCCTATAGTGAATGAAGTCATTGATTTCATTAGAACACAGTGTCACAAATCACAATTATAAGGACTATAGTTCTATATGCTAGCTCCTTTTTACCCTCAGGAGAGCCAAAGCAAAATGAATCAGGCCCCTCAAGTAATGGAATATTCTTTGTTACCTAGTGGCCGTGCTACATATACAGTATGTGCCACTGTGTTTTGTATTGGATTTGGGTGGGATCTTTTCTGCCTGACTGGTAACTGGCTCTCAATAAGAAGAAGGGGATAATTTCCCCTGCCGATAGAAAGCCTCTCTCTCTCAGGCTGCAAGTCACCCTGTCTCAGCCTCCCCTCACCACACACCACTACGTCCTCTGCCTCACACACCAGCCATGCTTATCACTGTGCATGTGTCCCAAATGGCGCCCTATTCCCTATATAGTGCACTACTTTTGAACAGAGACATATGGTGCCCGCTCAAAGGTAGTGCACTATATAGGGAATATTGTGCCATTTGGAACTCACTCACTGTGTGTAGAGGGGGAGGGTTTCTGACAGAGGAGGAGGACGGCAGGAGTATATCCTTAAGGCTGTGTATGTGGCCCAAATGGCACCCTATATAATGCTCTACTTTTTATCAGAATCCATGTGTGTGTAAAGTAGTGCACTTTAAAGGGAATAGAGTGCCATTTGTGACATTGACTGTTTTATGTGGAGAACTTCCATAGACTGGCACCATTAGAATATTCTATATTTTGTTTTTTTGTGTCACATCAGCACGATTTCATATTGAAGGACAGAAAGCTAATGAGGGTAGATACATTTTTTTATCGTCAAAGGGGTTCTTGAACGTTCCCTAAGGGAAGGCCCCCCCCCGATGCACCATCATCATCAGCACCAGAGCCTTTGTAGCCCCCGATTAGTCTGGAGGTCGGGTCACAGACTGACTTAACGACTGTCACTCAATTCTCCATGCTGGCTCTTATGAAATATATTTGATGCATATCTTCTCCCTTTGATGTCTCTGGGAATGAGGGGACACTGCCTGAGAGCATTTTGGCTCTGGCTCTGGCTGGGTCCTGCATCGTCTTTCTTGGTTGTTCCTGTGTTTATTTGATGAGGGGCTGACTGTTTTCACTAAATGCCTGGTGCAGCACAGCTCACGGCTGGAAATCAACCAGCATCCTCTGTGTCCTGCTCTTCCTATAGCCTCTGTAGTCTTTAAATGAGGAGGTCAGGTTCTAGCCTCTGTAGTCTTTACATGAGGACGTCAGGATCTAGACCCTGTAGTCTCTAAATGAGGAGGTCAGGTTCTAGCCTCTGTAGTCTTTACATGAGGAGGTCAGGATCTAGACCCTGGAGTCTCTAAATTAAGAGGTCAGGTTCTAGCCCCTGGAGTCTGAAATGAGGAGGTCAGGTTCTAGCCCCTGTAGACTAAATGAGGAGGTCAGGTTGTAGCCCCTGGAGTCTCTAAAGTAAGAGGTCAGGTTCTAGCCCCTGTAGTCTCTAAATTAAGAGGTTCTATCCCCTTTAGTCTCTAAACGAGGAGGTCAGGTTCTATCCCCTGTAGTCTCTAAATGAGCAGGTCAGGTTCTAGACCCTGTAGTCTCTAAATGAGGAGGTCAGGTTCTAGCCCCTGTAGTCTTTACATGAGGAGGTCAGGATCTAGACCCTGTAGTCTCTAAATGAGGAGGTCAGGTTCTAGCCTCTGTAGTCTTTACATGTGGAGGTCAGGATCTAGACCCTGGAGTCTCTAAATTAAGAGGTCAGGTTCTAGCCCCTGGAGTCTGAAATGAGGAGGTCAGGTTCTAGCCCCTGTAGACTAAATGAGGAGGTCAGGTTGTAGCCCCTGGAGTCTCTAAAGTAAGAGGTCAGGTTCTAGCCCCTGTAGTCTCTAAATTAAGAGGTTCTATCCCCTTTAGTCTCTAAACGAGGAGGTCAGGTTCTATCCCCTGTAGTCTCTAAATGAGGAGGTCAGGTTCTAGACCCTGTAGTCTCTAAATGAGGAGGTCAGGTTCTAGCCCCTGTAGTCTTTACATGAAGAGGTCAGGTTCCAGCCCCTGTAGTCTTTACATTAGGAGGTCAGGTTCTAGACCCTGTAGTCTCTAAATGAGGAGGTCAGGTTCTAGACCCTGTAGTCTATAAATAAGGAGGTCAGGTTCTAGCCCCTATAGTCTCTAAATGAGGAGGTCAGGTTCTAGCCCCTGTAGTCTCTATATGAGGAGGTCAGGTTCTAGCCCCTGTAGTCTCTAAACGAGGAGGTCATATTCTAGCCCTTGTAGTCTCTAAATGAGGAGGTCAGGTTCTAGCCCCTGTAGTCTCTAAATGAGGAGGTCAGGTTCTAGCCCCTGTAGTCTCTAAATGAGGAGGTCAGGTTCTATCCCATGTAGTCTTTACATGAGGAGGTCAGGTTCCAGCCCCTGTAGTCTTTACATGAGGAGGTCAGGTTCTAGCCCCTGTAGTCTTTAAATGAGGAGGTCAGGTTCTAGACCCTGTAGTCTCTAAATGAGGAGGTCAGGTTCTAGCCCCTGTAGTCTTTACATGGGGAGGTCAGGTTCTAGCCCCTGTAGTCTTTACATGAGGAGGTCAGGTTCTAGCCCCTGTAGACTTTACATGAGGAGGTCAGGTTTCAGCCCCTGGAGTCTCTAAATTAAGAGGTCAGGTTCTAGCCCCTGGAGTCTCTAAATTAAGAGGTCAAGTTCTAGCTCTTGTAGACTTTACATGAGGAGGTCAGGTTTCAGCCCCTGGAGTCTCTAAATTAAGAGGTCAGGTTCTAGCCCCTGGAGTCTCTAAATTAAGAGGTCAAGTTCTAGCCTCTGGAGTCTCTAAATGAGGAGGTCAGGTTCTAGCCCCTGGAGTCTCTACATTAAGAAGTCAGGTTCAAGCCCCTGGAGTCTCTAAAGTAAGAGGTCAGGTTCTAGCCCCTGTAGTCTCTAAATTAAGAGGTTCTAGCTCCTGTAGTCTCTAAATTAAGAGGTTCTAGCCCCTTTAGTCTCTAAACGAGGAGGCCAGGTTCTAGCCCCTGTAGTCTATATGAGGAGGTCAGGTTCAAGCCCCTGTAGTATCTAAATTAAGAGGTTCTAGCCCCTTTAGTCTCTAAACGAGGAGGCCAGGTTCTAGCCCCTGTAGTCTTTATGAGGAGGTCAGGTTCTAGCCCCTGTAGTCTATATGAGGAGGTCAGGTTCAAGCCCCTGTAGTATGTAAATTAAGAGGTTCTAGCCCCTTTAGTCTCTAAATGTGGAGGCCAGGTTCTAGCCCCTGTAGTCTATATGAGGAGGCCAGGTTCTAGCCCCTGTAGTCTATATGAGGAGGTCAGGTTCAAGCCCCTGTAGTATCTATATTAAGAGGTTCTAGCCCCTTTAGTCTCTAAACGAGGAGGCCAGGTTCTAGCCCCTGTAGTCTCTAAATTTAGAGGTTCTAGCTCCATTAGTCTCTAAATGAGGAGGCCAGGTTCTAGCCCCTGTAGTCTATGAGATGAGGTCATATTCTAGACCCTGTAGTCTCTAAATGAGGAGGTCAGCTTGGTTCACTCCAGACATGGGTACAGAGCAGAGGGTTGGAGTCTCTAAATTAAGAGGTCAGGTTCTAGCCCCTGGAGTTACGTTGGTCTAATTACGTTGGTAACCAGTTTATAATAGCAATAAAGCACATTGAAGGTTTGTGGAATACAGTAAAGGCAATATACCATGTCTAAGGGTAGTATCCAGGCACTCCAAATTGCATTGTGCTGAAGAACCGTGGTAAATTGTCCATACCACACCCCCCCGTCCTTATTGCTTAAATTAGGGATAAGAGGACAAATAACAAAGAACTTAGAAAACTGATCCTCATTATCACCATCGCCACCCGCATTATCACCACCATTATCACCATCGCCACCCATATTATCACCATCCTAACCACCATCATCACCATCCTAACCACCATCATCACCATAGCCACCAGCATTATCGTCATTGTCGCCAACATTATCATCATAACCTTTAGCATTATCGCCATCGTCTTCGCCATTATCGTCACCGTCGCCAGCATTATCATCATCGTCGCCAGCATTGTCATCATCGCCATCAGCATTATCACCATCATCGCCACCATTGTCATCCTCATCAAAAAGCAGGCAGTCAGTAGTTTATATTCTAGTCTAAAATGATATGTTAATGCAGCCCTGAATTCACTAATTTATTCCTCTTTCATTGGCTGCTCCACTTTGTGGCTAATGGTCCACCCTCCCCCCAGACCCTCAGTCCCCTCTCTATCTCTCTCCCCCTCTCTTTACTGTGAGCGAGCGGGATCCAGCCTTGAGGCATCCCGTTTCAACTCCTCAGCTTCCATTCATAGGGGGTATTCAAGAGCGCTAGGTGGGAGTGGGGTCTGACCGCATAGTCTACTATTTAAGAGAAAGGGAATTCTCCCTCCCTCTCTCTTTCACTCAGTCCCCAGCTCTCCTGGCTTCTCCCTTTCTCTCTTTCTCTTTCTCTCTCTCCTCTCACTGACTACATCAGCAGCAGGCTGGGTCTCTATGTAGATGGAATAGACTGAGAGAAGGAGAGGAAAATGACTCAACTGTCATTGCTTTAGAAGGCAAAGACACATACCCACAAGAACATTTGTTTGAGGCTTTGGTTTCTTTCTGCCAAGTTCTCACATACTTCCTTTTTGTTCTATTCCGTTGATTTAGCTCCGGTGGAGAGATTCTGTGAATTCAGTGGAAGGTAAGCTGCTCCTCTGTTCAGCTGTGTGCAACTTGAAGCTCTTCTGTTTGTCTAGATTTTGTGTGATCAGACCATTTAAGATTTTTGTTAGTGTGACTTAATTTAGTATGGATTTGTATTAATATTACAGAAATATGACAGTGGGAAATACAATCAAGGTTTGTCTTAAAATATAAGTCTTGACGGGAAATTATGTATTCATTGCAAACCAAATAAATACATAGCAAAACATTTCACAACAGGCAACTGTGGATTATAATGAGATATTTCATTCATCAAAGTGGAGTCTTTTATTGTTTGCCTTTTATACTTTTTAACAAGCGAATACTTCTGAAGCTGGCTTAGTTTGTTCCATCATTACTCGTTTACTGTACATGCTCAAAGGTGTCTTTACAGTTTATGAGTTTACCACATGTTTTGCACGTTTCACTATTTACCTCTTACCTAATCTCATCCAGCAGCCTGCTCTCTATCTCTCTCTTGAGCCTGGGGGTGAGGTTAGCTGGGTCTTACCTGAACAGAGGGGGAAATGACATTGAGTGATCCAAGATGTTGATCATCTACTGAATAATTCTGCCTGTGGAGGTGTTGAGTTGCAGTCAGCTGGGGTTCGGGATAGAAGTAGGGTTGTTCTGTGTGTGCTGCCTCCCGCAGCCTGCCAGATATGAGTCTGTAGATCTACTATATGTGTGCCAACAGACATTGAGCTTCTGTAGCTCGAGAGACAGACAGCTGCTGTGCAATACAGTTGCTCTTCTCTACCCTATACTCTCTCTATTCTCTCTACTCTCTCTGTTCTCTCTAATCTCTTTCTATTCTCTCTACTCTCTAGTATCTCTACTCTCTCTACTCTCTCTACTCTTTGTTCTCTCTACTCTCTCTTTTCTATACTCTCTCTATTCTCTCGACTCTCTGTTCTCTCTAATCTCTTTCTATTCTCTCTACTCTCTAGTATCTCTACTCTCTCTACTCTCTCTACTCTTTGCTCTCTCTACTCTCTCTACCCTATACTCTCCCTATTCTCTCTGCTCTCTCTGTTCTCTCTAATCTCTTTTTAGTCTCTCTACTCTCTAGTATCTCTACTCTCTCTAATCTCACTACTTTCTCCTCTCTCTGCTCTCTCTACTCTATCTACTCTCTCTTCTCTCTCTCTATCTCTACCCTCTACTCTCTAGTATCTCTATTCTCTCTACTCTCTCTATTCTCTCTACTCTCTCTGTTGTCTCTAATCTCTTTCAATTCTCTCTACTCTCTCTTCTCTCACTGCTCTCTCCTCTCACTTCTCTCTACTCTCTACTGTCTCCACTCTCTACTCTCTCAACTCTCTCTGTTCTCTCTACTCTATCTACTCTCTCTTCTCTCTCTATCTCTACCCTCTACTCTCTCTATTCTCTCTACTCTCTCGAATCTCACTACTCTCTGTTCTCTCTACTCTCTCTACTCTCTATATTCTCTCTACTCTATCTAATCTCTTTAATCTCTCTACCATCTCTATTCTTAATCTCTGTTCTCTACTCTCTCTGTTCTCTCTACTCTCTCTGTTCTCTTGACTCCCTCTGTTCTCTAGACTCTCTCTACTCTCTCTATTCTCTCCACTCTCTGTTCTTTCAATTTTTTTGACTCTACTCTCTACACGTTCTATTCTCTACACTCTCTATTCTCTCTACTCTCTCTACTCTCTTTCTATTCTCTCTACTCTCTAGGATCTCTAGTGTTTCTCTTCTCTCTACTCTATCTAATCTCTCTCTGTTCTCTCTATCTCTACCCTCTACTCTCTAGTATATCTGTTCTCTCTACTCTATCTACTCTCTCTCTTCTCTCTCTGTCTCTAGCCTCTCTACTCTCTTCAATCTCTAGTATATCTATTCTCTTATCTCTCTATTCTCACTAGTCTCTCTACTCTACTCTCTCGACTCTCTCTGTTCTTTCTATTCTCTACTATCTACTCTCTCAACTCTCTCTACTCTCTCTACTCACCCTATTATCTCTATTTTCTCTTCTCGCTCTACTCTCTCGACTCTCTCTGTTCTTTCTATTCTCTACTCTCTACTCTTTGTTCTCTCTACCCTCTGTGGACTCTCTCTACTCTCTTGACTCTCTCTGTTCTTTCTATTCTCTACTCTCTACTCTTTGTTCTCTCTACCCTCTGTTCTCTCTACTCTCTCTACTCTCTTTAATCTCTCTACCATCTCTATTCTCAATCTCTGTTCTCTACTCTCTCTGTTCTCTCTACTCTCTCTGTTCTCTAGACTCTCTCTACTCTCTCTATTTTCTCCACTCTCTATTCTCTCTACTCTCTCTACTCTCTTTCTATTCTCTCTACTCTCTTTCTATTCTCTCTACTCTCTAGGATCTCTAGTGTATCTACTCTCTCTACTCTCTCTACTCTCTCAACTCTCTCTACTCGCTCTACTCACCCTATTCTCTCTACTCTCGCTATTCTCTCTACTCTCTCTACTCTCTGTACTCCCTCTACTCTCTGTATTCTCTCTATTCCCTCTACTCTCTTCTTTCTCTCTACTCTCTCTAATCTCTCAAATCTCTTTAATCTCTCTACTATCTCTATTCTCTCTCTGTTATCTATTCTCTCTATTCTCTCTACTCTGTTCTCTTGACTCCCTCTGTTCTCTTGACTCTCTCTACTCTCTCTATTTGCTCTACTCTCCACTCTCTCTATTCTCTCTGTTCTATCTATTTTCTTTACTCTCTACTCTCTACTCTCTTCTCTCTGTACTCTCTCTACTCTAATCTCTCTAATCGCTCTGTTCTTTCTACTCTCTTTTTTCTCTCTATTATCTCTTATCTCTACTCTCTGTGCTCTCTATTTTCTCTACCATGTACTCGCTGTACTGTCTCTACTCTCTGTATTCTCTCTATTCCCTCTACTCTCTCCTTTCTCTCTAATTTCTCTACTCTCCATTTCTCTCTACTCTCTCTGTTCTCTCTACTCTATCTACTCTCTCTCTGTTCTCTACTCTCTCTGTTCTCTCTACTCTCTCTGTGCTCTCTCGACTCCCTCTGTTCTCTTGACTCTCTCTACTCTCTCTATTCTCTCCACTCTGTGTTCTTTCAATTTTTTATATTCTCTACTCTCTACTCGTTCTATTCTCTACACTCTCTATTCTCTCTACTCTCTCTGCTCTCTTTCTATTCTCTCTACTCTCTAGGATCTCTAGTGTATCTACTCTCTCTACTCTCTCTACTCTCTCTACTCTCTAGTATCTCTACTCTCTCTACTCTCTCAACTCTCTCTATTCGCTCTACTCACCCTATTCTCTCTACTCTCTCTATTCTCTCTACTCTCTCTACTCTCGCTATTCTCTCTACTCTCTCTACTCTCTGTACTCCCTCTACTCTCTGTATTCTCTCTATTCCCTCTACTCTCTCCTTTCTCTCATAATGCTCTACTCTCCATTTCTCTCTACTCTCTCTGTTCTCTCTACTCTCTCTACTCTCTCTCTGCTCTCTACTCTCTCTGTTCTCTCTACTCTCTCTGTTCTCTCAGCTCCCTCTGTTCTCTTGACTCTCTCTACTCTCTCTATTCTCTCCACTCTCTCTGTTCTTTCAATTTTTTCTACTCTCTACTCTACTCGTTCTACTCTCTACACTCTCTATTCTCTCTACTCTCTCTACTCTCATTCTATTCTCTCTACTCTAGTATCTCTAGTATCTCTACTCTACTCTTTCTACTCTTTGTTCTCTATACTCTCTAATCTCTGTGCACTCTACTCTCTACACTCTCTACTCTCTATATTCATTCTACTCGCTATTCTCTCTAATCTCTTAAATCTCTCTACTATTTAAATTCTCTCTTTCTGTTCTCTACTATCTCTATTCTCTCTTCTCTCGCTGTTCTCTTCACTCCCTCTGTTCTCTTGACTCTCCCTACTCTCTATTCACTCTACTCTTTATTTTCTCTCTGTTCTCTCTACTCTTTCTATTCGCTCTACTCTTTCTTTTCTCTCTGTTCTCTCTAATCTCTATATTATCCATAATCTCTCTACTCTCCACTCTCTCTATTCTCTCTGTTCTATCTATTTTCTTTACTCTCTACTCTCTACTCTCTTCTCTCTGTACTCTCTCTACTCTAATCTCTCTAATCGCTCTGTTCTTTCTACTCTCTTTTTTCTCTCTATTATCTCTTATCTCTACTCTCTGTGCTCTCTATTTTCTCTACTCTGTACTCACTGTACTGTCTCTACTCTCTGTATTCTCTCTATTCCCTCTACTCTCTCCTTTCTCTCATAATGCTCTACTCTCCATTTCTCTCTACTCTCTCTGTTCTCTCTACTCTCTCTACTCTCTCTCTGTTCTCTACTCTCTCTGTTCTCTCTACTCTCTCTGTTCTCTCAACTCCCTCTGTTCTCTTGACTCTCTCTACTCTCTCTATTCTCTCCACTCTCTCTGTTCTTTCAATTTTTTCTACTCTACTCTACTCGTTCTACTCTCTACACTCTCTATTCTCTCTACTCTCTCTACTCTCATTCTATTCTCTCTACTCTAGTATCTCTAGTATCTCTACTCTACTCTCTCTACTCTTTGTTCTCTATACTCTCTAATCTCTGTGTAATCTACTCTCTACACTCTCTACTCTCTATATTCATTCTACTCGCTATTCTCTCTAATCTCTTAAATCTCTCTACTATTTAAATTCTCTCTTTCTGTTCTCTACTATCTCTATTCTCTCTTCTCTCGCTGTTCTCTTCACTCCCTCTGTTCTCTTGACTCTCCCTACTCTCTATTCACTCTACTCTTTATTTTCTCTCTGTTCTCTCTACTCTTTCTATTCGCTCTACTCTTTCTTTTCTCTCTGTTCTCTCTAATCTCTATATTATCCATAATCTTTCTACTCAACACTCTCTCTATTCTCTCTGTTCTATCTATTTTCTTTACTCTCTACTCTCTACTCTCTTCTCTCTGTACTCCCTCTACTCTAATCTCTCTAATCGCTCTGTTCTTTCTACTCTCTTTTTTCTCTCTATTATCTCTTATCTCTACTCTCTGTGCTCTCTATTTTCTCTACTCTGTACTCGCTGTACTGTCTCTACTCTCTGTATTCTCTCTATTCCCTCTACGCTCTCCTTTCGCTCAAAATGCTCTACTCTCCATTTCTCTCTACTCTCTCTGTTCTCTCTACTCTATCTACTCTCTCTCTGTTCTCTACTCTCTCTGTTCTCTCGACTCCCTCTGTTCTCTTGACTCTCTCTACTCTCTCTATTCTCTCCACTCTCTCTGTTCTTTCAATTTTTTCTATTCTCTACTCTCTACTCAATCTACTCTCTACACTCTCTATTCTCTCTACTCTCTCTACTCTCATTCTATTCTTTCTACTCTAGTATCTCTCGTATCTCTACTCTACTCTCTCTACTCTTTGTTCTCTATACTCTCTAATCTCTGTGCACGCTACTCTCTACACTCTCTACTCTCTCTTTTCTCTCTACTCTCTATATTCATTCTACTCGCTATTCTTTCTAATCTCTTAAATCTCTCTACTATTTAAATTCTCTCTTTCTGTTCTCTACTATCTCTATTCTCTATTCTCTCTCTGTTCTCTTCACTCCCTCTGTTCTCTTGACTCTCTCTACTCTCTATTCACTCTACTCTTTATTTTCTCTCTGTTCTCTCTACTCTCTCTTCTCTTCTCTCTACTCTATCTACTCTCTCTCTACTCTCTCTACTCTCTACTCTCTCCTCTCTCTACTCTCACAACTATCTCTGTTTTTTCTTTTCTCTACTCCCTAATTTCTCAGCTATCTCTACTCTCTCTAATCTCTCTATTCTCTCTATTCTCCCTACTCTCTCTATTCTCCCTACTCTCTCTATTCTCTCTACTATCTATATTCTCTCTACTCACTCTGTTCTCTCAACTCCCTCTGATCTCTTGACTCTCTCTACTCTCTCTACTCTCTCTAGTATCTCTACTCTCTAGACTCTCTACTCTCTCTACCCTCTCTGTTCTATCTATTTTCTTTACTATTTACTCTTTACTCTCTACTCTCTGTACTCTCTCTACTCGAATCTCTCTAATCAATCTCTTCTCTCTACTCTCTCTATTCTCTCTACTCTCTATTCTTTCTACTATCTTTTCTCTCTATTATCTCTTATCTATACTCTCTCTACTCTCTGTTTTCTCTACTCTCTACTCTTTATTTTCTCTACTCTCTACCCTCTCTACTCTCCTTTTCCTTTCTACTATGTTCTCTCTACACTCTCTGTTCTCTCAACTCCCACTGTTCTCTTGACTCCCTCTACTCTCTCTATTCTCTCTACTCTCTGTTCTCTCAACTCCCACTGTTCTCTTGACTCCCTCTACTCTCTCTATTCTCACTACTCTTTCTTTTCTCTCTGTTCTCTCTTATCTCTCTATTATCTCTACTCTGCTCTCTACTCTCTCTACTCTCTCTGTTCTATCCATCTCCTTTACTCTCTACTCTCTACTCGCTGTACTCCCTCTCCTCTAATATCTTTAATCGCTCTGTTCTCTTGGTTCTCTCTGTTCTCTCTACTCTATATTTTCTTTCCTTTCTCTCTACTCTCTCTCTTCTCTCTATATAGCTCTACCCTCTCTACTCTCTCTAATCACAATTTGTTCTTCTTCTATTCTCTACTCTCTCTACTCTCTCTATTCTCTCTAATCTCTCCTTTTCTCTCTACTCTCTACTATCTCTCCTGGTTCTCTCATTGTACGGTCAGTACACAGTACTAGCTGGCAGCTCTGCAGACTCTCTCCTTCCCTCTAGTCTATGTGCTGTTCATCACTGGGCCACAGGCAGCGTGTCTGTGTGTGCATGTATAGTCCTCAACACTCACAGATCTCCTATATCAGATCTGCTATATCAGATCTATATAAGATCTCCAATATCAGATCTCCAATATCAGATCTCTTATATCGGATCTCCTATATCGGATCTCCTATATCGGATCTCCTATATCAGATCTCCTATATCGGATCTCCTATATCAGATCTCCTACATCGGATCTCCTATATTGGATTTCCTATATCAGATCTCCTATATCAGATCTCCTATATCGGATCTCCTATATCAGATCTCCTATATCGGATATCCTATATCGGATCTCCTATATCAGATCTCCTACATCGGATCTCCTATATCGGATTTCCTAAATCGGATCTCCTATATCAGATCTCCTATATCAGATCTCCTATATTGGATCTCCTATATCAGATCTCCTATATCGGATCTCCTATCTCAGATCTTCTATATCAGAGGGCTCAGAGAGAGAAATTAGGGATGTACAGAGCCTATTGGAGGGGGTTGTCGGCAGTGACTATGCCCCTGTAAAAGATCCCTGTGATTGTGATGACTGTGACTGTAATAACTGACTGTGATGACTGACTGTGATGACAGTGACTGTAATGAATGTGACTGTGATGACTGTGACTGTAATGACTGTGATGACTGTGACTGTGATGACAGTGACTGTGATGACTGTGACTGTAATGACTGTGACTGTGATGACTGTAATGACTGTGACTGTGATGACTGTGACTGTAATGACTGTGACTGTAATGACTGTGACTGTAATGACTGTGACTTTGATGACTGTGACTGTGATGACTGTGACTGTGATGACTGTGACTGTAATGACTGTGACTGTGATGACTGTGACTGTAATGACTGTGACTGTAATGACTGTGACTGTGATGACTGTGACTGTAATGACTGTGATGACTGTGACTGTAATGACTGTGACTGTGATGACTGTGACTGTAATGACTGTGACTGTGATGACTGTGACTGTAATGACTGTGACTGTGATGACTGTGACTGTGATGACTGTGACTGTAATGACTGTGACTGTGATGACCTTGACTGTAATGACTGGGCCTGTGATGACTGTGACTGTAATGACTGTGACTGTGATGACTGTGACTGTAATGACTGTCACTGTGATGACTGTGACTGTAATGACTGTGACTGTGAATGAGAATAGAGGGGAGGATGTGTGGGGGGAGCCGTGCATGTGTGTGTGTTGGGGCACTGTGTGTGGATAAGTATGGAGATGTGGGGTGCAGTGAAGGAGGAGACCCCCAGGATACCATGTCTGCATCTGTTGGATGGTAAATGCAACGTGGGGGCGCAGTTTAATGCCTACCTCATCTTATCTTTTAATATTGTTGTGTAGATAATGGTTGAAGCAGGATCAACTCATGGTTCTTCTATTGCAGCACAATGATGTTCAGTGCCTAATTGGACGATATTGACCTTTTTCCACTCAATACTTTGATGCTTGTGTGGATAAGGCTACCTACCTACTATCTTGGTTCATTTGTGTAGGTTTTTTCTGTCTTTTGTCACTTTGAGCTAAGACATCTAATGTTGGGTTTCCTCTTTCATGCACTTTTTCCTTCTTGATATGTTTATAGTCAGTGTCAGAGTGGTTATGTTTTAGTACCAACTGCTTTCCATGCAGAGGTTGCTCAGGCTTGGTGTGTGAATGTTTTATGAGCCTGATGCTATATGCAGAGAGGAGAGCCATTGATAGTGACACAGCACCAGAGATGAGTGGAAAACGGTCCTTTGTTTGGACAGCTGTATCCTCCGTCACCCCGTGCTTGATAATCAATGCACTTGGAGAGGGAACTGTATTTACCCTCACTTAGCTCCTCTGGTGGTGATTGAGGAGAAACAATGATTGGGGCATTTACAATGACCTGAAGAGGTTATTTTACATGCTCATAAAGAAAGGAAAGGATAACAAATTAGTTGAGCTAAGAAGCAGATATGATTTTTGCTGGACGAAACAACTGTCATCTCTATTTCAAACCACCCCCACTCTCTCTTTCTCTCTCTCTCTCTCTCTCTCTCTCTCTCTCTCTCTCTCTCTCTCTGTCTCTCTCTCTCTCTCTGTCTGTCTCTCTCTCTCTCTCTCTCTCTCTCTCTCTCTCCCTCTCCCCCTCTCTCCCCGTCTCTCCTCTTTCTATCAGATTCAGATTGCTTTATTGGCATGAAATACAATTTGTAGATATTGCCAAAGCTGTATAGTGGTACAGCATTTCAGGAAATACATGTTCATTTCAGGTTAAAAAAAGATTATAAAAAGAAGATGGTTACACTATATGTTGCTTGTAAGGTATATACAATGTAAATACTTCAAGGAATGAATGTTCATGGACTGTCCCTCAGGACTTTGGCAATCAGATATCTGGCAGTAATAGTTGCTCTCTCACCCAAAATACTAACGAGCTTTATGTCATTAGTAAACTCACAGAAGTTGGGGATTGATTGAGATATTTTCTTTGATATATTTTCTATCTATTTTATTTATTATTTATATCTATTATTTCTCTCTCTCTTTGTTTCTCTACACTGTCATTGTTATTTTGTTGAAGTTTGTCTATTCAAGGCTATCTTGATAATGGGTTAATTCACTGACAATTTGACATAATGACAGTTCTACATATGTCTCATTGATTGAATGTAATAATTACTACACTGAACAAAAATATAAACGCAACATGCAACAATTTCAAAGATTTTACTGAGTTACAGTTCGTATTTGGAAATCTGTCAATTGAAATACATTCATTAGGCCCTAATCTATGGATTTCACAAGACTGGTCACAGATACCTTAAAAATAAACATAGGGTTGTGGATCAGAAAACCAGTCAGTATCTGGGATGACCACCATGTGCGTCATGCAGCGCGACACATAGAGTTGATCAGGCTGTTGATTGTGGCCTATGGAATGTTGTCCCACTCTTCAATGGCTTTGAAAAGTTGCTGGATATTGGTGTGAACTGGAACACGCAGTCGTACACGTCAATCCAGAGCATCCCAAATATGCTCAATGGGTGACATGTCATGTGAGTATGCAGGCCATGGAAGAACTGGGACATTTTCACCTTCCAGGAATCGTGTACATATCCTTGCGACATGGGGCTGTGCATTGTCATGCTGAAACATGAGGTGATGGCGGCGGATGAATGGCACGACAATGGGCCATATATATATTCCTTATCAATGGTCAAATTGCCATTGATAAAATGCAATTGTGTTCATTGTACGTAACTTATGCCTGCCCATACCACCGCCACCATGGGGCACTCTGTTCACAATGTTGACATCAGCACACCGCTCACCCACACAATGTCATACACGTGGTCTGTGGTTGTGAGGCCGGTTGGATGTACTGACAAATTCTCGAAAACAATGTTGGAGTCGGCTTATGGTAGAGAAATTAACACTCAAAATTCTGGCAACAGCTCTGGTGAACATTCCTGCAGTCAGCATGCCAATTGCACTCTCGCTCAAACCTTGAGACATCTGTGATATTGTGATGTGTAAAAAAACGACACATTTTAGATTGGCCTTTTATTGTCACCAGCACAAGGTGCACCTGTGTAATGATCATGCTGTTGAAAACTTCTTAAGGATCAGGGTCCCGCTAGCGGGACAACTTCCGGTGAAACTGGAGGGCGCGTAATTCAAATAAATAATCATAAATATTATGAATATTAAACATTTAGGTACATGTAAGTGTCTTATTTCGGCTGAAAGCTTAAGTTCTTGTTAATCTAACTGCACTGTCCGATTTACAGTAGCAATTACAGCGAAAACATGCCATGCGATTGTTTGAGGATGGCGCCCCACATCAAAATATTTTTCCACCGGCACAGGTTTCATAAATTCATAAATAGCGATTAAATATTCCCTTACTTTTTGAAAATCTTCCTCTGATTTTCCATCCAAAGGGTCCCATCGATAACATGTTGTGTCGTTTTGTTAGATAAAATCCTTCTTCATTTCCCAAAAAGTCTGTTTAGTTGGCGCCATCGATTTGAGTAATCTACTCGTTCAACTTGCAGAGAAAGGAATCCGAAAATCTAACCCTAAACAATTTTTTCAACAACTCAAAATACGTTTCTATTTACTCCTCAGATAACCTAAAACGTAACCAAACCATAATATTTCTTTCGGAAAGAAGTATGTTCAGAAGGAAAGCGATTTTAGCAGGTGCGTAATACCGCTGGCGGTATGTACTGTCTGGCAGCCAGATGTTAACCTGAAACATAAAGATTCAATCAGATCCCGCTACCTAGAAACTCATAACCCACACCATGCAGACTGACTGCAAGACCAAAACATTTCTGGTGAGAAAATGGAATTGTTTGTGCTTGTAGTGGTTTGAGTTCATGAAATGCCACCACCATTGACGGTGAATGAATAAATACCATCTATCCCTTTGAGGGCACCTATTTGCTTTATATTGACTAAGCCTTCAAACCAGTAAATTGTCGTCTGTAGTATTGTGCTTTGCTTTTGTGATTTGTTTTTGTGTTATATCTGCTGGTCACATCACATTTGAGACTGACACATACGAATGTATTAAGCCTTATAAAAGGCCTCTTTCCTGTGTCACTCTGAGTATTGGCCTCCGCCCGATGAGACAAAAAGCTCCTGACAGATTAGTTATCACCACGGGAACAAAGATTCTCTAAAAAGGAATCCAATGTCTAAAAGTGTTGAACACCCAGAAGGTTTTTAATGTTACTCTGATGCTAATGTGAGAGCTGAGTGGAGGGGAAGCGCTGGCAGCCTGTGGGTGCATCCCAAATTGCACCTTATTCTCTATATAGTGCACTACTGTTGACCAGAGCCCTAAAGGACCTGGTCAAAAGTAATGCACTATATAGGGGATAGGGTGAGATTTGGGACACTGTCTGTGTTCCGGGGGCCTTTGTGTTTCCAACCTTATAACTCCATTGGTGGCATCCAAGAGATGAACACAGCTGGCTGATGATGGGGCTGTGACCCCACATATTAGAATGCACGCACCATAGCATCACGTTCCCCGGACAACACAGGCCTCATTGAGGGGGCAGACAATTTAAATTGGGATATGGTAAATGGGAGACCCATAAAGTGTATGACCTGGGGTCGTATTAGTGTGTGAAAGGATGGTAGTATTCCCCGTGATGACACGCGACACACTGTCAGCCTTTCATCGACATGCAGACAGGGACAAACAGATGTCCTCATATCACAGCCAACATTCCTGCCTCGATTTCCGAGTGGGAAAAACCTCTCCTTCCTATCATAAAGCCTGTCAATGCTGTGAAGAATACCCCACAGTCTTCAAAAGATAGCCTTCAGTACTTTGGATGTCCTTGAATGACCTAAAAATCCCCTCGGTTAATTTACAAGTGGATGAAGAGGGCAACATGGCAATTCACCAAATGTTAAGTTGTCTACTGTACGTTGTTAGCAGAAGTACTAGACAGCTGCCCGTGCAGCTTGCGAGGGAGGAACTAGGACCAAGGACAGAGAAAGTTGTCCTTTCCTCTGTCTGAATTCACTGCTGCAGTGCAAAGCCAACGTCAGGGAGCAACATGGTGAAATGCTCCCAAGACCACATGCCTGCAAGGTGCTCCCTCTCCAGGAAAGGGATTTTTCTGTCCACCATTGGACAGAAAATCCTTGTGCCTACCACAGACCAGCAAGTAGACAGTTATTCATCCATAAAGCCACTAAAGAGCCATGCTGCAGCATTGTCTGAAGGTCAGTTTGTCTGTGAGGGAATTGGACCATGCTGAGAATTTTCCTCTTTTTTTTTTTAACTTCAGTTATGTTGTGTCTGGTCCTAGTGCCACTTTTGTATGTGTAAGCAATTAAGTTAACACGAGCCCTCTATCTCTAGAGGTAACCAATATGAAGCCACAGATGCTCCCAGATCTCTTGGTTCTTGTTATGATGCTGCAATCAGACCTCTGACGAGCTTGTCTTGCAGCAAGATTTGATGACCTGAGAAGGTGTTGGCTGCTTGAAATTTCAACAAGATACAGTACATTATCAACACATAACATCATACAGTACATTATCAACACATAGCATCATACAGTACATTATCAACACATAACATCATACAGTACATTATCAACACATAGCATCATACAGTACATTATCAACACATAACATCATACAGTACATTATCAACACATAGCATCATACAGTACATTATCAACACATACCATCATACAGTACATTATCAACACATAACATCATACAGTACATTATCAACACATAACATCATACAGTACATTATCAACACATAACATCATACAGTACATTATCAACACATAACATCATACAGTACATTATCAACACATAACATCATGCAGTACATTATCAACACATAACATCATACAGTACATTATCAACACATAACATCATGCAGTACATTATCAACACATAACATCATACAGTACATTATCAACACATAACATCATACAGTACATTATCAACACATAACATCATACAGTACATTATCAACACATAACATCATACAGTACATTATCAACACATAGCATCATACAGTACATTATCAACACATAACATCATACAGTACATTATCAACACATAACATCATACAGTACATTATCAACACATAACATCATACAGTACATTATCAACACATAACATCATACAGTACATTATCAACACATAACATCATACAGTACATTATCAACACATAACATCATACAGTACATTATCAACACATAGCATCATACAGTACATTATCAACACATAACATCATACAGTGCATTATCAACACATAACATCATACAGTACATTATCAACACATAACATCATACAGTACATTATCAACACATAACATCATACAGTACATTATCAACACATAACATCATACAGTGCATTATCAACACATAACATCATACAGTGCATTATCAACACATAACATCATACAGTGCATTATCAACACATAACATCATACAGTGCATTATCAACACATAACATCATACAGTGCATTATCAACACATAACATCATACAGTACATTATCAACACATAACATCATACAGTACATTATCAACACATAACATCATACAGTGCATTATCAACACATAACATCATACAGTACATTATCAACACATAACATCATACAGTACATTATCAACACATAACATCATACAGTACATTATCAACACATAACATCATACAGTGCATTATCAACACATAACATCATACAGTGCATTATCAACACATAACATCATACAGTGCATTATCAACACATAACATCATACAGTACATTATCAACACATAACATCATACAGTGCATTATCAACACATAACATCATACAGTACATTATCAACACATAACATCATACAGTACATTATCAACACATAACATCATACAGTACATTATCAACACATAACATCATACAGTACATTATCAACACATAACATCATACAGTACATTATCAACACATAACATCATACAGTACATTATCAACACATAACATCATACAGTACATTATCAACACATAACATCATACAGTACATTATCAACACATAACATCATACAGTACATTATCAACACATAACATCCTTCCAAAAGGATGTTAGTAACACATAGTGCCTTCCAAAAGTATTCACATCCCTTCACTTTCTCCACATTTTGTTGTGTTACAGACCCAATTAAGACGTTGTGTCACTGGCCTACACACAATGCCCCACAATGTCAAAGTAGAATTACATTTTAGACATTTTTACAAATTAATTAAAAAACGAAAAGCTGAAAAGTCTTGAGTCAATAAGTTTTCAACCCTTTTGTCATGGCAAGCCTATATAAGCTCAGGAGTAAACATGTGCTTAAGTTACATAATAAGTTGCATGGACTCACTTTGTCTGAAGTAATAGTGTTTACCATGATTTTTTTATTACTACCTCATCTCTGTACCCTACACATACAGTTATCTGTAAGGTCCCTCAGTTGAGCAGTGAATTTCTAACACAGATACAACCACAAAGACCAGGTTGGTTTTCCAATGCCTCGCAAAGAAGGGCATCTATTGGTAGATGGGTAAGGAAGAAGAAAATAGAGGAAGAAAACCACTCAGGGATTTCACCATGAGGCCAATGGTGACTTTAAAACAGTCAGAGTTTAATGGCTGTGATGGAAGAAAACTGAGGATGGATCAACAACATTGTAGTGACTCCACAATACTAACCTAAATGACAGAGTGAAAAAAAGGAAGCCTGTACAGAATAAAAATATTCCAAAACACGCATTCCTGTTTACGGTTCAGTCTGCTTTCCAACCCTTACTGGGAGACAAATTCACCTTTCAGCAGGACAGAAACCTAAAACACAAGGCCAAATATACAAATATATATGGAGTTGCTTACCAAGACAACATTGAATGTTCCTGAGTGGCCTAGTTACAGTTTTGACTTAAATCGCCTTGAAAATGTCTATCTAGCGATGATCAACAACCAACTTGACAGAGCTTGAAGAATTATTAAAATAATAATAATGTGCAAATATTGTACAATCCAGGTGTGTAAAACTCTTAGAGACTTACCCAGAAAGACTCACCCCTGTAATCGCTGCTAAAGGTGATTGTTACATGTATTGACTGAGGAGGTTAAATACTTATCTAATCAAGAAACACTCTATTAGTGTTTTATTTTTCATACATTTTTAACAAAAGTTTTTCTTCCACTTTGACATTGCAGAGTATTTTGTGTAGATAATAAAAAAATAAAACAGGTTCATCTATTTTAACCCCACTTTGTAACACAACAAAATGTGGGAAAAGTCAAGGGGTGTGAACTCTTTGTGAAGGCAGTGTAGTTAGAATAAAGCATGTCTTATTGTCATTGCTGTGTGGTGTTAAAACTAAAGGAAAGGAAGTGGGATGAATGAATGGAGCTCTAGGTTGTTACGACTGTCTGCTGAAATGAATGGTTAGATGTGCTATAAAGGCAGCAGATGAGGCAGCTCCGCCCCGGCGCTGCCTGCCACACAGAGGTTGAACTAATAAACAGGAGGTCACCAACAACATGTAAAAAAAGATCTCATGAACAATGACTGGTATGTATCCTCTCCATCCGGTCTGGGCAACAAGAGCAGTGTGTGACAAACCTACGTTGGGTTACCAGCAGTAAATAATATTGATGGGCTCTGTCTAGAGATGAGAGACATTTTGACACAATAAAATGTATGTCACGACTTCCGCCGAAGTCGGTCCCTCTCCTTGTTCGGGCGGAGTTCGGCGGTCGACGTCACCGGCCTTCTAGCCATCGCCAATCCACTTTTCATTTTCCATTTGTTTTGTCTTTGATTTCTATACACCTGGTTTCAATTCCCCAATTACATGTTCATTATTTAACCCTCTGTTTCCCCCATGTTTGTGTGCGTTATTGTTCCTGTTATGTCAGTCCATATTTGGTGGTCATGGTATTGTTTGGTACTTTGTGATTTCCTGGAGTAAACTACGTTGTGTTGCTCATCTCTGCTGTCCTGCGCCTGACTCATTTGCACCAGCTACACCCGGCACCTGACAATGTAGTCTCCGGCTGTCTGCCTGCCATTCTATTCCCCTCCCATGTGCATTCACAGCATCATTATTTGTCTTTGTAACTCAATGTCAGAATGGGAAATTGCTTTTCGGTTCTGTAAATGTGTGTTTATTTTTTGTAACAGTCAGATAAGTTGGGATAGGATCTAAAGCAACCCTGTGTTTCAATCAGGGTGATACTGTTCACCCCTGGCTAGGTATCTTACTAGCTGTTCATTATCTGAGTACCAAATGGCACCCTATTCCCTATATAGTGTACTACTTTTGACCAGGCCCTTTGAGGTGCACTATATAGGGACTTAGCAGTGCCATTTGGGACTTAGCAGTGCACTGAGATAAGTGTTTGTGCTGGTATCACAGTCCTCCACTCTCAGCCTGTCTTATCAGACATGAACACACCAACCACCCCAGTCCCCTGCTATCTGTGCCATCAGATACACCAGGGTCGTGGAAGACCAATAACATGGGACTTGATTTAGATGAAGCCAAGCCCTTTCATCCCGAGAAAAAGATTTGACCATATTTAACACTTACCATACCAAGGAAAATTATAAGCTATATGCCAAGAGGGGATGTAATCAAAACATTGGAACACATCATTTATTTAATATTCTCCATTCTCTGAGTGTTTCGTGCCCCTTGACTTTTTCCACATTTTGTTACGTTACAGATTTATTCTAAAATTGATTAAATAAATACAAAATCTTCAGAAATCTACACACAAAACCCCATAATGACAAAGTGAAAACAGGTTCTTAGAAATATTTTCTAATTTATAAAAGTGTAAAAACAGAAATACCTTATTTACATAAGTATTCAGAATTGAGCTCCGGTGCATCCTGTTTGCATTGATCATCCTTGAGATGTTTCAACAACTTGAATGGAGTCCAGCTGTGGTGAATTCAGTTGATTGGAGATGATTTGGAAAGGCACACACCTGTCTATACAAGGTCCCACAGTGCATGTCAGAGCAAAAACTAAGCCATGAAGTTGAAGGAATTCTCCGTAGAGCTCTAGGGAAGGGTACCAAAAAAATTCTGCAGCATTAAAGGTCCCCAAGAATACAGTGGCCTCCATCATTCTTAAATCTAAGAAGTTTGGAACCATGAAGACTCTTCCTAGAGCTGGCTGCCCAGCCAAACTGAGCAATCAGGGGGATAAGGGCCTTGGTCAGGGAAGTGACCAAGAACCCGATGGTCACTCTGACAGAGCTCCGGAGTTCCTCTGTGGAGATGGCAGAACATTCCAGAAGGACAACCTATTATGCAGCACTCAACCAATCAGGCCTTTAGGGTAGAGTGGCCAGACGGAAGCCACTCCTCAGTAAAAGGCACATGACAGCACACTTGGAGTTTGCCGAAAGGCACCTAAAGACTCTCAGACCATGAGAAACAATATTCTCTGGTCTGATGAAACCAAGATTAAACTCTTTGGCCTGAATTTCAAGCGTCACTTCTGGAGAAAACCTGGCACCATCCATACGGTGAAGCATGGTGGTGGCAGCAGCATGCTGTGGGGATGTTGTTTTTCAGTGGCAGGTACAGGGAGACTAGTCAGGATCGAGAGAAAGATGAACGGATGAAAGTAGAGAGAGATCCTTGATGAAAACCTGCTCCAGAGTGCTCAGGACTTCAGACTGGGGCGACGGTTCACCTTCCAACAGGACAATTACCCTAAGCACACAGGATATGCAGAGAAGAATGGAGAAACTCCACAATGTGCCAAGCTTGTACCGTCATACCAAGATTCAAGGCTGTAATTGCTGCCAAAGGTGCCTCAAGAAAGTACAGAGTAAAGAGTCTGAATACTTATGTAAATGTGATATTTTCGTTTTTTTTTTATAAATTAGCAAAATGTTCTAAAATCCTGTTTTCCCTTTGTCATTATGGGGTAATGTGAGTAGATTGATGAGGAAGAAAAACAATTTAATCAATTTTAGAATAAGGGTGTAACCTATCGAAGTGTGGATAAAGTGTCTGAAAACTTTCAGAAGACACTGTATGCATATTCAAAGAGAGTTGCCTGCAATTTCAAGTTTTTTAAAGGTCCAATGCAGCAGCCATTTTTATCTCAATATCAGATAATTTCTGGGTAACGATTAAGTACCTTCCTGTGATTGTTTTAAAATAAAAGGTCAAAAATAAACAAAAATAGCTTCTTAGCAAAGAGCAATTTCTCAAGCAAGAATTTTGCTTGGACTGTCTGGGAGTGGTCTGAGTGGAGAGGGGAAAACTGAAAACTAGCTGTTATTGGCAGAGAGGTTTGGAACTCTCTTTCTCATTGATCTATTAACTAATTTACCGCCTGGCAATGTCACCAGGCAGGCCAAAACTCCATCCCATAAAAACAGGATGACATTTCAGCTAGTGTTTTCAAACAGCTCTTACACTAAAAGAGCATTTTCACAATTTCACAGTATAATTCCAACCTCATAGTGTGGAAAAATATATAAAACACAGGATAATCACGTTTTTGACTGCACTATGCCTTTAAAGTTACTATTGTGGGGTTTAATTGCATTTCTGCAATTATTCAATTCTAGTTATCATCAACATGGAAATGTACAGAGCTCAGAAATATCAAACACATTTAGGCTACATTTCATGTGAGGTGAAATTCCTTAGCACCTCTGTAACTTGTCCAACAGCCAGATATGAGGGTCAGTTTCTGTGTTGTGACCGTCTAGGCCTTTCATCCAAACAAATGGAAGTGTATTGTGTGTTTATTATGACTGCTCAAAACAATTTGTTAGAAACCAATCAGTGAGCCCAAACCTGCCATAACTGACTGCCATTAAAATTGTATCCAGGCCAGACAAAATAAATGTCCCCGGGGCGGGCGACTGCATCCAGTCGTCCACTAGCAAACTAGACTAGGCTTGTTTGGAGGCAGTGGACTGCGTTAGAGGCTGCATCCAAAATGGTACCCTTTTGTGTTGCTTTGTTTTTTCCAATGAGACAATGTGTTAGGTCATGGGCACTGTCAGTACCATCAGTTAGCCTCATCCCTCTAAAGCATGCGGTGCCTTCCTCCCCTCACTTTGAACGGATAAGATGAGATTGATTAACTGCTTCATCTACAGTGTTTTCAAAAATGTATTCCTGCGTCGTTCTCAACTCAGTTCAACACTGTGCAGCATCAATAAGGGTTGTGTACTGTATGATCGATCCAGACAAAGACAGAGAGCACAGGGTTTCCCATTGTTGCAGGGTGATAACTTTAGAAACCCATTTTGGTGAGCAGCAACATGACTGAGGGCTGGAGTTTACAATCGATCCCATTTCTCACTCGCACTCGCATTCAATCCACGTTATAAGTCATACAAGAAATCAATTTCTGTGCTTGATGATTATAACTCTCAGCCATACAGATATAGTGCTGGCCTCAGCAACTCTCTCTCTCTCTCTCTCTCTCTCTCTCTCTCTCTCTCTCGCTCTCTCTCTCTCTCTCTCTCTCCTTTCTCTCTCTGATTGTGACCTTCGTGGAGATTGAAACAAACACATTAACCACTCCAGAAGAGGACATAAGTAGAAACCCTTTCACCTTGCAGGCGTTTTATTATGATTTATGTGCATATCAAACCATTTCAACATTAGCCAGCGAGTCCGCCTTATTGCCAAACTTCTCTTTAAAGATTAATCTTGAAATGTGATAAGAGAGAGTTACTTATTTGATATTTTTTTCCAGGGCTTAACAATGAATGGAAGATGTAAGTGTGGCAGTTTGATGTGTTGTATTTTCTCAAATCTCTTTTGATGGAGCAGCATTTCCTGGTCATTGAGCCTTGTACTCTGATACCATGGTCAATGAGCCTGGTACTCTGGGTCAGTATACATCCACCAAGATATTTTGTATGGCGTCTCTCAAGGTGAAAAGTTCCTCCAGACAATAACTGGTTGTTCATCTCCTCACGAGCGACCCAGATTAAATAAGAATGTGTGCCAAGGAAGGCAAACCCGTCTTTGCCATTGGTGACCTACAAAACTAGGCAAGCTTGATAATTTCTACTGAAACGAAAAGCATGCTTTCTCCCTGTCCCCTGTTTAACATACTGGGGATGTAGATACAGTCCTGGGAGTTGGTTGAAGAAGTCATTGAATATTTACAGTTTTTACACATCAAGTGTGCCAATCTGTTTTATTATTCAGTTTGTTTGTTGTGTAGTTTATCTGACTGATACTGTAGAGTAGTACACTCCAGCAGTGCAACTGCTTCCCTTATACTCCACTTTCGTATCTTCCATTTGCCATTAGCAGACAGTCATGATCTGTATTAGCTTGCATTTATGTCATGAAACACATGTGCCCACAGAATGATGACACTTGCCTTCCTTCCTGCTCTATCAATAGTTAGTATTTTTTACCAAACAGACTGGTTGCAGTGACAGGCCAAACTGTGCGTGGTGAACAGTTGTCTTTTCTAGTGATTTATCTTGACTGTACCATATTGAGCAGTGAGTATTAGTTAAGCCAGGCTACCAAGGGCAGACTGGCCTTCAAGCATTTCTGGCAAATGGCTGGTCCATTTTTAGCCCAGTGGACCTGTTTAACTTGGGTTTTTAGCACAAAATGCTTATTATCTGGTTAATAATCGGGGCCTCAAGGAGAAAAATTGGGCCGGTTTTTGATTTTTGGTCCCAGTCCGCCCCTGTAGGCTAGAGTGATAATTAAGTTTGCAGCATGGGGGCCAGGCTGAGCTGAGTTTGAAAGAAATCCTGGCTTCTGCATATAACGTCTGAAAACCTCTACAGGCGGAAAGCTCCCTCTCATCAATCATTAAGTGCTCCTACAGAACCAATTGAAATAACAACTTCCAGTGTCTGAAAGATGGGACAAGGAAAGAAAATAAAAGGCACTCCTGGAAAAGCAATCATTGACAGAATAGCAATAATTGTTTATTTCCCCTGAAACAAGAGGTTAATGTGGGAAACGGTAGCAGCTATGCTAAGCGGTTAAACATTTATAACAAAAATCTTACTTGCGCCTATTCCCTAAATAGTGCCCTTCTTTTGACCAGAGGCCTTGGTCAAAAGAAATGCACTAGGGACTAGAGTGCCATTTGGGATGCAGACGAATGCAAATTTTGCTATACAAAACTGCATTTTATAGGGATTTCAATGGCCTGCAGTGTCCTGGTTTTCCCTCTTGCTATGTTCAAGCCTCATCCTCTTCCTTCTGATTTGTGTTAAATAAGTGCATTCACTGGATTTATTGAAGGATTAAGATACTCCAAGACTTACACAATACAGAAGGAAAAAATACAGCACACAGAGGAGAGTCTTTATCAGAGAAAAAAAATCATGTTCAGTACCGTAAGGGAAAGGAGGATCATGGCTTGCATTGGTTGGAGTTGGAGATACAGTGCCATGGTTCTTACATTACACTAATGACAAAAGCAGGGAGGTACAGTAAAGTATGAGAAGCAGATTTATGTAAAGAAACACTTCTGGGGATTAGATTTAATCTCTATGGGGTCTCAGTTCTGTCTCACACGATTTCTTATTTTCCATAGAAAATGAAGGACCATGCTTATTGTATCCACACCCACATGGTAAAACTGTTCATCACTTCATCAGATGCTTGCAATGTAGCTACAGTAGATTCATGTAGTTTCGTCCTTATTTGATCAATCAAAATCTTTCATGTAGTTTCGTCCTTATTTGATTAATCAATTTTACCCTAGTTCTTGATTGATCCCGTAACAGTCTAAACCCCATGTAAACCGCATTTAATAGTAGATTCACTACATGGAACAACAGAAAGTCCCCCCCAAAAATAAAACATATGTTTGTTCTGAAGTGTCTGTCCTGTATCTGAGAGATATAAGAACGATCAGGATTTTTTTTTTATACATGTATATAAACCTTCATTTTTGGCACTTAACAGTCTCCATATGTATTGATCAAATAAGGACGAAACTACATGAATCTACTGTAGCTACATTGCAAGCATCTGATGAACTGATGAACAGTTGTACATGCTCGTCGAACATCTCATTCCAAAATCGGGGGGCATTAATATGGGTTTGGTTTCCCCTTTGCTGTTATAACAGCCTCCACTTTTCTGGGTAGGATTTCCACTAGATGTTGGAACATTGCTGCAGGAACTTGCTTCCATTCAGCCACAAAAGCATTAGTGAGGTCGGGCACTGATGTTGGGCGAATAGGCCTGGCTCGCAGTCGGCGTTCCAATTCATCCCAAAGGTGTTCGATGGGATTGAGATTAGGGTTCTGTTCAGGCCAGTCAAGTTCTTCCACACCAATCTCAACAAACCATTTCTGTATTGGCCTCACTTTGAGCACA
This sequence comes from Brachymystax lenok tsinlingensis, assembly GCA_030435695.1. Classification (NCBI taxonomy): domain Eukaryota; kingdom Metazoa; phylum Chordata; class Actinopteri; order Salmoniformes; family Salmonidae; genus Brachymystax; species Brachymystax lenok. The sequence continues at coordinate 17,185,032 of CM059807.1, read as the reverse complement.
GGGGCATTGTCATGCGGAAACAGGAAAGGGCCTTCCCCCAAACTGTTGCCCTAAAGTTGAAAGCACAGAATTGTCTAGAATGTAATTATGTGCTGTAGTGTTAAGATTTCCCTTCGCTGGATCTAAGGGGCCTAGCCCGAACCATGAGAAACAGCCACAGACCATTTTTCCTACTCCACCAAACTTCACAGTTGGCACTATGCTCGGTAGTGAGTGTTGCAACCGAGAACAGACCATTTTTAGGCGCTACGCTTTTCAACGCTCGGCAGTCCCGTTCTGTGAGCTTGTCTGGCCAACCACTTCACAGCTGATCCGTTGTTGCTCCTAGACGTTTCCACTTCACAATAACAACACTTACAGTTAACCGTGGCAGCTGTAGCAGGGCAGAAATTTGACGAACTGACTATGACGGTCCCACGTTGAAAGTCATTGAGCTCTTCAGTACAGCCCTTCTACTGTCAATGTTTGTCTATGGAGATTGCATGGCGATGTGCTCGATTTTATACATTTGTAAACAACAGGTGTGGCTGAAATAGCCAAATCCACAAATTTCCACAGAGGCGTCCCATTAGTGTGTAGCCCAAACTGTTCGGATGCTACAGACAGAAGTTGGAAGATCGGCTCTACCAACGAGTCCCATCGGCTGTACCGAATTCAGAGCAAAACGGAGAACACCATTGTGTTCCTGAGAGTCTCATCTTTCCATAGAGGGGTGATGCGTTGGACTGAGAAACTTTGAACTGACAGATTTTTATGGGGTGCAGACATTGACTCTAATCCCCATGCTCATTATTGTATGTCCATATGGCAGGGTCAGAGAAGAATGCTGCTTTGCTTGTTTTGAGATGTGTATACTCATTCTTATTTGCCATTTTTTTTCGAATTAATCAATCCAAACTTTTGCTGAGGGCTGCAACCTGGCATTCCTCGTTGCGTCGTGCAGAAGAACACCTCCTCAGGCCTTATTGCTTAAATAGGCACCATTGTTAAGACAGATGAATAGTCAATACTGCAAAGTTTTGTATGAGAAGCTTTTGAAGACGCGACTTTGTTTGAAACCATTCCCAGTTGTCCTCTGTGTGGGGTGGGTATAAAACTGAAGTGTTGCCGGCTCAGTACCACTCATACAATACTGGGCTAATTTAGATCACTTGCACTAAATATGTGTGCCAGCCAGCAGGTTCTTCTTTCCCTGGTAAAATTCCCCTCACATTGGCCACATGGCAGCCAACTGGCTTTGTTGCGGTCTGAGAAGCTAACAATAGAGTAAAAACAAGTGAGAGAATTAGAAAGCAGCAGCAGTCAAATAGTGTCAGGTCTGAGTGTGTGTGCCAGCGACCAGCTGCATTAGCATCGAACCATGGCCACAGGGGTCTGCTGACGGAAGTCCAGGAGGGAAGGCCGTTTTCTCCGTTTCCCATGGTAGAAAAAAGCTACAACTGTCTGTTATTCACAGTATCATCTAATAATAACCTTATGGTCACAAGTAGCTGGCATTAGCTTCTCCTGTTGTAGATAGTTGATTCTGAATAGACATTTTTTTATTTTATTCCTTTCCACTTATTTATGAATAATACTGTGTTTTGCCAAAGCCACAGATTTGCTAAATAATGCCTCACACAAAGAGTAGTTCGTTCTCTCAGGGAGGGTTGGGTCCCTTAGAGGTCCATGTGGAGAGAAGCCAGCCAGTCTCCAAAGTGAGAAAGCCAACCATCCGTCCAGAACTAAAACCCCAGCAGCAGCTCAAAGCAATTTTCTGGCTATTTTGTTGATTTAATCCCTGGTTTGCGATGCTCAGGCAGAGTGGAGTGTGTGTGTGTGTGAGGTGGGGGGTAGCTTTTTAGCACCCCTAGGGTCCAGATCTTAGCGCTCCCATTAGCAGGCTACATTAGTGCTCTTACTGTGCGTCCATCACGGAGGCACTCATCCCTGTCTGTCTAATCAGCGGCTGGCTACGTGAGGCTGCTGAAGCTGAGATCAGCCTTGGGTTCCCATCCCCTGTATCCCTGTGACTGGAGCTCATCTGTCAGCCAGCCTAATCACACGTCAGCCAGCCCCGGTTCAGGAGACAGAGCAGACAGAAGCAGAGCAGCTGCAGCTCCACGCAGCACAGGATATTACCTGTTCATGACTTCCCTGTGCCAATGACTGTCCTGGCTGTCAGCCCCCCGCCTTCTGCTCTCACAGGGGAGAGTGTAGAAATGATGTACTTCCTGAAGATGAGGAACACCAAATAGATGGTGCAGAAAAGGTATTTAATTAGCCTGGGGTACAAAACACACACACTTTTTTTTGAAGGCAGGAAATCCATTGTTACATTTGTATTTACACTCATGTCCCCACGTATAATGTGCCAATAACGAGGTATTTCTAAATATGTCACTCTTAACTTACACAAAGTGACCTAATAGTTACTTAACACCTTATTGTTAGGAATAGTCTTCACAAATCCCCCCTTTATGTCAACATCTATTCTTGTGTTCATACAGAACATATAGTTTATGCTTCACGTTCAAGCTTGGTTGCCCACAGTGGAGAATACTTTAACTAACCTGTATGTACAGTGGAGAATACTTTAACTAACCTGTATGTACAGTGGAGAATACTTTAACTAACCTGTATTTACAGTGGAAAATACATTAACTAACCTGTATGTACAGTGGAGAATACATTAACTAACCTGTATGTACAGTGGAGAATACATTAACTAACCTGTATGTACAGTGGAGAATACATTAACTAACCTGTATGTACAGTGGAGAATACATTAACTAACCTGTATGTACAGTGGAGAATACATTAACTAACCTGTATGTTTTATGTAACCACAAGATTAAAGGAAAGAAAACAACCTTTTACTGCCTGTCTCCAAACCACAATACAATCTCGGCACATTTTCCAGCAGACCGTTACTCTTAAAAGAAACAACATGTCTCAGGAGCACAGGAGGTTGGTGGTAACTTAATTGAGGAGGACGGGCTCATGGTAATGGCTAGAGCGGCATCAGTGGAATGGTATCAAATACATCAAACACATGGTTTCCATGTGTTTGACGCCGTTCCATTTGCTCTGTTACAGCCATTATTATGCGCCATTCTCCCTTCAAGCAGCCTTCAATGCTCGGGAGCCTTGCCAAACAGCCTAGTAACTTCTGGTGTAGAAAGAATCATGTTACCAAAAGAAGCTGAATGGCCGTCTGTAGAGCGGTCAGGTGATTGCTGATCTGACCCTTGGGGAGCCCTGTGATGCGTACCAAATGGCACCCTATCCCCTTTACAGTTCACTATTCACTAATACCCATAGGGCTCTAGTAAAAAGTAGTGCACTATAAAGGGAATAGGGTGCCATTTGGGGAGCAAACTGAACACCCGAATGGCACCCTATTCCCGGCCACCCGGCCACTCTGCAGAAACCTGCAGATGGTCTCCCCCTCATCGGTATTAATCTGTCAGCTTGGGTTGTGGTATAGGGAGTCGGGAAGGGGAGATGAGGGAGAGGGGTAGCTCCCCACTCCCCACATGCAGGTGTTGCCTGCTGTTTATGGCAGCCTGTCATGAGAAACCCGCACGGAGAATAAGCTTGAGCAGTACTCAAGGTCACAACACACCACCCCTGCAGTAATTGGCCCTGCAGTGTTAGTCCTCAGAGAAATAGACAAAATAATGCCACAATGTCATCCACTAAGTGTCTGTGTCCTCCACTGTGACCAGAGGGGTTGAGATGGGGTTCAGGCAGGCAGTCTGACATGCAGGGAGACAGGCAGGCAGGTAGGCAGGGAAACAGGCAGGCAGACAGACAGACAGGGAAAGAAGCAGGCAGGTAGGCAGGGAAGCAGGCAGGTAGGCAGGGAAACAGGCAGGTAGGCAGGGAAACAGGCAGGCAGGCATGGAAACAGGCAGGCAGGCAGGTAGGCAGGGAAAGAGGCAGGCAGGGAAACAAACAGGCAGACAGGCAGGGAAACATGCAGACAGACAGGCAGGCTGGCAGGGAGACGAGCAGTCTGGCAGGCAGGAAGGGTAGGCAGACTGGCAGGCTGCAACAGGATCATGTATTGGAGGGGGCCTGTGGAAGGTTAATTGCTTTTAGTGGGATACTATGACATTTCACTGCAGCCACATGGTCCCCTGTGTATCAGGGTGTTTTGTGTTAGTCTCTGTCAACTCCATACTGGCTAGCAAGGGCAAACTAGAAATGTCAACGTAGTTCTGAGTTTCATAACTTGAGAATTGAGAGTTGGTTGAGATTGTAAATAGATAAAGTAGCTACTGTATTTGTCAAAATCTCTCTCAACTCTTATGTTTCCTAGCTTTTTCATACATACAGTTTATCTGAAGGCTGACCTTCTGCTTCTATTCACATTATATTTTCTTTCTTTTTCTTTCTTTCTTTCTTTCTTTCTTTTTTCTTTCTTTCTTACACACAAGGGCATCTGCGCCATCTCCCAGATAGAAGGACTCCATTCTCCTCCCCCGTCCCTGACCGCTCACAAGCGCCCCCAGCAGGACGTGACAGGACCTGGTCATCATGGTTATGAAAGGCCTGCTCCTAGGCTGTGTGATCGTGGCTGTGCTGCTTAAGCTCTCCAGCGCCGGCCTGGTCAAGAAGATCATCCGCCACCGCAGAGAAACCCTGAGAGAACCCTCTAAGAACCTGACCCTGCCCCATTCTGACCATCCGGTGGTCTTCAACCACGTCTACAACATCAACGTTCCCTCCAGCTCCCTGTGTTCCGTAGACGTGGAGAGCCCAGGAGGAACCAAGGTCAAGCCTAAACGAAGTCCAGTCCAGTCGGACATGCAGGGCACGGAGAACCTGGACCACACGATGGACGGAGAGAACCAGATCGTGTTCACCCACCGTATCAACATCCCCAAGCAGGCGTGTGGCTGTGACAACCACATGCCCGATATGAAGGACATCTTTAGCAGACTTGAGATGCTGGAGTCTGAGCTGTCCAGCCTCAGAGAACAGTGTGGCAGTGGAGCCGGTTGCTGTGGAGCCCAGGTTACAGGTACAGTACAGAACATTTTGACCAGAGACATTCTCAGGCAATGTTACACACCTGTTTCAACTATAGGCTTGATAGTGGGTTTATTCATTGTATAAAGTGTGTTAGTGCTAGGGCAAAAAGGAAAATGTGCACCCCTTTGGGTTCCAAAGACCAGGATTTAGAAACACGGTTCTAGCGGCAGTTAGAGTTGTAGTTTTCACTTTGATTACCTTCCTACATTGGTTTTAATTCTGCTATAGATCATTTTTCCCTATTCCGACTCATTGCTATTGTCTTTTTGTACATATATTATTTGCTGCAAAGATTATAGTATTATCATAATTTAATAGATTTATGTGTTTTTTCCTCTATGTTTCCTCAGGTGAGGTGGCCACCAAGCCTTACTGTAACGGCCGTGGTAACTTCAGCACTGAGACCTGCAGCTGTGTGTGTGAGCCCGGCTGGAAGGGACCCAACTGCACCGAGCCTGAGTGCCCCAACTTCTGCCAGGACCAGGGACGCTGCGTTGATGGAAAGTGTGTCTGCTTCGAGGGCTTCCACGGAGACGACTGCAGCATTGAGCCATGTCAGCAAGACTGTGGGGACAACGGGGAGTGCATCGATGCCATGTGTATCTGTGAGGACGGCTTCACCGGGAGCGACTGCTCCCAGACCAACTGCCTGAACAATTGCCTGGGACGCGGCCGCTGTGTGGACGATGAGTGTGTGTGTGACGAGCCATGGATGGGCTATGACTGCTCCGAGCTCATCTGCCCCAACGACTGCTATGACCATGGCCGCTGCGTCAACGGATCCTGCTTCTGCGAGGAGGGCTTCACCGGGGAGGACTGTGGGGAACTCACCTGCCTCAACAACTGTAACAACCGTGGGATGTGTGTCGACGGCCAATGTGTGTGTCACTCTGGCTACAGCGGCGAGGACTGCTCCAAGCTCACCTGCCCCAACGATTGTACTGAGAAAGGCCATTGCTTCAACGGGAGGTGCATCTGCGACCCAGGCTTCGAGGGAGTGGACTGTTCCATCCTGTCTTGCCCAGACAACTGCAGCAACAGAGGCCAGTGTGTAAATGGAGAGTGTGTCTGCAATGTAGGATTTGAGGGTGACGACTGCTCTGAAATCTCCTGCCCCATGAAGTGTCTGAACCGAGGCCGCTGTTTGAATGGACAGTGTGTGTGCAGTAAAGGCTTTGCCGGGGACGACTGCAGCATCAAGACCTGCCCCAAAGACTGCCTGGGACGTGGTGAGTGTGTTGATGGCACGTGCGTGTGCTTCCTTGGCTTCACGGGCAAAGACTGCAGCGAGCTGACTTGTCCCAACAACTGTCTGAACCGTGGCCACTGTGTTAACGGCCAGTGTGTGTGCAACAAAGGCTTTGCTGGGGAGGACTGCAGTGAGAAGACGTGTCCCAACAACTGCTTGGAGAGGGGCTAGTGCGTAGACGGGAAGTGTGTGTGCTTCGAGGGATTCCAGGGCCTAGACTGCTCTGTGCTTACCTGTCCAGGAGACTGTGAGGACCAGGGGAGATGTATGGATGGAGTGTGTCTGTGTAACGAAGGTTTCATCGGAGAGGACTGCTCTGGGGGTAAGACACCGAGGATGAACCCCAAATGGCACCCTATTCCCTTTATAGTGGACTACTTTTGACTAGGGCCAATAGGGCTCTGGTCAAAAGTAGTGTATTAGGGCAATGGATCTCAACTGGTTTTGCCTCAGAACCCAAATTGAACCAGGTTGTCTCAGTCTCAATCCAATAGGAATTTTTGGGGTGAATAAATGTAATTATGAAAATGTTTACTCAAACTCTCGACCCATTCAAAACCTCCCACGACCCGTATTTGGGTCATGACCCTCCAGTTGTGAATCGCTGTACTGGGAAATAGGGTGTACTTTTGGACAAACAGAGAGAGAGAGAGAGAGAGAGAGAGAGAGAGAGAGAGAGAGAGAGAGAGAGAGAGAGAGAGAGAGAGAGAGAGAGCTCACATCCTTTGGTTGATGGGAGTATTCCTTGATGTGATATAATTTGTTTATGGCTGATATGTTTGAGGAACATTTCAACGTGATGACATTCATTTAAATGCTAAAGTTTCTGGCTGCACAACATTGGTTACGTTGCTTTGAATAAATAATGTTGCTGTTTAATGTGGATGTCAAATGAAAGTGTCCATGGCTATTGGAGTCATCTTGGAGAATTGATGATTTGTTCAAATATATGTCGTTAGTTGCCGCAAAATACCTCAGATGAGAGACATTTTAAAAAATGATGCTATTCGAAGCCCACCCTCCATTGAAGTGTAGTTGTGTAGCTGCTGGAATTTCCTGACAGAAATTCTACGTTTAGAAAATCTGGACATTTTAATTTCCCTGCCCAGTAAGACTACTTGAACTTGAAAGTGATTCATAGGTATTGTCCTTTGCATTTGTGATACATATCGTAGTTGTATGTTATTTTGTTATTTTATAAAGCGTACCCCACCAAGTCCATAGTATAAACAATAAAAAAAACACTTATCTGTTACAATTATACCTACTATACTGAATATAGTATAAAAAATTATGTGGTTGTGTGTGTCTCCAGTGTCTCCACCCAAGGACCTGACAGTGCTGGAGGTCACCCCAGAGACAGTGGACCTGTCCTGGACTAACGAGATGCAGGTGGCAGAGTACCTGGTCACCTATGTGCCCACCGCCCTTGGAGGCCTGGAGCTGGACATGCGTGTGCCTGGGGATCAGAAGAACGCCACCATCAGTGAGCTGGAGCCTGGTGTGGAGTACCTGATCAGTGTCTTCGCTGTCCTCAGCAACAAGAGGAGTGTCCCTGTCAGTGCCAGAGTGGCAACACGTAAGTCAGGAGTAGTATAAAGTTGACCTAAGACTCTCACCTTGTGTCAGTTTTTAATTTTCCCCACTAATGGGTAAGGTTAGGAACGGTGGAAGGTAAGCTGATCCTAGATCTGTAACTGGGGAAACTTCAGCCCAGAGCTGTAAGTCACCTCTACAGTGTCCATATTAGGGCCGTCTCAGTCTCACTAGGAACTCGTGATTAGACAGTCTCAAGTCTGACTGAGACTGTCCTAATATGGACTCCGTACACCCTCACCTCACCTTTGGTGCCTGACTTGTTTGCTCTCCCACATCTGGGGTAATGCAAGTGACATTCATAACGGGCAAAAAAAAATCAAATTTATATCAACAAATTGATTGCCGGGCTCATGCGAACCTCTGTTGCTAATCTCATTTAATTAAATCCCTAATTGTAAATGGGATGTTGTAGTTTTTCAATGTTGTTACCCTTGATCAATCCATCATTGGAACCAGCGAGCCTATTTCCTATATAGTGCACTACTTTTAACCAGGAACCATAGGGCTGGCTCTGATCGAAAGCAGTGCACAATATAGGGAATAGGGTGCCATTTTTGACACAGACCATGTGCTGGGTGTCCTGAGGGTTTAGTAAACAGAAGATCAAACATAGTTTCATTTGTCCATCTCATCCCATTAGATCTCCCTGAGCCCGAGGGACTCAAGTTCACATCAGTGAGGGAGACTGCAGTAGAGGTTCAATGGGACCCCCTGGACATCCCCTTTGATGGCTGGAACCTCATCTTCAGAAACACTGTAAGTTGTCAGTGGTAGAACTCTCATCTATAGAAACATTGAGATATCAGTAGTAGACCCCTCATCTATAGAAACACAGAGTTAACAGTAGTAGTAGACCTCTCATCTATAGAAATATTGAGTAATCAGTGGTAGAACTCTCATCTATAGAAACACTGAGTTATCAGTAGTAGACCTCTGATTTATAGAAACACTGAGATATCAGTAGTATACACCTCATCTATAGAAACATTGAGTTATCAGTAGTAGACCTCTCATCTATAGAAACATTGAGTAATCAGTGGTAGACCTCTCATCTATAGAAACACTGAGTTATCAGTAGTAGACCTCTCATCTATAGAAACACTGTTACGAATCCCTTTTACCCCGCAGTCTAGGGGGAATGGAATCGAGACCCGCAACATATCTTATGCAAATTATTATCGTGAAAAAGAACAGTGAGAACAGAAAACACAGACAACTTAAATCTACCGTCAAACACAAAAGGTTTATTTCAAACACACGGTAAAGTGGTTTGGGGAAAAGGGGCTGAGCTGGACCCAAGGAAAGAAATAATATATATTCAAAAACCCCTAAGCGAATCTACCTGCGTCACGAACAGCTAGCTAACTAACTAAGTAAATACAGTGGGTGGTCCGCCCAGTTCTAACTAATGTATTTAACACAGGGTTTCCTACGGGTAATGTATGCCCAAGGGCGTCTTGGCTGGTTATCCCCTTTTCCACCAACAAACACACAGCAATATAACACCACAGTACTTACTCACAGTTAATGTGAGATGTTGGCACCTACACAAAAGCGATAGCACGCACAAACAAACCAACATCAACTGGGCTTCACAAATACCAAACAGAGCTAGAACTCTGGAGCCACAAAACAAAGAGAGCTACCAAAACAACAAGAGAGCAACGATATACGAGAGTCAGTAACAAACCAAGAGTGCTACATACCAAAAACAAGCTAGAGAGAGATAACTGACTGGGGTTTTAAACCAAGGGAAAGGGGAGGTGATTGGGTAAGGGAAAAGGAGCAGGTGTGTCTTCTGATTGGGACTGATTGGGGATTGATGACGGCTGATGAGTGACACCTGTGAGTAGGGCAGAAGGAGAGAAAACAAATACACACACAGGATACCTGTATCCGTAACACACTGAGTTATCAGTGGTAGAACTCTCATCGATAGAATCAATGAGTTATCAGCAGTAGACCCCTCATCTATAGAAACACTGAGATATCAGTAGTAGACCCCTCATCAATAAAACACAGAGTTAACAGTAGTAGACCTCTCATCTATAGAAACACTGAGTTGTCAGTAGTAGACCGCTCATCTATAGAAACACTGAGTTATCAGTAGTAGACCCCTCATCTATAGAAACACTGAGTTATCAGTAGTAGAACTCTCATCTGTAGAAACATTGAGTTATCAGTAGTAGACCCCTCATCTATAGAAACATGGAGTTATCAGTAGTAGACCCCTAATCTATAGAAACATGGAGTTATCAGTAGTAGACCCCTAATCTATAGAAACACTGAGTTATCAGTAGTAGACCTCTCATCTATAGAAACTTTGAGTTATCAGTAGTAGACACCTCATCTATAGAAACATTGAGTTATCAGTAGTAGACCCCTCATCTATAGAAACATTGAGTTATCAGTAGTAGACCCCTCATCTATAGAAACATTGAGTTATCAGTAGTAGACCCCTCATCTATAGAAACATTGAGTTATCAGTAGTAGACCTCTCATCTATAGAAACACTGAGTTGTCAGTAGTAGACCGCTCATCTATAGAAACACTGAGTTATCAGTAGTAGACCCCTCATCTATAGAAACACTGAGTTATCAGTAGTAGAACTCTCATCTGTAGAAACATTGAGTTATCAGTAGTAGACCCCTCATCTATAGAAACATGGAGTTATCAGTAGTAGACCTCTCATCTATAGAAACTTTGAGTTATCAGTAGTAGACACCTCATCTATAGAAACATTGAGTTATCAGTAGTAGACCCCTCATCTATAGAAACATTGAGTTATCAGTAGTAGACCCCTCATCTATAGAAACATTGAGTTATCAGTAGTAGACCCCTCATCTATAGAAACATTAAGCTATCAGCAGTAGACCCCTCATCTATAGAAACATTGAGTTATAAGTAGTAGACCTCTCATCTATAGAAACACTGAGTAATCAGTGGTAGAAATCTCATCTATAGAAACATTAAGTTATCAGTAGTAGACCTCTGATTTATAGAAACACTGAGATATCAGTAGTATACCCCTCATCTATAGAAACATTAAGTTACCAGCAGTAGACCCTTCATCTATAGAAACATTGAGTAATCAGTAGTAGACCTCTCATCTATAGAAACACTGAGTTAACAGTAGTAGACCTCTGATCTATAGAAACATGGAGATATCAGTAGTATACCCCTCATCTATAGAAACATTAAGTTATCAGCAGTAGACCCTTCATCTATAGAAACATTAAGTTATCAGTAGTAGACCTCTGATTTATAGAAACACTGAGTTATCAGTAGTATACCCCTCATCTATAGAAACATTAAGTTACCAGCAGTAGACCCTTCATCTATAGAAACATTAAGTAATCAGTGGTAGACCTCTCATCTATAGAAACACTGAGTTATCAGTAGTAGACCTCTCATCTATAGAAACTTTGAGTTATCAGTAGTAGACCTCTGATTTATAGAAACACTGAGATATCAGTAGTAGACCTCTCATCTATAGAAACATTGAGTTATCAGTAGTAGACCCCTCATCTATAGAAAAATTGAGTTATCAGTAGTAGACCCCTAATCTATAGAAACACTGAGTTAACAGTAGACCTCTCATCTATAGAACCACTGAGTAATGTGGTAGAACTCTCATCTATAGAAACATTGAGTTATCAGTAGTAGACCCCTCATCTATAGAAACACTGAGTTAACAGTAGTAGACCTCTCATCTATAGAAACATTGAGTTATCAGTAGTAGACCCCTCATCTATAGAAACATTGTGTTATCAGTAGTAGACCCCTCATCTACAGAAACATTTAGTTATGAGTAGTAGACCCCTCATCTATAGAAACATTGAGTTATCAGTAGTAGACCTTTCATCTATAGAAACACTGAGTAATCAGTGGTAGAACTCTCATCTATAGAAACATTGAGTTATCAGTAGTAGACCCCTCATCTACAGAAACATTGAGTTATCAGCAGTAGACCCCTCATCTATAGAAACACTGAGTTAACAGTAGTAGACCTCTCATCTATAGAAACACTGAGTTATCAGTAGTAGACCCCTCATCTATAGAAACATTGTGTTATCAGTAGTAGACCCCTCATCTATAGAAACACTGAGATATCAGTAGTAGACCCCTCATCAATAAAACACAGAGTTATCAGTAGTAGACCCCTCATCTATAGAAACATTGAGTTATCAGTAGTAGACCTCTCATCTATAGAAACACTGTTACGAATCCCTTTTACCCCGCAGTCTAGGGGGAATGGAATCGAGACCCGCAACATATCTTATGCAAATTATTATCGTGAAAAAGAAGTGAGAACAGAAAACACAGACAACTTAAATCTACCGTCAAACACAAAAGGTTTATTTCAAACACACGGTAAAGTGGTTTGGGGAAAAGGGGCTGAGCTGGACCCAAGGAAAGAAATAATATATATTCAAAAACCCCTAAGCGAATCTACCTGCGTCACGAACAGCTAGCTAACTAAGTAAATACAGTGGGTGGTCCGCCCAGTTCTAACTAATGTATTTAACACAGGGTTTCCTACGGGTAATGTATGCCCAAGGGCGTCTTGGCTGGTTATCCCCTTTTCCACCAACAAACACACAGCAATATAACACCACAGTACTTACTCACAGTTAATGTGAGATGTTGGCACCTACACAAAAGCGATAGCACGCACAAACAAACCAACATCAACTGGGCTTCACAAATACCAAACAGAGCTAGAACTCTGGAGCCACAAAACAAAGAGAGCTACCAAAACAACAAGAGAGCAACGCATATACGAGAGTCAGTAACAAACCAAGAGTGCTACATACCAAAAACAAGCTAGAGAGAGATAACTGACTGGGGTTTTAAACCAAGGGAAAGGGGAGGTGATTGGGTAAGGGAAAAGGAGCAGGTGTGTCTTCTGATTGGGACTGATTGGGGATTGATGACGGCTGATGAGTGACACCTGTGAGTAGGGCAGAAGGAGAGAAAACAAATACACACACAGGATACCTGTATCCGTAACACACTGAGTTATCAGTGGTAGAACTCTCATCGATAGAATCAATGAGTTATCAGCAGTAGACCCCTCATCTATAGAAACACTGAGATATCAGTAGTAGACCCCTCATCAATAAAACACAGAGTTAACAGTAGTAGACCTCTCATCTATAGAAACACTGAGTTGTCAGTAGTAGACCGCTCATCTATAGAAACACTGAGTTATCAGTAGTAGACCCCTCATCTATAGAAACACTGAGTTATCAGTAGTAGAACTCTCATCTGTAGAAACATTGAGTTATCAGTAGTAGACCCCTCATCTATAGAAACATGGAGTTATCAGTAGTAGACCCCTAATCTATAGAAACATGGAGTTATCAGTAGTAGACCTCTAATCTATAGAAACACTGAGTTATCAGTAGTAGACCTCTCATCTATAGAAACTTTGAGTTATCAGTAGTAGACACCTCATCTATAGAAACATTGAGTTATCAGTAGTAGACCCCTCATCTATAGAAACATTGAGTTATCAGTAGTAGACCCCTCATCTATAGAAACATTGAGTTATCAGTAGTAGACCCCTAATCTATAGAAACATTGAGTTATCAGTAGTAGACCCCTCATCTATAGAAACATTAAGTTATCAGCAGTAGACCCCTCATCTATAGAAACATTGAGTTATAAGTAGTAGACCTCTCATCTATAGAAACACTGAGTAATCAGTGGTAGAAATCTCATCTATAGAAACATTAAGTTATCAGTAGTAGACCTCTGATTTATAGAAACACTGAGATATCAGTAGTATACCCCTCATCTATAGAAACATTAAGTTACCAGCAGTAGACCCTTCATCTATAGAAACATTGAGTAATCAGTGGTAGACCTCTCATCTATAGAAACACTGAGTTATCAGTAGTAGACCTCTCATCTATAGAAACACTGAGTTATCAGTAGTAGACCTCTCATCTATAGAAACAATGAGTTAACAGTAGTAGACCTCTCATCTATAGAAACACTGAGTTATCAGTAGTAGACCTCTCATCTATAGAAACACTGAGTTAACAGTAGTAGACCTCTGATCTATAGAAACATGGAGATATCAGTAGTATACCCTCATCTATAGAAACATTAAGTTATCAGCAGTAGACCCTTCATCTATAGAAACATTAAGTTATCAGTAGTAGACCTCTGATTTATAGAAACACTGAGTTATCAGTAGTATACCCCTCATCTATAGAAACATTAAGTTATCAGCAGTAGACCCCTCATCTATAGAAACATTGAGTTATAAGTAGTAGACCTCTCATCTATAGAAACACTGAGTAATCAGTGGTAGAAATCTCATCTATAGAAACATTAAGTTATCAGTAGTAGACCTCTGATTTATAGAAACACTGAGATATCAGTAGTATACCCCTCATCTATAGAAACATTAAGTTACCAGCAGTAGACCCTTCATCTATAGAAACATTGAGTAATCAGTGGTAGACCTCTCATCTATAGAAACACTGAGTTATCAGTAGTAGACCTCTCATCTATAGAAACACTGAGTTATCAGTAGTAGACCTCTCATCTATAGAAACAATGAGTTAACAGTAGTAGACCTCTCATCTATAGAAACACTGAGTTATCAGTAGTAGACCTCTCATCTATAGAAACACTGAGTTAACAGTAGTAGACCTCTGATCTATAGAAACATGGAGATATCAGTAGTATACCCCTCATCTATAGAAACATTAAGTTATCAGCAGTAGACCCTTCATCTATAGAAACATTAAGTTATCAGTAGTAGACCTCTGATTTATAGAAACACTGAGTTATCAGTAGTATACCCCTCATCTATAGAAACATTAAGTTACCAGCAGTAGACCCTTCATCTATAGAAACATTAAGTAATCAGTGGTAGACCTCTCATCTATAGAAACACTGAGTTATCAGTAGTAGACCGCTCATCTATAGAAACACTGAGTTATCAGTAGTAGACCCCTCATCTATAGAAACACTGAATTATCAGTAGTAGACCTCTCATCTATAGAAACTTTGAGTTATCAGTAGTAGACCCCTCATCTATAGAAACATTGAGTTATCAGTAGTAGACCCCTCATCTATAGAAACATTGAGTTATCAGAAGTAGACCCCTCATCTATAGAAACACTGAGTTATCAGCAGTAGACCTCTCATCTATAGAAACTTTGAGTTATCAGTAGTAGACCTCTGATTTATAGAAACACTGAGATATCAGTAGTAGACCTCTCATCTATAGAAACATTGAGTTATCAGTAGTAGACCCCTCATCTATAGAAACATTGAGTTATCAGTAGTAGACCCCTAATCTATAGAAACACTGAGTTATCAGTAGTAGACCTCTCATCTATAGAAACTTTGAGTTATCAGTAGTAGACCTCTGATTTATAGAAACACTGAGATATCAGTAGTAGACCTCTCATCTATAGAAACATTGAGTTATCAGTAGTAGACCCCTCATCTATAGAAACATTGAGTTATCAGTAGTAGACCCCTAATCTATAGAAACACTGAGTTAACAGTAGTAGACCTCTCATCTATAGAACCACTGAGTAATGTGGTAGAACTCTCATCTATAGAAACATTGAGTTATCAGTAGTAGACCCCTCATCTATAGAAACACTGAGTTAACAGTAGTAGACCTCTCATCTATAGAAACATTGAGTTATCAGTAGTAGACCCCTCATCTATAGAAACATTGTGTTATCAGTAGTAGACCCCTCATCTATAGAAACATTGAGTTATAAGTAGTAAACCCCTCATCTATAGAAACATTGAGTTATCAGTAGTAGACCCCTCATCTACAGAAACATTTAGTTATGAGTAGTAGACCCCTCATCTTTAGAAACATTAAGTTATCAGCAGTAGAGCCTTCATCTATAGAAACATTGAGTTATCAGTAGTAGACCTCTCATCTATAGAAACACTGAGTTATCAGTAGTAGACCTTTCATCTATAGAAACACTGAGTAATCAGTGGTAGAACTCTCATCTATAGAAACATTGAGTTATCAGTAGTAGACCCCTCATCTACAGAAACATTGAGTTATCAGCAGTAGACCCCTAATCTACAGAAACATTGAGTTATGAGTAGTAGACCTCTCATCTATAGAAACTTTGAGTTATCAGTAGTAGACCCCTCATCTATAGAAACATTGTGTTATCAGTAGTAGACCCCTCATCTATAGAAACATTGAGTTATCAGTAGTAGACCCCTCATCTATAGAAACATTGAGTTATCAGCAGTAGACCTCTCATCTATAGAAACACTGAGTTATCAGTAGTTGACCCCTCATCTATAGAAACACATAGTTAACAGTAGTAGACCTCTCATCTATAGAAACACTGAGTAATCAGTGGTAGAACTCTCATCTATAGAAACATTGAGTTATCAGTAGTAGACCTCTGATTTATAGAAACACTGAGATATCAGTAGTAGACCCCTCATCTAATGAAACATTGAGTTATCAGTAGTAGACCCCTCATCTATAGAAACATTGAGTTATCAGTAGTAGACCCCTCATCAATAGAAACACTGAGTTAACAGTAGTAGACCTCTCATCTATAGAAACACTGAGTAATCAGTAGTAGACCCCTCATCTATAGAAACATTAAGTTATCAGCAGTAGACCCCTCATCTATAGAAACATTGAGTTATCAGTAGCAGACCTCTCATCTGTAGATACACTGAGTAATCAGTGGTAGAACTCTCATCTATAGAAACATTAAGTTATCAGTAGTAGACCTCTGATTTATAGAAACACTGAGTTATCAGTAGTAGACCTCTCATCTATAGCAACACTGAGTTATCAGTAGTAGACCCCTCATCTATAGAGACAGTGAGTTATCAGTAGTAGAACTCTCATCTATAGAAACACTGAGTAATCAGTGGTAGAACTCTCATCTATAGAAGCACTGAGTTATGAGTAGTAGACCCCTCATCTATAGAAACACTGAGTTATCAGTAGTAGACCCCTCATCTATAGAAACACTGAGTTATCAGTAGTAGACCTCTCATCTATAGAAACACTGAGTTATCAGCAGTAGACCCCTCATCTATAGAAACACAGAGTTATCAGTAGTAGACCTCTCATCTATAGAAGCACTGAGTTATGAGTAGTAGACCCCTCATCTATAGAAACATTGAGTTATGAGTAGTAGACCCCTCATCTATAGAAACATTAAGTTATCAGCAGTAGACCCTTCATCTATAGAAACATTGAGTTATCAGTAGTAGACCTCTCATCTATAGAAACACTGAGTAATCAGTGGTAGAACTCTCATCTATAGAAACATTGAGTTATCAGTAGTAGACCCCTCATCTATAGAAACATTGAGTTATCAGCAGTAGACCCCTCATCTATAGAAACACTGAGTTATCAGTAGTTGACCCCTCATCTATAGAAACACATAGTTAACAGTAGTAGACCTCTCATCTATAGAAACACGGAGTAATCAGTGGTAGAACTCTCATCTATAGAAACATTGAGTTATCAGTAGTAGACCTCTGATTTATAGAAACACTGAGATATCAGTAGTAGACCCCTCATCTAATGAAACATTGAGTTATCAGTAGTAGACCCCTCATCTATAGAAACATTGAGTTATCAGTAGTAGACCCCTCATCTATAGAAACACTGAGTTAACAGTAGTAGACCTCTCATCTATAGAAACACTGAGTAATCAGTGGTAGAACTCTCATCTATAGAAACATTGAGTTATCAGTAGTAGACCTCTGATTTATAGAAACACTGAGATATAAGTAGTAGACCCCTCATCTATAGAAACACTGAGTTAACAGTAGTAGACCTCTCATCTATAGAAACACTGAGTAATCAGTGGTAGAACTCTCATCTATAGAAACATTGAGTTATCAGTAGTAGACCTCTGATTTATACAAACACTGAGATATCAGTAGTAGACCGCTCATCTATAGAAACATTGAGTTATCAGTAGTAGACCCCTCATCTATAGAAACACAGAGTTATCAGTAGTAGACCCCTCATCTATAGAAACACTAATTTATCAGTAGTAGACCTCTCATCTATAGAAACCTTGAGTAGTCAGTGGTAGAACTCTCATCTACAGAAAAACTGAGTTATCAGTAGTAGACCCCTCATCTATAGAAACCCTGAGTTATCAGTGGTATACCCCTCGTCTATAGAAACACTGAGTTATCAGTAGTAGACCTCTGATTTATAGAAACACTGAGTTATCAGTAGTAGACCCATAATCTTTAGAAACACAGAGTTATCAGTAGTAGACCCCTCATCTATAGAAACTCAGAGTTATCAGTAGTAGACCTCTCATCTATAGAAACCTTGAGTAGTCAGTGGTAGAACTCTCATCTATAGAAAAACTGAGTTATCAGTCGTAGACCCCTCATCTATAGAAACACTGAGTTATCAGTAGTAGACCCCTCATCTATAGAAACACTGAGTTATCAGTAGTAGACCCCTCATCTATAGAAATTTGAGTTATCAGGAGTAGACCGCTCATCTGTAGAAACACTGAGTACTCAGTGGTAGAACTCTCATCTATAGAAGCATTGAGTTATCAGTAGTAGACCTCTGATTTATAGAAACACTGAGATATCAGTAGTAGACCGCTCATCTATAGAAACATTGAGTTATCAGTAGTAGACCCCTCATCTATAGAAACACTGAGTTATCTGTAGTAGACCCCTCATCTATAGAAACACTGAGTTATCAGTAGTAGACCTCTCATCTATAGAAACATTGAGTTATCAGTAGTAGACCCCTCATCTATAGAAACATTGAGTTATCAGTAGTAGACCCCTCATCTATAGAAACACAGAGTTATCAGTAGTAGACCTCTCATCTATATAAACATTGAGTTAACAGTAGTAGACCCCTCATCTATAGAAACACTGAGTTATCAGTAGTAGACCCCTCATCTATAGAGACATTGAGTTATCAGTAGTAGACCCCTAATCTATAGCAACACTGAGTTATCAGTAGTAGACCCCTCATCTATAGAGACATTGAGTTATCAGTAGTAGACCTCTCATCTATAGAAACACTGAGATATCAGTGGTAGAACTCTCATCTAGAGAAACTTTGAGTTATCAGTAGTAGACCCCTCATCTATAGAAACATTGTGATATCAGTAGAAGACCCCTCATCTATAGAAACACTGAGTTATCAGTAGTAGACCCATAATCTTTAGAAACACAGAGTTATCAGTAGTAGACCCCTCATCTATAGAAACTCAGAGTTATCAGGAGTAGACCTCTCATCTATAGAAACCTTGAGTAGTCAGTGGTAGAACTCTCATCTATAGAAAAACTGAGTTATCAGTAGTAGAACCCTCATCTATAGAAACACTGAGTTATCAGTAGTAGACCCCTCATCTATAGAAACACTGAGTTATCAGTAGTAGACCCCTCATCTATAGAAATTTGAGTTATCAGGAGTAGACCGCTCATCTGTAGAAACACTGAGTACTCAGTGGTAGAACTCTCATCTATAGAAGCATTGAGTTATCAGTAGTAGACCGCTCATCTATAGAAACATTGAGTTATCAGTAGTAGACCCCTCATCTATAGAAACATTGAGTTATCAGTAGTAGACCCCTCATCTATAGATACACAGAGTTATCAGTAGTAGACCCCTCATCTATAGAAAAACTGAGTTATCAATAGTAGACCCCTCATCTATAGAAACACTGAGTTATCAGTAGTAGACCTCTCATCTATATAAACATTGAGTTAACAGTAGTAGACCTCTCATCTATAGAAACACAGAGTTATCAGTAGTAGACCTCTCATCTATAGAAACCTTGAGTAGTCAGTGGTAGAACTCTCATCTATAGAAACATTGAGTTATCTGTAGTAGAACTCTGCTTTATAGAAACACTGAGATATCAGTAGTAGACCGCTCATCTATAGAAACATTGAGTTATCAGTAGTAGACCCCTCATCTATAGAAACACAGAGTTATCAGTAGTAGACCGCTCATCTATAGAAACATTGAGTTATCAGTAGTAGACCCCTCATCTATAGAAACATTGAGTTATCAGTAGTAGACCCCTCATCTATAGATACACAGAGTTATCAGTAGTAGACCCCTCATCTATAGAAAAACTGAGTTATCAATAGTAGACCCCTCATCTATAGAAACACTGAGTACTCAGTGGTAGAACTCTCATCTATAGAAACATTGAGTTATCAGTAGTAGAACTCTGATTTATAGAAACACTGAGATATCAGTAGTAGACCGCTCATCTATAGAAACATTGAGTTATCAGTAGTAGACCCCTCATCTATAGAAACACAGAGTTATCAGTAGTAGACCTCTCATCTATAGAAACACTGAGTAATCAGTGGTAGAACTCTCATCTATAGAAACATTGAGTTATCAGTAGTAGAACTCTGATTTATACAAACACTGAGATATCAGTAGTAGACCGCTCATCTATAGAAACATTGAGTTATCAGTAGTAGACCCCTCATCTATAGAAACATTGAGATATCAGTAGAAGACCCCTCATCTATAGAAACACTGAGTTATCAGTAGTAGACCCATAATCTTTAGAAACACAGAGTAATCAGTAGTAGACCCCTCATCTATAGAAACTCAGAGTTATCAGGAGTAGACCTCTCATCTATAGAAACCTTGAGTAGTCAGTGGTAAAACTCTCATCTATAGAAAAACTGAGTTATCAGTAGTAGACCCCTCATCTATAGAAACACTGAGTTATCAGTAGTAGACCCCTCATCTATAGAAACACTGAGTTATCAGTAGTAGACCACTCATCTATAGAAACACTGAGTTATCAGTAGTAGACCTCTGATTTATAGAAACACTGAGATATCAGTAGTAGACCGCTCATCTATAGAAACATTGAGTTATCAGTAGTAGACCCCTCATCTATAGAAACACTGAGTTATCAGTAGAAGACCCCTCATCTATAGAAACACTGAGTTATCAGTAGTAGACCCCTCATCTATAGAAACACAGAGTTATCAGTAGTAGACCTCTCATCTATATAAACATTGAGTTAACAGTAGTAGACCCCTCATCTATAGAAACATTGAGTTATCAGCAGTAGACCCCTCATCTATAGAAACACTGAGTTATCAGTAGTAGACCCCTCATCTATAGAGACATTGAGTTATCAGTAGTAGACCCCTCATCTATAGAAACACTGAGTTATCAGTAGTAGACCCCTCATCTATAGAGACATTGAGTTATCAGTAGTAGACCTCTCATCTATAGAAACACTGAGATATCAGTGGTAGAACTCTCATCTAGAGAAACTTTGAGTTATCAGTAGTAGACCCCTCATCTATAGAAACATTGAGATATCAGTAGAAGACCCCTCATCTATAGAAACACTGAGTTATCAGTAGTAGACCCATAATCTTTAGAAACACAGAGTTATCAGTAGTAGACCCCTCATCTATAGAAACTCAGAGTTATCAGGAGTAGACCTCTCATCTATAGAAACCTTGAGTAGTCAGTGGTAGAACTCTCATCTATAGAAAAACTGAGTTATCAGTAGTAGACCCCTCATCTATAGAAACACTGAGTTATCAGTAGTAGACCCCTCATCTATAGAAACACTGAGTTATCAGTAGTAGACCCCTCATCTATAGAAATTTGAGTTATCAGGAGTAGACCGCTCATCTGTTGAAACACTGAGTACTCAGTGGTAGAACTCTCATCTATAGAAGCATTGAGTTATCAGTAGTAGACCTCTGATTTATAGAAACACTGAGATATCAGTAGTAGACCGCTCATCTATAGAAACATTGAGTTATCAGTAGTAGACCCCTCATCTATAGAAACACTGAGTTATCAGTAGAAGACCCCTCATCTATAGAAACACTGAGTTATCTGTAGTAGACCCCTCATCTATAGAAACACTGAGTTATCAGTAGTAGACCTCTCATCTATAGAAACATTGAGTTATCAGTAGTAGACCCCTCATCTATAGAAACACAGAGTTATCAGTAGTAGACCTCTCATCTATATAAACATTGAGTTAACAGTAGTAGACCTCTCATCTATAGAAACACTGAGTTAATAGTAGTAGACCTCTCATAAATCGAAACATTGAGATATCAGCAGAAGACCCCTAATCTATAGAAACACTGAGTTATCAGTAGTAGACCCCTCATCTATAGAGACATTGAGTTATCAGTAGTAGACCTCTCATCTATAGAAACACTGAGATATCAGTGGTAGAACTCTCATCTAGAGAAACTTTGAGTTATCAGTAGTAGACCCCTCATCTATAGAAACATTGAGATATCAGTAGAAGACCCCTCATCTATAGAAACACTGAGTTATCAGTAGTAGACCCATAATCTTTAGAAACACAGAGTTATCAGTAGTAGACCCCTCATCTATAGAAAAACTGAGTTATCAGTAGTAGACCCCTCATCTATAGACATTTGAGTTATCAGTAGTAGACCTCTCATCTATAGAAACACTGAGTACTCAGTGGTAGAACTCTCATCTATAGAAACATTGAGTTATCTGTAGTAGAACTCTGCTTTATAGAAACACTGAGATATCAGTAGTAAACCGCTCATCTATAGAAACATTGAGTTATCAGTAGCAGACCCCTCATCTATAGAAACATTGAGTTATCAGTAGTAGACCCCTCATCTATAGAAACACAGAGTTATCAGTAGTAGACCCTCATCTATAGAAAAACTGAGTTATCAATAGTAGACCCCTCATCTATAGAAACACTGAGTTATCAGTAGTAGACCCATCATCTATAGAAACACTGAGTTATCAGTAGTAGACCCCTCATCTATAGACATTTGAGTTATCAGTAGTAGACCTCTCATCTATAGAAACACTGAGTACTCAGTGGTAGAACTCTCATCTATAGAAACATTGAGTTATCAGTAGTAGAACTCTGATTTATAGAAACACTGAGATATCAGTAGTAGACCGCTCATCTATAGAAACATTGAGTTATCAGTAGTAGACCCCTCATCTATAGAAACACAGAGTTATCAGTAGTAGACCCCTCATCTATAGAAACACTGAGTTATCAGTAGTAGACCCCTCATCTATAGAAATTTGAGTTATCAGGAGTAGACCGCTCATCTGTAGAAACACTGAGTACTCAGTGGTAGAACTCTCATCTATAGAAGCATTGAGTTATCAGTAGTAGACCTCTGATTTATAGAAACACTGAGATATCAGTAGTAGACCGCTCATCTATAGAAACATTGAGTTATCAGTAGTAGACCCCTCATCTATAGAAACACTGAGTTATCAGTAGAAGACCCCTCATCTATAGAAACACTGAGATATCTGTAGTAGACCCCTCATCTATAGAAACACTGAGTTATCAGTAGTAGACCTCTCATCTATAGAAACACTGAGATACCAGTGGTAGAACTCTCATCTAGAGAAACTTTGAGTTATCAGTAGTAGACCCCTCATCTATAGAAACATTGAGATATCAGTAGAAGACCCCTCATCTATAGAAACACTGAGTTATCAGTAGTAGACCCATAATCTTTAGAAACAGAGTAATCAGTAGTAGACCCCTCATCTATAGAATCTCAGAGTTATCAGGAGTAGACCTCTCATCTATAGAAACCTTGAGCAGTCAGTGGTAAAACTATCATCTAGAGAAACTTTGAGTTATCAGTAGTAGACCCCTCATCTATAGAAACATTGAGATATCAGTAGAAGACCCCTCATCTATAGAAACACTGAGTTATCAGTAGTAGACCCATAATCTTTAGAAACACAGAGTTATCAGTAGTAGACCCCTCATCTATAGAAACACTGAGTTATCAGTAGTAGACCTCTCATCTATATAAACATTGAGTTAACAGTAGTAGACCTCTCATCTATAGAAACACTGAGTTAATAGTAGTAGACCTCTCATCAATCGAAACATTGAGATATCAGCAGAAGACCCCTCATCTATAGAAACACTGAGTTATCAGTAGTAGACCCATCATCTATAGAAACACAGAGTTATCAGTAGTAGACCCCTCATCTATAGAAACACAGAGTTATCAGTAGTAGACCTCTCATCTATAGAAACCTTGAGTAGTCAGTGGTAGAACTCTCATCTATAGAAAAACTGAGTTATCAGTAGTAGACCCCTCATCTATAGACATTTGAGTTATCAGTAGTAGACCTCTCATCTATAGAAACATTGAGTTATCTGTAGTAGAACTCTGCTTTATAGAAACACTGAGATATCAGTAGTAGACCGCTCATCTATAGAAACATTGAGTTATCAGTAGTAGACCCCTCATCTATAGAAACATTGAGTTATCAGTAGTAGACCCCTCATCTATAGAAACACAGAGTTATCAGTAGTAGACCCCTCATCTATAGAAAAACTGAGTTATCAATAGTAGACCCCTCATCTATAGAAACACTGAGTTATCAGTAGTAGACCCATCATCTATAGAAACACTGAGTTATCAGTAGTAGACCCCTCATCTATAGACATTTGAGTTATCAGTAGTAGACCTCTCATCTATAGAAACACTGAGTACTCAGTGGTAGAACTCTCATCTATAGAAACACTGAGTAATCAGTGGTAGAACTCTCATCTATAGAAACATTGAGTTATCAGTAGTAGAACTCTGATTTATACAAACACTGAGATATCAGTAGTAGACCGCTCATCTATAGAAACATTGAGTTATCAGTAGTAGACCCCTCATCTATAGAAACATTGAGTTATCAGTAGTAGACCCCTCATCTATAGAAACACTGAGTTATCTGTAGTAGACCCCTCATCTATAGAAATTTGAGTTATCAGGAGTAGACCTCTCATCTATAGAAACACTGAGATACCATTGGTAGAACTCTCATCTAGAGAAACTTTGAGTTATCAGTAGTAGACCCCTCATCTATAGAAACATTGAGATATCAGTAGAAGACCCCTCATCTATAGAAACACTGAGTTATCAGTAGTAGACCCATAATCTTTAGAAACACAGAGTAATCAGTAGTAGACCCCTCATCTATAGAAACTCAGAGTTATCAGGAGTAGACCTCTCATCTATAGAACCTTGAGTTGTCAGTGGTAAAACTCTCATCTATAGAAAAACTGAGTTATCAGTAGTAGACCCCTCATCTATAGAAACACTGAGTTATCAGTAGTAGACCCCTCATCTATAGAAACACTGTGTTATCAGTAGTAGACCCCTCATCTATAGAAATTTGAGTTATCAGGAGTAGACCGCTCATCTGTAGAAACACTGAGTACTCAGTGGTAGAACTCTCATCTATAGAAGCATTGAGTTATCAGTAGTAGACCTCTGATTTATAGAAACACTGAGATATCAGTAGTAGACCGCTCATCTATAGAAACATTGAGTTATCAGTAGTAGACCCCTCATCTATAGAAACACTGAGTTATCAGTAGAAGACCCCTCATCTATAGAAACACTGAGTTATCTGTAGTAGACCCCTCGTCTATAGAAACACTGAGTTATCAGTAGTAGACCTCTCATCTATAGAAACACTGAGATACCAGTGGTAGAACTCTCATCTAGAGAAACTTTGAGTTATCAGTAGTAGACCCCTCATCTATAGAAACATTGAGATATCAGTAGAAGACCCCTCATCTATAGAAACACTGAGTTATCAGTAGTAGACCCATCATCTTTAGAAACAGAGTAATCAGTAGTAGACCCCTCATCTATAGAAACTCAGAGTTATCAGGAGTAGACCTCTCATCTATAGAAACCTTGAGTAGTCAGTGGTAAAACTCTCATCTATAGAAAAACTGAGTTATCAGTAGTAGACCCCTCATCTATAGAAACACTGAGTTATCAGTAGTAGACCCCTCATCTATAGAAACACTGTGTTATCAGTAGTAGACCCCTCATCTATAGAAATTTGAGTTATCAGGAGTAGACCGCTCATCTGTAGAAACACTGAGTACTCAGTGGTAGAACTCTCATCTATAGAAGCATTGAGTTATCAGTAGTAGACCTCTGATTTATAGAAACACTGAGATATCAGTAGTAGACTGCTCATCTATAGAAACATTGAGTTATCAGTAGTAGACCCCTCATCTATAGAAACACTGAGTTATCAGTAGAAGACCCCTCATCTATAGAAACACTGAGTTATCAGTAGTAGACCCCTCATCTATAGAAACACAGAGTTATCAGTAGTAGACCTCTCATCTATATAAACATTGAGTTAACAGTAGTAGTAAACCCTCTATCTATAGAAAACATTGAGTTATCAGTAGTAGACTCATCTATAGAAACACTGAGTTATCAGTAGTAGACTCTCATCTATAGAAACACTGAGTTATCAGTAGCAGACCCTCATCTATAGAAACATTCAGTAGTAGACCCTCATCTATAGAAATTTGAGTTATCAGTAGTAGACCGTCATCTGTAGAAACACTGAGTACTCAGTGGTAGAACTCTCATCTATAGAAGCATTGAGTTATCAGTAGTAGACTCTCTGATTTATAGAAACACTGAGATATCAGTAGTAGACTGCTCATCTATAGAAACATTGAGTTATCAGTAGTAGACCTCATCTATAGAAACACTGAGTTATCAGTAGAAGACTATCTATAGAAACACATTAGACCCTACCTATAGAAACACTGAGTTATCAGTAGTAGATCATCTCTATCAGTAGTAGACCTCTCATCTATAGAAACACTGAGATATCAGTGGTAGAACTCTCATCTAGAGAAACTTTGAGTTATCAGTAGTAGACCCCTCATCTATAGAAACATTGAGATATCAGTAGAAGACCCCTCATCTATAGAAACACTGAGTTATCAGTAGTAGACCCATAATCTTTAGAAACACAGAGTTATCAGTAGTAGACCCCTCATCTATAGAAACACTGAGTTATCAGTAGTAGACTCTCATCTATATACATTGAGTTATCAGTAGTAGACCTCTCATCTATAGAAACACTGAGTTATCAGTAGTAGACCTCTCATCTATATAAACATTGAGTTAACAGTAGTAGACCTCTCATCTATAGAAACACTGAGTTAATAGTAGTAGACCTCTCATCAATAGAAACATTGAGATATCAGCAGAAGACCCCTCATCTATAGAAACACTGAGTTATCAGTAGTAGACCCATCATCTATAGAAACACAGAGTTATCAGTAGTAGACCCCTCATCTATAGAAACACAGAGTTATCAGTAGTAGACCTCTCATCTATAGAAACCTTGAGTAGTCAGTGGTAGAACTCTCATGTATAGAAAAACTGAGTTATCAGTAGTAGACCCCTCATCTATAGACATTTGAGTTATCAGTAGTAGACCTCTCATCTATAGAAACACTGAGTACTCAGTGGTAGAACTCTCATCTATAGAAACATTGAGTTATCTGTAGTAGAACTCTGCTTTATAGAAACACTGAGATATCAGTAGTAGACCGCTCATCTATAGAAACATTGAGTTATCAGTAGTAGACCCCTCATCTATAGAAACATTGAGTTATCAGTAGTAGACCCCTCATCTATAGAAACACAGAGTTATCAGTAGTAGACCCCTCATCTATAGAAAAACTGAGTTATCAATAGTAGACCCCTCATCTATAGAAACACTGAGTTATCAGTAGTAGACCCATCATCTATAGAAACACTGAGTTATCAGTAGTAGACCCCTCATCTATAGAAACACTGAGTTATCAGTAGTAGACCCCTCATCTATAGACATTTGAGTTATCAGTAGTAGACCTCTCATCTATAGAAACACTGAGTACTCAGTGGTAGAACTCTCATCTATAGAAACACTGAGTAATCAGTGGTAGAACTCTCATCTATAGAAACATTGAGTTATCAGTAGTAGAACTCTGATTTATACAAACACTGAGATATCAGTAGTAGACCGCTCATCTATAGAAACATCCAGAGTTATCAGGAGTAGAGCCTCATCTACTAGAAAAACCTTGAGTTGTCAATAGTAGACCCCTCATCTATAGAAACACTGAGTTATCAGTAGCTAGACCCATCATCTATAGAAGAAACACTGAGTTATCCCAGTAGTGAACCCCTCATCTATAGAAAGCACTGTGTTATCTAGTAGTAGACCTCTGATCTATAGAAACACTGATTTATCTCAAGTGTGGTAGACAAGCTCATCTGTAGAAACACTGAGTACTCAGTGAGTAGAACCTCTCATCTATAGAAGCATTGAGTTATCATTAGTAGACCTCTGATTTATAGAAACACTGGAGATATATCAGTAGTAGACCGCTCATCTATGAGAAACATTGGAGTTATCAGTAGTAGACCCCTTACCATCTATAGAAACACTGAGTTATCAGTAGAAGACCCCTCATCTGCAAACACTGAGTTATCTGTAGTAGACCCCTCGTCTATAAGAAACACATGAGTTATCAGTAGTAGAGCCCTCTCATCTATAGAAACACTGGGGAGATACCAGTGGTAGAACTCTCATCTAGAGAAGAGGCTTTGAGTTATCAGTGAGTAGACCCCTCATCTATAGAAACATTGAGATATCCAGTGAAGGAACCCCTCATCTATAGAAACACTGAGTTATCAGTAGTAGACCCATAATCTTTAGAAACAGAAGTAATCCAGTAGTAGACCCCTCATCTATAGAAACTGGAGATTATCAGGAGTAGACCTCTCATCTATAGAAACCTTGGGTAGTCAGTAGTGGTAAACTCTCATCTGTAGAAAAACTGAGTTATCAGTAGTAGACCCCCTCATCTATAGAAACACTGGAGTTATCAGTAGTAGACCCCCTCATCCTATAGAAACACTGTGTTTATCAGTAGTAGACCCCTCATCTATAGAAATTTAGGAGTTATCAGAGGGAAGTAGACTTCGGCTCATCTGCTTAGAGAAACACTGAGTACCAGTGGTAGAACCTCTCATCTATAGAAAGCATTGGAGTTATCAGTAGTAGACCTCTGATTTATAGAAACACTACAGAGATAGTGAGTATTAGACTGCTCATCATTAGTAGACCCCTCATCTATAGAAACATTGAGTTATCAGTAGTAGACCCCTCATCTATAGAAACACTGAGTTATCTGTAGTAGACCCCTCATCTATAGAAATTTGAGTTATCAGGAGTAGACCTCTCATCTATAGAAACACTGAGATACCATTGGTAGAACTCTCATCTATATAAACATTGAGTTAACAGTAGTAGACCCCTCATCTATAGAAACATTGAGTTATCAGCAGTAGACCCCTCATCTATAGAAACACTGAGTTATCAGTAGTAGACCCCTCATCTATAGAGACATTGAGTTATCAGTAGTAGACCCCTCATCTATAGAAACACTGAGTTATCAGTAGTAGACCCCTCATCTATAGAGACATTGAGTTATCAGTAGTAGACCTCTCATCTATAGAAACACTGAGATATCAGTGGTAGAACTCTCATCTAGAGAAACTTTGAGTTATCAGTAGTAGACCCCTCATCTATAGAAACATTGAGATATCAGTAGAAGACCCCTCATCTATAGAAACACTGAGTTATCAGTAGTAGACCCATAATCTTTAGAAACACAGAGTTATCAGTAGTAGACCCCTCATCTATAGAAACACTGAGTTATCAGTAGTAGACCTCTCATCTATATAAACATTGAGTTAACAGTAGTAGACCTCTCATCTATAGAAACACTGAGTTAATAGTAGTAGACCTCTCATCAATCGAAACATTGAGATATCAGCAGAAGACCCCTCATCTATAGAAACACTGAGTTATCAGTAGTAGACCCATCATCTATAGAAACACAGAGTTATCAGTAGTAGACCCCTCATCTATAGAAACACAGAGTTATCAGTAGTAGACCTCTCATCTATAGAAACCTTGAGTAGTCAGTGGTAGAACTCTCATGTATAGAAAAACTGAGTTATCAGTAGTAGACCCTCATCTATAGACATTTGAGTTATCAGTAGTAGACCTCTCATCTATAGAAACACTGAGTACTCAGTGGTAGAACTCTCATCTATAGAAACATTGAGTTATCTGTAGTAGAACTCTGCTTTATAGAAACACTGAGATATCAGTAGTAGACCTCATCTATAGAAACATTGAGTTATCAGTAGTAGACCCTCATCTATAGAAACATTGAGTTATCAGTAGTAGACCCTCATCTATAGAAACACAGAGTTATCAGTAGTAGACCCTCATCTATAGAAAAACTGAGTTATCAATAGTAGACCCCTCATCTATAGAAACACTGAGTTATCAGTAGTAGACCCATCATCTATAGAAACACTGAGTTATCAGTAGTAGTAGACATTTGAGTTATCAGTAGTAGACCTCTCATCTATATAGTAAACACTGAGATATCAGTAGTAGACCTCTCATCTATAGAAACACTGAGTTATCAGTGGTAGAACTCTCATCTATAGAAACACTGAGTTATCAGTAGTAGAACTCTCATCTATAGAAACATTGAGTTATCAGTAGTAGAACTCATCTATAGAAACACTGAGTTATCAGTAGTAGTAGACCTCTCATCTATAGAAACATTGAGTTATCAGTAGTAGACCCCTCATCTATAGAAACATTGAGTTATCAGTAGTAGACCCCTCATCTATAGAAACACTGAGTTATCATGTAGTAGACCCTCATCTATAGAACATTTGAGTTATCAGGAGTAGACCCTCATCTATAGAAACATTGAGATACCATTGGTAGAACCCTCATCTATATAAACATTGAGTTAACAGTAGTAGACCCCTCATCTATAGAAACATTGAGTTATCAGTAGTAGACCCCTCATCTATAGAAACACTGAGTTATCAGTAGTAGACCCTCATCTATAGAGACATTGAGTTATCAGTAGTAGACCCCTCATCTATAGAAACACTGAGTTATCAGTAGTAGACCCTCATCTATAGAGACATTGAGTTATCAGTAGTAGACCTCTCATCTATAGAAACACTGAGATATCAGTAGTAGAACTCTCATCTATAGAAACTTTAAGTTATCAGTAGTAGACCCTCATCTATAGAAACATTGAGATATCAGTAGAAGACCCTCATCTATAGAAACACTGAGTTATCAGTAGTAGACCCATAATCTTTAGAAACACAGAGTTATCAGTAGTAGACCCTCATCTATAGAAACTCAGAGTTATCAGGAGTAGACCTCTCATCTATAGAAACCTTGAGTAGTCAGTGGTAGAACTCTCATCTATAGAAAAACTGAGTTATCAGTAGTAGACCTCTGATTTATAGAAACACTGAGATATCAGTAGTAGACCGCTCATCTATAGAAACATTGAGTTATCAGTAGTAGACCCCTCATCTATAGAAACACTGAGTTATCAGTAGAAGACCCCTCATCTATAGAAACACTGAGTTATCTGTAGTAGACCCCTCATCTATAGAAACACTGAGTTATCAGTAGTAGACCTCTCATCTATAGAAACATTGAGTTATCAGTAGTAGACCCCTCATCTATAGAAACACAGAGTTATCAGTAGTATACCTCTCATCTATATAAACATTGAGTTAACAGTAGTAGACCTCTCATCTATAGAAACACTGAGTTAATAGTAGTAGACCTCTCATCAATCGAAACATTGAGATATCAGCAGAAGACCCCTCATCTATAGAAACACTGAGTTATCAGTAGTAGACCCATCATCTATAGAAACACAGAGTTATCAGTAGTAGACCCCTCATCTATAGAAACACAGAGTTATCAGTAGTAGACCTCTCATCTATAGAAACCTTGAGTAGTCAGTGGTAGAACTCTCATCTATAGAAAAACTGAGTTATCAGTAGTAGACCCCTCATCTATAGACATTTGAGTTATCAGTAGTAGACCTCTCATCTATAGAAACACTGAGTACTCAGTGGTAGAACTCTCATCTATAGAAACATTGAGTTATCTGTAGTAGAACTCTGATTTATAGAAACACTGAGATATCAGTAGTAGACCGCTCATCTATAGAAACATTGAGTTATCAGTAGTAGACCACCTCATCTATAGAAACACAGAGTTATCAGTAGTAGACCGCTCATCTATAGAAACATTGAGTTATCAGTAGTAGACCCCTCATCTATAGAAACATTGAGTTATCAGTAGTAGACCCCTCATCTATAGAAACACAGAGTTATCAGTAGTAGACCCCTCATCTATAGAAAAACTGAGTTATCAATAGTAGACCCCTCATCTATAGAAACACTGAGTTATCAGTAGTAGACCCATCATCTATAGAAACACTGAGTTATCAGTAGTAGACCCCTCATCTATAGACATTTGAGTTATCAGTAGTAGACCTCTCATCTATAGAAACACTGAGTACTCAGTGGTAGAACTCTCATCTATAGAAACATTGAGTTATCAGTAGTAGAACTCTGATTTATAGAAACACTGAGATATCAGTAGTAGACCGCTCATCTATAGAAACATTGAGTTATCAGTAGTAGACCCCTCATCTATAGAAACACAGAGTTATCAGTAGTAGACCTCTCATCTATAGAAACACTGAGTAATCAGTGGTAGAACTCTCATCTATAGAAACATTGAGTTATCAGTAGTAGAACTCTGATTTATACAAACACTGAGATATCAGTAGTAGACCGCTCATCTATAGAAACATTGAGTTATCAGTAGTAGACCCCTCATCTATAGAAAAACTGAGTTATCAATAGTAGACCCCTCATCTATAGAAACACTGAGTTATCAGTAGTAGACCCATCATCTATAGAAACACTGAGTTATCAGTAGTAGACCCCTCGTCTATAGAAGCATTGAGTTATCAG
This sequence comes from Brachymystax lenok tsinlingensis, assembly GCA_030435695.1. Taxonomy (NCBI): domain Eukaryota; kingdom Metazoa; phylum Chordata; class Actinopteri; order Salmoniformes; family Salmonidae; genus Brachymystax; species Brachymystax lenok. The sequence continues at coordinate 17,152,427 of CM059807.1, read as the reverse complement.
TAGTAGACCTCTGATTTATAGAAACACTGAGATATCAGTAGTAGACCGCTCATCTGTAGAAACACTGAGTACTCAGTGGTAGAACTCTCATCTATAGAAGCATTGAGTTATCAGTAGTAGACCTCTGATTTATAGAAACACTGAGATATCAGTAGTAGACCGCTCATCTATAGAAACATTGAGTTATCAGTAGTAGACCCCTCATCTATAGAAACACTGAGTTATCAGTAGAAGACCCCTCATCTATAGAAACACTGAGTTATCTGTAGTAGACCCCTCGTCTATAGAAACACTGAGTTATCAGTAGTAGACCTCTCATCTATAGAAACACTGAGATACCAGTGGTAGAACTCTCATCTAGAGAAACTTTGAGTTATCAGTAGTAGACCCCTCATCTATAGAAACATTGAGATATCAGTAGAAGACCCCTCATCTATAGAAACACTGAGTTATCAGTAGTAGACCCATAATCTTTAGAAACAGAGTAATCAGTAGTAGACCCCTCATCTATAGAAACTCAGAGTTATCAGGAGTAGACCTCTCATCTATAGAAACCTTGAGTAGTCAGTGGTAAAACTCTCATCTATAGAAAAACTGAGTTATCAGTAGTAGACCCCTCATCTATAGAAACACTGAGTTATCAGTAGTAGACCCCTCATCTATAGAAACACTGTGTTATCAGTAGTAGACCCCTCATCTATAGAAATTTGAGTTATCAGGAGTAGACCGCTCATCTGTAGAAACACTGAGTACTCAGTGGTAGAACTCTCATCTATAGAAGCATTGAGTTATCAGTAGTAGACCTCTGATTTATAGAAACACTGAGATATCAGTAGTAGACTGCTCATCTATAGAAACATTGAGTTATCAGTAGTAGACCCCTCATCTATAGAAACACTGAGTTATCAGTAGAAGACCCCTCATCTATAGAAACACTGAGTTATCAGTAGTAGACCCCTCATCTATAGAAACACAGAGTTATCAGTAGTAGACCTCTCATCTATATAAACATTGAGTTAACAGTAGTAGACCCCTCATCTATAGAAACATTGAGTTATCAGCAGTAGACCCCTCATCTATAGAAACACTGAGTTATCAGTAGTAGACCCCTCATCTATAGAGACATTGAGTTATCAGTAGTAGACCCCTCATCTATAGAAACACTGAGTTATCAGTAATAGACCCCTCATCTATAGAGACATTGAGTTATCAGTAGTAGACCTCTCATCTATAGAAACACTGAGATATCAGTGGTAGAACTCTCATCTAGAGAAACTTTGAGTTATCAGTAGTAGACCCCTCATCTATAGAAACATTGAGATATCAGTAGAAGACCCCTCATCTATAGAAACACTGAGTTATCAGTAGTAGACCCATAATCTTTAGAAACACAGAGTTATCAGTAGTAGACCCCTCATCTATAGAAACACTGAGTTATCAGTAGTAGACCTCTCATCTATATAAACATTGAGTTAACAGTAGTAGACCTCTCATCTATAGAAACACTGAGTTAATAGTAGTAGACCTCTCATCAATCGAAACATTGAGATATCAGCAGAAGACCCCTCATCTATAGAAACACTGAGTTATCAGTAGTAGACCCATCATCTATAGAAACACAGAGTTATCAGTAGTAGACCCCTCATCTATAGAAACACAGAGTTATCAGTAGTAGACCTCTCATCTATAGAAACCTTGAGTAGTCAGTGGTAGAACTCTCATGTATAGAAAAACTGAGTTATCAGTAGTAGACCCCTCATCTATAGACATTTGAGTTATCAGTAGTAGACCTCTCATCTATAGAAACACTGAGTACTCAGTGGTAGAACTCTCATCTATAGAAACATTGAGTTATCTGTAGTAGAACTCTGCTTTATAGAAACACTGAGATATCAGTAGTAGACCGCTCATCTATAGAAACATTGAGTTATCAGTAGTAGACCCCTCATCTATAGAAACATTGAGTTATCAGTAGTAGACCCCTCATCTATAGAAACACAGAGTTATCAGTAGTAGACCCCTCATCTATAGAAAAACTGAGTTATCAATAGTAGACCCCTCATCTATAGAAACACTGAGTTATCAGTAGTAGACCCATCATCTATAGAAACACTGAGTTATCAGTAGTAGACCCCTCATCTATAGACATTTGAGTTATCAGTAGTAGACCTCTCATCTATAGAAACACTGAGTACTCAGTGGTAGAACTCTCATCTATAGAAACACTGAGTAATCAGTGGTAGAACTCTCATCTATAGAAACATTGAGTTATCAGTAGTAGAACTCTGATTTATACAAACACTGAGATATCAGTAGTAGACCGCTCATCTATAGAAACATTGAGTTATCAGTAGTAGACCCCTCATCTATAGAAACATTGAGTTATCAGTAGTAGACCCCTCATCTATAGAAACACTGAGTTATCTGTAGTAGACCCCTCATCTATAGAAATTTGAGTTATCAGGAGTAGACCTCTCATCTATAGAAACACTGAGATACCATTGGTAGAACTCTCATCTATATAAACATTGAGTTAACAGTAGTAGACCCCTCATCTATAGAAACATTGAGTTATCAGCAGTAGACCCCTCATCTATAGAAACACTGAGTTATCAGTAGTAGACCCCTCATCTATAGAGACATTGAGTTATCAGTAGTAGACCCCTCATCTATAGAAACACTGAGTTATCAGTAGTAGACCCCTCATCTATAGAGACATTGAGTTATCAGTAGTAGACCTCTCATCTATAGAAACACTGAGATATCAGTGGTAGAACTCTCATCTAGAGAAACTTTAAGTTATCAGTAGTAGACCCCTCATCTATAGAAACATTGAGATATCAGTAGAAGACCCCTCATCTATAGAAACACTGAGTTATCAGTAGTAGACCCATAATCTTTAGAAACACAGAGTTATCAGTAGTAGACCCCTCATCTATAGAAACTCAGAGTTATCAGGAGTAGACCTCTCATCTATAGAAACCTTGAGTAGTCAGTGGTAGAACTCTCATCTATAGAAAAACTGAGTTATCAGTAGTAGACCTCTGATTTATAGAAACACTGAGATATCAGTAGTAGACCGCTCATCTATAGAAACATTGAGTTATCAGTAGTAGACCCCTCATCTATAGAAACACTGAGTTATCAGTAGAAGACCCTCATCTATAGAAACACTGAGTTATCTGTAGTAGACCCTCATCTATAGAAACACTGAGTTATCAGTAGTAGACCTCTCATCTATAGAAACATTGAGTTATCAGTAGTAGACCCCTCATCTATAGAAACACAGAGTTATCAGTAGTATACCTCTCATCTATATAAACATTGAGTTAACAGTAGTAGACCTCTCATCTATAGAAACACTGAGTTAATAGTAGTAGACCTCTCATCAATCGAAACATTGAGATATCAGCAGAAGACCCCTCATCTATAGAAACACTGAGTTATCAGTAGTAGACCCATCATCTATAGAAACACAGAGTTATCAGTAGTAGACCCCTCATCTATAGAAACACAGAGTTATCAGTAGTAGACCTCTCATCTATAGAAACCTTGAGTAGTCAGTGGTAGAACTCTCATCTATAGAAAAACTGAGTTATCAGTAGTAGACCCCTCATCTATAGACATTTGAGTTATCAGTAGTAGACCTCTCATCTATAGAAACACTGAGTACTCAGTGGTAGAACTCTCATCTATAGAAACATTGAGTTATCTGTAGTAGAACTCTGATTTATAGAAACACTGAGATATCAGTAGTAGACCGCTCATCTATAGAAACATTGAGTTATCAGTAGTAGACCCCTCATCTATAGAAACACAGAGTTATCAGTAGTAGACCGCTCATCTATAGAAACATTGAGTTATCAGTAGTAGACCCCTCATCTATAGAAACATTGAGTTATCAGTAGTAGACCCCTCATCTATAGAAACACAGAGTTATCAGTAGTAGACCCTCATCTATAGAAAAACTGAGTTATCAATAGTAGACCCCTCATCTATAGAAACACTGAGTTATCAGTAGTAGACCCATCATCTATAGAAACACTGAGTTATCAGTAGTAGACCCCTCATCTATAGACATTTGAGTTATCAGTAGTAGACCTCTCATCTATAGAAACACTGAGTACTCAGTGGTAGAACTCTCATCTATAGAAACATTGAGTTATCAGTAGTAGAACTCTGATTTATAGAAACACTGAGATATCAGTAGTAGACCGCTCATCTATAGAAACATTGAGTTATCAGTAGTAGACCCCTCATCTATAGAAACACAGAGTTATCAGTAGTAGACCTCTCATCTATAGAAACACTGAGTAATCAGTGGTAGAACTCTCATCTATAGAAACATTGAGTTATCAGTAGTAGAACTCTGATTTATACAAACACTGAGATATCAGTAGTAGACCGCTCATCTATAGAAACATTGAGTTATCAGTAGTAGACCCCTCATCTATAGAAAAACTGAGTTATCAATAGTAGACCCCTCATCTATAGAAACACTGAGTTATCAGTAGTAGACCCATCATCTATAGAAACACTGAGTTATCAGTAGTAGACCCCTCGTCTATAGAAACACTGAGTTATCAGTAGTAGACCCCTCGTCTATAGAAACACTGAGTTATCAGTAGTAGACCCCTCATCTATAGAATCATTGAGTTATCAGTAGTAGACCTCTCATCTATAGAAACATTGAGTTATCAGTAGTAGACCCCTCATCTATAGAAACACTGAGTTATCAGTAGTAGACCCCTCATCTATAGAAACATTGAGTTATCAGCAGTAGACCTCTCATCTTTGGAAACGTTGAGTTATCAGTAGTAGACCCCTCATCTATAGAAACACTGAGATATCAGTAGTAGACCCCTCATCTATAGAAACATAGAGTTATCAGTAGTAGACCGCTCATCTATAGAAACATTGAGTTATCAGTAGTAGACCCCTCATCTATAGAAACATTGAGTTATCAGTAGTAGACCCCTCATCTATAGAAACACAGAGTTATCAGTAGTAGACCCCTCATCTATAGAAAAACTGAGTTATCAATAGTAGACCCCTCATCTATAGAAACACTGAGTTATCAGTAGTAGACCCATCATCTATAGAAACACTGAGTTATCAGTAGTAGACCCCTCATCTATAGACATTTGAGTTATCAGTAGTAGACCTCTCATCTATAGAAACACTGAGTACTCAGTCGTAGAACTCTCATCTATAGAAACATTGAGTTATCAGTAGTAGAACTCTGATTTATAGAAACACTGAGATATCAGTAGTAGACCGCTCATCTATAGAAACATTGAGTTATCAGTAGTAGACCCCTCATCTATAGAAACACAGAGTTATCAGTAGTAGACCTCTCATCTATAGAAACACTGAGTAATCAGTGGTAGAACTCTCATCTATAGAAACACTGAGTTATCAATAGTAGACCCCTCATCTATAGAAACACTGAGTTATCAGTAGTAGACCCATCATCTATAGAAACACTGAGTTATCAGTAGTAGACCCCTCGTCTATAGAAACACTGAGTTATCAGTAGTAGACCCCTCGTCTATAGAAACACTGAGTTATCAGTAGTAGACCCCTCATCTATAGAATCATTGAGTTATCAGTAGTAGGCCTCTCATCTATAGAAACATTGAGTTATCAGTAGTAGACCCCTCATCTATAGAAACACTGAGTTATCAGTAGTAGACCCCTCATCTATAGAAACATTGAGTTATCAGCAGTAGACCTCTCATCTTTTGAAACATTGAGTTATCAGTAGTAGACCCCTCATCTATAGAAACATTGAGTTATCAGTAGTAGACCCCTCATCTATAGAAACACTGAGTTATCAGTAGTAGACCCCTCATCTATAGAAACATTGAGTTATCAGCAGTAGACCTCTCATCTTTGGAAACGTTGAGTTATCAGTAGTAGACCCCTCATCTATAGAAACATTGAGTTATCAGTAGTAGACTCCTCATCTATAGAAACATTGAGTTATCAGTAGTAGACCCCTAATCTATAGAAACACTGAGTTATCAGTAGTAGACCTCTCATCTTTGGAAACATTTAGTTATCAGTAGTAGACCCCTCGTCTTCAGACAATCTGTGTGAGTACCATTCCTCTTACCTGTCTCCCATGGTGTATTGCATGTTGTTATTGGATCTGTCTCTACATATTCCACAAGGAGGAGGCTGAGATCTTCAGAAGCCATCCCCACTTCCCTGTGGTAGAAACCATACACCGCCCCATGAAAGGACAGACAGACCCACTCCTAGCTTCAGTAATTGCCCTAGCTTATGTGTTTGTGTTCTAAATGCCACACCTTTCCCTATATAGTGCACTACTTTTGACCAGAAGCCTATGGGTCTATGGGGCCTGGTCAAAAGTAGTGCACTATATAGGGAACAGGGTGTAGGGTGTCATTTGGGACAAATACTATGTGAATCAGAGTGTCCTGTGGAAATAATTTAGCCGAGCCAGTACTCAAGTCTCTAAGTCAGCAGTTAAATGTGACTAAATGTTCTGCGAGGCTTCTGTTGACAGCTCTAATGGCCACGTACTGCAGCAATGAGGCACAGAACCATTATTGTTTCTAAATGCTTTGTTTTTTCTTTTCTAAAGTTTCTGAGAAGTAGTCCAAGGACATGACAGCCACAGTTAATTACACCCAGTTCCCCCCACATCCTTACAGTAGTTTAACAATCACAGACAGAATCCTCTGAGTACAATGTGGCTGCCCTATTCCCAAATAGCACCCTGTCCACTATAAGGTGCTCTACTTTTGACCAGAGGGGCCCTGGGAAAGTAGTGATTAGGGTGCCATTTGGGAAGTAGCCCAAACCTAACCTTGACGTTGAGGTGGGTAACGATAGATACACTAGATAGATAGTTACTTTATTGATCCCCAAGGGGAAGTGTGTCATAAACATGCCATACCATTTTAATGACTGGTATTGTTTGGTGTTGTCAGAAAGAGGAGAATGGGGAGATTCTGAACTCCCTGGGCAGCCCTGACACCATGTTCGAGCAGTCTGGGCTGGGACCTGGTCAGGAGTACGAGGTCAAACTGGAGGTGGTGAAGAACAACACCAGCGGACCTGCATCACGCAAGAACGTTTTCACAAGTGAGTACATCCATACAGCAGTTAGAGTTCTGTTTACTTGTTTTTTAGGACAAGAATTTGCTCCTCCAGGCCAATATCTTTCCGTTGGAAAATTAACCTGAATGTTGAATCTGCGTAGATGGTAGCTTGTCACGCAATGAAACAAGTAAATGAAATAACTATTTCAAAATATTATTAACTATTTCCTGCCAACCTCAAGTGTACTCTAATCCTTGTATTCATGACATATTTGCATTGGAATAATCCGTAAACCCCTTTTACGCCATTCTGACCGCCTGCTGGATATTTACAAGACATGATTTCCAGCAATACACACAGACTCAAAAACAGCTTACAGCTGTCATAGTTACACACTGAAACACATTGTCACCTTGATTCACTAGGTTTCTCTATTGAATATCCCCTCTGATGCAGCTCTGAGTGTGTGTTCCAAATGGCAACCTATTTCTTTTATAGTGCATCCATTTGGGATGCAGCTGGACAGTCAATCCAAGGCATCCTGAAGTGCCAATATTGAGTGATTAGCTTGTTACTTTTCATGGCAACGTCTTGATTTACCAGAGGCAGTAAAAAGCCATCCCTACCCCCTCGGCTGGTTAACATTTATGAGGAAATCATATCTCCATAATGCTGCTGCTATAAAGGCTAATGGCTTTTATGGGATCAATATAACAACAGGTTTTGGTGTTGAAACTATACACCTCTAACCCTCTCACTAGCCAAGCTATTTTTATGTGGCTCGAGGAGAGGTTAAAATATACTGCACTACCAACACATTAAAGAAAAGTCATGGAGAATGGTGTGTTATTTAAAACAGTGCAATTATAGTTTAACCAATGACAATAGTGAGGGGTGTGTCATAATGATTAAGTTAATAAAAATGTATTAGTGAAACTGTTAAAAAAGAGTATATGGCATATTAAATATATTACGCTATTGTTATCATATAGAAACATAATGGAATATTGTACATCATATTAGCATCAACATACATTGTTTCATTAAATTCCACATAATAATTTGTTACACGTAATCTTTTGGTTCAACCTTAATGTATAATGAGCATCATCAACAGGGGGAACATATTAGGTGTACGCTAATAAGCTGTTGAAAAATATATGAATTTATAAGACTTGTTCATTAAGGGAAAATGTTGTTCATAAGAAGGGCCTGAGATCAAAGTCAATATTCAGACCACTAGGGGTCAATGTTTTTAGATGTGAGCTGCTACTTGATAGTCAATGTTCTTACACCTGATTGAGCTGCGGTGTTCAGCTATGCGTTGTACTAATTGTCTTTTCGTTTGTCCTACGTAGGCTTTTCCACATGAACAGGTGATGAGATAGATTACTCTCTTGGTCTTGCATGAGATGATACCCCTAACAGGGATCTTTCGACCTGTATGTGGGTGTCTGGAGAAAGACGTTAGTGCTATTGCACTGTGCGCATGAGCCACGTTTGTAGTTCCCATTTGGGATAGGTGTCTGAGTGTCTGAGTGGGCTCAGGGGGGAATGTCAGATATCTCCAATATTGGGACCACGCTTATAGACCACCAGTGGGGGTTCCTTGAAGAGGTGTGCAATTCTTTGGTCTGATTGCAGAATATGCCAGTGCTTTTTCAGGATTGCTTTCATTTTCTCCGAACACTTGGTGTACTTAGTGCAAAAGACGGTTGCGTTGTTTTTCTTCTTTGGTTGAGTTTTTAGTAATTCCTCTCTTGGTTTTTGAGATATTTTCATCATTGCAGCATCAAGAGTTTTGTCCTTGTAGCCTCTCATTTTGAATGTATCTGTCATTCTTTTAGCGTTGCTGTCAAAATCTGACTGGTGGCCACAGATGTGTTTAACCCTGCGTAACTGGCTATATGGTAGACGATTCTTGAGGGGGAAGGGGATGCATACTATCCGCACATCTGTGGGCTTTGTGTGTAATGCATCATTCTCTTTGATAATCCATGTCCAGGTAGTTCTCTCATCAGTCTGCATGGTGAATTTGAGGTATTCAGAGCTCTCGTTTAGTGTTCGGAATTCATTTAGTTCCTGCTTCCTTCCCAGAGCACAAAGGCATCATCTATGTATCTCTTCCATAGAAGTATTTTAGAAAGTAAGGGGCGTGTGTCTGTTTTATAAAGGAATGCTTCTTCAAATTGTCCCACATGCAGGTTAGCATAGTTGGGGGAAAAAGGGGAGCCCAGGGCTACACCCCGAATTTGAAGGAAAAAGTCTGACTCAAAGATGAAGTAGTTATTGGATAATATCAGTTCAGTAAGTTGTAAGATGCATTCATTTGATGGAGCAAGGGTAGAGTCTCTCTGCTGAAGGAAGTGTTGCAGTGCCTGCAAACCTCCAGTGTGTGGGATGTTAGTGTACAAGCTTTCCACATCAAAAGTGGCCAGCAGGGTGCCTTCTGGTATCCTTCCTAAGCCCTCTATCAATGAGATCATGTGACTAATGTCTTTGACATAAGATGGGAGATTCTCAACCATCGGTTTAATGTGGTAACCTACAAATGTAGAAATGTTGGATGTCACAGAGTCGATTGCTGCTACAATGGGTCTACCTGGAGGAGGAGACACTTGTTTGTGTAATTTAGCGACTGTATAGAAAGTTGGTATCTTGGGAAATTCCGCACATAGAAATTCAACTTCTTTTTGGGGGATTTAGCGTACACCTAATATGTCCCCCCTGTTTGATGATGCTCATTATACATTAAGGTTGAACCAAAAGATTATTATGTGAAATTGAATGCAATGTATATTAATATGATGTACAATATTCCATTATGTTTCTATATGATAACAATAGCGTAATATATTTAATATGCCATATACTATTTTTTTACTTCTTAGGGAGCAGCTCCCGAGATGATGGTTTTGGAGGGCCTGGCGTGCCCAAAGTAAAATGCCTCCCACTCAGGCCCAGAAAATAGGATATGCACATAAAACTTTTGTCTGTGAGTATAACAGAACGGATATGGCAGGCGAAAACCCGAGGAATTTCTGTCCTGGAAAAAGTGATTTTGACACATTGCCTCATTTGGAACCCCTCCCTAATGAAAATGCCCATATAAGGGAGTATGAATGCAGTACCTATTGCTTCCTCTGGATGTCTACAGTCTCTGGACACTGTTTTGATTCTATTTAGATGCTTTAGATGGCAGAAGAAGAAGAATTAGGAAGTGGCCACACAGAAGTCAACAGAAGAGAATGCGCGTTCCCGGCTTTTTTCCTTTCTTATCGCCCAGTTTATATTCCGGTTGAAATATTATACTAAATATACATTAAAGTGTTCCTAAGGATACATTATCAATGATGTTTGATTGTTCTTGGACAAGTTTATAGGTATAGGTTGAACGAGTTCTCTTCACGTTTCAATGGGCGAGTGGACGCTGTATTTTCTTATCATAACGCGCCAACCAAACTGAGATTTATGGATATAATACATGACTTTTTCTAACAAAGAACCATGGATTGTCTTCGTTGGACACTTGGGAAGCCCTCAGCAGAAGTTCTTCAAAAGGTAATTGATTTGTTTTCGCTGTGAAATGTGTTTTGTGTGAACCGTGATGGCTTATGAATTTATGGTAATGGAAAAAATATTGGAGGTGCTACCCTCAAACAATCAAATGTAGTGCTTTCGCCGTAAAGCCTTTTTGAAATCTGACAACGCTGTGATATTGCCAAGAAGCAGAGCTTTTGATGACTATGCAACACTTGTATATTGATGAATGTTTAATAATTCAACTTTTGGATTTTGAATTTGGCGCCTTGCATTTCACCTGGTAGTGTCGGGAGTGGGGCGCTAACTCCTTAAGAAGTTTTAACAGTTTCACTAATTCATTTTAATTAACTTAATCATTATGACACACCCCTCACTATTGTCATTGGTTACACTAATTGCACTGTTTGTCTGAGGAAGGCACAGTGATGCCGAAACGTTGGTAAATACAAATTAAATTGCTGGGAGTTTATACATGGAGTGTGAGACTTTCTTTATTTTGATAGTTTATAGATTATTCACCATTAGTCAGCACCTCCACACAAACTATTTTTGTTGGGTTTGCTCCAGCTCATGTTTTTTAATCGAACATTCCAGCCCTGACATGGGAGCTGAACAGACTGGGAGCTTTCACCCCTGCCCTTGCGAGACTTCTCTTTCAACAAATCAGAGTAAAGAGATTTCAATATGCTGAAGCAAATGTTCTTCACAAGTTTCTGAACTAACTTTTATTGGCTCACCTCCATCCCAATTCAAGGTCAGGCTCTCTCTGCTTATTTATGGTTTGAAAAATGCCTTAGCTTTGCCAGAGTAAACAGAACTAAGACACTAGCTACCTGGAATTCTCCTCTTATACGCCCCCCTTCGTCTTCATCGGAGGGTAGTTTGCACATTATAGTGTTGACTGACACTATAGGACTAGCATGTATGTGTCTAAAGTTTATGGAGCTGTTGACCTGTTGAACATTGGAACCTGAGACAAGCATACACACAGCGCCCACACACGCGTGTGCACACACATGCACGCACGTACACACGCCCTCACACACACATACACATGACACACTGGGATTATGTTACCTAGATCTCCATGTAGCTCAAGGCCTCTATATGTCTGCCATTAAAACACAGACTCATTCCACATCAAATCAAATCTAATTGTATTGGTCACATACACATGGTAAGCAGATGTCAGTGCGAGTGTAACGAAATGCTTGTGCTTCTAGTTCCGACAGTGCAGCAATATCTAACAAGTAATCTAGCAATTTCACAACAATTACCTAATACACACAAATGTAAAGGGATGGAATAACAATATGTACATAGAAATATATATATGGGCGATGGCCAAGCGGCATTGGTAAGATGCAATAGATGGTATAAAATAAAGTATGTACATATGAGATGAGTAATGAAAGACATGTAAACATTATTAAAGTGGCATTTGTTTCGGTGACTAGTGATGCATTTATTAAAGTGGCTAATGATTTGAGTCTGTATGTAGGCAGCAGCCTCTCTGTGTTAGTGATGGCTGATTAACAGTCGGATGGCCTTGAGATTGAAGCTGTTTTTCAGTCTCTCGGTCCCAGCTTTGATGCACCTGTACTGACCTCACCTTCTGGATGATAGCGGGGTGAACAGACAGTGGCTTGGGTGGTGGTTGTCCTTGATTGTCTTTTTTCCTTCTTGTGACATCGGGTGCTGTAGGTGTCCTGGATGGCAGGTAGTTAGCCCTAGGTGATGCGTTGTTCAGACCGCACCACCCTCTGGAGAGTCTTGCGGTTGAGGGTGGCACTGTTGCCATACCAGGCGGTGATACAGCCCGACAGGATGCTCTGAATTGTGCATCTGTAAAAGTTTGCTAATTAAAGTGGCTAATGATTTGAGTCTGTATGTAGGCAGCAGCCTCTCTGTGTTAGTGATGGCTGATTAACAGTCGGATGGCCTTGAGATTGAAGCTGTTTTTCAGTCTCTCGGTCCCAGCTTTGATGCACCTGTACTGACCTCACCTTCTGGATGATAGCGGGGTGAACAGACAGTGGCTTGGGTGGTGGTTGTCCTTGATTGTCTTTTTTCCTTCTTGTGACATCGGGTGCTGTAGGTGTCCTGGATGGCAGGTAGTTAGCCCTAGGTGATGCGTTGTTCAGACCGCACCACCCTCTGGAGAGTCTTGCGGTTGAGGGTGGCACTGTTGCCATACCAGGCGGTGATACAGCCCGACAGGATGCTCTGAATTGTGCATCTGTAAAAGTTTGCTAATTAAAGTGGCTAATGATTTGAGTCTGTATGTAGGCAGCAGCCTCTCTGTGTTAGTGATGGCTGATTAACAGTCGGATGGCCTTGAGATTGAAGCTGTTTTTCAGTCTCTCGGTCCCAGCTTTGATGCACCTGTACTGACCTCACCTTCTGGATGATAGCGGGGTGAACAGACAGTGGCTTGGGTGGTGGTTGTCCTTGATTGTCTTTTTTCCTTCTTGTGACATCGGGTGCTGTAGGTGTCCTGGATGGCAGGTAGTTAGCCCTAGGTGATGCGTTGTTCAGACCGCACCACCCTCTGGAGAGTCTTGCGGTTGAGGGTGGCACTGTTGCCATACCAGGCGGTCATACAGCCCGACAGGATGCTCTGAATTGTGCATCTGTAAAAGTTTGTGAGGGTTTTAGGTGACAAGCCAAAATTCTTCAGCCTCCTGAGGTTGCTAAATTGCTTAATTGCTAAATTGTAATTACTTCGCCACTACGGCCTATTTATTGCCTTTACCTCCCTAATCCTACCTCATTTGCACACACTGTATATATATACTTTTTCTATTGTGTTATTAACTGTATGTTTGTTTATTCCATGTGTAACTCTGTGTTGTTGTTTGTGTCGCACTGCTTTGCTTTTTCTTGGCCAGGTCACAGTTGTAAATGAGAACTTAAAGGTGAAATATTTTTTTTTTTAAAGAGGCGCTGTTGATCCTTCTTCACCACACTGTGTCTCAGTGTAGCAGGTAAGCAGAGTCAGGAGCAGGACAACGGAGATGAGTAATCACGTATATTTACTCAAAATACAAACTACCAAAATTGGTAATAAAATACACGCTCACAAATAAAGAACATCTAACATAGAACAAACATGCACAAAACCATGGGGGAACAGAGGGTTTAAATAAGGAACATGTAATTATGCGATAGAAACCAGGTGTGTATAATGAAGACAAAACACAGAAAATGAAAGGTAGATCGGCGGTAGCTACAAGACCGGTGACGTTGACCGCAGAATGCCGCCCGAATAAGGAGAGGGACCGACTTCGGCGGAAGTCGTGACAGTGTGGACCATTTCAGTTTGTCCGTGATGTGTATGCCGAGGAACTTAAAACTTTCCACCTTGTCCACCACTGTTCTGTCGGTGTGGATAGGGGGGTGCTCCCTCTGCTGTTTCCTGAAGTCCACGATCATCTCTTTTGTTTTGTTGACGTTAAGTGAGAGGTTGTTTTCCTGACACAACACTCTGAGTGCCCTCTCCTCCTCCCTGTAGGCTGTCTCGTCGTTGTTGGTAATCAAGCCTGCTACTGTTGTGTCGTCTGCAAACTTGATGATTGAGTTGGAGGCGTGCATGGCCACACAGTCATGGGTGAACAGGGAGTACAGGAGGGGGGCTGAGCATACACCCTTGTGGGGACCCAGTGTTGAGGATCAGCGAACTGGAGATGTTGTTTCCTACCTGGAGGTGGCCAGTCAGAAAGTCCAGGATCCAATTGCACAGGGCGGGGTTGAGACCCAGGACCTCAAGCTTAATGATGAGCTTGGAGGGTACTATGGTGTTGAATGCTGAGCTGTAGTCAATGAACAACATTCTTACATAGGTATTCCTCTTGTCCAGATGGGATAGGGCAGTGTGCAGTGTGATGGCGATTGCATCGTCTGTGGACCTGTTGGGGCGGTATGCAAACTGAAGTGGGTCTAGGGTGGCAGGTAAGGTGGAGGTGATATGATCCTTGACTAGTCTCTCAAAGCACTTCATGATGACAGAAGTGAGTGCTTCGACATGATAGTCATTAAGTTCAGTTACGTTTGCCTTCTTGGGTACAGGAACAGTGGTGGCCATCTTGAAGCATGTGGGGACAGCAGACTGGGATAGGGAGAGATTGAATATGTCCGTAAACACACCAGCCAGCTGGTCTGCGCATGCTCTGAGGACGCAGGTAAGGACGTCGTCTGGGCCAGCAGCCTTGCGAGGGTTAACACAGTTTTGGGGCCCGCAGTCGTTGGTTGCGGGCCGCGTCGGTGGCACTGTGTTATTCTCAAAGCGGGCAAAGGGGTTTAGTTTTTCTGGAAGCAGCATGGCTGGTTTTCTTTTTGTAGTCCATAATTGCCTGTAGACCCTGCCACTTACGTATCGTGTCTGAGCCCTTCAATTGCAACTCCACTTTGTCCCTATACCAACATTTCACTTGTTTGATTGCCTTGCGGAGGAAATAACTACACTGTTTATATCCGGCCATATTCCAAGTCATCTTTCCATCATTGAATGCGGCGGTTCGCGCTTTCAGTTTTATGTGAATGCCGCCATCTATCCACGGTTTCTGATTTGAGTAGGTTTTAATAGTCACATAGAGATAGTGTAGTGGGATTAGCATTCTGTGGGACTAGTGGGACTAATTGCATGGAGTGATCCCCTTCCCCATCCCCTTCCCCATGGCATGTGTTTGTGTGGGAGGGAGGAAAGCACCAATCCGGCTCATGGGAAGCCATCCTCCTCCCAGGAAACAATCACAACCCTCGAACTACACACACACACACACACACACACACACACACACATACACACATAGCCAGCCAATCGCATTGGGGGTTAAATCTATGTTAAGCTCCAGTGCAGATTCCCTGTTTTATCTGCCTTCTGCAGAAGGTTGACTTTCATGAAGTTGCTAATTGTGACAAATCAATTCCATCATAATGTAGGGAAAGTGCCTTTCATGCTCTGGGTTTTGATCTGTACTTACATGAATAACGTCATGCACCGTTTATTTTCAAATGATTATTGGTAGTAAATCCTGTCACTATTCATATTCAACCCTGTAACAAAGGCTCTGACGAGAGCTCAAACTCTTTAAATCAGATTCCAAGTCTCTCTGCCCTATCCATGGCCTTTTACCAGGACACTTCTACCCAGTATCACCTCCCTTGCATTATTAAAAATAGACAACCTGCCTTAATAAACCCTGTTCTTTGACCAAACTTGGTCCTCGGGACCCCAGGGGGTGCACATTTAGTTTTTTTTGCCCTAGCATTACACAGCTGATTCAAATAATCAACTAATCATCAAGCTTTGATAATTTGAATCAGCTGTGTAGTGTTATGGCAAAAACCAAAATGTGCACACCTTCGGGACCCGAGGACTTAGTTTGGGAAACGCTGCTCTACATGAAAAACATCATGAATGCTAACTAAACGTACTCAGTCCTGGGATGTGACCCAAATTGCAACCTCTTTCCTATATAGTGCAATACTTTTGACCAGGTACCATAGGGCTGTATTCATAGAGCACCCTGTACCCCCCCCTCCTCCTCTCTCCCCAGAGATTGATTCTCCTAGAGAGGTGAATTTGCGTGATGTGACGGACACCACAGCGCTGGTGACCTGGTTCCTGCCGGTGGCCATGGTGGATGGGGTGAGAGTGTCCTATGGGCCCAGCGACAACCCCTCAGACAGGAAGACAGTGGAGCTGTCCTCTAGCGACACACAGCACCACCTGGGCAGCCTGAACCCTGACACAGAGTATGAGGTATCTCTCATGGCCAAGAGGGGAGAGATGACCAGCGTGCCCGTGTCTGAGACCTTCCTAACAGGTAAGAGAAGACCTGTATCCCATTTGGCACCCTATTCCCTTTATAGTGCACCAGGGCCCATTAGGGACAAGCAAACTATACAGCACTGGGGTTTCAAAAGTTTTCCAGAAATCTTAGATTCAGGAGGGAATAAACAGGATATCCAGGTATGCTCCAATTGGGATTTCTGTAAAAACCTGTAATCGGGAGGGAATAAGAAGGAAATCTGGAAAAACCTCAACCGGGATTTCTATAAAACCTGGGAATTTGGGGAAAGTGCCTGGAAGTGCGCAACCCTTTAAACAGCATAATATCAACATGATGGATATGTAATAATTTGTTTGCTGGGTCTTTGATTAGAATAAATGTAATGTTGATTAGTGAAATGTTTATATGTTAATGTCTGACCCTTTACCGGTTTTACATTTAGATTCGATTAGAATAAACATCCAATAAGCTTAAAAAAAAATAGATAAAAAAACTGTCCAGTATCTTTGATCAGCTAGGCCAGGGGTGTCAAAGTCATTTTGCCCAGGGGGCCACATTTTAGGCAAACATACTAACAGGCGATAAAAAAGTGGTGGTCTGTTCTCAACTGGGGTCTGGACCACACATCATATTGTATTTACGAGGGGATCATGACATTCCCCCCCTGCCTGATCTGTGACTGGATGTGTTCCAGACCTGGATGCCCCGCGGGACCTGCAGACAGTAGAGCTGACTGACGAGAGCATTACTCTGGAGTGGAAGAACAGCCAGGCTCAAGTAAACAACTACCGCATCAAATATGGCCCCCTCTCTGGAGGAGACCATGGAGAGCTGCTGCTCCATACCGGACCCCTGGACACCACCCAGGCCAAGATCACTGGTAAGTGATCTCATTATACTACATATCTGTAAAACCCTGTTGAACTGTAAGGGCCGAAACGCGTTAGTTATATCAATAAATATGTGTTTTTATCAACTCCAACTGCCCTCCAAGAGTTCCTCTTCCAATAATTTCCTCTTCACTTCAGTTTTCTCATCAGTTCATGCACCTTGGTTGTAGAGCGAGGTAGTGCCACTGTTCCTTTTCCTTTGTACAAGATCACTGGTAAGACAGAGCCTCTCCACTAGTCTAGTTATAACAGGGTGCTTTTGGTGGTGGTGTTTTGTAATATCTTTGAATTTTCAGTTTTTAGATAATTTTGTTGTTACTTCTTTAAAAAATATATATATGTGAGAACAGCTATAAAACAACCGTCCTGTCTTTGTGTAAATTAATATGCACTACATGACCAAAAGTATGTGGACACCTGCTCGTCGAACTTTTCATTCCAAAATCATGGGCATTAACATGGAGTTAGTCTTTCCACTAGATGTTGGAACATTGCTGTGGGCCCTTGCTTCCATTCAGCCACAAGAGCATTAGTGAGGTCGGGCACTGAGGTTGGGCAATTAGGCCTGGTTCGCAGTCGACGTTCCAATTCATCCCAAAGGTGTTTTGGGATTGAGGTCAGGGCTCTGTGCAGGACAATCAAGTTCTTCCATATTGATCTTGACAAAACATTTCTGTATGCACCTCGCTTTGTGCACGGGGCCATTGTCATGCTGAAACAGGAAAGGGCCTTCCCAAAAATGTTGCCACAAATTTGGAAGCACAGACTCGTCGTGGTATGCTGTAGCCTTAAGATTTTTCCCTTCACTGGAACTAAGGAAAAAGCCATAGATCATTATTCCTCCTCTACCAAACTTTACAGTTGGCACTATGCATTGGGACAGGTAGCGTTCTCCTGGCATCCACCAAACCCAGATTCGTTCGTTGGACTGCCAGATGGTGAAGCGTAATTCATTACTCCAGAGAACATGTTTCCACTGCTCCAGAGTCCAATAGCAGCGGATGTTACACCACTCCAGCCAACGCTTGACATTGCGCATGGTGATCTTAGGCTTGTGTGTGGCGGCCCGGCCATGGAAGCCCATTTCATCAAGCTTCCGACAAACAGTTATTGTGCTGACGTTGCTTCCAGAGGCAGTTTGGAACTCAGTAGTGAATGTTGCAACCGAGGACAGGCGTTTTTTTACGCACTACGAGATTCAGCACTCGCCGGTCACTTTCTGTGAGCTTGTGTGGCCTCTCACTTTGCGGCTGAGCTGTTGTTGTATCTAGACGTTTCCACTTCACAATAGCACTTACGTTGACCGGGGGCAGCTCCTGCAGGGAAGAAATTTGACGAACTGACTTGTTGGAAAGGTGGCATCCTATGACGGTGCCACGTTGAAAGTCACTGAGCTCTTCAGTAAGGCCATTCTACTGCCAATATTTGTCTATGGAGATTGCATTGCTGTGTGCTCGATTTTATACACCTGTCAGCAATGGGTGAGGCTGAAATAGCTGAATCCACTAATTTGAAGTTGTGTCCACATATTGCTGTATATATAGTGTATATTGTTTTTCAATGTAAACGGCAGCCTCGCTCTGCCAACTGTTCTGCTGTCAAGCGTTTGTGGCCCTCCATCTAAATTCAATACACTTATTTCCAAATGGGCTGCTTTGTTTTTGTGTCGTGAAACGTTTGCCCGGCAACAAAAGACCCCCACTTTATTAGAAAACAGCTCAAGGGAGATTGCATTCAGGCCTTAAATGGAATAACACTGCTACTTCAATGTGAGATCTATCCTGGTTTAACAAGAAACGCAGGGAGGGCCTATTTTTATCCTCCTGCACCGGTTCCCATTATACTCCATGTTTTAAGTCGGGCGGGCGGACAGACTCTTTTTGTAAACCATGTGCCACTGAATCGACGGATTAGGCTCCCTGGCTGAGAAAAAAATAAAAAAGGTTCCAAATGGGTAATAGTGTCTTTGTCTGGGGCCCGTTCTTTGTCCTTGGGAGACCCATCCCCTGTAAATAAGGCATTGGCTGTGTCCCAAAATGCCATCCTATTCCCTACATAGTGCACTACTTTTGATCAGGGACCATCTGACTATGGGCCCTGGTCAAAAGTAGTGCACTATATTTGGAATAAGGTGCCATTTGGGATGCATACAGTGTGTCTATTCAGCTGACTGGCCTCCCCCGGTCCCCCTCCACTCCTCTCTGCTCCTCACAAACCTCAGCACTTTTTTCACACAGTTATTATCTGTAATTGCCTTCACGCTTGTGATTTTATTGATAATGAGTTTCCTCTGCGTTAGGTGTAATTTCATGCTTCTTGTGCCTGGTTGCCTAGTGACCTCTGTGGGAGTTAATAAAGGATATAAAGGCCGTTGGACTGAGGGCTCTTAATGGCACCGCTCACCGCGGCCACATAGCCAGACTAAAAGGATCTCAAAGCCTCTTATATCATAGCAAATGTTGTTTCTGCCCCATATAGCGCCTCTTCTAGATCCATCAGCGCAAATAGAGGTTCCAAAATGAAGAGGCTGAAAATAAACCAAATTATGCTTCAATCTATTAGCTAGGCAATTAAGGCCTTGAAGTGCTTCGGTCTTTTTCATCGTTGTCGAAGCTATTACCTGCAAACAGCTGGGTGTTTTAATGTAAAACTTTAAACTTTATTGTTTTCATTGATAAATTCTTGATAAAGAAATACAAATAACATGTTTTTGTTCTTTTGCTCTGTTTGCATACATCCGGTACGATAAGTAGGCAGGTAGCCTAGTGGTTAGAGCGTTGGACTTGGCAGCCCTCCGTACCGCTCTGATTCAGAGGGGTTGGGTTAAATGCGGAAGACACATTTCAGTTGAAGGCATTTGGTTGTACAACTGACTAATAATGGTGACTTTGTGTTCTTCGTTTGTGTGTTGTGTAGGCCTGAGAGCTGGGACAGAGTATGGGATGGGAGTGACAGCTGTGAAGAGTGAGCGTGAGAGCCTTCCTACCACCACCAATGCTGTTACAGGTGAGACCTTTTTATGTATTGTAAATAAATTCAATGTTTTTGTTTACGATCATGGATACTATATTCTATGCTCTTCTTCTATATTCTATTTTCTACTTCTATATTCTCCTTCTATATTATCCTTCTATGTTTTTCTCTTCAGCATTGGATGCTCCTAAGAACCTGGAGGTGGAGTCTTCCTCTGAGACTGAGATGGTGCTGGTATGGCAGAAGCCGGTGGCTAAGATCGACAAGTACAAGCTGGAGTACGTGTCAGCCGATGGGCGAAGGGCTGAGGTGACACCCTTCTCTAGAGACGTCAAGTACACCATGAGGAACTTGACGCCCGGCATGTTGTACACCATCACCCTGACTGCTGAGAGGGGACGCAGGCAGAGTGGCCCCACCACCATCTCCGCAGCAACAGGTCAGTGTGGACAGGTCACCGCTATCTCCTCTTAGGCAATTCATATAATTAGAATGAATAGAGCAGGCATCCCCATTCAGGTCAGCTATGCCATAATGTGAGGACTTTCGGACATATTGAGTGTCCCCTCAATCTATTTATATGATCCCATGCTGCAGTAACCACATGTCAGTGTGGCCAGTAACCCTCTACCTCTCCAACCTGGTCCCATACATAGAAAAATAATCTATAATAAAATTATCCATATTGCATGTACTCTAGCCACAGGTCAGTGTGGACAGTACTCTAGCCTGGGTGCCAGTCTGTCTCTGTTCTCGTGCCAACTCCTTATGGAATTGTCACGCCAAAAAATCAGTTTAATTTACAATAACTGTGTTGAAAATGACTGTGTTGGCAAAGTAAACCCCCACAATATATATATATATATTATTATTATAATGTTTTGATAAAAACAAAAAAAATCACTTACGGGCTAGTTTTGGCTGCTGTATAGTAGGGGTTCGTAAGAAAGCAATTTTTTGTGTTTGGACTGTGTTTCATGAAGTTTTCTACTGTAAAGTGTTGTACTGTAGGACCTCAGCCTTTTCCTCCTTAACCAACGATTCAGTTTTGCTCTCCAGTCCTGCAGCCAAACCTAGGGAATGAATTGAATTCATTGTTGCTGCTTTCTTTAAGTTTCTCTGTCTCATTTACTGCATGTGGGTTTACTTTTTTACTAAAACAAGGAAAGGTAAATAAGATGATTATAACACTTTTTAGCTCGCTCCTGTGGTCAGGATGCTTCCAAACCAAACATTTGAGAAGCAACGGGGTATCCATTAATGTGTATGGCTATGGGCAAAATTGAGATGGCGTGAGGGAAACGCTGGTATGGATAAGAATGACTGTCTTTTGTTCGAGTCTTTGTTACATGCTGCCAACATTCAGAATGGTGAATGTGTGTGTGTGTGTGTGTGTGTGTGTGTGTGTGTGTGAGTCTGTCTGTGTGTGTGTGTGTGCACCATACAAAGCTCATTCATGTGATAATTGTTTGAGTGAGCCCACTCCGCTGTGTTTTTGTATGAATTTACCATGATGAATTGTGGGTCTGTCAGATAAAACGATACGTACTCTGTTAAAACATTGGCTCCAAGATCACCACTCCTCTAATCAGCATGCTGCGGTCGTTCCTCCAACACTTTATCGTCTCCACTCCAGACAGATAATGCAAACACAGTGCATTCTGCACGTTAACAGGGATATAAAGGGATTGGGAGGGGTCCCACTCTTTTGCCCCCCAGGTCTGGGCTTGACTTGTGTTTGACAATCATCTGGCGTTGAAAGGATTACAAGAATTAGAGTTCAAGTGTTCGGAGACCCACTGGAGTGAGCCAGTAACAAACACTATACCTCTGCAGAAAAAAACACGTCAGAATCTTAAGGCTATTTCAAATGCTGAGCAAGAAACCAACATTGATTTGATATAATAAACCTCCCACATCCTTCCAGCAGTCAGACATGTATTGTTGATGTAGGAAGATCAGGAGACAGTAAAGCTGCTGTATTATAACTTAGGCTAATTAGCAAATTCAGGGACTCATGGAGCTGTGGGGAGCCTTTGTGTAAACGGAAGGCTCAGTCACAATGAGAGAGAACAGTTTGAATGATAATATCTTGAGCAATAGTCAAAGGAGTCAATAATCCCATTTGAATAATAAATTAAACACATCAGATAATTTTGTCCGTGGCTTTAGTGTACTGCACACACCACACAGAATATGAAGTATAGGCCTAGAGTGTAAACAAAGCCTTTTGAAGATTCTGCTGTACAGAACAATATTCTTTAGAAGTTTGGTGATGGTTTCATACACCTACGTGAACTGAAACCAAAGTTCTCTATAAATAAGACTAGAAATATTGAGCTTTTTTTATGTGAAGTTTTCATGTTCAATAGTATTTTGCATGAATGTTGCACAACCAATTGCTCCTCCAGTTTGAGAAATGGAGCACCAAGTGCATGTCCTGCATGTTTTTCAGATGGTCTCATGTTGACGATAAGTCATTTCATTCATCCCATCACGTCTCCATCTGCATGTTCTGAAGGCCAGACCTGAGACTCAGCCACAGTTGCTTCTGTTGCCTGACAAAAGGAGAAGAGACAATCCGTCCCAAATGGCACCCTATTCCCTTCAGATGTAGGATCTCATTTTAAGCAGTTTGCTACAGCAGGGAAATAATCCTGCAGCAACAGGACATGTGAATTATTATGTGGATTATAATTAACGGAATTAACAGAACATTTTTCGTAATGGAAAATCAAGTCTGAAATTTCATAGTGGAAATTAAACTTCGGAAGCCTTTTTAAACCTCAAATGCATTACAAGTTTTACAAGTTCTCCTGCAACATGGTGACCAAATGAAGATCCAACAACTGTATATAGTGCACTATAAAGGGAACAGGGTGCCATTTGGAATGCAGGAAATATGTTAGGTACTGACTGACATCGTTTAGTACGTGTCTGTAAAATGAACATTTATAGACTAGTACGTACATAAAGAGAGAATGAACACAACAATAGCCTGACTCAATCCCCTCCCTCCTAATGTTCTCAATCTAACTACTCCAACATTATAAAAATGTTACGGAAATGCTGTTCAGTCTCTTCTCCCATTTGAGCTTTCACAAGCAATTAATGGCCAGGCCGGTCGCCGCCTGCCTTCCATCAAATGTCATTCATTCCATTCTCATTGTCTTCCATTCCATTTAGTCTACATTTTCCTGCCTACTCCAACATAGGTGGTGTGAAAATAGGATAATGGTAGCCTTGATGTTTCCCTGCCTCTCACTCTGCTGACACCTTCAGCTCAAAATGGTCTCCAATTATAGGGTGTTCTGCTCTCTCACTGTACTGCTATAGTGCTGCTACAGCATGGCTTCTCCATGTGTTTTAAGTGTAATGTGTACTCCTGCTCAAGCGGACTACAGTGGACCTTCAAAAATGAATGGCTTGTTCAGAGCCATTAATACACAGGCAAGACAGGCCGTTTCAGGCAGAGAGCCTTGCTGGAGTCAGGTGCATGCAGAACAGATTGTCTGTCTACATAATGGAGGCTGCGTGTGTGTGTGTGTGTGTGTGTGTGTGTGTGTGTGTGTGTGTGTATGTGTGTGTGTGTGTGTGTGTGTCTCTATCTGTCTGTTCCCACAATAAATTGAGTCTTCGTATCCACGCAGCTAAAGAGTGTGTTTGACACCAAAATCTTTTGTAGTGGTAATGTTAGAATATTTCACTCCACGTTCATTTACACACACTAAAGAGACTTCTTTCAAAGTCTTATAGATAGTTGGAACTTAATAATTTGATCATCCTGTTGTTGCAGAAAATTGTAGTATATTCAAGGTTTAAAAAGGCTTCTAAAGTTTTCCATTTCCACTTCAAAATGTCAGACTTGATTTTCCCGAACTAAAAATGTATCAACAAAAATGTCCATTAATTTAAATCCACACATTATCTGTTGCTGCGCGATTATTTGCGTGCGAGAAACTAGTCAAATTAAGATCCTACATCTGTATGTGGAAATTAATTATTTAAATACAAAAATATTGGGTTATCAGGTTCAACTATCTTTTCCAGCAAAGATCATGTTGTCTTTTTTGGTTTAATGGAGTCTTGAATTAACAATGTCTTTGTGGATTGAAGGCAACTTTCTTGGGTTCTACAAAGATCTCTAATCTCTTCTTTGAGGTCAATACTTGTTTATTGTGTGCCATGTCATGTGAGTGAAATGTTGTCAGTGATATCTGTAGGCTATGTCTTCAATAACCAGCCTTTTTCACAATCCATGCCCTCAGCTTTTTTATGTGTACTGTATTTTCTTGTCCCAATTCTCCACCCTTCTCCAAAGGTGTGGATTTGTACACTCCCCGTCGTGGATTTTATAAGCATAGGATTGGTGTAAACATTGGCTAGAGGGGGTTTCACCATTTTGAAATGGTGGAAGTGCACACTTCATGAAAAAGGGTGGAGAATTGGGTCACAGCACATCTATATCTATGTTTGACATTGAGTGGTTAGCCTAACGTTGTCTTGATGTTGTTTGTTGTCATGTTTATCATCATCCAGAGGAGGAGAAGCCTGTGCTGGGCAAACTGACAGTGTCAGACGTGTCGTGGGACAGCTTCCTGGTGTCCTGGGTCACTGAGGAGGGAGACTTTGATGGCTTTGTGGTTGAGGTGACAGACGCAGAGGCAGGGGTAGATTGGCAGAACCACACCCTCCAAGATGCGGCCCAGAGCCTGGGCATCGTAGGCCTCTCTCCCGCCACCTGGTACAATGTCAGCCTGTATGGACTGTTCAAGGGGGCCTTGTTAGGGCCTGTCTATGCAGACACCCTCACAGGTATCACCACTCACTTAGTAAATCTTCTGTCTGTCTGACTAAATATTTGAATTAACATCACAATCTTACTCTCCCTCATCTTGGAAGAGGCTTGATCCAATCCATGGGTATCAGCTTGTCTCTTTATACTGTAGTGTACACCCTACTATCAATTTGTACACCAATAGAACTTTACTTATCTGTTTTCGCACCAACAGCAATTTATCTCTTTGTACAATAAGTTAACTGTCTAATGGTGATAAGTTACCAGTCCAGCCACTGGGGAAGTTCTTTGCTCATTAGTCATTTCCACCATACAAAACCCCCAGCCTGTTTTAACCTCTTGCCATTCAAATGCCTCAACCATCATCACCTAGCAACACCACATCACCCATTACGTGGATTTCCCTCACTTTGTTGCAGTGACTGTAAAATAGATTTTCGAAACCAACCGTCCACAGTATAGAACCACCCCACCCAGACAAAACCCATTCAGTTGACATGAGGCCTGACCTGGCCTGCAGTGGATCCACCCAGACAAAACCCATTCAGTTGACATGAGGCCTGACCTGGCCTGCAGTGGATCCACCCAGACAAAACCCATTCAGTTGACATGAGGCCTGACCTGACCTGCAGTTGATCCACCTTTGAGCCACCCTAAGCAGACTACAGTGCAGTATGTGCCTGTCAGGATGTGCCATGAGAGAAAAAACATCTGGAGAATTTCTGAGCTGTCAGCCGCCCCACGTGTTGTGATCTGTACACTGGGTAGTGACTGACTGACTGTCTGACAGTAGAGACCCAACAGGTGCGTTGATTCATCCTCCCATCCAACCAATAATAGTCATTATCAACCATTCACATTCTGTGAATTACAACGTTGAACGGAGCGTGAACAAGACTACTCACTTCAAGACTACTTACTTTGTTTGCTGTTAAAACCATTGAGGACTTTGGCATGTGCTATGAGAATGTACATTAAGCAGTGACAAGTAATAAGTATTGACATGCAGTGTTGTCAATGTTTCAGTAAAACATTTTCATTTCGTATTTGAGGTGGATGTCAGTTAGGATTTAGGTGACCTAGCCAATCTGTTTTTGACAGCACAGAGTACCTAGACGAACCTGGCCTCTAAATACTTCTGCTGCCATGGAGAATAATAGCTGTAATTCAGAACAGCCAGTCCCCTGGTACCTCCCGTTCTCCCCTAAACACACACATAGAGGCCAGGCTGCACACACATCGCACACATAGCTTTGTTCTTTTGAGGTCTTCCGTCACCTGCTGAAAACTTGCCTCAAAGTACTTCTCCCTCATCTACTAATTTGGTAACTTTCCCAGTGAATAAAAGGGATTTATTTGAAACAATCCCTTCAAAGCTAATTTAAAACAATTATTCCCGTTTTTCATGTTATCCTCATGGTATAAACAAGACAGTGAGGGAAAAAAAGTATTAGATTCCCTGCTGATTTTGTACGTTTGCCCACTGACAAAGAAATGATCAGTCTATAATTTTAATGGTAGGTTTATTTGAACAGTGAGAGACAGAATAACAACAAAAAAATCCAGAAAAACGCACGTGAAAAATGGTATAAATTTATTTGCATTTTAATGAGGGAAATAAGTATTTGACCCCCTCTCAATCAGAAAGATTTCTGGCTCCCAGGTGTCTTTTATACAGGTAACGAGCTGAGATTAGGAGCACACTCTTAAAGGGAGTGCTCTTAATCTCAGCTTGTTACCTGTATAAAAGACACCTGTCCACAGAAGCAATCAATCAATCAGATTCCAAACTCTCCACCATGGCCAAGACCAAAGAGATCGCCAAGGATGTCAGGGACAAGATTGTAGACCTACACAAGGCTGGAATGGTCCCCCTGCTCAAGAAAGCACATATACATGCCTGTCTGAAGTTTGCCAATGAACATCTGAATGATTCAGAGGACAACTGGGTGAAAGTGTTGTGGTCAGATGTGACCAAAATGGAGCTCTTTGGCATCAACTCAACTCGCCGTGTTTGGAGGAGGAGGAATGCTGCCTATGACCCCAAGAACACCATCCCCACCGTCAAACATGGAGGTGGAAACATTATGCTTTGGGGGTGTTTTTCTGCTAAGGGACAGGACACCTTCACCGCATCAAATGGGCGATGGATGGACGGGCCATGTACCGTCAAATCTTGGGTGAGAACCTCCTTCCCTCAGCCAGGGCATTGAAAATGGTTCGTGGATGGGTATTCCAGCATGACAATGACCCAAAACACACGGCCAAGGCAACAAAGGAGTGGCTCAAGAAGAAGCACATTAAGGTCCTGGAGTGGCCTAGCCAGTCTCCAGACCTTAATCCCATAGAAAATCTGTGGAGGGAGCTGAAGGTTCGAGTTGCCAAACGTCAGCCTCGAAACCTTAATGACTTGGAGAAGATCTGCAAAGAGGAGTGGGACAAAATCCCCCCTGAGATAAGTGCAAACCTGGTGGCCAACTACAAGAAATGTCTAACCTCTGTTATTGCCAACAAGGGTTTTGCCACCAAGTACTAAGTCAGGTTTTGCAGAGGGGTCAAATACTTATTTCCCTCATTAAAATGCAAATCAATTTATAACATTTTTCACATGCGTTTTTCTGGATTATTTTGTTGTTATTCTGTCTCTCACTGTTCAAATAAACCTAACATTAAAATTATAGACTGATCATTTCTTTGTCAGTGGGCAAACGTACAAAATCAGCAAGGGATCAAATACTTTTTTCCCTCACTGTATATGTATTGTATCATTGTTAGTCACTCAAAGCACGTTATAGTTCAGCTGTTCCCACATAATGACGAATCGGCAAATGGATGGAGAGTCAGTGGTTTCTTAAAGTCCCTGAGAAGTTTTTTTTCTAATCTGTGAGGGCTTTGTTCACCTCCTTCCCTTGACTCAGACCACTCTGCTCTGCTCCCAGACCGCTCTGCTCCGCTCCCAGACCCATCCGCTACCACACCCGCTGTGCTCCGCTCCCCGACCGCTCGGCTCTGCTCCGCTCTGTTCCGTTCCCTCACCCGCTCTGCTACGCTCCCACACCCGCTCTGCTCCCACACCCGCTCTACTCCGCTCCCAGACCGCTCTGCTCCGCTCCTAGACCGCTCCGCTCCCACAACCACTCTGCTCCTCTCCCAGACCGCTCTTCTCCGCTCCTAGACCGCACCCACAACCACTCTGCTCTGCTCCCAGACCCCTCTGCTCCGCTCCCAGACCGCTATGCTCCCACACCCGCTCTGCTCCTCTCCCAGACCGCTCTGCTTCTCTCCCAGACCGCTCTGCTCCTCTCCCAGACCACTCTGCTCCGCTCCCAGACCGCTCTGCTCCTTTCCCAGACCGCTCTGCTCCGCTCTGCTCCGCTCCCAGACCGCTCTGCTCCGCTCCCAGACCACTCTGCTCCTCTCCCACACCCGCTCTGATCCTCTCCCGGACAGCTCCGCTCCCACACCCGCTCTGCTCCTGTCCCACACCCGCTCTGCTCTGCTCCCAGACCGCTCTGCTCCTCTCCCAGACCGCTCTGCTCTTCTCCCAGACCGCTCTGCTCCGCTCTGCTCCGCTCCCAGATCGCTCTGCTCCGCTCCCAGACCCCTCTGCTCCGCTCCCAGACCGCTTTGCTCCCACGCCCGCTCTGCTCCTCTCCCAGACCGCTCTGCTCCACTCCCAGACCTCTCTGCTCCACTCTCAGACCGCTCTGCTCCTCTCCCAGACCGCTGCACATGTTTGCACTTCTGGGTTGCATCCCAAATGGCACCCTATTCCCATATATAGTGCACTACTTTTTTACCAGGGCCTCTATCACACTGTCTCCCTCCCTGCTTCATTGACTGACTGGCTGCCCAGCTAATGGAGCCCTGCTCCTCTCCTAATGAAGAGTGACAGCTACCTGGTTTTTTTTTGCTCTGGTTTTCATTTTCCATCACTTCTTCTCACAACAACTGACTTGTGCAGTTCCCTCATTTCACGTCAGCCCAATCCTCTGGGTTCACACTGGCTCAAGCACCTAATGTTTGGTGTAGTGTTCTAACGAGTTATGTCCCTGTATCTAGTCAGTCCACGGTCTATGTCTGACTGTCCGTCTCTTGGACAGAGCTTCACCAGAAATACTTTAGAACCCCCCTGGCCCATATTCCATCCATCTGTAGCTCTGAATATACAGGAAGCAGCTTTAGTTGTAGTGAACTGCTGTCTGTATGGTGCAGATGGCCGGTCTGCTAGCACATCCTCTCTCTCTGGCTGCTACAGCTATAGACTCTACCAGCTGTAGATTCTAACAGCTGTAGATTCTAGTAGCTGTAGACTCTAGCAGCTGTAGACTCTAACAGCTGTAGACTATAACAACTGTAGACTCTAAAAACTGTAGACTAACAGCTGTAGACTAAAAGCTATATACTCTAGCAGCTGTAGACTCTAGCAGCTGTAGACTCTAGCAGCTGTAGACTCTAGCAGCTGTAGACTCTAACAGCTGTAGACTCTAACAGCTGTAGACTCTAACAGCTGTAGACTCTAACAGCTGTAGACTCTAACAGCTGTAGACTCTAACAGCTGTAGACTCTAACAGCTGTAGACTCTAACAGCTGTAGACTCCTGTTGGCTCCACTCCTCTCCTTTTTCATCAGGCATTATTATTATTATTGTTTTTTGCAACTCTTTCTAAGCACAGACCCATCTGCAATGACGTAGTCACCCAGACTCTTAAAACTCTAGTCAAACCCTGGCTGACTGTCTCTTATGTTCCTTTTCTTCTGATAGATGGCCTTCGTTTCAGTGTATTATGGAATTGATGCGCAAATCCCATGTATGTTATTTTGCAGTCACAGCATCAATAAACTGAGGGTTGAATTTGATCACACTAGCTGGTGAATAACTACATACCTACCTGCACCAATAAAATACATTATTATTAAATACATTATTATATTTCCCTTCAAACTCACCACAGTGGCTGTGATAGGTACAAAAGTGGTATAAACATTTATAACTTACATAATTAATACTGGTGAAACATGCGGTCAACATCTTCAGGTAAATAACAACTTTTAATTCTTGCATCTTGCAAACCTACTCTTCTCATTTGACTCATATGGATCTCTAGATTGATATGGATCCATAACTAGTATTTGGTATTTTATTAGGATCCAAATGACCTACTGCTAAAGTAGCAGCTACTCTTCCTGGGATGCACACAAAACATAAAACATAACATAATAAAGAACACTAATAGACAAGTACATCACAAGGACAGAACTACATCTATTTAAAATAAGTATACACACTTTCCTACATTTCTGCTTTCATGATCATGTAATTGTCTATTGTAAATACAATATGGAATAACTGTAAATTATTTTCTGTAATCTTCATAAGCACTTTCTAAAGTTCTCTTGAGGCCTAAAGAGGATGAAAACAACATGTCTTCCCTTATCACTCAGAAGCTGAACCCATAGTGGAGCATCTCTTGGTCTCCGACATCACCCCAGACAGCTGTAAAGTGGCCTGGTTGGCTGAAGAGGACCTCTTTGATAGTTTTGTCATTGTGATCAATGATACTAGCGACGACCTCGCTTCTCCACAAGAGGTGGTCGTGCCCGGCGAGGAGAGAACAACAGTGCTTACTGAGCTAATTGACGACACAGAGTACGAAATTGAGCTGTATGGGGTAATTGGACGGCGCTCAGACTCTATCTCCGGGCTGGCAAAAAACAGGTACATGGTATGACATCACACCAGCAATGGCATAGGGCTGATGGATAGATGATGCTAGGAATGTGTTCAGCTTCTTTCAATATTGTAAACTGTACTTTCTATTTCTCCATGTTGTCAGTTTGCAGTCTTACAATAACAGCATGAAAATAGGGTCAAAATGGGTCAAAGTTTAAACAATTATCTAATTTATTTTTCGTTGCAGTCATTTTTGTTTACTAACCTGATAACATTGTGTCATAATATTTGTTCAAGGCAGCAATCAGGTAGAATTATAATTAACTTTGCAAATGGAAGTTATTAAGCCTATTTAATGGAGTCCTTGGGTTGTCATGAATGTTTTATTTAAACCAGCTTGGGCTGCCTTGTGTGTCTTGTGCCAAAACTGTGTGTGATGGGGTTCATGGTGTTTTTTTCTCATCCTGGTCGTGTCTGTTCAGTGTTCACTG
This sequence comes from Brachymystax lenok tsinlingensis, assembly GCA_030435695.1. Classification (NCBI taxonomy): domain Eukaryota; kingdom Metazoa; phylum Chordata; class Actinopteri; order Salmoniformes; family Salmonidae; genus Brachymystax; species Brachymystax lenok. The sequence continues at coordinate 17,121,189 of CM059807.1, read as the reverse complement.
TCCTGTCATTGTCTCGTCTGTCAGCTCTCCTGAGTGGTTCCAGTGGAATCATCCAGCAACCCTCTCCTCTAAAGCCAGCTCCAGTATATGTGAACCATCACACTTTCTGTCTGTCTGACTGTCTGTCTGTCTCACTGTCTGTCAGTGTAAACACTACATTCAGTCTCTGATGGCCTCCCATTCATGGGGATCCAGAGAACTGCTCACAAGATTTATTCAACTCTTCACTTGCTCAGTTTTTTTGTCTCTATCTGTCAAGTTGTCTCCAATGTTGTCTTTGACTCTCCTGGCCCAATGGGGTTTGTCTAATTGTCTTTAAACTGTAAAGGGACATTGTCTGTCTGTGTGTTGAGTTTCTGAATGGGTGTCTCTCTCTCTCTCTCTCTCTGGCCATCTCCTGCCTTCTCTGGGGGTGTGGCTTCACTCTGTAATGGGGGCAAGTTAATCTCCCCGTGTTGTGTCTGTCAAGCAAGATGCTGTGGCTCAGCGCTGACGACAGGCTCTGGGAGCCCTGGCTTCTTTGTCTCTGTGTGTCTCTCTTTCTATACTTTAATTGGTGGTTGTCAATGGTGTATCTGACACACTAAAATAACACAATATTGTGTATTTTCTGGGTAATTAAGGCGTTAAATAAAATCTCTATGGACGTTTTTAGGAATGGGATCTTTAGGAATCTTTAGTTGTGCTTTAGGGGGGTTTCCTTTTTTTGTAATTTATTTGGAACCAGTAATCTTTTATTTAGAGATGTAATGGGGCATTATGTGATGTCCTATGGTCTGGAGCCATTTCCTTAAAGCATCTCAGAGTAGAAGTGCTGATTTAGGATCTGTCCATATGATCTAATTGATTATTATCTAAAAGGCTAAAATTATCTCCTACTCTGAGACACTTTGTGGTTTTCATTCCTCTTCACTTATAAACCTGCCCCCTAAGTTGCTAACTATCTACCTGTGTTGTTTGTTTGTTTGTTGTCCTCTGTATCCGTATGTTCTCCTATGCCAGGGCTGGGCACACCCAAGGGCATCCGTTTCTCTGATGTCACTGATACCTCTGCCATTATACACTGGACAATCCCCAGAGCTCGAGTGGACAGCTACCATGTCACCTATGTTCCTGCTCAGGGAGGTGAGTACCTACAGACATACATACCTATACTGTACATGCATATAGTTGAAGACGGAAGTTTAAATACAGTTAGGATGGAGTCATTAAAACTCGTTTTTCAAGCACTCCACAAATTTCTTGTTAACAAACTATAGTTTTGACAAGTCGGTTAGGACATGCACGACACAATAACTTGTCAATAACGATGTCATGGCTTTAGAAGCTTCTAAAAGGCTAATTGACATAATTTTAGTCAATTGGAGGTGTACCTGTGGATGTATTTCTAGGCCTACCTTCAAACTCAGTGCCTCTTTGCTTGACATCATGGGAAAATCAAAAGAAATCAGCCAAGACCTCAGAGAAAAAAATGTAGTTCTTCACAAGTCTGGTTCATCCTTGGGAGCAATTTCTTAACACCTGAAGGTACCACTTTTATCTGTACAAACAATAGTACACAAGTATAAACACCATGGGACCACACAGCCATCAAACCGCTCAGGAAGGAGACGCATTCTGTCTAGAGATGAATGTGCTTTGGTGCAAAAAAGTGCAAATCAATCCGAGAACAACGGCAAAGGACCTTGTGAAGACGCTGGAGGAAACAGGTACAAAAGTATCTATATCCACAGTAAAACAAGTCCTAAATCGACATAACCTGAAAGGCTGCTCAGCAAGGAAGAAGCCACTGCTCCAAAACCACCATAAAAAAAGCCAGACTATGGTTTGCAACTGCACATGGGGACAAAGATCATACTTTTTGGAGAAATGTCCTCTGGTCTGATGAAACAAAAATAGAACTGTTTGGCCATAATGACCATCGTTATGTTTGGAGGAAAAAGGGGGAGGCTTGCAAGCCGAAGAAAACCATCCCAACCCTGAAGCACGGGGGGTGGCAGCATCATGTTGTGGGGGTGCTTTGCTGCAGGAGGGACTGGTCTTCCAAATGGACATTGACCCCAAGCATACTTCCAAAGTTGTGGAAAAATATCTTAAGGACAACAAAGTCAAGATATTGGAGTGGCCATCACAAAGCCCTGACTTCAATCCAATAGAAAATGTGTGTGCAGAACTTAAAAAGTGTGTGCGAGCAAGGAGGCCTACAAACCTGACTCAGTTACACCAGCTCTGTCAGGAGGAATGGGCCAAAATTCACCCAACTTATTGTGGGAAGCTTGTGGAAGACTACCCGAAACGTTTTATCCAAGTTAAACAATTTAAAGGCAATGCTGCCATGCACTAATTGAGTGTATGTAAACTTCTGACCCACTGGGAATGTGATGAAAGAAATAAAAGGTGAAATAAATAATTCTCTCTACTATTATTCTGACATTTCACATTCTTAAAATAAAGTGGTGATCCTAACTGACCTAAAACAGGGAATTTTTACTAGGATTAAATGTCAGGAATTGTGAAAAACTGAGTTTAAATGTATTTGGCTAAGGTGTACGTAAACTTCAGACTTCAACTGTATATATCTATGCTATATCTATCATATATATCTATATCTATGGTGCTCCCGAGTGGCGCAGCAGTCTAAGGTACTACATCTCAGTACTAGAGGCGTCACTACAGACACCCTGGTTAGAATCCAGGCTGTATCACAACCGGCTGTGATTGGCCCAGTGTCGTCCATGTTTGGCCAGTGTAGACCGTCATTGTAAATAAGAATTTGTTCTTAACTGACTTGGCTAATAAATAAAGTTTAAATAAAATAAATAAATATATACCTATACTGTACATTAAGCTACAAAAGTATGTGGACACCTGCTCGTCGAACATCTCATTCCAAAATCATGGGCATTAATATGGAGTTGGTCCCCCCCGTTGCACCTATAACAGCCTCCACTCTCCTGGGAAGGCTTTCCACTAGATGTTGGAACATTGCTGCGGGGTCTTTAGTGAGGTCGGCACTGATGCTGGGCGATTAGGTCTGGCTCACAGTCAGCATTCCAATTCATCCCAAAGTTGTTCGATGGGGTTGAGGTCAGGGCTCTGTGCAGGCCAGTCAAGTTCTACCATACCGGGCATTGTGATGCTGAAACAGGAAAGGGCCCTCCCCAAACTGTTGCCACAAAGTTGGAAGCACAGAATCGTTGAGAATGTACTTGTATGCTGTAGCACTAAGATTTCCCTTCACTGGAACTAAGGGGCCTAGCCCGAATAATGAAAAACAGTCCCAGACCATTATTCCTCCTCCACTAAACTTTACAGTTGGCACTATGCATTTGGACAGGTAGTGTTCTCCTGGCGTCCGCCAAACCCAGATTTGTCTGTTGGACTGCCAGATGGTGATGTTTGATTCATCACTCCAGAGAACGTGTTTACACTGCTCCAGAGTCCAATGGCGTTGAGCTTTACACAACTCCAGCCAATGCTTGGCATTGCGCATGGTGATCTTAGTCTAGTGTGCTGCTCCTCTGCCATGGAAACCCATTTCATGAAGCTCCCAACGAACAGTTATGGTGTTGACATTGCTTCTAGAGGAAGTTTGGAACTCACTAGTGAGTGTTGCAACCGAGGACAGACGATTTTTACGCGCTACACGCTTCAGCACTAGGCGGTCCCGTTGTGTGAGTTTGTGTGGCCTACCACTTCGTGGCTGAGCCCTTGTTGCTCCTAGGCGTTTCCACAAATTTGACGAACTGACTTGTTGGAAAGGTGACATCCTATGACGGTGCCACATTGAAAGTCACTTAGCTCGTCAGTTAAGCCATTCTCCTGCCAATGTTTGTCTATGAAGATTGCATGGCTGTGTGCTCGATTTTATACACCTGTCAGCAACTGGTGTGGCTGAAATAGCAGAATACACTAATTTGGCCATGTAGTTTACATCTATGCTGCATATATCTATACTGTACATACAGATATAACTATACTATACACTGAGTGTACAAAACATTAGGAACACCTTCCTAATACTGAGTTGCACCCCCTTTTGCCCTCCATGCCCCAACAGCTTCAATTCGTTGGGGCATGGACTCTACAAGGTGTCTGTCAAAAGCATTCCATTGGGATGCTGACCCATGTTGACTCTAATGCTTCCCACAGTTGTGTCAAGTTGGCTGGATGTCCTTTGGGTGGTGGACCATTCTTGATTCACACAGGAAACTGTTGAGCATGAAAAACCTAGTAGTTCTTGACACAAACGGCACCTACTACCATGCCCTGTTCAAAGGCACGTAAATATTTTGTCTTGCCCATTCACAATCTGAATGGCACACATAAAGAATCCATGTCTCAATTGTCTCAAGGCTTGAAAATCCTTCTTTAACCTGTCTCGTCCCCTTCATCGACACTGATTGAAGTGGATTTAACAAGTGACATCAATAAGGGATCATAGCCTTCACCTGGATTCACCTGGTCAGTCTATGTCATGGAAAGAGCAGGTGTCCTTAATGTTTTGTATATACTATACTATACATACAGTGGCTGCAAACTAGAGGAAACGCATTTACATGGGTGGTGTGGTCACATGGAATTTATTTGATCAATTAAAATAAATAAGGAATGTTTTTTCTCTCAGTAGAGAGAACAGATTATCCTGTGGATTTCTATGCTAGTCTTCTTCTGCCCTCTAGTGGCTGTTCTGTCTATGTGAGATGGCATGGCAGTTTGAAGTGCAGGGAGGCCCAACACAACTTTGATGTGCACTGCTTCATTCACTACTGGTTCACTATTTTACTGGTTCACTGCTTGATGATAAAACATATTATTTGTGATATGGATTGAATAAGTAATAGCCAATACAGAATCGGACATCTGATCCGAACAGGTCATATAATTCAATATTGATTCTATATGATTCTATGTAATTAGATGGTCTGACTGACCTGTCCCTTTCTTCACGTGTGTGTGTGCAGGTGCTCCTCAGACTGTGACAGTGGGTGGCACTGAGTCTCAGAAGGTGCTGTCCAACCTGACCCCTGGAGTGACCTACCAGGTGACCGTCACCTCTGTGAAGGGACAGAAGGAGAGTGAGCCAGGCTCCAACAGCGTCACCACAGGTGAGTGTCACACCTGTTCAAAAGACAAGGGTTGCATCCCAAATGGCACCTTATTCCCTATTTAGTGCACTACTTTTGACCATAGCCCTATAGACCCCTGTCAAAAGTAATGCACTACGAAGTGAATAGGGTGCCATTTGGGACGTAGAGTTTGGAGTATGGTAACAAGAGCCTACATACACATACAACATCAAAACAATAATAGCTTTGTCTTTGTATGCCCTGCGGAAAGGATTTGATACATTCAATACAATTAAACAAAGCATCAAACGTTGATGGTGACAACCAAGTGAACGGTCTATAAAGGCTGAGCACGAAGCCCATTGTGAAAGCTGTTAGTGTGTACAGATGGAGCATGGCTGGGGGTGGATAGGTCTCCTGTTTCCTTACAACAGAAGACAATGGCTCTGTCCTTGGGGAGGTGTTTGACGTGGCTCTGCTCAGGGTAACCACATTGTGTGTGTGTGTGTTCTATGTGACAGCTCTGGACAAGCCCCGTGGTCTCACTGTAGTCAACATCAATGACACAGATGCTCTGCTCCACTGGCAGCCTTCCATTGCCACTGTAGACGGATATGTCATCACCTACAGCGCAGACACTGGTAGGGTATCGCACGCACGCACACACACACCATCTGGATGTACTGAACTCTATATTACCAGGGCTTATAGGAGAGAAAATGCGTTGCATTTTCCTTCATTGTTTTCATTTAATATCCTTACAGACAGATGTTGATCTGGTCGTTACTGTCTCTATCTGTCCCTGTATCTGTCCCTGTCCTTGTCTCTGTCTCTGTCTCAGTCCCTGTCCCTGTCCTGGTCTCTGTTTCTGTCTCTGTCCCTTTTGCTGGCTCTGTTTTTGTCTCTTTCCCTGTCTCTGTCTTTATTTCTATATCTGTCTCTGTCTCTGTCCCTGTCTCTGTCTTTATTTCTATATCTGTCTCTGTCTCTGTCCCTGTCTTTATTTCTATATCTGTCTCTGTCTTGATTTCTATATCTGTCTCTGTCTCTGTCTCTGTCTCTGTCCCTATTTCTATATCTATATCTGTCTATGTCTCTGTCTTTATTTCTATATCCGTCTCTGTCCCAGTCCCTGTCTTTCTTTATATATCTGTGTTTTGTCTCTGTCCCTGTTTCTATTTCTGTGTCTGTCTCTGTCTTTATTTCTATATCTGTCTCTGTCTCTGTCCCTGTCTCTGTCTTTATTTCTATATCTGGGTTTGTCTCTGTCCCTGTCCTTGTCTCTGTCTCAGTCCCTGTCCCTGTCCTGGTCTCTGTTTCTGTCTCTGTCCCTTTTGCTGGCTCTGTTTTTGTCTCTTTCCCTGTCTCTGTCTTTATTTCTATATCTGTCTCTGTCACTGTCTCTGTCTTTATTTCTATATCTGTCTCTGTCTCTGTCCCTGTCTCTGACTTTATTTCTATATCTGTCTCTGTCGCTGTCCCTGTCTCTGTCTTTATTTCTATATCTGTCTCTGTCTTGATTTCTATATCTGTCTCTGTCTCTGTCTCTGTCTCTGTCCCTATTTCTATATCTATATCTGTCTATGTCTCTGTCTTTATTTCTATATCCGTCTCTGTCCCAGTCCCTGTCTTTCTTTATATATCTGTGTTTTGTCTCTGTCCCTGTTTCTATTTCTGTGTCTGTCTCTGTCTTTATTTCTATATCTGTCTCTGTCTCTGTCCCTGTCTCTGTCTTTATTTCTATATCTGGGTTTGTCTCTGTCCCTGTCTCTGTCTTTATTCTATATCTGTCTCTGTTGCTGTCTCTGTCCCTGTCTCTTTTCCTGTCCCTATCTCTGTCTCTGTCTCTGTCCCTGTCTTTATTTCTATATCTGTTTTTTGTCTCTGTCTTTATTTCTATATCTGTCTCTGTCTCTGTCTCTGTCTCTGTCTCTTTCCCTGTCATGGTCTCCGTCCGTGTCTCTGTTTCTGTTTTTATTTCTATATCTGTCCCTGTCCCTGTCCGTATCCCTGTCTCTGTCTCCTCACTGTTTCTGTGTGATCTGTGTGTGCAGTTGTCCCAGTGATGGAGAGAGTGTCTGGAAACATTGTGGAGTTTGAGATGACCTCCTTGACCCCTGCCACCCACTACACTGTCAAGGTCTACGCCATGAGAGCAGCTGCTAAGAGCGCCGCCACCACCACTGAGTTCACCACTGGTGGGTATATGGCCTAGAGGGGCTGGACCTAGAACCTTCCCTCCCACACACACATTCAAACAGCAGCTTTGATTAGTGCCTATGATTGTATTGTGAAACTGCTATGAAGCTGTAGGCTTCAATTGTGGATCAACAACAGAACAGATCAAATTCAAACCGAACAGGCAGACATTCACACAATGTCATTCATTCATCTCTTTACACCTTCTTCCTACTGCAGTTGCAGCATTTACTGGCCCACTAGCCCTACAGGTTACATAACTGGGTCTCAAGCTCTTTTTTTGGTGTTTAAAATGTACCTTTTTAACCCGTACCCTTTCAAACTGACAACCTGAACCTGGAAACTGAAGATATAAAGAAGGTGAAGTACTCTGTCTGAACGGGGGTTTAGACCACTGTGTTCTCTCCCCTAGATGTAGATGCCCCTCAGGACCTGGCAGCCAGTAACATCCAGACAGAGAATGCCATGTTGACCTGGAAGGCCCCACGCGCTGACATCACCGGCTACATCCTCAGCTTTGAGTCAGCTGACGGCACAATCCGGGTTAGTGGTTGTCTGCATGGTGGAACCATAGAATTAAAATGACTGGAAGAATTCCTTTGTCAGATAGAGTATTGTTTTGTCCAAGAGGACATGATGATGCCTTTTTGGGGAGTATAAGAAAAAGCATTGATAATACACAGTGATCTAGAAAAGCATTATATACTTCTAAATCCAATGAGTCCCAAATGGCATCCAATTCCCCATGTAGTGCACCATAATGTAGTAATAATGATTTATCTCTGACATTCTGACTGCTGGGTTGTGTTGTTCCTCCAGGAGGTTGTCCTGAGCCCCACAGCCACTTCCTACAACATGGGCCAGCTGAGTGCCTCCACTGAGTACTCCGTCAGACTGCTGGCCATCGCAGGGCCCAAGAGGAGCAGCGTCATCACCACCGTCTTCACCACCAGTGAGTGTTACCACAGTGATGTTGGTAGTCTGCCAACTCCAGACCGAACATACCCACTGGCAATAGGGTTAGGAATCCGGCCTCGGACTCTACTCTCTGTTTCCCTCTGGATTTGCCCCCTTCTCTGCCTTCCGATTGGCACCGCCCATAAACCATAAAATACAAAAATATATATTTTTAGAAAAAAACATGTTACCCCAGTGACCCTCTGCTCTTTTCACCACCCACTGTGGCAATCTCTATCCCTTCTTTATTTATCTTCAGCTTAGCTGGGCAGCTGGAGCTGTTTATTAACTGTGTGTGTGTGTGTGTGTGTGTGTGTGTGTGTGTGTGTGTGTGTGTGTGTGTGTGTGTGTGTGTGTGTAGTTGGCGTGCTGTACAAACACCCCAGGGACTGCTCCCAGGCCTTGCTGAATGGAGACACAGCCTCTGGTGTCTACACCATCTACCTGGGTGGAGATGAGAGTCAGCCCATCCAGGTCTACTGTGACATGACCACAGATGGAGGTGGATGGATTGTAAGTCACTGGCTATTAGTATACTGTACAACACAACTCCAAACCTCATTGATTCAGATCATAGGTGGCTGGTGAATGGAGGACAGCTCACAGTAATGGCTGGAATGGAATGAAATGAACAGATTCAAACACATGCTTGGTTTCCATTCTGTTCCAGGCATTCCTATGAACCTTTCACCTGATTTAAAGTGGCACCAGGCAACACTGATTCAGATTATATGTAATGTAGTGTAATGGATCCTAGGGTTATATATGTTTGTCCCATCATACAGGTGTTTGTCAGACGCCAGAGTGGTAAACTGGAGTTCTTCCGCAACTGGAGGAACTACACTGCTGGCTTCGGTGACATGAACGACGAATTCTGGCTCGGTATGCTCATAATCTGGAAAATATTATATATCAACACATTCATTGATTTCTTTGAATCCATTTAAGACATATGAATATGAGTACTGCATTTGAATAAACTGTCACCTATTCCCCTATCATTTGTTACCTATCATGACTAAAAAGTCCTCAGAAATTATTGTAAATCCCAATTGTCATATTTTCCCCCAGGCCTGTCGAACCTCCATAAGATCACTGCAGTGGGACAGTACGAGCTTCGTGTGGACCTCAGAGACAAGGGGGATGTAGCCCACGCCCAGTATGACAAGTTCTCCATCTCTGATCCCCGCAGTCGCTACAAGGTCCACGTTGGAGGGTACAGTGGTACCGCAGGCAAGACTTGCTTCTCTACAACCATTAGATAGCTAATACAAAGTCCAATGTGTGTCAGAAATGGCACCCTATTCCCTATATGGAGCACTACAGGGGTCATAGGGCACAGGTCAAAAGGGTGCCAGTGGGGACACACAAAAAGTTAGAATACTTCTAAGTAATAAAGTACTGTATATTGTTATTAGGTGTGTGAGGGTGAAGCAAGCATGTATTCAACCTAAGCCTCCTTTCTGAAGTCTGTTAAGTTTGGTTCCTGCTTAAAGCTCTCTCTGCTGCTCCCTGTAGGTGATTCTATGACCTACCACCATGGTCGCCCGTTCTCAACCTACGACCATGACAATGACATCGCCGTCACCAACTGTGCCCTGTCCTACAAGGGTGCCTTCTGGTATAAGAACTGCCATCGCGTCAACCTTATGGGACGATATGGTGATGACAGTCACAGCAAGGTGAGAGCACATATACTTGAAGATTCAATACTAGCAGGAATGTCTGTATCCGTATTTCAAAAATACTGCTGTAGTACAGTATTCAAACTAGTTGACTTTGTAAAGATAAGGGAGGAAATACAAGGTATTTCTGTTAATAATATAAACCCCTCTCTACTAATATTACTGTGTGTTCTTCAGGGAGTAAACTGGTTCCATTGGAAAGGCCATGAGCACTCCATTGAGTTTGCTGAGATGAAGATCAGGCCATCCAACTTCAGGAACTCTGAGGGAAGGAGAAAACGATCGTAAACCAACCAACCGACTGATCCTCGCTACGACCCATCTCCTCGTGACCCCTGAGCCTGTCCACTATCCTCTGCCACTGATGATTCCAGGTGTGCATCCCAAATGGCATTCTATTCCCTATAAAGTGCACTGCTTTTTACCAGGGCCAGTAGATCTCTGGTCAAAGTAGTGCACTAAATAGGGAATAGGGTGCCATTTGGGACACATTCAAAATTCCCTGCAGCTACCAAAGCCACTGATAAGAGCCCAGCCACCTCGAACTACACCCCTCCTCTTGCTCACTCACAGAAATAAGCACAGATACAGTAAAAATGTACTACAAATCCCACTATCCAACCCCTGATACGAATGGTTCTGTGCAGTATAAATACTGTCAATGCCAAATTGATGTACAAAAATATGGATTTACGCGTCACAAACTAAGCCCACAGATTATACACACACCAGAGAGAGTATAATCTATAAATCCCAAGTATAAAGCATTTGTTTATTTCTTGTCACTATCATGTTACAGTAACATCACTCAGTTGAGGGGTGCATTTGAGTCTGGTCTGAGGTATTAACATGTAGAATACAGTGAATCCATCTCCTCCAACCACAGTAGGCCATTCGAGTGTTTCCCAGGGTTGGGGTCAGTTCAAATTGAAGGCAGTCAATTTAGGAAGTGATTTTAATGTAAAATAAAAAAATATAACAACTTTTTAAAGAAATTGAATTTTTTTGTGACAAAAATAAATTACGTTTATTGAGTAGTCATTGAAAGTAATCCTCTTTTTTAAATTATTGAATTGGAATTTCAGTTTACTTCCTGAAATGACTGCCTTCAATTCAAATTGATTACAACCCTGGTGTTTGCAGAGAGGGCATGGCATACCTTTAAACTGGATTATAGAAATGATATGCAAACTGTCATCTGAAACGATATGGGCAGAATAAATGGCATTCTGAATGAAGCTAATCTTCTTCATCCCACACAGGTGAATGACATGAGGTGTTTCCATTGATTGTGTGGGCCACACAGGCACTGTGCAATTGTCTCTTACACATGCAACTGAGCTGGTACTACCTTTTCCACCAGATATCATGTATTAGCTAAAGGATACAGAGAAATGTGTTTGATTTCTTTTCAATTTCCAAACAAATTCAAGGCAGGACCTACAATTCAATAAACAATGGAATAGTGAGTGATTGTTACAGGTTTGCTAAATGGGAAATACTTATATGGATGCAACAGGAGTCAGAGAGGAATATTGTGATGAAATATAGAAGATATGGATGCTTAAAGTAGGCCAATGGCCAATTCCAATTGACATTGTAAGGTCTTATTGTTTACTTTGTTGTGAAACATCTATTTGGGCAGACCAAAATTAACTAGAGTGAAGTTCTTCTTGTTCTGTTGTGTTCTCCCCCTCCCCTCCCCTCCCCCTGCTATGGCAGGAGACGATACCACTGAGATCCCCCTCCCCATGAAATACCTGTGTAAATTAAAGTTTTTGGATTCTTTTTTTGATTGTTTATACCTGGGTGAACAACAGGTGTTTCTCTGTAGCCCCTATTACAATAAAAAAAAAAGTTTGTTTAAAAATGACGAGTCTAAGGAAAATGCTTCATAATGCAATAAGTCACTGTCAATTTGTTTTTGCACTGCATATTGGTTTTATATTGGGAGTTGTCTCTATATAGCCTATCTTAGACAGGAGCTATTTATTGCACTAAGAAGATAGGTACACATCACAGTACCAAATGAGATTCTATGTTTTCATTGTGCACACATGTAGGTTGATGGTTTTACTTGAAAGCCTACTCTATTTGTGTTGCTGTAAGTATTGCAGACAAGAAACTCAGTCAGATAACATTATAAGATAATAACATAACAGAACAGCTCACTTTTCCGTATGCCACACGAGTCATTGTCACTGGATTTAAACCACATGAGTTGCTGGGCATTTGGGGTGGCTTCCAGAAAGGCCATCTCACCTGCTGATGTCTCATCCAGTCTGTCTTGTGCACTAAAAGTAATAACTACAACTAGGCCAGTGTTGTAAAGAACGTTTTTTAAAGACATACGCAATATCCTGAACTTGACTGGTGTTTGTTGGTAAAATGAGAAAGTTTTGTTATCGACCTTACTAGGGTAAAAATGTTGTTGATGTAAAATGGGATAGAATCATGCCGAACATCAGAAAAGACCTGTAGTTCCACTTTATAAACAGCTGGTGGCATAGTTTACCCATTTCTTATCACGAGGTGGAAGGGAACGGATCAGCATCAAATCACTCAGATTTTATTGGTCACATTCACATATTTAGCAGATGTTATTGCCGGTGTAGCGAAGTGCTTGCATTACTGTGCAATTGAGTGGTGTATTATGGAAAGAATATCATTAAAAGTCATATTATTTTATCGTATTAATTGGAGTGCAAACATATCATAAAACAAAATGAATCTGTCCAATTACTACTTCAGGAAATGCATTCTACATTCGGGACAATATATTTTCCTCGTCTGCACTGAATAGTGCTATTCTACAAGTATGCCATACACCGTATTCATCTGACTCTATCTTTAATGCAATTTAATTTAACTGAGAAATGTAGTTGTTTGATGTTTATGAGCATTTTCGCTACACCCGCAATAACATCTGCTTAATATGTGTATGTGACCAATAAAATCTGATTCAATTTGATTTGTTATACATGTAGCAATCCCTGTCATCATTATTAAATGTTTGTTGTTGGTGGTGACTGTTAAGTCACATAAAGGCTTTGAGAAAATAATGAAGTAGCAAGAAGAAAAATGAAGATGCTGTGTAATTACAGGGTGGTTGGATGGTGAAATTATGATAGAATTATATAATCTCCCAGTAGAAATAGAGAGAGGTGTCAGTGTGTGGGATCAGAAATAGGCTGATGATTCATGAACACTAGAGTCTGCAGCCTGGCTCTCTCAGCCAACTTGAAGCAGATGGCTGACTAACAGTAAAGCTGTAGTCACACTAACTATAGAACAATAAGACAGTGAGAAACAACAAGTTTTCTCACAAGTTTCAGCCGTTCTTTGATATGTTACTCTTCCTTTCCCCCTGTTGTAATAATTTAATTCCCACACTCTCAGAGTGAGTTTATGCTTAGGCTGGTTCACTCAAGACTGTAAAACAACCATGTTCCTCCCTATCATCCAATGTCTTCATGCAATCTCTGTTTGACATGACAATGTTCCTAGAAATATAGCTGGTTCATATAACATATGTGTGTAAAATTACATTTATGGTCCCATATAGCTCAGCTGGTAGAGAATAGTGTTTGCAACACCAGAATAATGGGTTAAATTCCCAGGACTACCCATATGTAAAATGTATGCATGCATGATGGACACACCTACTCATTCCAGGGTTTTTCTTTATTTTTACTATTTTCTACATTCTAGGATAATAGTGAAGACATCCATACTATGAAATAACACATGGAATCATGTAGTAACCAAAAAAGTGTTAAACAAATCAAAATATATTTATATTTGAGATTCTTCAAAGTAGCCACTCTTTGCCTTGATGACAGCTTTGCACATTCTCTCAGCCAGCTTCACCTGGAATGCTTTTCCAACAGTCTTGAAGGAGTTCCCACATATGCTGGACACTTGTTGGCTGCTTTTTCTTCACTCTGTTCTCCAACTCATCCCAAACCATCTCAAATGGGTTGAGGTTGGGTGATTGTGGAGGCCAGGTCATCTGATGCAGCACTCCATCACTCTCCATCTTGGTCAAATAGCCCTTACACAGCCTGGAGGTGTGTTGGGTCATTGTCCAGTTGAAAAACTAATGAGTCCCAAATGATAGCGCAAACCAGACTGGATGGCGTATCGCTGCAGAATGCTGTGGTAGTGTGCCGTGAATTCTAAATAAATCACTGACAGCGCCACCAGCAAAGCACCCCCACGCAATCACACCTCCTCCTCCATGCTTCATGGTGGGAACCACACATGTGGAGATCATCCGTTCACCTACTCTGCGTCTCACAAATATACGGTGGTTGGAAACAAAAACTCAAAGGACTCATCAGACCAAAGGACAGATTTCACCGGTCTAATGTCCATTGCTCGTGTTTCTTGGCCCAAGCAAGTCTCTTCTTATTATTGGTGTTCTTTAGTAGTTGTTTCATTGCAGCATTTTGACCGTGAAGGCCTGATTCACAGTCTCCTCTGAACAGTTGATGTTGAGATGTGTCTGTTACTTGAAATCTGTGAAGCATTTATTTGGGCAGCAATCTAAGGTGCAGTTAACTCTAATTAACTTATCCTCTGCAGTAGAGGTAGCTCTGGGTCTTCCTTTCCTGTGGCGGTCTTCATGAGAGCCAGTTTCATCATAACGCTTGATGGTTTTTGTGACTGCACTTGAAGAAACTTTCAAAGTTCTTGAAATTTTCCGGATTGACTGACCTTTATGTCTTAAAGTAATGATGGACTGTCGTTTCTCTTTGCCTATTTGAGCTGTTCTTGCCATAATATGGACTTGAAAAAATTCCACAAATTAACTTTTAACAAGGCATACCTGTTAATTGAAATTCATTCCAGGTGACTACCTCATGAAGCTGGTTGAGAGAATGCCAAGAGTGTGCAAAGCTGTCATCAAGGCAAAGGGTGGTTACTTCGAAGAATCTCAAACAGAAAATATATTTTGATTCGTTTAAAACTTTTTTGGTTACTACATGATTCCATATGTGTTATTATATAGTTTTGATGTCTTCACTATTATTTTACAATGTAGAAATGAGTAAGAAATACAGAAAAACCCTGGAATGAGTAGGTGTGTCCAAATGTTTGACTGGTACTGTATATTAGAGTATATACTTTGTTATTTACCTCTTGTGCCTTATTCTCCTTATTGTACCTGCTGAATAAATACATGAAAAAAAAAATACTAAATGTATTTTCTAATGCATGTTTACAAAGTAGCCAACAGCACAGCTGATCGGTGGCTATAACGTAGCTTCAAGTTTACAGAGTGGGTGGAGACTGAGTTGAGTGATATCAACCGACGTAATTACAGTTGGTTCCAAAGGCAACCCATCAAACATGAATTTCATCAAGATTGTTTCATCCCTGCTCCGCTGTGTAACCGCTTTCAGTGCGTTGTGCGTTGGTTGGAGACTGAAGAGCCGCACAGCATACGGAAACAGAGCATAGCGCACCGAATTCGGATCCCTGTGTATATACTACGTAGCTAACGCAGTTCAAATATATCACTGTGTAGAATAGAATCACTACATTTCTGGGGCAACACTTTACTCTTTATAAACGAATTGGACTGTTGTTATAACGATGTAAGTACCATTTATACCGATCAAGTATGTGTGAAATATGTGTTCAAGGTTGGAGTTTTGTTCAACGATGGAGTTATAGCGTAAAGTGTCCCTTAATATTTTTCTAATAACAAGAGATCATTGATTGAAGAAGTGAAGATTAGGCTACATACCAACAATGTATTGAATATAATATCTGACTGGGGTAATGGCTGGCTCTTATTCCAAAATCAAGACTAATTTCTTAGTATTTGTCATAGCCTACCCTACTTTACTTATGTAATCCTGTTTCTATTTGTAATATTTGAGTAGATATTTACAGAAATTACAGACATGGCCAATGTTTCTCTTTGGAGCTTTTGTGTGTGATTATTCTAGGGTTAATTTGATGGAAAATGTGAACGCAACAGCTGGCCTACTGAATATTTGTTTATTCCTGCCTCTAATGATGCCTGCATGAAAGCAAAGCCTAATGTATGTCACAGTGTAGTAACAGTCCTGGCTCTGTGTGTGTGTGTGTGTTTGCTCATTGTTGCATGCATGTGGTTCTCCCCAGCTTCTGGAGAAAGACTATAACTGCTGGCTTGGGTATTGTACTGACTGGCGGCCAGTGCATTTCCACCCATCCTCAAGATGCATATGAATAGCTTATTAAATGAATGGAGTAAGTACTGTAACAACTGTTTCTTACCCTTCTTAATATTGCATTGAAAATGCAATGAAAAAATACCCTAAAAGCATTATATGACATCTCTATCATATCATTACGTGTTTTGAAGTTCCCATGACAACTATGTGTCATATAGGAATATTTCACAGTTTTACAGAAGTAGTGCATCGAATTTTTATCCTTAGCTCTATTTTTACTCTTAGTCATATGCCTTTGATTCCGAGTGACTGCATCTTTTACACTGAATTGTTTTATATTTTTCATTTTTCTAATATTTTTGCTGCTTGCCCGTAATTGTGATTGTGTGCATGGAGCACCGTGCATTGAGTTGGATGTTGTTGATGATCAGCAGTTTTTGTAGATGTAATAACATTCTGTGTCATATAGATGTGTGTGTTTCTGTTTCCGAACCTGCACCATTCAGATGTGTCCCAAATGGCACCCTATTCTGCTATTCCCATTTACAGTGTGGCAGGTAGCTACCTGCCGGTTAAGAGTGTTGGGCCAGTAACCAAAAGGTCGCTCATTCGAATCCCTGAGCCGACTAGGTGAAAAATCTGTCAGTGCCCTTGAGCAAGGCACTTAACTCTAAATGCTCCTGTAAGTCGCTCTGGATATGAGGATACACAGGTGAAATAAAATAAAAAACCTAGTCAAGAGTACTGCACTCTAGGGAATATGATGCCATTTGGGGCGCAGACTGAGTCTCTGATACAGTGTGACTAAGTGTGTGTAACTGTCTTGTCCTAATATAGAAACTCCTCAGTATTGTGCGCTCCTATCCTAACCGTGTTCAGAGGTGTTGAGTCAGAGAAGTGTCCTACTATCTATCTATCTATCTATCTATCTATCTATCTATCTATCTATCTATCTATCTATCTATCTATCTATCTATCTATCTATCTATCTATCTATCTATCTATCTATCCTCTGTGGTTTGAAGATGAGAGACCCATTTCTCTGAACAGGCTCCAGGTGAATAGATTTGATGAGAATGATGTACTGGCATGATAGAGACTTGAGCATCTAAAATAGCCTTTGCTTTTAGGAATACCAGGGCCATACTAGAGTAGGAGTGTTGATCTAGGATCAGGTCGCCTTGTCCAGTCATTATAATCTAAAAGTTTTACAGTTTTTCTCAGTCACTTTGGTGCATTTCTCACATCACTATTTACATTTGCACAACAGTTAATGCAGTTCTCAAAACAATTAGTACAAACTGCAAAACCTAGTTGATAACCTGCAAAAGCGTGTCACTTGCTCAAAATGGATAGCTCATTCCTCAAAAGCAAGTATTCATGTCAATGAAAGTGTCAGTGTCATCAAGATGAAAAGTCCTGACACCATTGTTTATGAACAAGATAGTCAAATGGCTTTGTCATGTTTTCATTATGACAGTTTACTCTGTAAATGTTTTCCAATGCAAAAAAGTCAGATCTTGGTGACACTACCTGAAAATGCTCAAAAATACAGTAAAGTTACACATTACTGTATTTAGTGAGGTAACTGAGTACAAGACACTGAATATGTATGTTTCAAAAAATACACCCTTATTTACAACAAACATAAACTCCCTTTGGGTAGAGCTGTGCACAACTGTAAACAATATTGCAGTACATATTGGAACTGAACATACAACATACATAGTACTGTAATCATTCATGCACATCCAGACGTTCCTCTCTGTCTGGCCACATAATTTCATCTACATCACAGCGAATATCATCTCTTGCAATGCAGCGAGGAAGGTATCTCCTCGAGTGGCGAATCCACCCTCTGCAGGACTCATCACATGCTGCATCCATGGCCGCTAGCAGGGCCATTTGGGTATGTGGATGCCGGTCATATACCTTCCACCTCCAGGAAGAGAAAAACTCCTCTATTGGATTTAGGAATGGTGAGTAGGGAGGGAGATATTCCACCAGCATCCTATCATGTGCTGCAAACCACTGTCTGACGACATCTGAGTGGTGAAAACGCACATTATCCAAAAAAACAACAACATGCTTGCTCAGATGGTCTCCAGTTAGACCCTCTCATTCTCAGGGATTATGTCCCTGTAAAGAGTGTCTAAAAAGTCAGCAGATGTTGTGTGTTGTATGGACCAAGACGGGGATATGGGTGAGGACGCCGCTTTTCTGAGATGGCTGCACACATAGTAATATTCCCTCCTCGTTGGCCTGGGACATCAATGGTTGCTCTCTGTCCAATGCGATTCCTTCCACGTCTTCTACCTTTTTGCCAGATTGAAACCCGCCTCATCAAGGTATATGAATGTGTGCAGCGGTTCCCTGGCCTCCAGCTCCAGTACATGCTTTATTACAGAAGAGGGAGTGAGAAAACTATAACAACTTTTCCTGTGTAATATAATGCATTTTGGACAACATATTGTACAGTATGCACTGTGAATACACACACACAGAACTGTCATGTAAGTGTAGTGCATGACACTACACAAAGTAAACAGTTTACAGCACTGAACATTAGAATATGCATAGAACACATACATGTTTTACCTATACATACTGGTGACGGATCTCCTTCACTCTGTCGCTGTTCCGCTCAAATGGCACATTGTACAATTGTTTCATGCGCATTTCATTCCTCCTGAGCACTCTGTCAATTGTAGCGACTGAAACAGATTCAATATTCCCAAAGATGTTGTCATCCTCTATAACAGCACTTTGTATCTCTCTCAACCTTATGGCATTGTTTGCAATCACCATTGCACAAATGGCTTCCTCTTGTTGCGGAGTAAAAAGGGGCCCTCTTCCACCTCTGCAAGGTTGTCTTGCAATCCTGTGTGGTGCAGAGTAAAATTACAGTAAATATGGCAAATCTTTACTGTAACACTACTGTACACTACAATACACTAAATGTGTGATGCAGTAAAGTAGTACTTCTAAATGTAAAATGTACAGTGACAAGTTATTGTCCCACTGCAAGCTTCATGTATGACACAATGACAGTAGCGCAGTGCAGATTGTTTAGTGCTGAATTACTGTCCATTTATACACACCTGTTCTCCCGACAAAATGTTTGAATAATTGAATTTACAGTGGTTCTCCCAACATTTGGCTGCACCCTTCGACCAGCCTCAGCCATTGTGAGGCCGTGATTGACAACATGATCCACAATTGTAGCCCTGATTTCATCAGGATCCGCCTATGTACTTGGCCTCTTCTTCCTCTTCCCTGTTTTGTCCCCTTCCCCTTCCTCCCCGCACCCTCACCCCTCTTCCACGAGGCTGACCTTCCATTTCTGTGTCACAGTATTGTAGAAATGGTACACACTATGTCCTACTTGGTTCATATATGCTTGTAAAGTGGGGGTTTATGGGATTCAGCTCTGACAGTGATTGTAGAAAAGTGGCTTATCATTGGTTGCAACTAATGCTTCACACACCCCTTCTCATCAGTGAAAGTTGAGATTCACCTGAGAGAAATTGTTCAATTTAGGAGACATTTTCATGAAAAAAAAATATTTTAAAAAAAAATGTGTAAAATTTGCTTGACAGATTTTGACAACTAGTTCAACATTTTTGTATGTAATGACTCAAGCAATGAAATGAGGACTATTAGTTTTATATGGAATGACTATTCAGCATTCACAAGTATAGTTAATTTTGACTGACATGACATAAGCAAATGATAATGTTATAAAACAGCAGAGAGTTGTATGAAAGCAATTGATGCATGTCCAAAAGCATTTGCAATTTGTTGGAAGGAATGAGAACCTGCTACTATGATGTGGACAAATGACTAAATGTTGTGGAGGTTGAACTAACTGTTGTGCAAATGTAAATAGTGATGTGAGAAATGCACCAAAGCGACTGAGAAAAACTGTAATGTATCCTTGATTAGAGCACTCCTACCCTGAGACACTTTCTGAATATGGGCCGTGAAGACGTGCTTGGAATTGTAGTTTTCTGTTACAGGGGTTGCTTATGGTTGTTAAGTGGATGATAACAGAAGCCATAGAGAATGTGCAGGACAGTGGAGGCTCCTCAGAGGAGGAAGGGGAGGACCATCCTCCTCAGCAAATTTCATAAAAATAAAAATAGTGAAACATTACCAAAGTTATAATTTTTAGATAAAACTATACAAAATATATTCACGTCACCAAATAACTGATTAAAACACACTGTTTTGCAATGAAGGTCTACAGTAGCCTCAGTAGCACTCTGTAGGGTAGCACTATGGTGTAGCCAGAGGACAACTAGCTTCTGTCCTCCTCTGGGTTGATTGACTTCAATACAACACCTAGGAGGCTCATAGTTCTCTCCCCCTTCCATGGACTTAAACAGTAAATATGACAACTTAAGGAGGACGTCCTCCAACCTATCAGAGCTTTTGCAGCATGAACTGACATGTTATCCACCCAACCAAAGGATCAGAAAATAAATCTAGTACTGAAAGCATAAGCTACAGCTAGCTAGCACTGCAGTGCATAGCATGTGGTGAGTAGTTGACTCAAACAGAGAGACAGTTTTTAACAAATTAATTTCTTACAAAATTAAGGAGAAGCAAGAGAGAAAGCAAGAGAGAAAGAGAGAGCTAGCTATATTTCGTAGTCAATTTTTTTTCACGTTCAATTACTTAGCTAGCATCAAATGCAGCTACCTAGTTTAGCCTACTCAAACACCTGGCTCAAAATGGAAGGGATGCTATGTTAGCTAGCTGGTTATGGCTATCCAACAGGGTTTTGGTTTTATTAATTTATTGCCACTGGGGCCCGCCGGTCTAACTGCTAGACTGCTTGCTGCTGACTGTACATGTACACTGTACTGCATGACTGTAGCGGGTTTACTAACATGTTAGTTCTAGTAGCTATGTTGACTATGACGTCACAATGATGTTGGCTGTGTGTAGCAGATAGCATTCATGATATAAAGGTTTGGCTTGGAAAGGTTTCTTCGCATGGTCACAGACAGATGATGTGTTGTGCACTGAAGTCCACAAGTGAAGGGAAAAGGTGAGAGGAGGAGAGCACGTAGATACACTACATGGCCAAAAGTTTCTGGACACCTGCTTGTCAAAAATCTCATTCCAAAATCATGGGGATTCATATAGAGTTGATCCCACCTTTGCTGCTGTAACAGCCTCCACTCTTCTGGGAAGGCTTTTCACAAGATGTTGGAACATTGCTGCAGGGACTTGCTTCCATTCAGCCACAAGAGCATTAGTGAGGTCGGGCACTGATGTTGGGTGATAGGCCTGGCTCGATGTCTGCGTTCCAGTTCATTCCAAAGGCGATGGGGTTGAGGTCAGGGCTCAGTGCAGGCCTGTCAAGTTCTTACACACCGATCTCAACAAACCATTTCTGTATGGACCTCGAACCATGAAAAACAGCCTCAGACCATTATTCCTCCTCCACCAAACTTTGCAGTTGGCACTATGCATTCCGGCAGGTGGCGTTCTCCTGGCATCCGCCAAACCCAGATTAGTCCGTCGGACTTCGAGATGGTGAAGCGGGATTCATCACTCCAGAGAACGCATTTAGTACTGCTCCAGAATCCAATGGCGGCGAGCTTTACATCAGTCCAGCCGACGTTTGACATTACGTGTGGTGATCTTTGGCTTTTGTTGCTTCTGTTGCTTCCAGAGGCAGGTTGGAACTCGGTAGTGAGTGTTTTTTTACACATTACGCGCTTCAGCACTCGGCAGTCCCGCTCTGTGAGTTTGTGTGGCCTACCACCTTTCCATTGTTACAAAGTCACTGAGCTCCTCATTAAGGCCATTATACTACTAATGTTTGTCTATGGAGATTGCATGGCTGTGTGCTCTATTTTATACACCTGTCAGCAACGGGTGTTGCTGAAATGGCCAAATCCACTAATTTGAAGGGGTGTCCACATACTTTTGTATATATAGTGTTTATGCAAGAAGGAGTTATATATACAACTAGCTCTTTGTATGTGGCTGCTATGAAAGTGGACTGTGTTTACGTGTGATCAGGGGTTTATTCATTGAGCCGATTCTGTTGAAAAAAAAATCTTAAACGGAAGCAAACCGAACGAAACGGTGATAAACATACCTGAATCTGTCCAATAGAAACTCTTGTTTGCAACTATTTAACTAATGATTACACCCTAGATCAGCTAGATGCAGGCAAGAGTGTGCAAAGCGGTCTGTTACCTTTATTACTCTAAATTCTCTCAACCTGTGCACGTACGTTGTAAACTTTCATTCATAAGCTAGGTTGTAGCAACCTCATGATGGGTACAGGGAACATTTTAGTATCATGTAGTAGCGTAAACCTGTCTCTGTTACATTGAGCTGGGTGAATGGAATATGAATGACAGCCATCCAATATGCTGTAATAGAAATAAGGCCATATTCAGGAGAGGGGAGTCAGGAGAGGGGAGTCAGTAGAGGGCAGTCAGGGGAGGGGAGTCAGTAGAGGGCAGTCAGGGGAAGGGAGTCAGGAGAGGGGAGTCAGGGAGGGAGTCAGGAGAGGGAGTCAGGGAGGGGAGTCAGGGAGGGAGAGTCAGGAGAGGGAGTCAGGGGAGGGAGTCAGGGAGGGAGTCAGAGGTGGGCAGTCAGGGAGGGAGTCAGTGGAGGGCAGTCAGGGAGGGAGCCAGGAGAGGGAGTCAGGGAGGGAGCCAGGAGAGGGAGTCAGGGAGGGAGCCAGGAGGGAGTCAGGAGAGGGAGTCAGGAGGGAGTCAGGAGAGGGAGTCAGGAGGGGAGTCAGAGAGGGGAGTCAGTAGAGGGCAGTCAGGGGAAGGGAGTCAGAGGAGGGGAGTCAGGAGAGGGGAGTCAGGGGAGGGGAGTCAGGAGAGGGGAGTCAGTAGAGGGCAGTCAGGGGAGGGGAGTCAGAGGAGGGAGAGGCTGGCACGAAGGGACCTTTGAATCCCACTTCTTTCTCTGGGTTTGTTGTTGTTTATGATGATGTAATCAGAGGGGTTGAGTCTTTCTGCCTGTCCTCCTCAGAATCAGGATTCCAAAAGTTCTGGGAAAATAGAGTGACTTACAATATGTATATGTTGGTGGTTGCATCCAAACGGTACCCTATTCATTTTATTGTGCACTACTTTCTAGCAGAGTCATGTGATCACTGGTCAAAAGTTGTGCCTTCATAGCCTTAGCCTATTACGTCACACAGATGTCACTGTGTTCTGTATGTTGTAGTGAAGCATGCATGGGGATAACCTCAGGTTTCTGTAAAGGCTTGCACACATTGCACCAAATCTGGATCAGCGAGCTGTGTTTTAGGGACCACCCGCTGTAGATGTTTGACTGGCAACATTATTCATGGGATTCCACATGGTAAATTGATGCGCACTCGGTTCGCAAAATTACGTTCAGAGGTGCTAAGTACTCTCGGCCAGCAAACGCTGTTGGTGTGTCTGTTGGTTCTGTCACAAATGGTACCATATTCCCTTTATAGTGCACTACTTTTGACCCGAGGTCTGGTCAAGGAGTTAACTATATAGGGAATAAAGTGATGTTTGGGATGATATATGTCATTAACTGATTTATGGTGCATTTTCAAGAATGGTAATTACAATATAGCAATTAAACACTGGAATGGTAGATGTGCAGAAGATAAATGTGCAAGTTACTGTGGTGCAAAGGAGCAAGATAAATAAATAAATACAGTATGGGGATGAGGTAGTAGGATGGGCTTTTACAGATGGGCTATGTGCAGGTGCAGAGATCTGGTATTTGCTTAAGGCTGCTGGTACTCAGATCTAGTCCAATAGTGGGTTAATGGGAGTACCTATTTCTAGAGGTCCCACACACATTACGCACAACAACAAAAAGATTATGGCTTTTTCTGATTAACAAAATATGTGTAAGATACAGAGGAACTGGAACCAACAAGCTCTCACAGTCTCACTGCAAAATTAGATGTTTTTCCAAGTTTCTCTCTGACTGTAACACTGATGCTAACTACTGCATACGTTAGCTCTTTGCTATGCCATCTATTTTGAACCTTTAAATATTATTATGCAATTACCTTCCTTATTCCTGGCAGAAACTGAGTTAATTGAAAGTCTCTACCTTTGTATTCTTTCCTTCTTTCCTTCAGTTCCTTCTTTTCTTTCTTATTTTCTTTATTTCTCTCTCACTCTCTATTTCTCTATCTCTTTCTCTAGAAAACATTTCAGCTGTTCATGCATAATTGAGTTATGCCTTGGTTTGGACTCTCAGGCCACTAACTACAGGCTGAGCAAGAACCCATACAATCTCAGCCAGACAGCCATACAGTACATGGCACATACAGTTGAAGTCAGAAGTTTACATACACTTAGGTTGGAGTCATTACAACTCGTTTTTCAACCACTCCAAATTTCTTGTTAACAAACTATAGTTTTGGCAAGTCGGTTAGGACATCTACTTTGTGCATGACACAAGTAATTTTTCCAACAATTGTTTACATTATTTCACTTATAATTCACTGTATCACAATTCCAGCAGGTCAGAAGTTTGCATACACTAAGTTGACTGTGCCTTTAAACAGTTTGGAAAATTCCAGAAAATGATGTCATGGCTTTAGAAGCTTCTGAAAGGCTAATTTACATCATTTGAGTCAATTGGAGGTGCACCTGTGGATGTATTTCAAGGCCTACCTTCAAACTCAGTGCCTCTTTGCTTGACATCATGGGAAAATCAAAAGAAATCAGCCAAGACCTCAGAAAAAAATTATAGACCTCCACAAGTCTGGTTCATCCTTGGGAGCAATTTCTTAACACCTGAAGGTACAACGTTCATCTGTACAAACAATAGTACACAAGTATAAACACCATGGGACCACCCAGCCGTCATATCGCTCAGGAAGGAGACCTGAGCATTCTGTCTCCTAGAGATGAACATACTTTGGTGCGAAAAGTGCAAATCAATCCCAGAACAACAGCAAAAGACCTTGTGAAGATGCTGGAGGAAACAGGTACAAAATTATCTATATCCACAGTAAAACGAGTCCTATATCGACATAACCGGAAAGGCTGCTCAGCAAGGAAGAAGCCACTGCTCCAAAACTGACATAAAAAAGCCAGACTATGGTTTACAACTGCACATGGGGACAAAGATTGTACTTTTTGGAGAAATGTCCTCTGGTCTGATGAAACAAAAATAGAACTGTTTGGCCATAATGACCATCGTTATGTTTGGAGGAAAAAGGGGGAGGCTTGCAAGCCAAAGAAAACCATCCCAACCCTGAAGCACGGGGGTGGCAGCATCATGTTGTGGGGGTGCTTTGCTGCAGGAGGGACTGGTGCTCTTCACAAAATAGATGGCATCATGAGGCAGGAAAATTATGTGGATATATTGAAGCAACATCTCAAGACATCAGTCAGGAAGTTAAAGCTTTGTCGCAAAATGGGTCTTCCAAATGGACAATGACCCCAAGCATACTTTCAAAGTTGTACATACAGTTGAAGTCAAAACTGTACATACAGTACATTTTAAATATACAATTCAAGTGGCTTCGGCATATTCCACCTGTGTGAGGTGACTTATAGTTGAGACTCAGCACAGTCAGCACCACAGATCTGTGTGGTCTGGCCGGGTGCCGTATGTTTCAGACCTATTGATCAGCTGTAGAGCCACACAACAGGATCTCTCCATGCTCTTCCTGTGTTGGTCATAGAACTGCAGACGTAAGCAGGCAGCGTCAAGGTTCCTGTGTCTCCCCTGGATGGATGTCTGAAGATCCATGAGGCAATTAACACTTCAAGTGTCCTCATTGGATCCACCCTAAGTGTTTTGCATCCTAAATGGCACTCTAATCCCTATCAGAGCCCATATAGGCCCTGGTCAAAGTAGTGAATGTGGTGCCATTTGAGACACTCTCGGGGGAACTGTGGGGGGGATCTTGGATGGTTGGTGCGCTTGACCCTGGTTGTTCCTGTGGATCGCTCTGGATGGGAGTGTCAGTTAGATGACTGAATATAATGTAAATGTAGATTGCATGTTTTAACATTTTATAAAAAAAAAAAAAAATGTTAGCACTGGGTATTTCCAAAATGGCACCCAATTGGCCCTGGTCAAAAGTAGAGTGCTGCAATAAATATGGAATAGGTTGCCATTTTGGACGCAGACACTTTTTTTGCGAGTGAGAGGGTGCTGCTGCATGACAGGGATCCTGTCAGACTCTGTAGTAAAACTTTTGGCGCTTGCGTGTCTGTGTGAAGGCTGTGTCATCCTTTGTGACGTCCTCTGTTGACGTGATTCCACATCAGGCGGCCCAAATGGCACCCTATTCCATAGTGCACTTCCTATTCGTCCTGGTCAAAAGAAGTGCACAATAGGGAATAGGGTGCCATTTAGGATGCATTTCTAACTCGATTTTTACTTTTTTGCAGCTCTTGGCTCAGTAACAAAGCCCCTCTGCAAGACAAAGCTGAAATAGACAGACCGAAAAATCTGATTTGTAAATACAAATTGAATCCAAACAATATGAAATTCAATTTAGAGACAGATTTGTTGTTTGTACGCTGAGATTCACTCCCAATTCAAGTGAAGTGCCATCAGATTGATGCTAAGGGAAGCTGACACAATTACCTGATTTATCTACCATTGTGTATTCAAACAAACCAGACTGTAATCCACATCCATATTTTCTGTGTGCCAAATAGGATGTACATTCTATGGGCTGTCACACAGTGTTCTGAATTCTGTGGAAGTGACTGTTTGATGGAGGGTTGCAGCAGGCTACAGCTCTGGTGACTGTGTGACAGTGTGGCTCTGGGATGAAGTGTGAGTGTGCGTTTCTGTGCACCATACAGGATGCCATATAGGATGCTTTGTCTTGGGATTTCTGTGAAAGTAAGAGTTTGATTGAGGTGGTTTGTAGCAGGCTACAGAATAGCTCTGGTAACTGTGTGAAAGACAGTGTGTCTCTATGATATACTGTGGATCCTCATCAGTGAGAGACATAAGGCTGCACTGTGAGCGTTTTCTCTGACAGCCAGCCGGGTTGGTGTCGTGGTGGTGGTGGTGGTGGTGGTGGGGGGGGGCTGCAGTTGAGATGAAAACACTGTGATTGTTTGTACATGGCTGTGGTTGTTAAAACAATGGCAGTGTGTGTGAGAGCTAGCCTCTCAAGGTGAATACCATGGTGGGGTTGATTCCCACTTGATTGACAAAGCCCTGCCAATTGTGTCAGCGTGTCAGTCTGTGCTGTTCACTGGCGTCATTGTCAGGACCGGGTTTGTTGTTGCTCCCTCTGCTCTTTAACCATGCTGTCCTGTTACCAGAAGTCAAGTAAAAACAACTTATTTTAAGTAAGATATAGTGATGTGCATAGCCGTAGAGGCTAGTGTTTTTCAGTGGGTGAACGTGTAAAATAAACCTGATAAAATAGAATAATATACTGGACTGTCTGTGTGTTTTAAGGGAAGGACAGTTCTGTATGTTTGAAACCATATAGTGTCTGTACCACACTGGAAAGGTGCCTATCCTGCTGCTATGAAAACAATGACAGTGTGGTTTTGTTTGCTGCACACACTTCCTGTTAGAGTTGGTCTTCTCAGCTACATTTTCCTGTGACAGTCGATTCCAATCCTTTGTGTTTGATGTCTGATAAGGGCTTAGAATGCCTCAAAGCCTAAAAAGGACTCCTTAACAATAGAAGCGCACACTGATAATTATACATAAAGCAATTAAGGAACATAATCTTATGAGAAAAAGCTCTGTTCACCTCTATCTGGTTACAAATTAATTAATGGAAGAGGAGCACCTTCTCCATCAGAAGAGCACATTTTACTTTCAAATATCTCCCCCTCATCCTGTAGTAGGCGGACATGTCCCTCTCATCAGATGCTCTCATTAAAATTAATAGAACCCCTCTCGATCTTTCTTGTTATTATTAGCCTGGAGGGAAAACAAGTCACTTGATTAGTCAGCTACACTGGACAGTCTCTCACCTGCATTGCCCAGGCCTGCTACACTATTTTAAGGAACCATTATTCATGTCTCTTTGTTTGACTCCATAAAAGGGAGGCATAAAGGGGAGGCACTTTCCATCCCATTGCGCTAATGAGCGTAGATTTAATTATTGTCCTCTCTTTCATCCACTCTACTTTGTTTCTACATAGTGTTA
Organism: Brachymystax lenok tsinlingensis; assembly: GCA_030435695.1. Lineage (NCBI taxonomy): Eukaryota > Metazoa > Chordata > Actinopteri > Salmoniformes > Salmonidae > Brachymystax > Brachymystax lenok. Next base: position 17,092,979 of record CM059807.1, on the reverse strand, counting down.
TTTGGGGTTATTGCAGACTCTTTGTAAGGACAGGCATTCTCTCAATCTGTCACAGAGGTGAGGGGTGTGACTAACAAGTGTGTGTGTGTATGTGTGTGTGTGTGTCTGTGTGCGTGTGCATGTGTCTGTGTGTGTGTGTGTGTATGTCCATGTGTGTTTTGTGTGTGTGTGTCTACCTTATAGCAGACATCACTCCCCACCCCAGGATGTGTGACTGTGACGTGGATGTGCCCTCAGAGCCCACCAGCCCCAGGCTCTATGGTGAGTCCTCTGACAAATACTACCATGTGGACCGCTGGCAGAAGCTCCGCACCGCCGTCCGCAAGCTGGAGTTCTGGGAGAACTTCACCGCCGAGCTCATCGGGAGTGGCTTCTTCTCCAAAGTCTACAAGGTACCTGGTCCCTCCCTAGCCATCTGTGTGAACCTAGCATGCATCCCAAATAGAACCCTACTACCTACAGTGGAAGTCGGAAGTTTACGTACACTTAGGTTGGAGTCATTAAAACTCATTTTTCAACCACTGCACAAATGTCTTGTTAACAAACTATTGTTTTTGGACAGTCAGTTACGAAATCTACTTTGTGCATGAAAATTACACAAGTAATTTTTCCAACAACTGTTTACAGACAGATTATTTCACTTATAATTCCTGTGGGTCAGAAGTGTATATGCAGTAAGTTGACTGTGCCTTTAAACAGCTTGGAAAATTCCAGAAATGATGTCTTGGCCTGTACAAACAATAGTATGCAAGTATAAACACCATGGGATGACGCAGCCGTCATACCGCTCAGGAAGGAGACGCGTTCTGTCTCCTAGAGATGAAGGTGCAAATCAATCCCAGAACAACAGCAATGGACCTTGTGAAGATGCTGGAGGAAACGGGCACAAAATTATCTATATCCACAGTAAAACGAGTCCTATATCGACATAACCTGAAAGGCCGCTCAGCAAGGAAGAAGCCACTGCTCCAAAACCGCCATAAAAAAGCCAGACTACGGTTTACAACTGCACATGGGGACAAAGATTGTACTTTTTGGAGAAATGTCCTCTGGTCTGATGAAACAAAAATAGAACTGTTTGGCCATAATGACCATCGTTATGTTTGGAGGAAAAAGGGGGAGGCTTGCAAGCCGAAGAACACCATCCCAAACCTGAAGCACGGGGGTGCCAGTATGATGTTGTGCGGGTGCTTTGCTGCAGGAGGGACTGGTGCACTTCACAAAATAGATGGCATCATGAGGCAGGAAAATCATGTGGATATATTGAAGCAACATCTCAAGACATCAGTCAGGAAGTTAAAGCTTGGTCGCAAATGGGTCTTCCAAATGGACAATGACCCCAAGCATTCTTCCAAAGTTGTGGCAAAATGGCTTAAGGACAACAAAGCCCTGACCTCAATCCTATAGAAAATTTGTGTGCAGAACTGAAAAAGCGTGTGCGAGCAAGGAGGCCTACAAACCTGACTCAGTTACACCAGCTCTGTCAGGAGGAATGGGCCAAAATTCACCCAACTTATTGTGGGAAGCTTGTGGAAGGCTTCCTGAAACGTTTGACCCAAGTTAAACAATTTAAAGGCAATGCTACAAAATACGAATTCAGTGTATGTAAACTTCTGAAAGAAATAAAAGCTGAAATTAATCATACTCTCTACTATTATTCTGACATTTCATATTCTTAAAATGAAGTGGTGATGCTAACTGACCTAAGACCTTTTTTGTACAGGTTACATGACTAGGTCTTGAGTAGGTTTTTTAGCGGTTAAACTGTAAAAACATGTCTGTTTCTCTCAGGTGATTCACAGTACTGTGAAATAACTCTTGTCTGTTTCTCTCAGGTGATTCACAGTACGAGCCATAAGGTGATGGTGGTGAAGATCTATAAGAATGATGTGGACCAGGATAGCATCGTGCGTGAGATCAGCCTACTGCAAAAACTCTCCCATCCCAACATAGTCAGGTATTAGTCAGTTACTCACACCTTTTTGTGATGACGACTTATAAAATTGGGAATATGACCTTATTGATATGTAAGAATTTTGCATCCTTGCATATTAATTAACATAAATATGAATAGATGCATTGTACCTGTCAAATAAATGAAATGAAAATAGTTTAGATAAGATTAAGCCTGATAAGCTTATAATGTTTGACTATTAGCATTTATGCAAGATTATCTGTGTTAATACAGGGCATACACTATGAATGGGAATGCTGGGAAGCTTTGTGTACTTAATTTTGTGCAGTCAATGGCTCAGGAACATGATAATCTAGTAGCCACAAAGGCCTATTCTACCCCTCTGAAGTGGTTACATAAGGTGTGAAGGCATAGTTTCAAGTGGATGTTATGACGCGCACCACAGAATCACGGCATACCTTTCCTGAATTCCAATCCAAAATATACGGTATTATACTGTATACTGTACTTCCAGTCATAGTTATGCTCAATATACGGTAGCTACCCAGAAATCACCTGTCTCAAGACATCTCCAGACATCTTCATTTATATGTCTAAGACGTCTCAAGACATGGTGATGACTGGGTATGTATACACATGCTGCTGAGTCTGTGAGGTGCAGTAATGGCCACAGCTGGGGGGACATAGTACTACCTTGTCACGTAGGCCAGCTCTACCCTTATGAAGTGGTTACATAAGGTGTGAAGGCATTGTGTTTGTCCAAGCAATCTTATTTTAGCCTTTCTTTCAAGGCCACCGTATAAGTGGTTATTAAACAGCACAGTTTATCTGCTGAGGTCAGAGCGTAGAGAGCCAATGATAAAAGCGAATATGAGTCCAATACAATATGTACCTGGCACAGATAGGGCATCCTGCCCTCTGTGAGTGGGCCCTACTCAAACAATGATGTGAAAATCTGAATAATTTCTAATGTTGGAGCCTGAGAACCTTGCCTTCCTCAGACACAGTGCTCCAAACCCAAATGGAACCCTATTCCCTATATAGTAAACTACTTTAAACCAGGGCCCATAGGGTGGCATTTGGAACGCACTCCCTGTGAGAATAGCCATGTTATCAGGCTCCAACGTCAGAGCATTGTAAGGTGACTGATATGTTCGGTGGTTTTATGTAAGCCGTTGATAATAACCTTTCAGTCAAGGTATGCAGTAAACCAGTGTCTGGAATGGATGTAGTTTTGAGGATGTTAATCTCGGGTGAGCACTGGCCAGCGGCGAGTTTCTTGATGTTGTTTCTGTCCACAAGAGCCTAAGTTGTTGTTGAATGTCTGGCTCAGCTAGTCCTCAAAAGATGTTTTCAGCCCTGAGCAACTTATTGTATACGTTGTGTACATTATGACCTGGGAGACAGATAGTGTGAAGACCGGTGGGGCCAGGAGTGGTGGTCTTATTAACCGCTCAACCATCTTCAAGCACATCGATTGTACAGTATATTCTAAATGTCGTTATGATTCCACATTATAATTCTGTTGTCCATATAAAATCAAATTTTATTGGTCACATACACATATTTAGCAGATGTTATTGCGGGTGTAGTGAAATACTTGTGTTCCTAGCTCCAACAGTTCATTAGTATCTAACAATTCACAACAATACACAAATCTAAAAGTAAAAGAATGGAAATAAGAAATATATAAATAATATATTGTTGTGATTTATTCTAGGTATCTGGGGATCTGTGTGAAGGAAGATAAACTCTACCCTATTTTAGAGGTGAGTGCTACTTTCTCCACCTTGTATGGATGACGACTTCACACTCTAGTGAGATGAGTGGGGAGACACACTGTCTGTTTCTAGGACATGTACGCTGTATGTATAGAAGGTTGGGTTGTGTGAGAGCCGCTCCATCTGGGAAAATATGGCCTGTAGCGACTGAAACATGTTGGGTTTTACAATGAAGAAGCAGTTTTAGCAACTTTCAATAGTTGCTGAATTTCCTCTTAACTTCAGTTTGCTACTCAATTCTTGCCCCTTGGTTGGAGAGCCAGGTGTAGCAGTGTTCCTTTTCCTATGAACTCAACTCTTATTTCCAGGTCTGTTTTAGTATGTGAGGCTAATGAGGTGCCTATCTGTTTCAGTATGTTAGTGGGGGCTGATGGGATGTCTGTATGTTTCAGTATGTTAGTGGGGTTTGATGGGATGTCTGTATGTTTCAGTATGTTAGTGGGGGTTGATGGGATGTCTGTATGTTTCAGCATGTTAGTGGGGGTTGATGGGATGTCTGTATGTTTCAGTATGTTAGTGGGGGTTGATGGGATGTCTGTATGTTTCAGTATGTTAGTGGAGGCTGATGGGATGTCTGTATGTTTCAGTATGTTAGTGGGGGCTGATGGGATGTCTGTATGTTTCACTATGTTAGTGGGGGCTGAAGGGATGTCTGTGTGTTTCACTATGTTAGTGGGGGCTGATGGGATGTCTTTATGTTTCAGTATGTTAGTAGGGGCTGATGGGATGTCTGTATGTTTCAGTATGTTAGTGGGGGTTGATGGGATGTCTGTATGTTTCTGTATGTTAGTGGGGGTTGATGGGATGTCTGTATGTTTCAGCATGTTAGTGGGGGCTGATGGGATGTCTGTATGTTTCAGTTTGTTAGTGGGGGTTGATGGGATGTCCTATGTTTCACTATGTTAGTTGGGGCTGAATGGATGTCTGTATGTTTCAGTATGTTAGTGGGGGTTGATGGGATGTCTGTAAGTTTCAGTATGTTAGTGGGGGCTGATGGGATGTCTGTATGTTTCAGTATGTTAGTGGGGGCTGATGGGATGTCTGTATGTTTCACTATGTTAATGGGGGCTGATGGGATGTCTGTATGTTTCACTATGTTAGTGGGGGCTGATGGGATGTCTGTATGTTTCACTATGTTAGTAGGGGCTGATGGGATGTCTGTATGTTTCAGTATGTTAGTGGGGGCTGATGGGATGTCTGTATGTTTCAGTATGTTAGTGGGGGTTGATGGGATGTCTGTATGTTTCAGTATGTTAGTGGGGGTTGATGGGATGTCTGTATGTTTCAGTATGTTAGTGGAGGCTGATGGGATGTCTGTATGTTTCAGTATGTTAGTGGGGGCTGATGGGATGTCTGTATGTTTCACTATGTTAGTGGGGGCTGAAGGGATGTCTGTATGTTTCACTATGTTAGTAGGGGCTGATGGGATGTCTGTATGTTTCAGTATGTTAGTAGGGGCTGATGGGATGTCTGTATGTTTCAGTATGTTAGTGGGGGTTGTAGGGATGTCTGTATGTTTCTGTATGTTAGTGGGGGTTGATGGGATGTCTGTATGTTTCAGCATGTTAGTGGGGGCTGATGGGATGTCTGTATGTTTCAGTTTGTTAGTGGGGGTTGATGGGATGTCCTATGTTTCACTATGTTAGTTGGGGCTGAATGGATGTCTGTATGTTTCAGTATGTTAGTGGGGGTTGATGGGATGTCTGTAAGTTTCAGTATGTTAGTGGGGGCTGATGGGATGTCTGTATGTTTCAGTATGTTAGTGGGGGCTGATGGGATGTCTGTATGTTTCACTATGTTAATGGGGGCTGATGGGATGTCTGTATGTTTCACTATGTTAGTGGGGGCTGATGGGATGTCTGTATGTTTCACTATGTTAGTAGGGGCTGATGGGATGTCTGTATGTTTCAGTATGTTAGTGGGGGCTGATGGGATGTCTGTATGTTTCAGTATGTTAGTGGGGGTTGATGGGATGTCTGTATGTTTCAGTATGTTAGTGGGGGCTGATGTGCTGCCTATCTGTTTCAGTATATTAGTGGGGGTTGATGTTCTGCCTATCTGTTTCAGTATGTTAGTGGGGGTTGATGTGCTGCCTATCTGTTTCAGTATGTTAGTGGGGGTTGATGTGCTGCCTATCTGTTTCAGTATGTTAGTGGGGGTTGATGTGCTGCCTATCTGTTTCAGTATGTTAGTGGGGGTTGATGTGCTGCCTATCTGTTTCAGTATGTTAGTGGGGGTTGTAGGGATGTCTGTATGTTTCTGTATGTTAGTGGGGGTTGATGGGATGTCTGTATGTTTCAGCATGTTAGTGGGGGCTGATGGGATGTCTGTATGTTTCAGTTTGTTAGTGGGGGTTGATGGGATGTCCTATGTTTCACTATGTTAGTTGGGGCTGAATGGATGTCTGTATGTTTCAGTATGTTAGTGGGGGTTGATGGGATGTCTGTAAGTTTCAGTATGTTAGTGGGGGCTGATGGGATGTCTGTATGTTTCAGTATGTTAGTGGGGGCTGATGGGATGTCTGTATGTTTCACTATGTTAGTAGGGGCTGATAGGATGTCTGTATGTTTCAGTATGTTAGTGGGGGCTGATGGGATGTCTGTATGTTTCAGCATGTTAGTGGGGGCTGATGGGAAATCTGTATGTTTCAGTATGTTAGTGGGGGCTGATGGGGGTCTATATGTTTCAGTATGTTAATGGGGGTTGATGGGATGTCTGTATGCTTCAGTATGTTAGTGGGGGTTGATGGGATGTCTATGTTTCAGTATGTTAGTTGGGGCTGATGGGATTTCTGTATGTTTCAGTATTTTAGAGGGGGTTGATGGGAAGTCTGTATGTTTCAGTATGTTAGTGAGGGTAGATGGGATGTCTGTATGTTTCAGTATGTTAGTGGGGGCTGATGGGATGTCTGTATGTTTCTGTATGTTAGTGGGGGTTGATGGGATGTCTGTATGTTTCAGTATGTTAGTGGGGGCTGATGGGATGTCTGTATGTTTCAGTGTGTGAGTGGGGGTTGATGGGATGTCTGTATGTTTCAGTATGTTAGTGGGGGCTGATGGGATGTCTGTATGTTTCAATATGTTAGTGGGGGTTGATGGGATGTCTGTATGTTTCAGTATGTTAGTGGGGGTTGATGGGATGTCTGTATGTTTCAGTATGTTAGTGGGTTGTTGATGGGATGTCTGTATGTTTCAGTATGTTAGTTGGGGCTGATGGGATGTCTGTATGTTTCAGTATGTTAGTGGGGGTTGATGGGATGTCTGTATGTTTCTGTATGTTAGTGGGGGTTGATGGGATGTCTGTATGTTTCAGCATGTTAGTGGGGGCTGATGGGATGTCTGTATGTTTCAGTTTGTTAGTGGGGGTTGATGGGATGTCCTATGTTTCACTATGTTAGTTGGGGCTGAATGGATGTCTGTATGTTTCAGTATGTTAGTGGGGGTTGATGGGATATCTGTAAGTTTCAGTATGTTAGTGGGGGCTGATGTGCTGCCTATCTGTTTCAGTATGTTAGTGGGGGTTGATGTGCTGCCTATCTGTTTCAGTATGTTAGTGGGGGTTGATGTGCTGCCTATCTGTTTCAATATGTTAGTGGGGGTTGATGTGCTGCCTATCTGTTTCAGTATGTTAGTGGGGATTGATGTGCTGCCTATCTGTTTCAGTATGTTAGTGGGGGTTGATGTGCTGCCTATCTGTTTCAGTATGTTAGTGGGGGTTGATGGGATGTCTGTAAGTTTCAGTATGTTAGTGGGTGTTGATGTGCTGCCTATCTGTTTCAGTATGTTAGTGGGGGTTGATGTGCTGCCTATCTGTTTCAGTATGTTAGTGGGGGTTGATGTGCTGCCTATCTGTTTCTGTATGTTAGTGGGGGTTGATGTGCTGCCTATCTGTTTCAGTATGTTAGTGGGGGTTGATGTGCTGCCTATCTGTTTCAGTATGTTAGTGGGGGTTGATGTGCTGCCTATCTGTTTCAGTATGTTAGTGGAGGATGTCTGGAGGAACTGTTGGCCAGGAAGGATGTGTCTCTGTGCTGGAGGGAGAAGGTGGACCTGGCCTGTGACATCACCAGGGGAATGATATACCTGCATTACAAGAACATCTACCACAGGGACCTCAACTCCAAGGTACAGTCGACCAGGGGAAAATCAAATCCACATCCACAGTACCACAGGGACCTCAACTCCAAGGTACAGTAGACCAGGGGAAAACCCCATCCACATCTATTGTAGATTAGTGAAGTGATCACATTGGCAGGTCTCCCTTGTAAAAGAGGTCTTCTGACCTCAATGGGACTTCCTGGGTAAATAATGGTTAAATAAATTGGTTTTAACTGTTGTGGACAAAAGCAGGGTACGGTTGAATTGAGGTTCATTCAGTAGTCAGACTGAGGCTGAGGATAACTCTCTACCATGTGGAAAAGACATCAGCCTAGAAAAATCGGTTGTCTCTCTCCCAGTTGCCAGGTTCCACAGAAGTGCAGGTTGGTTATGTTATGTAGAGGGACGAGCAACAAGCACAGTCCATTGTCATGCTAATGTACTCCCACTCTGAGCTTTGTTATTGTACGCACGCTCGCACACACACATACACACACACACACACACAGACGTGAACACACACACACCAACAGCCAGTCCCTCTTTGTCTGGGAAAGTAGGGTCAGTGAGCAATGGATCAATAGTAGAGTCCCGCCACCATCCTGCTCTCTCTCTCTCTCTCCCCCTTCTCTCTCCTCTTTCTCTCCGCTCTCTCTCTCTCTCTCTCTCTCTCTCTCTCTCTCTCTCTCTCTCTCTCTCTCTCTCTCTCTCTCTCTCTCTCTCTCTCTCTCTCTCTCTCTCTCTCTCTCTCTCTCTCCCTTTCCCTCTCTCTCTCTCTCCCCCTATCACCCTCTCTCTCTATCTTTCTCTCTCCCTCACCACGTCCAATTTTAACAACGGCCTCTCTCTCTCTCTACTAACCATGGGAATACTGGTAATGACACTGACGTATTCCATACTGACATTTAGCACGTCACCCAGAGGGACAATCCATTTGGCTCTGGTCTCAATGATGGCATTTTACCGGAAAGTAAGTAGTTTTTTCTGCAAAGCAGTACTGTTGTTTTTCCCCCTAGACCCCCCAATGGTATCATTAGAGTTGGCAAAAGGATGCACACGTCTGTCTTACGTCAAACAAACAATTGCTGTCTTCACAATTACAGAGAGTGTTTCAAAAGATCACTGCTAGGATTGATGGCAGGCATATAGACAAGACAAGGTCTTTTCTCATGTGGAATCTGTTTCAATCTCTAAAGAAGGGACTTCGGTCTCGATAAATTACAGCGGATCCAAGCCAGACATGCAAGGTAATTAATTATGTGCACTGTATTTTCTGAAAAGGTCATGTTAGATTAAACAAATTTTTGTTTCAGTTAGAATCACAATATTAGGCTGCACAGCTCTTTTGACATAACTCCTGTAGAAGCAATCATTAGTTAAAAATGACCAGAATTAGGAAAGGTATGATGGATGTAATTGCAAATATAGATAATTTTAGTGAACTTGCTGTGTGTCCAAAATGGTACCCTATTCTGTATTTAGTGCACTACTTTCATAGGGCCCTGGTCAAAAGTAGTGCATTATATAGGGAATATGGTGACATTTGGGACACAGTCTTGGTTACAGTTTAGACCTCAAGTCCTCAGAGTTCCATTGGAACAGCCCTTTTAATTCCCCCTGAAACTCTCCATTCTAGATCTGTTCTTCTTGGAACTTTTTCTTTCTTTGGCTCTGAGGTGAGGGCTCATGCTAAATGTAGCGGTCAGCTTTGGTGCTTGGAGTGATACCCAGATTGCCCAATAATCACAGGTTGCTGAATGAAAACACTGGAGAGAGAGGGACGGTGGTGTGGTTCCCTTTGTAATGACCTCTAGATGCTGAGGAGACGTCAGCCAGCCAGCTAGTCGGCCAGCCAGCCAGTCAGCCAGGGCCCTCCCTCCTTCCTCTCCTCCTGCTCTGCTCCACACCCCTGTCTGCCTGCCTGCCTATCTGTCTATTTTTCTGCCTGTCTGCTTGCCTGTCTACATCCCTTCTTTTTGCCGGCTTGCCTCTCTTCCTGACTCTCTCTCGCTTTCTGTGCCTGTCTATCTGCTTGTCTGTCTCTGCCTAGCTGTCTGCCTCTCTACACCCCAACCTGTCTGACCGTCTCTCTGCCTGCCTGCCTATATTTCTGCCTCTCTGCCTACCCTGCTTGTCTATTTTCCTGCCTGCCTGTCTATCTGCTTGTTGCCTGCTTGCCTCTGTTCCTGACTCTCTCTCTATCTCTGCCTGCCTGTCTCTATGCCTGCTCGACTTATGTAACCACTCCACTACCTTGTGTCCTCTAGAATAGCTCACCCACTCCTACTGAGCCCATCCAGCCCACTAGTGCTCTCTCCACACCTACAGTAAACCACCTACTATGGTAATCACCACCCAACACACATGGCTACAGTTAAGCTTTGTTCTCTGTAGGCATAGATGCCAAAGCAGGTGGCTCATCAGGTAAGGACTGAAAAATGTAGCATGGTGGGGAGGTGATTAGTGCAGACCCCATTGAGTCGGGCTATTTCATACTGGTATCCTTCCAAATGGCACCCTATTCCCTACAAAGTGCACTACTTTTGACCTGAGCCCTATATGGGCCCTGTTCAAAAGTAGTGGATTATAGGGAATAGGGTATCATTTGGGACGACAGGCTGTTATATCTGCTTACACTATGGAGAGAATAAAGAGATGTGCCACGAGATGTCTATCAACACGTTTACTCTGCTTTCCCTATAGGCCTGATTTGATTTGCTCTGCTCAGGGAGCTAAAACAGCATTAAGTAGACCCACAGGCAGGTATCATTTGTAAGATTCGAAGGCAGAGAATGTTCAGTTGAGTTGTCGCTATATTCAGTCCAAGCTGGACTATTGGGCTCCTGAGTGGTGCAGTGGTCTAAGACACTGCATCGCAGTGTCCGAGGTGCCACTGCAGTACCTGGTTTGAATCCAGGCTGTATCACATCTTGCTGTGATTGGGAGTCCTATAGGGTGGCGCACAATTGGCCCACTGTTGTACGGGTTTGGCCGGGGTAGGTCGTCATTGTAAATAGGAATTTGTTCTTAACTGACTTGCCAAGTTAAATAAAAAAAAGTAAAACAATTATTGGTGTGATTGTACTATAACAGTGTTAGACTGCTCTCTGGTGGTAAGCAGGTGTTATAACACAAATGCTTAGAGTGGCAGTACTACTCTAGTGCAAAAAAAGGGACTGAATTAAATCTCCTTATTGTAATTATTATATGTTATTTTGCTGGATGTTATGTTGAAAATCATATTCGATATGCACTGTAATGGCATGGTGAAATGACTTGGCATACTGCAGTATACTGTGAAAATCATATTCAATATACACTGTAAAAAGTAATTGCCTAACCCATTAAAGAAATCGAATAGTGGCAACTCAAACATCTCCAACAGTCAGTAGAAGTCAAATGATAAGTGTTAATACATCTTACTGACATATGAGTTAGTATCACTTAATATTTTTGAATACTGTTAAAGTTATTGAGTTTTTACAAGTTATTTATTATTTAATATTTGAGACACTCTAACATTAATTAATTAATTAATTAATTAAGTTGATCTTAGCTCACCCACTCCTACTGAGCTCATCCAGCCCACTGGTGCTCTCTCCACACCTACAGTAAACCACCTACTATTCATTTGATTATACTAATACAGTGTAAGACTGCTCTCTGGTGGTAAGCAGGTGTCATAGCACAAATGCTTAGAGTGGCAGTACTACTGTAGACTGAATTAATTTTAAAATGCATAAATGACCAGTCAAAAGTTTGGACACACCTACAGACATCAAAACTATGATATAACACTATGAAATAATCAGGTATTAATCAAAAAAGCTGTTAAACAAATATATTTTATATATTTTAGATTCTTCAAAGTAGCCACCCTTTGCCTTGATGACAGCTTTGCACACTTTTGGCATTCTCTCAACCAGCTTCACCTGGAATGCTTTTCCAACAGTCTTGGAGGAGTTCCCACATATGCTGAGCACTTGTTGGCTGCATTTCCTTCACTCTGTGATCCAACTCATCCCAAACCATCTCAATTGGGTTGAGGCCGGGTGATTTTGGAGGCCAGGTAATCTGATGCAGCACTCCATCACTCTCCTTCTTGGTCAAATAGCCCTTACACAGCCTGAAGGTGTTTTGGGTCATTGTCCTGTTGAAAAACAAATGATAGGCACACTAAACGCAAACCAGATGGGATGGCGTATCACTGCAGAATGCTGTGGTAGCCATGCTGGTTAAGTGTGCCTTGAATTCTAAATAAATCACTGACCGTGTCACCAGCAAAGCACCCCCACATCATCGCACCTTCTCCTCCATGCTTCACGGTGGGAACCACACATGCAGAGATCATCTGTTCACCTACTCTCCGTTTAACAAAGACACTGTGGTTAGAACCAAAAATATCAAATTTGGACTCATCAGACCAAAGGACAGATTTCCACCGGTCTAATGTCCATTGCTCGTGTTTCTTGGCCAAAGCAAGTCTCTTCTTATTATTGGTGTTCTTTAGTAGTAGATTCTTTGAAGCAATTCGACCATGAAGGCCTGATTCACGCAGTCTCCTCTGAACAGTTGATGTTGAGATGTCTGTTACTTGAACTCATTTATTTGGGCTGCCATCTGAGGTGCAGTTAATTGCCGATTTCTGAGGCTGGTAACTCTAATGAACTTATCCCTTCCAGCAGAGGTAACTAATGTGGTGGTCCTAATGAGAGCCAGTTTCATCCATAGCGCTTGATGGGTTTTGAATCTGCACTTGAAGAAGCTTTAAAAGTTATTTTACAAAATAGGGCTATCTTTTGTATACCACCCCTACCTTGTATAATATGTGTTATTATTCTACAATGTAGAAAATAGTCAAAATAAAGAAAAACGTGATTTGTATATGTCTGACTCTTTAGAACTGTCTGATCCGTGTGACGGCGCGGGGCAGGGAGGCCCTGGTCACAGACTTTGGCCTGGCCAGAGAGGTGGTGGAGCTGCCGGTTAAAGACCCAGAGAGGAAGCTCTCCTTGGTGGGATCTGCCTTCTGGATGGCCCCGGAGATGCTGCGTGGGGAACCCTACGATCGCAAGGTAAGGATACGTCACCAAGACCCTTCATTTGAGTAAATAGCCTTGTCCGAGTCAAAACTGACCATAGGTCAGGAGGCCCACGAGGCCGCTGAGTTTGAGAGATGTGGTCAAAAATACTTTGGGTAGAAAGTTAGAGAGCTTTGTCATATCTTAGTATCCTAGTAGTTGGAACACAGCTCATCGTTGGTTGGCTCTCTGTATGACAGACATGTGGTTCTGTGTTGTCACTAGGTGGATGTATTTTCTTTTGGAATTATGCTCTGTGAAATACTGGCAAGGATCCCTGCAGACCCAGAGATTCTACCAAGAACCCAGGTAAAGCTCTACTCTGTATTTACCTTATATACGACTACACAGATCCAGGTTTTTTATCATGTGTGAATGCTCTGCCATGCAACTTGCGTGAAAGTTCTGCCACATTCACCATGTGTGAAATCTCTGGCGTATGGACCATGTGTGAAAGCTCAGCCCTATTAACTATGTGTGTGTGTGTGTGTGTGTGTGTGTGTGTGTGTGTGTGTGTGTGTGTGTGTGTGTGTGTGTGTGTGTGTGTGTGTCAGGACTATGGCCTGGATGTGAGTGCGTTTAGGGAGCTGGTGGGCGGGTGTCCTCAGCGCGTGTTGGAGCTGGCAGCCAGCTGCTGTCTGGTGAGTACATACAGTACAGTATACTTTAAAGTACAGTTCATACAAAAAACTTTACAGCATAGTATACAGTATACTTTGTAGTCTGTTGAGTACATACAGTACAGTATACTTTACAGTACAGTTCATACAGTATTATTTACAGTCTGTTGAGTACATACAGTACAGTATACTTTACAGTACAGTTCATACAGTATTATTTACAGTCTGTTGAGTACAAACAGTACAGTATACTTTACAGTACAGTTCATACAGTATATGTTACAGTACAGTTCATATAGTATACTTTACAGTACAATTCATATAGTATAATTTACAGTCTGGTGAGTAGCTACAGTATACTTTACAGTACAGTTCATACAGTATACGTTACAGTACAATTCATATAGTATAATTTACAGTCTGGTGAGTGGCTACAGTATACTTTACAGTACAGTTTGTGGTTGCCCACAGCCGGATGAAGGTATATTTTTTGCTCTATACACTTGGTAGCATGTTAAGGTTTGTGAGTTTACTTTTTGCTTACAGCCTGGTGACCAATAGAGAGCCCTAGCTGTGTGTAAACTTAAAGTGTCAATCAGTAGTTGAAACAATAACAAAGCCGGCTCCCCATCCCTGTTTTGATAAAAAGCTGAGGGATAGGGCTGGAGGAATGTAACCACTCTCAAATTCATAGACAGAGCTATGGATGCAAGGAATGACCATCCATAATATTCAAATTATAGTTTTAACCATGTCTTGTACTGTTTGTTTATATTTAATTTGTTTACAAACATTAGCGTGAAACAAGCTTATATTTTGGTTCTGATGGGGTATGACAGTTGAACTAAGCTAATGAGACATTTATAAGTTATATTCTTCAAGAATCAATGGGTACAATTAATTAATTCAGAAGTCCAAGAATGGATGAAGCAACTGCAGATTGCTCCTTTAACACTACATGAAATGGAATGTCAAAATATCTTGGTCTGATGCCAGACTTCCTCCGTCAGAAGTAGTAGTCCAGGGCCAGTATTCACAAAGGCCCCAGTTCTGACCCGAGTGAAGCGTGCATAAATTGAACATTATTCCCTTTTTATGCACTTTTCTCTACATGTGTACTCTGACCTTGAACATAAGCATAAAAATAGCATGCTTATGTTCATGGTTAACCCGCTATTCAGTCTAGGTGGAGATCTAAGAAATGAAGGTGTGGGGGAGGTGTGTCTACAGATAAGCTGTATTCTGACCTTGATTTAAGTCCCTCCTAAATCCAGCACCATTACGTTGAGAAAACCATGAATAAGGTGGAGCAAACCTGACGGTTCCAAGTGGAAAAAGCATGTACTTTATTTTTTCCAATAGAAATAACAGCATTCTCCATGCACTGTAGTTTATACATGGATAAGAGCTATTGATACGAGCTAGGTAAATGAGGAATCCGTTCGGAGAAAGGGATTGTAAATGCACATAGAAATTGTTTTACACAGCAGGTAGCGTTGGGCCAGTAACCAAAAGGTTGCCGGATCAAATCCCTGAGCTGACAAGGTAAAAAAAAAAAGGAAGTTAACCCACTGTTCACATGTAGGCCCTCATTGTAAATAAGAATTCATTCTTAACTGACTTGCCTAGTTAAATAAAGGTTAAATAAAATATGATTTTTCCTTATGAACCCTGGGGACGAATGTGAAACCAGCCGTGTGATTGGTTGGTCATCTTGGGGCGCATCGCTGTGGTGCCCTGCAGCGTTTGTTTGTTCGTTGTTTAAACTCGTCCCTTTTTGTTGCTTTGTTTATAGTAGTTTAATAGTGGATTATTCTCCTACTTGGATTACTTTTGCTGGTACCTGAAACAGCATGTGAACTTCTGAGAAAGTCTGCAGCACCACACACCCGCTACAGCAGAAACCATATTTTACAATGTAATAACTCACGTTGGGGAGAACGGGCCGAACAAGACATACCTGCAGAGATGGTGAGACAAAACAACCCAGGCGAAGTATTACTAAGAAGGAAGAGGAAAGGGGGAAGGAGTGGAGGTGTGGCCAGAGGTTGAGGAGGAACAAAACAAGGATTCCGCTTCCATCTATCCTGCTCTCCAATGTCCAATCACTTAAGGGGAAAATTGACAAATTGCGGCACAATCACAGTTTGTATATGAATACATGGAGGCCTGTGTGATGTCCTTTTCTGAAACTTGGCTGTCGGAGGCGGTGCCCGACTCTGAAGTCACCTCTGACGGATGCACTATTACTCAGATGGACAGAGACAGTGAAGCTACTGGTAAGGAGCACGGAGGGGGAGTCTGTGTTCTGATAGATGATAGATGGTGTAAAACGATGATTGTCAAGAACAAAATCTGCTCTCCTGATAACTACTGTCAGTGTCACTACGGCCCTTCTACCTCCCCCGTGAATTCCCCATGCTTTTTCTGACATCCATCCAAGAGCAAACAGTGTCAATGCAGACATCATTTTTAACCCACTCAAGAGCTTGATGCGATTTTCCCTGGTGTGCCCAAATTCATCATGGAGGTTTAGCTGCACACTTTGTGTACTTACACCCAGTATGTGACTTGTCTAACAAGGAAAAATAAGATCATTGAGTTATGTTACGGCTCGGTCCCCAAAGCGTATTCATCCTTGGCCAGACCTCCACTGGGTAGATCAGATCATAACACTGTTTTTCTATGACCAACTTATAGACAGTAACTCCAAAGGGAGAAGGTGGTAGAAAAACTAATACAGGTGTGGGACAATGACAGTAGTGATATTGTCACGATCTCCGGAACGGACAGACCAAGACGCAGCGATGCTTCCAGTATACATTTTATTAACGACGAACGTAACTGGGAAAAATAACAAAATATAAACTAAGATCATGAAGCTGACCACAACTAAACTTAAAACAAGCTATGCTCAAACAATAACCCACAAACCCCAAGTGAAAACTACAAACATATACAGTGGGGCAAAAAAGTATTTAGTCAGCCACCAATTGTGCAAGTTCTCTCACTTAAAAAGATGAGAGAGGCCTGTAATTTTCATCATAGGTACACTTCAATTATGACAGACAAAATGAGGGAAAAAAATTCCGAAAATCACATTGTAGGATTTTTAATGAATTTTTTGCAAATTATGGTGGAAAATAAGTATTTGGTCACATACAAACAAGCAAGATTTCTGGCTCTCACAGACCTGTAACTTCTTCTTTAAGAGGCTCCTCTGTCCTCCACTCGTTACCTGTATTAATGGCACCTGTTTGAACTTGTTATCAGTATAAAAGACACCTGTCCACAACCTCAAACAGTCACACTCCAAACTCCACTATGGCCAAGACCAAAGAGCTGTCAAAGGACACCAGAAACAAAATTGTAGACCTGCACCAGGTTGGGAAGACTGAATCTGCAATAGGTAAGCAGCTTGGTTTGAAGAAATCAACTGTGGGAGCAATTATTAGGAAATGGAAGACATACAAGACCACTGATAATCTTCCTCGATCTGGGGCTCCACGCAAGATCTCACCCCATGGGGTCAAAATGATCACAAGAACGGTGAGCAAAAATCCCAGAACCACACGGGGACCTAGTGAATGACCTGCAGAGAGCTGGGACCAAAGTAACAAAGCCTACCATCAGTAACACACTACGCCGCCAGGGACTCAAATCCTGCAGTGCCAGACGTGTCCCCCTGCTTAAGCCAGTACATGTTCAGGCCCGTCTGAAGTTTGCTAGAGAGCATTTGGATGATCCAGATGAGGATTGGGAGAATGTCATATGGTCAGATGAAACCAAAATAGAACTTTTTGGTAAAAACTCAACTCGTCGTGTTTGGAGGACAAAGAATGCTGAGTTGCATCCAAAGAACACCATACCTACTGTGAAGCATGGGGGTGGAAACATCATGCTTTGGGGCTGTTTTTGTGCAAAGGGACCAGGACGACTGATCCGTGTAAAGGAAAGAATGAATGGGGCCATGTATCGTGAGATTTTGAGTGAAAACCTCCTTCCATCAGCAAGGGCATTGAAGATGAAACATGGCTGGGTCTTTCAGCATGACAATGATCCCAAACACACCGCCCGAACGAAGGAGTGGCTTCGAAGAAGCATTTCAAGGTCCTGGAGTGGCCTAGCCAGTCTCCAGATCTCAACCCCATAGAAAATCTTTGGAGGGAGTTGAAAGTCCGTGTTGCCCAGCGACAGCCCAAAAACATCACTGCTCTAGAGGAGATCTGCATGGAGGAATGGGCCAAAATACCAGCAACAGTGTGTGAAAACCTTGTGAAGACTTACAGAAAACGTTTGACCGCTGTCATTGCCAACAAAGGGTATATAACAAAGTATTGAGATAAACTTTTGTTATTGACCAAATACTTATTTTCCACCATAATTTGCAAATAAATAAATTAAAAATCCTACAATTTCTTTTTCTCATTTCGTCTGTCATAGTTGAAGTGTACCTATGATGAAAATTACAGGCCTCTCTCATCTTTTTAAGTTGGAGAACTTGCACAATTGGTGGCTGACTAAATACTTTTTTGCCCCACTGTATATGCTTCCCAATTAGAGACAACGACACTCAGCTGCCTCTAATTGGGAACCATTACCCCAACATAGAAATATATACTGGCACTCTGGTGCGGGGAGCAGGAACCGGCCGTACTGGGCTCACTAAGCGCACTGGCACTCTGGTGCGGGGAGCAGGAACAGGACGGGCTGAGTCCACGACGGGCACAGGAATCCTGGAGCGTGGAACAGGGACAGGACGTGCTGAGTCCACGACGGGCACAGGGATCCTGGAGCGTGGAACAGGGACAGGACGTGCTGGGTCCACGACGGGCACAGGGATCCTGGAGTGTGGAGTAGGGACAGGACGTGCTGGGTCCACGACGGGCACAGGAATCCTGGAGCGTGGAGCAGGGACAGGACGTGCTGTATCCACGACGGGCACAGGGGGCCTGGTGCGCGGAGCCGGAACAGGACGTGCTGGACTCTCTAGCGCCGCGGGGGCCTGGTGCGCCGGAGCCGAACAGGACGTGCTGGACTCTCTAAGCGCACGGGGCCTGGTGCGCCGGAGCCGAACAGGACGTGCTGGACTCTCTAAGCGCACGGGGGGCCTGGTGCGCGGAGCCGGAACAGGACGTGCTGGACTCTCTAAGCGCACGGGGGCCTGGTGCACGGAGCCGGAACAGGACGTGCTGGGTCCACGACGGGCACAGGGATCCTGGAGCGTGGAGCAGGGACAGGACGTGCTGGGTCCACGACGGGCACAGGGATCCTGGAGTGTGGAGCAGGGACAGGACGTGCTGGGTCCACGACGGGCACAGGAATCCTGGAGCGTGGAGCAGGGACAGGACGTGCTGGATCCATGACGGGCACAGGGGGCCTGGTGCGCGGAGCCGGAACAGGCCGTGCTGGCTCGATGTCCCGCACCGGAGTCCCTGGGCTATTGGCCGGACTGGGGACCCTCTCTGGCGGTCCCGGACTGGGGACCCTCTCTGGCGGTCCCGGACAGGGGACCTTCTCTGGAGGTCCCGGACAGGGGACACGCATGGGCCTTCTGGTGCGGGGAGCAGGAACCGGCCGTACTGGGCTCATTACGCGCCCTGGCACTCTGGTGCGGGGAGCAGGAACCGGCCGTACTGGGCTCACTAAGCGCACTGGCACTCTGGTGCGGGGAGCAGGAACAGGACGGGCTGAGTCCACGACGGGCACAGGAATCCTGGAGCGTGGAACAGGGACAGGACGTGCTGAGTCCACGACGGGCACAGGGATCCTGGAGCGTGGAACAGGGACAGGACGTGCTGGGTCCACGACGGGCACAGGGATCCTGGTGCACGGAGCCGGAACAGGACGTGCTGGGTCCACGACGGGCACAGGGATCCTGGAGCGTGGAGCAGGGACAGGACGTGCTGGGTCCACGACGGGCACAGGGATCCTGGAGCGTGGAGCAGGGACAGGACGTGCTGGATCCACGACGGGCACAGGGGGCCTGGTGCGCCGGAGCCGAACAGGACGTGCTGGACTCTCTAAGCGCACGGGGCCTGGTGCGCGGAGCCGAACAGGACGTGCTGGACTCTCTAAGCGCACGGGGGCCTGGCGCGCGGAGCGGACAGGGCGTGCTGGACTCTCTAAGCGCACAGGGGCCTGGTGCGCGGAGCCGAACAGGACATGCTGGGTCCACGACGGGCACAGGGATCCTGGAGTGTGGAGCAGGGACAGGACGTGCTGGATCCACGACGGGCACAGGGGGCCTGGTGCGCGGAGCCGGAACAGGACGTGCTGGACTCTCTAAGCGCACGGGGGGCCTGGTGCGCGGAGCTGGAACAGGACGTGCTGGACTCTCTAAGCGCACGGGGGGCCTGGTGCGCGGAGCCGGATCAGGACGTGCTGGACTCTCTAAGCGCACAGGGAGCCTGGTGCGCGGAGCCGGATCAGGACGTGCTGGACTCTCTAGGCGTACAGGGGACCTGGTGCGTGGAGCCGGTACTTCTCTCCCCGGCTGTTCACTCACCCTTGCCTCATGGATGGAGCTGGAATGTCACGCACTGGGCTGTGGATGCGAACCGGAGACCCCACACGCAGAACCGGTGCAGGATATCTCGGTCCCAGAAGGTGTACTGGGGACCTCGCTCGCAAAGCCGGCACCACTCTTCCAGGCTGCACACTCCCCTTAGCCCGACAGATGAGTGTCGCTGGAATTTTGGCGCACGGCCTATGCATACGCACTGGAGACACCGTGCGCAAAACTGCATAGCACGGTGTCTGCTCAGTGCGACGCTCTCCCCAACGCTCCCTCCAGAGAGCACGAGGAGTTGGCTCAGGAGTCCATCCTGAACCGGCCAAACTTCCCGTGTGCCCCCCTCAATTTTTTTGGGGGGGCTGCCTCTCGGGTTTCCGCGCCAGGCGAGTCCCAACATATCTCTCCCTCTCCGGGTTCCACGCTCCATATATATCCTCATAACTCCCTCGCTCAGTCTTCGCCGCTTCCATCTCCTTCTTGGGGTGACGATGCTCCGTCGTCTTCCTCCAAGGCCCCTTACCAGCTAATATCTCCTCCCAAGTCCAGGACTCCTTTAAACATTGCTGCTTGGTCCTTTTGTGGTGGGTTATTCTGTCACGATCCTCTGAAGGGACAGACCAAGACGCAGCGATGCTTCCAGTATACATTTTATTTATGATGAACGTAACTGGGAAAATAACAAAATGAACGTAACGAAGATCGTGATGTTGGACATAACTAAACATAAAACAAGCTATGCTCAAACAATAACCCACAAACCCCAAGTGAAAACTACAAACATATATATGGTTCCCAATTAGAGGTAACGACACTCAGCTGCCTCTAATTGGGAACCATTACCCCAACATAGAAATATATAACCTAGAACAGAAAAAACCCTACACCAAAACAAAACTAAACACTCGAGCCTGTTTTCTCAGGCCTGGACGTGACAGATATCAATTGCAGGGATGCTTTGATTGTACCACCTGGAGTGTATTTGAAGAATCATCAGCTGACCTGAATGAGTTGACTAATGTAATATCTGGCTATAATGAATTCGGTGTGTATTTGGTGAACCCCAAAAAGCATGTTTCCTAACAACAAACTATGGGTGACCAAATAATTGAAAGTGGTGCATAACAAGAAGAAACAAGTGTTTGCCTCCGGGAATCCACTCAAAAGAAAAGAAGTACAGAGAGGTGAACAAAGGGATAAAAAAGGCGAGATGCCAGTACAAGGATAAGGTGCAACAGATAATATCACAGGGAGACTCTCCAGTACAAGGATAAGGTGCAACAGATAATGTTATAGGGAGACTTTCCAGTACAAGGATAAGGTGCAACAGATAATATCACAGGAAGACTCTCCAGTACAAGGATAAGGTGCAAAAGATAATATCACAGGGAGACTCTCCAGTACAAGGATAAGGTGCAACAGGTAATATCACAGGAAGACTCTCCAGAACAAGGATAAGGTGCAACTGTCACGATCTTCTATAGGGACAGACCAAGGCGCAGCAAGGCATCCAATATACATGTTTATTAAACGAAAACGTAACTGGGAAAAATAACAAACAGAACGAAACGAAGATCGTAACATACACCATAGACTGACGATACAAACAAAGCTATGTCTAAACAATAACCCACAAACCCCAAGTGAAACCTACAAACATATATATGGTTCCCAATTAGAGACAACGACACTCAGCTGCCTCTAATTGGGAACCATTACCCCAACATAGAAATATATAACCTAGAACAGAAAAACCCTACACCAAAAACAAAACAAAAACACTCCAGCCTCTCTCAGGCCTGGGCGTGACAGTACCCCCAAAGGCGCGGACTCCGACCGCGCCAAAAGTCCATTGGGGGGGTCTTCGGGTGTTTTTCTTTGTCCCAGGTGGCGGCTCCGGTGCTGGCCGTGCTGGTCCGAAGTCATGCACCGGAGGCCCTGGGCCATATGCAGGACTGGGGACCCTCACTGGCGGCCCCGGACTGGGGACCCTCACTGGCGGCCCCGGACTGGGGACCCTCACTGGCGGCCCCGGACTGGGGACCCTCACTGGCGGCTCAGGACTGGGGACCCTCACTGGCGGCTCAGGACTGGGGACCCTCACTGGCGGACCTGGACAGGGGAAGCACACTGGCCCTCTGGTGCAAGGAACAGGAACCGGCCGTACAGGGCTCGTAACGCGCACTCTGGTGCGGGGAGCAGGAACCGGCCGTACAGGGCTCGTAACGCGCACTCTGGTGCAGGGAGCAGGAACCGGCCGTACTGGGCTCATAACGCGCACTCTGGTGCGGGGAGCAGGAACCGGCCGAACTGGACTCATAACGTGCACTCTGGTGCGGGGAGCAGGAACAGGACGTGCTGGGTTCCCGACGGGCACAGGAATCCTGGAGCGTGGAGCAGGGACAGGACGTGCTGAGTCCACGCCGGGTGCAGGGATCCTGGAGCGTGGAACAGGGACAGGACGTGCTGAGTCCACGCCGGGTGCAGGGATCCTGGAGCGTGGAACAGGGACAGGACGTGCTGAGTCTACGACTGGCACAGGGATCCTGGAGCGTGGAACAGGGACAGGACGTGCTGAGTCCACGACAGGCACAGGGATCCTGGAGCGTGGAGCAGGGACAGGACGTACTGGGCTGTGGATGCGAACCGGAGCTACAGTGCTTAGAGCTGGCGCAGGATATCCTGGTCCAAGGAGGCGCACCGGAGACCAGGAGCGCTGAGCCGGCACCACTCTACCAGGCTGCACACTCACCGTAGCCTGACAGATGAGTGGCGCTGGAATCTCTCGCACCGGGCTGTGAACGCGCACTGGGGACACCGTGCGCAATACTGCATAGCACGGCGTCTTACCAGTGCGACGCTCTCCCCAACGCTCTCTCCACAGTTGGCTCAGGAGTCCCTCCTGAACCGGCCAACCTCCTCGTGTGCCCCCCCAAAAAAGTTTTTTGGGGCTGCCTTTCGGGCTTCCGTGCCAGGCGAGTTCCAATGAACTTTTCTCTCTCCGGGTTCCATACTCCATATAAATCCTCACACCTGCGCCGCGCCTTTTTCGCCGCTTTTTCCTCCCTGGGGTGACGATAATCCTCCGGCTGAGACCATGGTCCTTTTCCCTCCAAAATCTCATCCCATGTCCAAGATCCCTTGCCATCCAAAATCTCCTCCCAAGTCCAATGTTCCCGAGTCTCTCGCTGCTTGGTCTTCTTATGGTGGGTTATTCTGTCACGATCTTCTATAGGGACAGACCAAGGCGCAGCGAGGCATCCAGTATACATGTCTATTAAACGAAAACGTAACTGGGCAAAATAACAAACAGAACGAAACGAAGATCGTAACATACACCATAGATTGACGATACAAACAAAGCTATGTCTAAACAATAACCCACAAACCCCAAGTGAAACCTACAAACATATATATGGTTCCCAATTAGAGACAACGACACTCAGCTGCCTCTAATTGGGAACCATTACCCCAACATAGAAATATATAACCTAGAACAGAAAAAACCCTACACCAAAAACAAAACAAAAACACTCCAGCCTGTCTCTCAGGCCTGGACGTGACAGCAACAGATAATATCACAGGGAGACTCTCCAGTACAAGGATAAGGTGCAACAGATAATATCACAGGGAGACTCTCCAGTACAAGGATAAGGTGCAACAGATACTATCACAGGGAGACTCTCCAGTACAAGGATAAGGTGCAACAGATATACATACTGTATACAGACAGCTGCCAGAGCCGGTTCCCGCTGCCGGAGACGGTTCAAATTGTGCAGTAATTTGGGACAGCCTATTTCAATCATTATGGAACTCAGACCACAGGTTAAACCTGGAGCCTGGCACACGGTTCACGACAACTGACCATACCAACTACTGAGAAGTGCGTAGGAAAGGCTTGTGTAGGAAAGGCTTGTGTAGGAACGGCGTAATTTCCTAAACCGGAATCATGCCCAAAGCGTCTTAAAGTGGAAATGCTGATCTAGGACCAGGTCCTCCCTGTCCAAATAATATTTATTATAATATTAAAAACAAAACTGATCCAATATACTGTGATAGAAAAATTACATATTTACCTAATTTGTTAGATATTTGACGATTAAATACTTAAATAAACAGTAAGACTATGAAATGTCTGTGTGAACTGAGAGGAGCCTAAAAACCTACAGCTGGCATTCCATAGATACGATGTGGTGGGTGTAACAGAGATAGAGAGAGCCTGGAGGAATTGTCTCATCATCCTTGCATCTGTAAAATAACACCAGAGACAGATGACCACAGGCGATGAACCCAACGTGGCTTATTGTTCCCCCCAATCTATATGCGAGGGCTTGAACCAACCATGACTAAGCATTCTTGGTATCAGTTATATAAGAAACAGCATCTTTTGTAAAGGTTAGGCTGCTCGGCCCAACAGTCAAGAGTGTTGGGCTGACTAGTCTCATTATTGCAATAATTAATCAATATTGAATAAAGATGATTGTTTGAAGAAATGACGCTTTGTGAGACGCTTTGTGAACAGTTACTTTTAAACCCCAAACAAGGCCATGTACTGATCCTTATGTTTTCTCTGTGTGTTCAGATGGAGTCCTTCAGGAGACCGGCATTCACAGAGCTGCTGGATGAACTGGGGGAGATCGCTGAGACTCTGGAACCGCCCCCTAACCTGCCCCCTAACTCAGAGCTGACCACTGGGTGAGCTGCCTGGGTTGGCCGAAAGCCCCACCCACCCATCCATCCTGAGGAGGACTGGAGGATTTGGGATTTGTATATGGGCTCAATCCCAAATGGCACCCTATTCCTTATATAGTGTACTATGTTTTACCAGGGCCTTGTGCTCTGGTCAAAAGTAGTGCACTATAAAGTGAATAGGTTGCCATTTGGGAAGCAACAATAGACAGTTGCACAGGGGCAGGGGCACAACACTTCACCAGGATGACCTCTCTACAGGGGCTGACCTTTGTTTGTGCCTGCCTACACTGCACCTAAACTGCACCTACAGATGTGTCGGGGGGTGGCTCCACAGTTTTCAAGTGAAACCCTGGTGGATTAATGGATGGAATAGACCGTATTTATGTTGAAAATAGGTTTTCTTTGGAAGGTTTCTTTGAAAGCTTTATTTGACCAGTTCACACACTTTGTGTACAGGTGATAGAAGTTGGGCATAATTGTGTTTATTAACGGCATGTCTTTCCTTAATTTACATTTTCTTAATCTTAATCTCATATGCTGCTTTTTTTCTTCAACACCAGATGCTCGAGAGACATCATGCTCAACACTCCATGTCACCTATTTTCAAACATGAAATTGCTTCAGTTCAGTTAGCTGAGCTGTGAATAGGGCTGTTGTTGTTCACAGCTTTACAAGGAACTCAACAAAGACATCACCAGGGCCCTGACTCTGACCTGCTGCCATCAATTCAGCTAGCTAGCACTGGTGGGATAGGTCTGCCCAGTGGGCAAAACTGGTTGAAAATACATCATTTCAACCAGTTTTTCCCACTGGGTTACATCATTAGCTAGTTAGTAAAGTTCAGCTGAACTCTGTCTACCTGGTCTAGAGATCTTATCTCAGTGGATCTGTATTTCATTGTTGTATAAAGTACAGTACAGTATGTCATATTTTTTCCTTAGCTTATTTTCTCATCAGTCTTAAATAATTTATTTTTTGCAATCTACATATGCACAATTAATATTCGGGCATCTACAGTACTGGGTACTTGTTACATTTGATTTAATACCCAATCTGATATTTCTGGTCATTCATGACATGTTGTGTTGAACCTGTGGCTGTAAATATTCCAACTGTCTGAGAACTTTCCATGCCATTGCCAGGTAACCAGTATTTGCCAGTAAGTATGTGTCATCATCTTAATCTGATGTTTACAGTGTCACTTGAAGAGTAGAAAAAAACAGGCCGCTGCTGTAGGAACATTTTATTTTATTTATTTTAAGTCTCTTCTTATTGAGCTCTTGTTTCAAAAAGCATAGCAAATAATGATGTAAAATATTCTGAACTGAAGCTTACAGACATATATATATATGTAAGTAAGTGTTGGACAAGTAGCTAGGCTTGGGCGTTCAAAGTATTTCAATTCTAATAAATAAAATAACAGTGTTCCTCCTGCCATATCACTTTTTAGAATTTCAAAATCTTTGTGATACTCTATGAAGGCAGTTCTTACATTATTTCAACTTTGTCTGCTACATTTGGCATTACTCTGTAAAGCTAAGTACATTTGTAAGAAATAGAAATAGGCATTTAAGGATAAAAAGTTATATTTGAAACATGTACATGTATTTTACAGATGAATTGCTTCTTTCAATAAACTGTTTCTCTGGTTCAGGGTAAGACTGTGGTGTGTGTATGCCATGAATCGGATCTTAAATCATCAGTGGCGGTCTAGGTCCAGGATCGTAACTATAACGACCTTGTTGGTGGTGAGAAGTGGCTTTCTTTCATGTCTGGTTACCTGGGCAATTCCCCACCTCCTCAGGTGTTCTTGACCATGCTAATCAGATTTCAGACTGGCCCTATGCTCTTTGAAGCTTGGTCATTGGCATAGTTAATTTACAAAGTGATAATGATTATCATGTAATAGAGGGACTGAGTTTGGGAAACTTTGATGTAGTGTACGTAACATCTTTTTCTGAAAGATCAGGCTCATGAAATTCAAAACATTTTGAAACTGAAATTAGCGTTCTTATGGTAGTTAATTTGGTACCTCTCCAGTTTACTGATCATGATCCAGGTACAGTATCTGGTCTAGTTGTTCACTTCCTGTTGTGTGAACAAGCATAATCTGCATTCCAACTAGCACCCTATTTCCTCTATAGAGCACTACTTGTAACCAGATTCCTATGGGTCATGGTCAAAAGTAGTGCACTCTAAAGGGAACAGGGTGCCATGTGTGAACAATCCCAAACTCAACCAAGGCTCCTTCTCTCTCCAGGTGAGCTGTGTTGTCAGAGCTGCCCATCATTCAGATGGATGTCCTGGTCTTCCCTCTCTCTCGAACACATGCACATTTGCACACGCACAAAGTGGTGTAAAGTACTTTGAAGTATGACTTTGTCACGACAGCTAGGATTGGTGGGTGTGGAGTCAGGCGCAGAGTGCAGGGTGTAGGGAAAAATACTCCGTCTTTATTGCGGCGCGTAAATACAACGCCCCAAACACAACAGGCGCACACAAAACAACAGTGGCCCAAACAGGACGAGAGAACATGCCAACATACACGTCAGCCGAACGTCCACCAAACAAACAGAGAAACAAGCCCGCACGAAAGGAGGCGGGCTTGACTGGCTTAAATAGCCCTAGAAATGCCAAACACAAAAACAGGTGCAAACAATAATAAAAATTAATAGAAAGAAAAGGAGGATCGGTGGCAGCTAATAAGCCGGTGACTACGACCGCCGAACGCCGCCTGAACAGGCAGAGGAGCCACCGTCGGTGGAAGTCGTGACAGACTTAAGTTGTTTTTTGGGGTGTCTCTGTACTTTACTTGACTAAACTCAGCAAAAAAAGAAACGTCCCTTTTTCAGGACCCTGTCTTTCAAAGATAATTTGTAAAAATCCAAATAACTTCACAGATCTTCATTGTAAAGGGTTTAAACACTGTTTCCCATGCTTGTTCAATGAACCATAAACAATTAATGAACATGCACCTGTGGAACGGTCGTTAAGACACTAACAGCTTACAGACGGCAGGCAATTAAGATTGTTAATTATGAAAACAGTTATGAAAACTTAGGACACTAGAGAGACCTTTCTACTGACTGAAAAACATAAAAAGAAAGATGCCCAGGGTCCCCTGCTCATCTGTGTGAACATGCCTTAGGCATGCTGCAAGGAGGCATGAGGACTGCAGATTTGGCCAGGGCAATAAATTGCAATGTCCGTACTGTGAGACGCCTAAGACGGTGCTACAGGGAGACAGGACGGACAGCTGATTGTCCTCACAGTGGCAGACCACGTGTAACAACACCTGCACAGGATCGGTACATCCGAACATCACACCTGCGGGACAGGTACAGGATGGCAACAACAACTGCCTGAGTTACACCAGTAACACACAATCCCTCCAACAGTGCTCAGACTGTCTGCAATAGGCTGAGAAGAGGCTGGACTGAGGGCTTGTATTCCTGTTGTAAGGCAGGTCCTCAAGTAAACTTTTATGTTTACTAAGTAAAATAATAAACGCTTTACTCCATACATTTTCCCTGATACCCAAAAGTACTCGTTACATTTGAAAGCTTAGCAGGACAGGAAAATTGGGCCATTCACGCACAAAACATCTCTAGTCATCCCTACTGCCTCTGATCTCGCGGACTCACTAAATACACATGCTTCGTTTATAAATTATGTCTGAGTGTTGGAGTTTGCCCCTGGCTTTCCATAAATAAATAAAAAACAAAATGGTGTTGTCTGATTTGCTAAATATAAGGAATGTGAAATGATTTATACTTTTAAGTTTTACTTTTGATACTAACATATATTTTTAAAACCAAGTACTTTTAGACGTTTACTCAAGTATTATTTTACTGGGGGACTTTCACTTTTACCTATATTAAGGTATCTTTACTTTTACCCAAGTATGACAATTGAGTACTTTTTCCACGCACACACACACAAACACGTACCTGTACCCCTCCCTGCCTGTCCCCAGTGAACACAACCCACATAAAGAGATAATAAAATATGTAGCTGGTCCATTTAGTCTTTAACCAACAGCTCTCTCTCGCTATACTTGCCACCGTGTCTCTCTCAGTATTACAATAATGAATAGATCTATACTGATGAATTATGTAGAAGGCCTGTTCTATTTCTTGCCGGTAATCTTGTCTGATGAAGCTTTGTTACCTCCCAGGGCTCTGGCCCTTGAGATTAAGGTTTTTATCCCTCTCTTCTCATGTGAGCTGTTGTTGTGTATTATGCATCTACAGTATGTGATGCAAAGAACACAGTCGGACAGGAACCAGAATCCACTGGGAACGCTGGGTTTCTTTCTTTTCTTTTCAGTTTAGTTGGATGGTGATATGCATGGTTAGTTATGATGATCTGTACTTTAATCACTTTATATTCCATTTAGGTTGTTATATAATACTTGAATTTGTACTTTTGTTGCAGAAATGTGAATGTTGTTGTTTAGTTGTTAGTAGCTCACCCTAAAATGAAAGCTTCACAACAATGCATGCAAGTACTGCATTATGCATTGACTCAAGCTGCCCACAAGGTGGCAGTGTTTTGTAAAA
This sequence comes from Brachymystax lenok tsinlingensis, assembly GCA_030435695.1. Lineage (NCBI taxonomy): Eukaryota > Metazoa > Chordata > Actinopteri > Salmoniformes > Salmonidae > Brachymystax > Brachymystax lenok. Next base: position 17,063,717 of record CM059807.1, on the reverse strand, counting down.
CAAGTATTAAAAGACTACTGGAATGTAGGACTGTTTCTGCTGGTTTTTCTCCTGGGATTAAGTGTTTTACTTGGGTGCTACCGTCCTGTCTGAGTCAAATCCTCACGACATTGTTTGGCTAAAGATGCCTGTTGTCCCCCGTTTTAGCTTCTACCCAAGGGTGTGTCCTCAGCCCTCTGCTGTAATCCTGTTTGTCAGGGACCAGTGGTGTAAATCGATCCTGGTAAGAGAGAGACTCTGTACCCCCGACATTGAACTGCTTTCGGTGTCACTGCGACCCTACTATCTGCCCCGTGAGTTCCCCCAATTGTTTGTAACCATTGTGTACATTCACCAGAAAGCTAACATAACAAAGGCATCAGAGATTATTTATAATCTGTCACAGAAACTGGAATCATCTCCCCCGACGCACCCACATTTATTTTATGGGATTTTAACAACTGTACCTTGAACAAAGTCCTGCGTACATACCACCAGTATGTGAAATGTCACACTAGGAAAAATAGGACTCTTGATTTGTGCTATGGGACAATACCAAATGCGTTCTCTGCCACCACCAGATCTCCCCTGCGGACATCAGACCAACCTACTGTCGGCTGTCCAGATCTGTCCAGATCTGGAATGACAACACTATCACTTGTCTCCAGGGGTGTTTTGACTGTACTATGTGGGAGGTATTTGAGGACAGCACCTCTGATCTTGATGAACTCACAGATGTTGTTTCAAATTATGTCAACTGTGTTGAGTTAGTTGTGCCTACTAAAACCTGTAAAATATTCCCTAACAATAAGCCTTGGGTATCAAAACATCTAAAATCACTACTTAATAGGAAGAAGGCAGTTTATGCTGAGGGTGATAGACAGGCTTTAAGAGATGTACAATGTGAGATAAAAAGACAAATACTGGTGGACAAAGAGGCATACAAGCAAAGGGTGGAGAGGACCCTCTCCTCATGAAACGCAAGGGTGGCCTGGCAAGGGATTAAATCCATGGCTAGTGCCCCCCATATAGGCAGGGGAAAACCCATTGCTGATCTTGGGAGACATGAGGGCCGGAACATGGCTAATGAACTGAATGTTTTCTTCTCAAGATTTGAATCAGACAACTTTGTGTTGGAAGTAAAACAAATGGAAGCATCATTACAAATGTTTGAGAGGGTTGTTGTTAAACAGTCTGATGTTTTAAAGTTGTTCAGGGGATGTAATGCATACAAAATCCCAGGCCCAGACAAAATAAGTGGACATGTGTTAAAGCACTGTGCTGAACAATTGGCTGGTGTTTTTACAGACATTTTCCAATCCTCACTCGACCAGCAACACGTGCCAGTATTGTGGAAAAACTCAATAATTATACCAATTCCTAAAGCATCTAATCCCGCTGTGCTGAATGACTACCGCCCTGTTGCCTTGACATCCTTAGTAATGAAATGCCTTGAGAAAATTGTGAAAAGTCATATTCTCAGTGTCACCCAGAAGCTTCTCGCCCCATTTCAGTTTGCCTATCAGCCTAGCAGAGGAGATGATGATGCCATTCTTACCCTCCTTAACATGGTCTATAGACATCTAGAGGGTGCCAAATCCCATGTCAGGGTTCTGTTTGTTGACTTTTCTTCTGCCTTCAACACAATCCAGCCTTACATTCTGGCACAGAGACTCATTTGGGACTTCTCCTTAGATGGGGGGCTGGTTTTGTGGCTGTTGGACTTCCTGAGCCAACGCCAAGTCAAAATAGGTCCCCACGTGTCAGACATACCTAATACCAACACAGGTTCTCCTCAGGGATGTGTTTTGTCCCCACTCTTGTACATCTTGTACACAAATAGTTGTACTAGTTCCCATCCTGACAGACACCTCGTTAAGTTCGCTGATGACACTGCCTTGATCAGCCTGTTGCATGAGGATGAGGAACATCATGGCCCGGTCCTAGATGACTTCGTAGAGTGGTGTGAGGAATCCCACTTGGTCCTCAATACCAACAAGACCAAAGAGATGTGCATAGACTTCAGGAAGCGTACAGCACCTACCTCTGCAACATCTATCAGAGGTCAGAATATAGAGATTGTAGAGGAATATAAATATCTGGGTGTCCTTTTGGACAATAAGCTTCAGTGGAGTAAATGTACAGACCTGATCTACAAAAAGAGCCAACAGAGACTGTACTTTCTCAAAAAGCTTGGATCTTTTAATGTAGACTGTACTATACTGACTCTGTTTTACAAATCTTTCATTGAGAGTATTTTAACTTTTTGTATTGTCTGTTGGTTTGGCAATACCACTGTCAGCCAGAGAAATATGCTGAGAAGGATTATTACAACAGCAAGCAAGGTACTTAGAGTCAAACAGACAGGCCTGGATGAGATCTTTAAGGTCAGGGCCCTCCGTAAGGCTCATAAAATCATTTTAGACCCAAGCTACCCCCTGTACCCGGACTTTGAACTACTCCCCTCTGGGCGCAGGTATAGGGCACCCCTCAGCAGGAAAAACAGAACTAGACAATCATTTGTGCCAGGTGTGATATCCCTCCTAAATAGCTCAGGCTAATGTTCCTATCTTTTTATTATTAACATATATTTTTATGGTATGTAACTGTTATGGATTTTGTATTGTCAATTTGTTTTGTATTTAAACGACACTTTAAAATGTGTACATGACACTGCAACAAAATTTCCCCATGGGGATAATAAAGTCGGTAAGTATATTCACCCACGACTATATGGCTTTGCATGACACCAACTCCATCATCATGTTTGCTGACGACCCCATGGTTGTAGGTCTGATAACCAACAACGACGAGTCAGCCTATAGGGAGGAGATAAGTGAACTGGCATTGTGGTGCCAGAACAACAAAGGAGTTGATTGTTGACAAATGGAAGAGGAGGGAACGTGCCCCAATCCACATTGTGGAGGGTGTTGTTATAGTCCAGTAGTGGCTCCTCCGAGGAGGAAGGGGGGAGGACCATCATCCTCAGTGAATTTCATAAAAATAAAAATAGTGAAACATTTAAAAAAGTTATCCTTTTAATATATTCACATCACCAAATAATTGATTAAAACACACTGTTTTGCAATGAAGGTCTACAGTAGCCTCAGTAGCACTCTGTAGGGTAGCACTATGATGTAGCCAGAGGACCTCTAGCTTCTGTCCTCCTCAGGGTACATTTACTTCAATACAAAACCTAAGAGGCTCTTGGTTCTCACCTCCTTCCATAGACTTACACAGTAATTATGACAACTTCCGGGGGGGGGGTCCTCCAACCTATCAGAGCTCCTGCAGCAAGAAGTGACATGTTGTCCACCCAATCGAAAGATCAGAGATTGAATCTAGTACTGAAAGCATGAGCTTCAGCTAGTGCACTTTTAACAAATTAATTTCTTCCAAAATGAAGGAGAAGCGAGAGAGAGAAAGAGAAAGCAAAAGAGAGATAGAGAGGTAGGTAGGGCAGGATGGTGTAGGGCCTCTACTATCGGTCCACTGCTCACTGACCCTACTTTCTAGCTAGCTATATTTGGTTGTATTTTTTTAATTCACAGACTTCCGGCGCCGACAGAGATGGCAGCCTTGCTTCACGTTCTCAGGAAACCATGCAGTATTTTGTTTTTTTTATGTATTACTTCTTACATTGTTACCCCGGGAAATATTAAGTTTTATTACATACAAACGGGAGAAACTATTGGATATAAGAGCAACGTCAACTTACCAACATTACGACCAGGAATACGACTTTCCCGAAGAGGATTCTCTGTTTGTTACCCCAACCAGGACAATAGACTGGATAGCACCCAGCGACTCAAAACAACAACGGCGCCGGAAAAGAGGGAAACGCGGCGGTCTTTTGGTCAAGCTACGTCAACGGGCGCATCGTGCACCTCTCCCGAGTATTTTAATCGCCAATGTACAGTCTCTGGACAACAAAGTAGACAAAATCAGATCGAGGGTTGCCTTTCAGAGAGACATCCAAGACTGCAACGTTCTTTGCTTCACGGAAACATGGCTCACTCAGGACACGTTATCAGAGTCGGTACAGCCACCTGGTTTCTCCACTCATCGCGCCGACAGAAACAAACATCTATCGGGTAAGAAGAAGGGTGGGGGTGTGTGTCTTATGATTAACGAGATGTGGTGTGATCATAACAACATACAGGAACTCAAGTCCTTTTGTTCACCTGACATATAATTCCTTACAATCAAATGCAGACCGCATTATCTACCAAGATAATTCTCCTCGATTATAATCACAGCCGTGTACATCCCCCCTCAAGCTGACACATCGACGGCACTGAAAGAAATTCATTTCACTCTAGGTAAATTGGAAACCACATATGCTGAGGCTGCATTTATTGTGGCTGGGGATTTTAATAAGGCTAACAAGGCTCCCAAAATTTTACCAGCATATCGAATGTGCCACCCAGGCTGGTGTGCCACCCTCCGTGATGCATACAAGGCTATTCTCCGCCCTACTTTCGGCAAGTCTGACCATGACTCCATTTTGTTGCTCCCAGCCTACAAACAGAAACTTAAACAGGAAATGCCCGTTCTCAGGTCTGTTCAACGCTGGTCCGACCAATCCGATTCCATGCTGCAAGATTGCTTCGAGCATGTGGACTGGGATATGTTCCGGATAGCATCTGACAACAACATTGATGTATACATTCTGATTCGGTGAGCGAGTTTACTAGCAAGTGCATTGGTGATGTTGTACCCATAGCAAATATTAAAATCTTCCCCAACCAGAAACCGTGGATTGATGGCAGCATTCGCGCAAAACTGAAAGCGCGAACCACTGCTTTTAACCAGGGTAAGGCGACTGGAAACATGACTGAATACAAACAGTGTAGCTATTCCCTCCGCAAGGCAATCAAACAAGCTAAGCGTCAATATAGAGACAAAGTAGAGTCACAATTCAACGGCTCAGACACAAGACGAATGTGGCAGGGTCTACAGTCAATCACGGACTACAAGAAGAAAACCAGCCCCGTTGCAGACCACGACGTCCTGCTCCCAGACAAACTAAACAACTTCTTTGCTCGCTTTGAGGACAATACAGTGCCACCGACACGGCCCGCTACCAAAACCTGCAGGCTCTCCTTCACCGCAGCCAATGTGAGAAAAACATTTAAATGTGTTAACCCTCGCAAGGCTGCCGGCCCAGATGGCATCCCTGGTCATGTCCTCAGAGCATGCGCAGACCAGCTGGCTGGTGTGTTTACGGACATATTCAATCAGTCCCTATCCCAGTCTGCTGTTCCCACATGCTTCAAGAGGGCCACCATTGTTCCTGTTCCCAAGAAAGCTAAGGTAACTGAGCTAAATGTCTATCGCCCCGTAGCACTCACTTCCGTCATCATGAAGTGCTTTGAGAGATTAGTCAAGGATCATATCACCTCCATCCTGCCAGACACCCTGGACCCACTCCAATTTGCTTACCGTCCCAATAGGTCCACAGGCAGCGCAATTGCAATCACACTGCATACTGCCCTAACCCATCTGGAGAAGAGGAATACTTATGTAAGAATGCTGTTCATCGACTACAGCTCAGCATTTAACACCATAGTTCCCTCCAAGCTCGTCATTAAGCTCGAGACCCTAGGTCTCGACCCAGCCCTGTGCAACTGGGTCCTGGACTTCCTGATGGGCCGGCCCCAGGTGGTGAGGGTAGGAAACAACATCTCCACCCCGCTGATCCTCAACACTGGGGCCCCACAAGGGTGCGTTCTCAGCCCTCTCCTGTACTCCCTGTTTACCCATGACTGCGTGTCCAAGCATGCATCCAACTCAATCATCAAGTTTGCTGACGACACTACAGTGGTAGGCTTGATTACCAACAAACGACGAGGCGGCCTACAGGGAGGAGGTGAGGGCCCTCGGAGTGTGGTGTCAGGAAAATAACCTCTCACTCAATGTCAACAAAACAAAGGAGATGATCGTGGACTTCAGGAAACAGGAGAGGGAGCACCCCCCTATCCACATCGAGGGGACAGAAGTGGAGAAGGTGGAAAGTTTTAAGTTCCTCGGCGTACACATCACGGACAAACTGAATTGGTCCACCCACACAGACAGCGTGGTGAAGAACCTCAGGAGGCTGAAGAAATTTGGCAAAAAGATTTCTGTCCAGACTGTGCAACAGCAGTAATAATCAGTCTTCCTCCCCAGCAGCCAGCAAACAGCAGCATGCTGCCAGTACCTACAGGCTTAATGTTGTGTGTAGAATGATGGTGATTTAATCCCTGGCTAGATCCACCCAGCCTAACCTTCACTACATAGTCCTTCCTACCCCCCTGTGCCAGATAGATGACATGCATTCCCAGACATCAGTATGGATCTGAGGTGTTCCACATGTCAGCTAGCGCATGAAACCAGTGATCGATGAGCTTTGTCAAACCCCAGACATGGAAATTTACTGTAAAGAAACGGTTTTGTCCCAAATGGCACCCTGTTACCTATAAAGTGTTCTACTTTGACCAGAGCCCTGTGTAGTGCACTGCACTCTTAAAAACTAAAACGGTTCTATGGCTGTCCCCATAGGAGAATCCTAAGAAAAACCCTTTTTGGTGCCAGGTAGAACCCTTTTGGTTCCAGGTAGAACCCTTTTGGGTTCCATGTAGAACTCTTTGCACAGAGGGTTCCGCATAGAATCCAAAAGGGTTCTACCTGAAACCAAAACGGGTTATCCTATGGGGACAGCCAAAGAACCCTTTTGGAACCCTTTTTTCTAAGAGTGTGCATAGGGAATAGGGTGCCATTAGAGACGCCGTTGTCACGATCTTCAAGAGTGACGGACCAAGGCGCAGCGAGGTATCCAGTATACAAGCTTTATTTTGCACACGTAACTGGGAAAATAACAAACAAGCGAACAAAACGAAGATCGTAACATATAACATAGACAAAACACTTAAGCTATGCATAAACAATAACCCACAAACCCCTAGTGAAAACTACAAACATATATATGGTTCCCAATTAGAGGTAACGACAAACAGCTGCCTCTAATTGAGAACCATTACCCCAACATAGAAATGAACAACCTAGAACTCAAAACCCTCCTAAACCCTCAAAAACGAAACTAAACACGCCAGCCTGAACTCAGGCCTGGACGTGACATTACCCCCCCCCCAAAGGCGCGGACTCCGACCGCGCCAAAAGTCCATGGGGAGGGTCCTCGGGTGGGTCTCTTTGATCTAGGTGGCGGCTCCGGTGCCAGCCGTGCTGGTCCGAGAAGTAGGCCCGCGGCTAGAAGCCGGAACAGTTCGTGTCAGGCTGGTACTACACCCTACAAGCCTGGTACGATCAGCAGGAGCAGGCTGAGCTGGACTCACGATGCACACAGGGGACCTGGTGCAGGAAGCAGGAGCAGGCTGAGCTGGACTCACGATGCACACAGGGGACCTGGTGCAGGAAGCAGGAGCAGGCTGTGCTGGACTCGCGATACGCCCAGGGGACCTGGTGCGGGGAGTAGGAGCAGGCTGTGCTGGACTCGCGATGCGCACAGGGGACCTGGTGCGGGGAGTAGGAACGGGCCGTATTGGACTCTCTATGCGCACTGGGACTCTGGTGTGGGGAGCAGGAACGGGCCGTATTGGACTCTCTATGCGCACTGGGACTCTGGTGCGGGGAGCAGGAAGGGGCCGTATTGGACTCTCTATGCGCACTGGGATCCTGGAGCGTGGAACAGGGACAGGACGTGCTGAGACCACGACGCACACAGGGATCCTGGAGCGTGGAACAGGACGTGCTGGGTCCACGACGCGCACAGGGATCCTGGAGCGTGGAACAGGGACAGGACGTGCTGGGTCCACGACTCGCACAGGGATCCTGGAGCGTGGAACAGGGACTGGACGTACTGGGCTCTCTATGCGTACAGGGGGCCTGGTGCGCGGAGCCGACTCCCTTCTTCCCGGCTGTTCACTCACCCTCACCTCACAGATGGTGGGAGCTGGAATGTCACGCACCGGGCGCGAACCGGAGACACAGCACACAGAGCCGGGGCAGGATATCTCGGTCCACGAAGGTGCACTGGAGACTTTCTTCCAGGCTGCACACTCACCCTAGCCTGACAGATGAGTGGAGCTGGAATGTTGCGCACCGGCCTATGAATGCGCACTGGAGACACCGTGCGCAATACAGCATAGCACGGCGTCTTACCAGTGCGACGCTCCCTCCAAAGAGCACGAGGAGTTGGCTCAGGAGTCCACCCTGAACCGGCCAAACTACCCGTGTGCCCCCCCCAAAAAAATTGGGGGGCTGCCTCTCGGGTTTTCTAGCCAGGCGTGTTCCAGCATATCTCTCCTTATTATCGCTCCATGCTCCGTACTTCTCCTCATAATAGCGCCGCTCCGCCGCCGCTGCTTCCAGCTCCTCTCTTGGACGGCGATACTCTCCAGGCTGGGTCCAGGGTCCCCCTCTAAACAATTCCTCCTCCCAGGTCCAGAACTCCCAGTTCTCTCGCTGCTTGGTCCTGTTTTGGTGGGTTATTCTGTCACGGTCTTCAAGAGTGACGGACCAAGGCGCAGCGAGGTATCCAGTATACATGCTTTATTTTGCACACGTAGCTGGGAAAATAACAAACACGCGAACAAAACGAAGAACGTAATATAGACGAAACACTTAAGCTATGCATGAACTATAACCCACAAACCCCTAGTGAAAACTACAAACATATATATGGTTCCCAATTAGAGGTAACGACAAACAGCTGCCTCTAATTGGGAACCATTACCCCAACATAGAAATGAACTCAAAACCCTCCTAAACCAAAAACGAACTCAAAACCCTCCTAAACCAAAAACTAAACTAAACACGCCAGCCTGAACTCAGGCCTGGACGTGACAGCCGTCAACATAAAGAACAGGAATGAGTTGATCTTTATGACGTCAATCTATATTCATGTCTGTCCACAGATATAAATATGACCTCCCGGGTTCAAATAAGAGTAGGGGGGAAATTATGCATAAAAACTGTGGTGTTGGAGAAAGCTTCAGTCATTCTAAATGAATAAGTATTGCTGGGTGAGATGCGTGCTGAGCTAGAAACTGTGTGGGTGCAACTGTGTGGGTGCATCTGTGTGTGTGTGTGTGTGTGTGTGTGTGTGTGTGTGTGTGTGTGTGTGTGTGTGTGTGTGTGTGTGTGTGTGTGTGTGTGTGTGTGTGTGTGCGTGCGTGCGTGCGTGTGTGTGTTTCCAAAGTAGGTTAGGGGAAGACTGGAGGGGGGTTTGGACTCAAGGTGACCCAACATTTGGAAATAAAATGTAGGCTCATTTAGTAGAGGATGGTGCTTGCAATGCCAGGACATTGGGTTAGATTTCTTGGCCCACCCGCTCTGTAGCTTAGTTGGTAGAGCATGGTGCTTGCAATGCCAGGATAATGGGTTAGATTACTGGGACCACCCATACGTAAAATGTATGCTCACATGACTTTAAGTTGCTTTAGATAAAAGTGTCTGCTAAATGACAGATATTATTCTATATTATTTCCCTCTCATATTTTGCCTATGGAAAGGTGATTAATGTTCACTCATAAAATCTGATTTTGTGAGGCAGTTAAATATTTTAAGTGCTCTGGGTCTAATTAAGGTTAATACTTTAAACCAGCACTGTCTTTCCAAGAAACGGGGGAGAACGCGTTGAGGAGGTTTACGTGTGTTATTGAAGCACTCAGCAAGTCTGCCATTCAATTAATTGAACTTCAGCCCCCACAGCTTATTCATTCTGCCCCATTAGCACCACCACGTCCCGTGACCCCTAAAGGGCTAGAAGGAGCAGAATGCAGTCAATAAATGGGTCTGACGGGATGTTTCAGTGCTAATGGATAGCTGGGAGAGAGATATCTATAAACCCTGCTACTGGGAGGGAGTCTGTATGTAGGATCTACAGCTGGAGGTCACAGTTTGTGTCCCAAATGGCACCCTATTCCCTATATACCCCCCTACAGTGCATTACATAGGGCTATGTTCAAAAGTAGTGCACTATATACTGAATAGGCTTCCATTTGGGACGCGTATAGTATGGATGGACCAAGGAGGGAGCTCTGTTCTTGGTATTCCAGTAAGGCTCTCCTCTCGCGGCCGACCCAGTACTTTATGTAGTTGGGCTGGTACATGTCTATTATTTTCTGTAAGTGAAGTGCCATGGTGACAGAGGATTTACTGTTCTGCCAATAACAGGTGTTTTAAGATAGATCAGTGCTGGCAGAGCCCTGACAGATTGTGTTGAGCTCAGTGACAGTCGTTTGTTATTTCTAAAAAGTCTAAGCAGTTGATCAAATATTGAATTTGGCCATTAGGCTACTATTATAGCCCAGAGAAACGCATTGAATAACACATTCATAAATGGCAAAAATACTGTCAAAATAAGTATCATAAAAAACAAGGTTTTGAAGTGTTTGTCCTATACCTTATCTAAGAGATACAAGAAAGCTAAGGAAATTCATAGACGTATATATATTTTTTTACACATATGTTACGAATCCCTTTTACCCCGCAGTCTAGGGGGAATGGAATAGAGACCCGCAACATATCTTATGCAAATTACTACGGTGAAAAGGAACAGTGAGAACAGAAAACACAGACAACTTAAATCTACCGTCAAACACAAATGGTTTATTTTAAACACACGGTAAAGTGGTGTGGGGAAAAGGGGCTGAGCTGGACCCAAGGAAAGAAATAATAGACATTCAAAAACCCCTAAGCTAATCTACCTGCGTCACGAACAGCTAGCTAACTAACTAACTAACTACAGTGGGTGGTCCGCCCAGTTCTAACTAATGTATTTAACACAGGGTTTCCTACGGGTAATGTATGCCCAAGGGCGTCTTGTCTGGTTATCCCCTTTTCCACCAACAAACAAACAGCAATACAACACCACAGTACATACTCACAGGACAACAGCAACTGGGCATTAACAAATACTAAACAGAGCTAGAGCTCTGTAGCTACAAAACAAAGAGAGAGAGCTTCCAATACCAGTCAGCTACAAAAACAAGCAAGAGCAATACAAGCTAGAGCTACAAAACAAGCCAGCTACCAAAACAAGGGAGAGCTACCAATACAAGTCAGCTACTAAACAAGAGAGCGAGCAATACAACCAGAGCTACAAAACCAGATAGAGCTACACATCCAGAGTGCTACAAAACAAGAACAAGCTAGAGAGAGAGAGATAACTGACTGGGGTTTTAAACCAAGGGAAAGGGGATGTGATTGGGTAAGGGAAAAGGAGCAGGTGTGTCTTCTCATTGGGACCGATTGGTGATTGATGACGGCTGATGAGTGACACATGTGACTAGGGCAGAAGGAGAGAAAACAAATACACACACAGGATACCTGTATCCGTAACACATATTTAACCCCTTATTTGGTTAGGCAGAAAACGACCTTCCTACTTCCATTATTTTTTTTACCGGTACCGGTTACCTTCAGATGAGTCCCGTGACACTTGTGGGGGTCGCAGAGCAAAACGGAGGCCTTCATCATGTTTGTGAGAGTCTCTCCTTTCCATAGAGTGTAGGTCAATTTGGACGCTACAGACGTTTTCGTCAGAAGACTGATTTTCGGGATGTCTCATGGTCTGACAAACACAGCTCTAGCTCTGACACCTTTCACTGCAGATGCGGAAGTGCTACATTGGCGCATGAGGTTGATTGTAACACATACAATGCAAAGTATCTCTAGCTTAAATTGCTAGATTTTTATATAATTTTTTTTATTATGTTACTTAGATTGACACAGCGGTGCATCAATGGACTCACTGGGTTTATCTGATGACCACTGGCCAAATCCTTTCAGAGTCAAGCTGCCATGCGGCGGAGAGTTGGGGAGTGAAACATAAGCAAACAGTGATAAACGACGACGGCTAAGGAGAATTTGGGGCTGCTAAAGAGAGGGAGGGAGAATTTGCAGTGAAAAGATGAGGAATATTCAGAGGGATAGAGAGATAAGGTAGAAATAATATTTGAATGACAAAATAAAAATAGTTGTATCTTTCAAACATATAGGAGTGTACTTTTAGGCCACCATGGATGTACTGTATGATGGCTATATGCTGTAATCAATACCACCCACTCCATCAACGGGAAAGGAGACATGTCATTGTTTCAGTGCAAGGTATAGAGATCCAGATCCTTTAGAAGGGAATAACTCACCAGGAGGAGAAGGGAGAAGGGAATGGGGCTCTGTTAGCCTCCTAAATGGCACCCTAGTTCATTAATAGTGCACTATGTTTGACCCTATGGGTCCTGGTCCAAAGTAGTGCACTATACAGTGCCTTGCAAAAGTATTCATCCCGTTTGGCGTTTTCCTATTTTGTTCCATTACAATCTGTAATTTAATTAGATTTTTATTTGGAATTCATGCAGTGGACATACACAAATAGTTTAAATTGGTGAAGATAAATTAAAAAAATTACTTGTTTCAAAAATTTCAAAATAATTGAAAACTGAAAGGTGGTGTGTGATATGCATTCCTTTGCTATGAAGCCCTTAAATAAGATCTGGTGCAACCAGTTACCTTCAGAAGTCACATAATTAGTTAAATACAGTCCACCTGTGTGCAATCTAAATATCACATGATCTGTCACATGAACTCAGTATATACAGTGAGAGAAAAAAGTATTTGATCCCCTGCTGATTTTTTACATTTGCCCACTGACAAAGAAATTATCAGTCTATAATTTTAATGGAAGGTTTATTTGAACAGTGAGAGACAGAATAACAACAACAAAAAATCCAGAAAAACGCATGTGAAAAATGTTATGAATGGAATTGCATTTTAATGAGGGAAATAAGTATTTGACCCCCTCTCAGTCAGAAAGATTTCTGGCTCCCAGGTGTCTTTTATACAGGTAACGAGCTGAGATTAGGAGCACACTCTTAAAGGGAGAGTTTGTTACCTGTATAAAAGACACCTGTCCACAGAAGCAATCAATCAATCAGATTCCAAACTCTCCACCATGGCCATAGACCAAAGAGCTCTCCAAGGATGTCAGGGACAATATTGTAGACCTACACAAGGCTGGAATGGGCTACAAGACCATCGCCAAGCAGCTTGGTGAGAAGGTGACAACAGTTGGTGCGATTATTCGCAAATGGAAGAAACACAAAAGAACTGTCAATCTCCCTTGGCCTGGGGCTCCATGCAAGATCTCACCTTGTGGAGTTGCAATGATCATGAGAACGGTGAGGAATCAGCCCAAAACTACACGGGAGAATCTTGTCAATGATCTCAAGGCAGCTGGGACCATAGTCACCAAGAAAACAATTGGTAACACACTACGCCGTAAAAGGACTGAAATCCTGCAGCGCCCGCAAGGTCCCCCTGCTCATGAAAGCACATATACATGCCCGTCTGAAGTTTGCCAATGAACATCTGAGTGATTCAGAGGACAACTGGGGGAAAGTGTTGTGGTCAGATGAGACCAAAATGGAGCTCTTTGGCATCAACTCAACTCGCCGTGTTTGGAGGAGGAGGAATGCTGCCTATGACCCCAAGAACACCATCCCCACCGTCAAACATGGAGGTGGAAACATTATGCTTTGGGGGTGTTTTTCTGCTAAGGGGACAGGACAACTTCACCGCATCAAAGGAATGATGGACGGGGCCATGTACCGTCAAATCTTGGGTGAGAACCTCCTTCCCTCAGCCAGGGCATCAAAGGAATGATGGACGGGGCCATGTACCGTCAAATCTTGGGTGAGAACCTCCTTCCCTCAGCCAGGGCATTGAAAATGGGTCGTGGATGGGTATTCTAGCATGACAATGACCCAAAACACACGGCCAAGGCAACAAAGGAGTGGCCTAGTAAGTAGACAATCTGTGGAGGGAGCTGAAGGTTCGAGTTGCCAAACGTCAGCCTCGAAACCTTGATGACTTGGAGAAGATCTGCATAGAGGAGTGGGACAAAATCCCTCCTGAGATGTGTGCTAACCTGGTGGCCAACTACAAGAAACGTCTGACCTCTGTGATTGCCAACAAGGGTTTTGCCACCAAGTACTAAGTAATGTTTTGCAGAGGGGTCAAATACTTATTTCCCTCATTAAAATGCAATTCCATTTATAACATTTTTCACATGCGTTTTTCTGGATTTTTTTGTTGTTGTTATTCTGTCTCTCACTGTTCAAATAAACCTACCATTAAAATTATAGACTGATCATTTCTGGGGCGGCAGCCTAGTGGTTAGAGCGTTGGACTTGTAACCGGAGGGTTGCAAGTTCGAATCCCTGTGCTGACAAGGAAAAAATCTCTCGTTCTGCCCCTGAACAAGGCAGTTAACCCACTGTTCCCTGGGCGCTGAAGACGTGGATGTCAATTAAGGCAGCCCCCCGCACCTCTCTGATTCAGAGGGGTTGGGTTAAATGCAGAAGACACATTTTGGTTGAAGGCATTCGGTTGTACAACTGACTAATAATGGTGACTTTGACTTTGAAATACTTTTTTCCCTCACTGTATACACCTGTTCTGAAAGTCCCCAGAGTCTGCAACACCACTAAGCAAGGGGCACCACCAAGCAAGCGGCACCATGAAGACCAAGGAGCTCTCCAAACAGGTCAGGGACAAAGTTGTGGAGAAGTACAGATCAGGGTTGGGTTATAAAAAAATATCCGAAACTTTGAACATCCCACGGAGCACGATTAAATCCATTATTAAAAAATGGCAAGAATATGGCACCACAACAAACCTGCCAAGAGAGGGCCGCCCACCAAAACTCACAGACCAGGCAATGAGGGCATTAATCAGAGAGGCAACAAAGAGACCAAAGATAACCCTGAAGGAGCTGCAAAGCTCCACAGCAGAGATTGGAGTATCTGTCCATAGAACCACTTTAAGCTGTGTTTTACGGAAGAGTGGCCAAAAAAAAGCCATTGCTTAAAGAAAAAAATAAGTAAACACGTTTGGTGTTCGCCAAAAGGCATGTGGGAGACTTTTCAAACATATGGAAGAAGGTACTCTGGTCAGATGAGACTAAAATTTAGCTTTTTGGCCATCAAGTAAAACGCTATGTCTGGTGCTAACCCAACACCTCTCATCACCCTGAGAACACCATCCCCACAGTGAAGCATGGTGGTGGCAGCATCATGCTGTGGGGATGTTTTTCATCGACAGGGACTGGGTAACTGGTCAGAATTGAAGAAATTATGGATGGCGATAAATACAGGGAAATTCTTGAGGGAAACCTGTTTCAGTCTTCCAGAGATTTGAGACTGGGACAGAGGTTCACCTTCCAATGTGACAATGACCCTAAGCATAATCCTAAAGCAATACTCGAGTGGTTTAAGGGGAAACATTTAAATGTCTTGGAATGGCCTAGTCAAAGTCCAGACTTAAATCCAATTGAGGATATGTGGTGTGACTTAAAGATTGCTGTACACCAGCAGAACCCATCCAACTTGAAGGAGCTGGAGCAGTTTTGCCTTGAAGAATGGGCAGAAATCCCAGTGACTAGATGTGCCAAGCTTATAGAGACATACCCCAAGAGACTTGTAGCTGTAATTGCTGCAAAAGGTGTCTCTACAAAGTATTGACTTTGGGGGGGTGAATAGTTATGCACGTTTCACAAAAACAAATATTTGCATCTTCAAAGTGGTAGGCATGTTGTGTAAATCAAATGATACAAACCCCACAAAAATACATTTTTAAAATGCCAAGGGGGGTAAATACTTTCACAAGCCACTGAGTGCCATTTGGGACGCACATAGAAGGAGGAGGGAGGAGGGAATGGAGGGAGGAATTACAGAACTGCTCCCATTTACCGCAATGACCAAACTTCTCCCATTAACTGTAATTACCAAACTGTTCGATTTGAAGGGTTAGGGTTAAGATAGGGTGTTTATGACTACTCATAGGCTGGACCCTAGCCCTAACCATGACCCTAACCGTTGGCCTAGTTCTAAAACTATGAGTTTCGATGATGAAAATTCAGCCAGGAGGGAAAAATGAGTGAAACGAAACTGGGGAGATGGAAGTGAAATGAGAGAAAAGAAGAATGGAAGTGGGAGTGACGGAAGGAAGGAACAAGAACAATGCCAGAATGATCGATGTTGGACATGCTTGGGAGAGGCGTACTGTACGTATAAGGGGCCATACGTTTTCTACTGTACTGGGGGAGTGACATAATATAGGTGGTGCTGATGGAAAGGGACAGAAATTAATGGTAGGAAGGTTTGTGCGTTGGTAAGTAGGTCAGGCAGATATTATTGTGTTTGTGTATTGTAAAGAAAGAATAATACAATGTTTTACGTGTCCTTGTTTTTTTATTAGAACAGATAGAATAGTGTCGTTTGAGAGAGAAGAAGCTCCGTGGTTCTTTAATGGAAAAGTTAATCAAATCACACTTGGTATGACTCCCAAGGCAGCACTTCTTGTAATGTGGAGAAACTGCTTTGGTAATGCAAAAGTCATCCTTCCAGCCTACATCTTGCATATGCCTACACCTATCCCATATACACTCCATATGTATTTGGACAGTGAAGCTTACATTTTTTTACTTGTCTCTATACCCCAACATTTTAGATTTGAGATAATGTTTCATTTTCAGGGACAGGCAGTACAGCATGTCAGCTTTTACTTTAGTGTATTTTCATACATATCTGTTTTACCGTTTAGAAAGTAAAGCACTATGTACAGTTGAAGTCGGACGTTTACAAACACTTAGGTTGGAGTCATTAAAACTCGTTTTTCAACCACTCCACAAATTTCTTGTTAACAAACTATAGTTTTGGCAAGTCGGTTCGGACATCTACTTTGTGCATGACACAAGTCATTTTTACAACAATTGTTTACAGACAGATTATTTCACTTATAATTCACTGTATAACAATTCCAGTGGGTCAGAAGTTTACATACACTAAGTTGACTGTGCCTTTAAACAGCTTGGAAAATTCCAGAAAATGATGTCATGGCTTTAGAAGCTTCTGATAGGCTAATTGATATCATGAGACAATTGGAGGTGCACCTGTGGATGTATTTCAAGGCCTACCTTCAAACTCAGTGCCTCTTTGCTTGACATCATGGGAAAATCAAAAGAAATCAGCCAAGACCTCAGAAAGAAAATTGTAGACCTCCACGTCTGGTTCATCCTTGGGAGCAAATTCCAAACGCCTGAAGGTACCACAGTCATCTATACAAACAATATAAGTATAACACAAGTATAAACACCATGGGACCACGCAGCCGCCATACCACTCAGGAATGAGATGTTCTGTCTCCCAGAGGGGAATGTACTTTGGTGCAAAAAGTGCAAATCAATCCTAGAACACTAGCAAAGGACCTTGTGAAGATGCTGGAGGAAACAGGTACAAAAGTATCTATATCCACAGTAAAACGAGTCCTATATCGATATCACTTGAAAGGCCACTCAGCAAGGAAGATGCCACTGCTCCAAAACCGCCATAAAAAAGCCAGACTACGGTTTGCAAATGCAAATCCTAGTAGTGCAGGTAGGGGAGTGGTAGTCTTTATTGGGAGCTACAGCTCTCATGGCCTATGGGAACTGAAGTGTAAATTATCAAACCCTCATGATGCCACAATACACAAACCGACAATAACACAGTATGTAGACCACAGGAGGATGATGGCACCTTAACTGGGGAGAACGGGCTCGTGATAATGACTGGAACGGTGTAAGTGGCATGGTATCAAATACATCAAACACATTGGTTTCCAGGTGTTTGATGCCATTCCATTTGCTCAGTTCCTTCCATTATTATGAGCCGTTCTCCCCCCAGCAGCCTCCACTGGTGTACACTATGGATCAAACTTGATTGTAGTGCAGCGCGACAAGGTGCTGAAGCAGAATAGGGATATAAGGGACTCCAGTCTCCCAGAGGACACAGTGTGAGGAATGTTTCTGCGTCCCAAATGGCCTTCCCTACTTATAGGCCCTCATCAAAAACAGTGCACTATAAAGGGAAAGGGGTGGCATTTGGAATGCAACCCCTGTGTTATTTCGGGGAGAGTGACTGTGCTGTTAGGGTGATTGCTATTGACAGACCCACTGGCCTCTCTGACCTAATCTCATCACTGGCGGTGTCCTCGCTCCATTTTACAAGCTCTCCAAGGGATCCCTCAACCTGACAACTGCAAAATGACAGCCAGGAGAAATCAAACACACACACACACGCACGCACGCACAAATGCACGCACACACACGTACACACACACACCTGGCTGACAGAGTGAAGAGTGAGATCACGACCGCTATTGATCATTGAGGTGTGTGTGTGCATGCGTGAGTGTGTGCCTACGTGCTTGTCTATATATTCTTTAAGTCATATGGTTTGTCTGAAATTCTGTTTGTCCTACCTTAAACAATTCATGCCTGTCCAACAGCCTGTCATGAAAAAAGACTCCAAAGATCCAGGAGTTTGTGAGAGAATAGAAACAGCTTGTTGGATGTACCCAAGCTCAGTTTGCTTAAAATGTGTCACCCTGTTCCCCGACCGCTCAACACTCCCCGAGTCCGGATGAGGAGACAGAGAACTCCCACATAGAGAGACAGGGAGTCGCAGGGCAATGAAAATAACCTGAGAGATGATGTGTAAGACATAGCATCCCCGTGTCCAGGCGACACCATTACTATAATTTAGATCAGAGCGAGAGAGAGAAATGTTTACTGTTAATTTGTATTGTTTATTTCCCTTTTGTTTACTATCTAGTTCACTTGCTTTGGCAATGTTAACATATGTTTCCCATGCCAATAAAGCCCTTTAATTGAAATTGAATTGAAATTCAAATCAAATCAAATCTAAATGTATTGGTCACATACACATGGTTAGCAGATGTTATTGCGAGTGTAGCGAAATTGAGAGAGAGAGAGAGCGAGAGCAAGAGAGAGGGAGAGATTGATTGGGGACAGAGCATCTTAACAAGGACACATGGTGATCCACTCACCTCTCCTCAGGAGTCTGGGTTCAACCAGTCCAGTCACAGTGGGAGAGCCACATGCTACATTCACCATCAGCCACCATGTGGTATTTCTGCCAATCAAGCCTTACATAACTAGTCACTTTAAACTAACCTTTCTGCTAGAGGAGACGTGAGTCATTTCTCAGACAAATCCAGTGGCCCATTTGGATCCATGACTCATGTTAGCTTGCTTCAGGCTCTGACTGTCTCCATAGTAATACACCTTTAACTGCTGCTTTTGGCTTAACCAAATGGCCAGGGCTAACAAAGCGATATCATATGAGATATCATTGGAGTTACAGTAACACAATATTTGAAGAGTTGATATCATTTATAGGGTTTCCTGTAGTTCAAAAAGCACAATTTTGATTCAGTTTTATGCAGACGCCTCCCGTCTCTGGTTTAACGGTTTTGAGCAGTATCTCTAATATGGTCATACATTTGGCAGAAGGTTAGAAAGTGCAGCTCAGTTTCCACCTCATTTTGTGGGCAGTGTGCACATAGCCTGTCTTCTCTTGAGAGCCAGGTCTGCCTACGGCGGCCTTTCTCAATGGCAAGGCTATGCTCACTGAGTCTGTACATAGTCAAAGCTTTCCTTAAGTTTGGGTCAGCCATAGTGGTCAGGTATTCTGCCACTGTGTACTCTCTGTTTAGGGTCAAATAGCATTCTAGTTTGCTCAGTTTTTTTGTTAATTCTTTCCAATGTTGTCAAGTAATTCTCTTTTTGTTTTCTCATGATTTGGTTGGGTCTAATTGTGTTGCTGTCCTGGGGCTTTGTGGGGTCTGTTTGTGAACAGAGCCCAAGGACCAGCTTGCTTAGGGGACTCTTCTCCAGGTTCTCTCTCTGCTTAGGGGACTCTTCTCCAGGTTTTTTCTCTCCCCTACTGGGTGCTCACTACCCCCACCTCACCCCCACTCCACCCCGGAGCAATTAAAACACCCTGATTAGGTAAGTGAAGAGCTTAATCAGTGAATGGACAGTGTCCTTGAACGCTCCCTCCGAATGAATACATTCTTACATAAACAGTGTCTCTGCTATGTCTGAAATAAATTATGCTTGTGTGATATATGAAGGTGTGTTATGAATGTTACTAATTCATGTCGAGTTCACACATTCAATATTTAAACAAAAGTCATCGGATTTAGATTGAAATAGGACAGGACACCAGAGGCACTGACCTTTTCATATCTCTGACTGCTATTTTATTTTTTTAAATAATCTTCCAAATAGACCCAGATGTCACATTTTGCATCAGCCAGGAGTAAATGTGGGTCAAGATGCTGAGAGGAGGGGCAACATGGATCCAAATGTAGCATGGCCAAATGGTTTTCGAGTTTACACTCTCTGGTCATTAGAAAAGAAACAAACTTAGACTAACTAACAGACTCTGCAACAGAGAGCCGCAGGTCACAAACTCAGGTCTCTGGTGTGAGAACCAGTCACTTAGCAAACTGAGCCACTAGTAGTCGGCAGAACCCAGAAGATGAGGCAGACACAGCAGTAATAGAGACGGTGTTTTAATAACGACAAAAATAAAGTTCTTCAGGCAAAAAAGGTAATCCACCAAGACAAAAAGTTAAATCCACAAGGAAAGAAGGAACAGCAGAAAATAGTCTCAAAAGATAAACCAAAAATAAACGATACCAAAACAAAGTTCCACAAGAGAGTCCAACTGGAGCAACAACAGGTTCACTGAGGCTGGATGCTAACATACAAACACAGAGCTAAGGAAAACTAAGGGTTTAAATACATACAAGGGAAACGAGGCACAGGTGCAAATAATAACTGGAAACAAGGCAAAAAAGACAAAAAAAGACACAATGGGAGCCTCTAGTGGTCAAAAACCGGAAAAAACCCGGCCGAATGTTGACAAATACTAGGTGTTTTGGCTCGGCTGTCCTCTCTTCTCTCCATCCCTCTGTTTTCTTGCCCTGGGCCTGGTAATGTGCCATAGAGGCATGCTTCTACAAAGCTAGAAATGAGAGCTGAATGAGCATGTTGGAAGGGAATATAGAGACGGAGGTAACAAGGGACGAGGAGGCACGGAGGTATGGAGGGAGGAGGAGACACTGAGTTATGGAGGGAGGAGGAGACAGGTATGGAGGGAGGAGAGAGACTAAAGAATGGAGGGAGGAGGAACACTGACGTATGGAGGGAGGAGGAGACACTGAGGAATGAAGGGAGGAGGAGACAGGTATGGAGGGAGGAGAGAGACTGAGGAATGAAGGGAGGAGGAGACACTGAGGAATGAAGGGAGGAGGAGACACTGAGGTATGGAGGGAGTAGGAGAGACTGAGGTATGGAGGGAGTAGGAGAGACTGAATATAAAGGAAAGCAGACAGTATACATTATCTATCCTTGGGGTCTATAAAGTATGTCTATATGTCTACACAAAGAACTATAGCTACCTTTGAGCACAATTGACCCAGCGTCGTCCGGGTTGGGGGAGGGTTTGGCCGGGAGGGATGTTCTTGTCCCATAGCACTCTAGCAACTCCTGTGGCGGGCCGGTCACAATGCACACTGACACGATCGCCAGGTGTACGGTGTTTCCTCCGACACATTGGTGCGGCTGGCTTCCGGGTTAATCAAGTGGAGAGAAAAACTATTTGATAGTCAGAAAAACAAAACTCTTATTTGTTTCAAATTAGTGAACATGTCTCATTGCTCTGCATCAGTCTCCTCACCAATATCCACGTTTAATCCCTTTGACTGCTGATGACCTACTGTAGGTTTAGCTTTCTAGTCATCAGCAGTTTGTTGAGGTGTAGTGAATCTACAGTAGCAGCTACATTACATTTACAGAGAGAGTAGTAATGTAGTGTCAGGTCTCTTGTGTAGCTGGTGCATAAAAGTCAGGCGCAGGAGAACAGTACTGAGTGAGCAAAGCACTTTACTCAAACAATGAATCAAACAAAACGCTAAACACTTAATACAATAACACATGCCAAACGCAAAACAGGCGAGGCATAAATAAAATGCACCAGTAGGAAAGAAATGGCTTAACAATAAACAATCACACACAAAGACATGGTGGAAAACAGAGGGTTAAATACACAACAGATAATGATGGGGAATGCAAACCAGGTGTGTGAAAAACAAGACAAGACAAATGGAAAATGAAAAGTGGATCGGTGATGATTAGAAGACCGGTGACGTCGACCGCCGAATGCCCCCCGAACGAGGAGGGGGAACCGACTTCAGTCGAAGTCGTGACATGTAGTTACATTTACACAGAGAGTAGTAACATAGTTACATTAACAAAGAGAGAAGTAACGTAGTTACATTAAGAGAGAGAGTAGTAATGTAGTTACATTTACAGAGAGAGTGGTAATCAAATCAAAGTTTATTTGTCACGTGTGCCGAATACAACCGGTGTAGACCTTACAGTGAAATGCTTACTTACAAGACTTAACCAACAGTGCAATTTTTAAGTAAAAAATAGGTATTAGGTAAACAACAGCTAAGTAGAGAAATATAAAAAAAAAAAAGTAAAATGACAGTGAAAATAACAGTAGCGAGGCTATATACAGGTGGTACCGGTACAGAGTCAATGTACGGGGGCACCGGTTAGTCGGGTTAATAGAGATAATATGTACATGTACTGTAGGTATAGTTAAAGTGACTATGCATATATGATAAACAGAGAGTAGCAGCAGCGTAAAAGAGGGGGTTGGTGGGGTGTGGGGGGACACAACGCAAATAGTCCGGGTAGCCAATGTGCGGGGGCACCGGTTAGTCAGGCTAATTGAGGTAATATGTACATTAATGTATAGTTAAAGTGACTATGCATAGATACCATCAGAGAGTAGCAGCAGCATAAAAGAGGGGGTTGAAGCTGGAGGTGGAAGCTGTTGAGAAGCCTTTTGGTCCTAGACTTGGCACTCCAGTACCGCTTGCCATGCAGTAGCAGAGAGAAAAGTCTATGACTGGGGTGGCTGGGGCCTTTGACCATTTTTAGGGCCTT